>JASDDO010000012.1:481896142-484303575 GCA_030015575.1 Agapanthus africanus
ACACTTAGGAATCCTCACGATTCCTAAAGAGAAAAGACACCTATGAGATCCTCACAACTCGTAGGGAGAAATACCTTTATAAGACCCTTACGGCTCATGAAGTCAAAAACCTTAGTCGACAGAATCCTAACCCTGTTTGCTAAGCCACCTTTATTCGAATCGACAATGGAAAATGATGATTCGCTCATGGCAATATTCCAGTCGCAGCGATGCTGATGCTAAGACTGGCACCAAATTCCAAGTTTCATACTCGCGATAAAAAATCAGCGAGCCAAAAATGCATATGAAATAGCCGAAATGATGGGGCAACTTGCAACGAAATCAGGAAGTAAAATATATGCATACAAAATAGCCGAAATGATTGGGCACCGCGAAAAATAGCCGAAATGATTGGGCAATCGTGACTTTCGCGATATAAAAAACTGAAATGATTAGAGCATCGCGGAAAGAAAAAAAAATGTATAAAATGAAACTTCTGCCCTACAGGTGAGTCCATACTGACCTATGTATACAATCCATGGGCATAAACGAAAGGGAACAACATTTCCCCCCGGACTCTGTCAAAGGGAGAGTCAGATCTCGACGGCAACATCTACAACCTAAAGATCAAAAACAATGTTTCCTCTCACTCCAATCAAATGCAGACGTGACTTCAACAACCAACCTCAGAGTCGCAACGAAGCGGAGCCATAACAAAGTCCCTAGTTCCAAATCTCAATGGCAACATCTACAGCTTAGATATCAGCAACGACGTCCCCCTCACTCCAGCAGGACACGGACGCGACATCACCAATCGGAGCCACGAAAAAATCCCTAGTTTCAAGAAGTCACGGTTCACAGACAAACGAAAGTCAACCCCGACACCGTAACGACGAAAGTCAACCCCGACACCGTAACAGCGAAAGTCAACGTTAAACCGAAATGACAAAAGTCAACCCTGATGCCGAAACGGCGAAAGTCAACCTCGACACCGAAACGGCGAAAGTCAACCTCGACACCGTAACGGCGAAAGTCAACCGCGACACCGTAACGGCGAAAGTCAACCCTTGACCTCCCCGTCAAAGCAACGCTTCGACCTGGGAGCAAGTCAGCTCATCAACCACTTACAAGTTCTCTCGACTTGTAAGGAAGAAAATGTTAGTGTTTATGCCCTAAAGGCCATTACTGTATCATACTAGTTTGTATATTACTTAATGGAAGCTTGGGATATTCACATATATATAACAGTCATGCTAAACATGGTAGTATGCTACTTGGTTTTTCTATCTTAATATGTAAGTATTGATAGAGCTCTTAGGATCTTGCTTGACTACCAGCGTTGTGATGGCAGTCACACTAGTGGGGGCTGGGTAGTCTACAAGCACATCCTTATTCAGGTCCCTAGTCGTTGGATTATCGAGACAGAGCATCGATACTCCGGAGTAGTCTAGTGTGTACGCTTCTCATCCCAGTTGGGGAGATGGTCTGTCCCACAGCCGTCAGTACGTCGTACTGGAGATAGTATGCAAGTGCTCGTTAGGTTACGGGTACACCGGACAGGACTCACAGGGAACTGTTGGTTGGTTTTATACCAGTCGTCAGTGAACAGTTCCCAGGTGACATGAGTACAGCATAGTCCGCAGACTTGACACTGCTACTTCGCCTCGAGTGTGTCCCACTGTTCTTAGATTGCTACCCTACCATGACTCAAATGAGTCATGCAAACATGTAGCAGTTGGGTGCAGTCCCGAGCACTTGGAGGCAGTGGCGGTTAGACAGGATTCGTCCCTCCCGGTATTGGGAGTAGATATCGCGCTGTGTCAGAGAGCCATTACGCAAAGTCGCTGGCCAGGGCAAGCGAGATTTGCTGGTAGGTTCCAGTAGTTTCTCAGGGTGTAATGGGCTTCCCTCCGACACGACTTATACAGCTATTAGGGGACTGACGCTTGCCGCCCCCTAAGCCGCATATGCGATAGTCCTGGACGAACGGACCGGACTGTATGGAGATTGTCACATCAGACTCAGTAGGAGTTCGGATGGGTTTTCTCATCGGCCTTCTTATCGACAACTACCTGGGGACCGTTACGTACAGCTAGTGCCGCTTGCGGTCTGTGGTTAAACCCACTGCCAGCGTAGTAGTCGAGTCTCTAGAGTCCCACACAGAGAGTTTCCTATTCCAGGCGAAACGATACAGAGGTCGTATGGTTTTACGACAAAGGTTCGGACGCGTACGTGCGTTTACGCACGTACGACTTTCGGACAGTTTTTACCAGTCGGCTTTGGTTTAAGCCAGTTACTGGTATCCGGTTATTGGATTTTTACAGTCTAAAGTTTTTCCGTATTTTTTACGGATTGGAGGGGCGTTCTCGTAATTTTGCGGGAAGCTTCTAGAAGGTGGTGACTAAGGAGGTTAAGGTGTAAAATGAAATGAGTGTAAAAATGAGTCACCTTGATGATTCATAGAAGTCTTTTGTCATTCTAATGAATCATCACTAGATATTATCAAGCATGGTTGCTAAAATTGTTTTTTATTGATTTTCATCTTAAAAGAAAATGCTTGATATATCTTCTTGACTTACTATTCTATGCTTATTATCATTTTCACATTCTCTCTCCTCAAGCTCTCCCTCTTCAAAGACTAATCCTCCCTTCTCATGAGTTGAGTACAAGGGTTAGTAAGACTTAACAATCCATAACCATCACTCTATATCGATCTATCTTCTTCGATTAGCAATCTAAGAAGGTTAGTTGCCTCAAGTTTAGAGGCGAAGCTTGGAGTTTTGCTCTCGGGTGGATCGTCTACTACTTCGAGAAGGCCGAGGAGAACAAGGAGTTCGTAAAGACGAAGGAGTTGATTCATTAGGTATAATCCCGAAACACAGTATTTTAGAAACGCTATGTGTTTGGTTATTTATAGTTTAGCTTCGATTCAAGCGGTTAGTCGATGTTCGTTCACTAAACAAGTTCGTTTTTGAAAATTCCTCCTCCCCACAAGTATTGGGGTGTACTACATCGACTTACAGTGGTATCAGAGCCTCGCTAAACAATAAATAACTTTATTGCAAATTTGTACGAATTTCGAACGGAAAAACGAAGCCGGAAATCCTAAAAAGCATCAGTTTCTGTCGATTTTAAAATGATGTCCAAAAATTTTTCAGGGATGTTCAGAGAGCTAGAAAAGACCACAGAAGAATACCCAAGAAAAACAGTCCCCTGAATTGTCTAACTCGCCGCGGAACCGCGGCCTCACCCTACTGAGTCGCCGCGGTTCCGCCGCCGAGTTGGCGAGTCAGGAGCCGATTTTTCTTCTGTTGCTTCTGTGTAATATTTGGGATTTTCTGGAATATTTTAATTTTGCTCAAGTTTCAGTTTAACAGAGCAGTTTTTGGAGCAATATTAAATACGTTTAATCGATCGAAATTGTACAGTATTTGCATGTTGGATTATATCTGTGATTGATAAATGTGTTCGTAAACCTCCCCTAACTGCTAGTATGTCAGTTGGCAGGGGGTTGCACATTTCTGTAATGGTTTTATCTGTTTGTGAATATGAACTTTATTGGACTGTTGTGGTGTATAGCCGGGGTTATGCAATGGGTTATCTTTTAATTCATTTGTTGTAAATGTAATTTGTTGTAATATTATTTTGCGGGGCACATCCAGGTTGCGGTTGTAGCCACCGTTGTATTATTTCATTTTACTGTTTTTGCTCCTAGGACTGACCCAAGGTGGGGTACACAAACTGCTGGGTGGGTAGTTTGCCGTACCCGTAGGGGTCGAGGGTGGGGTAACGGCTATTCATCACAACTGTGTAATCTGTCTTTTCTTGCAGGCTCAAAAGAAATACAGATTGCTTGCAAATCCAATAAAGTTTATCTGTGTTCTGGAATGTATATCATTGCGTCAGACGAATGTAAAATATCTATATATATTGTAGCTATTTTAGACATCACTTATGTTTTACACCCGCGCTAGCCCAGTCCCCGCTCTGTCGTTAGTTAAGTAACCTAACGAGTAATGACGGGACCCAGTGGCAAATGCGGATGGCATAAGAGGATGTCATATTTTCGTTGTTTTCTGCAATGATAGGTTAATGATGGGACGCATTATATATAATGCAAAGAAAATAAACCAAGTTTAAATCGTTGGAACAATTTAAAAAGGAACCAATCGGTTATTTTTAAAACAGATATTTTTAAATGCGGAGCCTTAACCACTCCTTTTAAAAGCTATCAGGTTCCTTCGGTTATATCAAGTTCACTACGTTCACGGTTTCGCCAAAACCATTCGTAGCCCTCCGTCATTTCATTTGGGTATTCAGTAGTATTCAAGCTATGCATTTTGGCCAAAGTCAAGGCATAGTGTTTGGTAGCTGCTGGGTTTTTAATTGTTGCATAAGATAGATGAGTTGGTTTGGGACAGTCGTATTACCATTTGACCAAAGTCAGGGGTATATACGGATGGGTTCAAATTGACAAGATAATGACGGGTAGAACTTGACATGTGACTTATGACACTTTGACCAAAGCCAAGGTCATAAGAGCATGGGGCAAAAACTTATATCGGGAATTTCTAAAGAAACTGAAATTTGCAAAGAGATGCATACCATTTGGAGTTTGATGAATGTTGGTAGCACTCCTTCAACATTATCATACGATGATATTTGGATCTCGATCCTACTGTGAGTATATGCTACTTATCAGGATATTCGTCACTTAACGATCAATGCTATAAACCTAGTAGGTGTCCAGAAAAGTGTCAGCGGGGTTACGCCCCCAGAGAAAAGAGGTTATATAATTAAGGAACTTCGCGAAAAAACCTCCCTCGAAGTACCGACACCATCCTGGCTGAACGGTTAAGCAAGTATTGTACGGTGAGAATAGTCCTGGCTAATTCTTCTTTTATGGTTTGAGGAAGGATTCGAGAAACAGTGGGAGCCATCCAGTTTAGATAAACTAAAAACCACTCTAAACTTGCAAGAGCATCATGCTAAAGAGTTTTCTTCTCTCTCTCCTAATTGCAGCGACCCTGAAAATGACTGGACTTAAGTTACTTTTAGAGAAAAATATACTGACAGGGCCAAACTATAAAGATTGGCTGCGGAATGTCAAAATGGCTTTGACCTATGACAAATTGGGGCACGTCCTCACCGCTACGGCACCTGCTGTCCCTGGTCCCAAATCCAACAATGCGGATAAGGAAATCCGCAAAACCTGGGATTTAGATTGCGCGAAAGCCAAGTGCATCGTGCTTGCCTCGATGAACAATGAACATCAGAGGAGGCACGAGGATATGGGCCTTGATGGCATATTTCTCCATACAAAAGAACTTTATGGAGAGCAATCTCGTATAGCAAGATACGAGACCTCAAAGAACTTGTTTCGAGCGAGGTTGGCTGTCGGGTCATCGGTAGGAGAACATGTCCTAAAGATGATCGGCTATATAGAAGAGCTCGCAGACCTTGGGACGACTTTGGATAATGAGCTCTATACAGACCTTATTCTCCAGTCCCTTCCTCACACCTACGCCCAGTTTATCCTGAACTTCAACCTTCAAAGAAAAGAAGTTGAACTTCCGGAACTCCTGAACATGTTAAGGAGTGCAGAGGGCACCTTGAAGAATTCAAGGGAAACACCCGCTATGTTTGTTGGCGGTGCATCTTCTTCCGGGTCCAAGGCTAAGGCCAAAGGAAGGAAGAAGAAGGCCGCACCCAAACCTAGAGGAGGTGTTAGTAAGGTGGGAGGGAAGGGAAAGAAAAAGTTTGCGGTACCGGTAGTTGGTCAGGATGAGTGTTTCCATTGTCACAGGAAAGGGCACTGGAAGAAGGATTGCAAGGCGTGGAACGCCAAGAACCAGGAACTGAAGCAAGCTGTGGCTTCGACTTCAGGTGTGTTTGTAATTGAGAATTGTCTGTCAATCAACTCTACTTCCTGGGTATTGGATACCGGATCAGGATCTCATATTTGCAATTCATTGCAGGCACTGAGAAACCGTAGAGTGCTGAAGGAAGGTGATATGACCCTAAAGGTTGCTAACGGAGCTAGCGTGGGAGCTGCGTCCGTCGGGGATTATCACCTAGGATTGACGAGTGAACACATTTTGGTTTTACATAACTGTTATTTTGTACCCAGCTTAACGTGTAATATCATATCAGTTTTCTTGTTATCAAATAAAGGTTATGATTTCACGTTTGTAAGAGATGTTGTCAACATCCACCTTAATCATGGTTTGATTGGGTCCGGTACTCTAAATAACGGCATATATGTTTTAAACCAACTCCAAATTTTCAATGTCCAGAACACACTAAAAAGAAAGTCTCCAGATTTAAATATAGCTTTCTTATGGCATTGTAGACTGGGTCACATCAATGAGAGAAGGTTGACTAAGTTGCATAGAGAAGGATATTTGGACTCGTTCGAATATCAATCTTATGACACTTGTCAATCTTGTCTCAAAGGAAAGATGACAAAGACTCCATTTACTGGACAAGGAGTAAGAGCGAGCGAGCTGTTAGGACTCATACACAGCGATGTATGTGATCCAATGTCTACACATGCAAGAGCTGGTTTTTCCTATTTCATTACTTTCACGGATGATTACTCAAGATACGGATTTATTTATCTGATGAAACATAAATCCGAGGCTTTTGAGAAATTCCAAGAGTATAAGAATGAAGTAGAAAACCAAACCGGCAAAAGTATCAAGACACTTAGATCTGATCGAGGTGGTGAATACTTGAGTGCCGAGTTCCTAGGTTACCTAAAAGAGAAAGGTATTCTCTCTCAGTTTACTCCTCCGTACACTCCACAGCATAACGGTGTATCGGAGAGACGGAATCGAACCCTATTAGATATGGTACGATCTATGATGAGTAATGCTGAGTTACCGCAATCTTTCTGGGGTTATGCGCTAGAATCAGCGGCATATCTTCTGAACAGGGCTCCTACCAAGACTGTGCCTACCACTCCATATCAGATGTGGACTGGGAAGAAACCCCATCTTCAGCATATGAAGATTTGGGGATATCCAGCTTTTGTTAAAAAGCAGCATGTGGACAAGCTCAAGGCACGATCAGTAAAATGTTTGTTTGTGGGATATCCAAAGAACTCCAAGGGATATTATTTCTATTACGCAGAGGAACAAAAGGTCTTTGTTTCTCGTAATGCCCATTTTCTGGAACATCTGTTTTTAGAAAAGGAAACAAGTGGGAGCGAAATAGAACTGGAAGAAATTCCAGAACCACAAACTGCTACTGAAAGTTTGGTAGAACCAGAGGTTCAAGAAGAACAGGATATTCCCGCACCCCTCTGCAGGAGTAGTAGGCCGTCTCATCCGCCTGAGAGATACTACGGTTTTCTCATAGATGGGGATAGAGAGGACTGCATCATAGAAGATGATGAACCTACTAGCTTCCAGCAGGCCATCCAGAGCGGCGACTCGGTACGATGGCTAGATGCAATGCGAAGCGAAATGGAGTCTATGTACACCAACAAAGTATGGACTTTGGACTTTGCTCCAGGTGGGGTAAAACCCATAGGATGCAAATGGATCTTCAAGAAAAAGATTGGTGTAGATGGGCAGGTGGAAACCTATAAAGCTAGACTTGTTGCAAAGGGTTTTCGTCAAAGACCTGGTTTGGACTATGATGAAACTTTTTCTCCAGTGGCTATGCTCAAATCCATTCGTATCCTTCTTGCAATTGCTGCCTCCCATGATTATGAAATCTGGCAGATGGACGTAAAGACGGCTTTTCTGAATGGAAATTTAGAAGAGAGCGTCTATATGGATCAACCAGAGGGTTTCAATCAGAGTGGGAGCAGCGGGAAAGTATGCAAGCTGCTTAAGTCTATTTATGGACTAAAGCAGGCATCGCGGAGTTGGAACATCCGTTTTGATGAGACAGTCAAAGAATATGACTTTATCAAAAATCCAGATGAACCGTGCATATATAGTAAAGTTGTGGCCAGAAGTGTCATATTCCTCGTCTTGTACGTGGATGACATTCTATTGATAGGAAATGACATTCCTATGCTACAATCTGTCAAAGGATTCTTGTCACAAAGGTTCTCCATGAAAGACCTGGGTGATGCCTCTTACATTCTGGGGATCCGGATCTATCGTGATAGATCCAAGAGGATGTTAGGACTTTCGCAGTCCAGGTATATCGACACTATACTGAAAAGATTCAGTATGGAAGATTCTAAGCGTGGTAATCTACCGGCTTGTCACGGAATCACCCTCTCCAAAGAGATGTCTCCCAAGACTGATTTGGAAAGGGAACGCATGTCTATTATACCCTACGCTTCTGCGGTAGGCTCAATAATGTATGCGATGTTGTGTACCAGACCAGATGTAGCTTACGCACTGAGCGTGGTGAGCCGGTATCAGTCAGACCCAGGGAAGAAACACTGGATAGCAATAAAGAACATTCTCAAGTACCTGAGGAGGACTAAGGAGATGTTCTTGGTTTACGGCGGAAAAGACCTCAGGTTGGAGGCCTTTGCTGATTCCGGCTTCCAGAGTGATAAGGACGATTCCAAGTCCATGTCGGGTTATGTCTTTACCCTCAATGGAGGGGCGGTGTGCTGGAAGAGCTCCAAGCAGGACACCGTTGCTGACTCGACGATGGAAGCGGAGTATATAGCTGCTTGCGATGCCGCAAAAGAAGCAGTCTGGATGAAGAAGTTCCTAACAGAACTTCAGGTGGTTCCTACCATAGTTGATCCAATACCTCTGTATTGCGACAACAACGGAGCTATAGCTTTAGCAAAGGAACCAAGGTCCCATCAGAAGTCCAGACACATCTTAAGGCGGTAACACCTGTTCAGGGAGATCATTGATCGTCAGGAGATCGAGGTTCGGAGAGTTGTTTCAGAAGAGAACATTGCTGATCCATTCACGAAGGCCCTACCTCAGATTCAGTTCGAGAGGCTACTCGAGATCATTGGTCTTCGATATGCCAGTACATGGCCCTAGTGCAAGTGGGAGATTGTTAGTGTTTATGCCCTAGAAGGCCATTACTGTATCATACTAGTTTGTATATTACTTAATGGAAGCTTGGGATATTCACATGTATATAACAGTCTTGCTAAACATGGTAGTATGCTACTTGGTTTTTCTATCTTAATATGTGAGTATACGTATTGATAGAGCTCTTAGGATCTTGCTTGACTACCAGCGTTGTGATGGCAGTCACACTAGTGGGGGCTGGGTAGTCTACAAGCACATCCTTATTCAGGTCCCTAGTCGTTGGATTATTGAGACAGAGCATCGATACTCCGGAGTAGACTAGTGTGTACGCTTCTCATCCCAGTTGGGGAGATGGTCTGTCCCACAGCCGTCAGTACGTCGTACTGGAGATAGTATGCAGGTGCTCGTTAGGTTACGGGTACACCGGACAGGACTCACAGGGAACTGTTGGTTGGTTTTATACCAGTCGTCAGTGAACAGTTTCCAGGTGACATGAGTACAGCATAGTCCGCAGACTTGACACTGCTACTTCGCCTCGAGTGTGTCCCACTGTTATTAGATTGCTACCCTACCATGACTCAAATGAGTCATGCAAACAGGTAGCAGTTGGGTGCAGTCCCGAGCACTTGGAGGCAGTGGCGGTTAGACAGGATTCGTCCCTCCCGGTATTGAGAGTAGATATCGCGCTGTGTCAGAGAGCCATTACGCAAAGTCCCTGGCCAGGGCAAGCGAGATTTGCTGGTAGGTTCCAGTAGTTTCTCAGGGTGTAATGGGCTTCCCTCCGACACGACTTATACAGCTATTAGGGGACTGACGCTTGCCGCCCCCTAAGCCGCATATGCGATAGTCCTGGACGAACGGACCGGACTGTATGGAGATTGTCACATCAGACTCAGTAGGAGTTCGGATGGGTTTTCTCATCGGCCTTCTTATCGACAACTACATGGGGACCGTTACGTACAGCTAGTGCCGCTTGCGGTCTGTGGTTAAACCCACTGCCAGCGTAGTAGTCGAGTCTCTAGAGTCCCACACAGAGAGTTTCCTATTCCAGGCGAAACGATACAGAGGTCGTATGGTTTTACGACAAGGGTTCGGACGCGTACGTGCGTTTACGCACGTACGACTTTTGGACAGTTTTTACCAGTCGGCTTTGGTTTAAGCCAGTTACTGGTATCCGGTTATTGAATTTTTACAGTCTAAAGTTTTTCCGTATTTTTTACGGATTGGAGGGGCGTTCTCGTAATTTTGCGGGAAGCTTCTAGAAGGTGGTGACTAAGGAGGTTAAGGTGTAAAATGAAATGAGTGTAAAAATGAGTCACCTTGATGATTCATAGAAGTCTTTTGTCATTCTAATGAATCATCACTAGATATTATCAAGCATGGTTGCTAAAATTGTTTTTTATTGATTTTCATCTTAAAAGAAAATGCTTGATATATCTTCTTGACTTACTATTCTATGCTTATTATCATTTTCACATTCTTTCTCCTCAAGCTCTCCCTCTTCAAAGACTAATCCTTCCTTCTCATGAGTTGAGTACAAGGGTTAGTAAGACTTAACAATCCATAACCATCACTCTATATCGATCTATCTTCTTCGATTAGCAATCCAAGAAGGTTAGTTGCCTCAAGTTTAGAGGCGAAGCTTGGAGTTTTGCTCTCGGGTGGATCGTCTACTACTTCGAGAAGGCCGAGGAGAACAAGGAGTTCGTAAAGACGAAGGAGTTGATTCATTAGGTATAATCCCGAAACACAGTATTTTAGAAACGCTATGTGTTTGGTTATTTATAGTTTAGCTTCGATTCAAGCGGTTAGTCGATGTTCGTTCACTAAACAAGTTCGTTTTTGAAAATTCCGCCTCCCCACAAGTATTGGGGTGTACTACATCGACTTACAGAAAATTATCTTATGAGATCCTTACGACTTTTAAGAGAAAAACGCACTTAGGGGTCCTCACGACTCCTAAGGAGAAAATACACCTATGAGATCCTCACGACTCGTAGGGAGAAAAATATTTATGAGACCCTCATGGCTCATAATGTTGAAAACTCTTAGGCAGCAGACCCAAAACTGTTTCCTAAGCCGTTGCTACCCTACAAAGAGTTCAAGTTGAGCTGTTATCTACAGGCCACACTTACTACAGTGATATGACAACAACACAGTGAAAAAAAGATGGCGATAGTGCAAGATAGAAAAGAAATACGTTCTTTATTCATGAATTGAAAATGAATACAAGATATATGTCATAAAAGAATACAAAATATTCTCTCGTTCAAAAGTAAATACAAAACAAGGAGAGTATACAAAAAATCTTTAAGCCGACGGACGACGTAATAAATTTGTCTATTCATCTTTCTTCAGCTGGGTCTCGGCTTCATAGACGGGTCTCCGCCTGAGACTGTTGAGCCTGATACAATGCGAGCCGACTCTCGAGCTCCTTTTCAGCAACTTTGTGAGTTTTAACCATCTCACGAGTAAAGATAACGGCTTTATCAACAGCCACCACCTCCCTGATAGCTTCTTGAAGCACCCGCCAGATTTCATATGCATTAGTGGTCTTGGTAATTGGCCACGCACCGTTCGATACATCCTCGCAGACTTGATCTCAGGTTTAAGATGTCGGAAGGAAGCCGTATGCATTCAAACCCGTGTGGGCAGACCTCCACTCGATGCCAATCCTCGATCCAAAACACGCACAAATTATTTTCTCTTTCTGGCAATAAAGAAAGTGTTCGGTAGGTACCCCTTTAAGCATGCGTTCATGACTATATGCCTATAGTACCTAGAATGCGCTGATTTATGGACAACACAATGGCGATGTTCTCACCTAAAGGAAATTCCTAGGGGTCAAGTATAACGCTCATGTATTCAGGCGGGATGCAAGTACGAATATATGATGAAAAGAAAGAATTCAGTAGAAAAGTATTCAACAGCCAATGATAAGAGTGATACATTGATTTAAATATACTACGCTACAGGGAAAAGGTCACCAAACAAAGGATCGGTGATACAAGGGTTAACAAAATAAAAAACGAAATTCTTTAGCTCCCTCTCTGCCTTCTCCAACATATCGAAGCGACGGTTTTCGCGAGGAGTTGCTCCCCACCGATTCGCGCCATGCTCATCAGCAAAAGCGGACATGACAGCCCGTCGGGCTCTTATCTGACCCAGTAGGTGAATCGAGTGATCCTTCAGAGCCCAAGTAATCAAGCACGCCTCGAAGAAACACTCGACCTTGTCCTCTGCCGCATCGAGAATCGCCGGAGTCATCTGTATCGGATGAGGAGGAATGTCGGCAAGCACAGACGAAAAGACCATCCGTAGCCAAATGGAACCCATAGGAAACGGAGATCCCCTACGAGTTAGGAGTTCGTACGTCACCGCATCACATTCGGCATCGGTGAGAAGAGGATCCACTAGCTGCGCAGCAAAACGAGAAATCGTCTCCTCGACGGGCACCTCCCATGGTTGTCGACGAGCGTGGTGGCGGTTGCAAGCCATAACACTTGATCGGTTTCTCAAAGATGATCACCTTAAGGTCTAAATGGGTTTCTCTTTGAAGAGAGAAAGAAAGGCCCAGCTTCGGCTTATAAAGGGGAGCATTCAATGCTATGCACAGAAAATATTGTGCATGGTGGAACTATTCCCAAGGACCGGAAAAAGGGGAGAGCGTTGGAAATGAAAAGAGGTGACTCGTTGAAATCAATGCAAGGAGATGAAACGACCCCATCAGCAAAGCCTACATGCATAACACGTAATCACCGGCCTTAATCCATATTAGAAATTAAAATGGCACCGCACATGCATAACACGTGAGTAGGCGCCAGCACAAGATTGAAATCCCTAGCAGTTCCTCATGTGCAAAACACGTGAACACCAACAACAATATTACAAAACTTCATAAAGAACACGTGTGAACAAAAAAGGGGAGGAAAGGAAAGTTTTATCATTCATACTCCAAAGATTCATAAATGAAAATGTTTACAATGGTAAAACATTAAATCCGGGACACGGATTGAGAAATTCGAAAGTGAGGCCGTCTAAAATATTTCTGGCCTTTCTGACCATTCTTGTGTGCATCCTCTCACGGTCGCATATGTCAGGATCCTCTCCAATGTCCTCCGCCCTTTGATAAGCAGCGATTACCGTCGTCTGTTGAAAAACTTGATGCAAGATATCAGTGAGATTATCTCGCCGTTTCTTCGAGATTAGGCCCGTCAAATACACTTAGTGCACCTTATTCTCAGCGTCATCCACTTCCTTAAGCGGCATAGCTTCGTGAAATCCAAGAAGCGCTCTCCAAATTGCTCTCACTATAATCTTCAAAAGAGCGAAGCGATGAGAAAGTAGTCGATCGTTGTGCACATTGAAACGACTTATAATTTCAGCGCTTTGGACGTTTGTAAACTCCTGGTTTTGACAACGGCCTTGTGCACGAATGTCCTCGTAAGAGATAATTTCGTCAAAACAGTACAGGTGAACGGCCATAGTATCTGAAAAGAGATGTCAGTGAAAGTTTAGCGATCAAGAAAACCCTCATTAGACAAACATTGGGATTCAAATGAACTCTCAGGTAGACAAGTCCTTTTAAGTACCAACAAATTCAAATTTACGCGAATAAGGGTAAAACCCTATGAAGAGAACTTCAACGACACCGGGGAATAAAATTCCCAAAAGGTCCGCTTGGTCTTTTCAAAGATAAGCTCTTCGCTTTAGGAATTAAATTCCTTTTATATAATGGAATTAAATTCCAGAAACTCACAAAATATAAATGAGAGACAAAAATCCCATGAATCCTCAAAATCAGAGGGAAATGTTCGAAATATGGAAGTTTATTGCTCAAAGGTCACAACTTTGGAGGAAGGGTTTCTGAGGAGAGCAAAGCTCTCATAATGGATTTAAAATCCATAGGCTTTCTCAAAGAAGCAAAGTTATTTCTAATGAACAAAGCGTTACCTGAAAAGGGTTTCTTTTGACAGAGTTTAACTCTGGATTTGCAATGGCAGAGAACTAATCTCTGAGGAAGAGAATTGAATTCTCAAAGAAAATGAAGGAGAAAGAAGATGAAAGAACGGAGGCGTTACAGAGACGAGACCCCTTCATTTATAAGACATGATGGGAAACGGTTCATCTTCCCCGTTCCCTAGGCAGATCCAACGACTGTAAAGGTGACAGCGTTGCACTCACATGTAAGCCACATGAGAACAACGCTGTGGGGGCATTTGTTCCCTTATAAAAATTCAGAAAGAAAAAGGGAAAGGGAAAATTCTCCACTAATGGAAGCATCACTTGTAAGCACGTGATCATCAATCCCTTACAAAGAGACTCAGAGAAGGAAAAGAAAAAAAATCCCGCTAAGTAGAGCATCACGTGCAAGCACGTGATGCATCTGTATGCAGAGTAAGCGGATCGATTTAGTAAGCGGCAGCTAAAGCCTCACGTGCAAGCACGTGATCGTCTTTCACACAAAACGTGTGGGACTCAGTTATAAAACAAACAAAGAACAAAGAAGCTCACGTGTTACCACGTGATGCCTTCCCTCTGTTTAGACTCCTTCATACGAACAAACTAAATTAATTCTGTGAGGGGTCACGTGGTACACATGATGGCTCCTATACCTTCTGAACAGATAGAATTAAATTGTAAAAAAAGGGATCAAAAGCGCTATTTTGGAAAAATATTTCCTTGGATCTTTCTAAACAAGAAAGATTGCACTCTGTAAAGAAGAGCGCCGTTGGATTAAAAATCCAATGGTGATTAAAAATCACCAATTTACAGAAAAATTCTGTGCAAGGAAATATCTTCCTAAACTTGCTCAGAACAATAAAAGAAATATCTTCTGTAAAACAGAAGTCCTTAGATTAAAAATCCAACGGTGAATAAAATGCACCGATTGATGATCATTTTGGTTGATCAAAATCTCTCAATGAGAGATTTTTTTGAACAAATTGATTCTTTTCTTTCTCCTATAAATAAGAGCAAAGGAACAAAAAGGGAGAAAAAAAGAGAGAGAGAGAAAACCCTTTCGTAAGCTAAAAGAAAAGAGAATTTAATTCTTCAGAGAGAAAAAGATCTCCAAAAGAAACCCTAGGTAAGGAAAGGAACAAAGACAGAACCTCTTACCTCTTCTTCATATTCACAAGAGTTTAACTCTTCTAAAAAGAACTTAGTTCTTCCTTTGGTTGAAGATCTGCAGAAGCAGACCCCCCCATAAGTTAACAATTTAATTCTCATCGGGAAGATCCGTTATGCAGATACAAAAATTAGGACGAGAATCGAGTCCAAAGAATTTAATTCTTACAACAGAACATTTAGGAATTTAATTCCTCTAAATAAAACTAGGGTTTAACCCTACAAAAGAATTTAATTCTTATTAAACAAGGGAATTGAAGGTCTCAAAATTTAAGATCGCCATGCACGTAAAAAGAAGAAGATAAGCACCCAAACATGATCACGTGTTCCCACGTGAGCACCCATGTTGAACGAGAGAAAATAAATAAGATCAGGTCACGTGCTCCCACATGACCCCTGAACAATCTCTTAAGAAGAAAAATGGGGAATAAACCCAAGACAGTTTCTATTTTAAGGCGCCTCACGTGACATCACGTGACCCCTTAATAATGCTTAGCACTTTTCAAAAGAGAATAAAACAGAGGTATCTTTCAGTCTTTGGGGACGCCTCACGTGATCCCACGTTACTCAATAGTGCTCAGCACTCAGAAAAGAAAAAGGGAATAAATTCAAAGAAGCTGTGCCAAATCTCAGGCGCCTCACATGACCTCACATGAGCGCTTCAAATCTTCAGTGTTTAACACTACTTCAAGCTCCTCATGTAACCCCATGTGAGCACTTTAAATCTTCAGTGTTTAACACTACTTCAAACGCCTCACGTGAGTGCCTCAAATCTTCAGTGTTTAACACTACTTCAAGCGCCTCGCGTGACCCCACGTGAGCGCTTCATATCTTAAGTGTTTAACATTACTTCAAGCGCCTCACGTGACCCCACGTGAGCACTTCAAATCTTCAGTGTTTAACACTACTTCAATCGCCTCACGTGGGAGCACGTGAGCGCTGAGCATACACTAATGTTTAACTCTACGAGAGGCTAACCTTAGCCCAAATCAACCAAGTCTCCCAAAGTCAACACCCAAGTTCCAATTATACCCAGGTCTTTCAAAATTGATCTCAGATGGCATTCAAAGTAATGTCCATCCTATTCCTTCTCAATTTGGTATTTAGTTCAAGGGTACATCTCTCCACACCTCTGATACATGTCGTTGTAATTCTTCGATGTCTTCAGAGAGGTGGAGGGTCCCAATAACCAATAACTTTTGGTGCATCCCCAAACGGTTGAACCGAAATCGCACAGACTATGAAGTCTTTAAACTGGACTATGATGTCCTTAAACTCTATAAACTATGGGGTCCTTAAACTCATGGACTATGATGTCCTTAAACTTTATGGATTATGAGGTCCTTAAACTCATAGACTATGACGTCCTTAAACTTTACAGACTATGAGGTCTTTAAACTAGACTATAATGTCTTTAAACTGGACTATGAGGTCCTTAAACTCATGGACTATGATGCCCTTAAACCCAATGGACCGCAATGTCCCTAAACTAAAACAATAGAGCCTAAATGCTCTTTTGTTAGATCTAAATGATCCTGTTAAGTTGATCTTAGTCTAAAATTAGACTAACGTATCCTTAACAAACGTTTAAGTTGATCTTAGTCTCAAATGAGATTAACGATCCTTAAACCAACCCAAATCCAAATCTAAGAAAATACGGATTTGGACTAATCTACGCCCTACGGGTGACAACATAAATTAGTCTCCGTATACAATCTATGGGCAACCAAAAATAAAACAAACACACACGACACGAAGTGACTATCTGGAGAAGGAGAAAGTGGTTACCACGATGCGGTAACGTAATTAACTGCAGGGGCTTGCGCCTGCAGGGAAGAGCGTCCCCACAATCAAAAAACCCTCACAATGAGGGGGAATCTGACGAAGTCTGCTACATCCGCCGCATCCGTTTAAACCTTCGATACATGGTGTTATAAATCAACTTGGCATCTTCGGAGAGGTGGACGGATAGCACCAAATAGTATCTGCCCCCAAATTCAGGCCGGATGTCCCAACGTCCCGGTCGCATCTTTCGGCGGAGAACAGGGGTGTAGGATGAGATTGTGGACATTTTTTGTGAAAGTCTAAGATGGTTTTGAGTTGATTTGGGAGGTGTTTGTGGGATGGTAGTGAGGGTGATGGAGGAAGAGGAGAAAGAAGAAGAGAAAGGAGATGAAGGAATAAGATGAGAATGATGCAAAGCAGATGGTTAATACAACCATATCTCTCTCTCCCTCTCTCTCTCTCTCATGACCATACCCTCATGTCCCCTCCTATCTCCCTCTCTCAAAATTATATTTTTTCCCTTTTTCTTTTCTTTTCTCTTTTCTTTTTATATAAAGACATAAAAAAATTGTCACAAATGAATGGTTACAAGTCATGACACATAAAGACGATTTTTATCAAAATAACTTGTTTTAACGCGTAATTAATAATCTACTAATCAAGTTTAACATAATCTTGTATATAAATAATTGTATGCTACTTTATAAAATTCCCAAATCAAATAAATGTCTTCGTAATTAATAATTTATATTAATTTCCAAATATTTTCCAAAATATAGGTATATAATTATACCATCCTACGAAAATTGTCACGCCCCGCTTCCCAGAATGCACAGACTATGGCACGTGACAGAGCCAACCATACTACCTGTGGCTAGGAAACATCTCTCCACAGTCATATTATGGTTTTCTATAAGATATCAAGAATTGAAAGTATATAAAAACTATCTAGTACATGTCCATTTGCCACAATAAATAGAGTCAAGAAAATGCTTAAGCGGAAACGAATCAAGATCTAATAAACAACAACTGAAACATGTCCCAATATGGGCTCACATCAAGAAATAAAACTGCGGAAACAATTAACTAAACTAAACATCTCTAAATAACACATGTTCAATTCCTCACTGCTCAGCTTGATGGATAAAGTACTGCTGTTCAGCCTGCGATAAATATAGAGGAACTGGCCATGCAAAACCCAGATGTCAGTGCGTCATAATATCAAAATAACAATAATAATCCAGGATGTAACGATATAGGTAAACATGAATATAAATAAATAACACAGATATGAAACAGTGAGATATGTGTATGTATGTGATGTGTAATGTGTAACCTAAAACTCTGCTTTTGGGTTATCTATTCTAAAAGTCTTTGAAATCAATTAATGTAATTCTCATCGTAACCCAACAAAATATATCATGTTCATTCCCCACGGGATTACGGTAACATGATTTATTCCGTAACGCCCGGAAAAACGGCAAACAGGTAATTATTCCGTAACGCCCGGAAAAACGGCAAACATGTAATTATTCCATAATGCCCGGAAAAACGGCAAACATGTAATAATATCCTCTTGAATTATGTTTCGGTTACATTCTTGATTTCCCCTTTATCCCCAGGTTTGTGTTCAAGTCAGGTATTACCAATATAGATCTAATGCCAACACAGGATCAAGCAGATACAGTTCTCGTCTATACAGACAACAAGTTACGTCCGTCAGGATAACACGTCAGTATTGTTGGCATTAGTAACAAGATCCAAGTAATAAGTCAAGTAGTGTGTCGTGAACATGTCATGTGATACATATGTATCAAATAGATACCCAAATGTGAAACTATAACGAATATCGGAACACTGTAACCAAACTGATATCATGATGCATATGCATCTATCTGTGATAATCTTTTATACGTACATGACTACGTATGATACAACTAGATAACACGTACTAATATAATAGTATAATGATATGTTTCGGCATGCAATTAGATATGCGATTATCAGTACGGATACGAATGGATACTGTAAAATGATAAAACTATAATATTTGCTGCATAATGAAATACATGTACTATTTGTATTCATATATAAATATTTATTAACATAGCATGTTGCAAGTTAAACTTGCCTGATCGGATCTTACGTCAGGGTACGTACGTCACGTTCGACGTTGGATAAACGTCGTGATGCAACTCACGCGCGTGCAGGACTGGACCTGGCTGATCAATGACATGACGTTATGTCTACGCTGGACGACGACGATAACTGGGTCATCCGGATTGTCGGCGACGCATGTGACTCTGGCGAGACGGTCAAGAAACAAGAAAGCAAGAAAAAAGAAAGAAAGAAAGAAGAAGAAGGCAGAAAGAATGGGGGTGTGGCTGCTAGTTTAGTTTCTAGGACCGGAGGAGAAGGCGACGGCGATGATGGTCTGTCGACGGTGAGGGAAGGGTTTTCTTGAGTTGGTGTCAGTTCTAGGGTTCTCTGGTGCAGGGTTAGGGTGGCTTTGTCAGGGATGCAGAAGAGGGAGAGGGGGTGGTTGAGGTTGTGAGAAGGTCGAGAAGATGGTGGTGATCGGTGGTTAGGTTGCAGACGTTCGGATTCGGGTTTGTAGGTGTTAGGGTCGGTTGCAAGGTTGGTCATCGGGTGCAGGGAGTTCGGGTAGAGGGGATGAGGAGGGGAGGAAGTCGAGGAGTTGGTGACGACGACGACGACTAGGTAGTGGGGTCTCCGGTGATGGGTAACGGCGAGGTTGGGTTTTCTGCCGTTGAGTCGCCGTCGGGTCTGGGGTGTAGGAATGGTCGAGAAATGAAGGAGAGGAAGAGGAGGTGGTGAAGGTGGTCGAGGTCGGAGGACGAGGACGAGGAGACGAGGAGGTCAGCGGCGAAGTCGAGGGGCTAGGTTTGGGCTCTAGGGTTGCAGGGTTCGTCGCGGGGAGAAAATAGAGAAGGGGAGAGAGAGAGAGGTGTGAGGTAATATTATATTAGGTTTAAAATATATGTAAGATATATATATTAGGGAGAGAGAGATTGTGTGAGAGTAGAGAGAGAAAGAGAATGCGAGAGGAGAGAGAGGGGGACAGAGATATAGAGAGAGAGAAAGGAGGGATAAGGAAATATATTAATTAGTTATTATATTTATTATATATTTGTATATATATGAACTGTTAGAATAGTAAAATATTATAATATATTTTATAAGATTATACAGCTATTATCAAAATACTCTGAAAAATATCCGGATCTCTTTTAAAAATCTAGTTTTAAAATATGGATAATATACGTACAAGCCAAAACTATAATGCGATGCCCGGTTAATAAAAATGCATACCCCCAAGAACGGATACACGTAAATACACGTAGCGATCAAAATGAGTCTGTTTTATCAAACTGGACATGAACACGGTGTCTGGATACAAACATATGATATAAGGTATGATAACATATCATGCTAGATATTAAAATTTATTATCCGGCTATTATTTGTATTATTGAACGATATGCGGATACTAAATAGATCATACATGTATATAGAATCTAGATGTGCAAGAATCCTCTGTACCAGTAAATATGTGACGTAATCTTGAACCATCATAGGTTTCAAGCATGCGGGTTGGGTCAGATACTAACTATAGATACAAAATGCACTATCCGCACCCAAAACGATAATAAACAAGAAAATGTCGTAAAATTAGGAAAAAACCCAAATAAAATATCGTATAATAGCACTAGGTGTTACAAAAACTCAAAACCATACTCATATAGTTTTCATGAAATTTATTATTTTATTATTTAAATTCCAAAAATACCATTTTATATTTTCTAAAATGTCATAATCTTCCCCCTTAAATAAATTCGGTCCCCGAATTTAAATTTAACCTCCCAAATCTAAAAATATTTCAGTAAATCAGTCAAATCAACGGGGCTCCGAAATCATGTATACGCAAGAACAACACAACGCATCATATGCGCACGAAAATGAGTGCAAAAACTCAAAATCAAAACTCCATCAAGCGTCATGCAATCATGGGAGTTATAATGAAGATGCAAGTTTCAAAATATACTGTTTAATTCAATTATCATATACTTAAGACTATAATACATATATAGTACGCATCCTTACGAAATTGTCTAAATAACTGAATAAAATGCATGCAAAAACCTTTTCAAATTGCTCTTCGATGCGTATATCATGGTACGAGTAGCGGACGTTCATTTTGTAAAGAAGTAGATATATATCTATATACGTTGTACTTAAGATATAAGTCCCGCTTTTTGAAAATGATTTAGAAGGATTTTCCTCGTAAAATTTCATGTCACTCATGGACACGTAGGAAAATAGTGAGACTATAGCTCCTTTTTGAAAACCTCTTCGGTAAATGTCGATGCATGCAAAAATACACAGGTGCTGTCCTCAGACCAGTCCTGCTTGGCTACTATATAATATAGTATGTATATCATAGAAGCATGATGCTCGAAAAAAGAAACCAACCTCAATTGGAGCATATGAAAATACCACGTGCATCTGGTGCGCACGGAAATCAAAGTCAAATCCAAGTGCCACGAATGTGCACGAGAGCAAAAACTGCGTACAACAGGTGTGCACGAAAGCATCTGTCAAGTGCAACGGGTGTGCACGACAACAACATCAAGTGCATTTAAAGTGCACGAAAATCTCAATCATGTGCAACTGGTATGCATGAAAAATATCGATTAAGGGCATCTGGTGTGTACAAAATCACATCAAGTGCGCTAAGTGTGCGCAAGAATCTAAATCAAGTGCTTCAGGTCTGCACAAAAACATCTAGTGCAATAGGGTGCACGAAAACATATATTAAGTATATGAATTGAGATCACGGTATACAACTTGCACGAAATCGAAATCAAGTATACCGGGGTGTATGAAATCATAAACATATGCAATTTCGTACACAAAACCCATATCAATGCACTGAAAGCGCACGTGAACTACACCGAGTAAATAAGTCAAAATTAAGTGCATACTATATGCACAAAATCAAAATCAAGTATATCGGAGTGCACAAAATCAAAATCGACTGTATCGGGATACATGGAATCATAAATATGTGCAACAAGTGTACAAAACAAAATTGAGTGTAATGGATATGCACAAAAACAAAAATTAGTACAACTGGTATATAAAAATATGAATCAAGTGCAATTGTGGTGCACATAGGAAATATCAACCATGAAACTAATCATCAAAACTCAAAAGTATAAAACGATATGAGCGTGATACTCGGATCATTAAACACAAATCAAAATAAATGACATTGAGGTACAGCTCCTTCAATGTCGAAAGGTGCCGGTACACCCAAGGCTGGCAGAGCAAGAATATCTGCTTGCCTCCTGCCCGCGGTCTGGCGTCCTCTGTCCCTGGGTCCTCATTTTTCTATGTGGATCACCAATTGCATGACTCCTCGGCTCGACAGCCCGGTTAGGAGTAATGACGGAAACAGTCTCGCTCTGGTGCTTCTCTGAACATCTCCTGACCAATTAACATGCCACTCGAAATGTAGCAAGTCAATGATGGCGGCCTCTGGCCCTCTGAGTGCACGCTATACAACCGATCCTAGGTCTAAATCTTACCGCTACGGTGTCCTGAAAAGAAACTGCTATGGTCTCTTCCAATCTCACCTCTGCCAAACTTCCCGGAAGTTGGCACGCTTTACATTAATCCGTTTCTTGTTCCGGGACAGCTGCATTCTCATCACGAATTTCCTCTGTAAATACGACCGTATCCAACGCCTCTGCGTACATATCAAGCCTATAGTATCAACAGAGAAGAACGACTCATCAAGAGTTCACACGAAACCCTTATCCACTTTCCTTCAATATTGACCAATTCGGAATCATCTCTTCATAGCTGTGTGGACTGCAAGTCCATATCTGGCTATAGTCATGTCCAGAGTCTCACGCAAGGACTCAAAACTACGAATTAAGTATCTTCAACATTCTGTGGAAGACAGCTGGACAATTAAATCCTCTGGAACTCGTCCAAGTCATCGGAGGAATACGCTTTTCTCGTTCTCTCTTGATCGACTTGCACCAGGTCTAAGAAAGACCCTTCAACTGGAATTATCCGACTTAACTGATCCTGCGTCGAGGCATCCAAATAGATGAATTATTTTAGTCACTTTATCCAAGAATGACTAGTGATCTTCTATCGCATTCCTGTCTGTAAACTCGTGTGGTTTCAGCTTTGTAAACTCTGGAGGTGAAATTCCGTCAATCTCAGCAACAACTGGTTCATCTGTCTGCATGGTAGACAACATATCGATTTCTGGAACAAGCTGTACCTCAATGGTCCACTCAATCTGGCTGACCTCAAGCGATGGCCCGATCACCCAGTGCAGAACTCGAACGCTCGTGTCAAACGAGAAATCCTAGTTGAACAATAAATCGATATGTTCCTACGTCACTGGAAGAATATCATGGTCAGTCCTCATCGCTGACGAGCTCGCTCTGACCGCATCTCTAGCCGCAGCTCTCTCTGCTCGTGTAGCCAAGGTACAGAAACCGCAATCAAATATTGATGAGAATAGATCATAGGAATGAATAAAAATACTGTGCTCAAGAAATGTACATCCTAAGGTCACTTAAGCGGAGCAACGTATCGTAAGGATGCTGTGGAACATACACATGGTACGTCACTCTGCTTAAGTTACCTACTCTATCAACCAAGGTCAACCTACATAACGAAAGTTCGGGTCTAATACCCCCTAAGTCATGTCTAAGTTCCGTAAAGTCAAGCCTAGATTTCGAAATATATATACGCCCTAGACTCCGCATAATCAAATCTAGACTCGAACCAAGATTAAACCTAACGCTCTAATGTTGGATATAGTGCCCTCAAAGTCAATTATTGGATTGCAGGCACGTGATTGCAATGATTGAGGGAGGACCTATACCGGTAGGACAGTCTTACTCAAGATGATAGTATGCTATCTGGTTTATCTTTATCATCGTGTACAGTTTTAGGTGACCTTACAGGTCACTATTGCACGTTGATAGAGCCCTTAGGATTCTTGCTTAATAGCCAGCAGTATGATGGCGATCATATACATGGGAGCTGGGGTCTATAAGCACATCCTTAAAAAGTCCCTAGTCGAGAGGGAGTTTCGAGACAGGGCATCAATACTCCAGAGTAGACTAGTGTATACGGGGGCATCGATACTCCAGAGTAGACTAGTGTATACAGGTCAAGACCCCGACGAGGGGCGGTGGCTGGTCTCATAAGTACACCGGACAGGACTCGCCGGGAACAAGCTAGTTGGTATTATACCTGACGTCAGATAGCAGTTCCCTAGTGACATGTGTACAGGTTAGTTCATCGACCTGATATCGTCATTTGTCTCGTGTGTGTTCCCACTGTGCTTTGATTACTACCCTACCATGGCTCAAAGGAGTCGTGCAAACAGGTTTTAGTTGAGTACAGTCCCGAGCCACATGGAGGCAGTGAGCGAATCGGCAGGGGTTTCGTCTCTCCCGGTATTGGGGGTGAGATCGCGCTGTGTCTAGGAGAGCCATTACACGAAGTCATTGGCTAAGGCAGGAGATTTACTGGTAGGTATTCCAGTAGTATCTCAGGGTGTTCTGGCTACACTCCGACACGACTTGTACCGCTTTTGGGGGTCTGACTTTTACCAACCCCCTAGGCCCGACATGCGATACTCATAGACGAACGGACCGGACTGTACGGATATTGTCACTGACAGGATCAGTAGGGTGTCAGGATGAGTTCGCTCATCGACATCCCTTTTGGTCAATACCAGGTAGCCCGTTACGTATGGCTAGTACCACTGACGTGCTAGTGGTTAAATCCACAGCCAAAGTATTGACGAGTCTTTAGAGTCCCCCACAGACAGTTTCTCAAGTTTCGGGCGAAACGTTGTAGAGGCTGTATGGTATTATGGCAGGGTTCGGTCATATACATGCAATAATGCACGGATCATGATCGGACGGATCATACTAGTGGGCTTTGGTTTAAGCCGGATCCTGGTATTAGATTTGTTGGATTATTAGTCTCATCGCATTTGCATTCAGTCGGAATGCGGATGCAGGTATGTATATACTGATGAGGGGTATTCTTGTGATCCGTCACGAGTTTACTTTAGATGATGCGGTTCCTTTTATTGTCATAAATATTTGGATTAATGTTTATTTTGGTGGAAATTGTGAGTGGAATTCATCATGAGAAGCAATTAATGTGGCATGTTCAATTTGGTGACTCATGGTCTCTTTTTTAGTGAACATGTCATGTTAATTGATGGATTTGAGTGTGAAATGAAAGATGGAGAGAGAGAGGGAAGCCATGTAAAAGGGTTTGCTCTTGTGTTTATCATTCTAACTCTCTCTCTCATATTTCATCACACACAAGAAAGAAAAGGCTCTTCTTCTTCGTCCTCCTCTATTTCACATATTCCATTAGTGGCATCATCTTCAACCTCTATCCATACACTCTCATGTGTTGAGAATCAATGGATACTTGAGACAAAGTTATCACACACATTCTCTACATCACCTTGGACACGTCGGCTAGCAAACTTCGCGTTCGAGTTGCTTCGGACGAGGCGGGAGCCCGTAAAAAGACTCATTGATATGGTGCCCTTTCCGATGAGGAGATCGGAGATCGGAGATGCCGCGAGGAGCTTGGAAAGGTGGCCAAAGACCGAAGGAAATAGATCGATCGGTATAGCCTTTCTAACCCTTCTCTAGTTTGCTAGTTATATGTTAATGGTTCGATCCGGGATTAAAGTCTGCGATAGCGCCGGTTTCAAGTTTAGAAAAAGTTTTCGTTTCCGCATTTTGGCCTCGGATCGACGGCCGGGGCGCTACTGTAGACTTACATGGTATCAGAGCTACGCCATTAACCTTTACTAGCTTGCTCTAACGTGTTTAAAACATCGATCGAACAAAATTTCTGAAACCGCGATTCCATTTCATAAAGTTTCTGTCGAATTTTTTTGTGGTCGAAAAATTATTTTGAGTGTTTCAGAAAATCAGGCAAGCTTTTTTAAGATCACTATAGAAATTTGGTAGAGTAATCCCACAGTAGCGCCGCGGAACTACGGCCGTACCCACGTTTTGGCCGCGGTTCCGCCGCCGTTCTGGGGCTTCATTGCACCATTTTTCTTCAGGTGGTCTTTCTCTTGGAATTGTGGTTTCTGGAATTTTTGGTTTTGGCCCAGATTATTTTGAGTGCAGCAGTTGTGCTTGGGGCCCACTTCGAGAAATTTTGTCGATCGAAATTTTAAATATGTTAGTTCGCAGTACTTACATTACTATCTGTGACCGTGAATGTCATTCGAGAGGTAAATCTTGACTAATTGCTATAGTTCTTTTAGACGGATTTGCGAACATGACATTCACGTTGATGTTCTGTGTTGTGCTTGGATGTTGCGGATTTGTCATGGTGGATAGCCTGGATGCAATGGTGGTACAGTTTGGTTGTATTTGTACATTTGTTATTGCGGGGCGAGCGTCCGACATGTGGACTGCCGTCACTGCCTGTTTGTATATTATTCTTTTGGGGCACAACCGGGCTGAGGTCGATGTACCCGTTTTATATATTTTTCTTTTCTATACTAGGATTACCCCACGGTGGGGTGCACAGATAGTCGGGTTCTAGAGGGCAACGGGCCCGCATCTCATGGCTTTAAGACGGAGAGGACTTCACTCTAGAATTGGCGGGCTATTCGTCGCACTCGTAGGGGGTATAGGTTGACCCAAGGAGGGGTGCTCAAGTTACCAGATTCCGTGAAGTGCTGGGTGGTCCATTCACTTTGTTGAAAGGGGCTGCCTCGCTTCAGGTTTTGGCGGGTAACTTGCCGCACCCGTAGGGGTCTAGGATTTCATTGCACAGGCTATCCACACGACCAGGGGAACGTCGGGTTTCACTTGCGGCTCAAAGGAAACCCGAGGATCCCAGATTATCTGTATTGTTTTGTGATGCTTATTACTCTCTGTGATGTTGCATTTATAATGCCTGGAGCGATTATTATATATTTATATATATACTAGTAGATGTTGTATATGTTTTACACTCGCGCTAGTCCAGTCCCCGCTCTGTCGTTAGTTAAGTAACCTAACGAGTGATGACGGGACCTAGTGGCGAATGCGGATGGCATATACGTAAATCATATTTTCGTTCTTTTGTGGTGTGATTAATTGATGGGACTGCATTGATTCGGATCAATGCAAGCTAAACAAACATGGTTGATGTTGTTGGAACATTTTTCAAAAAGATGTTATTGCAAGGACGTTTTCTTTTGCACAGTGGTATTCGGTTATGAATATCCAGCACCTCAGTCGACGAGGCAAGGGCCGAGATCCCTTCACCGGGAGTGACCCCTTGGACAGAGGTTTGCGTCAGGATAATAACTTCACTATAGTCGATTACTTTTTGCTTTGCATCGCGGTATTCAGTTGGAATATCCTGCACCTCATTCTACGGGGAAAGAGCCGAGATCCTTTCACTGGAAGTGACCTCTTTAGCAAAGGTTTTCGCCACTATATTTATAAAAAGCTATCCAGTTCCTTCAACGATATCAAGTTCATTACGTTAAAGGTTTTTCGCCAAAAACCATTCGTAGCCCTCCGTCATTTCAGACAGGTAGCACTTAGTATTCATGCTATGTTTGTTGACCTTCGTCAAGGCATAGTGAATGGTAGCTGCTTGTTACCTTTCTGTTGCATAGATAGATGCGTTGGTTTGGGACATTCGTATAGCCTTGTTGACCTTCGTTAAGGGCTTGTACGGATGGGTTCAAATTAATCTGGACAATGACGGGTAGAACTTGACATGTGATGGGCTTGTACGGGTGGGTTCAAGATTTGTTGACCTTCGTCAAGGTCATAAGAGCATGGGATAAAAATCACATCGGGAGTTTCTAAAGAAACTGAAACTTTCCAGATATGCGCATACCTTCTGGAGTGTGATAACGTGAGTGGATTCCATCACGTTATCATGCGATGATAGTTGGATCCCGATTCCTACTGATGAGTTGTTTTACTCCTCGGGTGATCCCGACTAATTCTTTTTTCAGGTTTGGAGGAGAATTTGACGATACAGTGGGAGGTTTCCTGATTAGATAAATTAATAACCATTCTGATCTAGGTTAGAGTGCACACTGAGTGTTTCTTTTCTCTCTCTCTTTGGCAGCGACCATGACCCAACCCTTGACTATGACTCGGTGACCAAGTTAACCGAACCTTCTTAAAACACTGGCTTTTGGATTGTCTGAGTTTCATACCTCATTGTCACTCCTACTTTTACCCTTTTCTCCAGAACACCCCGTATTACTACTAACATCCACTTCCATTGGATAAAAACATCGTATGGTTATATACGAACTCGAAGGAACTTGTTCCAGATTCGAGAATGGTTTCCGGTTCTGGAGAAAATGAATAGGACTATTCAGTTGTCTTTTCTTTTTACCTTCTCTCAGGTTGCGAGTGCTCCTTGGATTAGGACGGTAAACCTATTATGCTAATTGGATAGTCTTCTTCCAAACCATAGGCAGGTGCCGAACGGTGGGGAATGAAGAAAACCAATTAGCCTAACGATGGTGTACAGAAGGTAATAAGTTAAGGCAAATAAAGGGATTAGAAAGAGGGCAAAGTAAACCGCGACTGCTATTCACGACCAAACCAAGTATTTCATCACCACTCCTACTTCACCTTTGTATTCCTCCAAGACACTCCGTATCACTACGAAGATCCACAGTTATTTGGATACTCCATCATATGGTTATATATGAACTCGAAGGAACGTGTTCCAATTCGGGGATGGATTCTGGTTCAGGAAAAATAGAAATAAGGTTTTATTCAGTTGTCTTTTATCTTTACCTTCTCTCGGGTTGCGAGTGCTCCTAGGATTAGGAGAGTACACCCATTATGCTTATTGGATAGTCTTCTTCCAAACCATAAGCTGGTGTCGAACGGTAGGGAAGGAAGAAAACCATTTAGCCTAAAAGGGTGTACGGAAGGTAATGAGTAAAGACAAATAAAGGGATTTGGAGAGATGGCAAAGAAATATACGGTTACTGTTGTGAATCTGATAATGGAAGAGGCATTACTAGGAATACCCGGATACCCCTTCGAAACATTTATATGTTTCAGTTTCACTGTGTATTGTTAAAAGAAAACTGATTTCCCAATTAGCCCTTGCTCCAGGGTATGTATTTATCAGGTTTGATTCTCACATCTGTATGTTTTACAGATGATGAGTGGGAGTAAGTTATTGGTAATTGGGTGATCATCCTCATTATATCGGGATTCGTTGTAATTAGTGATATTTGAGGAAATCGCCTGGGTTGTTTGCCGGACGGAAAATATTTGGTTTTGAATATCCGTTGTTATGCACCAATTTTAAATTGATATATCTGTACGTTTATTTTTATAAAGTGAGATATAACTTTTTGAAATTATGTCCATGACATTTACCTATATCAGTGGATGGTTAGGTAAGGAGCATTAAACAAGCGGTGTAATTCTTCTTAACCATAAATACAGTTTTCATCCTACGACACACAGGGAATGAGTTATAAGACTCAGGGAACTTATACAGAGTATTGTATGTTGTCCAATGTCCATGAGGACAGAGGGGTTGGTACTCGTACTATATTCTGTTTACTTGTGACTTCTCTAGTTCTTAGACATGTATTTCGTAGAAATGCAAGGTCTAAGTTTTGAGAAGTTATAGGTATAACAATAAAGTAGAGAACCAGGTGTTGCAAGTATCAGGATTCTTCAAGGTGATCGAAGATGTAGATACTTGTATATGGTACTCATTTGATAGTAATGATTATGAGAACTTGCTTCTCTTTCAGGTTACTCATATCTGGATGTATTCCTAAGTTGAGTAATATTGATCGGCCTCTCTCCATTTAGTTGATATGCACTGGAGACAGCTGCATGATTTGAATCTGGTTCCAAATAAATCTGTGCCTCTGTTTTTATATTGGATATAGAATAGTTCATATCTTAACAATGTTAAGGTACGGGGAGTTGTCCGGGTTATGCTTAAAACCAGACTCTGGATAACTCAAGGCGCGTTTCTGAAATGGCTGTTTGTGGGTTGACCCGGGCTATGACGAGGGTTGACTTTCTACCATCTGGAAGATCAATAGTGATATTATTCTTGACACGCCACAGTTTTGATAAAAATGGATTTTTTCAGAAAACAATAGTGGGAGTATGGTAGAACTGGAAGTGATTCCAGAACCACAGACGATTACTGAAAATTTAATAAGGACCTAAGGATTCAATCAGGATTGACATTCCATTAGCCACTCCGCAGATATGATAGGTAACCTCAGGCACCCGAGAGGTACTCTGGTAGCCTCAAGGATGGTGACAGGAAGGTTCTTCTTTACCCAAACTTGTCATTGCTGTTGTTCCAGACTGTGAGACCCGGCAAGAGGATGAGTATAGCGTCGTTCTAAACTAGCTTTAGAAGTGTACGTGTATATGACTCTGCCAGAGGGTTGTCGTAGTCAGTGGGAGCAGCGGAAGCATAGTGGACAAGTAGCTTATGTCTATTTATGGACTAAAACAGATATAGCGGAGATAGATCATCTATTTCTGATATGATGGTCATAGGTTTGACTTCATCAGAATATGGATGGATCTGTTAAGAAGGAAGTAGGGTGTGATGTCCTGGTATTTGGATGACATACACAGAGTAGGAAGTTAAATTCCTATACTACGATCAGTTATACTTTGGTTGTCACACAGTAGTTTTCTCCACATAGGATTTTGATATAATATCAGATATTCTGGTTACTAGATCTATGGTTTTAGATCTAGATTTGGGTAGTTTCCCAATCTGGGTACTTAGACAGCATTCTACAGGTGTTATAGAATGGACGACTCCTGGCACGGTAGTGTACCTGCAGGTGATGGAGTCACCCTCTCTAAAGGTGTCTTACAGACTAAAGGGGGGAGAGATGTGCATGATTGACACATCACTTGCTTAGGCAATTGAGTCAATCATGAGATATCAAGTTCCACACCAGATGTTGTTTTTGCACTAGATGCAAAAAGTTGTGATATTAATCCTATCCTAGAGAAACGTTCGGAAGCAGTTTTAGAACATAAGTGGATGTTCTAGGGATATGATAACAACAACCTCTTTTAGGAGACGGTTATCATTCCAGGCTTCCAAGGTAACCTGGATGACAGAGTGACTGTCAGAGTTATAGTTTTCCCTCTAACGAGGGGCAGTGGTTTGGACAGGTGATCCAAGCGGACACTGAGGGAGGCATGACGCAGGATACTGATTAAGTTCAGTTGACGATACAGTCTAAGAAGTTTGGAGTTCATTTATGAACTAGGTCCCATCAGATATCCAAACTTGCTCATTTCGGGAGATGGCTTTCTCCGCGAACTTGAGATAAAGAGAGACATAGGAAGAAACATTAGGGCGAATTCACTCACTGAGGCTATTCCTCGAATGCAATAGTTTTGCAAACGGGCTTTATGAAACTGATTAATAGAGGAGTTGGGTGTTCGGTATCACACGAGCTATGAGTATGCGGCATCGCAATAATTACCCTTGAGTGCAAGTGGGAGATTGCTGGATAAAGTGCCCTCAAAGTCAATTATTAGATCGCAGGCACGTGATTGCAATGATTGAGGGAGGACATATACCGGTAGGACAGTCTTACTCAAGATGATAGTATGCTATCTGATTTATCTTTATCATCGTGTACAGCTTTAGGTGACCTTACAGGTCACTATTGTAGGTTGATAGAGCCCTTAGGATTCTTGCTTGATGGCCAGCAGTATGATGGAGATCATATACGTGGGAGCTGGGGTCTATAAGCACATCTTTAAAAGGTCCCTAGTCGAGGGAGTTTCGAGACAGGGCATCGATACTCCAGAGTAGACTAGTGTATACGGGTCGAGACCCCGACAAGGGGCGATAGCTGGTCTCACAAGCCATTGGTGTCAGTTGGTTCACCTAAGACGTATACAGGTGCTCATTGAGTTATGAGTACACCGGACAGGACTCGCCGGGAACATGCTAGTTGGTATTACACCTGACGTCAGATAGCAGTTCCCTGGTGACATGTGTACAGGTTAGTTCATCGACATGAGATCATCATTTGTCTCGTGTGTGTTCCTACTGTGCTTTTATTACTACCCTGCCACAGCTCAAAGGAGTCGTGCAAACAGGTTTTAGTTGGGTACAGTCCCGAGCCACATAGAGGGAGTGAGCGGATCGGAAGGGGTTTCGTCTCTCCCAGTATTGGGGGTGAGATCGCGCTGTGTCTAGGAGAGCCATTACACGAAATCCTTGGCCAAGACAGGAGATTTACTGGTAGATATTCCAGTAGTATCTCAGGGTGTTCTGCGCTACACTCCGACATGACTTGTACCGCTTTTGGGGGTCTGACTTTTACCAACCCCCTGGGCCCGACATGCGATACTCATAGATGAACGGACCGGACTGTACGAATATTGTCACTGACAGGATTAGTAGGGTGTCAGGATGAGTTCGCTCATCGACCTCCCTTTTGGTCAATACCAGGTAGCCCGTTACATACGACTAGTACCACTGACGTGCTATTGGTTAAATCCACAGCCAAAGTATTGACGAGTCTTTAGAGTCCCCCACAGACAGTTTCTCAAGTTTTGGGCGAAACGTTGTAGAGGCCGTATGGTATTATGGCAGGGTTCGGTCATATACGTACAGTAATGCACGGATCATGATCGGACGGATCATACTAGTGGGCTTTAGTTTAAGCCGGATCCTAGTATTTGATTTGTTGGGTTACTAGTCTCATCGCATTTGCATTCAGTCGAAATGCGGATGCAGGTATGTATATACTGATGAGGGGTATTCTTGTGATCCGTCACGAGTTTACTTTAGATGATGAGGTTCCTTTTATTGTCATAAACATTTGGGTTAATGTTTATTTTGGTGGAAATTGTGATTGGAATTCATCATGAGAAGCAATTAATGTGGCATATTCAATTTGGTGACTCATGGTCTCTTTTTTGGTGAACATGTCATGTTAATTGATGGATTTAGTGTGAAATGAAAGATGGAGAGAGAGAGGGCAGCCATGTAAAGGGGTTTGCTCTTGTGTTTATCATTCTAACTCTCTCTCTCTCATATTTCATCACACACAAGAAAGAAAAGGCTCTTCTTCTTCTTCCTCCTCTATCTCACATATTCCATTAATGGCATCATCTTCAACCTCCATCCATACACTCTCATGTGTTGAGAATCAATGGATGCTTGAGACAAAGTTATCACACACATTCTCTACATCACCTTGGACACGTCGGCTAGCAAACTTCATGTCCGAGTTGCTTCGGACGAAGCGGGAGCCCGTAAAAAGACTCATTGATGTGGTGCCCTTTCCGACGAGGAGACCGGAGATCAGAGATGCCGCGAGGAGCTTGGGAAGGTGGCCAAAGACCGAAGGACACGATCGATCGGTATAGCCTTTCTAACCCTTCTCTAGTTTGCTAGTTATAGGTTAATGGTTTGATCCGGGATTAAAGTCTGCGATAGCGCCGGTTTCAAGTTTAGAAAAAAATTTCGTTTTCATATTTTGGCCTCAGATCGACGGCCGGGGCGCTACCGTAGACTTACATCTAATACCAAATTTATCACGACCCAGAATTTGGCACGTGACCGGCATTTGAATCACGTGAAGTCTATAGAACCCACCGTAATCCAAGTAAGCTGAAAGCCCGGAAATCTAAACCATTTTAGAAAAATAATGGAGGTGAAGTTTTGAAATAAAGGTACAATGAAATCAAGTTCTTTCTTGAAAAGTATAAATAATGTTATATAAAAATATAAGTGAGTTGTATCTATTTTTTAAAACATTTTCGTCATTTGAAATTTGGGCAGCACCTCCTTTGTAAATTTTGATCCAAAACCAATACATTGCAATAATAATACGCATCCCCAAGCGGGAGCTAGCTCTTCGCCAATTAGCGGAAACACAACCTGTAACACCCGAGCCCATTGCTACTGTTTTTTAGTTACTGTTTGAGCATTAGGTGGTACCCATCTCTTTTATCTTGCTTATTTGTGGCTTACTGTAAAATTTTATCCGGAAAAGTCATTTCTGCATATAACAAATTCTAGCATCTAAAATAAAATTAAAAATATCCATCTTGGCCTACTCGACACCCCTAGCCTTGTGGTAGCGTCCGTGCCTCGTGTTCTCGTCCCGTTCGGTGAAACGGGCGAGTTTGGACGGCTACGCGCGCGTACGGGTGTCCGTCTTGGGGGTATGCTTTTTAATCGTAAGACACTTAATTTTAAAATTTGGAACCCGCTTAAAATCCTATTATTTAAATTTCGAATTTTTGGACCCGACCCGGGCGCGATTTGGAAATGTTTTATTTGGCGCCAAAATCCCAAAATCTAACAATATTTTAAAACCATATATATATCGTTAATATATATGTATCTTAACTGTTATACTAATCTTTTAGTATATTTTTTTAAACCTCTACCTATTTCACTCAGCCAATCACCACGAGATCCTTATCATCTCGTGGGCCCCGCCTCCTCATATCTCTTTATCTTTCTCTATCTCTCTCTCTAACTCTCTCTCTCTATTTTTCTCTATCTCTCTCTCTCTCTCTCTAACTCTCTCTCTCTCACCCCTATATATATATTTTTCCCCTCCCATATTTTTTCGAGAACGCAACAGAACCCATCGTGAGCCCTCAACCCTAGCCACCTCCATCCTTGCTGCCGCAGCCCCGACGCCGGCTCCAGCGCCACCAGCACCCTCGCCTCGTCAGCCTCGCCTCGCCCACACCTCCTTTCTTCAATCCCCGCGCACCCTGCGCAGCCGCGACCGCCTGCATTATTTCCTGCACTCCTCTGCATCGTCTGAGACACCGCCGGCGACCACCTACGCCGCCTCTGGCCGTCGCCGACGATCCCCGACCACCCCAGAACACTTGTAAGTGGTTCTCCATCTCACCTTTCCTCTCTTCATTTTTCCAAAACTGAAAACACCCGTTGGATCTTTGCTGCAGATCGCCGGAGACGCCGTTCTTGCCGCCGTCGATCTCGCCGTCGTTGTTAGTGCCCTCTAGACCAGTGAGTATTCCCCCAACTTCTTCTTCCTCTGTTCATTCCCTTCTTTCTCTAGATCTACACCCGTAGAAACCCTATTCACTGTTTTGTATCTCGCCGGAATCCGGCCATGCCGGCGACGTGTCCCGACGATCCAGCAGAGTACTCTGACCCGTGTGGTTCCTTGGTTCGTTGTTTGGGTTCAATCCGTGAACCGTGCTTCCGTCGTGAGTTTCCCCGCTGACGTTACGTTTCGTTTTTCCCGGTTCGCGACCCGTCGAGGCAAGTACCCCTTGCTACATGCTATACAGTATAATTATATATGCATTGACATCCTAAACCTGTAAAATTAGCTTGGTACAATCGTTTTCCATTTAGGTTATAAATTGCATTATATCATTTTACGGTTAAACATGAAACTTACAGTTCGCAATTTGAACTCAATAATCAAATCTACCGGTTCAATCACATTTTACTGTTAAATAGCTGGTAGCAATTATCCATGTAGTTCTGTTACATTCGGACACTCGTATGCATTTAACCTGATATAACTATATTGAACCGTCACATAAATTATTGCACCGCTAAGGGTGCTTAAACCTGTTAACATGACTAAACAGCTACATTGAATTATTGTACTCTTGTGATTGAATAAAACATGCTTATTATTTAATTCATTGCTTATTTCATGTTGTTAATACCCTGTTCGATTATATATCTGATTGTGAGCACACCCACGATATTGTTTACATCTTGATCTGACATGGCCACATATATATATTGATACACCCGACATGGTACCGTATACTGTTGACTTGACCTGATGTACCATGACCTGACCCGTTACCTGATCCTGTGTCTAATGACAACAAACCTGACATGTAGTCCTCATGGACCGTTCCTGTTATCTATCCAGACAAACCTGCTTTTACCTGATCCTGTGTTGGCATTAGTTCTTGATTACTGAATACCTGACTTGACATACACAACTTGGGGGTGTGGGAAAATCAAAGGTGAAACTGACTTGTAACTCAACAGTTCGAAACCTGTTCTGATCAGTCTTACGGGCTCGGCCAGCCCCGGAGTGATGATGCTGACATCACTCGCCCATCCTGCTACCTATTACTGCCTAGCGGCACGTCTCGGATTCAGCCCCGAGGATCTTGACCGTGGTCCCGGGCATGCACGGGATACTATTGAGTTACATCGACGATTCATCAATTGATTTCAAAGACTTTAGAATAGAAAACCTGATAGAACAGTTTAGTTACCCACTGCACACTACCCTGCACTGCTTGTTTCACATTATTGCTTTATTCATATTTATTTTTGCATTGCCTATTACATTGTTCATATTATATCACTTGTTGACATGACGCGCTGACTTCTGGGTTTTGCATGGCCCAGATTCTGTACCGCTGTCGCAGTCCGAGCAGGAGTATTTCAGCCAGCAGGCTGAGCTGTGAGTTCAGTAGTAGTTAGTTTTATTTCCTGCATTCATTTCCTGATGTGGCCCGCATTATGGGACATACTTTTCAGTTATTCTATTGGATCATTTGCTTCCGCATTTATTTATTATTGACTCCTGTTATTCTGGTTTATGGACATGTTTTAGATAGTTTTATCTTATTCTTGATATCTCTACAGCCGTAATGTGACTGTGGATGGATACTTCCTACCCACAGGTAGCATGGTTGGCTATGTCACGTGCCCAATCTAGCGTACTCTGAGAAGCAGGGCGTGACATGGTTCTTTTGGTATCAGAGCCATAGGTTAGTTGGGTTGATTCTTTTGTAGTTGGGTATTGTACCCAATACACGAATCAGAATACCCGTGTTTAGGAAACATGTCCTGCCACCTTGCCGTTTACCATTCTTGAATCACTTTCTTCCTGATTATATCTTTCGCGATGTGCAAACTTCCTTTACATATCGACTCGAGAACCTGATTCCTTGTTATCTCTAGGACTTAGACGACTTGGGTGGAGTTAAGTAATTGTGGCTATGATACCGCAGCATAGTTACAATGCGGTACTCTATTTAAGTATCTTGGAGTTCTAGCCTTGATCTATATATTGAATCTATCATCATGCTAATGTTGGGTGTTTTGATTTCAGGAATATGGCAGATAAGAATTTCAAGACGTACCAGAGGCGTGTGGACGAAGCCGCCATGCTTGGAGTGATAAGAGGAATGCTGGAGAATCAAAAGAGACAGACCGAGCTGATCCAACAGCAAGCAGACTCGTTCCAGGAAGGTTTGCAGATCGTTCAGCAGTCTGTAACCAACGTTGGAGCTAAACCAGTTGACCGAGTAGGGACTGTGGCAGATTTCAGACGTTTGGGTCCGTCTACATTCACTGGTTTGGAGGAGTCGTTGCCAGCCGAGCAGTGGCTAGTTGACACGGAGAATTTGCTGATTGCGGCACAGATTCCAGATGACAAAAGAGTTGATGTGGTACGCATTCAGTTAGTGGACTACGCCCGAGAATGGTGGCTTGTGGAGGAGACCCGCTTGCCCAAGCCGATCAAGTGGGCGGATTTTTCTAAGAGTTTCCTGGAGAACTTCTTCCCGCGGACTGCACGGGAGAAAATGGAAGAGAAATTATTGGGCTAAGGCAGAATGGAGCACCCGTGGACGTGCATGCAGCAGAGTGGACGAGACTCAGCAGATTCGCTGGACCTTTAGTCGCCAACGAGGCAGACAGGGCACGAAGGTTCATGCGCAACTTGGATGTGAACATCCAGAGGCAGATTGTCTCCCTGGGTTTGACCACTTTCTCACAGGTTCTTACGGCATCTCGGGAACAACAGAGTTTATCTGGGATGAAAGGGAGCTTGCAGCAGACAGCAGTTGCGGCCAGGAAGCCCGCATTTGTACCTAACCGAGCCCATGGTCGCAAGGGTATTCCAGTGGATCGTCGTGGTGTAGCACCCATGAAGAAGCCTGTGATCATTGATCGAAGAAAGAGCGTGATTTGTGACTACTGCCGTTTACCTGGGCACGTGCAGAAGGATTGTCGAAGAAGGCTGGGACTTTGTTTGGTTTGTGGAGCAGCTGATCACGCAGTTGGTGCCTGTCCATCGAAGCTTCGTACGTGAGATGATATTCAGAAGCCTCCGCAGAGACCGTTCCAAGGGCAGTAACAGCTGACTCAAGGACCTAATCAGGCTCGAGCTTTTACCTTGACATCTGAGCAAGCTAAGGCATCAGGAGAAGTAGTTTCAGGTACTTTACTCATTCAAGGTTTTCTCGCATTGGCATTATTTGATTCTGGTGCATCCCACTGTTTTATGTCATCCAAATTTATAACTACACACTCGATTACCTGCACGACCCTGTCTAGTTTCGGGGACATACACACTGGGAATGGGAAAATCATATCTAGTAGGGAGTGTAAAGATTGTACAGTTGTTGTGTGCGGACGGGAACTCTTTGCAGATTTCTTGGTGATTGATACGGGCAGCTATGAAGTCGTCTTGGGAATGGATTTTCTTGGCACTTTCCACGCTCACATTGACTGTAGGGCAAAGAAAGTAATTTTCAAATTCCCGGACATCCCGAGTTTACCTTCACTGGAGGAAGCAGTTCTGTCGGGCCAGTCGAGTTTAGGGCTAGGCCGACAAACAATATTCTTGCAGCAATGGAAGTTGATAGTGGTGAAGAGCCGGCGGTTGTTCGCGATTTTATGGACGTATTTGAAGATATATCGGGTTTACCGCCGAAGAGAGACGTGGAGTTCGCAATTGATCTTATTCCTGGTGCAGCGCCAGTATCTAAAGCGTATTACCCAATGGCACCAGTAGAGTTGGAAGAAGTTAAGAAACAGGTTGTTGAATTTCTTGAGAAGGGTTGGATTCGAAGCAGTAACTCGCCTTGGGGAGCTCCAGTTCTTCTAGTAAAGAAGAAGGATGGCACAAGAAGAATGTGCATCGACTATCGAGAATTAAACCGGGTGACTATTAAGAACAAGTACCCGATCCCTCGCATTGGAGAACTTTTTGAGCAGCTTAGTGGTGCGAGGGTATTCTCGAAGCTGGATTTGCGATCCGGATATCATCAGGTTCGAGTGAAAGCAGAAGATATTTGCAAGACGGCGTTCCGAACTCGGTATGGACATTACGAGTATTTAGTGATGCCCTTCGGAGTAACGAATGTGCCGGCAGTATTCATGGACTTGATGAACCGAATCTTTTCACCGTTCTTGGACCTGTTTATTGTGGTGTTCATTGACGATATTTTGGTTTACTCGAAGAGTTTTGAGGAGCATGCCGAGCATTTAAAGATCGCACTGTAGATATTGAGACAGGAGAAATTGTATGCGAAGATGAGTAAGTGTGAGTTTTGGCTGGAGGAAGTGAAGTTTTTGGGGCATGTTGTGTCTGGCGATGGAATTGCCGTCGATCCAGAAAATATTGCAGCAGTTCGAGATTGGCCGATTCCAAAGAATGTTGCTGAGATAAGAAGTTTCCTTGGATTAGCCGGATACTACAGAAGATTTGTGAAGAACTTTACTCGTCTGGCAGAGCCGTTGACCAAGCTTACGCGTAAGGAGATACCTTTTGTATGGACGGATAAATGTGCGTTAGCTTTTGAGACGTTGAAGTAGAAGTTGATAACCGCCCCTATTCTGACCGTGCCAGACAATTCCAGAGGATTGGTGATTCACAGCGATGCATCTGGGAAAGGATTGGGATGTGTTTTGATGCAGCATGGGAAGGTTGTAGCATACGCATCGAGACAATTGAAGACCCATGAGAAGAATTATCCAACTCATGACTTGGAGCTTGCGGCTGTGATTTTCGCTTTGAATATTTGGAGACACTACCTTTTGGGCGAAAGAGTCGAAGTCTTTACAGATCATAAGAGCTTGAAGTATGTGTTCACACAGAAGGAGCTGAATATGAGGCAGCGTAGATGGTTGGAGCTGATGGCTGACTACGATCTTGATATTAAGTACCATCCGGGGAAGGTCTGTTGGAGATAGTGCCCTCATAGTCAATTATTGGATCGCAGGTACGTGATTGCAATGATTGCGGAGGACCTATACCGGTAGGACAGTCTTACTCGAGATGATAGTATGCTATCTGGTTTGCCTTTATCAGTCATGTAAATATTCAGGTGACTGTTTACATGTTACACTTTGATAGAGCCCTTAGGATCTTGCTTTACTACCAACAGTATGATGGCGATCATATACGTGAGAGTTGGGTAGTTTATATGCATATCCTTAATTGTGGTCCCTAGTCGTGGGAGTTTCGAGACAGGGTATCGATACTCCGGAGTAGACTAGTGTATACAGTCGAGACCCCGACGAGGGGCGGTGGCCGGTCTCACAAGCCACTGGTGTCAGTTGGATCACCTAAGATGTATACAGGTGCTCATTGGGTTATGAGTACACCGGACAGGTTTAGCCGGGAATCTGCTAGTTAGTATTATATCTATCGTCAGATAGCAGTTCCCTGGTGACATGTGTACAGGTTAGTTCATTGTTCAGTTGATAAAACTGCACACTTGTATTACATTTTTCCTACCATTTTCATATTAAAAAAGGACTATATTATAATATATTATACATATGAGGGTTTATGTGTAAAAACATTATTTTCCATGTGTTAATATATTTTAATTATCATTTGGTAGGAAAATGTATGCAAATAATATTATTGATCTAATCCTAGTAGAACAAAGTCTACTAAAATCTTATTTGAGTTGTTGTGCAGGATATTTCCAAGTTGTTATGAAGGATTTAACAAACAAATCAATTTGTTGAAAAAATCTTGCCAAATTAAGAAGCAAACTTGGAGACCAAGTCTGGAAGCAACAGAGAAAAGATTTTCAGATTCTGAAGATGCCTAGGATTGCCACATGTCACCAGATGAAAGCCCAAGAAAAAGAATCAAATGATCCCTACCCTTGAGCGCGGATCCGCGGCCAAACCCACCCTGGGGCCGCGGATCCGCCGCAATTTGAGGAGGTTAGAGTGCAAGATTTTGGGGCATTATTCTTTGCTGAATTTTACCAAGTTTTCAACAATAAGATTCTGGGTTTTCACTATAAAAAGGCACCGAGAGCCTCTTGGAAAAGGTATCAAGCCGAAGAGATCACGAAGTCCAAGACGGCTCACGCATCCAGGCTGATCATCAACTGTTCATCTACCTCCTTAGAAGAGATCGAGAAGCAAACTAGGTTTTTGTAATCATTTTCTAAGGAATAAAAGTGTACTTGATCTTGTTGATTAATAAAGGTAGTTCTTTTTCTTATTCTATTTCTTCATGCATTTTCTCTCCATCTCTTTTTCTCCCAACATGCTCGAGTAATTCTCCGCTTGTTAGGGTTCGTAGGATTAGGGTAGGTTAATGGGTGATGAAAATAATTAAACCCTTTTTAAGTCCTATAAAGTTTAGGAACTTTATCAAAATAATCATTAACATCCTAATCGGGCGCGCTAGCAATTCTTTGCTAGTTCCGACCGCGATTAGAGATTAGATTAATGATTATTTTGGTAAAGGCTAGATATGAACGGAGTTCCGTGTCGAGATAAGGGTTACGAGTGGGATTCCTTTTCCCTCCAGAAACCCTAATCTACACGCATCACCGTCGTTCTAGTTCTAAATCTATTAATGGATAAAAAGGGTAACTTTTAATTAATATTCCATAACTACTAAATCCTAACGAACCCTACAAGCCCCTATTATTATATTATTTAAATCTCTAAAATAATCTAGATCTATATTTTACATTAAAGTAGATCTAGAAACATTTCACAAAATTCTTTATTCCTCCTCTCTTTCTCAACACATCTAAAGTAAAAATAAAAGGTTCCACGTTTCCCAGAGGACGACCCGTACTCACCTCGGTCTAGCTACGCGCGACACCGTTCTGATTGCGGTTAAACTACAAACATGATTTTTCACATCAATCAAATGGCGCCGTTGCCGGGGAAACGTGCGTAATTTTTTATTTTTACTATTTGTGTTGAATTCTTAGACGAGTCATATCATTATTAAAACAAAACTGCAAATTGTATATTTAACGATTATTGTGTGAATTTTTGCGAGGAAATCTGGAGTCACGGACTTGAGGAAACAGGAGATCTAGGGTTCACACTTCTCTGGTAAGATTCTAACTCCCTTCTTTCTCCTCTAAAATCCAATAAAATCTATTTTCTGCAGGATTCTTTGCAAAATATCGCCGCTCAAAAATCTTTTTGCAAAGTTTTGTTTTTCGGTTTGTTTTTGCATATTTTAATACGGATTTCTAAGGGGCAAAGACCAAATCAAGATTAGGTGGGGATTTCATCACCCTTCCTAAGCCCCACAAATCACAAACCAAGCATATAGATCAACCCTTCATTAATTTAAAAAATATCTAGATCAGACTCTAAGGACTGTCGCGCTCAATAAGGACAGAGGAAGGTCGTGGGTAATCTATCGTTTATCCGCATTACTTTTGTAGTGCCTAAGCAAATGTGACAAAGGCTAGTGGTTTTTAATTAGGCCCACGACGTGGTTCCTTCCCACTTACCTGGCACTTACCTGGCTACAAGGGTAGTACGGAGGCGGTAGAGGATTTATCCTGCGGCTTGTCCTTTGGAAGTCTAGGAGCGGTCTAGAGACTGGACCTAGGTAACCATAGTTCTAGGGTTGTGCATTTTTTTGTGATTTTTCTAAATCCGTCATTTTTTAAAACAAACCAATTACTTTCTCTCCTTTTTACCCCTTCCCCCTTCTTCTCTTCTTATAATGGGTGACCTAAACAGAAGAACACTTGTCGAGCTTTGCTGTCCACAACCAGATATCTCTTGTTTTCGAAATCCCTTCGGTATACCGTCCGGCTCTTCCATGTCCTTAAGAGATCATATAGAACAAGCGGGAAGAAACAGTTGGCCACCTCAGTCTAGGTCTTATCAACCATATCCTAATCCTACACCTGTTTCAGTTCATACCCAGAGTGAGGAAGCCCCTAGACGAATGTCCATTGCTGAGCATATAGCTAGGTCTAGAGGCCAAAGTTTCAACCCGGACCAATATCAACCATCACCACCACTGTCCGGAGCAGAGTTTGATATGCGGTTTGTGGCATATAAGATGTCTGTTGAAAATAGCCAGCCAACCAACCCATATCAATATTCTTCTTATCATAATATTGATCCTACTCCTACCCAAGTTCCGCAACCATTCTATTCCTATCAATCCAATCCGACTTTTCCACCTACTCTAGACAGTTCTTCTAATCAATCATTTGGGAGTTTTAATTATCCACAGAAATTTCAATCTTATACTGAAACCCCTTATCAGCCCAAGACTAGTCTGGAGCAGACATTAGAAAAATTTATGGAAATGTCGAACCAAATTATGAAGGATTTGGGTAGTAAGACAGAACTGTACCTCCAAACTGAAATCAACAACTCCAGTTTCATAGATTCATCAAGTACACCAAATAGAATGACTGATAAGTTGTATGACTTTGTAGTGTTTGATTTACCCAACTGTGAAGGGTCCCTTTCAAGTGAAACCATACCCAACCCTTGTGATCTCTACACCTCCACTCTTGAACCAAAACTGATTGAAAACCATACTTTTGATGAGGAGTTTGAGAATTTTAACCTTCACTTGAATGAGGTGATTGACGTTAGGGATATTTTGATTGATGAACCCGAAATTTTGGATGATTTTGTCCCACCAATTCATCAAATCCTTTCACTTCCTTATGGTCATCATCTTGAGCCTTTAATTCTTCCCGAATCCCAAATATGTCTTGAAGTTGATGATAATGGTATACCTGAAGATCAGACCGAAATACAACCTCCATCTTCCACATCTGGTTCAGCAACACTCGACATACCAATTTGTTTACCCATTTCACCTTCTACTTTCTCCGGTTCTTCTTCTGTTTCAGTGAGTTTTGATAAATCACAATCTGTTAATTCAAGTTCAATAATACCAGAAATTCAACTTGATTTGGATATTTTTGAAAAAGAGGTAGATGAGTTTTTTGAGTCCTCTACCTCAGTGATTTTTTATGAATCAAGTAGAATAAATTCTGGCATAAAACTCTTTGACAGCAAAATGTTCAATCACACTATTGATAAAAGTTTTGAAGAACTTTTTGCTGACGAACTTGAATTTTTAAACAATACGGATTTTGTGATTGATCAATCTCCACCTCTAGAGGTTGAACCGTCACCATTCCTTCTTTCTAATCATTCACATTCATCCTCATTCTTTCTTTTCTCTAATTTCAAACCCTTTCCAGACCATCTCTTATGCCTTCCCCACTTTTTCTTGAGTCGATACAACACATTCTTCCATCAACCTATACGATATACTGATAAAATCTTTGAATGGTTGGTGTTAACTTTTGGTCTTTGTAAAGCCTTACTTTGACCAAATGACTCACCCCCTCTTAAAATGCTTCATATTGTCTAACTCATGTTTGAGGGGGGGTATATTTTTGGCTCTTGATCATAACTTTTGTCCTCAAATTTGTGAGCCAAAAATAAGTTTGGGGGAGAATTTTCACTTTCATATATTCTTGCCCCCATTAATAATTTCTTCCCAAGTCTACAGGTTTTTGAGCTTAACGGATGATATCAGTGAGGACACTGCTGTAAACAGGTTTGGGGGAGGTTTGTGCTTATTTACACATCAATTTGCATCATATTTTGCATAAGCACAATATTTTGCACAATATTTTCAAAAAAAAAAAATTCTTTTATAACAAAAGAGTAGAAAGTGAAACATTACATCCAAAAGATAGGAATAGTTTAAGAAAACCAAGAAAATTAGAAGTTTTCTTATACGAACTAGTAATAAGTAGTTATGAGCTGTTGTCCCAAGGGTTAGTAAGATGAAGGAAGTCACTAATCTGAGGATAAAAATAAGTCTGAAAAATAGTTTCTATTCTGGAAGCCAAACATTTGAATGTTGATACCCTACAATATGCACCTACACACGTCTTGAAACTCGGGATAGTAGAGGATACCTTGAAATGCTCTTGTCTAAAAGCCAAAGTATGAAGGAAGTATAAAAATGGTGAAAAGAAAAAAAAATGAACACTGGTTTTGTATCGCCAAGGCAGCAATAAAAAAAAATATAGCGAGGGTGCCTCTTCACCTAGTGCCCTAAGGCCAACTGGTCTGGGAGTCACTGCTAAGCCTTAGGTGGTGCAAGACAAGGAAAATACTATCACCAAATCAGCAAGCACTTGAGTAATCGGTCGGTTAGTACCTCAAGAAGTATTAGCGGTCGCATGAAAAGGTGTGAGCAAACCTAAGTATTCATAAAGTACTGAGGTAGATGGACAAGAGTATGATAGCTTGAATTGAATTCTCCGAGTGTAGGGATGTTATTTTCACACACGTGGGGTTATATGATCAATGTTTGGAAGAAAGGTAGGAATGAAGAATAAAGACGATGTTTTATTGAGGGGTAATGTGATTTCTAACATTTTTTCATGACTATTAAGATAGGGCTCATGACAACTGAAAAGCTAGCATAGTTGGAAACTCTTCTTTTCAAAGTATTTCTTTTATGGTTCTTGTCTTTATATGTAAATTTCACCATCTTTCTTTTGTTATTGGATTTTGTGGGTGTAATCCGCTGAAAACCCTCAGGAGACAACACTCCTCCTACTAGAGACACCTAGAGGTTTAACGGCTTGTTGCACGTGCTCAGTGCAATCGTGTCTGCCTACGAAAGTGTGCTTAGTTTTCTTATTTCTTTTTCTCCTCTTGAATAAACTATTTTGCTCGGGACGATCAAAGATAAGTTTGGGGGTATTTGTTCAGTTGATAAAACTGCACACTTGTATTACATTTTTCCTACCATTTTCATATTAAAAAAGGACTATATTATAATATATTATACATATGAGGGTTTATGTGTAAAAACATTATTTTCCATGTGTTAATATATTTTAATTATCATTTGGTAGGAAAATGTATGCAAATAATATTATTGATCTAATCCTAGTAGAACAAAGTCTACTAAAATCTTATTTGAGTTGTTGTGCAGAATATTTCCAAGTTGTTATGAAGGATTTAACAAACAAATCAATTTGTTGAAGAAATCTTGCCAAATTAAGAAGCAAACTTGGAGACTAAGTCTGGAAGCAACAGAGAAAAGATTTTCAGATTCTGAAGATGCCTAGGATTGCCACATGTCACCAGATGAAAGCCCAAGAAAAAGAATCAAATGATCCCTACCCTTGAGCGCGGATCCGCGGCCAAACCTACCCTGGGGCCGCGGATCCGCCGCAATTTGAGGAGGTTAGAGTGCAAGATTTTGGGGCATTATTCTTTGCTGAATTTTACCAAGTTTTCAACAATAAGATTCTGGGTTTTCACTATAAAAAGGCACCGAGAGCCTCTTGGAAAAGGTATCAAGCCGAAGAGATCACGAAGTCCAAGACGGCTCACGCATCCAGGCTGATCATCAACTGTTCATCTACCTCCTTAGAAGAGATCGAGAAGCAAACTAGGTTTTTGTAATCATTTTCTAAGGAATAAAAGTGTACTTGATCTTGTTGATTAATAAAGGTAGTTCTTTTTCTTATTCTATTTCTTCATGCATTTTCTCTCCATCTCTTTTTCTCCCAACATGCGCGAGTAATTCTCCGCTTGTTAGGGTTCGTAGGATTAGGGTAGGTTAATGGGTGATGAAAATAATTAAACCCTTTTTAAGTCCTATAAAGTTTAGGAACTTTATCAAAATAATCATTAACATCCTAATCGGGCGCGCTAGCAATTCTTTGCTAGTTCCGACCGCGATTAGAGATTAGATTAATGATTGTTTTGGTAAAGGCTAGATATGAACGGAGTTCCGTGTCGAGATAAGGGTTACGAGTGGGATTCCTTTTCCCTCCAGAAACCCTAATCTACACGCATCACCGTCGTTCTAGTTCTAAATCTATTAATGGATAAAAAGGGTAACTTTTAATTAATCTTCCATAACTACTAAATCCTAACGAACCCTACAAGCCCCTATTATTATATTATTTAAATCTCTAAAATAATCTAGATCTATATTTTACATTAAAGTAGATCTAGAAACATTTCACAAAATTCTTTATTCCTCCTCTCTTTCTCAACACATCTAAAGTAAAAATAAAAGGTTCCACGTTTCCCAGAGGACGACCCGTACTCACCTCGGTCTAGCTACGCGCGACATCGTTCTGATTGCGGTTAACTAAACACACTCTTTCGAGACCAATCATTCATCGACCTAAGGTCGTCATTTGTCTCGTGTGAGTTCCCACTGTGCTTTGATTTCTACCCTACCACGGCTCAAAGGAGTCGTGCAAACAGGTAGCTTTTGGGTACAGTCCCGAGCCATATGGAGGCACGTGAGCGGATCGGCAGGAGATTCGTCTCTCCCAGTATTGGGGGCGAGATCGTGCTGTGTCTAGGAGAGCCATTACACAAAGCCCACGGCCGTGGCAGGAGATTTACTGGTAGGTACTCCAGTAGTATCTCAGGGTGTTATTGGGCTACACTCCGACACGACTTATACTACTCTTGGGGGTCTGACGTTACTAGCCCCCTAGGCAGATATGCGATACTCATAGACGAACGGACCGGACTGTATATATATTGTCACTGTTAGGCTCAGTAGGGTTTCTGGATGAGTTCGCTCATCAGCCTCCCTTGAGGTCAGTCCATGGGCAGCCGTTACGCATAGCTAGTGCCGCTGACGGTTTGTGGTTAAACCCACTTCCAGGTTACTGACGAGTCATTAGAGTCCCCCACAAACAGTTTCCCAAGTTCGGGCGAAACGTTGTAGAGGCCGTATGGTTTTATGGCAAGGTTCGAAAAATGCACGTGCGTTTACGCACGTGTTATTTTTCGGGCAGATGATACTGGTCGGCTTTGGTTTAAGCCAGATCCGAGTATTATATTGAGTAGATATAATATCTTTGTCTCAGTTGCATTTGTATTCGGTCGTAATACAAATGCGGGTATATTTATACAGTTACGGGGTTATCCTGAAAGTCGTTTCAGGATCACTTTTGGAAGTTGTCAGTTTCCAGTTTTCTATCAGTCGTCTTTTAACATTCGGTTAAAAACGGATTTATCTTTTCTTGGATGAGGGTGAGTCATGCTTCTAGAAGGTTCTAGAAAGGATGACTTGGTATGGTGAATCATTAGTGCTTTAATGGAACCATTAATGCAATGGTGACTAGGTTAATGAATCACTATTTGCATTAATGAGGTTTTGTTTTCCTTAGGATATTTGTTCTTGATATTTTTTGTGAGAAGCTTTTTATGGTCACCCTCTTCTCTCCTACACTCACCCCCCCTCCCTATATATGGCCGTCCCCTCCTCTCTCTCTCACTCACTTGAGGTTTTCATTTGGTTACAAAAGATATGATAGATTTTGGGGTGTATGGAATTTCACAGCTCATTTCATTCCATCACCCGATTTCCACGGCAACTTCATTAACCGTTCGTCCATGGTTTTGGACGAAGCGAGACAAAGTATTCCACTCATTCTCTACATCAATCTTGGTCGTCTCTTTTAGCAAACTTGACGACCGAGTTGCCTCAAGTCAGAGGCGGGAGCCCGTTTAAAGAATCGTTGACGTGGTGCCACCTGGACGAGCAGATCGGAGATCAAAGAGATCGGAGCAGCCGCAACGGAGCGTGGGATGATGGTTAAAGAACGAAGGACTCGGATCGTTCGGTATAACCTTTCTACACTCTTTACAGTTTGTTAGTTTAGCAATAATGGAAGATCCGGGTTATAGTATACGATAGCGCCAGTTAAAAAGTTTTTGTTCCGCATTTGGCGTCTGTAGACGGACGGGGCGCTACCGTAGACTTACATTGGTATCAGAGCCTCACCATTTTGCTTTACTAACTTGTGCTAACGCGTTTAAAATATCGATCGAACCGGAAATCAAAAACTGCAAAATCCAATTTTCACAGTTTCTGTCGATTTTAAATGGTGTTCTAAAAATATTCCACATATCTCAGAAATCTGTGCAGGGTTTTATAAGAACACTGACAAAATTTGGGCACGTGATTCCACCAAACCGCCGCGGAAACGCGGCCAAACCCATGTTTTGGCCGCGCATCCGCGGCCACTTGGTAAGATCATGCTCCCAAATTTGTACAGTGTGTTCTCCTCTGGAAATTGGGGTTTTTGGTATATATCTTTTGGGCCCAGATTTTATTACTGTTCAGCAGATTTGCGTGGGGCCCACTTTGTGATATTTTGTCGATCGAAATTTAAACACGTTAGTTTACAATGCTTACACTATATCTCCGACCGGGAATGTCATTTGATCGGTAAACCGCGTCTGATTGCTATAGTTCTTTTAGACGGGTTTGCAAACGTGACATTCGCGTTGATGTTCTATGTTGTGCTGTAATGTCGCGGATTTGTCGTGGTGGATAGCAGTGTGCAATGATAGTGCAGTTTGAGTTTATTTGTACATTTGATATTGCGGGGCGAGCGTCCAACATGTGGACTGCCGTCACTGCCTGTTGTATAATATTCTTTTGGGGCATGACCAGGTTGCGGTCGATGTACCTGTTGTACTATTTTTCATTACTGTACTAGGTTTTGCCCCGCGACGGAGTGCACGGATAGCCGGGTTCTGGAGGGCAACGGGTCCGTATCTCATGGCTTTGAGAGGCAGAGGGGCCCCACTCTAGAATTAGCAGACTATTCACCGCACTCGTAGGGGGTACAGGATTGACCCAAGGAGGGGTGCCCAAGATTACCGGATTCCGTGAAGTGCTGGGTGGTCCATTCACTATGCTGTAGGGGGCTGCCTCGCTTCAGGTTTTGGCAGGTAACTTGCCGCACCCGTAGGGGTTTAGGTTTTATTGCACAGGCTATCCACACGACAGGGGAACGTCGGGTTTTAGCAGCGGCTCTATGAAACCCGGGGATCCCATATTATCTGTATTGTTCTGTGATGCTTATTACTTTTCTGTAATGTTGCATATTATCACGCCTGGAGCGATTATTGTATATTGGTTTATATACTATTAGATGTTGTATATGTTTTACACCCGCGCTAGTCCAGTCCCCGCTCTGTCGTTAGTTAAGTAACCTAACGGGTGATGACGGGACCCAGTGACGAATGCGGATGGCATATACGTACATTTTATTTTCGTTCTTTTCTGGTATGATCGATTGATGGGACTGCGTTGATTCTGATCAATGCAAAGTAAAGCAAACCTGTTTACAGTTGTTGGAACAATTTTAAAAAGTGTTATTGGAAAGACGTTTCCTTTTGTTATGCATAGCGGTATTCAGTGGAATATCCTGCACCTCATTCGACGGGGCAAGGGCCGATATCCCTTCACCGGGACTGACCCCTTGGGCAGAAGTTTGCGTCAGGGTAATAACTTCACTATAATCGATTACAAGTTGCTTTGCATAGCGGTATTCAGTGAAATATCCTGCACCTCATTCCACGAGGAAAGAGCTGAGATCCCTTTACCGGGAGTGACCTCTTTAGCAAAAGGTTTTCGCCACTATATTTTAAAAAGCTATCAGGTTCCTTCAGCGATATCAAGTTCACTACGTTAAAGGTTTTTCGCCAAAAACCAGCCGTAGCCCTCCGTCACTTCTTTTGGGTATTCAGTAGTATTCAAGCTATGTATTTTGACCTAACGCCAAGGCATAGTGTTTGGTAGCTGCTGGGTATTCAATTGTTGCATAGATAGATGAGTTGGTTTGGGACAGCCGTTCTGCCATTTTGACCTAACGCCAAGGGCATGTGCGAGTGGGTTCAAATTAACAAGATAGTGACGGGTAGAACTTGGCATGTGACTTATGACATTTTGACCTAACGCCAAGGTTATAAGAGCATGGGGCAAAAATCATATCGGGAGTTTCTAAAGAAACTGAAACTTGCCAAGTATGCACATACCTTCTGGAGTATGAGTAACGTGAATGCATTCCATCACGTTATCATGCGATGAGAGTTGGATCCCGATTCCCACTGATGAGTTGGTTTACTCTTCGGGTGATCCCGATTGATTCTTCTTTCTGGTTTGGAGGAGAATTTGACAGGACAGTGGGAGGTTTCCGGATTAGATAAAGTGATAACCATTCCGATCTAGGTTAGAGTGCACGCAGAGTGTTTCTTTTCTCTCTCTCTCTTTGGCAGCGACCTTTGACCGACCCTAGACTATGACTCAGTGACCAGGTTGACCGAACCTTCTTAAAATACTGGCTTTTGGATTGTCTATGTTGCATAAGTCATTGCTACTCCTTCTTTTACCCTTTGAATTTCTCAGAACACCCGTATTACTACGGATATCCACTTCCATTGGATAGATCCATCGTATGGTTATATACGAACTCGAAGGGACTTCTTCGAGGATGGAACCAGGTTCAGGAGAAATAGAATTGGTTTATTCAGTTGTCTTTTATTATCACCTTCTCTCAGGTTGCGAGGGCTCCTTGGTTTAGGAGAGTACACCTATTACGCTTATTGGATAGTCTTATTCCAAACCATAGGCAGGTGCCGAAAGGTAGGGAATGAAGAAAACCAATTAGCCTAAGTAGGGTGTGCAGAAGGTAATATGTAAAGACAAAATAAAGGGATTAGAAAGAGGGCAAAGTAAATTGCGACCGATATCATTCACGAACAAAACCGCGTACTTCATCGCCACTCCTATTTCACCTTTAAAAGAATAAGGTATTATTCAGTTGTCTTTTATCATCACCTTCTCTCAAGATACGAGTACTCCTTGGTTTAGGAGGGTACACCTATTATGCTTACTGGATAGTCTTCTTCCAAACCATAGGCTGGTGCCGAACGGTAGGGAAGGAAGAAAACCATTTAGCCTAACGATGGTGTACAGAAGGTAACGACTAAAGACAAATAAAGGGATTTGGAGAGACGACAATAAAATATACGGTTGAAGTCATGAATTGGATTATGGAAGAGGAATTACTATGAATACCAGGATACCCCTACGAAACATTTTCATGTTTCAGTGCACTGTTAAAAGAAAACTGTTTTCCCGATTACGTACTTACTCCAAGGGTATGTATTTACCAGGTTTCATTCTCATATCTGTATGGTTTTTACAGATGATGAGTGGGAGGAAGTTATTGGGAATTAGGTGATCATCCTCATTATATCGGAATTCGTTGTAATTGGTGATATTTGAGGAAATCGCCAGGGTACAGTTTTCAACCTACGACGCACAGGTTTTGAGTTGTTTAACTCAGCGGACTTATACAGAGTATTGTATGTTGTCCAAGTGTCTATCAGGACAAAGGGGTAGGTCCTCGTACTATGTTCGGTTTACTTATAACTGTTGGAGATAGTGCCCTCAGCGTCAATTATTGGATCACAGGCACGTGATTGCAATGATTGAGGGAGAACCTATCCCGGTAGGACAGTCTTACTCGAGATGATAGTATGCTATATGGTTTACCTTTATCATCGTGTACTGCTTTAGGTGACCTGACAGGTCGCTATTACACGTTGATAGAGCCCCTAGGATTCTTGCTTGACTGCCAGCAGTATGAGGGCGATCATATACGTGGGAGCTGGTAGTCTATAAGCACATCCTTAAAAGGTCCCTAGTCGTGGGAGTTTCGAGACGGGGCATCGATTCTCCAGAGTAGACTAGTGTATACAGTCGAGACCCCGACGAGGGGCGGTGGCCGGTCTCACAAGCCACTGGTGTCAGTTGGTTCACCTAAAATGTATACAGGTGCTCATTGGGTTATGAGTACACCGGACAGGACTCGCCGGGAACATGCTAGTTGGTCTTATACCTAACGTCAGATAGCAGTTCCCTGGTGACATGTGTACAGGTTAGTTCATCGACCTGGGGATCGTCATTTGTCTCGTGTGAGTTCCCACTGTGCTTTGATTACTACCCTACCACGGCTCAAAGGAGTCGTGCAAACAGGTTTTAGTTGGGTACAGTCCCGAGCCACATGGAGGCAGTGAGCGGATCTTCAGGGGTTCGTCTCTCCCGGTATTGGGGGTGAGTTCGCGCTGTGTGTAGGAGAGCCATTACACGAAGTCCTTGGCCAAGGCAGGAGATTTACTGGTAGGTATTCCAGTAGTATCTCAGGGTGTTCTGGGCTACACTCCGACACGACTTGTACCGCTTTTGGGGGTCTGACTTTTACCAACCCCCTAGACCCGTTATGCGATACTCATAGACGAACGGACCGGACTGTACGGATATTGTCACTGACAGGCTCAGTAGGGTGTCGGGATGAGTTCGCTCATCGACGTCCCTTTTGGTCAATAGCTGGTGGCCCGTCACGTATTGGCTTATACCTCTGACGTGCTAGTGGTTAAATCCACAGCCATAGTATTGACGAGTCTTTAGAGTCCACCACACTTTCAGTTACTCAAGCTTTCGGGCGAAACGCTGTAGAGGCCGTATGGAGATATGGCAGGGTCCGATCAGATACATGCGGTATTGCATGGAACAGAATCAGACGGTTAGTACTAGAGGCCGTATGCATATATGGAAGGGTTCGATCAGATACGTGCGGTATTGCACGGATCAGGATCGGACGGATGTTACTAGCCGGCTTTGTTTTAAGCCGGATCCTAGTATAGTACGGTGTAGATTTTGTCTCTTTGCATTTGTGTTCAGTGGGAATACAAATGCGAGTGTGTATACACAGTATCGGGATTTTCCTGTGATTTATTACGGGACCAGTTTTTCTGGAGTTGCCAGTTTACATTCCGTTCCGGCCGGTTTTCCTTTGTTCTTTTCCGGCCGGACCTTTCGATGGAGGGTGTTATTTGCAAGTTTGCAAATAACACATTGTGGAGGGGTTTCTTGCAAATGTATTGATTATGATGGCATCTTTTCTTTTCAACCATCATTTGATTCTCTTTACATCACTTGATTTGTATTAATGGTGATTAGAGTTGATTAGATTTGGAGATGACATTGTTATCATGATCTTTGGATATGGTCACCCTTTCTCTTTTCCTACACTCACCTTCCTTCTAGTGTTGGTTTTTATTCCTCCACCATTCTCACTTGATGAGAGAGGCTACACTTGAGAGAAGAGAAGGAGAGAGTTTCGTTTTGAGCTTGTGGCATTTTTCTTGATCTCATTTCATGTTAGGAAAAATGCAAGCACCATTTTTCCTTATCTTGATTCCTCCATCATCTTCAAAGGCAACGAAAACCCCAAATGAGACATAGCCTCTACACTACATTCTACAGCAAATCTTGGGCATGTCGACTCGCCAGCTTCATGCCCGAGTTGCCTCGGCATAGAGGTGGGAGCCCGTAAAAGATGCAGACGATGTGGTGCCCTTCCGGCAAGGAGGCGACGACCGGAGTTTCCGCAGAAGATCGGGACGATGACGAGAAGACCGGAGGACTCGGATCACTCGGTATATCTCTAACCCGTCTTGTAGTTAGCTAGGACTAGTTAATGGTTCGATCCGGGTGTTTAGTGCGCGGTGGTGCCGGTTTGCTAAGTTCGCAAAATTAAAGTTTATCACCGCTTCCGCATTCCGGCGTCAGATTGATGGCCGGGGCGCCGCCGTGCACTTACAATGGTATCAGAGCCTCGCCATTAACATAGTCTAGCTTTGTTTGATGTGTTTGCATTTCCGATCGACCAAAATTCCAAAAAAACCCGCGTTTTCTTCACATCAGTTTTCTGTCGAATTTTTTCTAGCTCTAAAAATTTTTCAGGTTGTAGAAAACTGATGTACTAGAAGTTCTAAGAGTTCTGGGAAAATTTGAGACATTGGTCGTTCAGGGAGAGCGCGGAACCGCGGCCAAACCCCACTTGGCGCCGCGGTTCCGCCGCAGGTTAGAGGGATCAATGCGTCAAAATTTTCCAGTGGGCTTCTGGGGTGAAAATAGGGTTTCTGGAATATTATTTTTGGGCCCAGAATTTCTTGATGTGCTACAGTAGTGCTTGGGGCCCACTTGTTAAAATTTGATCGATCGGATATTTTAAACACATTATTTCACAGTATTTACATTATATCTGCGACCGTGAATGTCACTTGATCGGTAAATCCAGTCTGACTGCTATAGCCCGGTTAGACGGATTTGCGAACGTGACTTTCACGTTGATGTTCTGTGATTTTGCTGTGATGTTGCGGATCGGTCGTGGAGGATAGCCTGGATGCAATGCTAGTACAGTTTCTGTTGTATTATGTACATTTGATTTTGCGGGGCGAGCTTCCGACATGTGGACTGCCGTCACTGCCTGTTTGTATTATTATTTTGGAGCACGGCCAGGTTGCGGTCGATGTACCCGTTGTATGTATATTTTACTTTCTGTACTAGGATTACCCCGCGGAGGGGTGCACGGGTAGCCGGGTTCTAGAGGGCAACAAGCCCGCATCTCATGGCATTGAGACGGAGGGGGCTTCACTCTAGGATTGGCGGGCTATTCGCCGCACTCGTAGGAGGTACAGGTTGACCCAGGAGGGGTGCCCAAGTTACCGGATTCCGTGAAATGCTGGGTGGTCCATTCACGTTGCTGAAGGGGGCTGCCTCGCTTCAGGTTTTGGCGGGTAACTTGCCGCGCCCGTAGGGGTCTAGGATTTCATTGCACAGGCTATCCACACGACCACGGGAACGTCGGATTTCAGTAGTGGCTCTGTGAAACCCGGGGATCCCAGATATCTGTATTGTTCTGTGATGCTGTACATTTCTGTGATGTTGCATTTTTTTCACGCCTTGAGCGAATATAATATATTGGTATATATATTAGTAGATGTTGTATATGTTTTGCATCCGCGCTAGTCCAGTCCCCGCTCTGTCGTTAGTTAGCTAACCTAACGGGTAATGACGGGACCCAGTGGCGAATGCGGATGGCATATACGTACATCAGTATATTTTCGTTCTTTGTGGTGTGATCAATTGATGGGACTGCGTTGATTCGGATCAACGCAAGTTAAAACAAACCTAATCTGATGTTGTTGGAACACTTTTCAAAAGGCTGTTATTGCAAGGACGTTCACTTTTGTTTTGCATCGTGGTATTCATTTAGAATATCCTGCTCCTCAGTCGACGAGGCAAGGGCCGAGATCCCTTCACCGGGAGTGACCCCTTGGACAGAAGTTTGCATCAGGGCATTAACTTCACTATAGCTGATTACTTTTACTTTGCATCGGGGTATTCATTTGGAATATCCTGCACCCCATTCTACGGGGAAAGGGCCAAGATCCCTTCACCGGGAGTGACCTCTTTAGTAAAGGTTTTCGTCACTATATTTTCTAAAAAGCTATCCGTTCCTTCAACGATATCAAGTTCATTACGTTAAAGGTTTTCGCCAGAAACCATTCGTAGCCCTCCATCATTTCAGTTAAATATTCGGTAGTATTCAAGCTATGTATTTTGACCTCACGCCAAGGCATAGCGTTTGGTAGCTGCCGGGTATTTATCTGTTGCATAGATAGATGCGTTGGTTTGGGACAGTCGTACTACTATTTTGGCCTACGTCAAGGGTATGTACGGGTGGGTTCAAATTAACCTGGACAATGATGGGTAGAACTTGACATGTGACTTATGATATTTTGACCTCACGCCAAGGTCATAAGAGCATGGGGCAAAAATCCACATCGGGAGTTTCAAAAGAACTGAAACTTGCCAGATATGCGCATACCTTCTGGAGTGTGATAGCGTGAGCGGATTCCGTCACGTTATCATGCGATGATAGTTGGATCCCGATTCCAACTGATGAGTTGGTTTACTCCTCGGGTGACCCCGACTAATTCTTCTTTCAGGTTTGGAGGAGAATTTGAGGTACAGTGGGAGGTTTCCAGATTAGATAAATTGGTAACCATTCTGATCTAGGTTAGAGTGCACGCTGAGTGTTTCTTTTCTCTCTCTCTTAGGCGGCGACCATTGACCCGACCCTAAGACTATGACTCAGTGACCAAGTTGACCGAACCTTCTTAACACTGGCTTTTGGATTGTCAGAGTTGCAGACCTCATTGCCACTCCTACTTTTACCCTTTTCTCCAGGACACCCTGTATTACTACCAACGTCCACTTCCATTGGACAAAACCATCGTATGGTTAGATACGAACTCGAAGGAATTCGAGGATGGTTTCCGGTTCTGGAGAAAACGGATAGGATTATTCAGTTGTCTTTTCCTTTTACCTTCTCTCAAGTTGCGAGTACTCCTTGGTTTAGGAGATAGTACACTTATTACGCAAATTGGATAGTCTTCTTCCAAACCATAGGCTGGTGCCGACCGGTAGAGAATGAAGAAAACCAATTAGCATAACGATGGTGTGCAGAAGGTATTAAGTTAAGACAAAGCAAGGGATTAGTAAGAGGGCAAAGTAAATTGTGACTGCTATTCACGATCAAACCGAGTATTTCTTCGCCAATCCTAAAATCACCTTTGTATTTCTCCAGAACACTCCGTATCACTACGAAGATCCACAGTTTACTGGATACTCCATCGTATGGTTATATACGAACTCGAAAGGAACTTGTTCCAGTTCGGGGATGGATTCTGGTTCAGGAGAAATAGGAATAAGGTTTATTCGGTTGTCTTTTATCTTCACCTTCTCTCGCATTGCGAGTGCTCCTAGGACTAGGACAGTACACCCATTATGCTTATTGGATAGTCTTCTTCCAAACCATAGGCTAGTGCCGAACGGTAGGGAAGGAAGAAAACCATTTGGCCTAAGGGGTGTGCAGAAGGTAATGACTAAAGACATATAAAGGGATTTGGAGAGGTGGCAAAGAATTATACGGTTATAGTTTTGAATCTGGATAATGGTAGAGGCATTACTAGGAATACCAGGATACCCTATCGAAATATTTCAATGTTTCAGTTCAACTGTGTACTGTTAAAAGAAAACTGATTTCCCGATTAGACACTTGCTCCAGGGTATGTATTTACCAGGTTTGATTCTCACATCTGTATGATTTTACAGATGATGAGTGGGAGTAAGCTATTGGGAATAGGGTGATCATCCTCATTATATCGGGATTCGTTGTAATCGGTGATATTTGAGGAGATCACCTGGGCTGTTTGCCGGTCGGCAAATATTTGGTTTTGAATATCCGTTGTTGTGCACCAATTTCAAATTGATATATCTGTACGTCTATTTTCATAGAGTGAGATATACCTTTTGATATTATGTCGATGACATTTACCTATATCAGTGGATGGTTAGGTAAGGAGCATTAAACAGTGGTGTAATTCTTCTTAACCATAAGTACAGTTTTCAACCTACGACACACAGTGAAAGAGTTGTTAGACTCAGCGGACTTATACAGAGTATTGTATGTTGTCCAGTGTCCATTAGGACAGAGGGGTTGGTCCTCATACTATATTCTGTTTACTTTTAACTTCTCTAGTTCTTAGACATGTGTTTCGTAGAAACACAGGGTCTAAGTTTTGAGGAGTTATAGGTATTTGAATAGAGTAGAGAACCAGGTGTAGCAAGTATCGGGATTCTTCAAAGTGATCGAAGATGTAGATACTTGTGTATGGTATTCAGTTGATAGTAATGATAAAGAGAAATTGCTTCTCTTTCAGGTTACTCATAATTGGAAGTATTCATAAGTTGAGTAACGCTGATCGGCCTCTTTCCATTTAGTTGACATGTACTGGAGACAGCTGCATGATTTGAATCTGGTTCAATTAAATCAGTGCCTCTGGTTCTATATTGGATATAGAACAGTTCATATCTTAATGATGTTAAGGTACGGGAAGTTGTCCGGCTTATGATTAAAACCAGACACTGGACAACTCAAGGCACGTTTCTGTAATGGCTGTTTGTGGGTTGACCCAGGCTATGACGAGGGTTGACTTTCTACCATCTGGGAGATCAATAGTAATATTGTTCTAGACTCGCCACAGTTTTAATAAAAATGGATTTTTTCAAAAACAGTAGTGGGAGTATGGTAGAACTGGAAGTGATTCCAGAACCGCAAACGATTACTGAAGATTTGATAAGGAACCTAAAGATTCAATCTGGTTTGACATTCCATTGGCCACTCCGCCGATACGGTGGGTAACCTCAGGCACCCGAGAGGTACTCCGGTAGCCTCAAGGACGGTGGCAGGGAGGTTCTTCTTTACCCACACTTGCCATTGCTGTTGTTCCAGGCTACGAGACCTAGTGGGAGGATGAGTATAGCGTCGTTCTAAACTAGCTTTAGAAGTGCACGTCTATATGACTCTGCCAGAGGGTTGTCGTAGTCAGTGAGAGCAGCGGAAGCATTGGTGGACATCAGGCTTATGTCTACTTATAGACTAAAGCAGATATAGCGGAGATAGATCATCTATTTCTGATGTGACAGTCATAGATTTGACGTCATCAGAATAAGGGATGGATCTGTTGAGAAGGTAGTAGGGTGTGATATCCGGGTTTTGGATGACATACAACAAGTAGGAAGTGATATTCCTATACTACGATCGGTTATACTTTGGTCGTCACACAGTGGTTTCTCCACATGGGACTTGGACATTATATCAAACATTCTGGTTACTAGATCTATGGTTTTAGATCTAGATTTGGGTGGTTTCCCAATCAGGGTACTTTGACAGTATTCTAAGAGTATTTAGAATGGACGACTCCTGGCACGGTAGTGTACCTGCAGGTGATGGAGTCACCCTCTCTAAAGGTGTCTTATAGACTAAAGTAGAGAGGGATGTGCATGATTGGCAGATCTTGCTTAGGCAATTGAGTCAATCATGAGATGTCAAGTACCACACCAGATGTTGTTCTTGCAGTAGATGCAATAAGTCGATATTGATCCTATCCTAGAGAAACAGTCGGAAGCAGTTTTAGAACATAAGTGGATGTTCTAGGGAAATGATAACGACAGCCTCATTAAGGAGACATTTATCATTCCAGGCTTCCAAGGTGAAATGGACGACAGGGTGATTGACAGAGTTATAGTTTTCCCTCTGACAAGGGGCAGTATTCTGGACAGGTGATCCAGGCAGATACTGAGGGAGGCATGGCGCAGGATACTGATTAAGTTCAGTTGACGATACAGTCTAAGAAGTTTGGATTTGGAGTTCATTTATGAGCTAGGTCCCATCAGACATCCAGACATTCTAAGACAGGTATTGCTCTTTTCGGGAGATGGCTTTCTCCGCGAACTTGAGATAGAGAGAGACATAGAAAGAAACATCAAGACGGATCCACTCACTAAGGCTATTCCTCGAACGCAATAGTTTCGCAAACGGATTTTGTAAGACTGACTAGTAGGGGAGTTGGATGTTTGGTATCACACGGGCTGTGAGTATGCGACATCGCAATAATTAGCCTTGAGTGCAAGTGGGAGATTGTTGGAGATAGTGCCCTCAGAGTCAATTATTGGATCACAGGCACGTGATTGCAATGATTGAGGGAGGACCTATCCCGGTAGGACAGTCTTACTCGAGATGATAGTATGCTATCTGGTTTACCTTTATCATCGTGTACTGCTTTAGGTGACCTGACAGGTCACTATTACACGTTGATAGAGCCCTTAGGATTCTTGCTTGACTGCCAGCAGTATGAGGGCGATCATATATGTGGGAGCCGGTAGTCTATAAGCACATCCTTAAAAGGTCCTTAGTCGTGGGAGTTTCGAGACGGGGCATCAATTCTCCAGAGTAGACTAGTGTATAAAGTCGAGACCCCGACGAGGGGCGGTGGCCGGTCTCACAAGCCACTGGTGTCAGTTGGTTCACCTAAGATGTATACAGGTGCTCATTTGGTTATGAGTACACCGGACAGGACTCGCCGGGAACATGCTAGTTGGTCTTATACCTGACGTCAGATAGCAGTTCCCTGGTGACATGTGTACAGGTTAGTTCATCGACCTGGGGATCGTCATTTGTCTCGTGTGAGTTCCCACTGTGCTTTGATTACTACCCTACCACGGCTCAAAAGAGTCGTGCAAACAGGTTTTAGTTGGGTACAGTCCCGAGCCACATGGAGGCAGTGAGCGGATCTTCAGGGGTTCGTCTCTCCCGGTATTGGGGGTGAGTTCGCGCTGTGTCTAGGAGAGCCATTACACGAAGTCCTTGGCCAAGGCAGGAGATTTACTGGTAGGTATTCCAGTAGTATCTCAGGGTGTTCTGGGCTACACTCCGACACGACTTGTACCGCTTTTAGGGGTCTGACTTTTACCAACCCCCTAGGCCAGCCATGCGATACTCATAGACGAACGGACCGGACTGTACGGATATTGTCACTGACAGGCTCAGTAGGGTGTCAAGATGAGTTCGCTCATCGACGTCCCTTTTGGTCAATAGCTGGTGGCCCGTCACGTATTGGCTTATACCTCTGACGTGCTAGTGGTTAAATCCACAGCCATAGTATTGACGAGTCTTTAGAGTCCACCACACTTTCAGTTACTCAAGCTTTCGGGCGAAACGCTGTAGAGGCCGTATGGAGATATGGCAGGGTCCGATCAGATACGTGCGGTATTGCACGGATCAGGATCGGACGGTTAGTACTATAGGCCGTATGCATATATGGCAGGGTTCGATCAGATACGTGCGGTATTGCATGGATCAGGATCGGACGGATGTTACTAGCCGGCTTTGTTTTAAGCCGGATCCTAGTATAGTACAGTGTAGATTTTGTCTCTTTGCATTTGTGTTCAGTGGGAATACAAATGCGAGTGTGTATACACAGTATCGGGGTTTTCCTGTGATTTATTACGGGACCAGTTTTTCTGGAGTTGCCAGTTTACATTCCGTTCCGGCCGGTTTTCCTTTGTTCTTTTCCGGTCGGACCTTTCGATGGAGGGTGTTATTTGCAAGTTTGCAAATAACACATTATGGAGGGGTTTCTTGCAAATGTATTGATTATGATGGCATCTTTTCTTTTCAACCATCATTTGATTCTCTTTACATCACTTGATTTGTATTAATGGTGATTAGAGTTGATTAGATTTGGAGATGACATTGTTATCATGATCTTTGGATATGGTCACCCTTTCTCTTTTCCTACACTCACCTTCCTTCTAGTGTTGGTTTTTATTCCTCCACCATTCTCACTTGATGAGAGAGGCTACACTTGTGAGAAGAGAAGGAGAGAGTTTCATTTTGAGCTTGTGGCATTTTTCTTGATCTCATTTCATGTTAGGAAAAATGCAAGCACCATTTTTCCTTATCTTGATTCCTCCATCATCTTCAAAGGCAACGAAAACCCCAAATGAGACATAGCCTCTACACTACATTGTACAGCAAATCTTGGGCATGTCGACTCGCCAGCTTCATGCCCGAGTTGCCTCGGCATAGAGGTGGGAGCCCGTAAAAGATGCAGACGATGTGGTGCCCTTCCGGCAAGGAGGCGACGACCGGAGTTTCCGCAGAAGATCGGGACGATGACGAGAAGACCGGAGGACTCGGATCACTCGGTATATCTCTAACCCGTCTTGTAGTTAGCTAGGACTAGTTAATGGTTCGATCCGGGTGTTTAGTGCGCGGTGGTGCCGGTTTGCTAAGTTTGCAAAATTAAAGTTTATCACCGCTTCCACATTCCGGCGTTAGATTGACGGCCGGGGCGCCTCCGTGCACTTACAATAACTTCTCTAGTATTTAGACAAGCGTTTCGTAGAAATACAAGGTCTAAGTTTTGAGAAGTTGTGGGTATAAGAATAAAGTAGAGAACCAGGTATCACAAGTATCGGGATTCTTCAAAGAGATCGAAAATGTAGATTCTTGTGATTGGTATTCAGATGATAGTGATGGTTTTGAGAAACGTGTTTCTCTTTCGGGTTACTCATAATTGGATGGATTCCTAAGTTGAGTAATGCTGATTAGCCTCTTTCCATTAAGTTGATATGCACTGGAGACAGCAGCATGATTTGAATATGGTTCCAATTAAATAAGTGCCAAAGTTTCTATATTGGATATAGAATAGTTCGTACCTTAAAAGATGTTAAAGTACGGGGAGTTGTCCAGCTTATGCTTAAAACCAGACTCTGGATAACTCAAGGCACGTTTCTGTAATGGTTGTTTGTGGGTTGACCCTGGCTATGATGAGGGTTGATATTCTACCATTTGGAAGATCAATAGTGATATTGTTCTTGACTCGCCACAGTTTTAGGAAAAATGGATTTTTCAGAAAACAGTAGTGGGAGTATGGTAGAACTGGAAGTGATTCCAGAACCGCGAACGATTACGGAAAATTTAATAGAACCTATATATTCAATCAGGTTTGACATTCCAATAGCCACTCCGCAGATATGGTGGGTAACCTCAGACACCCGAGAGGTACTCCGGTAGCCTCAAGGACGGTGACAGGGAGGTTCTTATCTACCCAGACTTGACACTACTGTTGTTCCAGGTTATGAGACCCGGTAGGAGGGTTGTCGTAGTCAGTGGGAGCAGCAGAAGCATAGTGGGCAAGTAGCTTATGTCTATTTATAGACTAGAGCAGTTATAGCGGAGATAGATCATCTAGTTTTGATGTGACAGTCATGGGTTTGACTTCAATCAGAATAAGGGATGGATCCGTTAAGAAGGTAGTAGGGTGTGATGTCATGGTATCTGGATGACATACACAGAGTAGGAAGTAAAATTCCTATACTGCGATCGGTTGTACTTTGGTCGTCACACAGTTGTTTCTCCAGACAGGATATGGATATACTATTTGACATTATGGTTTTTGGATCTATGGTTTTAGATCTGGATTTGGGTAGTTTCCCAATGTAGGTACTTTGACAGTATTCTAATGGTTTTTAGAATAGATGACTCCAAGCATGGTGGTGTACCTGCAGGTGATGGAGTCCCCCTCTCTAAAGGTGTCCTACAGACTAAAGGGGAGAGGGATGGGCATGATTAGCAAATCACTTGCTTAGGCAACTGAGTCAATCATGAGATGTCAAGTACCACACCAGATGTTGTTTTTGCACTAAATGCAATAAGTTTGTATTAATCCAATCCTGGAGAAACATAAGGAAGCAGTTTTAGAACATAAGTACATGTTCTACGGATTTGATGACGGCAGCCTCCTTCGGGAGACGGTTATCATTCCAAGCTTCAAAGGTGACATGGATGACAGAGTGATTGTCAGAGTTACAGTTTTTCCCTCTGACGAAAAGGGACAGTATTATGGACAGGTGGTCTAAGAGGATACTGTGGAAGGCTTGGTGCCGGATACTGATTAGGTTCAGTGATCGATACAGTCTAAGAAGTTTAGATTTGGAGTTCATTTATGAACTAGGTCCCATCAGATATCCAGACATATTCTAAGACAGGTATTACTCGATTCGGGTGATGGCTTTCTCCGTGAATTTGAGATTAAGAGAGATATAGAAAGAAACATCTAGGCGGATCCACTCACTGAGGCTATTTCTCGAACACAATAGTTTTACAAACGGGCTTTGTGAAACTGATTAGTAGAGGAGTTGGATGTTCGGTTTCACACGGGCTGTGAGTAGTCGACATTGCAATAATCAGCCTTGAGTGCAAGTGGGAGATTGTTGGAGATAGTGCCCTCATAGTCAATTATTGGATCGCAGGTACGTGATTGCAATGATTGCGGAGGACCTATACCTGTAGGACAGTCTTACTCGAGATGATAGTATGCTATCTGGTTTGCCTTTATCAGTCGTGTACATGTTCAGGTGACTGTTTATATGTTACACTTTGATAGAGCCCTTAGGATCTTGCTTTACTACCAACAGTATGATGGCGATCATATACGTGAGAGTTGGGTAGTTTATATGCATATCCTTAATTGTGGTCCCTAGTCGTGGGAGTTTCGAGACAGGGCATCGATACTTCGGAGTAGACTAGTGTATACAGTCGAGACCCCGACGAGGGACGGTGGCCGGTCTCACAAGCCACTGGTGTCAGTTGGATCACCTAAGATGTATACAGGTGCTCATTGGGTTATGAGTACACCGGACAGGACTCGCCGGGAATCTGCTAGTTAGTATTATATCTATCGTCGGATAGCAGTTCCCTGGTGACATGTGTACAGGTTAGTTCATTGCCCTGAGGTCGTCATTTGTCTCGTGTGAGTTCCCACTGTGCTTTGATTTCTACCCTACCACGGCTCAAAGGAGTCGTGCAAACAGGTAGCTTTTGGGTACAGTCCCGAGCCATATGGAGGCACGTGAGCGGATCGGCAGGGGATTCGTCTCTCCCGGTATTGGGGGCGAGATCGTGCTGTATCTAGGAGAGCCATTACACAAAGCCCACGGCCGTGGCAGGAGATTTACTGGTAGGTACTCCAGTAGTATCTCAGGGTGTTATTGGGTTACACTCCGACACGACTTATACTGCTCTTGGGGGTCTGACGTTACTAGCCCCCTAGGCAGATATGCGATACTCATAGACGAACGGACCGGACTGTATATACATTGTCACTGTTAGGTTCAGTAGGGTTTCTGGATGAGTTCGCTCATCAGCCTCCCTTGAGGTCAGTCCATGGGCAGCCGTTACGCATAGCTAGTGCCGCTGACGGTTTGTGGTTAAACCCACTGCCAGGGTACTGACGAGTCATTAGAGTCCCCCACAGACAGTTTCCCAAGTTCGGGCGAAACGTTGTAGAGGCCGTATGGTTTTATGGCAAGGTTCGGAAAATACACGTGCGTTTACGCACGTGTTATTTTTCGGGCAGATGATACTGGTCGGCTTTGGTTTAAGCCGGATCCGAGTATTATATTGAGTAGATATAATATCTTTGTCTCAGTTGCATTTGTATTCGGTCGTAATACAAATGCGGGTATATTTATACAGTTACGGGGTTATCCTGAAAGTCGTTTCAGGATCACTTTTGGAAGTTACCAGTTTCCAGTTTTCTATCAGCCGTCTTTTAACATTCGGTTAAAGACGGATTTATCTTTTCTTGGATGAGGGTGAGTCATGCTTCTAGAAGGTTCTAGAAAGGGTGACTTGGCATGGTGAATCATTAGTGCTTTAATGGAACCATTAATGCAATGGTGACTAGGTTAATGAATCACCATTTGCATTAATGAGGTTTTGTTTTCCTTAGGATATTTGTTCTTGATATTTTTTGTGAGAAGCTTTTATGGTCACCCTCTTCTCTCCTACACTCACCCCCCTCCCTATATATGGTCGGCCCCTCCTCTCTCTCTCACTCACTTGAGGTTTTCATTTGGTTACAAAAGATATGATAGATTTTGGGGTGTATGGAATTTCACAGCTCATTTCATTCCATCACCCGATTTCCACGGCAACTTCATTAACCGTTCGTCCATGGTTTTGGACGAAGCGAGACAAAGTATTCCACTCATTCTCTACATCAATCTTGGTCGTCTCTTTTAGCAAACTTGACGACCGAGTTGCCTCAAGTCAGAGGCGGGAGCCCGTTTAAAGAATCGTCGACGTGCTGCTACCTGGACGAGCAGATCGGAGATCGAAGAGATCGGAGCAGCCGCAACGGAGCGTGGGATGATGGTTAAAGAACGAAGGACTCGGATCGTTCGGTATAACCTTTCTACACTCTTTACAGTTTGTTAGTTTAGCAATAATGGAAGATCCGGGTTATAGTATACGATAGCGCCAGTTAAAAAGTTTTTGTTCCGCATTTGGCGTCTGTAGATGGCCGGGGTGCTACCGTAGACTTACAAGGTCAATGTTGTGCCGGATGCGCTTAGTCGGTTACCAGCAATTCAGGTGTTAACTACGCAGAGGGAGATCGTTGCAGATTTTCGAAGATTTGACTTAGAGTTTGTGCTACCGCGTTCTACGGGCAATTGATGCAGTTGCAAGTACAGTCGTCTTTGATTGAGAAAATTAAAGCAGCACAATCGCAGGATCCTAGACTGCAAAAGTTTCGAGAGCAGGTTGAGGCCGGATTACGAACAGATTTATTGATCCACGAAGATGGTTCGTTGAGGTATGGTAGCCGTTTGTGTGTGCCAAAGGGAGATGCTCGTGAAGATCTTATGAAGGAGGCACACGGTTCGGCTTATTCTGTACATCCAGGAGGCACAAAGATGTACCGAGATATTCGACAGCATTTCTGGTGGGAAGGCATGAAACTGGAGATTGCTCGCTTTGTGGCTAAGTGCTTGGTGTGTCAGCAAGTTAAGGCTGAACATTAAAGGGTTGCTGGTTTATTGCAACCACTTCCGATTCCTCAGTGGAAGTGGGAACATATAACCATGGATTTCGTGACGGCTTTACCGCGGAGTCCAAAGGGCAACAATGCAGTATGAGTGATTATTGATCGGTTGACCAAGGCAGCTCACTTTATTCCTTTCCGGGTTGGTCAATCAACAGAGACTTTGGCAGAGCGGTACATGCAGGAGATTGTAAGATTGCATGGGGTACCGGTGAGCATCGTGTCCGATCGGGACACTCGGTTCTTATCACACTTCTGGAGGAGTTTACAGAAAAGTTTGGGGACTCGATTGAAGTTTAGCACAACTTATCATCCTCAAACTGATGGTCAGTCGGAAGGAACGATCCAAACTCTTGAAGATATGTTGAGAGCATGCATGTTGGACTTCAAGCGTTCTTGGGAGGATCATCTACATTTGGTGGAGTTTTCTTACAACAACAGTTTTCAGGCAACTATCCAGATGGCTCCGTTTGAAGCTTTGTATGGTCGTAAATGCCGTTCACCTGTTTGTTGGGATGATGTCGGTGAACGAAGATTGTTGGGACCAGATTTGGTGGTGCAGATAGTTGAGAAGGTTAACACTATCAGAAATCATATGAAGGAAGCACAAGACAGATAGAAGAGTTGGGCTGACACGTCAAGAAGACCTCTAGAGTTCGCCGTGGGTGATTTGGTATTCTTGAAGATATCACCGACTAGAGGAGTGATTCGTTTTGGGACTCGAGAAAGCTTAGTCCTCGATTCGTTGGACCCTTTGAGATATTGGAGCGTGTTGGAGAGGTAGCGTACCGTTTGGCGTTACCGCAGTCCTTGGCAGGTGTGCACGATGTGTTTCACGTATCTCAACTACGAAGGTGTGTTCGAGATGAAACACACGTTTTGGATCATTCGGAGTTAACAGTACGAGAAGATTTGACTTTTGAGGAGCGACCGGTTGAAATCGTGGATCGAAGGGAAAAGCATCTTAAGAACAAGGTTATCCCTTTTGTGCTTGTTTCTTGGGGTAATCGATCGCATGGAGAGTCCACTTGGGAACGAGAAGATGAGATCCGGCAGAAGTTTCCTCACCTTTTTCTGTAGTTCTCTATCTTGTATTCTTGGAATTTCGAGGACGAAATTCTTTTTGTAGTTGGGTATAATGTAACACCCGAGCCCATTGCTACTGTTTTTCAGTTACTATTTGAGCATTAGGTGGTACTCATCTCTTTTATCTTGCTTATTTGTGGCTTACTGTAAAATTTTATCCGGAAAAGTCATTTCTGCATATAACAAATTCTAGCATCTAAAATAAAATTAAAAATATCCATCTTGGCCTACTCGACACCCCTAGCCTTGTGGTAGCGTCTGTGCCTCGTGTTCTCGTCCCGTTCGGTGAAACGGGCGAGTTTGGACGGCTACGCGCGCGTACGGGTGTCCGTCTTGGGGATATGCTTTTTAATTGTAAGATACTTAATTTTAAAATTCGGAACCCGCTTAAAATCCTATTATTTAAATTTCGAATTTTTGGACCCGACCCGGACGCGATTTGGAAATGTTTTATTTGGCGCCAAAATCCCAAAATCTAATAATATTTTAAAACCATATATATATCGTTAATATATATGTATCTTTACTGTTATTTTTAGTATATTTTTTTAAACCTCTACGTATTTCACTCAGCCAATCACCACGAGATCCTTATCATCTCGTGGGCCCCACCTCCTCATATCTCTCTATCTTTCTCTATCTCTCTCTCTAACTCTCTCTCTATCTTTCTCTAACTCTCTCTCTCTCCCCTATATATATATTTTTCCCCTCCCATATTTTTTCCAGAACGCAACAGAACCCATCGCGAGCCCTCAACCCTAGCCACCTCCATCCTTGCCGCCGCAGCCCCGACATCGGCGCCGGCGCCACCAGCACCCTCGCCTCGTCAGCCTCGCCTCGCACACACCTCCTTTCTTCCATCCCCGTGCACCCTGCGCAGCCGTGACCGCCTGCATTATTTCCTACACTCCTCTGCATCGTCTGAGACACCGCCGGCGACCACCTGCGCCGCCCCTGGCCGTCGCCGACGATTCCCGACCACCCCAGAACACTTGTAAGTGGTTCTCCATCTCACCTTTCCTCTCTTCATTTTTCCAAAACTGAAAACACCCGCTGGATCTTTGCTGCAGATCGCCGGAGATGCCGTTCTCGCCGCCGTCGATCTCGCCGTCGTTGCTAGTGCCCTCTGGACCAGTGAGTATTCCCTCATCTTCTTCTTCCTCTGTTCATTCCCTTCTTTCTCTAGATCTACACCCGTAGAAACCCTATTCACTGTTTTGTATCTTGCCGGAATCCGGCCATGCCGGCGACGTGTCCCAACGATCCAGCAGAGTACTCTGACCCGTGTGGTTCCTTGGTTCGTTGTTTGGGTTCAATCCGTGAACCGTGCTTCCGTCGCGAGTTTCCCCACCGACGTTACGTTTTGTTTTTCCCGGTTCACGACCCGTCGAGGCAAGTACCCCTTGCTACATGGTATACAGTATAATTATATATGTATTGACATCCTAAACCTGTAAAATTAGCTTGGTACAATCGTTTTCCATTTAGGTTATAAATTGCATTATATCATTTTACGGTTAAACATGAAACTTACAGTTCGCAATTTGAACCCAATAATCAAATCTACCGGTTCAATCACATTTTACTGTTAAATAGCTGGTAGCAATTATCCATGTAGTTCTGTTACATTCGGACACTCGTATGCATTTAACCTGATATAACTATATTGAACCGTCACATAAATTATTGCACCGCTAAGGGTGCTTAAACCTGTTAACATGACTAAACGGCTACATTGAATTATTGCACTCTTGTGATTGAATGAAACATGCTTATTATTTAATTCATTGCTTATTTCATGTTGTTAATACCCTGTTCGATTATATATCTGATTGTGAGCACACCCACGATATTGTTTACATCTTGACCTGATATGGCCACATATATATATTGATACACCTGACATGGTACCGTATACTGTTGACTTGACCTGATGTACCATGACCTGACCCGTTACCTGATCCTGTGTCTAATTCCAACAAACCTAACATGTAGTCCTCATGGACCGTTCCTGTTGTCTTTCCAGACAAACCTGCTTTTACCTGATCCTGTGTTGGCATTAGTTCTTGATTACTGAATACCTGACTTGACATACATAACTTGAAGGTATGGGGAAATCAAATGTGAAACCGACTTGTAACTCAACAGTTCGATATCTGTTCTGATCAGTCTTACGGGCTCGGCCAGCCTCGGAGTGATGATGCTGACATCACTCGCCCATCCTGCTACCTGTTACTGCCTAGCGGCACGTCTCAGATTCAGCCCCGAGGATCTTGACCGTGGTCCCGGGCATGCACGGGATACTATTGAGTTACATCGATGATTCATCAATTGATTTCAAAGACTTTAGAATAGAAAACCTGATAGAACAGTTTAGTTACCCACTGCACACTACCCTGCACTGCTTGTTTCACATTATTGCTTTATTCATATTTATTTTTGCATTGCCTCTTACATTGTTCATATTATATCACTTGTTGACATGACGCGCTGACGTCTGGGTTTTGCATGGCCCAGATTCTGTACCGCTGTCGCGGTCCGAGCAGGAGTACTTCAGCCAGCAGGCTGAGCTGTGAGTTCAGTAGTAGTTAGTTTTATTTCCTGCATTCATTTCCTGATGTGGCCCGCATTATGGGACATACTTTTCAGTTATTGTATTGGATCATTTGCTTCCGCATTTATTTATTATTGACTCCTGTTATTCTGGTTTATGGACATGTTTTAGATAGTTTTATCTTGTTCTTGATATCTCTACAGCCGTAATGTGACTGTGGATGGATACTTCCTACCCACAGGTAGCATGGTTGGCTATGTCACGTGCTCAATCTAGCGTACTCTGGGAAGCGGGGCGTGACACAACCATACAAATAAAGATATATGTTGCCCTAAGGTGAAGATCAATCATAGAAAAGAAGAATAAGAAAAGCAAAGTATCATCAAACACAAAATATAAAGAATAAAAACATATCCGTGACTCTAAGTCCGAAAGAATATACAAATCGATCTCTAGGTCTACTAAATAATACATAGTCTGGTTGATAGAGCTTTTAACTAGATACAAGTGAATAAATATATACAAATGGTGGTCACGATACAAAGTTGCCACTACCCGAATTTGGCATGTAACCGGCACTTAGATTGTGTGACGTCTAAAGATACCGACACAATCCAAGTACGCCAGAAAACGGAGATCTAAATCCTGTTTACGAAAATAAGGAGGTACAGTTTTAAAATTAATGAAAATGAGACCACATTTTTTTTAAACTCAAAGATTGTTTTTAAATGTTAGAAATTTTGACAGCACCCTCTTTATAATTTTTGAGAAAAACAAGTACATAAACATAATAATTGCGACATCCCCTACTTGGGAATAAAAATCAACGCCAATCGGCGGAAACAACCCATGCAAATAATATACGACGCTCAAAAGCGAAGAATCACATGCATATAAGTAACAGAAAGCATAATCAAACATAACTAGTCGATTCTACTCAATCGACCCAAAATACATACATAAGTATACTCTTGTTCTAAATCAAATAATATATATGGTCTGATGGACTGACACTAGATACAAAATACAAATACCCAAAATAGACGGTTACTAAACATTTAACCCGCTTAGCAAGATAAGCGACAAAAACTGATATGTGTGTCCACAACGACGCTATGCGTCCACGCGTCTCCTGCAAGGAACTAAGGCACAACGGAGGCGAGTTGCCAACTCAACGAATAAACTAACATCCAACAGTTGAAATCATATGCATAACGAAATAGCAACTAAAACTATGCATCAGGTAAACATGATATATGATAGCATATGAAATATGAATATGTAACTATAGTACCTGTATAAAAGGAAACAGAAATCTCATCAAGTATTCCAAAATCTTGGTCATTTTCATAAACGATCCTCAAATCCAGTGTCAAACATCGACACAAATCTTTAGTTTTAGCAGGCATCGTTTCCCGAACAATCCTGACAACCAACAACATCGGTCGGTATCCTCCAGATATCCACCGTGTTTCCAAACTATCTTCGGTATCGAGTGTCCTTACTAGGCTCCCCGCCTCTAATGCGGCTTTCCTGCCCCTCGGTCTCGACTGGGTCCACCATGTATCCGACTGTATACCCCCCACTCAGTCTGGATAATGTAAAAATCAGCAACCGTATATCCCCCCACTCGGTTCAAAATAAAACCAAATCAGAAAAACAACAACTCATGGTGGAAATATCACATAAATCACGAAGACCCATAAAACTATAACTAATTTAGGTCGTACCAAATATAACATGTAGTGAATAAAAGCTCAAAACAAGGGAAATCTCATAATTCAATAATTCATGATACACGTAATAATAATGACAAAGCGATATGATATGTGTCAAAACAATGACAATGCTGCGTGACAACAGTTATTAATGATACTAGCAGTTCGTAAGAGATTATAGGTGACATGACAAGTTCTAGGTGTGTACGTGACATGTTAATTACTGATGGGGTGTAGTGTAGCAGGTAAGCATGTGCAAGTGCAACATAACTCATCAGTAATAGTGCAAGTGTCCTAGCAAGTATGAAGCAATAGTGATTAATAGGTATGAATGCATACAATGTAATACTAGATCTAATTATGCAAACAACATGAATGGAATGCAAATATAACAAAATTTCTGGTTTCGGGCGCTATACGCCATCCATACAATGTCCCCGGTAGATATTTAATCTACTCACCGGAACAAGTCATGATCTACTTGGGTTCTATCACTCCTTTTCCTTTTCTTGCTGCCTCCGAAGTCCCCGCGGTCAAACTTAACATTGAAATGAAACATTCGTATATGAGTGGCTAAATTCCAATACGGCGAATACGTAAATTCTAAGTGAACTTACATACGTAGCATAATATGTTAGAATATCGTGTGCTATACACTCCCAAGGCTAACTAGAACTACCCCGAATCGTCATATTTTGAGAAAACACAAAAACGTAATACGAAATGTCCGTATCATACATTAAAATATTATAAAAAGCAAAGCAATTAGCTTCCATATTTTGTTTATAGACTGACTAGAAAAATCAAAGTATACCAAAGACCTTATATAACCTATAGAGAGCTACCCACAAAAATTCAAAACTCAACTCCTCAGGAAAACCGGTGGTAGTGGGAAATCTAAGGATTCTGTCGGTCGAACTGTGCAGGAAGGTTTCTAGGATGCACTCTATGTTCTAACACTATTCTACTATACTGTTAGATTTATTTAGAGATTAATATAATTATAGCAGATACTAACAGAGCTAAAACTCTAAACTAAAACATGTTTTTCCGATATCGTAAACACTAATTTGTACAGAACTCTTATTAAGACCTGAAAGGTTGAGGATTATACCTATTTGAAGGATTCTTCGGAGCTCAATCGTCAAGATGTGCATAAAGAGTTGAGGGGCCTAGCTTGAGGGATTTGAATCAATACCAAGGAACTCTAGTTTTTTTCTTTCTATGTGAGGGTGGAGAGCTTCGCTATTTGGTGCTAAGTATTGTGAAACCTATTTTCAGTTTGATAAACTGAACAAATAAGAGAATTTTGTGTTGAAAAAGGAAGGAGAAGGTGTCACCATGGAAGGGTAAGGTGCATATGTGCAAAGGTGAGGTGTTGGCTTGAGATGCACCTCATGGTGTGTTGTGGGAGAGGTATAAGGTAAGCTTAACCTTACATGCTCACCCCTTTGTATAAAGACCCTCACACAAAAGAACTTCCCACATAAAAACTTTCTTTACAAACTAAATGTTACTTAAATTAATTACCATAATACTTAAATACCCTAACCATTTATAAAAAGTCGTTTTATCAAAATTATAAAATTTAAAATAAAATAAAATAATTAATTATCTAAAAAAATTCCGAAACATTACAATATCCCCCTTAAGAAAATTCGGTCTCCGAATTAAAACCTAAACACACATACCTTCAAAAAGATGCGGGAATTTCTTCCGTATCACATTCTCGGCTTCCCAAGTGACCTCTTCGCTATTTGGTCCCCGCCATAGAACCTTTATAGATGGAAGTACCCTTGATCGTAGCTTTTTCACCTGCCGGTCGAGAATAGCTACCGGCTGCTCAGTGTAAGATAAATCACGCTCAAGCTGTATAGTCTGATACTAGATAGCGTGAGAAGGATCATGAAGATACTTGCGAAGCATAGACACGTGGAACACAGGATGCACACCGGGAAAATTTGGCGGAAGTGCTAAACGATATGTAATTGATCGTTAAAAAGTGTTTTTGTAAATAACAGCAATCAAAACGGTGTCGCTAGTAGCTAGCCGCGATGAGTACGAGTCGTCCGCAGGAAAACGTGAACTCTTTTCTTGCTTTAGACGAGTTGATAAAAGATGAGATAGTTTGATTGTCGTTCTATTTTAATACGGATGTAAAATTTATAATGAAAAGGCTTGTTGGGTTTATAGGACTTAGTAGTAATGGACGAATAATTAAAAATGGCTCTTTTATCTATTATTAGTTTAAAACTATATCGATATTGATGAATGTAGATTCGGATTCTTGGAGGAAATTAGGGTTTTCCCACTACTAACCCTTGTCCTTTCATTGATCTTTATTCATGTCCAGCCCTTAACAAAACAAGTATTAAACCAATCTCAAATCGTAGTCGTGACTATCAATAAATTGGTAGCGCACCCGATAAGGAGATTAACATTTATTTTGCTAAAGTTTATAAACTTTAAAATGTATAAAAGAAATTAAAAGATTTTCTCATCCATTATTCTACCCTATCCTACAAATCCTAGCAAGCTAGGAATTAGTCGCTCATGGTTAATGATTTAGAAAAAAGGTTGAAGAAGAATGAAAGCATGATTAAGACGCAAAAAAGTAAGTGCAGAAATTAAATGCGGAAAAATAAATGCAAGAAGAATTAAAACTACCTTTATTAACTAACTATTGCATTTACAATTCTCCTTAGAAAGTAGATTACAAGAACCCTAGTTTGCTCTAGATCTTTCTCTTTTTGAAGGTAGATGAATAGATGATGATCACTTGGATACGTGGATCTCTTGATCTCTTCAGTAGTGATTTTCAATGTACATCTCTCGGTCCCTTATATAGTCCTTGAAACCAGAAACCGTAGATTCCATATAGGAATATATGTAGTTAAGATCATGATCCCAAAATCTCACATCCAACGGCCCAGATTTGACCGCTGAACCGCCGCAAAATGTCACGTTTGGCCGCCCTTCCGCTGCGATTTGTTGGGATCATGACTTGGAATTTTTTCTGGTTTCTTGTGTTGACATGTGGAGATCCTTTTGATGTCTAGATTCTGAAAATAATACTCCGAGTCTCTGTCATTGCTAGATCTCTCAATTTGCTTCTAAATTTTGGCAGATTCCGTTCTGATATCCCGATTTGACTTGGATCTCTTACTTGGATTCCAGACCTGAGCAAGTACCTGCACAATATCTCAGATCAAAGTGTTTATTAGCATTTGGTATTTTTGAGATATTATCCTAACCATTTATATAATATAATATCTTTAAAATATTGATTAGAAATATTTGATATAATATGCATATTTTAATTATTAAGATTTCATTTAAATATTATATGCATATAGTTTCCCTCATTATGTTAATTAAAATATAGAAACATATGATAATAAACCTTTTACAAATAAACTCACATATGTTCTATATTTACAATAAAAACCTTTTAGTACTTAACAATAGTAGGAAAATTGTTCAAACAAATGCGCGATATTTTAGACTAATCAATATGCTACAGCACCCACCCTCTCAAGAATTTCATAGGGTCCAATATATCTGGGACCGAGCTTCCCCTTTTTCCCGAATCGTATCACACCCTTCATCGGAGAAACACGGAGAAATACATGGTCTCCCACATCAAACTCAAGTCTACGGCGATGACGGTTGGCATAAGACTTCTGCCTACTCTGAACTGCTCTCATCCTATCCTAGATCATCTGGATTTTCTCAGTAGTCTCCTGGACCAACTGAGGCCCTAGAAAGCTGCTCTCGCTAAGATCGGTCCAACAGATTCGTGACCGATAATTCCTCCCATATAACGCCTCAAATGGTGACATCCGAATCGTCTCTTGAAAGATATTATTATAGGAGAATTCAATCAAAGGTAAGAGACGATCCCAACCGCCACTCAAATCCAGTGTCACGCCCCGCTTCCCAGTATATGGGCAGAGGGCGCGATGAGGCCGCTACGTATTTACTCAGAAGTAAATACGCTAACCGTAACTAAGCAATATAAAAGAAATATATACAAGAGACAAATGTAATGAAACATCAACTTTATTTATTAATATTCTTTTACAGTACATGGAAAAGTAAATACATGGAATGAAAAACAATGCCTAAACGGTGACATAGCAGAAAAGGAAAATACAGAATGTAAAAGAAAAGTACAAGTGTAACTACAGCTCGGGATCTTCAGTAAATTGGTCCAAGTCTTTGGCGCTGGGCTCGATCTATTGAAGGTCCGAATCACCTGACAACATTCCAAGGAAGAAAGAGAAGGGATGTCGTCAGCGAACAATCGTTCGGTAAGTCCCAAAGATAAGTGAGAAGTAGAATAGACAGAGAGAGAGTTGTGTGTGTGTAACTTTTAAAGTTATATTATATTGTTATAATGTTGTAATTAGTGTTAACGCTGTTGTTTGTAGCTTGGTACAAAAGGATGCGAGTGTATACGAGAGGAGTCTCAGTAGACCAGAGACTAAGGTGAACGAAATGCACAAGAAACCGTTATGCCACGGTACAACAGCAATAGAATACAGGTTAGGTGTCTTAAATCTTGCAGTCTCGTACCACTTCTAACACCTTCCGTACCAATCTACCCCTTAAAACCCCCGCGATGTCTTAATTGTATTGTTTGTATTGTATTGTCTTGTAAATTGAATTGTATAGATGAACGACTTGCCGAAACCATGATATCAGTAAATGGATGTAACTGGAGAATCATGTAGATGGAAGTATATCCATGGTTCGGTTTAATCAATACAGATTGATAGATTGAACAGATTGAATATATGGATTCATATTGAATTGTTATATTGTAAATTGTACTTGAATCATATTCAAGTCAGATTATTTATAATAAGACTCAGTCTGAGTCAGACAATTAGAAAAGAAATTGAATCCTCAATTAGGTTTTGATGTTATCGGTAACCACTGCACATGGACGGCAGGATTTGTGTCTTTTTCAAAGACGATTACCGTGTTGATAACATCGTTTGTTAAGTTGTCTACCTTAAATAGGCAAGCACCCACTTCTCCGGCTCCCTGAGGCTCAAGAGATTGGTCTCGCTTAAACCTATGTTTACTAGGGTCCTTATTGTAATTTATAGAACTTGAGGGGGTTTTACGTAAAAATAATTTTGTATAATTTTCAAAATACATCTCAAGTAATTTATTATCGTCTTTAGAGTTTTCATTGATGTATATTTTATCATTGTGAAATTTCTAGTGGATAAACCTTATTTTCATAATATATGGTATTTATTTGTATTATTGAACTTGTATGGAATTACATGGTATTTTCATGTGAAGCGATTCTTTTTTATTTAGAAAAGTTGGAATATTTATATTATATCAAAAATAGATATTTTGATGATACATATATATATATATAAAATAATTTAATTTATTATTTTTTTTCTAGAAATCTCATTTTCATAAGATATTTGTATTTTTAAATCTTTCAAGACCGAATGCCCCTTGCGAAGGTCTGCATCTCGCAGTACTAAGCCTGAGAATGTGCGATAATCCGCAACATCCCGAACGGGTTCCCTAAATGGGTTGTAGCGGTGCTTTGCAAAGATTTGTTCAAAATACACAATCTTGTAAAAATGTTTTTTTTATAATTTAAAGGTAGTTTTGTGTAAAACCGTATTTCCCGAATCTATGTTTCCCAAAAGGCATCGTGCTATGTTGTATATGAGTATTGTGAAGAGATAGGTCATTATCTCGTGATCTATCTAAAGGTATAGCAAAAGTAATGATGTTTTAATGTCAAAATTAAATTATATGGTATTTTACTGAAAAAGTGCAATAAAAATTGAAATATACATTCTTTTGAAATGGAATTTGTTCCATATGTTTTTTTAATGATTAATAGTCATGTTGTGAGAGTTTGGTATTGTTGTATTTAAGAAAAAGTTGAACTTTTTAAAGAAAACCGAATCGGAAGTCGGATTAACTCCGCTTCCGTCGGGTTTTAGAAATATGAGTTTTAAAGTTAGAAAAGATAAGAGGGAGGAGGGACTTATGGTTTTTTGGTTTAGAGGAGAGGAAGAGGGAGTGGTAGGAGATGCCGGTGCGTCGTTTCGTCGCCGGGAGCTCCTAGGGTCGTCGTCGGAATTTCGCCCTTCGCTAACTCCACTTGTACACAAAAGTTCTAGAGATTTTTCTTAAAAGTTTGGACAGAGTTTGTGAGTGAGGAGGGTGTGAGATGGAGTGGTATTTATAGGAAAAGATTAGGGTTAGGGTTTGATAGAAAATGTATTAAAATTATGTATTAAAATAGATTTTAATTAGGTTTTAATTGTATTTTAAAGTATTTGTTAATGTGCAGGGTTTTTAAAGTGTACAGGGGTTATGGGGATACCAAGAGGAAAACGAGTCATGAAGGCCAACTCGGGTTTGGAGCCGATTTGGCCAGCCTCTCCGGCCGATCCAGCCTCCCCGCCGGCTCGATCCCGGAGAGTCGGGCTCCGTCTTGGCGCCACGTGCTCCTCGTCTGTTGGTCTATCCCCTGGGCTCGTTTGTTTTATATGTGACCTTTGGTTTTACGGGTTTAGCACGTGTAGACTCTTGGGCTTCTAAAATTATTAAAAGAAATTAATATTAAAAAATAATGTGGCTAATGGGATTTGAACTCTGGTGCTTTGGTTCAGCAGTGCAAGGCCTTACCAGTGAGCTACAAGCTCCTTCTTGCTATTAAAAAGCAAAACAATTAGTTATAGTACTCACGGGAAATGTAAATACCCCAAGTATACATTGATTTTAAATGAATTTTATGTACACTAAAATTGGAGTTGTTACATCCTGTATACAAGCTTGGAGTATATTCTCAAGAGTCTGAATCGTATGCTCTGACTAGCCATCGGTCTGTGGGTGGAAGGCAGTACTGAAACTCAAGCGAGTGCCCAAAGCATCCTGAAGCTTCAGCCAGAGATGACTGGTAAACTATGTGCCTCTATCAGAAACAATACAGGTCGGAACTCCGTGCACCGCACAATTTCATCAATGTAGATATAGGCGTACTGAGTATACCCGAAATTAGTCTTCACCAGAAGAAAGTGAGATGCCTTCGTCAATCGATCCACCATCACCCAAATGGAGTCATACCCTCTGCTAGATTTGGGTAGACCCACAGTGAAATCTATGGAGATCTGCTCCCATTTCCACTCCGGAATGGATAGAGCCTGCAACTCTCCGACCGGCCTCTGATGTTTGGCTTTAACTTGCTGACAAGTCAGGCATTTTAAAACGAAGTCAGACACATCACGTTTCATCCCTTCCCGCCAGTACACGTCTCGTAAATTATGATACATCTTGGTAGACCCTGGATGAACGTTGTAGGAAGACTGATGTGCCTCCTCTAATATCATATGCCTCAACCCATCGACGCCAGGTACACATAACCGGGTCCCAAACCATAGCACTCCCTTGCTGTCAATCGTAAACTCAGAATCCCCATACTGCCGAACTCGCTCCAAAATCTCTGAAAATCGTGCGTCCTTGGACTGTGCCTCTCTAATACGATCAAGCAAAAGTGGACGAGCACGAACATGGGCAAACTGTCCACCTATAGAGTTAAATTCAAACTGTATACCACTGTCGCACAAAATCTGCCAATCAGCATCCGACTGCCTCCAAACCGAACCTAAATAAGACAAGCTAATCCCAAGTCTCCTACTCAACGCGTTAACCACTACATTTACCTTGCCCAGATGATAAAGAATCTCATAATCATAATCTTTCACCAGCTCCATCCAGTGACGCTACCTCAAGTTCAAATCCCGCTGCTGGAATATATATTTCAAACTCTTGTGGTCTGTAAAGATTTGGCACGAATCTCCATATAAATTGTGTCTCCAAATTTTCAGTGCAAAGACCACCGCGGCTATCTCCAGATCGCGGGCAGGGTAATTCTGCTCATGTTTCTTCGGCTGCCGAGAAGCATAAGTAATAACTCTGTCGTGCTGCATCAATATGCAACCTAAGTCCACACGAGACGCATCACAATATACCGCAAATCCGCCTGAACCTGGAGGTAAAGATATAACGGGCGCAGTCGTCAAACGAGTCTTCAACCGCTGGAAACTCTGCTCACATCCTTCAGTCCATAGAAACGGAACTCTCTTTTAGGTCAAAATGGTTATAGGTGTCGCAATATGATAGAACTCCTGTACAAAGCGACGATAGTAACCCGCTAAACCCAAAAAGCTACGAATCTCGGTCACTGACATGGATCTGGGCCAATGCTGTACCGCCCCAATCTTCTTCGGATCAACCTGCATCCCATCTCTAGTAAAAATATGACCCAAATTACACACTGTCAAGCCAGAAAATGCATTTCGAGAATTTGGTGAACAACTGATGCTTTCTCAAAATCTGCAATGCAATCCTCAAGTGCTGCTTGTGCTCCTCCCGACTCCTAGAGTAGATCAAAATATCATCTATGAAAGCAATGATAAACTGGTCGAGGAATGGCTTGAAGATTCGGTTCATCATATCCATGAACATTGCTAGGGCATTGGTGAGTCCGAACGACATCACCAGAAACTCGTAGTGCCCGTAGCGCGTCCGAAAGGAAGTCTTCGAAATGTCATCATTCCGAAGTCGCAATTGATGATACCCGGACCGCAAATCAATCTTCGAGAAATAGCCGACTCCCTACAGCTGATCGAACAAGTCGTCAATACGAGGTAGTGGATACCTATTCCGTACTATAACTCGATTCAACTGCCGATAGTCGATACACAATCTCATGCTGCCGTCCTTCTTCTTAACGAACAGGACCGGAGCTCCCCATGGCGATACACTCTGACGAACAAGTCCTCTATCGAGCAATTCTTGCAACTGACTCTTGAGATCTTTCAGCTCCGTCAGGGCCATCCGATAGGGCGGTATAGAAATAGGCCCCGTGCCGGAAGTCAAGTCAATACCGAAATCGATATCGCACTCTGGCGGCAACCGTAGCAACTCAGCAGGAAATAAATCAGGAAATTCTCATACAATCAGAAACTGGTCCAACGGGATCTCTGTGGCTCATACATCCTGAATAAACTCCAAGAACCCACGACACCCCTTCCTCAAAAGTCGTCTAGCACTTAGTGCAGAAATCAGGTTGGCAGGAGTGACACTGTAGTCTCCCTGCACAACGAAAATCGGCTCACCGGGATAACAGAATCTGCCACTTTTCCCCGGCAATCAACGTACGCATGACAAGCGACCAGCCAATCCATACTCAGAAGTACATCGAAATCTAGCATATCGAGAAGAATCAAGTCGACTAACGAATCTCTATCACCAATATGTATGGAACATAACCTGAATACGCGTTGGGCTACGAAAGAATCCCCCACTAGAGTAATCACAACAAGCGGTAACTCTAACAATGACGAATCTCTCCCCAGAGAAAATGCGAAGTGTGCAGACACGTATGAGTGCGTAGAACTGGGACCAAACAAAATATGCGCATCTAGGGAACATACGGGAAGAGTACTTGTAACAATTGCATTGGATGCCTGGGCATCCTGGGGAGTCAAAGCGAAAACCTTAGCCTGACCCTTACCTGCATCCCGATATCCTCTACCTCGGTTTCCTTGTCTCCTCTGATTACGTCCAGCAAAACCATGGTCTCGCGGTGCAACTGCCTGGCATAGAGTAGTAGTTGGTGGAGGAAGTAATGCCATCGAAGAGGAAGGTGGAGGGGGTAAAGAAACATGAGGAACTATAGTCCCTCCCTGGTGTCTGCACTCTCTAGCGAAATGCCCTGGATGTCCGCAACCGAAACATGTCGACGGCGGCCTCTGTTCCTATGGGTACGAGCCATACATCCGGCCCTGAGCCCAACCTCGTCCACTACTGTGTCCTGGAACGAATCTTCCTCGGCCTCTGCCAAACTTCTCGGAAGCTAATCCAATAAGTCTGACTCGCTTTGATTCTGGAACAACTGTCGTCTCGTTCAAACGCTCCTCCACTCGAATCGCCGCGTCCATAGCCTGTGCATATGTATTGAAGTGCTGGGAGCCCATAGCAAGGAACAGCTGCGTATCCAAGCTCCTCACAAATCTCTTCACCCTGAGCTCCTCCGTGAGAAATAAATATGGATCATAACGTGACAACTGGGTAAACTGCAAATCATAATCTGCCACAGACATATCGGCAGGTTTCCGTAATGCCTCAAACTACTGGCTCTGGAGTCTCTCACGTTCTATGAAAGGAATCTAGCAAGGAAAACCTCGGAAAACTCTGCCCATGTCATCGGGGGAAGATATGTTGGTCGATCTCTCTCCATCGACTCACACCATGTCTGGGCAAGTCCCTCTAACCGATAACTGGTCAGCTCCACCGACCTCGTATCTAAGCATCTCAAAGACCTACCGATCCTAGCCATCCTATCATGACGACTGGGGATTCTCTGCTGTGTCTGTCCCTGTGAATACCGGAGGTCCCAACCTCATGAACTCTGGGAGTGATATCTCCATAAACCTCACGACTACTGGTGCGACCATCTGAATGGGCTGTACTACGGGATCTACAATAGCCGATGCCCGATCCTACGTCTGAATACGGGTGGCCTCGGCCAACTGTCCCATCATCTGTTGTAAGCCCTACATGCCCTCTTCCAGTCTAGTCATCCGATCGGGAAGAGGAGGATCAACATGTCCCTGTGCCGTCGGGGTGTCCTGTGGGTCAGTCGCTATCACTGGTGGATCTGTATGAGTTGCATCCCTGGCTGCGGCTCGCCTAACTCGCGCTGCCATGGCAACTGGAATAAGAAACGAGAGTTGGTAAGGTGTACGAATAAGAACAAAAATATAAAGAGTCAAAGGAAGAATTAATCAAGACATACATTCTAAGGTTACTTAGGCAGGGTATCATATCATAAATATGCCGTAGAATATATGTACGGTGCGTTACTCTTCCTGAGTTACCTACTCCATCAAACCAAAGGTCAATCTAATAACGAAAGTTCGAGCCTAATAGTTCCAAAGTCATTTATAGGTTCCGTAAGGTTAAACCTAAGGCTCCGATGCCAATTTTGTCACGACCTGAATTTGGCACGTGACCGGCAGTTAGATTGTGTGACGTCTAAAAATGCCGACAGAATCCAAGTAAGCCAGAAAACCAAGATCTAAACCATGTTTGCGGAAATAAGGAGGTACAGTTTTAAAAGTAATGAAAATGAGACCACATTTTTTTTAAACTCAAAGATTGTTTTTAAATGTTGGAAATTTTGTCAGCACCTCCTTTATAATTTTTGAGAAAAACAAGTACATAAACATAATAATTGTGACATCCCCTACTTGGGAATAAAAAAATCAACACCAATCGGTGGAAACAACCCACACAAATAATATACGACGCTCAAAAGCGAAGAATCACATGCATATAAGTAACAGAAAGCAAAATCAAATATAACTAGTCGATTCTACTCAATCAACCCAAATACATAAATAAATATACCCTCATTCTAAGTCAAATAATATACATGATCTGATGGAGTGACACTAGATACAAAATACAAATACCCAAAATAGGCGGTTACTAAACATGTAACCCACCTAGCAAGATAAGCAATGAAAGCTGATATGTATGTCCGCAACGCCGCTATGTGTCCACGTGTCTCCTACAAAGAACTTAGGCACAATGGGGGTAAGTTGCCAACTCAGCGAATAAACTAACATCTAACAGTTGAAATCGTCTGCATAACGAAATAGGGACTAAAACTATACATCAGGTAGACATGATATATGATAGCATATGAAATATGAATATGTAACTATAGTGCCTGTATAAAAGGAAACATAAATCTCATCAAGTGTTCCAAAATCTTGGTCATTTTTATAAACAATTCTCAAATCCAATGTCAAACATCGACACAAATCTTCAGTTTTAGCAGGCATCATTTCCTGAACGATCTTGACAACCAACAATATTGGTCGGTATCCTCCAGATATCCGCCGTGTTTCCAAACCATCTCCGGTATCGAGTGTTCTCGCTAGGCTCCCCGCCTCTAATGTGGTTTTCCTAGCCCTCGGTCTCGACCGGGTCCACCATGTATCTGACTGTATACCCTCCACTCGGTCTGGATAACGTAAAAATACGCAACTGTATAGCCCCCTACTCGGTTCGAAATAAAACCAAATCAGAAAAACAACAACTTATGGTGGACATATCATATAAATCACGAAGACTCGTAAAACTATAACTAATTTAGGTCGTACCAACTATAATATGTAGTGAATAAAAGCTCAAATCAAGGGAAATTTCATAATTCAATAATTCATGATACAAGTAATAATAATGACAAGGCGATATGATATGTGTCAAAACAATGACAATGCTGCGTGACAACAGTTATTAATGATACTAGCAGTTCGTAATAGATTATAGGTGACATAGCAAGTTCTAGGTGCGTACGTGACATGTTAATTACCGATAGGGTGTAGTGTAGCAGGTAAGTATGTGCAAGTGCAACATAACTCATCGGTAATAATGCAAGTGTCCTAGCGATTAATAGGTATGAATGCATACAATGCAATACTAGATCTAATTATGCAAACAACATGAATGGAAAGCAAGTATAACAAAATTTCTGGTTTTGGGCGCTATACGCCATCCATACAATGTCCTCGGTAGATATTTAGTCTACTCACCGGAATAAGTCTTGATCTACTCGGATTCCATCACCCATTTTCCCTTCCTCGCTGCTTCCGAAATCCTCGCGGTCAAACCTAATATCGAAATGAAACTTTCGTATATAAGTGGCTAAATTCCGATACGGCAAATACATAAATTCTAATTGAACTTACATACGTAGCATGATATGTTAGAATATCGTGTGCTACACAGACCCAAGGCTAACTAGAACTACCCCGAATCGTCGTATTTTGAGAAAACACAAAAACGTGTTACGAAATGTCCGTATCATACGTTAAAATATTATAAAATGCAAAGCAATTAGCTTTCAGATTTTGTTTACAGACTATCTAGAAAAATCAAAGTATACCAAAGACCTTATTTAACCTATAGAGAGCTACCCATAAAAATTCAAAACTCAACTCTTCAGGAAAACCGGCGGTAGCGGGAAATCTAAGGATTCCGCCGGTCGAACTGTGCAGGAATGGGTCTGGGTTTCTAGGACGCACTCTAGGTTCTAACATTATTCTACTGTACTGTTAGATTTATTTAGAGATTAATATAATTATAGCAGATACTAACAGAGCTAAAACTCTAAACTAAAACACATTTTCCGATATCGTAAACACTAATTTGTACAGAACTCTTAATAAGACCTGAAAGGTTGAGAGTTATACATATTTGAAGGATTCCACAGAGCTCAATCGTCAAGATGTGCACAAAGAGTTGAGAGGCCTAGCTTGAGGGATTTGAATCAATATTCAAGGAACTATAGTTTTTTTTTCTTTCTATGTGAGGGTGGAGAGCTTCACTATTTGGTGCTAAGTATTCTGAAACCTATTTTCAGTTTAATAAACTGAACAAATAAGAGAATTTTGTGTTGAAAAGGGAAGGAGAGGGTGTCACCATGGAGGGGTGAGGTGCATGTGTGCAATGGTGAGGTGTTGGCTTGAGGTGCACCTCATGATGTGTTGTGGGGGAGGTATAAGGTAAGCTTAACCTTACATGCTCACCCATTTTGCATAAAGACCCTCACACAAAAGAACTTCCCACCTAAAAACTTTCTTTACAAGCTAAATGTTATCTAAACTAATTACCATAATATTTAAATACCCTAACCATTTATAAAAAGTCTTTTTATCAAAATAATAAAATTTAAATAACATTTTTAAAATAAAATAAAATAATTAATTATCTAAAAAAAATTCGAAACGTTCCAAAAGTGTATCTTGCCTACCAATGCAAATCACCCGGAAGAAAGCTATGTGCCAGCAAGTCGCTATTGAATCTATGCGGTCAATCCTGCAAGAAAATTGTGGCACAACGGGGGTAAGTTGCCAACTCGTGAGTAGAAGACATCAGCAGGTAGAAATCGAATGTATGACGGTCTCCTAGGTCATACAGTAATATAATAATATAATAATAGCGAGTGGTAACAAGGGTGATAGTGTAAACATAAGTATAATAATGCTAATGTACTCATGCCCGTGTCATAATATGGTACCATGTCATCTGTATCATATGTAACTGTATAGGTGTATCATCCAATGTGTGTCTATCAATGACACACTAAATCATCATAAAAACCTGAATGTCCAGTATCGACACTCGAAAACATTATAAAACCCGTGTCCAGTATCGACACGTAAATTCTCATATCTCTCGGGCACCGTCTCAACGGATCGGCCCTCATCATCTGATCACATGACCCATGTCGGTATCCTTCGGATATCCGCCGAGCCTAATACTATCACCGGTAGGTAGTTCTCATCTACCGGGCTCAACGTCTCTCTATACGATTTTCTTACCTCGAGGTACCGTACCGATCCACCATGTACCCGCAGACGGCGCCTCCTCTCCCCTCAAATCGGGTATACACATAACTCAGAACCGAGAAAACTCATGGTGGACGCCACACATCATATCAAGAGAAACTACGTTTTTAAAACAATCATAAGTTTTCAAAATGTATCTGCGGTTTATCAAATCCAGAAATCTCATGAAAACCGAAATCTCATAAGTATGAACCAATAATGAAACAATGAGTACAAGCACAGAACAAATCCATAATGTATAAACAGTGTTTATATTAGCATGGCATCTAACTAAGTAAGAAAATACGATAACTGGTCTAGTAAATATGGTATGGGTACTAAACAATAACTAAAAAGTTATAGTTTATTAGGTTATATAGTGAAGTAATGATTTCTAATGCATACGTAGCATGGCAATTACCGATGATGAGTGTGTGAGCCGGCGAGTATGTGTACGTGCAATATGCGCATCATCGGTTATGGTGTGTGTGTCTTAGCAGATGATGTCATGCAAGATAAGGAAGGAACGTGGTATGCATACCGTAAAAATGAGAATAATACGAGCATAGCAGAAAAAGGAAATTGTAAACGCAACAGTATAAAATACTTAGTTACATATGAGCCATACAGTTATAGTTTAAAATTGTACGAATCATTGTTTTTAGAAAAATAGGGACTACTGTGTTTTTGAGAAAAATGTACCATTTGAAAATCCGTAGCGTCCCTTGAGATTGTCATTTAAAAATGCATAACGACTCGTTAGTTTTGAAAATAGGTATAGCTCCAATTATATCCTAATATCTACTTAAATGATTAGAAAACAACAATTTTCCGAGTCGATGCATCCATAAGACGGTGATCCAGCCTTATAGTATCACGTACGGTATAATCTATCGTATGCCATCATCAAGTCAAGAGTGCGGATCAATCATCATGTGCATCATATCACGTACGGTATAATCCATCATACGATATCATCAAATCAAGTGTGTGACTCAATCATCATGTACATCATATCACATACGGTATAATCCGTCATACGATATTATCAAATCAAGGGTACGGATCTACGGTCACATACATTCTATCATCTCATCTAGTCTTATATCGTCACATGTTATATATATCACCTAATGTTCATATATTATATCATATCATGTCATGACATTTCATCTCATGTCATATAACATAGCCTCGTGACATCATGTCCGATCATATTGACTCATATCATTCTAACATGTCATATCCTCATATATATATATATATATATAGGGGGTAACAATATATATACCAATGGCTCAAAACTAAGAAAATAAGAACTAAATATATTCCTTTCTACGAGTACGCTTACTATAGCTTATAGTCTCCTAGAACCCTATTAGCTAAGTATACATATCTAATATTTATATATATACATAACTATATATAAGTACCCTAATACTACGATTTCAGAGGGGTGTTATACACCATCCACCCGACTTCCCCTGTAGATATATATCTACTCACCTACTATCATCGCTCTAGCCGAAGTCGATAAACGTCTTGCTCTCTTTCGTCGTCCTGAAAGTCCACGCGAAAGTACCTACAATTCAATGCATATCGTAATGAAATCAAAATCAAATCCGAAAACCGATACGGCACACAAAGCGCACATAGGTTAGAACCTATGATCCATGCATGCAAGAACATCCAAACAACTCCCGACGTTAACGCACAAATATCAAACGACCGAGTCAAAACTCAAATACCAAAAATCTAGTTTTCAAAAGTCGTAAAACAAAATCTGAAACTAAGTAAAACACTTCTAGATTTTACCTAAGATGAAATTAAGACATTTTGCACATTGGATAGGCCTAGATATCAGATGATTGAGTTATGCACCAAAAAACAAACCCTAGTTCCAGAATCTGGCCGCAAATTGCGGCCATGTTGGATAAATTGGCAGCCAAGTATGGGAGATGGGGGCTCGGATTTCTAGGGTATCTTCCAAATAGCCTGCACATCCTACTGTATCTGCAATATATTTTCAGGGTTCTCGAGTCATTCCAGATTCTATTTGATCACCACAATTCAACAAAAACCCGATATCGGAAAATTCCAAGTTTGGTTTTGAAACTTATAAACTCAAGTTTGATCAAGAATTCTATCACTATTAGGGTTTTGGTCACTAACTAAGCCTCAATTATATCACCACAACTCAAAATATCCACTAAAGATTATCCTAGAATTTTCCAAGTTCACTAAATCTACACTTTCAAGCTCTAAACTATTTTGTGAGATTAGGAAACATAAAAACCTGATGAGAGGTGAGTGTTTTACCTAATGGAGCAACTCTAGAAAATTCCTAGATGATCCAAAGTTGTGAAAACTCCAACTTGCTTCTACCATAGGGTGTAAGATGAACTTGTGGACATTTTTTGTAAGGGTTTAAAAGGGTTTTGAGTTGATTTGAGAGGTGTTTGTGGGATGGTAGTGAGGATGGTGGAGAAAAAGCAGAAGGAAGAAGAGGAAGGAGATGAAGGAATAAAATAAGAATGATGCAAAGCAAATGGTTAATACAACCATCTCTCTCTCTTTCACTCACTCTCTCTCATGACCATACCCTCATGTCCCCCTTGTCTCCCTCTCTCAAAATTATATATTTTTTCTTTTTTCTTTTCTTTTTATATAAAGACATAAATTAAATGTCACAAATGAATGATTACAAGTCATGGCATATAAAGATGATTTTTATCAAATAACTTGTTTTAACGCATAATTAATAATGTACTAATCAAGTTTAACATAATCTTGTATATAAATAATTGTATGCTACTTTATAAAATGCCCAAATCAAATAAATGTCTTCGTAATTAATAATTTATATTAATTTCCAATTATTTTCCAAAATATAGGTATATAATTATACCATCCTACGAAAACTCAAATTCATACTCGTATAGTTTTCGTGAAATTTATTATTTTATTATTTAAATTCCAAAAATACCATTTTTATGTTTTATGAAATGTCACAGATGGAAAACACATGGACACATGTATCTTGTGTTTTCGGCCATGACTCGTGATTTACTAACTATTTCGGTGTCCACGGTAGTTTCGAAGTCTGTTTTTAGTGCAGGTAACAGAGTTCTGAGTAATAAGAGAGCGATATTGTTGGATGACGTATTGGAGATCGCAGTGTGCCAAAAAAATTGGTTCGATGCAGAAGCTGGACTACAGCACGTTAAGAGCATTGAAGACTCCGGCACCGATGAATAGTAAAGACCGATAGAAGATAACTAGTTAGTTTTTTTTATTGAATTATATTTTTAATTTTTTTGGTAATTGTATGAGGAGTAAGATTTGCCAACTTATGTCCCCCTCAAAATATTTTTTAATTAATAAAATATCTTGGTCTGTCCCGGGACCTCCACGAAATGCAGGTTAAAAAAATTTCCAAAATTTTTTCATAAAAATAAAATTTTACTTCAAATCTTTTTAAAGAAATCAAATTTTTAAATGGGCCGTCCCGACCCAAGCCGTGCCGCATGCTGGGTGCGGGTTGGGAGATTCGGGCCTGGTCTAAGCCCAGCCTGAAGCCTGGTCAATACGGGCCAGGTGTAAGCCCAGTCCGAAGCCCGGTCAACCCGGGCCAGGCCTGGCCAGCGGGCTCCGGATCGGGCCCGGCCCCAAAGAGACCTCAAATCCGGATCCATTATGAAAAGAGCAGTATAATAATGGGCATCTCATAACACTAAATGGGGCCCACGTCACCCTTTCTCGTAAAAAGGTGCCACGTGGAGTCATCGCTTTTTCCTCACTGCTGATCCTCGCGAGTGTTTTTCTACCAGTAAAAAAGAAAAAGGAACCGCTCGAGATCCCAAACCTCCACCGATGGCTTCGGCGCATCCCATCACCGGCGCTAACATGCGCCGCCTCTACGTCCCCGCTATCCTGCGCCCCGCCAGTCCGCCCTCCTCCGCCCCCGCTGCTCCGCCGGCGGCTGCGCGGCCTCGCCCTCGTACCTCGACATGTGGAAGAAGGCGATGGACCGCGACCTCGAGTCGCAGGTCCTCCGGCAGGCGACTCTGCCGCCGTCGGAGGCGAGGATCGACGAGGACAGGAGGCGGAGGAGGGATGAGTTGATGGAAGAGAGGAGCTAGGCGTTCATCAACAGGATCCTCGAGGTCCCGAAGGAGGAGCGGGATCGGATCCTGCGGCTGCAGGTCATCCTGAGGCGAGGATCCTGCGGCTGCACAAAAACACTAGTTTGAGATCAATGCCCTTCTCGGTCGGAGAGCTCATGTTTTGCTATATATAGAAAGTTGAGATCAATGCGCGACACCCTATGAGATTAATGTTTCTTTCGTAGCCAACATGCTAACAAGAACAAATAATCTCATTCACTCCATTATAGCATTGTTAGTCCTATGGTGTGTTCCCATATCACCAGTCTTAAGCAACTGGTTATACTATAATAATCCTTACAGTCTTACACCATGCGAGATATCTCTTTGTAGTTTTTTATCCAGTGAACTCCAAGCTGAATCATGTGCAAAAATGGCGCATCTGGCCATTTTTAGTTATATAGTGAAGAATTACTATAATGATGATGATGATGAGGTTTTTGTTGATAGATCACCGAATTTTGATGCAATCCCATAACAAATATTGGATGCAAAAGTTAGGAATATCCTTTTTGTATGGTCACACTTGGCGTGAAGAGTTATATATATAGTGAAGAATTACTAAAATAATGATGAGTTCTGTATTAACTAATTTTTACTACTCGCATGCTAGATAACCCTTTTTGTATGGTCACACTTGGCGTGACGTTAACGTGGGCAACTGGAGCTTTTTTCTAAATTTTTGATGGGTGATTGTTGGGGGAGGAAAAGATACTATACTTGAGTATTTAAGTTCATCCCTGTATGATGCAACTAAATTCCGCTGCATTTGAAAATTGTCTAGCCATAGGAAAGATAATGTTTCTCTACAAAATTGCTTTCATCTCTGGGCAGAATGCATGACAAAGAACCAAAATACATTTCAAAGAGCAATTGTAATTTGCAAAAGGTAGATTTGAATCACAATCGCAATGTTTATAGAAAATATCTTGTGGTGATGCATAGTTTGTTTGTCTTGGTCATCGTACATTTTTCGGTAACACAGTAAAAAAAAATTTAGGATGTACCAAAAAGAGTTCCCGAGTTATCCTTGACGAAGTCAGTAGAATCTGATACAGATAAAAATCCACCACAGATACGTCTCCACGACGAATCTGTATAATATACTTGGTGACAATGTTTTTTTTTTTCCTTTGAAGGCTCAAGTGAAACTTGTCTTGCTCAACAATTAACCCAAGTTTCAGAACAAAATATTTGTCCATGTTGTAACTATCTTGTGGCAATTTTTCTTTTTGGCGAAAATACACTAGACTGCCCTTAACTATCACATTTTTTCACTAAACTACCTTATAGTTTTTAGTTACAGTAAACTCCCTTAAACCTAAGTGAGGTTTTTCCACTTAAATACCCTTAAATGTTACACTTTAAGAGAGCTTACTTCAATTAGAAAAAGGAACTTTAAGGTGGTTAAGTGAATAGGAATGATACTTAAGGGTAATTTAGTGTGATCTACACTTTCATTTACATGTTTGAACTTATGACCGCATTGTCATAATCCTCAGATGGGGCGAGAAGTATGATGGCCAAGGTGGGGCCGTGAAATACATGGACAAATGGGCAGAGAGATCAGAGGGCTACGGCCTATGGTCGAAATGGGGTGACAAGTGAGACGAGCACTTTGACCAAAATGCCCATGGAATCAAACAGGGTGAGACTTGGTGGCAAGGGCAGCACGGGGACCGATGGAATCGCACGTGGGGCGAGCACCATACCGGGTCAGGTTGGGTCCACAAGTACGGGAAGAGCAGTTGCGGTGAGCATTGGGACACTCATCAGCAGCAGGATACTTGGTATGAGCAGCACCCTCACTTTGGGTTCGACCATTTCAGCATCTAAGAGTTGTCGGTAAGCCATCTAAAGATGTATAGATTCTGGCTGCTTCAATTTTGTATATTCTGTATGCATCAAAAATTTGTATATTCTGCAGTATCATCCTGATACATTTGCTCATAAATGCTACTCATGAGACAGTAGTTGCTATTTTCTTCTATGACGGGCGGGTCAGTTTTCGTGCTTATTTGAGCTTGAGTTCCACTTAAATACCAGGAGCCCGCCCTTCAGTTTTACTTAGATGCTACCGTAAATTTTCCATTAAATTGCTATTAAGTAGCATGAACATTCATCATTTTCCAACATAATACCATGTCGTTAACCGTCAGAGCGTTTTACCTTACACTTAGCTTGGTCAGAGCGTTTTACCTTATGCTTATCTTGGTTATTTAACCGTATCCAATTGAGATGACACTGTATTTCCTTTTAATTTACTAAGATTTTATGGTATTCATTTGCTATAACAAATTTTATGTTCGAATTTTTTTTCTCTTTGGTATGACTTTTCTTGCTTTAGTGTGTTTTAACTAGTTGGTTCAGTTGTATGTGTCCTGCAATATCATAACCTGAACCAGTAATGTTTTTTTTTAAATTTTCTTTCATGTGATTGAGGGATGAGTTTTTCTGCTTATATTTAATGCAGTCAATTTCTAGATGTATTGACTATTCATTTTGATTAGGTCGTTTGAACAAAATGTATACATGCTCATTGAAATATAAGAGTGAGTATCAACATATGTATACAAGATTCATCGTTTTAAAATGCTTGGGGTCTGTTACTGTTCAAAAACATCAAATTTGCTGGTGATCATCATATTAATAAGAGAATATGGGTTCTGAGAATGTTATTTCTTGAGAATGTTTCAATAAATCAAAATCAATCATTTTTCTTTTTCGAATAATTGACACTGTTCATCTTGATTTTCATTATCTAATGAATGTATACACCAATTTTCTAGCGTGGTACTTTTTACTCTTGTATTAGATGATTGCAAAATTAATAAACAAGTATCTGATGGAGGCGTAGATCTCCTTCAGATGTTGCCCTCCGTTGATCTGATGATGGCTGCGATGGGTAGCTAAGTTGGATCTGGAGGCTGTCGCTCCTGAAGCGTGTGGATCTCAATGGGTTTGAGGTTGTGGTTGCCGAGCTACCAGCAAGGAAGTCCCGGAGTGATTGTACCACCGAGGACCCTCCGACGGTCAAGTTAGACTAGAGATCCGAACAGAGTAACGGCTTAGTGGAGTAAAAAATGGTTTACTTGAACCGTCTGAAGAAGAGGTTTATATAGTGGTGGCAGCAGGCAAGGCAGGCGCGAGAATCACGCCGGCCGTTACGCTCTCAACGTCACACCCGCGTGATGAGCGGACCTCCCATTAATGGCGAGATAGGCTCGTTAATGGGGGATCGTAGTGGCGTGGAACATGGGATGTGGCCGGCGGAGATCTCGCGCATGACGAGATTCGCGGGATGACGGTTACGCCTGTAAGCGGTGCTGTTGGTCGGTCGATGAGACCGAGGAAGATGACCTCGACGGGAGAGCTCGCAGACGAGCGGGAGAGCCGAGGTATCTTGGTTCTGCGGTAGCCCGGAGACGAGCTGTGAGGCCGAGGAGGCCGGTTCTGCAGGGGGCTCGGAAGTGAGCCAGCGTTGGTCGGTAGGACGTGTAAGTCCACGGTAGCGTCCCGGCCATCTAACAGACGCCAAATGCGGAACAAAAACTTTTTACAACTGGCGCTATCGCGTAATATAACCCGGATCTGCCATTAAAACTAAACTAACAAACTACAAAGTGGGTAAAATGTTATACCGAACGATCCGAGTCCTTCGGCTTTCAACCATCATCCCACGCTTTGTTGCGGCTGTTCCGATCTCCTGAATCTCCAGTCTTCTCGTCAAGGCGGCACCACGTCGACGGATCTTTAAACGGGCTCCCGCCTCTGAACCGAGGCAACTCGGTCGTCAAGTTTACTAAAAGAGACGACCAAGATTATGTAGAGAATGAGTAGAACACTTTGTCTCGTTACGTCCAAAATTATAGACGAACGGTTAATGAAGTTGCCTTTTGGAATCGGGTGATAAGAATTTGAGCTATATGAAATTTCCATACACAAATATATCATAATCTTTTCCCTTAGTGAACCACAACCATAATCCCATAAGAGGGGGGAAGCCAGCCACTATATAGAGGGGAGGGAGGTGAGTGTAGTAGAGGGGGAAGTGATCACAAGATCAATGAAGAGGATGAGTCGCATAACACCTTGTATGAACACATTTAATAAAACAATGAATCACTAACCTTGTCATCTAAAACATTAAATGAACATTTAAAGCACTAATGACTCACTAGCCTAGTCACCATCCTAGTCACCATCAAGAAGCTTCCACACTCATCTCAAGAAAAGATAAATCCGCATTTAACCGAATGTTAAATACGGCTGATAGAAAACTGGAAACCGGCAACTTCCAAAAGTGATCCTGAAACGAATTTCAGGATAACCCCGTAACAGTATAAACATACCCGCATTTGTATTACGACCGAATACAAATGCAACTGAGACAAAGATATTATATCTACACAGTATAATACTCGGACTCGGCTTAAACCAAAGCCGACCAGTATTATCTGCCCGAAATATGACACGTGCGAAAACGCACGTGCTTTTTCCGAATCCTGCCATAACATCATACGGCCTCCAACGTTTTGCCCGAACTTGAGAAAGTGTCTGTGGGGGACTTTAATGACTCATCAACACACTGGCACTGGGTATAACCACTAGCACGTCAGAGGTACTGGTTGTACGTAACGGTTGCCTATATATTGATTGGAAGGGAAGCTGACGAGCAAACTCATCCATAAACCCTACTGAGCCTAACAGTGACAATTTACATACAGTCAGGTCCGTTCGTCTATGAGTATCGCATATCGGCCTAGGGGCTGGTAACGTCAGACCCCCAATAGCGGTGTAAGTCGTGTCAGAGAGTGGCCCAGAACACCCTGAGATACTACTGGAGTACCTACCAGTAAATCTCCTGCCTCGGCCGAGGGCTTTGTGTAATGGCTCTACTACACACAGTGCGATCTCACCCCCAATACCGGGAGAGACGAGTCCCCTGCCGATCCACTCACTTGCCTCCATGTGGCTCGGGACTGTACCCAAAAAAGACCTGTTTGCACGACTCCTTTGAGCCGTGGTAGGGTAGAAATCAAAGCACAGTGGGAACTCACACGAGACAAATGACGACCTCAGGTCGATGAACTAACATGTACACATGTCACCAGGAAACTGCTATCTGACGATATGTATAATACCAACTAGCATGTTCCCGGCGAGTCCTGTCCGGTGTACTCATAACCTAATGAGCACCTGTATACATCTTAGGTTATCCTACTGACACCAGTGGCTTGTGAGACCGGCCACCGCCCCTCGTTGGGGTCTCGACTGTTTACACTAGTCTACTCTGGAGTATCGATGCCCTGTCTCGAGACTCCCACGACTAGGGACACTTTTAAGGATGTGCTTACAGACCCCAGCTCCCACGTATATGATCGCCATCATACTGCTGGTACTCAAGCAAGAATCCTATAGGCTCTATCATCATGCAATAGTGAACTAAAGCATGTATACGATGATAAAGACAAACCAGATAGCATACTATCATCTCGAGCAAGACTGTCATATCGGTATAGGTCCTGCCTCAATCATTGCAATCACGTACCTGCGATCCAATAATTGACTTTGAGGGCACTATCTCCAACAATCTCCCACTTGCACTTAAGGCTAATTATTGCGATGTCGCATACTCACAGCCCGTGTGATACCGAACATCCAACTCCTCTACTAATCAGTTTCACAAAGCTAGTTTGTAAAACTCTTGTGTTCGAGAAATAGCCTCAGTGAGTGGATCCGCCCTGATGTTTCTTTCTATGTCTCTCTTAATCTCAAGTTCGCGGAAAAATCCATCTCCCGAATCGAGTAATACCTGTCTTAGAATATTTCTGGATATCTGATAGGACCTAGTTCATAAATGAACTCCAAATCCAAACTTTTTAGACTGTATCGATAACTGAACTTAATCAGTATCCAGCACCATGCCTCCCACAATATCCTCTTGGACTACCTGTCCATAATATTGTCCCTTGTCAAAGGGAAAACTATAATTCTGACAATCACTCTGTCATTAATGTCACCTTGGAAGCCGAGAATGATAACCGTCTCCCGAAGGAGGCTGCCATCATCAAATCCGTAGAACATTCACTTATGTTCTAGAACTGCTTCCTTATGTTTCTCCAGGATTGGATTAATATTAACTTATCGCATCAAGTGCAAAAAACAACATCTGGTGTGGTACTTGACATCTCATGATTGACTTAATTGCCTAAGCAAGTGATCTGCCAATCATGTACTTCCCTCTCTCCTTTAGTCTCTGAGACACCTTTAGAGAGGGTGACTCTATCACCTGCAGGTACACCACCATACCAGGAGTCATCTATTCTAAATACCATTAGAATACTGCCAAAGTACCAAAATTAGGAAACTACCCAAATCTAGATCTAAAAACCATAGATCTAGTAACCAGAATGTCTGATATTATGTCCATATCCTTTGTGGAGAAACAACTGTGTGACAACCACAGTACAACCAATCGTAGTATAGGAATTTTACTTCCTACTCTGTGTATGTCATCCAAATATCAGGACATCACACCCTACTACCTTCTCAACAGATCCATCTCTTATTCTGATGAAGTCAAAGCCATGACTGTCTCATCAAAATTAGATGATCTAATCTCCGCTATATTTGCTCAAGCCTATAAATAGACATAACCTACTTGCCCACTATGCTTCCGCTACTCCTACTGATTATGACAACCCTCTGGCAGAATAATATCTGCGTACACTTCTAAAGCTAGTTTAGAACGATGTTATACTTATCCTCCTGCCGGGTCTCATAGTCTGGAACAACAGTAGTGTCAAGTCTGGGTAAACAAGAACTTCCCAGTCACCGTCCTTGAGGCTACCGGAGTACCTCTCGGGTGTCTGAGGTTATCCACCATATCTGCGGAGAGGCTATTAGAATGTCAAACCTGATTGAATATATAGGTCCTATTAAATTTTTCGTAATCGTTTGCGGTTCTGGAATCACTTCCAGTTCTACCATACTCCCACTACTGTTTTCTGAAAAAATCCATTTTTACTAAAACTATGGCGAGTCAAGAACAATATCACTATCGATCTTCCAGATGGTAGAAAATCAACCCTCGTCAAAGCCAGGGTCAACCCACAAACTGCCATTACAGAAACGTGCCTTGAGTTATCCAGTGTCTGGTTTTAAGCATAAGCTGGACAACTCCCCGTATCTTAATATCGTTAAGATATGAACCATTCTATATACCATATAGAAATAGAGGCACTAATTTAATTGGAATCAGATTCAAATCATGCAGCTGTCTCCAGTGCATATCATCTTAATGGAAAGTGGCTACTCAGCATTACTCAACTTAGGAATCCATCCAATTATGAGTAACCTGAAAGAGAAACGAGTTTCTCAAAACCATTACTATCAACTGAATACCAATCACAAGAATCTACATCTTCGATCTCTTTGAAGAATCCCGATACTTGTGATACCTGGTTCTCTACTTTATTCTTATACCCACAACTTCTCAAAACCTAGACATTGTATTTCTACGAAACACTTGTCTAAAAACTAGAGAAGTCATAAGTAAACAGAACATAGTACGAGGACCAACCCCTTTGTCCTGACGGACACTGGACAACATACAATACTCTGTATAAGTCCGCTGAGTTGAATAACTCAAAACCTGTGCGTCGTAGGTTGAAAACTGTACTTATGGTTAAGAACTACTCCGTTGTTCAATGCTCCTTACCCAATCGTATCTGATATAGATAAATGTCACGGACATAATCTCAAAAAGTTATATCTCACTTTATTAAAATAAACGTACAGATATATCATTTTGAAATTGGTGCACAACAACGGATATTCAAAACTAAATGCATGCCGTCTGGCAATAACTCAGGCGACTTCCTCAAATATCACCAATTACAACGAATTCTGATATAATAAGGATAATCACCTAATTCCCAATAACTTACTCCCACTCATCATCTGTAAAACTATACAGATATGAGAATGATACCTGGTAAATACACACCCTGGAGTAAGTATCTAATCGGGAAAACAGTTTTCTTTTAACAATGCGCAGTGAAACTGAAACATTAAAATGTCTCGTAGGGGTATCCTAGTATTCCTAGTAATACCTCTTCCATAATCCTATTCATGACAGTAACCGTATATTTCTTTACCATCTCTCCAAATCCCTATATTTGTCTATAGTCGTTACCTTCTGTACACCATCGTTAGGCTAAATGGTTTTCTTCCTTCCCTACCGTTCGGCACCAGCCTATGGTTTGAAAGAAGACTATCCAGTAAGCATAATAGGTGTACCCTCCTAAACCAAGGAGTGCTCTCAACTTGAGAGAAGGTGATGATAAAAGACAACTGAATAATACTTTATTCTATTAAAGGTGAAATAGGAGTGACGATGAAGTACGTGGTTTAGGTCGTGAATGATAACAGTCGCAATTTACTTTGCCCTCTTTCTAATCCCTTTATTTTGTCTTTAGCTATTACCTTCTGTACACCCTGCTTAGGCTAATTGGTTTTCTTCATTCCCTACCTTTCGGCACCTGCCTATAGTTTGGAATAAGACTATCCAATAAGCGTAATAGGTGTACTCTCCTAAACTAAGGAGCCCTCGCAACCTTGGAGAAGGTGATAATAAAAGACAACTGAATAAATCAATTTTATTTCTTCTGAACCTGGATCCATCCTCGAAGTAGTACCTTCGAGTTCGTATATAACCATACGATGGATCTATCCAATGGAAGTGGATATCCGTAGTAATACGGGGTGTTCTGAGAAATACAAAGGGTAAAAGAAGGAGCGGTAATGACTTATGCAACTCAGACAATCTAAAAGCTAGTATTTTAAGAAGGTTCGGTCAACTTGGTCACCGAGTCATAGTTTAGGGTCGGTCAAAGGTCGCTGCCAACGAGAGAGAGAGAAAAGAAACACTCTGCGTGCACTCTAACCTAGATCAGAATGGTTATCACTTTATCTAATCAGGAAACCTCCCACTGTAATCTCAAATTCTCCTCCAAACCTGAAAGAAGAATTAGTCGGGATCACCCGAAGAGTAAACCAACTCATCAGTGAGAATCGGGATCCAACTATCATCGCATGATAACTTGATGGAAGCCACTCAAGTTATCACACTCCAGAAGGTATGCTCATGCCTGGCAAGTTTCCTGTATGTTTGAAACTCCCGATGTGATTTTTGCCCCATGCTCTTATAACCTTGGCTTTAGTCAAAATGCCATAAGTCACATGCCAAGTTCTACCCGTCACTATCCAGGTTAATTTGAACCCACCCGCACATGCCCTTGAGTTTGGCCAAAATGGCAAAACGACTGTCCCAAATTAACTCATCTATCTATGCAACAAATGAATACCCAGCAGCTACCAAACACTATGCCTTGGCTTGGTCAAAATACATAGCTTGAATACTACTGAATACCCAAAAGAAATGACGGAGGGCTACGGCTAGTTTTTGGCGAAAAACCTTTAACGTAAAGAACTTGATCTTGTTGAAGGAACCTGATAGCTTTTTATAAAAATATAGTGACGAAAAACCTTTTGCTAAAGAGGTCACTCCCGGTGAAGGGATCTCGGCTCTTTCCTCGTGGAATGAGGTGCAGGATATTCCAACTGAATACCGCGATGCAAAGCAACTTGTAATCGACTATAGTAAAGTTACTACCTTGACGTAAACTTCTGCCCAAGGGGTCACTCCCGGTGAAAGGATCTCGGCCCTTGCCTCGTCGAATGAGGTGCGGGATATTCTAAACTGAATATCACTATGCAAAACAAAAAGAAACGTCTTTGTAATAACACTTTTAAAATTTGTTCCAACAACATCAAATATAGGTTTGTTTTATCCTTGTATTGATAAGAATCAATGCAGTCCCATCAAACAATCACACCAGAAAAGAACGAAAATAAAATGTACGTATATGCATATCCGCATTCGTCACTGGGTCCCATCATCACCCGTTAGGTTACTTAACTAACGACAGAGCGGAGACTAAACTAGCGCGGGTGTAAAACATATACAACATCTAATAGTATATATACCAATATACAATAATCGCTCCAGGCGTGATAATATGCAACATTACAGAAAAAGTAATAAGCATCACAGAACAATACAGATAATCTGGGATCCCCTGGTTTCACAGAGCCGCTGCTGAAACCCGACGTTCCCCTGGTCGTGTGGATAGCCTGTGCAATGAAACCTAGACCCCTACAAGTGCGGCAAGTTACCCGCCAAAACCTAAAGCGAGGTAGTCCCCACAACATAGTGAATGGAACACCCGGCACTTCATGGAATCCGGTAACTTGAGCACCCCTCCTTGGGTCAACCTGTACCCCTTACGAGTGCGGCGAATAGTCTGCCAATTCTAAAGTGAGGTCCCTCTGCCTCTCAAAGCCATGAGATACGGATTCCCTCCAGAACCCGGCTATCCATGCACTCCTTCGCGGGATAAACCTAGTATAGAAAATAAAATATGTACAACGGGTACATCGACCTCAACCCGGTCGTGCCCCAAAAGAATATTATACAAACAGGCAGTGACGGCAGTCCACATGTTGGACGCTCGCCCCGCAATATCAAATGTACAAATAAATCCAAACTGCACTATCATTGCACCCTGCTATCCACCACGACAAATCCGCAACATCACAGCACAACACAGAATATCAACGCGAATGTTACGTTCGCAAACCCGTCTAAAAGAACTATAGCAATTAGACGCGGTTTACCGCTCAAATGACATTCCCGGTCGGAGATATAAAGTAAGTACTGTAAACTAACACGGTTAAATTTCGATCGACCAAATATCCCAAAGTAGGCCCCACAAACATCTGCTGTACAGTAACAAAATCTGGCCCCAAAAGATATATTCCATAAATCACAATTTCCAACAAAGAATCACCAGAAGAAAAAAGACAAACTGAAACACCAAGACGGCCGCGGTTCCGCGGTTGTAACGACGATTCAGTGGATCGTTTTTCTCTATTATTCTTTAAAAAGCCTACTTGTTTTTCTGTGATGCTCAAAATAATTTTAAGACCCTTTTAAAAATCGACAGAAACTTTAGTGCTGAAAATGTGATATTCGAAATTCCGTTCGATCGATATTTTAATCGCGTTAGCATAAGTTAGTACAGCTTAATGGTGAGGCTCTGATACCACTGTAAGTCTACGGTAGCGCCCCGGCAGTCTAACAGATGCCAAATGCGGAACAAAAACTTTTTACAACTGGCGCTATCGCGTACTATAACCCGGATCTGCCGTTAAAGCTAAACTAACAAACTACAAAGTGGGTAGAAATGTTATACCGAACGATCCGAGTCCTTCGGTCTTCAACCATCATCCCACGCTTTGTTGCGGCTGTTCCGGTCTCCTGAATCTCCAGTCTTTTCGTCAAGGTGGCACCACGTCGACGGATCTTTAAACGGGCTCCCGCCTCTGAACCGAGGCAACTCGGTCGCCAAGTTTGCTAAAAGAGACGACCAAGATGATGTAGAGAATGAGTAGAACAATTTATCTCGTTACGTCCAAAGCTATGGACGAACGGTTAATGAAGTTGCCTTTTGGAATCGGGTGATAAGAATTTGAGCTATATGAAATTTCCATACACAAATCTATCATAATCTTTTCCCTTAGTGAACCACAACCATAATCCCACAAGAGGGGGGAAGCCATCCACTATATAGAGGGGAGGGAGATGAGTGTAGTAGAGGGGGAAGTGATCACAAGATCAATGAAGAGGATGAGTCGCATAACACCTTGTATGAACACATTTAATAAAATAATGAATCACTAACCTTGTCATCTAAAACATTAAATGAACATTTAAAGCACTAATGACTCACTAGCCTAGTCACCATCCTAGTCACCATCAAGAAGCTTCCACACTCATCTCAAGAAAAGATAAATCCGCATTTAACCGAATGTTAAATACGGCTGATAGAAAACTGGAAACCGGCAACTTCCAAAAGTGATCCTGAAACGAATTTCAGGATAACCCCGTAACAGTATAAACATACCCGCATTTGTATTACAACCGAATACAAATGCAACTGAGACAAAAATATTATATCTACACAGTATAATACTCGGACTCGGCTTAAACCAAAGCCGACCAGTATTATCTGCCCGAAATATGACACGTGCGAAAACGCACGTGCTTTTTCCGAACCCTGCCATAACATCATACGGCCTCCAACGTTTCGCCCGAACTTGGGAAAGTGTCTGTGGGGGACTTTAATGACTCATCAACACACTGGCACTGGGTATAACCACTAGCACGTCAGAGGTACTGGTTGTACGTAACGGTTGCCTATATATTGATTGGAAGGGAAGCTGACGAGCGAACTCATCCATAAACCCTACTGAGCCTAACAGTGACAATATACATACAGTCCGGTCCGTTCGTCTATGAGTATCGCATATCGGCCTAGGGGCTGGAAACGTCAGACCCCCAATAGCGGTATAAGTCGTGTCAGAGAGTGGCCCAGAACACCCTGAGATACTACTGGAGTACCTACCAGTAAATCTCCTGCCTCGGCCGAGGGCTTTGTGTAATGGCTCTCCTAGACACAGCGCGATCTCACCCCCAATACCGGGAGAGACGAATCCCCTGCCGATCCGCTCACTTGCCTCCATGTGGCTTGGGACTGTACCAAAAAAAGACCTGTTTGCACGACTCCTTTGAGCCGTGGTAGGGTAGAAATCAAAGCACGGTGGGAACTCACACGAGACAAATGACGACCTCAGGTCGATGAACTAACATGTACACATGTCACCAGGGAACTGCTATCTGACGATATGTATAATACCAACTAGCATGTTCCCGGCGAGTCCTGTCCGGTGTACTCATAACCTAATGAGTACCTGTATACATCTTAGGTTATCCTACTGACACCAGTGGCTTGTGAGACCGGCCACCGCCCCTCGTTGGGGTCTCGACTGTATACACTAGTCTACTCTGGAGTATCGATGCCCTGTCTCGAAACTCCCACGACTAGGGACACTTTTAAGGATGTGCTTACAGACCCCAGCTCCCGCGTATATGATCGCCATCATACTGCTAGTAGTCAAGCAAGGATCCTATGGGCTCTATCATCATGCAATAGTGAACTAAAGCATGTATACGATGATAAAGACAAACCAGATAGCATACTATCATCTCGAGTAAGACTGTCTTATCGGTATAGGTCATGCCTCAATCATTGCAATCACGTACCTGTGATCCAATAATTGACTTTGAGGGCACTATCTCCAACAGGACGGGCATAGGAGTGGTCTGGTCGGCCACTGTAGGTCCTTCCTTGCATTCTCTGGGACACGTCATCTGCTACGTGTCATGATTTAAAGAATTACCGTTATCGAGCATCATCATTAGCCCCCCACTCTCGTTCTGATCTATTCGTGGGTCGGGTCAAGTATGGACTGCTTGGTTCTTTCCATGCGGCTTGGCGCTGGTAATTCCTCGTGGTGGATTGTTCGGGGACGACACGACGTTCTTGTTGTCGAGCATCGAGTATAAGTCGAACGAAGGACGAGTGTGGGAAGGTCGGTATCCTCCCTTTGCCGGAGTTGAGGCGCTGATCGCTCGTTGAGTATGAGTTTATTCGGCGGGTCTTGGATCCGTGTCTTTGTAGGGTAGAAAGCTACCCGTTGCGGATACACCAAGCAGGAAGCTACTCAGCGGCCTCGCGAGAAGGGCTTTGGACCCACCGCGTTGCTGGGCAGGAGGATGCCTACTGGGGATGCGTCGAGCAGGAAAGAACTCGGCGGCCTCACGCTGAGGGCCTCAGATCCTCAGCGTCTGATGGGCAGGAGGATACCTGCTGGGGATGCGCCGAGCAGGAAGGAACTCGGCGGCCTCACGACGAGGGCTTCAGATCCCCAGCGTCTGACGGGCAGGAGGATGCCCGTTGAGGATACGCCGAGCAGGAATGGACTCGGCGGCCTCACGATGAGGGCTTCAAATCATCAGCGTCTGATGGACAGGAGGATGCCCGCTGGAGATGCGCCGAGCAAGAAGGGACTCGGCGGTCTCACGATGAAGGCTTCAGATCCTCAGCGTCTGATGGGCAGGAGGACGCCCGCTGGGGATGCGTCGAGAAGGAAGAGACTCGGTTGCCTCGCGATGAGGGCTTCAGATCCTCAGCGTCTGATGGGCAGGAGGTTTCCCGCTGGGGATGCGCTAAGCAGGGTAGCTGCTCGGTGGCCTCGTGATGAAGGCTTCAGATCCTCAGCGTCTGATGGGAAGGAGGATACCCGTGTTTCCCCCAATCAGAGCAAAGCTCTGTTCAAAAAAATTCAAATTTTGAAATGAAGTAACGCTTCAGATGCAGCGCCAAGTGCGCTGCGCCCTAAGCAGCGCACCATGTGCGCGCTAGCGCTAGGTGCGTTCTAAGCAGCGCACCACGTGTCAAACACGGGTGCGCTAGCGCAGGGTGCGCTGCGCTCTGAGCAGCGCACCACATGTCAAACATGGGTGCGCTAGCGCAATGTGCGCTGCCTTTTAAGTAGCGCACCACGTGCAAAGCACGGGTGCGCTAGCGCTGGAATTAAAAACTTCCCACTGTTAGATCAAAAATCTAATAATAATGATAAATCATTAATTAATCAGAATTAAATTCTGTTAAGGAAAGATTCCTCAAAATCTTTCCAAATAACAAGATTGTGCTCTGTAAATCAGAGCACCGTTTGATCAATGATCCAATGGTAAATAAGAATTACCAAAAGACAGAATAAATTCTGTATGAAAAGATTTTCCAATCTTGTTAAAAAAACAAGAATATTGCCTTCTATAAAACAGAAGCCCTAGGATCAAAGATCCAATGGTGGGGAAACATCCCCAAATCAATCAGAGAAAAATCTCTTTAACTGATTCAACAAATCAACCTACCCTATAAAAAGGTCCTTAGACTTCAAGTCTCAGGGACACAGAGAGATACAAAGAAAGAGAGAGAAACCTCCCCAGAAACTTTGATAAAATTCAAAGAGCAAGCTCTTGCAAGAAGATTTTTCTTCAAGGTAAGAATGAAGGATAATGAACACAGAGATGAAATCATCTCATGATTAAGAAAGAAGAATTCATTTCTTTAAAAAGATCATAGATCTACAAAGACAAAAGTCTTTCATAAAGAGATCAAAAGATCTCATCATAAAAAGAAGAAGAACATAATTCTTCTCACAGATCATGGATCTATAAAGGCAAACCCTTTAATCAATATAAGAGATTGGAAATATCTCCTGCAAAATAAGAACTGTTGTTCTTAGATCTTGAGACAAAGTCTCTTTTAAAAGAACATAAATTTATTTCTCAAATCATAAAAATGATCAGATGCGCTTTGCGCTCTTGAACTGCTCTTATGCGCTCTCTGAACTGGCGCTTAGCGCCAAAAACGCAACGTGTCAATCACGTATGCGCCAATTAACCACTAGCGCTTTGCGCTCTTGAAATAGCGCACTGCGCTCATGGGCTGGCGCTCAGCGCCAAGCGCACCACGTGTCACTCACGTGCGCGCCACTAAACTGAAAGCGCAATGCGCTTATGAATTAGCGCTCAGCACTCATAAACTGGCATCATGCGCTCATCATATGGCGTCTAGCGCCAAGTGCGACACGTGTCCCTTACATGTGCGCTATGTGGCAGAAGCGCACTGCGCTCTTTGACTGGCGCAAAGCACCTGGCGCACCACGTGTTGCGCTGACAGAACATAAATTGTTCTTTAATAAGCCCAAAGCTCTGATGATGCTCGGCATTCAATAAAAGACAAAAACATTGTCAAGATATAAATCAATGCTCAGCATTGTTAAAAGGGCCAAGCCCAAATAAAGGCTCAACAGCCTAAAATAAAATGTTAAACATTTTAACCTGATTGGATTGTTGAATATGTATGCCCTAGAGACCATTATTGTATAGTATATAATACATTTTGGAGGCTTGGGATATATATATATATACGGTTTTACGACAGTCTTGCTCGATATAGTAGTATGCTACTTGGTTTGTTTCTATCTTAATATGTGTATATGCTTCTTTTAACATATCGCTAAAAACATATTGGTAGAGCCCTTAGGATTTTTGCTTGACTACCGGCGTTGTGATGGCGATCACACTAGTGGGGGCAGGGTAGTCTATAAGCACATCCTTATTTTGGTCCCTAGTCATAGGATTATCGAGATAGGGCATCGATACTCCAGAGTAGACTGGTGCATACGCTTCTCTTCCCAGCAGGGGAGATGGTCTGTCCCACAGCCATCAACGTCGTACTAGAGATAGTATGCAGGTGCTTGTTAGGTTACGAGTACACTGGTCATGACTCGTCGGGAACTGTTGGTTGGTATTTTACCTATCGTCAGTTAACAGTTCCCAGGTGACATGAGTACAACTTAGTCCGCTGACTTGACACTATCACTTCGCCTCGAGTGTGTTCCCACTGTTCTTAGATTACTACCCTACCACGGCTCTACTGAGTCGTGCAAACAGGTAGTAGTTGGGTGCAGTCCCGAAGCACTTGGAGGCAGTGACGGTTAGACAGGATTCGTCTCTCTCGGTATTGGGAGTTGATATCGCGCTGTGCCTAGGAGATCCATTACACATTGTCGTCCCTGGCCAGGGCAAGCGATAATTGCTGGCAGGTTTTCCAGTAGATTCTCAGGGTGTTTTGGGTTACAGTCCGAGACGACTTGTACCGCTATTAGGAGACTGACGTTTACCGCCCCCCTAGGCCCGCCATGCGATATTCTCAGACGAACAGACCGGACTGTACGGAGATTGTCACATTCAGGCTCAGTAGGAGTTAGGATGGGTTCACCTCATCGGTCTTCTTGCCGGCATCTACCTGGGGACCGTTACGTACAGCTAGTACCGCTTGCGGCCTGTGGTTAAACCCACTGCCAACGTAGTGTCGAGCCTTTAGAGTCCCACACAGAGGGTTACTCGCCTTTGGGCAAAACAGAGTAGAGGTCGCATGGTTTTGCGACGGGGTTCGTTCACATCCGCGCACTTGTGCACGGTTGGTGTCCGGGCAGTTATTACTAGCGGGCTTTGGTTTAAGCCAGATCCTAGTATTTGTTTTGGGATTGGTTTTGTCTCAGTGTATTCGTGTTACTCGGAACACGGATGCGGGTGTGTATGCACAGTTGACAGAGGCAGAGGCAGAGGATTCTCATTAGGGTTGTTGACCATTTGACTTTGGTTGACTTGTTGACCGTTGACTTTTTCCAAACCCTAATGAGAATGAGGAATATGGTTAATAATATTAATTAAGGATTATTATGTCATGGTTGAGTTGAACATTTGACTTTTGTTGACTTGTTGACTTTGTTGACCGGTTGACCATTGTGGACTTGTTGACCATCATCATTTCGTTGATATGACTTTTGTTTACTTGTTGTTCTTCACAAAATGCAATAATTGCATGAAATGATAATGGTCATTGAAACTAACCATCACAATTCTTAATTATTATTATTATCATTATTATTTTTTCTTTTGTGAGCAGGTTGCATTATGAGAGCTCATTCTATGATATTCTTTCTCTCTCTTAGAAAAAAGCTCTTCCTCTTCCTCTCTCAAGGTTCAAGTGTTCCATGAGTTGGAAATCATGAACCTTTGAAACAAAACCACCATAACTCTTCTCTACTCATTCTAAGGTCCTAGGTCTAGCAAACCAAGCACCTTAGTTATCTCTAGGTTGAGATAGGAGCTCAAGTTCGAGGCCCTCGGGTGGATCCATCTACGGCGAAGAGGAGACGACGAGGAGGAGCCGTTCAAGCCACTACAAGGAGCAAGTAAGGAGGAGAACCACAAAAGGAAGAGAAGGAGTTCAAGACCTAGGTATAAACATTCTACATAGTAGCTAAAACTTGTAGTCTTTGTTAGTTTTTGTTTAGCAAAGATCCTTCATGGATGGTCCATGTTACTTATTGAGGAAAATTTTGATTTTTACCTATTCCGCCTCCCCGAAAGAATCGGGGTGGGTAATGTGGACCTAACAGTGGTATCAGAGCCTAGCTAACCAACAACTAACTGTTAGCAAAGTGTTTAGAACTTCGATCCGGAAAAATTCCCGAAAACAAACCGAAAAATTGTATTTTCTGTTTTCAAAACAGGCCTAAAAATATTTTGTATGACATGAAAAGTACAAGTAGGGTTTTTGAGGAAATGTCAAGAAATTTGAGCCCATGACTCGGCCAACTCGCCGGGGAAGCGCGGCGGAACCATGCGTTCCGCCGTGGATCCGCGACCGAGTTGACTCGGTCGCGGCTCCAATTTGTTGCAGATTCCTCTGTTTGGTGTTTTGGGATTTTTGAGATATTTTGTTTCTGCCCAGATTATCCACAGAAAAATGTTATTTTTTTTGGGTAGTTACAAATTTGTATTTTGATCGGAGTTCTACAAACTTTGGCTAAATGGTTATATCTGTAATGTGATATATGCACTGAACGTCGGCTAATCACTATACGTTGATTAGTGGGGGTTGTGCATATCTGTGATCTGTAATGTTGTTGGATTGTGTATATGAACTTGTTGGATTGTCGCGGATGAATAGCCGGGGTTTTGTGAGATGAGAGTTTTCTTTATCTTTCATTTGATGTAAAATATAAATTGATGTAATATTATTTTTATGGCCGCACATCCGGGATGACGTTGTAGCCGCTATTGAATATTATTTTTTTTACTGTTTTTGCTCCTAGGATGGATCCAAGGTGGGGTGCACAAACTACCGGGTACGTTGAAGTGCCGAGTGGCCTACTCATGGTGTTGAGGGAGTCTGCTTCACTTCGGGTATTTGGCGGGTAGTTTGCCGCACCCATAGGGGTCTAGGGTGGGGTTTAGCTATTCATCGCGACCGTGTAATCCGTTTTTCGTTGTAGGCTCGAACGAAACGCGGATTCCTAGTATATCCAATGTGTTCATCTGTGATCTGCAATGGCTATCATTGCATCTGACGAATGTATATATCTATATATGATATCTAGTAGGCGTTGCTTATGTTTTGCATCCGCGCTAGTCCAGCCCCCGCTCTGTCGTTAGTTAAGTAATCTAACGGGTAATGACGGGGCCCCGTGGCGAATACGGATGGCATAAGCGTACGTCATATTTTCGTTGTTTTCTGCAATGGTAGGATTAATTGATGGGACGCATTATATTAATGCAAAGAAAAAAACAAACCTAAAAGACGTTGTTGGAACAATTTTCAAAAAGCTGTTATTGCAAGGACGTTCTCTTTTGTTTTGCATAGAGGTATTCGGTTATGAATGCCCAGCACCTCATTCGACGAGGCAAGGGCCGAGATCCCTTCATCGGGAGTGACCCCTTGGAAAAAAGTTTGCGTCAGAGTAATAACTTCATTATAGTCGATTATTCTTGCTTTGCATCGAGGTATTCAGTTTGGAATATACCGCACCTCATTCGACGAGGAAAGAGCCGAGATCCCTTCACAGGGAGAGACCTCTTTAGCAAAAGTTTTCGCCGCTATATTTTCAAAAAGGCAATCATGTTCCTTCAACTATATCAAGTTCATTACGTTGACGGGTTCTCGCCAAAACCCAGCCGTAGCCCTCCGTCATTTCGGATTGGTATTACTTAGTATTCGTGCTACGTATTTCGTGCTCAGCCGAGGCGTAGTGAACGGTAGCTATGTAATATTTTTCTGTAGCATATAATGTGATCGGTTGGGACAGTCGTGCGGTCATTTTGGCCCAGTCAAAGACTCGTACGGGTGGGTCTAATGAAATCAAGATAATGACGGGTTGAACTTGACTAGGATCCTTTGATATGTTGGCTCAGTCAAGGTCACTTGGGTCCTAGGGGTAAAAACCACATCGGGAGTTTCTAAAGAAACTGAAACTTACAGATTTAGCATACCTTCTGGAGTGTAATGACTAGAGTGGATTCCATCAAGGTCATTACACAATGATAGTTGGATCCCAATCCCACTGATGAGTTGGATTACTCTCGGGAGATTATTTCACTTAACAATCAATGCTATAAACCAAGTAGGTGTCTAGAACGGTGTTAGCGGGGCTACGCCTCCAGGGAAAAGAGGTTATTTAATTAAGGAACTTCGCGAAAGCATTGGAAAACCTCTCTCGAAGTACCAACACTAACCTGGCTGAAAGGTTAAGCAAGTATTGTGACGTGCAATTAATCCCGACTAGTTCTTCTTTTAAAGGTTTGAAGAAGAATTTGAGGAAACAGTGAGAGCCATCCTGATTAGATAAATTAATAAACCAATCTAATCTTGCAAGAGCGCACGCTGAGTGTTTCTTTTCTCTCTCTCTCTCCAGGTAGCAACCATTTCACGCCCTAATCAAGATAATAAAATGTATCGCTTGACCGATCCGAATTCTTATTCGGGGCTAGGGAACGTCGGTTCGGCTCTAACCTGTGACAACAGTCATAAATATGAGCAAGGGAAAGAGGATTGTATGGATTCCAAGGATACCCAGTTGAAGAAGAAGCATAGTTTTGCATCTACTTCAGGTGTTCTTGTAATTGAGAACTGCTTTACGGTCAGCCCTACCTCCTGGATACTTGATACCGGATCAGGATCTCATATCTGTAATATATTATAGGGACTGAGAAAAAGTAGGAGAGTTGCACCTGGTGATATATCGCTCAGGGTAGCGAACGGAGCACAAGTTAATGCTGCAGCCATCGGTGAATATCACCTAGTGTTGCCAAATGGCAATACTATGATTTTGAACGATTGCTACTATGTACCTTCCATGGTTTGCAACATCATATCAGTTTCTTTACTCGATAAAGATGGATATAACTTTGTTCTTGATAAGAATATCATGAACATCTACCTTCATAAGGTACTGGTTGCAGAAGGTACACTGTGTAATGGTATCTACGTTCTAAATCAGAATACAATTCTCAATGTACAAAACACACGCAAGAGGAAGAGTTCAGATACGAATGAATCCTACTTGTGGCATTGTAGACTTGGTCATATCGGAGAGAAAAGACTAAGTAAGTTGTATAAAGATGGACTCTTGAATACGTTCGAGTTTTCATCCTATGAAATGTCAGTCTTGTCTCAAAGGAAAGATGACCAAATCTCCGTTCACCGGACATGGAGAAAGAGCAACAGAGCTCTTGGGACCATACACAGTGATGTATATGGTCCAATGTCTATACATGCAAGGGGTGGGTTCTCGTACTTCATCACATTTACTGACGATCTCTCTAGGTTCGGATATGTGTATCTGATGAAATACAAATCTGAAGCTTTTGAGAAATTCAAGGAATTCAGAAACGAAGTAGAGAACCAGACTGGCAAAAGTATCAAGATCCTCCGATCAGATAGGGGAGGGGAGTACTTAAGCACGGAATTCCTAGATTACTTAAAAGAGAATGGTATTCTCTCTCAGCTTACTCCTCCTTATACACCACAGCACAACGGTGTATCGGAACGGAGGAATCGTACCCTATTGGATATGGTTCGCTCCATGATGAGTAGTGCTGAGTTGCCTCTTTCATTTTGGGGACATGCGTTTTTGACAGCGGCATATCTATTGAATGATGTTCTGTCTAAATCAGTGCCTAAGACACCATTTGAGATATGGAATGGTAAAAGGCCGTATCTTAAACGTATTAAGATGTGGGGTTGTCCGGCCTATGTAAAAGTACAAAATCCGGACAAACTGAAGGCACGTTCAGTTCTATGTAAATTTATGGGATATCCTAAAAACTCTACAGGATATCTATTCTACCACACCGAGGAACAGAAGGTGTTTGTATCTCTCAACGCCACCTTTTTAAAGTGGCAATTTCTTGCAAAAGAAACAAGTGGGAGTTCGGTAGAACTGGAAGAAATTCAGCGACCACAAAATGAAACTGAAAATTTGACAGAACCTTAGGATTCAATAACCCCAGACGATCCTCAGCCACTCCGCGGATCTGGTAGGATTTCTCATCCGCCCGAGAGATACTACGGTTTACTCATAGACAGGGATAGAGAGGATTGCATCTTGGAAGAAGACGACCCTACCAGTTTCAGGCAGGCCATTATCAGTAGGGACTCTGATAAGTGGCTGGATGCAATACAATCCGAAATGGAGTCCATGTACACCAATAAAGTGTGAACCTTGGATATTGCTCCACCTGGGGTAAAACCCGTTGGATACAAATGGATCTACAAAAGGAAACTTGGTGTGGATGGGCAGGTGGAAACCTATAAGGCTAGAGTCGTTGCAAAAGGTTTTCGTCAAAGACCTGGTGTGGACTATGACGAAACCTTTTCTCCAGTGGCTATGCTCAAATCCATTCGGATCCTATTTGCCATTGTTGCCTTCCATGACTATGAAATCTGGCAGATGGACGTAAAAACGGCTTTTCTAAACGGCTGTTTGGAAGAGTGCATTTACATGGATTAGCCAGAAGGTTTTGTAGACAGTGGGAGCAGCGGGAAGGTGTGCAAGTTACTTAAATCCATTTATGGATTAAAACAGGCATCGCGGAGCTGGAACATCTGTTTTGATGGGGCTATCAAGGAATTTGATTTCATCAAGAACGAAGATGAACCTTGTATCTATAAGAAAATTGTAGGACGAACTGTCGTGTTTCTAGTCTTGTACGTGACGACATTCTTTTGATAGGAAATGAAATTCCTATGCTACAATCGGTCAAGATATTCTTGTCACAACGGTTCTCCATGAAGGACCTGGGTGATGCCTCGTACATTCTGGGGATCAAGATCTACAGAGATAGATCCAAGAAACTACTGGGACTTTCGCAGTCTAAGTACATAGAGACCGTACTAAAGAGATTTAGTATGGAAGATTCCAAGCGCGGTAATATACCTGCATTGCACGGAATCACCCTCTCCAAGAAGATGTCTCCTAAGACTGACGAGGAGAGGGTTCGCATGAGCACTATACCCTACGCTTCGGCGGTAGGATCTATAATGTATGTGATGCTATGTACAAGACCAGATGTAGCTTACGCGCTGAGCGTGGTGAGCCGGTATCAGTAAGACCCAGGTGAGGACCACTGGACGGCAGTGAAGAACATTCTCAAGTACCTGAGAAGGACTAAGGAGATATTTCTGGTTTACGGTAATGGAGACCTCAGGGTCGAGTCCTTTGCCGATTCAAGCTTCCAGAGTAACAAAGATGACAGCAAGTTTGTCTCGGGTTTTGTGTTTACCCTCAACGGAGGGGTGGTGTGTTGGAGGAGTTCCAAATAGGATACCGTCCCAGACTCGACGATGGAGGTTGAATACATTGCTGCAAGTGATGCCGCAAAAGAGGCGGTCTGGATGAAGAAGTTCATTAGTGAACTTCAGGTGGTTCCGTCCATTGTTGACCCAATACCTTTGTATTGCGATAACAATGGGGCTATAGTTTTAGCGAAGGAACCAAGGTCCTATCAGAAATCCAGACACATCTTAAGGAGGTATCACCTGATCAGGGAGATCATTGATTGCCGGGAGATCGAGGTACGGAGAGTGGACACAAAAGACAACACGGTGGATCCATTCACAAAGGCCCTACCTCAAACACAGTTCGAGCGACTTTTTGAGCTATTGGGTATGCGGTACACCAGCAACTGGCCTTAGTGCAGACGTTGGGTATGCGGTACACCAATTACTGGCTTTTAGTGCAAGTGGGAGATTGTTGAATATGTATGCCCTAGAGGCCATTATTGTATAGTACTAAGTTTGTATAATACATTTTGGAGGCTTGGGATATATATATATATATACGGTTTTACGACAGTCTTGCTCGATATAGTAGTATACTACTTGGTTTGTTTCTATCTTAATATGTGTATATGTTTCTTTTAACATATCGCTAAAAACATATTGGTAGAGCCCTTAGGATTTTTGCTTGACTACCGGCGTTGTGATGGCGATCATACTAGTGGGGGCTGGTTAGTCTATAAGCACATCCTTTTTTTGGTCCCTAGTCGTAGGATTATCGAGACAGGGCATCGATACTCCAGAGTAGACTGGTGCATACGCTTCTCTTCCCAGCAGAGGAGATGGTCTGTCCCACAGCCATTAGTACGTCGTACTGGAGATAGTATGCAGGTGCTCGTTAGGTTACGAGTACACTGGTCATGACTCGTCGGGAACTGTTGGTTGGTATTATACCTATCGTCAGTTAACAGTTCCCAGGTGACATGAGTACAGCTTAGTCCACTGACTTGACACTATCACTTCGCCTCGAGTGTGTTCCCACTGTTCTTAGATTACTACCCTACCACGGCTCTACTGAGTCGTGCAAACAGGTAGTATTTAGGTGCAGTCCCGAAGCACTTGGAGGCAGTGACAGTTAGACAGGATTCTTCTCTCCCGGTATTGGAAGTTGATATCGCGCTGTGTCTAGGAGAGCCATTACACATTGTCGTCCCTGGCCAGGGCAAGCCAGAATTGCTGGTAGGTTTTCCAGTAGATTCTCAGGGTGTTTTGGGCTACACTCCGACACGACTTGTACCGCTATTAGGGGACTGACGTTTACCGCCCCCTAGGCCCGCCATGCGATATTCTCAGACGAACAGACCGGACTGTACGGAGATTGTCACATTCAGGCTCAGTAGGAGTTAGGATGGGTTCACCTCATCAGTCTTCTTGTCGGCATCTACCTGGGGACCGTTACGTACAGCTAGTACCGCTTGCAGCCTGTGGTTAAACCCACTGCCAGCATAGTGTCGAGCCTTTAGAGTTCCACACAGAGGGTTACTCGCCTTTGGGCAAAACAGAGTAGAGGTCGCATGGTTTTGCGACGGGGTTCGTTCACATCCGCGCACTTGTGCACGGTTGGTGTCCAGGCAGTTATTACTAGCGGGCTTTGGTTTAAGCCAGATCCTAGTATTTGTTTTGGGATTGGTTTTGTCTCAGTGTATTCGTGTTTCTCGGAACACGGATGCGGGTGTGTATGCACAGCTGACAGAGGCAGAGGCAGAGGATTCTCATTAGGGTTGTTGACCATTTGATTATGGTTGACTTGTTGACCGTTGACTTTTTCCAAACCCTAATGAGAATGAGCAATATGGTTAATAATATTAATTAAGGATTATTGTGTCATGGTTGAGTTGAACATTTGACTTTTGTTGACTTGTTGATTTTGTTGACCGGTTGACCATTGTGGACTTGTTGACCATCATCATTTCATTGCTATGACTTTTGTTTACTTGTTGTTCTTTACAAAATGCAATAATTGCATGAAATGATAATGGTCATTGAAACTAACCATCACAATTCTTAATTATTATTATTATCATTATTATTTTTGCTTTTGTGAGCATGGTTGCATTATGAGAGCTCATTCTATGATATTCTTTCTCTCTCTTAGAAAAAAGCTCTCCCTCTTCCTCTCTCAAGGTTCAAGTGTTCCATGAGTTGGAAATCATGAACCTTTGAGACAAAACCACCATAACTCTTCTCTACTCATTCTAAGGTCCTAGGTCTAGCAAACCAAGCGCCTTAGTTATCTCTAGGTTGAGATAGGAGCTCAAGTTCGAAGCCCTCGGGTGGATCCATCTACGGCGAAGAGGAGACGACGAGGAAGAGCCGTTCAAGCCACTACAAGGAGAAAGCATGGAGGAGAACAACAAAAGGAAGAGAAGGAGTTCAAAGCCTAGGTATAACCATTCTACATAGTAGCTAAAACTTGTAGTCTTTGTTAGTTTTTGTTTAGCAAAGATCCTTCATAGATGGTCTATGTTATTTATTGAGAAAAAATTTGATTTTTACCTATTCCGCCTCCCCGAAAGAACTGGGGTGGGTAACGTGGATCTTACATGGATCTAGCCCAAGATTGGCCATAAGACCTCAACTCATATTAATTGAGCTCATCTGCTCATAAATATGTTAACAGATCTTAGCCCCAAAATTGGACTACAGATCTTTCAACCAACTCACATCGGTTCGAGGGTACATCTCTTTACTCCTCTGATATTTGTCGTTGTAATCTTTCAACATCTTCAGAGAGGTGACGGGTCCCAACAACCAAACATTCTACGGACTGTGGGGTCCTTTAAAACCCATGGACTATGATGTCCTTAACCTTGACCGTGAGGTCTTTAAACTCACGGACTATGATGTCCTTAATATTGACTGTGAGGTCTTTAAACTCACGGACTATGAAGTCCTTAACCTTGGACTGTGGGGTCCTTTAAAATCCATGGACTATGACGTCCTTAACCTTGGACCAAGATGTCCTTAAACTAACATTGGACCGTAATGTCCCTAAGCTAATCGACCGCAATGTCGCTAAACTAAACAATAGAGTTCAAATGCTCTTTTTTGGATCTAAACGATCCTGTTAAGTTGATCTTAGTCTAAAAATTAGACTAACGCATCCTTAACATACGTTTAAGTTGATCTTAGTCCCTAATGAGACTAACGTATCCTCAAACCCAACCTCCAAACCTAAATCTAAGAAAATACGGATTTGGACTAATCCACGTCCTACGGGCGATAACATAAATTAGTCTCCGTATACAATCCACGGGCAACCAAAAACAAAACAAACACGCACGACACGAAATGACCATCTGGAGAAGGAGAAAGTGGTTACCGCGATGCGGTAGCGTAATTAACTGCAGGGGCTTACGACTGCAGGGAAGAGCGTCCCCACAATCAAAAACCCCTCAAAAGAGGGGGAATCTGACGAAGTCTGCTACATCGTCCGCATCCGTTTAAACTTTCGATATACGGTGTCATAAATCAACTTGGCATCTACGGAGAGGTGGACGGATAGCACCAATTAGCATCTGCCCCGAAATTCAAGCAAAACGGACCTACGCGGTCGCGTCTCCGGATTTTCGGCGGGGAACAGATTCTGGAACGCCCGGTGGGACCTTTTCCTCTTTCCACTCCACACTTCATGTGTCGTGTACGGGAACGAATCGCGGTTTGATATGGTTGCCCTTGGGTTCGAGTTATTAAGATTTGGTGTCTTGCTCCGTGCAGAAAATAGAAGATCAATGGCTTCAACCTGCACTAACTGCAACTGCAACTCCCGTTCCGTCTCATCTGGAGGTGTAAATTACGGGCCCCAGGCGGCCTCCCTGTTCACAATGCCGGTGGACCAAGTAACTCAGGGCACCACTGGGCTGTTCTTTGGGACTATGATCCCACCCATGAGCTTCAATGCCTCGATGCTGCCGCAAGAAGCCCCAAAGAAGTTGGTCTTTGATTAACTTACCACTGCCGTGGCCCCTCTCAACGGGTCACCCAAATCCACTACCTCAGTTTTCATCAGACTGGGCCAGAATGCTAACAAGCCCGCGATACCTGAAGCAGCCATCCCAAAGCGGATAGCCATCCTGGCTCAGGCGGACGAAATCATTTGAAAGGCTTCTCCTGACAAGAAGTCAGTCTTCACAAGGTTGGCCACTCTGGCTCCCGCTCCAGGCGAAGTCACCTCTGCCCCAAGATCTGTATTCGATAGGTTGGACATTACTTCTCGACGAACGTCAGTCTTCAAAAGGCTGGCACCGGCGACAACCCTCAGTCAAGACATGGGGCATGAAGAAGTCACTCATATAGCTGAACCAACTCCATCCGCTCGACATGCTCGATGTCGCCACTGGCGCCGAGTAAGGAAGGCTGGGGGCAACTCCCCCTCTGGGCTAACTCCGCCAGCTCCTTTGGTGGAAATCAATGTTGTTGTTCCAACTGGAAACAGCTTCGAATCGCTTAGGAGGGTTCGCAAGAACTCCCTGACTGCCGTGCTGAAGAGATCTCCTCCACCTATGGAAATTACTACAGAAAAGAAGACGGAGCAGCCCCCTCAGCAGCTGTCCTCCAAAATTTATGAAGTCTGGCGACAGATCCAGGAATCAGTGATTGACCAGGACTACTCTCGCCGATCAAAGAAGCTTAAAACTAGACAAGGAGAAAACCATAATGTCAAGCTACCAAAGGTGACAGTTTTCTGGGTGCCCGCTGCAACGGCCCCTTCAACTTCAACTGCTCACAAGAGAAGGAGGCCAGAGAAAGCTCCTATGACCGCGGCGAACCGCAAAGACGCTGAGCCTAAATGCCCCAAGTCTGGAGGCATGATGGTACACGCCGTTTATATGACTTCCGGAAAAGAAGAAAGCCGTGCTTCTACGGGTCATCCACCGCTTACCCGATCGATAACAAAGGCTCAGAAACAACAGCAGCAGAAACTTCAGGAGATGCTGACTGCAATGGCCGCACTCACTGGGCCAAAAGATAATCCAGAGACCTCGGAGCAACGTCGGGAACAAGAAACTGATACTGAATTCCTTCGAAGAATGCTCGAGAGGAAAGAAAAAAAGGCCGCAGAGCAGGCAGCCAATATAAAAAGAATGGCTCTTTTGTTCCAAGACATGGCTGGGATGATGTTACAGCCGGAACCTCCAGCTGAAGACCCCCCGATTACCGTTGAAGATGACAGAGGAGAGACATCGAACCCTCCTCAGGCTCTTTCAACAGCCAAAGAAGAGACCATCCCCAAAGCTGCCCTGAATGATTACATCGCTCAGTAAATACGAGCTCACCAGGCGAATGAAGCGGCCGGCCAAATTGTTAAAACTGGGCGACCCTATCCAGGCTAGTATGACCAAATAAGGTACCCGCCGGGATATACGATCCCTAAATTTCATGTATATAAAGGAACGGAGAATCCACATCAACGCGTCGCTCAATTCAGAGCCTTGTGCGGCAACACCGGGGGTGATGATAAACTTCTGCTTCGCCAGTTCGTCGGCAGCTTGTCGGAGACAGCGTTCGAATGGTACTCTGAACTCCCAAACGATTCTGTCAAGACATTTGCGGAGATGGAGCTGCTGTTTACGCAGAGATTCGCGAGTGCTAGCGAACACACCCCAATAACCGCACTAATTAACGTCAGGGTAAGTCCATGCGAAACTTGGGTCCAATACGCAATACGCTGGCAAAATTTATGGTCAAAATGTGAGCAGCGCATCGAGGAAGCGCCGGCGGTGGGCATGTTCGTGGGCACTCTTGACCCTCAAGCAACTATTTCCCAATTCATGATGTTCTTCAAGCCGACCATGTTTCAGGCCTTGATCTACAAACTGGCCCAAATGGACCAGATGGGTCATAGACCGTCTCCTTCAAAGCCGGAGCCACGAAACGAAAAGGGTAAAGGAAAAGCGACATTCGTTGCGAATACTCAACAGCAGGCCAGTGGTCCAAAATTAACGGATCGCCTAAAGGAAAGACAGCGATACTATAATGAGAAGATGAAGCGCCCTTATTCGTTCCCCCGGGACAAAACGAAGAGATTGTTCGAACTAGTGGTGCGCAACAGGCTCATCAATCTGCCGAATCCAAAATGACCGTTGCAACCTGGCGAGGCTAATAGTCTCAATTATTGCCCCTACCATCAAACGGTAAGCCATCCAATTGAAGATTGCTTCGTCTTTAAAGGCTGGATCGAAGACCAATACCAACAGGGCAAGTTTGCGCTGTCCAAAAATTGGAAGGTGACCCCGCTACAGCCACACGCTCCCAAGAAGACGGATACACCAGGGGCATCATGCTCTTTCATAGAAGAAGCTCCATGGGAGGTCGCTCTTTCAGCCAAGACGAAAAGAATGCTGAAAGATCTCCAAACATGCCCGGCGATCAGGTGGAAAAATCCACTGGAACCCGAGATCATCGAGGGAATGCTGAAACCACGCCCAACTCCAAAAATTGGTGGTGATAGCCAAAGCACTCATGCCCAGCCGTCAAAGTCTTCGAAGAAGAAGAAGAAGACCAAAAAGCCCATGAAGCCCGGTGACAAGCGCACGGACCTGCAAAAACAGATTGACGCGTTGGAAGAATATAATCAAAAAGCGTGGACTCCATTCACACTCCAAGAATTTCTCAGCCACGTCCTTGAGGACGGAGATGATGATAATGGAAAAGACTCGTCGGATGAATCTGAAGGTTATGTAGCAAGCTGCCATGTGATCTCTCACTCATCGATGGAAATTAAAAAAGCTCCTTACACAGAGAAACTGGGGGCAGATCCTGAGCCTGAATTTTCAGGATCATCAGACGAAATGATTGATGCATTCCTGAACGAAGCTCTTTCGAAAAGCAAAGCTGATCGGGAGCGTGAGATGGCCATATTTGAAAAGGCGAAACGCCGGCGACTGGATGAAAGGGTTGAAACACTCCTGCCAGATCGAAGTACGTCCGCCACAAATAAAAGCAGGTTCAAGACGAGGTAGAGGTTCGCCAAAGCCATATCAATGGGAATGAAGTTGCCACCCTCCGAAGGGAACGCTCTTGGTGAAGCGGAAACACATCCTATCTACCGCTTATATCATCGAAAGATTGCGCGCCCCACCGAAGAGTGCAACGTTTTTAAAAGCTAGTAGCAGGGGTATATTGCTCACCGGCAACATTTCAAGCGGATGAAACGCAAAACTCGTCGGGAGCAGAAAAATACGACCGAGGAGCGTAAAGGAACTACCGGCAACTGCTACATGGTCGACGCCGGGGGACCGCAAGTTCTCACCTTCGGGAGCGACTCTGACAAAGAAATGACTCTTGGCCTTCTTTTTAAAGAGTCCACCTCGGGATAAGAGAAAGAACCAAAGACCTGTGAAAATATTCAGCTGCGCAATCGTACGCTGCTCGAAAAGAATCTTGGGCCCTCGAACAGTGGGTCAAATAGAAGAGATAAGAGGAAAGAAAAGGTCCCTGAGGATATCATCCTTGATGACCAAGCCGTCGAAAAGCTGACAGCCAAGGACCCGCCAAAAAAGAGTAAGGTGGACTACAACGTTCTGGCACACTTGAGAAAGCTACCTTCACAGCTCAACATTCTCGATGCCCTTCTGCTATCAAAAGAGGCAAGAGAGTCTTTGATCAAGACACTGCAAGATCCCGAGCAATTCCAAGCTTTCCTCGCCGAGGAAAAGATGAAGGACGAGCTGGAAGAAGTGCGCACAGCGGATATCACCTTCGGCGATGAAGATCTCCTCCTTGGGACATGCGAGCATAACCGTCCCCTTTATGTCTCCGGATACTGTCACAATATCAAGATAGGCAAAATCCTGGTTGACAATGGGTCTTCCGTCAATCTCCTCAATGTAAGAGTGTTGAAGGAAATCTGCATGAGCGTTCAGCACCTCGCTCGCGATAAAATCACCATCTCCGGATTTGACTCCCAGTCATCACGGACGCTTGGGTCTGTAATATTGACACTATGCTTTGGGCTGCTTGCCATGGACATTAAGTTTCACGTCATTGACGCCAAGACATGCTACAATGGTTTGCTCGGTAGGCCTTGGTTATACGAGTACAACATCATCCCTTCTTGTAAATCCCCGTTTCCATCAATAAATCTTTCTATATTTTTCCAAGTCCCCCGATTATTTTCTTATTTTCCCTGTATTTTTTTGTGTGAAATTGGTTGATTAAGACTTAGTATTTATTTAAATAAATTCCCCAAAGCCCGTTTCCCTTTTAAAATTAAAAACCCAGCCCAAACAATAAATTAAAACCAATAATATATATTTCTCCGAGCCCATTTCTATATCCCCAGCCCAACTGAAAATTTAAACTAAATATATATTTAAACCCTCTTCAGCCCACACCTTTCCTCCGGCCCACTCCCTTTTTCCCTTATGAATTAAACACTTAATTCCTTCCGGCCCAGCCCAACTCCATAACCCCACAAACCCAGCCGCGCCCGCCATCACCAACCCGACCCGCTTCTTTAACTCCCTCTTCCCCACTTCTAAAACTTTCTCGCTTCTTTCCCGTTGTACCCACGCCCCCCTTGCGTCCACGTCGCCCGCGCCATTGCCCCACGCCGCGCACCCCCTCGCGAGCCCTCAAACCTCTCCTCGTCTCAAACTCCTCTCTCCCTCTCACTCTCCAACTCACTCCCCTCTCTTTCTCGAAGACTCCCATAACCCACTGCCTTCGAGCACCCCTAACGACGACGACCGACCTCCTCCTTCATCACCGGGCACCCTAGCCTCCTCCTAAAGACATCATCCTTCCTCCCTCGCCCTCTTCTCTCCATCAACAGAGACCCCACCGCCTCACCGAGCCTCCCCTGCACCACCACAGCCACCCCCTGCACCTCGACGCCGGCGAGCCCCCACTGCCCTGAACCACCTCGTCGATACCCCTACATCCTCAGCATCATCATCATCACTCCAAACCCGAGCCCCACTATCTCTCTCTCACTCTCTCCACAACCCACATCTCTACCCCCACTGTGCACATCGCCGGAGCGACCACCGCCGACATCGTCGACCCCAGCACATCCTAGGAGATCCACAGAGCAACCCACTCCGTTTCCAACGAACATGAGCCATCTCCGGACAACTCCGATGATGAACCCGAAACGTGAGCCGAGGCCGCGAATCCAAACCGTACCGTTCTTCGCGCGTTCGTGCCGTTGCCGCTGCCGTGCGTCGCCAAAACGTCTCCAGACAAGTACCCTACTTGCTATATGCTAGATTATTTCCATTACAAATCAAAACCGTATTAATTCCATATTTACAATTCATGAAAACTTAAATGACATAAGTGTTTGATGCAAGATCCAAATGAAAACCTTCATTTAATTTGACAGAACTCGGTTGCATATTCTGGCCCGTGTGGCAATGAGCACTGTGTAGAAATTTTACTGGAAAATACAATTGTTAATGGCTTAAACGAACACCCCCAATTACACCCGTAAAAACTGGGAATTTCCCGCACCTGAAATTTGTTAAAATCACAATTAATTGTGTATATATTGAAATGATGCGTTCGAGGGCTCAAATCGAAGCTGACTCGACGACCTATAACCCTATGCAAGTTCTTAATTGTTTTTGTACTTAAATTATGACGAGAATTGGTTCGGAGAGCGGCTCTGGACTGTAGTCCAGAGTAGCTCTGGTGGTTGTTTTATATCTCATGATGCTTACCCCTTCGCTGCCTGAACTTGTTTGTTGCGGAACCCTGCATTTTATTGAAGATCAATCTATTGTCTAAATAACTCAAGTGATTTCACCCTGTTATATCGCAGTTTATTATTTAAACTGCAATTTAAAAGATCAGGATGCATAGCAGTCCCAAACAGAAACAGAATTGATACACTAGTGTTGAACAGTGCATAACTTCTGACGTATAGATGCGATTGAGAATCCGTCTATTGAGTTGAAAACCCTACTGAAAACCCTAATTTTCATTTAACTGTAGCATCGCTAAATTCTGACCCCAACTGGGTGAAAATCGTGTTGCGAAACGGACGTTCAGTTCAGAAACTGAATTTCCTGCAGCGAGCACTTAAATTGAAATGGCTGTAACTTGAATACCAAAAATCCGATTGTACTGAAACCAATTTTACTGAACTGCCGACAGAGTGTGCTTGTTACCGTATTTGTATCATTTTACTGAATTCTGAACATATGAATTACTGCAATTTTTGTAAGGTTAGGACGTGCATATTGGTTCATATTACACATGACTTGTTAACCGCATAAATGTACATACCTTACCCAACTGCCATATACATAGTGATAGTGCGCATTATTATTCAGTGGACATTGCATTATCGTGCGTGAATGATATTGGTTTAGGAGTTTCAAGTACGCCAATGGAAAAGTGAATGATTCGTGACAGTGATTAATACAGTAAACAGTGACAAAACCGCGCTATTGGTGCAAACTTGTACATGACTAAATCATAATCATCAATAGTGTAAACCTGGGGAAAAGGGGGAAATCGAAGTGGAAAGAGCATCGTATTTAGCGGGACCGTATTTTAGAGGATGATCATTCGAACAGTGATTCTTATATATATTAGGTAGGATCTAGCGATCCGGCTGACAGGGTTATGTCCCGGGCGTGTCGGCCGTTGTCTCGGGTATGTACGAGACTCCTGTTAAACATGATCCTCCTTTCCACTATACGATTTCAAACATGACTTAGAGACCGATAGGGACACAGATCATACTTTGCATCATTTAGTGACATAGGGATTATCCGCATTTTACTTTCACTGTTATTACCTTATTTGCATGTTTCATGTCATTATTATAAAATTGCTATTACGTTGCTCTGACGACCTGAGTATGCATGCTCAGACTCGAGGAAGAACCAGCGCAGGAGTCGGATTTACCTTTCGAGCTGGCGGAGATCTAGTCTGGAGTACCTTTTTCTTCGTTTCTGTTTTCCCTAAAAGAGATCTTGTAATCGAACTCGGTTAGTAGTTCTTTCTCGTTTATTTGTGAGTTATGAACAATGAAAATTTGATGTAATAACTTAGTGATGTATTTTCTTTACTTCTGTGCTTTGTTTACTGATTACCATGTAATGCTAGAAGCCGAAGTGTGACTACGGCGGGATTATTCCTTGACCGTAGGAGCATGGCTGGCCTAGTCATCCTTCGTTTTCCGTATTTTGGGAAGTGAGGCATGACACTTCTACACAACACCAGTGTATGAAGTATTTCAAGGATGGTTTCGAGTATATTGTGACAGGGGAACTAAACCCATTCTCTGTGAATGAAGTCCGCAAATACGAGGATGCAAAATACTTCCTGCCAGATTTCGAAGACACAGAAAGATGTCACAAATCGGAGGACAAGAACAAAGCTATCACCACTATTCCGGTCTTCGGGAGTGATACCGAGGAGGAAGAAGAAATAGTTTCTTCAGGTCCGCCCCAGTGCAACAAGCCGGGACCATCCACTCCTATGTTGATCTTTGGCAGCGACTCGGAAGATGAGATCAATGCCGTATTCTCTGCTCGGCCATCAATACAAGCCTTCGCTGATGAAGATCAAAGTTTGCAAGTTGCCATGGTTCCGCCAAAGCATCATAAAGAGCTAGACGCGCTTGATACCTACAGTGCGGAAGAACTGCAGACATTCTACGTCCCTCCCAGACGAAAAGGTGAAAAGGCGATCCTATTCTACCGATCCGAGGAAACCAAAGTGGAGAAAGAAATTTGGCATGGTGCGGATTCTACACTTGACAGGCTCCAGCCCATCCGTTTGCCTAGATATTACACAGACGGACTAAAGATACTCTTGAGACGCCAAGATGTACCCCTTAAGCAAACTGCTCGACAGACACGGTTCTATAACAGGATATAGGACGTTCTCGGAACTCAACGAAAGTTGCCCAACTGGAGAATAGAAACGATCGGGCTTGGATATGTTTGATCCAAGAAACGGGAGCTATTCCGCGACTGCTACGTCATACATGACTTTGATGAAGAAGGAGATGCTCTGTGGGAAGGTGCTAACCCTGAACCAGAACGAGCTCCCGCCGTGAAAATGCCAAGTCCGTCGTTCGAAGAACAGATGGACAGGCTTATAAGGGAAGCGGGTCAAAAGGTTCGAGACGATCATAATCGCGAAATGGCCATCTATGAGAAAGCCAGAACGCAGCGCCTCCTTTAGTAGGTTGTGAAAAATGAAAATTCTCTTCCTTGTCAACCCTTCATACAAAAGGCCCGACGCAAAGGCAAAAATAAATCAAAGAGCGAGAAAGGCGTTCGACAGCGACAAAGCGGGACCAAGAAGCCATGCGATCGGGAATCGAGCAATCCGGATTCGTCTCTTATAAAGAAAATGGGTCGAGTATACTCTTTTCCCCAAGACAAAACACAGAAGATACTTAATATTGCCATAAAACATCAAATGATTACCCTCCCGGAGTCCAAGCACCCCGGGCAAGCAGGTGAATTTAATCATCCAGATTATAGCTCCTATCACCGAGCAATAGGATATCCCCTCGAAGACTGCTTCACATTCAAAGACTGGGTAGAAGACCAGTATCAGCAAGGCAAATTCGCTCTTTCCAGCAGCTGGAGGGTAACCCCACCGCAGAAGCATGAACCAAAAGTCGCGCCTGCAGCGAGAGTAGAACCATATCAACATCGGTCTTGGAAGCGATCTCGTACCTGCCATGTGGTAACACTGTTAGAAGAAGAGCCCGAGAATATGGACAACCTCCCCAGGTGCTTCGAAAACAGTGATGGCGAGGTGATCTCAGAATTTCCACCGGCGCTAAAAGAGCTGGAAGATGGAATACATACTACTGCAGATAATCTCAAGAAAATTGATTTGGGGACGGCAAGTGACCCGCAGCCGACATTCGTCAGTGAGCTGTTGTCTGAAGAAAGGGTGGCTACACTTAAAGACCTGCTCATGCAGCATAAAGATTGCTTCGTATGGATCTATTCCGAGATGTCAGGACTAGATCCAGAGATTGCTGTATACAAATTGGCGATATCCTTGGAAGTCAAGCCGATCAAACAGGCACCGAGAAGAATGCGGCTAGAGATTGAGATGAACATCAACGCCAAGGTCAAGAAGCTAATCGACTCCAGCTTCATCCAAGAGATTCAATATCCTAACTGGATCGCCAACATCTTTCCGGTGATGAAGAAGAATGGGACGGTGCGCATATGTGTGGACTTTCGGGATCTCAATAAAGCCTGCCCGAAGGACAACTTTTCAGTACGGCCACTGAGCTGATGATAGATAATATGTCCACTTACGAAGTCTTCTCCTTCATGGACGGATCATCAGGGTACAATCAGATAAAGATGCATCTCGAAGAACAAAAGCATACCGCTTTTCGGAGTCCTTTGGGCATATTCTGCTACACGGTGATGCCCTTCGGTCTAAAGAACGTCGGTGCCACCTATCAAAGGGCCATGACGAAGATTTTCGATGACCTCATACATGAAATCGTTGAATGCTATATCGACGACCTCGTAGTTAAAAGAAAATCATGCGAGGAACATTTAGGGCATCTGAAGATCGTGTTTCAACGCTTTCGGAAATACAACTTGAAGATGAACCCTCTCAAGTGCGCATTCAGAGTTTCCTCAGGTAAGTTTCTGGGATTCATCGTCCGACATCGAGGCATCGAGATAGATCCGTCGAAGATCAAGGAGATTATGGAAATGCCCCCGCCAAAGACTCTCAAGCAATTGCGGTCTCTCCAAGGAAAGCTCGCGTATATCCGGCGATTCATAGCCAATCTCTCCGGCAAGTGCCGTCCTTACAGTCACCTGATGAAGAAGGGAACCCCGTTCGTCTTGGATCGCAAATGCCAAAGCGCGCTGGACGAAATCAAGCAATACCTACAGAATCCGCCAATGCTGGCCGCTCCTGTTAAAGGAAAACCTCTCGTCCTATACACAACAACCCTCGAAGGTTCTTTAGGTGAGCTGTGGGCACAAGAGAATGACCAAGGGAAAGAGAGAGCCCTTTATTATCCGAGTCGAGTTCTCCTGGGGGCAAAAAGCAATTACTCTCCCATTGAAAAACACTGCCTGGCGTTGATCTTTGCGATAACGAAGCTCAGACACTATGCATTGGCACATGAGGTCCATCTCGTATCAAAGGTAAATCCTCTCAAGTATTTGATGTCAAAGGCCATATTGACGGGGCGGCTTGCTAAATGGGCCCTGCTCTTAATGGAGTTCTCGATAGCTTATCGTCCTCTGAAGGCAGTGAAAGGCCAGGCCATCGTCGACTTCCTCGCTGAGTATCCGATACTTGCCGACTCTTCCTTGAACTGCGAATTGCTAGACGAACACGTGTTTGACATGATCGACGGGGAAAGAAGAGAGAATGATGCCCGGTGGGAACTCTATTTTGACGGAGCATCTTCCATGAAGAAGCGCAAACAAAGCACCCCTATAATCAAATCAGGGGTAGGCCTCATTTTCGTGACTCCACAAGGAGGGATAATACGCTTTGCCTTCTCCTTAACGGAGACGAAGACGAACAATGAAGCCGAATATGAAGCTTTGATAGCAGGTCTTGAGATCGCTATCGATATGGGAATTGAAAACCTTCTCATATACGGAGACTCCCAACTGGTCGTTAGTCAAGTAAACGGCGACTATCAAACGTGCAAGTCAGATTTAGTAAAGTACGGTGAGAGAGTACATCAACTGCTAACTTAAATCCCTGCCTATGCCCTGGAGAGCATACCGCATGCGGAAAATAGCAAGGCGGATGCATTAGCCAAGCTCGCTAAAGAGCTGGCCGATGAGAACCTCGATGACGTGATGATCGTTGTGTAAAGCCACCGGTTCTTGCACTGGCAGAAATATCTCCGGAGTCGTCCTAAGAAAAGGAAGCGACCGAGCAAATGGCTCTGCAAGTAAAAAACCAAGAAAATGCTGAGGATTGGAGAGAAGTCTTTATAAACTACTTCAAATCCCATCGAACACATGAAGATGCGTCCTCAAGACATCAGCTTATGAAACGAGTTTTGTCTTCCGCCTTCGTCAATGATACTCTGTATAAGAGATCATTTGATTCTCTGTGGTTAAGATGCCTGGGACCAGAAGTGGCAAGGAGAGTCGTTCAAGAAACTCACGACGGACTCTGCGGTTCTCACCAAGCCGGCCCGAAGATGAAGCTGAAGATCAAAATGATGGGCTACTATTGGCCTACGATGATCCAGGACTGCTTCGAATACGCGAAGCAATGCAACTCGTGTCAGAATCACGGGGAATTTATCCATCAGCATCCAAATCCACTGCATCCAACGGTGGCTAGCTGGCCGTTTGAAATGTGGGGAACTGACATAATCGGCCCCATCGAGCCAGCATCGTCAAGAGGACATCGGTTCATTTTGGTGACAACTGATTACTTCTCCAAATGGGCAGAAGCAGTACCACTGAGGGAAGTGAAGACGGAAAATATCCCCCATTTCTTCAAAACACACGTCATTTATCGGTTTGGCACTCCGCGACGGATTATCTCCGATAATGGGCCAGCCTATAGAAGCCACAAAATCAGCCGCTTCGCACAACAGCATAATATAGACTGGAGATATTCTTCGGTCTATAATCCCCAAGCTAACAGTTTAGCAGAAGCTTTCAACAAGACCTTGACGAAGATCGTGAAAAAGACGGTGTCTCGAAATAAGAGGGACTGGCATGAGAGACTACATGAAGCTCTTTGGGCGTATTGAACTGTTGGCTATAGTGCCCTCAAGGCAATTATCATAGTCGCGGACTTGTGATTATGATGATTGAGTGAGGAACTATACCGATAAAACAGTCTTACTCAAGATGATAGTATGCATCTGGTTTGTCTTTATCATCATATACATGTTGATAGAGCCCGTAGGATTCTTGCTTGACTGCCAGCATTGTGATGGCGATCACATATGTGGGAGCTGGGGTCTACAAGCACATCCTTAAATGTCCCTAGTCGTAGGAGTATCGAGACCGGGTATCGATACTCCAGTGTAGACTAGTGTATACTGATTGAGACCCCGACGAGGGGCGTGGCCAGGTCTCACAAGCCATTAGTGTTAGTTTGTTCACCTAAGATAGTATACAGGTGCTCATTGGGTTATGAGTACACTGGACGGACACGCCGGGAACCTGCTAGTTGGTATTATACCTATTGTCAGATAGCAGTTCCCAGATGACATGTGTACAGGTTAGTCTGTCGACCTGAGATCGGCATTTGTCTCGTGTGAGTTCCCACTGTGCTTTGATTACTACCCTACCACGGCTCAAAGGAGTCGTGCAAACAGGTTTTAGTTGGGTACAGTTCCGAGCCACATGGAGGCAGTGATCGGATCGTCGGGGTTTCGTCTCTCCCGGTATTGGGGGTTGATGTCGCGTTGTGTACGGATGGCCATCACCATAAATCCGTGGCCACAGTGGACGAGAATTATCGATCCAGGATCGATAGTTTCTCAGGTGGTGATGAGTTTCATACCGACACTAAATATCGCGTTGTTAGGGGTCTGACTTTATCCACCCCCTAGACTCGATATGCGATACTCTTAGACGAACAGACCGGACTGTACGGATATTGTCACTGTCAGGCTCAGTAGGGGTTCAGGATGAGTTTGCTCGTCGGTCTCCCTTTCGCTCAATACCTGGATAGTCGTTACGTACAGCTAGTGCCGCTGACGTGCTTGTAGTTAAACCGACTGCCTGCGTATTGACGAGTCTTTAGAGTCCCACACAGAGGGTTTTCACGGTTCAGGCGATATGGTGTACATGGCGTATGTTGATACATACAGGTGTCCGATTAAATATGTGCACTTGCTGCGCAGACTTTAATCGGACGGTTGATAATATTAGCGGCTTAGGATTAAGCCAGATTATTAAATCAGGTTTTTGATTTAATAATTTACATATGTATTTATATATATGTATTCTAGTATTATTGTTCGCTATTAATTTTCTCTCTTGGCTATTCGTATTTTTATACGAATACGCGTATATGTATTTCGGTACATGTACCGGGAAGTATTCCATATTTTATACGGAATAGCTTCTAGAAGTTTTGTCACCTCATTATTGATTTTCCATTTATGGAAATTCATTTGTATCATAATGAGGTGGAGGGTGTGAGGTGGCATGTGCATAGTATTATGCATAGTCTTAAGCATGGAGCAAAGTATGGAGCAATTGTTTATTGGAAAAAGAAATATTTTTTTCATGATGGGAATGAGAGGGGGGCGGCCACTTTGGTGGGTGATTGATTTCATTTTATTAGGTGATCATTTTACTTCATACTCTCCCTCACTCTCTCATTCACTAAAATGAAAAAGAACAAAAGCCTTAACCATTTTTGAGTTGCTTCATGCCAAAGTTCATCACCTCATTCATCTTCTATGCTTGCTCATTGAGCAAAACAAGTTGAGAGAAAATTGTAGTGACACTTTCATACACCCCCACTCTCCATCGCTAGCGACGTTGGAGCGTCGGTTATCTCGTTCGACAAGGTTGGAGCTTGCGCTGTTTCTCTCGGGTGGATCATCGGAGACGAAGAAAGACTGGCAACCAAACCACATCAAGGAGCCGCTAGGAGCTTGGAATGAAGACCGAAGGACACGGATCAACTCGGTATAACGATTCTAACTCTTAGTTAGTTTGCTAATTTAGGGTTTAAGGTCGATCCGTTAATCGGGTAGCGGTAGTGCCGGTTTTGAAAATTTTTGTTCCGCGTTTCGACGGCCGAGGCGCTGCCGTGACCCTTCATGGTATCAGAGCCACCCTTTAAACCCCTTACTAGCTTGTTTAAACATGCTTGAAAGATCGATCGACGGAAATTTCCAAAATCACGGTTTCATTTTTCTGTTTGCTGTCGTTTTTCAAAATTGTTCAAAAAATTATTTGCAGTAGCTTAAAAATCCGTGCAGGCGATTCTATGGGAGCAGAAAAAATTTGGGCCTCTGATTCCTCTATGGCGCCGCTGAACCGCCACACATACCCCCCATTGGCGGCGGATCCGCGGCCATTTAGTGGCGACGGGCTTCGAAATTTTTACTGTAGCCCCCTGATATGAAATTTTGATTTTTGTGATATTCTATTTTGGCCCAGGTTTCAGTGAAGGGTTGTTTTACTATTGGGGCCAATTTGGAACTTAGTCGATCGATATTTTAAGTGTACGTTTAACAGTACATACATTTCTATCTGCGACCGTGAATGTCACTTGATCGGTAAACCCGTCTAACTGCTATATGTTCTTTTAGACGGATTTGCGAACGTGACATTCACGTTGATGTTCTGTGTTGTGCTGTAATGTTGGTTGGATCGTCGTGGTGAATAGCAATGGTGCAATGATAGTACAGTTGTTTTCATTTATACATTTGATATTGCGGGGCGAGCGTCCTACATGTGGACTGCCGTCACTGCCAGTTTGTATATTATTCTTTTGGGGCACGACCGGGCTGAGGTCAATGTCACCCTTGTATATTATTTTCTTTTCTGTACTAGGATTACCCCGCGGTGGGGTGCACAAATAGCCGGATTCTAGAGGCTAACGGGTCCGCATCTCATAGCGTTGGGACGGAGGGGACCTTACTCTAGAATAGGCAGGCTATTCGCCGCACTCGTAGGGGGTATAGGTTTCATTACACATGCTATCCACACGACAGGGAACGTCGGGTCTGTTTATCCCAATCAGAGCAAAGCTCTGTTCAAGTTCCAAGGCGGGAGAAGAAGCAACGCTTCATCTTCCCCCCAATCAGAGCAAAGCTCTGCTTTGAAAATTTAAACTTTAATAAATGAAGCAACGCTTCAGATTCTTTGCGCTGTGCGCAATGTGCCACGTGTCAGAAATTGACACGGCAACACAACGCCCAAGGCAGTACGTCTAATCAGAGCAAGGCTCTTTAAAAAAAAACATAAGTAAGACTTAACTGCGCAAGCACACGGATGCGCGACACGTGTCTACGCAGTTGCGCAATCGCAACTGCGCAAGCGCACGGATGCGCGACACGTGTCTGCGCAGTTGCGCAATCGCAACTGCGCAAGCGCACGGATGCGCGACACGTGTCTGCGCAGTTGCGCAATCGCAACTGCGCAAGCGCACGACAGCGCGACACTGTCACGACCCGAAAGAGCACGTGACTGGCCCTCGAACCATATGAAGTCTATAGGACTCCATCTGATCCAAGTAAGCCAAAAGCCCAGAAATCTAAAACCATTTTAAGAATAAGTAAAGAAACTGGTTTAAAGGAGTGAAGAAAACATGTTTGAAATCAAGGTTTTTAAATAACTAAGCCGAAGGTGCGTTTTAAAAACAGTGAGTCTTTTCTAAAAATTTCGGCAGAGTTTCTTTTGTAAAACTGGCCCCAAATGGGGTACAACAAAATAACAATATATATGCAATGATAAAGGCATCCCCAAGCGGGAGCTAGCTCTTCGTCAATAGACGGTCACAACCACACATGCAACAATAATATACAACGCCAAGTGGCGAGGATCAAATCCAAAAGAAAGCTCAAAAGCAACAAGAAACCGCAATACTACTAAGCGCGACTCTAAGGTCGAAATATGCAACACTAAAGTCTAGGTCTGAAAGAATATACAAGTTTTGGTTGATGGAAATTCTAGATACAATGAAATAAATAAATACAATGGAGGTTCTTGATGCAAAAGAAACCACCTACCAAATGCAATTCACCCTCAAGGAAGCAATGTGCCAGAAATGCTGCAAGGAACCTGTACGGCAAAACCTGCAAGAACTGTGGCACAACGGAGGTGAGTTGCCAACTCGTGAATAGAAATATCTACAAGCAGAAACCGAAAGCAAGACATAATCCTAGGTCAATACGATCAGTATATAAAATCCTCAAAATAACATGCAGCCTATAACAAGGCTAGGGTAAATATCTAACCCGAGTGCAATCTCATGTGTCTGTGTCAGTGCCTCAGATAACAATATAGCATATGAATGAGATATGAATGCGTGAAAACAGAATACATTTACATGGAGCAACTGTTTTCATACTTTAGTGAGATTTCCCTTGTATTTTAAAAGATGAGGTACCATAATGAAATCAGCATAAAACTGTGCCTAGCATCGGCACAAACGAAATCCCAATATCTCGATATCTCAAAGTCTCAACCACAATATCTAGGGCGCCGTCAGTCCAGACCGGCCCCTACCATAAATCTCAGACCACGACGGTATCCTCCGGATATCCGACGCGTCGGGTAAAATCACCGGTAGGTAGTACTCCCCTGCCAGGCTCAACGTCATCACCACATTCCTCTTGCCCCGGGGTACCGTACCGGGTCCACCATGTACCCGAAACGGTTCATCCGTCTCCTCGAATCGGGTTTCCAAATCCATCAGCAAACTCATGGTGGACGACTCATACATCATAGGAAAACCGCACTTTTTATTTTAAAAGAGAGAATATGATTATTTGTGTCTTTGCGGTTTTCCTCCAAATCCAGAAAATCTCATAGAAATCCAAATCCAAACCTCAATAGCACGTAAAATAGTGAATATATGCATGATAATCCATGAATGCGGCATAACAATGAATAACAGTATGCATGAAGTAGCAGGTAATAACTACAATGTCTAAACTATTAGCTAACAGGCTATGTCAAGCAATAATATTTTCTAAGGTGTACGTGACATGGCAATTACCGATGAAGATGTGTGTGAGCCGGCAAGTAAGTGTACGTGGTACATACGCATCATCGGTAATGGTGCTGGTGTCCTATCAGCATGATATTAATAATGGAGTATGAAACATAATATAAGAATGCGATGCAAAGCGAACCACAAAAAAGGAGTGGGAGCTGAAACTAGACGTAACTAAAACTAACCTGCATTAATCTAACATAAGTCCTACAATTGGTGCCTTTTGAAATAACACGAATCATGGGGTTTTGAAAATAGGGGCTACGGTGTTTTTATGAAAAGATACGTCGTTTTTGAAATATCCGTAGATTCCCTTGAGCTGTCTTTAAAAATGCCCACGATTCGTTAGTTTTTGAAATAGGTAAGAAGTCTAATCTACTCTGACAACTACACTAACTATACGGCTGAACTAACAAACTGAACTACAGGTAAGGAAACCGCCTAACATCTGAGTCGATATATATATATATAAGTCGGTGATCCCGCCTCAATAGTATCGCGTACGATACAGTATATCATCTGACATCCTCAAGTCATGAGCGCGGATCTATCATCAATGTAAAGCTCATACGGTAAATCGTCGTACGGCATCCCAATAGCTGGGTACAGGTCAACCTCTCACTATCTCGTCACATAACAGGTATCACTATCATCAGATCGTATAGTCTGGGGGTACTACTCTAAGTCTAGTACAAATCGATACCATCAATGAAGTATGCGTGCGGGGGTAAACACATATCCTAAGCCCGCAAGAATCACATTTCGTATCTCAAATACGAATCATATCCGATCACCGATCTCGCGGCATAAAGCCCACATCATCGACTCATCTCCAAAGTCATCCCATATCAACAAGTACAGTGCAAGTATAAGAAACACACAAGTGTATGCGTGTGGGTGCAAATCTATCCTATGGTTCGCAACTAGGAACTACGCTAGTTATTTCTACCCCTAACTAACCATAACACACTGTAGCTATCACACAAATAAATATACCACATAGTACTAATTACGGACTGCGGGGGTGCTATACGCCATCCACCCGACTTCCCCCTGTAGATATAATCTACTCACACTGCATCATCATATGCGGACGTCACCACACATTTGCTTGCCGTCCCGAAGTCTTCATGGGTACCTATACATCAAAATATCGTATATGCGCATTAAAACCAAATCCAAGCTAAAACGGCGCATGAGATCCAAAACGATACGATAAGGGGCCTATAGGTGAGAACCTATGGCACGCCTTCAAAACCATCAATAAATCATCTATATCGTCGTATAAACGCCAAATAGTCGAGGCAAAACACAATCCACAATTTCAGAATCAAAAATACGGAATACGGAAACACGAAACCAAAATAGCAACTTAGGATATATGTCCCAGATTTCACCCTAGGTCAATTTATACAAATCTATATATACCAGGGGCCTAACATAAACATGAAGGAGCTACAGAACCAACACGACCCAAAATGGTGGGACCCAGGCCGCAATTTGCGGCCAAAAGAGGAAAATTGGCGGCCGGGAAAGGGAATTGGGGGCTAGGGTCTTGGGGTTAGTTTCCTGGGTGCCTGCACATATCTCTATCCACTCAATATTATTTTAGGATGTCTCGGGTGATAGCAGATTCAAATAAACCCTCACAGATTTCACAATTTCCCCGATATCGGTTTCTAAAATCCGTATTCTGGTTCTAGCTTCAGGTTTTGGGTTCCAATTCAAACACTAGGGTGTTGGTAAGACCTCTACTGAGCTCAATTTCATATTACAACCCATAATTCACCACAACCCTAACTAGGTTTTCATCAAGTCCATAATATCACACAATATCGATATAATCTTAACTTGGGGTTAAAGGAAATGCTACAATTTAGCTAATGGTCCAGAAATTACCTCAATTGGCAACTCAAGAATTTTCTTGAGTTGCCCCTAGTGGCCAAAATCCATGCTTCTTTAGCTCCATGTGTAGATCTAGGGATTGTGCACAATTTTAATGAAATGAGTGTGAGGTTTTGGGGGTGTTTTAAAGATGATTTGAGGATCTTTAAGAGGGGAGGGGATGAGGTGTAGGAGCAGCAGCAGGAGGAGGATGAAGAGGGAGGAAAATGTGAGGAAACAATTGGCTAAGTCCTTGGTCAATGGTGCCCCATGCCTCTCATTCTCACCAACTCCCATTTTCTTTAATCTTTTCTTTTTCTTTTTTCTTTTTAAACCATAATCCTTCTCATAAGAATAGTAAACCCAAATATCATGAAAGAAAATGCACAAGTGTGAGAAAAAGTGATATGTGCAAGTTTTGTACAAAATTGCCAAAAAAAAAACCCGATTAGCGATTTTAATCGCGATTAGCACTAAATTAGTGTCAAACTAATCACAAAAACTTAAAAATGTCATAATTCACTAATTTATCCTATTTTAGAATTTTCCATAATTTTTCTCAAATTTTTCCTATTTATTTGCATTTAATTATAGATTTAATATTAAAATAATCAATAAAATAATATTAAATTATAAAAATTCCCAAAACTAATATTTTATATTTTTGAAAATGTTACAATCTACCCCCCGTAAAGAAATTCGGTCCCCGAATTAAAATTTAAACCCCCAATACTAAAACAATTTCAATAATAATCCAATTGTCGGGGCTCCGAAGACATCAATACATAGAGAATATCATAAAATGTACTGCTCTACTAGAAATCAATCCACAAAATGTATATATAAGAATATCCTATGCGTCTGGTGCACCAGGAATCAAAATCCATATATGTGTCAAACAAGTGTACAACAACATCTAGGTGCAACGGGTGTGCACGAAACATCTGTCGTAGGCAACGTGTGTGCCTGACAGAAAAAAAAATCAAGTGCATGTGACATGCACGAAGAATCTCGATTTAGTGCATCGGGTGTGCACCAAAATCGTATATCAAAACACTAAATGTGCATGAAAACTATGGTGGAAGTGTAAATCAAATCACTGTATAAGATAGGCGTGAAATCACAATCAATACCTCGAATGTAATAACTATGCGCAAAGTATATAAATATCCAGTGGGTGCATGAAAAAAATATCATGAAACTCAGTCATCAAAACCAAATCATGCAAACAGAACGCCCAAAATACCGAATCCAAAACGACGGATACGTGATAATCGAATCACAAAATCACAAATCATAAATACCGTCGTCGGTAGTTCCTCCTTCAAAGTCGAGAAGGAGTTGGTGCAATCCACTGCTAGCAGCGCAGGATATCTACTTGCCTCCTGCTCACGGTCTGGCGTCCTCTGACTCTGGGTCCTTATCTTCCTTGCAGATTTCCTATCACGCGGTCAATCGGCTCATCGGCCCTGTCAGGTGTGCTAACGGGGACGATTCCGCTCTGGCATTTCTCTTGTCACCTCTCGGTCAATCCTCACGACCACTCGTAAGGCAGCATATCACTGGCATCGGCCTCTGGCTCTCTGAACGCACGGCACACATCTGATCCTGGGTGCAAACATCATTGCAGCAATGTCCTGAAAGGAATCCTGCTCAGGGCCTCTTCCAATCATGCCTAAGCCGAACTGTACGAAGGCTGGTACTTCTGCATAAACTCTTTTCGCTCAATGGACATCTGTGTCCTCAGCACAATATTTCTCAGAAATTGGTCGCATCCCAACGCCTCTGTAAGCAAATCAGGTCTCTAGTCTCGACGGGAAGCAATGACAGCTCGTCGGCGTCTCACACGAACCTCTTGTTCCAACTGTCTCTATCGTAGTCCACTATGACGTTACGCCAAGCTACGATGCACTGCACTGTTCTCGGCCACGGTCAATCTGAAGTCTCTCGCACGGACTCGAAATCGCGTACTCTGTAGCTTCATCATTCTGTAGCAGATATCAGGCCGAACTGGTCCTCGGGAACACGTCCCAACCATCGGAGGAATACTTATCACTCGTCCGTCCTTGATCCATTAGCACTGCATCTGGGTAAGTTCCTTTATCCAAATCTGGTCAACTACCGCGTCGACAATGCCGAACTCTGGCCTGCTGGGTGTGCGCAACCATGACCACTCCTGGGTCTAGGTCTTCTCGTGTCGTATTCCGGAAAGGTCCTGTCGAGGTTTCTTTCTCAAATCTCATTTCCTGCCGCATTTCCCGGAAGTCGTCATCCAATGCTGAAGCTAAAGCTTGTTCCGGAACGGCTGCATACTTATCACGCTTCTTTCTGGAAGATATATCCATATACCACGTCTCGGGGTGCATATCACATCTCTAATGTCAGCGGAGTGGGACGTCATCTCGTCGAAATCTCGTACGAACTCTTTACTCCACCTGCGTCAATGTCGACTGATTCGGACTCGTCTCATCATGGCTATACGAACTGCGCTCCGACGGCTATGCTCGCATCTGGAGTCTCCCAAGCAGTGTCCCATTACGATATCCGAAAGATGTCGAACCATCCGATCGACTCGTCAGATCCTCATAATCCCCCAAGAGCTCACATCTCGGGTACAGTTTAATAGTATCGAGTACATGCCACAGCGTCGGTGGTCCAGCCGTAGAAGGCCAAACCCAAGCCTCACTAATGGCGCCGAGGAACCGCCGCAAACCCGAAGGTTCAAAGGCTTTCACACGGTCATTAAGTCGAGTTAGGGTTTCATTCTTCTAGAGGGTCCATAGAATCACCTGCATGTCTTTCCGTATACTTTAAACTTGGAAAATAGGTTCCTGACATTCGATCGTCTCAATCGACTCTCAACGAACCTGCGTGAAGTCGTTTCTAGCTGGAAACAATCTATCTGATGACCTCGCATCGGTAAACGAACGAACCACATGTCCTAGTCATTTATCCTCAGGTGACTAGCGACTCGCTATCATCTCTCTAAGTATATGCTCACGCTGCAGTAGCTCCAACCATCTGGGCGACATCTCGTCATTTGCAGCAGCAACTGGCTCATTCGACTGTACGCCGAACAGCGCCTCAATCCTCCAGGAAAGACAACGCATTGGCGGTCATCTCTGAATCGGTCGGCTCTAGATCTGAGTAAGACTCTCCACACTGGAAATCTTCAACTCAACTGGGCCCGCTCTGGCGCAAAATCGGACGAATCACCTTCGTCTCTCAAATCGGTAGACTAGCTATCATCTGTCTCATATCTGCCTGAAAGCTCCGGCAATCTCAGCTCGTAAGCTTCGGAAGCGACATCCTGTCAATCTCAGCAACAGCTGGTCCATCTGTCTGCACGATAGGCGACATCATAATCTCTGAGGTATGCTGTACATCAACAGTCCTCTCTCAACTGGCAGCTCTAACAATGACCCGGTCATCCGGAGCAAGACTAAACACTTGCCTCCACTAGAGGTCACAATCACCAATCACTAACTCGAGACGTTCCCATGTCACCAGAAAACACAATGGTCAGCCCTCGTACCAAACGAGCTCACACCGACCGTAACCCTAGCAGCAGTCCAAACTGCGCTCAAACATGGTGACAGGAACCTCAATCGAGTATCAAGAGAGCATATCAATGGCAAGAAAGGGAACAACAGGTCCAGAGTGGATATATGATCATAGGAAAGAACAGCATCAATGAAGGTATGATCATGAAACTAATAGAATCGGAAATCTCAAATGGATGTATGATCCTGGATATAAAGAGAATCACTGATTTCGAAAATATGCACATTCTAAGGTTCCTTAAGCGGAGTGGCGTGTCGTAAGTATGCCGCGGAACATACCAACGGTACGTCACTCTACTTTAGTCACCTATTCCATCAACCAAGGGTCATCCTAATACGACGAAAGTTCGGGTCTAATACCCCCTCGACCAAGTCTAAGTTCCGTAAGGTCAAGCCTAAGTTCCGTATATAAATAACTCCCTAGGCTCCACATAGTCAAACTTAGACTCGAACCAAGGTCAACCTAGCGCTCTGATACCAACTTTGTCACGACCCGAAAGAGCACGTGACTGGCCCTCGAACCATATGAAGTCTATAGGACTCCATCTGATCCAAGTAAGCCAAAAGCCCAGAAATCTAAAACTATTTTAAGAATAAGTAAAGAAACTGGTTTAAAGGAGTGAAGAAAACATGTTTGAAATCAAGGTTTTTAAATAACTAAGCCGAAGGTGCGTTTTAAAAACAGTAAGTCTTTTCTAAAAATTTCGGCAGAGTTTCTTTTGTAAAACTGGCCCCAAATGGGGTACAACAAAATATCAATATATATGCAATGATAAAGGCATCCCCAAGCGGGAGCTAGCTCTTCGTCAATAGACGGTCACAACCACACATGCAACAATAATATACAACGCCAAGTGGCGAGGATCAAATCCAAAAGAAAGCTCAAAAGCAACAAGAAACCGCAATACTACTAAGCGCGACTCTAAGGTCGAAATATACAACACTAAAGTCTAGGTCTGAAAGAATATACAAGTTTTGGTTGATGGAAATTCTAGATACAATGAAATAAATAAATACAATGGTGGTTCTTGATGCAAAAGAAACCACCTACCAAATGCAATTCACCCTCAAGGAAGCAATGTGCCAGAAATGCTGCAAGGAACCTGTACGGCAAAACCTGCAAGAACTGTGGCACAACGGGGGTGAGTTGCCAACTCGTGAATAGAAATATCTACAAGCAGAAACCGAAAGCAAGACATAATCCTAGGTCAATACGATCAGTATATAAAATCCTCAAAATAACATGCAGCCTATAACAAGGCTAGGGTAAATATCTAACCCGAGTGCAATCTCATGTGTCTATGTCAGTGCCTCAGATAACAATATAGCATATGAATGAGATATGAATGCGTGAAAACAGAATACATTTACATGGAGCAACTGTTTTCATACTTTAGTGAGATTTCCCTTGTATTTTAAAAGATGAGGTACCATAATGAAATCAGCATAAAACTGTGCCTAGCATCGGCACAAACGAAATCCCAATATCTCGATATCTCAAAGTCTCAACCACAATATCTAGGGCGCCGTCAGTCCAGACCGGCCCCTACCATAAATCTCAGACCACGACGGTATCCTCCGGATATCCGACGCGTCGGGTAAAATCACCGGTAGGTAGTACTCCCCTGCCAGGCTCAACGTCATCACCACATTCCTCTTGCCCCGGGGTACCGTACCGGGTCCACCATGTACCCGAAACGGTTCATCCGTCTCCTCGAATCGGGTTTCCAAATCCATCAGCAAACTCATGGTGGACGACTCATACATCATAGGAAAACCGCACTTTTTATTTTAAAAGAGAGAATATGATTATTTGTGTCTTTGCGGTTTTCCTCCAAATCCAGAAAATCTCATAGAAATCCAAATCCAAACCTCAATAGCACGTAAAATAGTGAATATATGCATGATAATCCATGAATGCGGCATAACAATGAATAACAGTATGCATGAAGTAGCAGGTAATAACTACAATGTCTAAACTATTAGCTAACAGGCTATGTCAAGCAATAATATTTTCTAAGGTGTACGTGACATGGCAATTACCGATGAAGATGTGTGTGAGCCGGCAAGTAAGTGTACGTGGTACATACGCATCATCGGTAATGGTGCTGGTGTCCTATCAGCATGATATTAATAATGGAGTATGAAACATAATATAAGAATGCGATGCAAAGCGAACCACAAAAAAGGAGTGGGAGCTGAAACTAGACGTAACTAAAACTAACCTGCATTAATCTAACATAAGTCCTACAATTGGTGCCTTTTGAAATAACACGAATCATGGGGTTTTGAAAATAGGGGCTACGGTGTTTTTATGAAAAGATACGTCGTTTTTGAAATATCCGTAGATTCCCTTGAGCTGTCTTTAAAAATGCCCACGATTCGTTAGTTTTTGAAATAGGTAAGAAGTCTAATCTACTCTGACAACTACACTAACTATACGGCTGAACTAACAAACTGAACTACAGGTAAGGAAACCGCCTAACATCTGAGTCGATATATATATATATAAGTCGGTGATCCCGCCTCAATAGTATCGCGTACGATACAGTATATCATCTGACATCCTCAAGTCATGAGCGCGGATCTATCATCAATGTAAAGCTCATACGGTAAATCGTCGTACGGCATCCCAATAGCTGGGTACAGGTCAACCTCTCACTATCTCGTCACATAACAGGTATCACTATCATCAGATCGTATAGTCTGGGGGTACTACTCTAAGTCTAGTACAAATCGATACCATCAATGAAGTATGCGTGCGGGGGTAAACACATATCCTAAGCCCGCAAGAATCACATTTCGTATCTCAAATACGAATCATATCCGATCACCGATCTCGCGGCATAAAGCCCACATCATCGACTCATCTCCAAAGTCATCCCATATCAACAAGTACAGTGCAAGTATAAGAAACACACAAGTGTATGCGTGTGGGTGCAAATCTATCCTATGGTTCGCAACTAGGAACTACGCTAGTTATTTCTACCCCTAACTAACCATAACACACTGTAGCTATCACACAAATAAATATACCACATAGTACTAATTACGGACTGCGGGGGTGCTATACGCCATCCACCCGACTTCCCCCTGTAGATATAATCTACTCACACTGCATCATCATATGCGGACGTCACCACACATTTGCTTGCCGTCCCGAAGTCTTCATGGGTACCTATACATCAAAATATCGTATATGCGCATTAAAACCAAATCCAAGCTAAAACGGCGCATGAGATCCAAAACGATACGATAAGGGGCCTATAGGTGAGAACCTATGGCACGCCTTCAAAACCATCAATAAATCATCTATATCGTCGTATAAACGCCAAATAGTCGAGGCAAAACACAATCCACAATTTCAGAATCAAAAATACGGAATACGGAAACACGAAACCAAAATAGCAACTTAGGATATATGTCCCAGATTTCACCCTAGGTCAATTTATACAAATCTATATATACCAGGGGCCTAACATAAACATGAAGGAGCTACAGAACCAACACGACCCAAAATGGTGGGACCCAGGCCGCAATTTGCGGCCAAAAGAGGAAAATTGGCGGCCGGGAAAGGGAATTGGGGGCTAGGGTCTTGGGGTTAGTTTCCTGGGTGCCTGCACATATCTCTATCCACTCAATATTATTTTAGGATGTCTCGGGTGATAGCAGATTCAAATAAACCCTCACAGATTTCACAATTTCCCCGATATCGGTTTCTAAAATCCGTATTCTGGTTCTAGCTTCAGGTTTTGGGTTCCAATTCAAACACTAGGGTGTTGGTAAGACCTCTACTGAGCTCAATTTCATATTACAACCCATAATTCACCACAACCCTAACTAGGTTTTCATCAAGTCCATAATATCACACAATATCGATATAATCTTAACTTGGGGTTAAAGGAAATGCTACAATTTAGCTAATGGTCCAGAAATTACCTCAATTGGCAACTCAAGAATTTTCTTGAGTTGCCCCTAGTGGCCAAAATCCATGCTTCTTTAGCTCCATGTGTAGATCTAGGGATTGTGCACAATTTTAATGAAATGAGTGTGAGGTTTTGGGGGTGTTTTAAAGATGATTTGAGGATCTTTAAGAGGGGAGGGGATGAGGTGTAGGAGCAGCAGCAGGAGGAGGATGAAGAGGGAGGAAAATGTGAGGAAACAATTGGCTAAGTCCTTGGTCAATGGTGCCCCATGCCTCTCATTCTCACCAACTCCCATTTTCTTTAATCTTTTCTTTTTCTTTTTTCTTTTTAAACCATAATCCTTCTCATAAGAATAGTAAACCCAAATATCATGAAAGAAAATGCACAAGTGTGAGAAAAAGTGATATGTGCAAGTTTTGTACAAAATTGCCAAAAAAAAAACCCGATTAGCGATTTTAATCGCGATTAGCACTAAATTAGTGTCAAACTAATCACAAAAACTTAAAAATGTCATAATTCACTAATTTATCCTATTTTAGAATTTTCCATAATTTTTCTCAAATTTTTCCTATTTATTTGCATTTAATTATAGATTTAATATTAAAATAATCAATAAAATAATATTAAATTATAAAAATTCCCAAAACTAATATTTTATATTTTTGAAAATGTTACAATCTACCCCCCGTAAAGAAATTCGGTCCCCGAATTAAAATTTAAACCCCCAATACTAAAACAATTTCAATAATAATCCAATTGTCGGGGCTCCGAAGACATCAATACATAGAGAATATCATAAAATGTACTGCTCTACTAGAAATCAATCCACAAAATGTATATATAAGAATATCCTATGCGTCTGGTGCACCAGGAATCAAAATCCATATATGTGTCAAACAAGTGTACAACAACATCTAGGTGCAACGGGTGTGCACGAAACATCTGTCGTAGGCAACGTGTGTGCCTGACAGAAAAAAAAATCAAGTGCATGTGACATGCACGAAGAATCTCGATTTAGTGCATCGGGTGTGCACCAAAATCGTATATCAAAACACTAAATGTGCATGAAAACTATGGTGGAAGTGTAAATCAAATCACTGTATAAGATAGGCGTGAAATCACAATCAATACCTCGAATGTAATAACTATGCGCAAAGTATATAAATATCCAGTGGGTGCATGAAAAAAATATCATGAAACTCAGTCATCAAAACCAAATCATGCAAACAGAACGCCCAAAATACCGAATCCAAAACGACGGATACGTGATAATCGAATCACAAAATCACAAATCATAAATACCGTCGTCGGTAGTTCCTCCTTCAAAGTCGAGAAGGAGTTGGTGCAATCCACTGCTAGCAGCGCAGGATATCTACTTGCCTCCTGCTCACGGTCTGGCGTCCTCTGACTCTGGGTCCTTATCTTCCTTGCAGATTTCCTATCACGCGGTCAATCGGCTCATCGGCCCTGTCAGGTGTGCTAACGGGGACGATTCCGCTCTGGCATTTCTCTTGTCACCTCTCGGTCAATCCTCACGACCACTCGTAAGGCAGCATATCACTGGCATCGGCCTCTGGCTCTCTGAACGCACGGCACACATCTGATCCTGGGTGCAAACATCATTGCAGCAATGTCCTGAAAGGAATCCTGCTCAGGGCCTCTTCCAATCATGCCTAAGCCGAACTGTACGAAGGCTGGTACTTCTGCATAAACTCTTTTCGCTCAATGGACATCTGTGTCCTCAGCACAATATTTCTCAGAAATTGGTCGCATCCCAACGCCTCTGTAAGCAAATCAGGTCTCTAGTCTCGACGGGAAGCAATGACAGCTCGTCGGCGTCTCACACGAACCTCTTGTTCCAACTGTCTCTATCGTAGTCCACTATGACGTTACGCCAAGCTACGATGCACTGCACTGTTCTCGGCCACGGTCAATCTGAAGTCTCTCGCACGGACTCGAAATCGCGTACTCTGTAGCTTCATCATTCTGTAGCAGATATCAGGCCGAACTGGTCCTCGGGAACACGTCCCAACCATCGGAGGAATACTTATCACTCGTCCGTCCTTGATCCATTAGCACTGCATCTGGGTAAGTTCCTTTATCCAAATCTGGTCAACTACCGCGTCGACAATGCCGAACTCTGGCCTGCTGGGTGTGCGCAACCATGACCACTCCTGGGTCTAGGTCTTCTCGTGTCGTATTCCGGAAAGGTCCTGTCGAGGTTTCTTTCTCAAATCTCATTTCCTGCCGCATTTCCCGGAAGTCGTCATCCAATGCTGAAGCTAAAGCTTGTTCCGGAACGGCTGCATACTTATCACGCTTCTTTCTGGAAGATATATCCATATACCACGTCTCGGGGTGCATATCACATCTCTAATGTCAGCGGAGTGGGACGTCATCTCGTCGAAATCTCGTACGAACTCTTTACTCCACCTGCGTCAATGTCGACTGATTCGGACTCGTCTCATCATGGCTATACGAACTGCGCTCCGACGGCTATGCTCGCATCTGGAGTCTCCCAAGCAGTGTCCCATTACGATATCCGAAAGATGTCGAACCATCCGATCGACTCGTCAGATCCTCATAATCCCCCAAGAGCTCACATCTCGGGTACAGTTTAATAGTATCGAGTACATGCCACAGCGTCGGTGGTCCAGCCGTAGAAGGGCAAACCCAAGCCTCACTAATGGCGCCGAGGAACCGCCGCAAACCCGAAGGTTCAAAGGCTTTCACACGGTCATTAAGTCGAGTTAGGGTTTCATTCTTCTAGAGGGTCCATAGAATCACCTGCATGTCTTTCCGTATACTTTAAACTTGGAAAATAGGTTCCTGACATTCGATCGTCTCAATCGACTCTCAACGAACCTGCGTGAAGTCGTTTCTAGCTGGAAACAATCTATCTGATGACCTCGCATCGGTAAACGAACGAACCACATGTCCTAGTCATTTATCCTCAGGTGACTAGCGACTCGCTATCATCTCTCTAAGTATATGCTCACGCTGCAGTAGCTCCAACCATCTGGGCGACATCTCGTCATTTGCAGCAGCAACTGGCTCATTCGACTGTACGCCGAACAGCGCCTCAATCCTCCAGGAAAGACAACGCATTGGCGGTCATCTCTGAATCGGTCGGCTCTAGATCTGAGTAAGACTCTCCACACTGGAAATCTTCAACTCAACTGGGCCCGCTCTGGCGCAAAATCGGACGAATCACCTTCGTCTCTCAAATCGGTAGACTAGCTATCATCTGTCTCATATCTGCCTGAAAGCTCCGGCAATCTCAGCTCGTAAGCTTCGGAAGCGACATCCTGTCAATCTCAGCAACAGCTGGTCCATCTGTCTGCACGATAGGCGACATCATAATCTCTGAGGTATGCTGTACATCAACAGTCCTCTCTCAACTGGCAGCTCTAACAATGACCCGGTCATCCGGAGCAAGACTAAACACTTGCCTCCACTAGAGGTCACAATCACCAATCACTAACTCGAGACGTTCCCATGTCACCAGAAAACACAATGGTCAGCCCTCGTACCAAACGAGCTCACACCGACCGTAACCCTAGCAGCAGTCCAAACTGCGCTCAAACATGGTGACAGGAACCTCAATCGAGTATCAAGAGAGCATATCAATGGCAAGAAAGGGAACAACAGGTCCAGAGTGGATATATGATCATAGGAAAGAACAGCATCAATGAAGGTATGATCATGAAACTAATAGAATCGGAAATCTCAAATGGATGTATGATCCTGGATATAAAGAGAATCACTGATTTCGAAAATATGCACATTCTAAGGTTCCTTAAGCGGAGTGGCGTGTCGTAAGTATGCCGCGGAACATACCAACGGTACGTCACTCTACTTTAGTCACCTATTCCATCAACCAAGGGTCATCCTAATACGACGAAAGTTCGGGTCTAATACCCCCTCGACCAAGTCTAAGTTCCGTAAGGTCAAGCCTAAGTTCCGTATATAAATAACTCCCTAGGCTCCACATAGTCAAACTTAGACTCGAACCAAGGTCAACCTAGCGCTCTGATACCAACTTTGTCACGACCCGAAAGAGCACGTGACTGGCCCTCGAACCATATGAAGTCTATAGGACTCCATCTGATCCAAGTAAGCCAAAAGCCCAGAAATCTAAAACTATTTTAAGAATAAGTAAAGAAACTGGTTTAAAGGAGTGAAGAAAACATGTTTGAAATCAAGGTTTTTAAATAACTAAGCCGAAGGTGCGTTTTAAAAACAGTAAGTCTTTTCTAAAAATTTCGGCAGAGTTTCTTTTGTAAAACTGGCCCCAAATGGGGTACAACAAAATATCAATATATATGCAATGATAAAGGCATCCCCAAGCGGGAGCTAGCTCTTCGTCAATAGACGGTCACAACCACACATGCAACAATAATATACAACGCCAAGTGGCGAGGATCAAATCCAAAAGAAAGCTCAAAAGCAACAAGAAACCGCAATACTACTAAGCGCGACTCTAAGGTCGAAATATACAACACTAAAGTCTAGGTCTGAAAGAATATACAAGTTTTGGTTGATGGAAATTCTAGATACAATGAAATAAATAAATACAATGGTGGTTCTTGATGCAAAAGAAACCACCTACCAAATGCAATTCACCCTCAAGGAAGCAATGTGCCAGAAATGCTGCAAGGAACCTGTACGGCAAAACCTGCAAGAACTGTGGCACAACGGGGGTGAGTTGCCAACTCGTGAATAGAAATATCTACAAGCAGAAACCGAAAGCAAGACATAATCCTAGGTCAATACGATCAGTATATAAAATCCTCAAAATAACATGCAGCCTATAACAAGGCTAGGGTAAATATCTAACCCGAGTGCAATCTCATGTGTCTATGTCAGTGCCTCAGATAACAATATAGCATATGAATGAGATATGAATGCGTGAAAACAGAATACATTTACATGGAGCAACTGTTTTCATACTTTAGTGAGATTTCCCTTGTATTTTAAAAGATGAGGTACCATAATGAAATCAGCATAAAACTGTGCCTAGCATCGGCACAAACGAAATCCCAATATCTCGATATCTCAAAGTCTCAACCACAATATCTAGGGCGCCGTCAGTCCAGACCGGCCCCTACCATAAATCTCAGACCACGACGGTATCCTCCGGATATCCGACGCGTCGGGTAAAATCACCGGTAGGTAGTACTCCCCTGCCAGGCTCAACGTCATCACCACATTCCTCTTGCCCCGGGGTACCGTACCGGGTCCACCATGTACCCGAAACGGTTCATCCGTCTCCTCGAATCGGGTTTCCAAATCCATCAGTAAACTCATGGTGGACGACTCATACATCATAGGAAAACCGCACTTTTTATTTTAAAAGAGAGAATATGATTATTTGTGTCTTTGCGGTTTTCCTCCAAATCCAGAAAATCTCATAGAAATCCAAATCCAAACCTCAATAGCACGTAAAATAGTGAATATATGCATGATAATCCATGAATGCGGCATAACAATGAATAACAGTATGCATGAAGTAGCAGGTAATAACTACAATGTCTAAACTATTAGCTAACAGGCTATGTCAAGCAATAATATTTTCTAAGGTGTACGTGACATGGCAATTACCGATGAAGATGTGTGTGAGCCGGCAAGTAAGTGTACGTGGTACATACGCATCATCGGTAATGGTGCTGGTGTCCTATCAGCATGATATTAATAATGGAGTATGAAACATAATATAAGAATGCGATGCAAAGCGAACCACAAAAAAGGAGTGGGAGCTGAAACTAGACGTAACTAAAACTAACCTGCATTAATCTAACATAAGTCCTACAATTGGTGCCTTTTGAAATAACACGAATCATGGGGTTTTGAAAATAGGGGCTACGGTGTTTTTATGAAAAGATACGTCGTTTTTGAAATATCCGTAGATTCCCTTGAGCTGTCTTTAAAAATGCCCACGATTCGTTAGTTTTTGAAATAGGTAAGAAGTCTAATCTACTCTGACAACTACACTAACTATACGGCTGAACTAACAAACTGAACTACAGGTAAGGAAACCGCCTAACATCTGAGTCGATATATATATATATAAGTCGGTGATCCCGCCTCAATAGTATCGCGTACGATACAGTATATCATCTGACATCCTCAAGTCATGAGCGCGGATCTATCATCAATGTAAAGCTCATACGGTAAATCGTCGTACGGCATCCCAATAGCTGGGTACAGGTCAACCTCTCACTATCTCGTCACATAACAGGTATCACTATCATCAGATCGTATAGTCTGGGGGTACTACTCTAAGTCTAGTACAAATCGATACCATCAATGAAGTATGCGTGCGGGGGTAAACACATATCCTAAGCCCGCAAGAATCACATTTCGTATCTCAAATACGAATCATATCCGATCACCGATCTCGCGGCATAAAGCCCACATCATCGACTCATCTCCAAAGTCATCCCATATCAACAAGTACAGTGCAAGTATAAGAAACACACAAGTGTATGCGTGTGGGTGCAAATCTATCCTATGGTTCGCAACTAGGAACTACGCTAGTTATTTCTACCCCTAACTAACCATAACACACTGTAGCTATCACACAAATAAATATACCACATAGTACTAATTACGGACTGCGGGGGTGCTATACGCCATCCACCCGACTTCCCCCTGTAGATATAATCTACTCACACTGCATCATCATATGCGGACGTCACCACACATTTGCTTGCCGTCCCGAAGTCTTCATGGGTACCTATACATCAAAATATCGTATATGCGCATTAAAACCAAATCCAAGCTAAAACGGCGCATGAGATCCAAAACGATACGATAAGGGGCCTATAGGTGAGAACCTATGGCACGCCTTCAAAACCATCAATAAATCATCTATATCGTCGTATAAACGCCAAATAGTCGAGGCAAAACACAATCCACAATTTCAGAATCAAAAATACGGAATACGGAAACACGAAACCAAAATAGCAACTTAGGATATATGTCCCAGATTTCACCCTAGGTCAATTTATACAAATCTATATATACCAGGGGCCTAACATAAACATGAAGGAGCTACAGAACCAACACGACCCAAAATGGTGGGACCCAGGCCGCAATTTGCGGCCAAAAGAGGAAAATTGGCGGCCGGGAAAGGGAATTGGGGGCTAGGGTCTTGGGGTTAGTTTCCTGGGTGCCTGCACATATCTCTATCCACTCAATATTATTTTAGGATGTCTCGGGTGATAGCAGATTCAAATAAACCCTCACAGATTTCACAATTTCCCCGATATCGGTTTCTAAAATCCGTATTCTGGTTCTAGCTTCAGGTTTTGGGTTCCAATTCAAACACTAGGGTGTTGGTAAGACCTCTACTGAGCTCAATTTCATATTACAACCCATAATTCACCACAACCCTAACTAGGTTTTCATCAAGTCCATAATATCACACAATATCGATATAATCTTAACTTGGGGTTAAAGGAAATGCTACAATTTAGCTAATGGTCCAGAAATTACCTCAATTGGCAACTCAAGAATTTTCTTGAGTTGCCCCTAGTGGCCAAAATCCATGCTTCTTTAGCTCCATGTGTAGATCTAGGGATTGTGCACAATTTTAATGAAATGAGTGTGAGGTTTTGGGGGTGTTTTAAAGATGATTTGAGGATCTTTAAGAGGGGAGGGGATGAGGTGTAGGAGCAGCAGCAGGAGGAGGATGAAGAGGGAGGAAAATGTGAGGAAACAATTGGCTAAGTCCTTGGTCAATGGTGCCCCATGCCTCTCATTCTCACCAACTCCCATTTTCTTTAATCTTTTCTTTTTCTTTTTTCTTTTTAAACCATAATCCTTCTCATAAGAATAGTAAACCCAAATATCATGAAAGAAAATGCACAAGTGTGAGAAAAAGTGATATGTGCAAGTTTTGTACAAAATTGCCAAAAAAAAAACCCGATTAGCGATTTTAATCGCGATTAGCACTAAATTAGTGTCAAACTAATCACAAAAACTTAAAAATGTCATAATTCACTAATTTATCCTATTTTAGAATTTTCCATAATTTTTCTCAAATTTTTCCTATTTATTTGCATTTAATTATAGATTTAATATTAAAATAATCAATAAAATAATATTAAATTATAAAAATTCCCAAAACTAATATTTTATATTTTTGAAAATGTTACAATCTACCCCCCTTAAAGAAATTCGGTCCCCGAATTAAAATTTAAACCCCCAATACTAAAACAATTTCAGTAATAATCCAATTGTCGGGGCTCCGAAGACATCAATACATAGAGAATATCATAAAATGTACTGCTCTACTAGAAATCAATCCACAAAATGTATATATAAGAATATCCTATGCGTCTGGTGCGCCAGGAATCAAAATCCATATATGTGTCAAACAAGTGTACAACAACATCTAGGTGCAACGGGTGTGCACGAAACATCTGTCGTAGGCAACGTGTGTGCCTGACAGAAAAAAAAATCAAGTGCATGTGACATGCACGAAGAATCTCGATTTAGTGCATCGGGTGTGCACCAAAATCGTATATCAAAACACTAAATGTGCATGAAAACTATGGTGGAAGTGTAAATCAAATCACTGTATAAGATAGGCGTGAAATCACAATCAATACCTCGAATGTAATAACTATGCGCAAAGTATATAAATATCCAGTGGGTGCATGAAACAAATATCATGAAACTCAGTCATCAAAACCAAATCATGCAAACAGAACGCCCAAAATACCGAATCCAAAACGACGGATACGTGATAATCGAATCACAAAATCACAAATCATAAATACCGTCGTCGGTAGTTCCTCCTTCAAAGTCGAGAAGGAGTTGGTGCAATCCACTGCTAGCAGCGCAGGATATCTACTTGCCTCCTGCTCACGGTCTGGCGTCCTCTGACTCTGGGTCCTTATCTTCCTTGCGGATTTCCTATCACGCGGTCAATCGGCTCATCGGCCCTGTCAGGTGTGCTAACGGGGACAATTCCGCTCTGGCATTTCTCTTGTCACCTCTCGGTCAATCCTCACGACCACTCGTAAGGCAGCATATCACTGGCATCGGCCTCTGGCTCTCTGAACGCACGGCACACATCTGATCCTGGGTGCAAACATCATTGCAGCAATGTCCTGAAAGGAATCCTGCTCAGGGCCTCTTCCAATCATGCCTAAGCCGAACTGTACGAAGGCTGGTACTTCTGCATAAACTCTTTTCGCTCAATGGACATCTGTGTCCTCAGCACAATATTTCTCAGAAATTGGTCGCATCCCAACGCCTCTGTAAGCAAATCAGGTCTCTAGTCTCGACGGGAAGCAATGACAGCTCGTCGGCGTCTCACACGAACCTCTTGTTCCAACTGTCTCTATCGTCGTCCACCATGACGTTACGCCAAGCTACGATGCACTGCACTGTTCTCGGCCACGGTCAATCTGAAGTCTCTCGCACGGACTCGAAATCGCGTACTCTGTAGCTTCATCATTCTGTAGCAGATATCAGGCCGAACTGGTCCTCGGGAACACGTCCCAACCATCGGAGGAATACTTATCACTCGTCCGTCCTTGATCCATTCGCACTGCATCTGGGTAAGTTCCTTTATCCAAATCTGGTCAACTACCGCGTCGACAATGCCGAACTCTGGCCTGCTGGGTGTGCGCAACCATGACCACTCCTGGGTCTAGGTCTTCTCGTGTCGTATTCCGGAAAGGTCCTGTCGAGGTTTCTTTCTCAAATCTCATTTCCTGCCGCATTTCCCGGAAGTCGTCATCCAATGCTGAAGCTAAAGCTTGTTCCGGAACGGCTGCATACTTATCACGCTTCTTTCTGGAAGATATATCCATATACCACGTCTCGGGGTGCATATCACATCTCTAATGTCAGCGGAGTGGGACGTCATCTCGTCGAAATCTCGTACGAACTCTTTACTCCACCTGCGTCAATGTCGACTGATTCGGACTCGTCTCATCATGGCTATACGAACCGCGCTCCGACGGCTATGCTCGCATCTGGAGTCTCCCAAGCAGTGTCCCATTACGATATCCGAAAGATGTCGAACCATCCGATCGACTCGTCAGATCCTCATAATCCCCCAAGAGCTCACATCTCGGGTACAGTTTAATAGTATCGAGTACATGCCACAGCGTCGGTGGTCCAGCCGTAGAAGGGCAAACCCAAGCCTCACTAATGGCGCCGAGGAACCGCCGCAAACCCGAAGGTTCAAAGGCTTTCACACGGTCATTAAGTCGAGTTAGGGTTTCATTCTTCTAGAGGGTCCATAGAATCACCTGCATGTCTTTCCGTATACTTTAAACTTGGAAAATAGGTTCCTGACATTCGATCGTCTCAATCGACTCTCAACGAACCTGCGTGAAGTCGTTTCTAGCTGGAAACAATCTATCTGATGACCTCGCATCGGTAAACGAACGAACCACATGTCCTAGTCATTTATCCTCAGGTGACTAGCGACTCGCTATCATCTCTCTAAGTATATGCTCACGCTGCAGTAGCTCCAACCATCTGGGCGACATCTCGTCATTTGCAGCAGCAACTGGCTCATTCGACTGTACGCCGAACAGCGCCTCAATCCTCCAGGAAAGACAACGCATTGGCGGTCATCTCTGAATCGGTCGGCTCTAGATCTGAGTAAGACTCGCCACACTGGAAATCTTCAACTCAACTGGGCCCGCTCTGGCGCAAAATAGGACGAATCACCTTCGTCTCTCAAATCGGTAGACTAGCTATCATCTGTCTCATATCTGCCTGAAAGCTCCGGCAATCTCAGCTCGTAAGCTTCGGAAGCGACATCCTGTCAATCTCAGCAACAGCTGGTCCATCTGTCTGCACGATAGGCGACATCATAATCTCTGAGGTATGCTGTACATCAACAGTCCTCTCTCAACTGGCAGCTCTAACAATGACCCGGTCATCCGGTGCAAGACTAAACACTTGCCTCCACTAGAGGTCACAATCACCAATCACTAACTCGAGACGTTCCCATGTCACCAGAAAACACAATGGTCAGCCCTCGTACCAAACAAGCTCACAACGACCGTAACCCTAGCAGCAGTCCAAACTGCGCTCAAACATGGTGACAGGAACCTCAATCGAGTATCAAGAGAGCATATCAATGGCAAGAAAGGGAACAACAGGTCCAGAGTGGATACATGATCATAGGAAAGAACAGCATCAATGAAGGTATGATCATGAAACTAATAGAATCGGAAATCTCAAATGGATGTATGATCCTGGATATAAAGAGAATCACTGATTTCGAAAATATGCACATCCTAAGGTTCCTTAAGCGGAGTGGCGTGTCGTAAGTATGCCGCGGAACATACCAACGGTACGTCACTCTACTTTAGTCACCTATTCCATCAACCAAGGGTCATCCTAATACGACGAAAGTTCGGGTCTAATACCCCCTCGACCAAGTCTAAGTTCCGTAAGGTCAAGCCTAAGTTCCGTATATAAATAACTCCCTAGGCTCCACATAGTCAAACTTAGACTCGAACCAAGGTCAACCTAGCGCTCTGATACCAACTTTGTCACGACCCGAAAGAGCACGTGACTGGCCCTCGAACCATATGAAGTCTATAGGACTCCATCTGATCCAAGTAAGCCAAAAGCCCAGAAATCTAAAACCATTTTAAGAATAAGTAAAGAAACTGGTTTAAAGGAGTGAAGAAAACATGTTTGAAATCAAGGTTTTTAAATAACTAAGCCGAAGGTGCGTTTTAAAAACAGTAAGTCTTTTCTAAAAATTTCGGCAGAGTTTCTTTTGTAAAACTGGCCCCAAATGGGGTACAACAAAATAACAATATATATGCAATGATAAAGGCATCCCCAAGCGGGAGCTAGCTCTTCGTCAATAGACGGTCACAACCACACATGCAACAATAATATACAACGCCAAGTAGCGAGGATCAAATCCAAAAGAAAGCTCAAAAGCAACAAGAAACCGCAATACTACTAAGCGCGACTCTAAGGTCGAAATATACAACACTAAAGTCTAGGTCTGAAAGAATATACAAGTTTTGGTTGATGGAAATTCTAGATACAATGAAATAAATAAATACAATGGTGGTTCTTGATGCAAAAGAAACCACCTACCAAATGCAATTCACCCTCAAGGAAGCAATGTGCCAGAAATGCTGCAAGGAACCTGTACGGCAAAACCTGCAAGAACTGTGGCACAACGGGGGTGAGTTGCCAACTCGTGAATAGAAATATCTACAAGCAGAAACCGAAAGCAAGACATAATCCTAGGTCAATACGATCAGTATATAAAATCCTCAAAATAACATGCAGCCTATAACAAGGCTAGGGTAAATATCTAACCCGAGTGCAATCTCATGTGTCTGTGTCAGTGCCTCAGATAACAATATAGCATATGAATGAGATATGAATGCGTGAAAACAGAATACATTTACATGGAGCAACTGTTTTCATACTTTAGTGAGATTTCCCTTGTATTTTAAAAGATGAGGTACCATAATGAAATCAGCATAAAACTGTGCCTAGCATCGGCACAAACGAAATCCCAATATCTCGATATCTCAAAGTCTCAACCACAATATCTAGGGCGCCGTCAGTCCAGACCGGCCCCTACCATAAATCTCAGACCACGACGGTATCCTCCGGATATCCGACGCGTCGGGTAAAATCACCGGTAGGTAGTACTCCCCTGCCAGGCTCAACGTCATCATCACATTCCTTTTGCCCCGGGGTACTGTACCGGGTCCACCATGTACCCGAAACGGTTCATCCGTCTCCTCGAATCGGGTTTCCAAATCCATCAGCAAACTCATGGTGGACGACTCATACATCATAGGAAAACCGCACTTTTTATTTTAAAAGAGAGAATATGATTATTTGTGTCTTTGCGGTTTTCCTCCAAATCCAGAAAATCTCATAGAAATCCAAATCCAAACCTCAATAGCACGTAAAATAGTGAATATATGCATGATAATCCATGAATGCGGCATAACAATGAATAACAGTATGCATGAAGTAGCAGGTAATAACTACAATGTCTAAACTATTAGCTAACAGGCTATATCAAGCAATAATATTTTCTAAGGTGTACGTGACATGGCAATTACCGATGAAGATGTGTGTGGGCCGGCAAGTAAGTGTACGTGGTACATACGCATCATCGGTAATGGTGCTGGTGTCCTATCAGCATGATATTAATAATGGAGTATGAAACATAATATAAGAATGCGATGCAAAGCGAACCACAAAAAAGGAGTGGGAGCTGAAACTAGACGTAACTAAAACTAACCTGCATTAATCTAACATAAGTCCTACAATTGGTGCCTTTTGAAATAACACGAATCATGGGGTTTTGAAAATAGGGGCTACGGTGTTTTTATGAAAAGATACGTCGTTTTTGAAATATCCGTAGATTCCCTTGAGCTGTCTTTAAAAATGCCCACGATTCGTTAGTTTTTGAAATAGGTAAGAAGTCTAATCTACTCTGACAACTACACTAACTATACGGCTGAACTAACAAACTGAACTACAGGTAAGGAAACCGCCTAACATCTGAGTCGATATATATATATATAAGTCGGTGATCCCGCCTCAATAGTATCGCGTACGATACAGTATATCATCTGACATCCTCAAGTCATGAGCGCGGATCTATCATCAATGTAAAGCTCATACGGTAAATCGTCGTACGGCATCCCAATAGCTGGGTACAGGTCAACCTCTCACTATCTCGTCACATAACAGGTATCACTATCATCAGATCGTATAGTCTGGGGGTACTACTCTAAGTCTAGTACAAATCGATACCATCAATGAAGTATGCGTGCGGGGGTAAACACATATCCTAAGCCCGCAAGAATCACATTTCGTATCTCAAATACGAATCATATCCGATCACCGATCTCGCGGCATAAAGCCCACATCATCGACTCATCTCCAAAGTCATCCCATATCAACAAGTACAGTGCAAGTATAAGAAACACACAAGTGTATACGTGTGGGTGCAAATCTATCCTATGGTTCGCAACTAGGAACTACGCTAGTTATTTCTACCCCTAACTAACCATAACACACTGTAGCTATCACACAAATAAATATACCACATAGTACTAATTACGGACTGCGGGGGTGCTATACGCCATCCACCCGACTTCCCCCTGTAGATATAATCTACTCACACTGCATCATCATATGCGGACGTCACCACACATTTGCTTGCCGTCCCGAAGTCTTCATGGGTACCTATACATCAAAATATCGTATATGCGCATTAAAACCAAATCCAAGCTAAAACGGCGCATGAGATCCAAAACGATACGATAAGGGGCCTATAGGTGAGAACCTATGGCACGCCTTCAAAACCATCAATAAATCATCTATATCGTCGTATAAACGCCAAATAGTCGAGGCAAAACACAATCCACAATTTCAGAATCAAAAATACGGAATACGGAAACACGAAACCAAAATAGCAACTTAGGATATATGTCCCAGATTTCACCCTAGGTCAATTTATACAAATCTATATATACCAGGGGCCTAACATAAACATGAAGGAGCTACAGAACCAACACGACCCAAAATGGTGGGACCCAGGCCTCAATTTGCGGCCAAAAGAGGAAAATTGGCGGCCGGGAAAGGGAATTGGGGGCTAGGGTCTTGGGGTTAGTTTCCTGGGTGCCTGCACATATCTCTATCCACTCAATATTATTTTAGGATGTCTTGGGTGATAGCAGATTCAAATAAACCCTCACAGATTTCACAATTTCCCCGATATCGGTTTCTAAAATCCGTATTCTGGTTCTAGCTTCAGGTTTTGGGTTCCAATTCAAACACTAGGGTGTTGGTAAGACCTCTACTGAGCTCAATTTCATATTACAACCCATAATTCACCACAACCCTAACTAGGTTTTCATCAAGTCCATAATATCACACAATATCGATATAATCTTAACTTGGGGTTAAAGGAAATGCTACAATTTAGCTAATGGTCCAGAAATTACCTCAATTGGCAACTCAAGAATTTTCTTGAGTTGCCCCTAGTGGCCAAAATCCATGCTTCTTTAGCTCCATGTGTAGATCTAGGGATTGTGCACAATTTTAATGAAATGAGTGTGAGGTTTTGGGGGTGTTTTAAAGATGATTTGAGGATCTTTAAGAGGGGAGGGGATGAGGTGTAGGAGCAGCAGCAGGAGGAGGATGAAGAGGGAGGAAAATGTGAGGAAACAATTGGCTAAGTCCTTGGTCAATGGTGCCCCATGCCTCTCATTCTCACCAACTCCCATTTTCTTTAATCTTTTCTTTTTCTTTTTTCTTTTTAAACCATAATCCTTCTCATAAGAATAGTAAACCCAAATATCATGAAAGAAAATGCACAAGTGTGAGAAAAAGTGATATGTGCAAGTTTTGCACAAAATTGCCAAAAAAAAAAACCCGATTAGCGATTTTAATCGCGATTAGCACTAAATTAGTGTCAAACTAATCACAAAAACTTAAAAATATCATAATTCACTAATTTATCCTATTTTAGAATTTTCCATAATTTTTCTCAAATTTTTCCTATTTATTTGCATTTAAATATAGATTTAATATTAAAATAATCAATAAAATAATATTAAATTATAAAAATTCCCAAAACTAATATTTTATATTTTTGAAAATGTTACAGACACGTGTCACGCGCTGGTGAGTTGCGCAGCAACTGAATGAAGATTTAGATAAATCTTTTCTGTTCTCCCGTAAAACAGGAACCCTTGGATCAAAGATCCAATGGTGGGAAAATTCCCAAAATTATTCAGGAAAGATTTTGTTAACAAATCCAACAAATTTGTGGGCACTATAAATAAGACCCCAAGCCTCATTCAAAAGGCATCAAGAGGCAATCACCATCGAGAGAAGGATAAAACTTCTGAAAAAGGGAGCTCTTGAAGATTAATCAAGAACAAAGAAGAAGGTAAAATTTCTGAAGAACAGAATATTAAAAAGGGGAATAATAAAAGAAAAATATAAATAGTGCCTTGCACTTGACATGAACCCCTGGTTCTGAAAAATCAAAGAATAATAAATAGTGCCTTGCACTTGATATGAACCCTTGGTTCTGTAAAATCAGGGAAAACAAGAAGAATTTTGTTTTCCTTTGATCTAAATTTAGATCAAAAGTGCTATGCACTTTTTGTTCTCCAATCAAGAATTTATGCACAAGTGGGCCTGTCCCAACTCAAGAAAATTATTGAGTTCTGCAATTCATTATTCGAAAGGGCCTAGCCCAATTGCAGAATAATGAAAGGGCAAAGCCCTGTTTGGAAAATTCCTGAGTTTCTGTAACTCATTACTTAAGAGGGCCTAGCCCAATTGCAGGAAAATAAAAGGGCAAAGCCCTGTTCAGAAAATTCCTGAGTTTTTGTAACTCATTATTTAAAAGGGCCTGGCCCAAATCAGATTGCAAAGTAATGAAGGGGCAGAGCCCTGTTTAGGTTGATTCTTTTAATCGGGCAGAGCCTAAAATAAAAATTGGACTTAACCCAATCCTGGCTGTAAGTCCTTAAATTAAATGCCTCTCATAAACCAAGTCACGACCGGTCCGAGGGTACATCTCCGAACTCCTTTGACATTTGTCGCTGTAATTTCTCAACGACGTCAAAGAGGCGACGGGTCCCAACGACCACTCATCTAATATTGGACCGAAACGTCCTTAAACTAATATTTGCCCCAAAAATGAGAATATTGGACCGAAATGTCCATAAACTAACATTGGACCGAAACGTCCCTAAACTAATATCGGACCGAAACGTCCCTAAACTAATATCGGACCGAAACGTCCCTAAACTAATAACGGACCACTACGTCCCTAAACTGGCGACGGACCACCACGTCCCTAAACTGGAATATGGACCACTACGTCCTTAAACTGGCGACGGACCGAAACGTCCCTAAACTAATAACGGACCACTACGTCCCTAAACTGGCGACGGACCACCACGTCCCTAAACTGGAATATGGACCACTACGTCCTTAAACTGGCGACGGACCGAAACGTCCCTAAACTAATAACGGACCACCACGTCCCTAAACTGGAGACGGACCACCACGTCCCTAAACTGGAATATGGACCACTACGTCCTTAAACTGGCGACGGACCGAAACGTCCCTAAACTAATAACGGACCACCACGTCCCTAAAACTGGCAATGGACCACCACGTCCCTAAACTGGAATATGGACCACTACGTCCTTAAACTGGCGACGGACTGAAACGTCCCTAAACTAATAATGGACCACCACGTCCCTAAAACTGGCAATGGACCGCCACGTCCCTAAACTGGCACAATAGGGCCCAAACGCTCTTTTGTTGGATCTAAACGGTCCCGTCTAAGTTGATCTTAACCCCAAATACGGTTAACGTGTCCTTAGATATTCAAATAAACGATAAAACTCCAAATCAACTTTGGTTCAAGGGTATACCTCGGAACTCCTCTGACGACTGTCGTTGTAATCCCTCAACGATGTCAGAGAGGTGACGAGTCCCGATAACCAGATAATTAAATCAATCACTACATCGGGTCGATCGTAGTCCAAAACAGGACTAACGTATCCTTGACGAATGTTTAAGTTGATCTTAGCCGCAACGCGACTAATGCATCCTTAAACTAAAAATACCAAACCCAAATCTAAGTAAATACGGATTTGGACTAATCCACGTCCTACGGGCGACGGCATTACCCAGTCTCCGTATACAATCCACGGGCAACCACAAACAAAACAAACACACACGACACGAAGTGAAATTCTGGAGAAGGAGAAAGTTGTTACCGCGATGCGGTAGCGTAATTAACTGCAGGGGCTTGCGCCTGCAGGGAAGAGCGTCCCCACAATCAAAAACCCCTCACCCTGAGGGGGAATCTGACGAAGTCTGCTACATCGGCCGCATCCGTCTAAACCTCCGATACACGGTGCCATAAATCAACTTGGCATCTTCGGAGAGATAGACGGATAAAACCAAATAGCATCTGCCCCGAACCTCAGGCACAGGACGTCCTAACGTCTCGGCCGCCGTTCGGAGGGGAACAGATTCTGGCACGCCCGGTGGGACCTCTTCCTCTTTCCACTCCACACTTCGTGTGTCGTGTTCGCGAACAAATCGCGGTTTGCTGTGATTGCCTGTGGATTCAAGATACTAAGATTTGGTGTCTTGCTCCGTGCAGAAAACAGAAGATCAATGGCTTCGAACTGCATCGTCCGCAGCGATAACTCTCGCTCCGTCATTGCTGGAGGAGTGACTTATGGGCCCCAAGCGGCCTCCCTTTTCAAAATGGCGGTGGAGCAGGTGGCTCAAGCCACCACTGGACTATTTTTTGGGACCATGCTCCCATCAATGAGCTTCAACGCCCCCAATGACATTGCAAGAAGCTCCAAAGAAGTCGGTCTTCGATCGACTCACCATTTCCGCGACCCCTCTCAACAGGTCGCCCAACTCTACTGCTTCAGGTTTTAATGGATTAGGCCAGTGCTCCATTGGGCCCATGAAGAAGCCTGCCATACCAGAAAGCGTTATCCCGAAGCAGATAGCCATTCCAACTCACGTTCCTGGAAAAATCACCAAGGTTGCTTCCCATGTTCAGAAGTCCGCTTCTGACAAGTTGGCCGTCCCCGTTCAACGGACGTCGATCTTTAAAAAGCTGGTACCAGTATATTCTGACCAACACAGGGGGCATGAGGAGGTCACCCCTATAGCTGAAACAACTCCATCAGCACGACATGCCCGACGTCGTTACTGGCGCCGAGTGAGGAAGGCTGGGGGCAACTCCCCCTCTGGACTTACTCCTCCAACTCCGATGGTGAGGATTGATGCTGCTGTTCCAACCAAGAACAGCTTTGAACTGCTCAACAAGGTGCGCAGAAACTCTCCTACTGCGATGTTGAAACGAACTCCTTCACCTGTGGAGAATACTCCAGAGAAGAAGTTAGAGCAGCCCCCTCAACGGCTGTCCTCTAAAATTTACAAAGTCTGGCGACAGGTCCAAGAGTCAGTGATCGATCGAGACTGCCTCCGACGACAGAAAAAGATGAAGGTTCGGCAGGGAAAGGATTACTCTGTCAAACCACAAGAAGCAAAAGCTACTCGGGTGCCCACTACAACGGTTCCCTTAACTCCAATCACTCAAAAAAGGAGGCCGCAAAAAGCCCCTGTGTCTTCGGCAAATCGCAAAGACACCGAACACAAACGCCCCAAGTCTGGGGGCATGGTGGTGCATACTGTTTATATGACTTCTGGAAAGGAGGAAAGCCGCACTTCTACGGGCCACCGACCGCTCACCCGATCCGTGACGAAAGCCCAGGAGCAACAACAAAAGCTTCAGGAAATGATGACTACAATGGCTGCACTCACTGAGCCAAAAGAAAGCTCTGAAACGTCTTCGGATGAGCGTCAAGAACAAGAAACCGACGCTGACTTTTTACGCAGAGTCCTCGAAAAGAGGGACAAAGAAGCTGCAGAGCAAGCGGCTAACATAAAACAGATGGCGCTCCTCTTCCAAGATATGGTAGGGATGATGTTACAGCCAGACCCTCCTGCTGAAGATCCTCCGATCGTCCTTGAAGACGACAGAGAAGAAACGCCAAATCCTCCGCCGGCTCTATCAACAGCCAAGGAGGAGGCAATCTCCAAAGTCGACCTAGACGAATATATAGCTCAGCAGATCCGGGTTCATCAGGCGAATGAAGCGGCCGGGCAAACTGTTAGAACCGGACGACCGTATCCGAGCTGGTATGACCAAATTAATTACCCGCCAGGATATACGATCCCTAAATTCCACGTATATAAAGGGACAGGGAATCCGCATCAGCATGTCGCTCAATTCAGGGCCTTATGCGGCAATACTGGAGGCGATGACAAATTGTTGCTACGTCAATTCGTCGGCAGCTTAGCAGAAACAGCCTTTGAATGGTATTCGGAGCTGCCTAACGACTCTATCAAAACATTTGCAGAGATGGAGCTGCTGTTTACACAAAGATTCGCGAGTGCTAGTGAACGCACTCCGATAACAGCACTGATAAATGCCAGGATAAGGCCAAGCGAAACGTGGGTCCAATACGCAACACGATGGCGGAACCTATGGTCGAAATGCGAACAACGCATAGAAGAGGCACCTGCGGTAGGCATGTTTGTGGGCACTCTCGATCCGCAAGCGACCATCTCGCAATTCATGATGTTCTTCAGGCCGACCACCTTCCAGGCCTTGATCGACAAATTAGCCCAAATGGACCAGATGGGCCATAGACCGTCTCCTCCAAGACCCGATCCCCGAAATGAGAAAGGAAAAGCGATCATCGTCGCCAACGCTCAGCAACAGTCGAGCAACTCAAAGCCGGTCGCTCGCCAAAACAACGTGCGTCCACGCCCATCCCTCGAAGAGAGGCTAGGGCGTCCTTACTCGTTTCCGCAAGATAAAACAAAGGGACTGTTCGAGCTGGCAGTGTGCAACAGACTCATCAATCTGCCGAGTCCAAAACGTCCGTTATGGCCAGACGATATTAATAATCCTAATTATTGCCCTTACCACCAAACGGTAGGTCATCTGATCGAGGATTGCTACGTCTTCAAGAACTGGGTTGAAGACCAATATCAACAGGGCAAGTTCGCGTTGTTTGAAATTTGGAAGGTGAACCCGCCACAACCGCATGCTCCGAAAAATATGGACACGCCGGGGGCATCATGCTCATTCATAGAGAAAGCCTAGCGGACCACTACGTCCTAAAACTGGATAACGGACCGAAACGTCCTTAAACTAACAACGGACCGAGATGTCCTTAAACTAATGACGGACCGCAATGTCCTAAAACTTGCAAATGACCGAAACGTCGTTAAACTACTCCCAACCCGCAGCATCTTCAGGCTGACGTTAAAAAAAATAATAAAATAAAAATAAAAAATAATAATAACGGTATGTCCACAAGCAAAATGGGCACGGATGAAAACCCGAAGGGGCTCCGTGAGTAAAAACAGCAGGGCTACCGGCGAGTGTTCGTGAAAACCCGAAAGGGCGCGACCTCGTTTGAAAAAAAAAAGAAGAAAAGAAAAAGAAAAAAAAATAAAAAAGAGAATAAAAAAGAGAATAAAAAAAAAACGGTATGTCCACAAGCAAAATGGGCACGGATGAAAACCCGAAAGGGCTCCGTGAGTAAAAACAGCAGGACTACCGGCGAGTGTTTGTGAAAACCCGAAAGGGCGCAATCTCGTTGAGAAACACTTATAGGGTCCTCTCGGCCCTGTAAGGAGAAACCACCTTCGTGAGATCCTTACGACTCACAAAGGAACAACACACTTAGGGATCCCCACGATTCCTAAGGAGAAAATACACTTGCGAGATCCTCACGACTCGTAAGGAGAACTCTCTTGTGGGACCCTTACGGCTCATAAGATTTGAAAGTCTTAAGTTACAGAGGCCTAAATCTGTGCTTAAGCAACCCCCACAACTTTCGACATTGCCCTACAAGTGGTCCGATATTGGCCCTTGTATACAATCCACGGGCGCGAATAAACATTTCCCTAACCAAGTCCCATCCGTGACTAGGGATATGTCCACACGATGAACAACCCTTGTGAGTCCTCTCGACTCATAAGGAGATAACACTCTTGTAAGATCCTTACGACTTATAAGAGAACATACACTTAGGAATCCTCACGATTCCCAAGGAGAAAACACACCTACAAGATCCTCACGACTTGTAGGGAGAAATACCTTTGTGAGACCCTTACGGCCCATGAAGTCAAAAGCCTTAGCCGACAGGACCCCTAACCCTGTTTACTAAGCCACCTTTGTTCGACATCGACGGAGGCAAATGATGATTCGCTCCTGGCAATATTCCAGTTGTAGCGATGCTGATGCCTAAATCGGTATCAAATTCCAAGTCCTTTCATGGCAGATGATGATTCGCTCCTGGCAATATCCCAGTTGCAGCGATGCTGATGCCTAGACCGATATCAAATTTCAAGTCCTTTTACGGCAAATGATGATTCGCTCCTGGCAATATTCCAGTCGCAGCGATGCTGATGCCAAGATTGGTATCAGACCCCAAATTCCCTACTCGCAATAAAAAAAAACAGCGAGTAAAAATAAAATAAACAGCCGAAATGATTGGGCACCGCGAAAAATAGCCGAAATGATTGGGCAATCGCGACCTTCGCGATATAAAAGCTGAAATGATAGAGCATCGCGGAAAGAATAAAAAAAAATGAAAGTATGAAACTTTTGCCCTACAGGTGAAATCACATCGATCCCTGTATACAATCCAGGGGCACAGATAAAAAGGGAACAATACATTCCCAACAGGCTCCACCAGAAAGCGAAGCCAAATCTCGACGGTTCATAGATAACCTAGAGACCTTCTCGACATTTGTCGCAATATTACAGACACGATGTCAACAAATGAAGCAAACGAAGATCCCGAGCTTCAGGGTCTCGACGTCAACGTCTACAGCCTAGAGACCAACAACAACGGTGTGCCTCCTCATTCCAACAGGACACAGATGTTACACCAATCAAGCGGGGCGATGGAAAAATCCCAGCTTCACCTCAGCATTCGTCTCGATACAGTAGACGCAATGTCAACAACGGCGTTCCTCCGCAGTCCAGCTGGAGGCAAATGCAATGTCAACAAAAGACCTCACGGTCGAAACAAAGCGGAGCGATGGCAAAATCCCAACTCCACCTTAGCATTCGTCTCGCTACAGCAGACGCAATGTCAACAACGGCGTTCCTTCGCAGTCCAGCAGGGTGTACATGCAACGTCAACAAAAGACCTCACGGTCGAAACAAAGCGGAGTGATGGAAAAATCCCAGCTCCACCTCAGCATTCGTCTCAATACACCAGACGCAGTGTAAGCAAATGAAGCGAAGGACACATTCCTAGCTTCAACGTCTTTACGGTAACTTACATAAAACCGGAAAGACAATCGGAGATCATCTCACACCAGCACAGAGTGGTCACCTCCTTGACGTTCGTCTCGATACAGTAGACGAAATGTCAACCTCAGCGTTCTTCCTCCAGCAGGGATTCAAACATGATAAAGCAAATGAAGCGAAGGCCACATTCCTAACTTCAACGTCTTTACGGTAACTCATATAAAACCAGAAAGACAACCGGAGATCATCCCACATGGAGCGGTCACCACCCCAACGTTCGTCTCGACACAGCAGACGCAACATCACCAAAAGGAGCCACGGCAAAATCCCTAGTTCCAAACCTCGACGGTTCACCAGCAACCTAGAGACAACCATGACATTCGTCTCGATACAGAGGACGCGATGCCAGCAAACGAAGCGAAGGACAAATTCCTAGCTTCAGGGTCTTAACGGCAAGTCATATAAAGCCTAAAAGACAATCGGAGATCATCCCACATGGAGTGGTCACCACCTCGACGTTCGTCTCGATACAGCAGATGCAACATCACCAAAAGGAGCCACGGCAAAATCCCTAGTTCCAAACCTCGACGGTTCACCAGCAACCTAGAGGCCACCATGACATTCGTCTCGATACAGAGGACGCAATGCCAGCAAACGAAGCAAAGGCCAAATTCCTAGCTTCAGGGTCTTAACGGCAAGTCATATAAAGCCTGAAAGACTATCGGAGATCATCCCACACCAGCGCGGAGTGGTTATGACTCATCGGGGCTCTCCAAAATGAGCCTAACCTCAAGTAAAAAGCGGCATGGCAAATTCCTAGCGCTTGCTCTTCCGATGGTCAAACTGCCAAGGAGGATTGCTTGAAGACGTCTTGTCCAGCCCCCGAAGGGATCAGAGACACGGCAGTCGCGGGGCTACTCGAACAGCACGATTGCCTATCGAGGACTATATCAGCTTATGCGACGGTACGATGGCCAAAACCCTAAGTACCACCGACCTTAACGGGCTTCTGTCGTAAAGAGCAGAGGTTAAATGCGACGTTAAGATGTTCTTGCGAGATCTGCTCGATCCGTTTCGACTCGTAAGGAAATTGATGTCTTTGCAAGATTTTCTCGATGCGGCTCGACTCGTGAGATAAAGCCTTAGGCAGTGGGCATAAAAGAAGCCTGTTTCCTAAGCAATGGGACCCTGCAAGTCAATCCTAAATGGTCTCTTGCATACTATTCACGGGTCTCACTCTCTGAAGTCGATTCTCGACAAAGAGGGAAACAACCACTTACGAGCCCTCTCGACTCGTAAAAGGGCAATGGGATCCTGCAAGTCAATCCTAAATGGTCTCTTGCATACTATTCACGGGTCTCACTCTCTGAAGTCGATTCTCGACAAAGAGGGAAACAACCGCTTACGAGCCCTCTCGACTCGTAAGAGGGAGAAATTCTCTTATAGGATCCTTACGACTTATAAGAGAAAACCACACTTAGGAATCCTCACGATTCCTAAGGAGAAAACCCACCTACGAGATCCTCTCGATCCGTAGGGAGAAAAGTCTCTATGAGACCCTCACGGCTCATAGAGTTGAAAAGTCTTAGGCAGCAGATCTGAACCTGCGGCCTAAGCCCTCGCTATCTCGTGAAGAAATCAAGAAGCTTACTCTACTACCTGCTAATTGTGACGACATGCCGAAAAAGAGGAAAAGCAACAAAAAAAAAAGAAGAGCTTATGATTTACACTTGATCGAGCATATGAGACACGTTCAGTCATGTGAAAGATTCAGAGCAAAAGATAAGATAAGACCAGAAAGACAAAATTTTCATTAATATCGCCCAAAGTTCTTACAATCATTAAAGCGAAAAATTAAAAATGTTATTACAACGGAATGACCTCGAACCCAGGGCATGGATTGAGGAACTCGAAAGCTACCCTATCTATGACTTTCCAGGCCTCGCGGACCATCCTGGTGTGCTTCCTTTCGCGAGCACAAGCGTCAGGGTCCCCCCTGATGTCTTCCACCCTTCGATAAGCGGCGAGTACGGCGGACTGTTGAAAGACCTCATGCAGTAGATCGATAAGGCTGTCTCGTCGTCTCTTTGAGATGAAATTCAACAGGTACACCGAATGCACCTTGTCCTCGGTAGCATCCAACGCCCTAAGCGGCACGCCGGAACAGAAGAGGGGGAGCGCCTCCCAGATGGCTCCCACTATAAGCTTGAGGAGAGAGGAACGCCGGGGAAGCAGTGGGCCATTGTACGCGTCGAAGCGACTCATTACTTCGGCACACTCCTCGTTTGTGAACTCCCGGTTTTGAGTGCGGCCAAGTCGACGGATGTCTTCATAACAGATGATCTCGTTGAGAGCGTACATGTGGGCATTCATTGTTCCTGTGAAAGAGAATCAACAGAATTATCAGAAAGACCGATTAGGTAAAACGATATAACGCGCTGAGGAATAAAATGTCATCTTCAAACCCTAAGATCAATGAAACACTCTTAAAAGAGTTCTTTTAGATCAAAGGGATCTGTGTTTTGCCGAAGGTGCAAGTTTCTTTTCATGGGCTGAGAAGCCCTGAAACAGATTCCTGAGAGCAAAGCTCTATTTGGTGGAACCCCAAAAGGATTTTCCTTTAGATCAAAGGTCTATAAGAGCAAGGCTCTGTTAATTAAATTTAATTAATCTTACCTAGAGTGATTCTAAAACTAGAACTTGGAAGTTTTTAGGGAAATTACAAGAGCAAGGCTCTGGAAGTTCTTAAGCAAGAGCAACGCTCTAAAACTCAAATTCTTGAGGTGGTAAAGAATTTTTGAGGGCCAAAGGCCCAATTTATAGGCATCAATTGCCTCTTCAACTACCAAAAGGTGCTGCGATGGTTCGAATTCTGCCACCGTTGCGCTTGCGTTTGGAGGCCACGTAAGCGCAGCGGTGGGGGGGGCATCTGTTTACCCCAATCAGAGCAAAGCTCTGTTCAAGTTCCAAGGCGGGAGAAGAAGCAACGCTTCATCTTCCCCCCAATCAGAGCAAAGCTCTGCTTTGAAAATTTAAACTTTAATAAATGAAGCAACGCTTCAGATTCTTTGCGCTGTGCGCAATGTGCCACGTGTCAGAAGTTGACACGGCAACACAACGCCCAAGGCAGTACGTCTAATCAGAGCAAGGCTCTTTAAAAAAAAAAAAACATAAGTAAGACTTAACTGCGCAAGCACACGGTTGCGCGACACGTGTCTGCGCAGTTGCGCAATCGCAACCGCGCAAGCGCACGGTTGCGCGACACGTGTCTGCGCAGTTGCGCAATCGCAACCGCGCAAGCGCACGGATACGCGACACGTGTCTGCGCAGTTGCGCAATCGCAACTGCGCAAGTGCACGACTGCGCGACACGTGTCTGCGCAGTTGCGCAATCGCAACTGCGCAAGCGCACGACAGCGCGACACGTGTCACGCGCTGGTGAGTTGCGCAGCAACTGAATGAAGATTTAGATAAATCTTTTCTGTTCTCCTGTAAAACAGGAACCCTTGGATCAAAGATCCAATGGTGGGAAAATTCCCAAAATTATTCAGGAAAGATTTTGTTAACAAATCCAACAAATTTGTGGGCACTATAAATAAGACCCCAAGCCTCATTCAAAAGGCATCAAGAGGCAATCACCATCGAGAGAAGGATAAAACTTCTGAAAAAGAGAGCTCTTGAAGATTAATCAAGAACAAAGAAGAAGGTAAAATTTCTGAAGAACAGAATATTAAAAAGGGGAATAATAAAAGAAAAATATAAATAGTGCCTTGCACTTGACATGAACCCCTGGTTCTGAAAAATCAAAGAATAATAAATAGTGCCTTGCACTTGATATGAACCCTTGGTTCTGTAAAATCAGGGAAAACAAGAAGAATTTTGTTTTCCTTTGATCTAAATTTAGATCAAAAGTGCTATGCACTTTTTGTTCTCCAATCAAGAATTTATGCACAAGCGGGCCTGGCCCAACTCAAGAAAATTATTGAGTTCTGCAATTCATTATTCGAAAGGGCTTAGCCCAATTGCAGAATAATGAAAGGGCAAAGTCCTGTTTGGAAAATTCCTGAGTTTCTGTAACTCATTACTTAAGAGGGCCTAGCCCAATTGCAGGAAAATAAAAGGGCAAAGCCCTGTTCAGAAAATTCCTGAGTTTTTGTAACTCATTATTTAAAAGGGCCTGGCCCAAATCAGATTGCAAAATAATGAAGGGGCAGAGCCCTGTTTAGGTTGATTCTTTTAATCGGGCAGAGCCTAAAATAAAAATTGGACTTAACCCAATCCTGGCTGTAAGTCCTTAAATTAAATGCCTCTCATAAACCAAGTCACGACCGGTCCGAGGGTACATCTCCGAACTCCTTTGACATTTGTCGCTGTAATTTCTCAACGACGTCAAAGAGGCGACGGGTCCCAACGACCACTCATCTAATATTGGACCGAAACGTCCTTAAACTAATATTTGCCCCAAAAATGAGAATATTGGACCGAAATGTCCATAAACTAACATTGGACCGAAACGTCCCTAAACTAATATCGGACCGAAACGTCCCTAAACTAATATCGGACCGAAACGTCCCTAAACTAATAACGGACCACTACGTCCCTAAACTGGCGACGGACCACCACGTCCCTAAACTGGAATATGGACCACTACGTCCTTAAACTGGCGACGGACCGAAACGTCCCTAAACTAATAACGGACCACCACGTCCCTAAACATGCGACGGACCACCACGTCCCTAAACTGGAATATGGACCACTACGTCCTTAAACTGGCGACGGACCGAAACGTCCCTAAACTAATAACGGACCACCACGTCCCTAAAACTGGCAATGGACCACCACGTCCCTAAACTGGAATATGGACCACTAAATCCTTAAACTGGCGACGGACTGAAACGTCCCTAAACTAATAATGGACCACCACGTCCCTAAAACTGGCAATGGACCGCCACGTCCCTAAACTGGCACAATAGGGCCCAAACGCTCTTTTGTTGGATCTAAACGGTCCCGTCTAAATTGATCTTAATCCCAAATACGGTTAACGTGTCCTTAGATATTCAAATAAACGATAAAACTCCAAATCAACTTTGGTTCAAGGGTATACCTCGGAACTCCTCTGACGACTGTCGTTGTAATCCCTCAACGATGTCAGAGAGGTGACGAGTCCCGATAACCAGATAATTAAATCAATCACTACGTCGGGTCGATCGTAGTCCAAAACAGGACTAACGTATCCTTGACGAATGTTTAAGTTGATCTTAGCCGCAACGCGACTAATGCATCCTTAAACTAAAAACACCAAACCCAAATCTAAGTAAATACGGATTTGGACTAATCCACGTCCTACGGGCGACGGCATTACTCAGTCTCCGTATACAATCCACGGGCAACCACAAACAAAACAAACACACACGACACGAAGTGAAATTCTGGAGAAGGAGAAAGTTGTTACCGCGATGCGGTAGCGTAATTAAATGCAGGGGCTTGCGCCTGCAGGGAAGAGCGTCCCCACAATCAAAAACCCCTCACCCTGAGGGGGAATCTGACGAAGTCTGCTACATCGGCCGCATCCGTCTAAACCTCCGATACACGGTGCCATAAATCAACTTGGCATCTTCGGAGAGATAGACGGATAAAACCAAATAGCATCTGCCCCGAACCTCAGGCACAGGACGTCCTAACGTCTCGGCCGCCGTTCGGAGGGGAACAGATTCTCACTTGCGGCTCAAGTGAAACCCGGGGCTCCAGATTATCCACCATTCTGTGTTGCTTCTGTGATGTTTCTTTATATCATGCCTGGGATGATTGTTATATATATTTATATTGTTTCCTGATTTAAAATCAGGAAAGCTTACGGAAAAGGCCTCAGAAAAGGGTCACGTGCTTACACGTGACCAGCAGTCACGTGTTGGCACGTGACATCTAAAAGCATCGGCAAGGCAAATTCAGTTTCCCAACTACATCGAAGAAAAGGGCTTCAGAAAGGGTCGCGTGCTCCCACGTGACCAGGGTCACGTATTGGCACGTGACACTCAAAAGCGGCAGACTCAATTCCCTGATTGAATCAAGAAAAAGGCTCCAGACGAGGGTCACGTGCTCACACGTGACCAGGGGTCACGTGGTGGCACGTGACAGCTAAGCAGCGACCAAAAAGCAGAGCGCGGAAAGAAAGAAGAGGGCTCGTTCCAAAGGGGTCACGTGCCCACACGTGACCAAGGGTCATGTGGCCACACGTGACCAGCTTTCAAAGCCTATCTGTTAACAGAATTAAATTCTGAGAAAACACCTCTTAAATCTTTCTAAAGCAACCAATTGAATTAAAGATTTAAAGGTGATTAAATATCATCTATCTATGGGAAAATCTCGAATTTGGGAAGATTTCCCCGTAAAATCTAACCAAAATAACAAAGGAGAATCTCTGGATTTAAAATCCAATGGTGAATAAAATTCACCTAATAATCCAAAGGTCCATAACGAATGATGGATGCAAATCAAATCTCTCAATGAAAGATTCATCAAAAACTAATTGACTCAGCTGCTTCTCCTATAAATAAGAGCCAAGAGACACACAAAAAATATATATATGCAGAGGAAAAAAAAAGGGAGAGGGAGCCTTGATACTTTGGAGGAATTTGGATCTTCTGTAAAAGAAAACCCTAGGTAAGAAAGGGAAGGCATTTTGAAAGAAAAGAGAATTTAATTCTCAACAGAGTTTAACTCTGATATAAAACAGAAGAGCATAGTTCTCTCTTTGGTGGAGGATCTGTAAGGTGCACATCTCCCCTTGAGTTGAGAATTTAATTCTCAATAGGTTGAGATCCTGCCATGCAGATCCAAAGCATAGAGAGGGAATGGAAGCATGAGAATTTAATTCTCACAGAACTATAGGAATTTAATAAAATTAGGGTTTGACCCTGTGTTATGGGAATTTAATTCCTTCAGAATTAAAAGAATCAGGGTTTAACCCTAGTTAAGAACTTAGTTCTGTTAAAACAACAGGAATTTAATTCCCTTAATCTCATTCCCCAGAATGATTCTTTAACAGAGAGTGGGAGTTTAACTCCTTAAAGCTTTTATTAGGGTTTAACCCTATTCAGTTCTTCACATATATGAGGAATTTAATTCCTACAGAAAATCCAGAGTTCAACTCTATTCCAGAATATAAATCTTCAAAAGGAAGTAGGAATTTAATTCCTCTGAAATTATTGTCAGGGTTCAACCTTATGAGGAATTTAATTCCTGAAAGGGATTAACAGATCTTCTAAAAAAATATATAGAGGCAGGGTCAGGTGTCACCACGTGACCCCCAAAAAAGAACTACAGAAAAGCCCCTTTGAGGCAGTGCCTCACGTGACCCACGTGACCCTTTGCAGAGGCTTTAACATACTCCATTTAAACACCCGTCACGTGATGGCACGTGATGCCCCAAAAGATGCGATATTCTCAGCAGAACAAACGAAGGGAGGGCGCCCTCACGTGCTACCACGTGACCCCTCTTTCCTTAGCGTCTAACGCTAAATTGGAACCCCTGAATCCAGTGTTAAAACACTGTTTGGCCTTAGTGTTCAATACTAATCAAAGAACTTTATTTGCAGTGTTCAACACTGATTACCTTAGTGTTCAACACTAATTTGAGATTTCTGTTGCCAGTGTTTAACACTGATCTGTTTTAGTGTTTAACACTAATTGGAAAGCTTTGTTGCTGGTGTTTAACACCAACTATCTTTTAGTGTGACACTGACTTATCAATCTCATTCCCAGTGTTCAACACTGATTGGTCTTTAGTGTTTAACACTAGGCATTGGCCCAATTGGCTAAATGGCCAGAGGCAAAGCCTCTCCTTCAAGAGACCAACAGGAGGGCCGATGTCACAGACATGATTGGACTTAACCCAAGCTGGCCATAAGTCCTCAATTCGTAATTAACTGGGCTAATGGGCTCATAACATAATTAATTGGTCTTGATCCCAAATTGGGCCAAAGACTATTTAATCCACTCCGGTTCCAGGGTACATCTCTTCACTCCTTTGATACTTGGCGTTGTAATCCCTCGACGTCTTCAAAGAGGTGACGGGTCCCGATGACCACACATTGATATGGACTGTGGGGTCCTTAAACCCATGGACTACGACGTCCTTAACCTTGACCGAGATGTCTTAAAACTAACAATGGACTGTGGGGTCCTTAAACCCATGGACTACGACGTCCTTAACCTTGACCGAGATGTCTTAAAACTAATAATGGACTGTGGGGTCTTTAAACCCATGGACTACGACGTCCTTAACCTTGACCGAGATGTCTTAAAACTAACAATGGACTGTGGGGTCCTTAAACCCATGGACTACGACGTCCTTAACCTTGACCGAGATGTCTTAAAACTAACAATGGACTGTGGGGTCCTTAAACCCATGGACTACGACGTCCTTAACCTTGACCGAGATGTCTTAAAACTAACAATGGACTGTGGGGTCCTTAAACCCATGGACTACGACGTCCTTAACCTTGACCGAGATGTCTTAAAACTAACAATGAACTGTGGGGTCCTTAAACCCATGGACTACGACGTCCTTATCCTTGACCGAGATGTCTTAAAACTAACAATGGACTGTGGGGTCCTTAAACCCATGGACTACGACGTCCTTAACCTTGACCGAGATGTCTTAAAACTAACAATGGACTGTGGGGTCCTTAAGCCCATGGACTACGACGTCCTTAACCTTGACCGAGATGTCTTAAAACTAACAATGGACTGTGGGGTCCTTAAACCCATGGACTACGACGTCCTTAACCTTGACCGAGATGTCTTAAAACTAACAATGGACTGTGGGGTCCTTAAACCCATGGACTACGACGTCCTTAACCTTGACCGAGATATCTTAAAACTAACAATGGACTGTGGGGTCCTTAAACCCATGGACTACGACGTCCTTAACCTTGACCGAGATGTCTTAAAACTAACAATGGACTGTGGGGTCCTTAAACCCATGGACTACGACGTCCTTAACCTTGACCGAGATGTCTTAAAACTAACAATGGACTGTGGGGTCCTTAAACCCATGGACTACGACGTCCTTAACCTTGACCGAGATGTCTTAAAACTAACAATGGACTGTGGGGTCCTTAAACCCATGGACTACGACGTCCTTAACCTTGACCGAGATGTTTTAAAACTAACAATGGACTGTGGGGTCCTTAAACCTATGGACTACGACGTCCTTAATCTTGACCGAGATGTCTTAAAACTAACATTGGACCGCAATGTCCTTAAACTACCCATGGACCGTAATGTCCTTAAACTAGCAATGGACCACTATGTCCCTAAACTGGAGAGGGACCACCATGTCCCTAAACTGGAACAATAGAGCCACAAATGCTCTTTTGCCGGATCTAAACGATCCCGTTTAAGTTGATCTTAGCCTCAAATATGGCTAACGTATCCTTAAACCTTCAAACAGACTAGACTATGAATCCCTCCAATCAACTTTGGTTCAAGGGTACATCTCTGAACTCCTTTGACATCTGTCGTTGTAATCCTTCAACGTCATCAGAGAGGTGACGGGTCCCGACGGCCATACATGCAATGGACCCCTATGTCCCTAAACCGGAACAATGGAGCCCAAATGGTCTTTTGTCGGATCTAAACGATCCTGTTAAGTTGATCTTAGTCTTAAGTTAGACTAACGTATCCTTAACAAACGTTTGAGTTGATCTTAGCCTCAAATATGGCTAACGTATCCTCAAACCAAACCCCCAAACCCAAATCTAAGATAATACGGATTTGGACTAGTCCACGCCCTACGGGCGACGACATAACTCAGTCTCCGTATACAATCCACGGGCAACAAAACACAAAACAAACACACATGACACGAAGTGACCATTTGGAGAAGGAGAAAGTTGTTACCGCAATGCGGTAGCGTAATTAACTGCAGGGGCTTACGCCTGCAGGGAAGAGCGTCCCCACAATCAAAAACCCCTCAAGCGAGGGGGAATCTGACGAAGTCTGCTACATCGGACGCATCCGTTCAAACCTTCGATACAGGGTGCCATAAATCAACTTGGCATCCTCGGAGAGGTGGACGGATAGCACCAATTAGCATCTGCCCCGAATCTCAGGCGAGACGCCCAGTCGACGCCGCCATTCGGAGGGGAACATATATATATTAGTAGATGTTGTATATGTTTTGCAACCGCGCTAGCCCAGTCCCCGCTCTGTCGTTAGTTAAGTAACCTAACGGGTGATGACGGGACCCAGTGGCGAATGCGGATGGCATATACGTACATTTTATTTTCGTTCTTTTCTGGTGTGATTAATTGATGGGACTGCATAGATTCTTATCAATGCAAGGATAAAACAAACCTATATATATGATGTTGTTGGAACCAAGTTTTTTAAAAACTGACATTATAGACGTTCTCTTTTGCTTTGCACAGTGGTATTCGGTTATAAATATCCAGCACCTCATTCGATGAGGCAAGGGCCGAGATCCCTTCATCGGGAGTGACCCCTTAGGTAAAAGTTTGCGTCAACGTAATAACTTTACTATAGTCGATTATTTTTGCTTTGCATCGTGGTATTCAGTTTGGAATATCTTGCACCTCATTCTATGGGGAAAAAGCCGAGATCCCTTCACCGGGAGCGACCTCTTTAGCAAAAGTTTTCGCCACTATATATTTATAAAACCACTTGGATTCCTTCAACGAGATCAAGTTCATTACTTTAAAGGTTTTTCGCCAAAAACCAGCCGTAGCCCTCCGTCATTTTCTACAGGTAGTACTTAGTATTCGTGCTGCGTTTGTTGACTCCGTCAAGGCGTAGTGTGCGGTAGCTGAGTGGTACTTGTTTGTAGCATGGATATGTGATTGGTTAGGACATTCGTGCGGCCTTGTTGACTCCGTCAAGGGCTCGTGCGGGTGGGTTTAATGCAATCAAGATAATGATGGGTTGAACTTGACTAGGACTCTTTGATTTGTTGACTCCGTCAAGGTCACTTGGGTCCTAGGGGTAAAAATCATATCGGGAGTTTCAAATATACAGGAAACTTGTCAGGCTTGCGCATACCTTCTGGAGTGTGGTGACTTGAGTGGCTTCCATCAAGTTGTCTTGCGATGATAGTTGGATCCCGATTCCCACTGATGAGTAGGATTACTCCTCGGGTGATTCCAACTAATTCTCCTTTTGGGCTTAGAGGAGAATTCGAGGAAACAGTGGGAGCCATCCAGATTAGATAAAATGATTAACCATTCTGATCTAGGTTAGATTGCACGCTGAGTGTTTCTTCTCTCTCTCTCTCTGGCTGCGACTTTGACCCGACCTTTGACTAAAACTCATAAAACCAAGTTGACCGAACCTTCTTAAAACACTTTGGCTTTTGGAATATCACGGTGTCGCATACATCATTGCCACTTCTATATCACCTTTGCATTTCTCCAGAACACCCCGTATCACTAGGAACATCCACTTCCATTGGATAAATCCATCGTATGGTTATATACGAACTCGAAGGATTTGATTCGAGGATGGATTCTGGTTCTGGAGAGATTGAATAGGATTATTCGATTGTCTTTTCTCTTTACCTTCTCTCAGGTTGTGAGGGCTCCTAGGATTAGAAAAGAGTACACCTATTGAGCTTATTGGATAGTCTTCCTCCAGACCATAGGCGTGTGCCAAACGGTAGGTAAGGAAGAAAACCAACAAGCTTAACTGTGGTGTACAGAAGGAAATAAGTAAAGACATATAAAGGGATTAGAATAATGGCAAAGGAAATTGCGATCACCATCATTCACGACAAAGACCGTGTATACCCCTGCCACTCCTACATCCACTTTGCTTTTCTCTAGAACACTCTGTATCACTACGGATATCCACTTCCATTGGATATGCTATCGTATAATTACATACGAACTCGAAGGAACTCGTTTCAGATTCGGAGATGGTTTCCGGTTCAAGAGAAATTGGATAGGATTATTCAGATGTCTTTTCTCTTTACCTTCTCTCAGGTTGCGAGGGCTCCTAAGATTAGGAGAGTACACCTATTACGCTTATTGAATAGTCTTCTTCCAAATCTTAGGCTGGTGCTGAAAGGTAGGGAATGAAGAAAACCAATTAGTGTAAAAGAGGTGTACAGAAGGTAATAAGTAAAGACTTAATAAAGAGATTGCAGATAGGGCTGGCAAGTATATGGTTACTGTCGTGAATCAGGATGGTGGAAGAGGCGTTACTAGGAATACCAGTTAACCCCTTTTGAAATATTTTCATGTTTCAGTTTTACTGTGCAATGTTAATTGAAAACTGTTTTCCCAATTGGAATCTAACTCCAGGGTATGTATTTACCAGATCAGTTTCTCACATCTGTATGTTATTACAAATGGTGAGTGGAAGTAAGATATTGGGAATTGGGTGATTAGATCCTCTTTATATTGGAATTCGTTGTAATTGGTGATATTTGAGGAAATCATCTGGTTTTTGCCGGATAGCAAATATTTGGTTTTGAATATCCATTGTTATGCACCAATTTCAAACTGATATATCTGTACGTTTATTTTATAAAGTGAGATATAACTTTTTTGAAATTATGTCTGTGACATTTACCTATATTAGTTGGTGATTAGGTAAGGTGCATTCAACAACGGTGTAATTCTTCTTAACCATACTACAGTTTTTCAATCTATGACGCACAGGTTTTAAGTTGAACTCAGGGGACTTATACAAAGTATTGTATATTGTCCAGTGTCCATTAGGACAAATGGGTTAGTACTCACACTATATTCTGTTTACTCATGACTTCTCTAGTTCTAGACATGTATTTCGTTGAAATGCAAGGTCCAGATATTGAGAAGTTATAGATATAAGAATAAAGTAGAGAACCATTTGTTGGAAGTGTCAGGATTCTTCGATGAAGTCGAAGATGTAGATACTTGTGTTTGGTATTCCGTTGATAGTAATGGTTTTGCGAACTTACTTCTTTTTCAGGTTACTCATATATGGATGCACTCCTGTATGAGTAATGCTAATTAACCCCATTCCATTTGGTTGATATGCACTGGAGATAGCTGCATGATTTTGAATCTGGTTCAAATTAAATTAGTGCTTTTATTTCTATATCAGATATATATAGAATCAATTTATATCTTAATGATGTTAAGATATAGGGAGTTGTCCGGCTAATGCTTAAAACCAGAATCCGGATAAACTCAAGGCACGTTTCAGTAATGGCTGTTTGTGGGTTATCCTGGGTTTTGATGAGGGTTAACTTTCTACTATCAGGAAGATCAACATTTATATTGTTCTTGACTCGCCACAGTTTTAATAAAATGGATTTTTTCAGAAAAACAGAAGTGGGAGTATGGTAGAACTGGAAGTGATTCAAGAACCACAAACGATTACTGAAGATTTTATAGAACCTGAGGATTCAATTAGTTTTGACGTTCCATTAGCCACTCCGCAGATTTGGTGGGTAACCTCAGGCACCCGAGAGGTACTTCGGTCTTCTCAGGGACGGTGACAGGGAGGTTCTTGTTTACCTAGACTTGCCATTGCTGTTGTTCTAGAATAAAAGACCCGGCAGGAGGATGAGTATAGTATCGTTCTAAACTAGCTTTAGAAATGCACGTATATATGACTCTGCCAGAGGGTTATTGTAATCAGTGGGAGCAGCGGAAGCATAGTGGACAAGTAGCTTATGTCTATTTATAGACTAAAGCAGATATAGCGGAGATAGATCATCTAATGTTGATGTGACAGTCATAGGCTTTGACTTCATCAGAATAGGAGATGGATCTGCTAAGAAAGTAGTAGAGAATGATGTCCAGGTATTTTGGATGACATGCAATTGATAGGAAGAGATATTCCTATACTACAATCGGTTATACTGTGGTTGTCACAAAGTTGTTTCTCCACATAGGATATGGATATAATATCAGGTTTTCTGGTTACTAGATCTATGATTTTAGATCTATACTTGGGAAGTATCCTAATCTGGGTACTTTGACATTAATCCTGGCATGGTGGTCTACCTGCAGGTGATGGAGTCAACCTCTCTAAAGGTGTCTTACAGACTAAAGGGGAGAGAGTTCTACATGATTAACATATCATTTGCTTAGGCAATTGAGTTAATCATGAAATGTCAAGTACCACACCAGATATTGCTTTTGCACTAGATGCAATAAGCAGATATATTATTCTAACCCTGGAGAAACATTGGGAAGCAGTTTATGAACGTAAGTGAAAGTTCTTGGGATATGGTAACAGCAAGCTCCTTCAGGAGACGGTTATTATATCAGGCTTCCAAGGTGACCTGGATGACAGAGTGACTGTCAGAGTTATAGTTTTCCCTCTTTTGATGGATAGTATGTTGGACAGGTGGTCCAAGCGGATACTGAGGAAAGGCATGGCGCAGGATATTGATTAAATTCAGTGGACGATACAGTCTAACTAGTTTGCTGGATTTGGAGTTCACTTATGAACTGGGTCCCATCAGATATCCAGACAAATTCTAAGACAAGTATTACTCATTTCGGGAGATAGTTTTCTCCGCGAAGTTGAGATATAGAGAGATACAGAAAGAAACATTAGAACGGATCCACTCACTGAGGCTATTTCTCGAACGCAGTCATTTTCGCAAACGGGCTTTGTGAAACTGATTAGTACAGAAGTTGGGTGTTCGGTATCACACAGGCTGTAAGTATGCGACATCGCAATAATTGGCCTTAAGTGCAAGTGGGAGATTGTTGGCTATAGTGCCCTCAAGGCAATTATCATAGTCGCGGACTTGTGATTATGATGATTGAGTGAAGACCTATACCGATAAAACAGTCTTACTCAAGATGATAGTATGCTATCTGGTTTGTCTTTATCATCATATACATGTTGATAGAGCCCGTAGGATTCTTGCTTGACTGCCAGCATTATGATGGCGATCACATATGTGGGAGCTGGGGTCTATAAGCACATCCTTAAATGTCCCTAGTCGTAGGAGTATCGAGACCGGGCATCGATACTCCAGTGTAGACTAGTGTATAATGATCGAGACCCCGACGAGGGCGGTGGCCAGGTCTCACAAGCCATTGGCGTTAGTTTGTTCACCTAAGATAGTATACAGGTGCTCATTGGGTTATGAGTACACTGTACGGACTCGCCGGGAACCTGCTAGTTGGTTTATACCTATTGTCAAATAGCAGGTTCCCAGGTGACATGTGTACAGGTTAGTCTGTAGACCTGAGATCGTCATTTGTCTCGTGTGAGTTCCCATTGTGCTTTGATTACTACCCTACCACGGCTCAAAGGAGTCGTGCAAACAGGTTTTAGTTGGGTACACTCCCGACCCACATGAAGGCAGTGATCGGATCGTCGGGGATTCGTCTCTCCCGGTATTGGGGGTTGATGTCGTGTTGTGTACGGATGGCCATCACCATAAATCCGTGGCCACAGTAGACGAGAATTATCGATCCAGAATCGATAGTTTCTCAGGTGGTGATGGGTTTCATACCGACACTAAATATCGTGTTGTTGGGGGTCTGACTTTATCCACCCCTAGACTCGATATGTGATACTCTTAGACGAACAGACCAGACTGTACGGATATTATCACTATCAGGCTCAGTAGGGGTTTAGGATGAGTTTGCTCGTCGGCCTCCCTTTCGCTCAATACCTGGGTAGCCGTTACGTACAGCTAGTGCCGCTGACTTGCTTGTGGTTAAACCGACTGCCAGCGTATTGACGATTCTTTAGAGTCCCGCACAGAGAGTTTTCACGGTTCAGGCGATATGGTGTACATGGCGTATGTTGATACATACAGGTGTCCGATTAAATATGTGCACTTGCTGCGCAGACTTTAATCGGACGGTTGATAATACTAGCGGCTTAGGATTAAGCCAGATTATTAAATCAGGTTTTTGATTTAATAATTTACATATGTATTTATATATATGTATTCTAGTATTATTGTTCGCTATTAATTTTCTCTCTTGGCTATTCGTATTTTTATACGAATACGTATATATGTATTTCGGTACATGTACCGGGAAGTATTCCATATTTTATACGGAATAGCTTCTAGAAGTTTTGCCACCTCATTATTGATTTTCCATTTATGGAAATTCATTTGTATCATAATGAGGTGGAGGGTGTGAGGTGGCATGTGCATAGTATTATGCATAGTCTTAAGCATGGAGCTAAGTATGGAGCAATTGTTTATTGGAAAAAGAAATATTTTTTTCATGATGGGAATGAGAGGGGGGCGGCCACTTTGGTGGGTGATTGATTTCATTTTATTAGGTGATCATTTTACTTCATACTCTCCCTCACTCTCTCATTCACTAAAATGAAAAAGAACAAAAGCTTTAACCATTTTTGAGTTGCTTCATGCCAAAGTTCATCACCTCATTCATCTTCTATGCTTGCTCATTGAGCAAAACAAGTTGAGAGAAAATTGTAGTGACACTTTCATACATCCCCACTCTCAATCGCTAGCGACGTTGGAGCGTCGGTTACCTCGTTCGACGGGATTGGATCTTGCGCCGTTTCCCTCGGGTGGATCATCGGAGACGAAGGAAGACCGACAACCAAACCATATCAAGGAGCCGCTAGGAGCTTGGAATGAAGATCGAAGGACACGGATCAATTCGGTATAACTATTCTAACTCTTCGTTAGTTTGCTAGTTTAAGGTTTAAGGTCGATCTGTTAATCGGGTAGCGGTAGCGCCGGTTTTGAAAATTTTTGTTCCGCATTTTGGCCGCGTTTCGACGACCGGGGCGCTGCCGTGACCCTTTACGAACTACGTTCAAAACAGCTACAAACACAACGCCGTATGCATTGGTATTCGGCACAGAAGCGGTATTCCCTCTTGACATAGAGTTGCCCTCTCTACGAGTGGCAGTTCATTACGAGCAAACGGACGAAGAGAATGCTCACCTTCGGCTTGAGGAGCTCGATGCCTTTGATGAAACCAGGCTCATGGCACAACAAAATCTGGAGGCCTATAAAGCAAAGATGGCGCGCTCATATAAGAAATTGACTAGGCCGAGAACATTTCGCCAAGGCGAACTCATGCTAGTGGTCAAAAGACCTATGATCCCTAATCGTGCCAAGCGGGGCAAATTCGAGCCGAATTATGAAGGCCCGTATATCATAGATAAAGTTTACCAGGGTGGTGCCTACCTACTCATGGACATGCATGGTGAAAGACCTTTCAGGTCAATAAACGGACGCTTCTTAAAAAAATACTTCGCCTGACGAGTCACGGCCTAAGTCAATGATAGATGACGACGCCTATGTCCGCTCGCTATCTTTCTAAGCCTAAACTCTGTAACTAGTAGATGGCTTCCTTTTCTCGGACCGAAACGTCCTTAAACTAACAACGGACCGAAACGTCCTTAAACTAACGTTGGACCGAAATGTCCTTAAACTAACAATGGACCACTATGTCCTGAAACTGGCGACAGACCGAAATGTCCTTAAACTAACGATGGACTACTATGTCCTAAAACTAGTTGTTGACCGAGACGTCGATAAACTACTGTGGACTGTAGCATCCTAAGGCTGACCAAAAAAAAAGAAAGAATAAAAAAAGAAAGAAAGAAAAAAAAAACGGTATGTCCATAAGCAAAATGGGCATGGACGAAAACCCGAAAGGGCTCCGTAAGTAAAAACGGCAGAGCTACCGGCGAGTTTTTGCGAAAACCCGAAAGGGCGTAACTTCGTTAAAATACACTTGCAAGGTCATCTCGACCTTGTGAGGAGAAACCACCTGCGTGAGATCCTTACGACTCACAAGGGAGAAACACGCTTAGGGATCCCCACGATTGCTAAGGAGAAATTACACTTGCGAGATCCTCACGACTCGTAAGGAGAACCCTCTTATGAGACCTTCACGGCTCATAAGATTTGAAAGCCTTAAGCTACAGGGATCTGAACCTGTTCTTAAGCAGTCATACCCCCCGATTTTGCCCTACAAGCGGCTCAATGCCGACCCTTGTATACAATCCACGGGCGCGAATAAATCCCTAACAAAGTCACATCCGTGACCAGGGATATGTTTGCACAGTGAACCCCCTTGTAAGCCCTCTCGACTTATAAGGAAAAAGCGCTCTTATAAGATCCTTACGACTTATACGAGACCATGCACTTAGGAATCCTCACGATCCCTAAGGAGAAAACGCACTTACGAGATCCTCACGACTCGTAGGGAGAAATACCTTTATGAGACCCTTACGGCTCATGAAGTCAAAAGCCTTAGTCGGCAGGATCCTAACCCTATCTACTAAGCCACCTTTGTTCGACATCGACAAAGGCAAATGATGATTCGCTCATGGCAATATCCCAGTTGTAGCTATGCTGATGCCGAAATCGGTGTCTAATTCCAAGCTTGCAGCGAAAAGCCAGCGAGCCACACATGCATACGAAATAGCCGAAATGATGGGGCAACTTGCAAATAAAACCAGCAAGTAAAAGTGTATGCATGCAAAATAGCCTCAATGAATGGGCAACTTGCAATAAAAAACAGCAAGTAAAAAATAAAAAAAATGGCCGAAATGACTGGGCACCGCGAAAAAACAGCCGAAATGATTGGGCAATCGCGTGACTTTCGCGATATAAAAGCTGAAATGATAGAGCATCGCGGAAAGAAAAATATATAAAATGAAACCTTTTGCCCTACAGGTGATATCACATCAATCCATGTATACAATCCAGGGGCGCAAACAAAGAGAGAATCACACCTTCCCTCCCCAGGCTCCATCAGAAGAAGAAGCCAAATCTCAACGGTTCACAGACAGCCTGGAGATCATCTCAACATGCGTCTCATTACAACAAACGCAATATCAAGCAAAGCGGAACCGAGGCAATTCCCAGTTCCATGACTCGGCGGTGCACAGATGACCGAGAGTCAAACCCCGACTCCGTGAAATGCGGATAAAGTCAACCCTTCCTGATTACGTGGAACGTGGCCTATGTCAATCCTGACCCCGTGAGAAACGTTCAGAGCGGATCCTGGTCCTCGCAGAACACGGCTATGTCAATCCGACCCCATGGGAAGCATCCAGAGCGGAGCCTAGTCCTCGCAGAACACGGCTATGACCCCGTGGGAAGCATCCAGAGCAAATTCTTGGTTACGTGTAACACGGCTTATGTTAATCCCGACCCCGTGGGAAACGTCCAAAGCGGATCATGGTCCTCGCAGAACACGACTATCACCCCGTGGGAAGCATCTAGAATGGAGCCCGTTCCTCGCAGAACAAGGCTATGACCCCATAGGAAGCATCCAGAGTATATTCTCGGTCACGTGGAACGCGGCTTATGTCAATCCTAACCCCATGGAAAACGTCCAGAGCGGAGCCTGGACCTCTCAGAACACGGCTATGACCCTGTAGGAACCATCCAGAGCAAATTCCTGGTCACGTGGAACGCGGCTTATATCAATCCTGACCCCATGGGAAACGTCCAGAGCGGATCCTGGTCCTCGCAGAACACGGCTATGACCCCGTGGGAAGCATCCAGTGCGGATCCTGGTCCTCGCAGAACAGGCTATGACCCCGTGGGAAGTATCCAGAGCAAATTCCTGGTCACGTGGAACACGGCTTATATCAATCATGACCCCGTGGGAAATGTCCAGAGCGGAGCCTGGTCCTCGCAGAACACGGCAATGACCCCGTGGGAAGCATCCAGAGCAAATTCCTGGTCACGTGGAACGCGGCTTATGTCAATCCTGACCCCGTGGGAAACGTCCAGAGCAGATCCTGGTCCTCGCAGAACACAGCTATGACCCTGTAGGGAGCATTCAAAGTGGAGCCTGGTCCTCGCAGAACACGTCTATGACCCCGTGGGAAGCATCCAGAGCAAAATTCCTGGTTACGTGGAACACGGATTATGTCAATCCTGACCCCATGGGAAACGTTCAGAGCGGAGCCTAGTCCTCGCAGAATACGGCTATGACCCCGTGGGAAGCATCCATAGAAAATTCCTGGTCACATGGAACGCGGCTTATGTCAATCCTGACCCCGTGGGAAACGTCCAGAGCGGAGCTTGGTCATCGCAAAACACGGCTATGACCCCGTGGGAAGCATCCAGAGCAAAATTCCTGGTCACGTAGAATGCGACTTATGTCAATCCTGACCCCATGGGAAACGTCCAGAGCGGAGCCTGGTCCTCGCAGAACACGGCTATGACCCCGTGGAAAGCATCCAGAGCAAAATTCCTGGTCACGTGGAACGCGGCTTATGTCAATCCTGACCCATGGGAAACGTACAGAGCGGAGCCTGGTCCTCGCAGAACACGGCTATGATCCCGTGGGAAGCATCCAGAGCAAAATTCCTGGTCACGTGGAATGCGGCTTATGTCAATCCTGACCCCGTGGGAAACGTCCAGAGCGGAGCCTGGTCCTTACAGAACACGGCTATAACCCCGTGAGAAGCATCCAGAGCAAATTCCTGGTTACGTGGAACGTGGCTTATGTCAATCCTGACCCCGTAGGAAACGTCCAAAGCGGATCATAGTCCTCGCAGAATACGGCTATAACCCCGTGGAAAGCGTCCAGAGCGGAGCCTGGTCCTCGCAGAACACGGCTATGACCCCGTGGGAAGCATCCAGAGCAAAATTCCTGGTCACATGGAACGCGGCTTATGTCAATTCTGACCCCGTGGGAAACGTCCAGAGCGGAGCCTGGTCCTCGCAAAACACGGCTATGACCCCGTGGGAAACATCCAGAGCAAAATTCCTGGTCACGTGGAACGCGGCTTATGTCAATCCTGACGTCGTGGGAAATGTCCAGAGCGGAGCCTGGTCCTCGCAGAACACGGCTATGACCCCGTGAGAAGCATCCAGAGCAAATTCCTGGTTACGTGGAATGCGGCTTATGTCAATCCTGACCCCGTAGGAAACGTCCAGAGCGGATCCTAGTCCTCGCAGAACACGGCTATGACCCCGTGGGAAGCATCCAGAGCGAAGCCTGGTCCTCGCAGAACACGCCTATGATCCCGTGAGAAGCATCCAGAGCAAAATTCCTGGTCACGTGGAACGCAGCTTATGTCAATCCTGACCCCATGGTAAACGTCCAGAGCGGAGCCTGGTCCTCGTAGAACACGGCTATGACCCCATGGGAAGCATCCAGAGAAAATTCCTGGTCACGTGGAACACGACCTATGTCAATCCTGACCCGTGGGAAACGTCCAGAGCAGATTTTGGTCCTCGCAGAACACGGCTATGACCCCGTGGGAAGCATCCAGAGCAACTCCTGGTCCCGTGGAACACAGTTAAAGTCAATCCTGACCCCGTAGGAAACGCCCATAGCAACTCCTGACTCTGCGAAGTGTGGATAATGGAAACACCATCAATCACTTACAGGTCCTCTCGACCCGTAGGGAAGAAAACTCTCTTGTAAGATCCTTACGACTTACAACAGAAAACGCGCTTAGGAATCCTCACGATTCCTAAGGAGAAAATACACTTACGAGATCCTCTCGACTCGTAGGGAGAAAAGTTTTTGTGAGACCCCCACGGCTCATGAAATTGAAAAGTCTTAGGCAGCAGATTTGAACCTGCTTTCTAAGCAATCACTACTTCTCGAAGAATTCAAAACGGAATGCTCACTCTATCATCTACAGGCTATGCTTACTAAAGTGACATGCTGATAACAAAGAAAAGAAGAAAGCAAAGAGATGTATCTTTTATTCATAAATTCAATTGGGTACAAAATACATCTTATGAAAGAATAGGAAAAATGGATATATTTTATTCGAAATTACAAATGGTACAAAAATGATTATTGAGAGGGAAGCGTTTTCAATAGTCCAATCAGCTGCTCGCACATTTCCCTCAGCTCCTTTTCTTGTTTAGCTGCTGCGACCAACTCTGCTTTGACCTGGGCTTGTTGCTGCAAGTGGGACGAAAGTTGCTCTTCGACGGCCCGCTGAGCTGCCCCACGATTCTGTACATCTCGCTCTATGAGGTCGAGCTTCTGCCTCAGCGTTAGCCCGTCGGAAATACATCGTAGAAGGCTCTAAATGATAGTCTTCAACTGCACAGCATTGGCATCAACCTGAGCATGCAGTCGAGCAGAGTCACTTGAAATCTTTTCATATTCCTTACGCTTTAAGGCCGCTTCTTGTTTAAGATGGCGGAAGTAGGGAGTGCTCTGCTCAATCCACGCAACCCGTTGAGAGTTCACAGCCAGGACCTCAGGAGCAGGACGTCTAAACTCAAGCTCATGCAGACAGGCCTCAATTTTTCTGCAATGATTAACCCAGGACACCACAACGCCTTCATTATAAAAGTGCACGAGCGTCGCCAGCATGGGATTAACCTCAGCAGCGAAATCTGCAGCAAGGGCAGGAGTCTCCGCATCAAGCTCCTCGAGATGATTGATCAACGTGCGCACCTTTGGAAGAGGGGCGTCGAGAGAAGGGGCCTGTTGGTATTACGACTTGAGACTCAAACGGAGATGAAGTCGGTGTCACAGCTGCAAAGCAAATCACAGTCAAATAACTGTTCAAGAAATAAAAGAATTTCATGAACAACGGAGTTTACTATACCGGCTACAGCAGGTGGTAAGGCCGGGAGTACCAGTGGTGCAACTGTTCTTTCGTCTCCTTCTTCAATCTGTAGTGCTGCAATCAAAACAAAGAAGAATTAGAAACGATTTGGCTGCCCGTAAAAGAAAAGAAAAGACATTATCTAAAGGCTGTACTCACCAGCATCACTAGATGAGGCAATCTCTGACTGAAAGGAAAAGTGTGGGTGTAGCGCCTGATACATGTGATCAAAAAGGACTCCTGTAAGGATGCAGTAATGCAATGTCAGTACATAAAGTATACTGCCTACAATGAAACTGATGAGTCACAAATCCGCACCTTCCAGTATTTGAGATGGTACGAGAGAAAGTAGAGGAGCGGTCACCGTCAAAGCAGCAACTGGAGATGCTTCCTCGGATGGCATAACCCTAATGCTCATCACACCTGCATTAGAAATAAGAGAAACACTGTAAAAAGAAATTGAAAGAGATTGCAGAATAAAGGGGAAAGTGATGACCAAAAATCTACCTGGTGAGTCGCCGGTCGAGACCGCGACAAGGACGTCACTGGATGCAGCGAATGCTTCACCCTCCTCCTTCGGAATGGTCTCGCCACTAGTAGCCTCATCTCCCGATTCCACGAGAATCGTCGTAACACTCACAGCACCCGGCAACGGCAAGAAGCCGCAAGGGGAAAGAGCGACGATTGGAGCAGTTCCCGACTCTTGAGAAAGAGTGGCTACCTTGGGCTCAGCGATTGTAGCCATCTCACCTACCTCTACCTCGGGCTCGGCGATTGTGGCTGTCTTACCTGCCAATACCTCAGGCTCGGTGGTCACCACCATGTCACCTATTACTTCCTCGGCAAGACTCGGCCCTACAGGATAGGATATATGAGAACCTGAAAATTAAAGCTTTGACGAAAGAACCCAATGTCACGTTACCTTGGGTCGGTTTTTCGATTGCCTCCCGAGCCGCACGTGCTGGCTGTCTGTGGGCGGTAGACAAGACAGCCAAAGTATCCTCTCAAGGAGTAGGGACAGGGGTGACAGCTCTTGAACCCGCACCCGCATCCAAGGCGGCGGTACGCTCCTTTGCCGCGTGCATCCTACGCTTCCTTTTCTCCCAGGCCGTGAGGGCAAATCTCCTAAAGACCTCCTTCAACAGGACATCATCGTCCGCGCCAATAGTTACCTCTGGAGCCGTTATGGCATCCGTTATCGGTTGCTTAAGTGAAGCTTCTTTCGGCAATACCGGCGGAACTGAGATAACCGACCCAGGAAACGTCTTCGCACCACTCTGTGAAGTCGGTGCCATGCCTGAAATAACCTGAGTAGAGATAGTTCCTATAATAAGATGAAAAGGAAGGGTCAGATTACCCATAAGAAACGGGAGCGGAGACGTGGTGAGCCGAAATATACCAACGCCCAGCGAAGCGCGAATCCTCTCCTCCTCCTCAAAGGTCCTAAGGGAAGCCACGAGAGCCTCTTCAGTGGAAATGCCTGTTAAAGAAAGAAAAGTGTCAATCAAAACATGATAATGAAAATATAATGCAATGACAGAAGGTACGACTGATATTTACTTGATTGCGCGAGGATGGCCAGTCCCGCTTTGTGGCTTGCTGATCGCATAGAAGCTGCAATAGCAGTCTCCAGATCAGTATCGTCCGGCGCTATGAATAGACCCTCATTGGTCTCATATTTTCCCAATCCCTTACTATAAGGAGCATGAGGCTCCTGACCAAATACAACGTCGGCAGAGAGGATCGACTTCTTCTTCCTCTTCTACGAGCGAGCTCCGGTCGCCGCAAGCACAAGTTTACGTTTAGTGGGCACCTTGGGGCGACAAGTCCCGATATCTGAACCCACGCCAGAATCGGGGGAAGCTACAGTCACCATTTCTACAGGAGCTCGGGGTATCGGTAGCTCGGGCCTGTCATGCGAGACTTCGAATACCGCAACTTCTCTTAAGGGAGGTGGGAAAATGGTCTGTCGCTTCAGAGGGACGTTTCGATCACCCGCAGGGGGTGCACCTTTGCGATCGAGCAGCAATCGCTTCTCCTCCCTGATGACGGCGCCCATTGAATGTTGATACCACGCCACGTACACATTAAGGGCCTTTGGGACACAGCTCGATTCGCTGATAAAGAAGTTGGACCCTATGTTCAAGTACATGAAATGATGTAGCGCGCTCCGCATTCCCTCTTCGGTAGCAGCAGGTTCTGCCAAGAAAGCCTCAAGTGGAACGCCCTGATTGTAACTCAGCTGCTGGGCAAAACGATGCGGGTTGTATCTCATGAATAACGCCGCATCATTTTGCCTGAATACGAGAAAGCCCGACCTGATGGAGTACAGATGAAGAATCTCCCGAGCTTTCAACACAGAGGCCCCGTCTTTAAAGATATCTTGTAATGGCAGCACCGCTTTTGAAGTTTCCTGGCCGACAGTCAAGACTTTTTCGGTGAAAGACATACCATCTCCAACCGTGCGAGGAAGAAGGAGCAAACCCCTAGCTTCCCGCGGTGACGGACTCACAATGGAGGCATCAACCAGCCGCATTATCCGAAGGAACCTGCATCTGTCGTAAAAAGATGGTCTTTTGTGGATACCGAAGACCCCAAGCACGTGCAACTCTAGCCATGAAGTGAAGTAATGCATTGGGAATTTGGCGGGATGCACCCCTAGTTCAGTGGTATCCGCTGCCAAGCTGAGGCCGTGATATAGGTGGGCTAACCCGGCGATCCCGATGGCCACTTGTATTCCGGTAACCATACGATACACTGGGTAGAAAACAGAAGGCTTCATGTAACGAGGGTACATAGGAAGCGCAAACCAGCTTAACCATAAACTGAGAAACCCGAGAAAGAACGCTTCCTCATCGATGCCCGGAGCGGCGATTTCTGACAGGGGGACGATCGCGACGTCGGGAAGAAAGAAATCCTTTTGATCGGCTTCCAATATTGGCCGACGGTCCAAGCCAAAGCCAAAAGGATCATCAAGTTTAGCAAACTTTTCACCTTGTCGCAACAAAATTTCTGGGCGAAGAAAACGGGCAATGAAGTCCGCAAAGCTAACCTCCCAGCCTCCGGATTCAAGAAAGAGGCTCTCATACATGTTCAACACCTTTATCAGACTTGGGAACTGGTGCTGAATGGCGTTATCTGGGGTAAGGCCCATTACCACTGATTTGGTGGCAAAAACATACTCATCCGGAGGAAGCAGCTCCTCGTAGTGCTCCTCCCTAACTGGTAAAACAGAAACCTCGGCAAATTCCTCCAAGGAAATAGAGACCTCTCTATCCAATAGGAGGAAGGTATAAGTCGGAATGTTCCACTGCTCTAAAAATGCCTTGATCCACCATATGGGAGGTGCAGATTACTGGAACAAGGAAGCGTCGATCGCAGGGTATAAGCCAAGCTTTAGCAGCTGTGATTCCTTTGCCGATAAGATATATCGGGCCCACTGCAAGTATCCAGCCGGATGACGGGGAGTTAGTCCGATGTTATAGGGCTGTCCCCAAGGGCGCGACTCGTCCTGACATATGCGCCGCCCTAGGGTGTCTAAAGCCACCAGCGGCTGCACGGGTACTACGGCAATAGAAGGCCGAAGGAGACCTTCTGAATTCTAATTTACCTCCTCTACAGTATAATTGATCGGGGGAGCATCTGCATAAGGGATTGCAGAGATAGGCTCCGAGGGTGCCGCACAAGAAAAGCTCCGGCTGCCTCTGATAATTTGATCATACCATCTACTCCATAGGTGAAGATTCTTGTATTCTGGATCATGGTCTTTGATCGGCGCAAGAACCTCTCGGTCTACGGGCGCCTCAGGAAATCCGCCTTCTGAGCGGATGAACGGAAAAGAAGTGTCGAAAGACATGTCGCCTGCACGAAAAGAGACAAAAGTCAATTGTCAGTGTTATAATTTAATTTAAATTCTGACACTTGGTACTTTAGAATTTGTACCACACCGCAATGCAGTAGAGAGAGACCAAAGGGGGCCCACAAAACCTAGATGACAATTCATCATTGATAAAACAGCCTCATCATTTGATGAGGCTGTCATTAGTTGAGGAAATCCTCAAAAAAAATTCTCATTAAATGAAAGATATTTCGGGCAGAGGAGTAAATCTCCCTTTGAGAGAAATGCTCTGTGACAGAGTGACACTTGTCAAAACTCTGATCATGAAGGAATTAAATTCCTCAAGAGCCTTGCTCTAAAAAGAAAATAATGATGAAATAATCCATAAAAAAATTTGAAATCAATTTTTATGAATTAAAAATTCTGAGATCTTCAAGATCCATGAACAAACTCTTAAGAGTTCTTCATAAGAGATTAACAAATCTACATGATTATCAAAAAGAGAAAAGCTCTGTTAATGAGTTAAGAAACCCTGAAAAAGATCTCTTTAAGATCCATGATTCCAAGAGAGCAAAGCTCTATCAATGAAGCCCTAAAAAGGTTTTCTTTAGATCAAAAATCTATGAAGAGTAAGACTCTGTTAATGGGTAAAACCCTAGATTATTAAAAGATTTAATCTTTACCTAAATTTTCAAAAAGTTTTTGTCCTTAAGAGAATTCTTAAGATGGAGAGCTATGCTCTGTCAGAGAATGAAAATTCTCAGAAAAACAAGGAAGACGATGAGCAGTGATCATCCCAGAGGACCAAAGGTCCTATTTATAGGCATTGAGTGCCGTTCCAACTTCTCAGTTGATCCGAAGGCGCAGATGCTGCCACCACTGCACTCACGTGTGGGCTACGTGAGCGCAACGGTGGGGGGCATTTGTTTCCCCCAATCAGAGCAAAGCTCTGTTCAAAAAAATTCAAATTTTGAAATGAAGCAACGCTTCAGATGCAGCGCCAAGTGCGCTGCGCCCTAAGCAGCGCACCATGTGTGCGCTAGTGCTAGGTGCGCTGCGCTCTAAGCAGCGCACCACGTGTCAAACACGGGTGCGCCATCGCAATGTGCGCTGCCTTTTAAGCAGCGCACCACGTGCAAAGCACGAGTGTGCTAGCGCTGGAATTAAAAACTCCCTACCGTTAGATCAGAGATCTAATAATAATGATAAATCATTAATTAATCAGAATTAAATTCTGTTAAGGAAAGATTCCTCAAAATCTTTCCAAATAACAAGATTGTGCTCTGTAAATCAGAGCGCCGTTGGATCAATGATCCAATGGTAAATAAGAATTACCAAAAAACAGAATAAATTCTGTATGGAAAGATTTTCCTATCTTGTTAAAAAAAATAAAAAGATTGCCTTCTGTAAAACAGAAGCCCTAGGATCAAAGATCCAATGGTGGGGAAACATCCCCAAATCAATCAGAGAAAGATCTCTTTGACCGATTCAACAAATCAACCTACCATATAAAAAGGCCTCTAGACATCAAGTCTCAGGGACACAGAGAGAAATACAAAGAAAGAGAGAGAAACCTCCCCAGAAACTTTGATAAAATTCAAAGAGCAAGCTCTTGCAAGAAGATTTTTTTTCAAGGTAAGAATGAAGGATAATGAACACAGAGATGAAATCATCTCATGATTAAGAAAGAAGAATTCATTTTTAAAAAAAAATCATAGATCTAAAAAGACAAAAGTCTTTCATAAAGAGATCAAAAGATCTCATCATAAAAAGAAGAAGAACATAATTCTTCTCACAGATCATGGATCTATAAAGGCAAACCCTTTAATCAATATAAGAGATTGGAAATATCTCCTGCAAAATAAGAACTGTTGTTTTTAGATCTTGAGACAAAGTCTCTTTTAATATAACATAAATTTGTTTCTCAAATCATAAAACTGATCAGATGCGCTTTGCGCTCTTGAACTGCGCTTTTGCGCTCTCTGGACTGGCGCTCAGCGCCAAAAGCGCCACGTGTCAATCACGTATGCGCCAATTAACCACTAGCGCTTTGCGCTCTTGAAATAGCGCACTGCGCTCATGGGCTGGCGCTCAGCGCCAAGCGCACCACGTGCCACTCACGTGCATGCCACTAAACTGAAAGCGCAATGCGCTCATGGATTAGCGCTCAGCACTCATAAACTGGCATCATGCACTCATCATCTGGCGCCTAGCGCCAAGTGCGACATGTGTCCCTTACATGTGCGCTATGTGGCAGAAGCGCACTGTGCTCTTTGACTGGCGCAAAGCGCCTAGCGCGCCACGTGTTGCACTGACAGAACATAAATTGTTCTTTAATAAGCTCAGAGCTCTGATGAATGCTCAACATTCAATAAAAGAAAAAAAGCATTGTCAAGATATAAATCAATACTCAGTATTTTTAAAAGGGCCATGCCCAAATAAAGGCTCAACATCCCAAAATAAAATGTTAAACATTTTAACCTGATTGGACCTAGCCCAAGATTGGTCATGAGTCCTCAACTCATATTAATTGAGCTCATCTGCTTATAAATATGTCAACAGATCTTAACCCCAAAATTGGTTCAACCAACTCACATCGGTTCGAGGGTACATCTCTTTACTCCTCTGATATTTGTCATTGTAATCCTTCAACGTCTTCAGAGAGGTGACGGGTCCCGACAACCAAACATTCTATGGACTGTGGGGTCCTTTAAAACCCACGGACTATGACGTCCTTAACCTTGACTGTGAGGTCTTTAAACTCACGGAATATGATGTTCTTAACCTTGACTGTGAGGTCTTTAAACTCACGGACTATGATGTTCTTAACCTTGACTGTGAGGTCTTTAAACTTACGGACTATGATGTCCTTAACCTTGACTATGAGGTCTTTAAACTCATGGACTATGATGTCATTAATTTTGACTGTGAGGACTTTAAACTCACGGACTATGAAGTCCTTAACCTTGGACTGTGGGGTCCTTTAAAACCCATGGATTATGACGTCCTTAACCTTAGACCGAGATGTCCTTAAACTAATATTGGACCATAATGTCCCTAAACTAATCGACCGTAATGTCCCTAAACTAAACAATAGAGTCCAAATGCTCTTTTGTTGGATTTAAACGATCCTGTTAAGTTGATCTTAGCCTAAAAATTAGACTAACGTATCCTTAACATACGTTTAAGTTGATCTTAGTCCCAAATGAGACTAACATATTCTCAAACCCAACCCGCAAACCCAAATCTAAGAAGATACGGATTTGGATTAATCCACGCCCTACGGGCGACAACATAAATTAGTCTCCGTATACAATCCACGGGCAACCAAAAACAAAACAAACACGCACGACACGAAGTGACCATTTGGAGAAGGAGAAAGTGGTTACCGCGATGCGGTAGCGTAATTAACTGCAGGGGCTTGCGCCTGCAGGGAAGAGCGTCCCCACAATCAAAAACCCCTCAAAAGAAGGGGAATCTGATGAAGTCTGCTAAATCGGCCGCATCCGTTTAAACCTTCGATATACGGTGTCATAAATCAACTTGGCATCTTCATAGAGGTGGACGGATAGCACCAATTATCATCTGTCCCGAAATTCAGGCAAGACGGACCTACACGGTCGCGTCTTCAGATTTTCGGCGGGGAACAACCCGCTGGGGATGCGCCGAGCAGGAAGGGACTCGGCGGCCTCACGATGAGGGCTTCAGATTCTCAACGTCCGATGGGCAGGAGGATGCCCGCTGGGGATGCGCTGAGCAGGAAGGGACTCGGCAGCCTTGCGATGAGGGCTTTAGATCCTCAGCGTTTGATGGGCAGGAGGATGCCCACTGGGGATGCGTTGAGCAGGAAGAGACTCGGCGGCCTCACGATGAGGGCTTCAGATCCTCAGCGTCTGATGGGCAGGAGGTTGCCCGCTGGGGATGCACCAAGCAGGGTAGCTGCTCGGTAGCCTCGCGATGAGGGCTGCAGATCCTCAGCGTCTGATGGGCAAGAGGATGCCCGCTGGGGATGCGCCGAACAGGAAGGGACTCGGCGGCCTCACGATGAGGGCTTCAGATCCTCAGCGTCTGATGAGCAGGAGGATGCCCGCTGGTGATGCGCCTAGCAGGAAGGAACTCGGTGGCCTCACGATGAGAGCTTCAGATCCTCAGCGTCTGATGGGCTGGAGGTTGCCCGCTGGGGATGCGCCGAGCAGGGTAGCTGCTCGGCGGCCTCGCGATGAGGGCTTCAGATCCTCAGCATCTGATGGGATGCCCGCTGGGGATGCGCCTAGCAGGAAGGGACTCGGCGGCCTCACGATGAGGGCTTTAGATCCTCAGCATCTTATGGGTAGGAGGATACCGGCTGGGGATGCGCCGAGAAGGAAGGAACTCGGCGGCCTCACGATGAGGGCTTTAGATCCTCAGCGTCTAATGGGCAAGAGGATACCCGCTGGGGATGCATCGAGCAGGAAGAGACTCGACGGCCACACGATGAGGGCTTCAGATCCTCAGCGTCTGATGGGAAGGAGGATGCCCGCTGGGGATGCGTCGAGCAGGAAGAGACTCAGCAGCCTTACAATGAGGGATTCAGATCCTCAGCGTCAGATGGGTAGGAGGTTGCCCGCTGGGGATGCGCCGAGCAGGGTAGCTGCTCGGTGGCCTCCCGGCGAGGGCTTTGATCCTTAGCGTGGGAGGGGCCGTAAGGGGCCTACTAAGGACGGGGCCGAGTAAGGTTGCTGCCCGATGTCTCTTGGTGAAGGCTTTGATCCCTGGTTTGTTAGGGTAGGGAGCTACCGGCCGGGGATAGCCGAGCAAGGGCGGGCCCGGTTGCCTCTTATGAGGGCTTTGATCCTTAAGGATGGGCCGAGCAGGGTTACTGCCCGGTGCCTCTTGGCGAGGGCTTTGATCCCTGGTTTGTTGGGGTAGGAAGCTACCATCCAGGGATAACCGAGGAAGGGCGGGCCCGGTTGCCTCTTGGCGAGGGCTTTGATCCCTGGTTTGTTGGGGGTAGGGAGCTACCGGCCATGAATAACCGAGCAAGGGCGAGCCCGGTTGCCTCTTTCGAGGGCTTTTCATCCTTAGCGCGGGAGGGGCCGTAAGTGGCTTACTAAGGATGGCCGAGCAGGGTTACTGTCCGGTGCCTCTTGGCGAGGGCTTTTTGTCCTTAAGAATGGCCGAGCAGGATTGCTTCCCGGTGCCTCTTGGCGAGGGCTTTGGTCCCTGGCGTTGTGGGGTAGGGAAGCTACCAGCCAGGGATAGCCGAGCAGGATAGCTGCAGGGCTGCCTCTTAGTGAGGGCTTTGATCCCTGGTGTTGTGGGGTAGGGAAGCTACCAGCCAGGGATAGCCGAGCAGGGTGGCTACAGGGCTGCCTCTTGGTGAGGGCTTCAATCCTTGGCGCTAGAGGGGCCGTGGAAGGCCTGCCAAGGATGAACCTAGCAGTGAAGCTGCTCGGTTGCCTCTTAGTGAGGGCTTAGATCCCTGGCGTTGTGGGGTAGGCGAGCTACCAGCCAGGGATAACCGAGCAGGGTAGCTGCAGGGCTGCCTCTTGGTGAGGGCCTAGGTCCTTGGCGCTGGAGGGGCCGTGGGAGACCTGCCAAGGATGAACCAAGCAGTGAAGCTGCTCGGTTGCCTCTTAGTGAGGGCTTCGATCCCTGGCGTTGTGGGATAGGCGAGCTACCAGCCATGGATAGCCGAGCAGAGTAGCTGCAAGGCTGCCTCTTGGTGAGGGCTTTGATCCCTGGCGTTGTGGAGTAGGGGAGCTACCAGCCAGGGATAGCCGAGCAGGGTAGCTGCTCGGCTGCCTCTTGGTGAGGGCTTAGGTCCTTGGCGCTGGAGGGGCCATGGGAGGCCTGCCAAGGATGAACCAAGCGGTAAAGCTTCTCGGTTGCCTCTTAGTGAGGGCTTCGATCCCTGGCGTTGTGGGATAGGCGAGCTACCGGCCAGGGATAGCCGAGCAGGGTAGCCGCTCGGCCATCTCTTGGTGAGGGCTTTGATCCTTAGCGCTGGAAGGGCGATGGGAGGCCTGCTAAGGATTGACCGAGTAGTGAAGCTGCTCAGTTGCCTCTTGGCGAGGGCTTTGATCCCTGGCGTTGTGGGGTAGGGAGCTACCAGCCAAGGATAGCCGAGCACGGTAGCCGCTCGGCTGCCTCTTGGTGAGGGCTTTGATCCCTGGCGTTGTAAGGTAGGGAGCTACCAGCCAGGGATAGCCGAGCAGGGTAGCCGCTCAGCTGTCTCTTGGTGAGGGCTTTGACCCCTAGCACCGAAGGGGCTGTGGGAGGTAACGAAGCGACGGTAGGTTGAACCGACGCGAGCAGAGTTTTCTCTCCCTCTGTAGGGGTCCCGGTCTCGAGGCGGAGGAGCGGCGACTTGAGGAACTTGCCCTGCCATTTGGACACGGATGGGCGCCTCCACGACAGACGCCAGTCGGTCTATCCGGCCGGCAAGGACGTTGATGGCATTCGACGGAGGAGGTTCTTCCACACCTCCGTTGAGGGGGAGGCAGCGGCTGGTGCTTGGATCGTCGTGATGATCGCTCGCCATTAGGTTGAGATCGGAAGGCGAACTTTTGTTTTTGTGGAATCTAGATTTTCCCACAGACGGCGCCAGCTGATGGAGGCGTAGATCTCCTTCAGATGTTGCCCTCCGTTGATCTACTGATGGCTGCGATGGGTGGCTGAGATTGGATCTGGAGGCTGTAGCTCCTGAAGCGTGTGGATCTCAATGGGTTTGAGATTGTAGTTGCCGAGCTACCTGCAAGGAAGTCCCGGGGTAGTTGTACCACCGAGGACCCTCCGACGGTCAAGTTAAACTAGAGATCCGAGCAGAGAAACGGCTTAGTGGAGTAAAAAATGGTTTACTTGAACCGTCTGAAGAAGGGGTTTATATAGTGGTGGCAGCAGGCAAGGCAGGCGCGAGAATCACGTCGGCCGTTACTCTCCCGACGTCACGCCCGCGTGATGAGTGAGACCTTCCATTAATGGTGAGACATGCTCGTTAATGGGGGATCGTGGTGGCGTGGAACGTGGGATGTGGCCGGCGGAGATCTCGCGCATGGCGAGATTCGCAGGATGGCGGTTACGCCTGCAAGCGGTGCCGTCGGTCGGTCGATGAGACCGAGGAAGATGACCTCGGCGGGAGAGTTCGCAGACGAGCGGGAGAGCCGAGGTATCTTGGTTCTGCGGCAGCCCGGAGATGAGCTGTGAGGCCGAGGCCGGTTGTGCAGGGGGCTCGGAAGTGAGCCAGCGTTGGTCGGTAAGACAGGCATAGGAGTGGTCTGGTCGGCCACTGTAGGTCCTTCTTTGCATACTCTGGGATATGTCATCTGCCGCGTGTCATGATCTAAGAAATTACCGTTATTGAGCATCATCAGTATCCAAAATAGATGAAAGTTGGTGTATTCTTGCAATAGGCGACGAAGAACAAGATGATCATGTCGATTATCCGAAAAATAGGCAATGCTGTTTTATTAAATCCGAGAAATTAAATCCGTTCTCAGGAAGTTTTCCTCCAGATCTCGGGACCATTTAACTCTATTTTGACGGCCAACAACCTCGATTATGCTTTTTAGGGTTTATGACTTTTGACACAACAAAGAAGTACAAAGCCTTTGCAGTTTCCACGTGAAAAGTCAGAGTCTTATCATACAAATTAGTGATCCCTGTAAATCCTTGCTCAGGGAGAAATTTCTTCTTTCCACAATCCTCATATTGATTTACACCAAATATTAATCGGTTTTGGATTTGATCGAATAAAATCTTGTACTATATGTACACATTAGTCTATAATTTAGTCAAGCCGAACCTCAGAAATAATAGTCTATATGATGTTTGATAATTAAACCATTTGCCACCAGTCGAATTAATGGACGAGTGATCTAAACATTAAGAAGGTTGATAGTTCAGTAATATCATTCATTGTTTAACTTTTCTCTGTCTCCAACTCTATTCAAAACCTAACATGAAAACCCAAAATTTGAATTCCTCTATTTGTTTGTGAGGAATAACTTAACACCCAATTTCCCTCTAAGTTACGACAAAAACAACAACTTATAATTCCATATGAAATCATTCCATTTTTTCCAAGTTATGTCCCCTCTATTCTGTTAAAGTCTTTTGACCAAAAAATCTCTTACTGGCGTTCCATGTCCGCGTCTTACGTCTCAAGTGTCGCTTATGTCTCAGGTATTCAGGCCAATCTTTTGCAAAGGAAACGTTTCATGCGCTTCATGTTTCTCTTTGTAGATAAATATAGTCTATTAGCGATGTAGTTGTAGATATTCAAGTATTAACGATGCTGAATGTTGCCAGAGAAAAATATGGATTTCTGTAGTTATGATCTCATGTTGAACTAAATAATAGCATAACCCGAAGCCGAGGGTAGATATCTTCTTGCAAATTTGTATGGTTAAGTCTCATTTCCAAATTGTTAAAAATGGAAAGTCTCTCTACTAATGAAGTTAAAAGACTTTATATAACCCAACCTGAACACAACTCGAAAGTTAGATCGTCATCCTAAAATGAACTGATCGAATGATGATTTGATTATCATATTTCGTAACTTGATTAATAATAGATGCTATGACCGTTTGGACCTGATTTAGAAATTCTTCTACAACCTGCTCTGCGTAATAGTCCATGAAGAATACATGCCCAGCTTATATCAATTTGGCCCAAAGTTTTCTTTTCTTCATTTATTTCTTTCGCGATTGATACATAGAAACTTAAATTGCAAAATGGACTATTACAATCTTAATGACATCAAACATGTACCATTTATTACACATAAGCATCACATTACTTACTCTCATAGCATGCATTTATTCTAAGAGACCATAAATACATAAATATTCGCTCTCAAAATTCAAATAGCCAACCCTTTTGGAACAATCTTGTCTTTGATCAACATGTAGATAGGCACCACAAAGCAAAAGTAGAACATTCCAGTCCATCCCAAAATGAAGCGAATCATGAATGTAATTGGGTTCACACTCTCTGGCTTCTTTGCATCCTCCACTTTTGGTCCAAGCTGCGAAGAATTAAACATTTAATTAATGATTAATACATACATTAGTCTAAAATTTTTTATTTACCAATCATAAAAGATGGTATGAGATTTATATGAAGATTAGGAAGACAACGCGGATCGGGTGTGTCACCAGACAGTTGATTTTTTGACTGTGGATCCGGAAAAATTTCTTAAGATATGGCACTCATTTATCCATAGAGCTAGCGCGATGCTTCATTAACATGATTTCGTCCGAATTTTATAAATATGGGTTTTACACACATGTTTTGGATGCCCGACTTTTCTGCAAATTTTGTGCTGTTCTTTAAGGATTAGATATGGTATGAAGTTAACCCTGGAAGGAAAAACTGGCAGAAAGCGAATATCTTGTAAGAAATGGAACGGTCATGTGTTATACTGGTAAAAAGTGAGGAAAATGTATACCTGCAGAGGTGAGTCTCCAGAGGCTCTCTTAACACCCGTAACGGCTGTCCCGATGATCAGACCGTGTCGACGGACCCCACGGTACCACTTGGGTCCGACACGTGTCAGCTTGATGTCTTCAAAGCCAGCATTCTTGAACCATTGCAAGTACTCATCTTCTCTAGGGAAGAGCATCCAGATATCAGCCATGATCCTTGATAGCCAATATGTTGGGTACACAGGACCAATCATGCATGCTATGCCTCCTGGTTTCAGAACCCTGTATGCTTCTGTGACCCCCCTTTGTGGATCAGGCCAATACTCAATGCTACACATATGGCAACAACATCAATTTTTTTTGTTAAGTTGGTGAAAATTTGAAGAATAATCGTTAAGAGTTAATTAGTAATCCATTTATCCAAAAACACAATAAGCTGATATATAGAAACGGTTCTTAACATGATATTAGAGTCGTTTGAATTCGTACTTCCATGTACACATGAATTTTGAAATGGAATTAAACTGGTAATTTGGCCCATTTTATCCGTATGCACGATAAAAAGGCAAATTTTTTATTTAAATGCAAAATAATATGAAATATGGGTTTTGCAAAAAATGTCATCCGGCGTCCAAATATGTACACATGGCAAGTCAACGGTGTCTTACACAAATCACGTATGATTTGAAGCCATATTATTTTGATACCATCTTAAATGTTACTGTCAGGCCACCAGCTCCAAAGTACTCATGATAAGGGTTGTTAGATATAATTCTATATTCTAATTAGTGCTGCTACCTGCCAGCAGAAACGTATCGGTCAGCATAATCGGTAGGGAACGGCAGGTCCTCCGCATCCCCCTCCACTATCCTACACTCCTTCAAGTCCTCCTTCTCTTTCGCCTTGGCGAGCTGGTGCGGCGACTGATCAAGAATCGTCACGTTCGCCGCGTCGACAAACTTAACTATCCCTTGAGTCGTGTACCCGGTCCCGCCGCCAACGTCGACCACTATCAGGTCGCGGCTACAGAGGTCGGCCGGCACGATTGTGGCGTCGCGGACAAAGTCCCCGCCGCAGAGGGCGAGGAGGTACTCGTAGATTATGGATAGGAACCTGTAGAAACATATTCTATTAAGCTCAACTTTTCATAAAAAAAAAGTTAGAAAGAAATTGAATATAAAACATAAAAGGAAAATGGGACCTGTAGAACCAAAAGGCTTCTGTCTTGTGTTGGAACACTCTTTGTGTTGAACCCATGGCTGTGAGTGCAGTGGGAGGTAGGTTTGGGAGTAATGTGAGTGTTGTGAGATAAGTGAGAGGGTTTGGAGTTGTATTTATAGTAACAGGAGGAGGGGGAGATGACGAAGCCGATGATGCCGCTTAATTTGACTGCATGGTTTTGTTAGATCTTGACATATTTGTAATAATAATAGATTTTATTATCTTTTTTCATGCTTATCTGATGGGATCTAAATTTAAATTTCAATGGTTTTGATGGTTGCCATCATGGGAAAAAAATCATATGGGAAACTATCTATAAAACTATTTATTGGGAGGAGGATCTACCGTACACGTGGCAGATTGTGTGTGAATCTACCGTACACGTGGTAAATTGGGTGTGAATCTCAAAAATAAAGAAGCGCGCTATTGTTTTGTACGCGTGGCAGATTGGGTGTGAATCTCAAAAATAATGAAGCGCGCTATTATTTTGTACGCCATCATATTTGATGGTTTAGCGGTTGTTGAAATTGATTTTAAATTCGTTATCCCGAAGCCCTAAAAATCAAGCCCAGAAATTGGCCAGGATAGAGCCTAAGAGTGAGCACGTGCATGGCACCTAGTATGAACTTTTGTCTTTTAGTGGCGGCTCATGGCTGCAGCGGGTTCGATGATGTGTTGGGGTTAAAGATTTAGATTAACCAAAATTTATCGGATATGAGATCCAAATATAATCCTCTTCTTTCTTTCTTTCTTTCTTTTATTGGGGGTGCTTAATTCCCCAAAAAATGACGAAAAACTTTAGCAATCAAGTGATTCCCACCACACATATATCCACAAAACAATTATCACCAAGACCAAACATAAAAAATTTTGCAAAACAAATGAAAATAATCATGTTTTTCAATCTCGGCGTAGATCCAGATTGAAGAAGATGGGGTTAAATTAAGAATTTGAGCGGGATTTATCAAAATTGAGAATCAATAGTAGTAAAGAATCAATAACAAACCCTAATTACTAAATAACCTTAAATTCTTGGAAAATTCAAACAAAAACATTGATGGAGAGAGGGACTTACCTTCGACCGAAGAAGAGGATCGATGGAAAGAGCCGCGGCTTCAGGCTTGAAGAGAAGATGGGCAAGAAGCGATTAAGGGTTTTATCCTTACGTTTCTATACCCGGAAAGAAATTAACGCAAGAAGAAGACTTACCAAAATCATTAAACAATCTACACAAAACCCCTAGCCTCTCAACCAGAAGAAGAAAATCACGTTTCTCAACATTCGACGGAGGAGAACTCGCCGCGTGGGCTGCGGCCCATTCCCTGCTATGAGCACCAGGCACATACCCCGAATTCTCTCTCTTTCTATATATATATAGTGTGTGTAACGGAGGAAAGGCGCCCTAGGTGGTTTTTTTCGTTAAGTGGCATCAAAAACTTTACCCTCCATCATTTTATTCGATGATCAGCACCGTCCATTATGATCTTCATCGTCAAATATGTTGATACATCAAATTTCATGTGATTCTAACACCTTTTCACCGTTGATTTAGTTGGTGCAAAATTAACGGTTTACCGACAATATAACTTTTTACATTGTTAAATCAACGGTGAAAATATGTTAGAATCACATGAATTTTGGTGTATCGACATACTAAACGATGAAGATCGAGATGGACAGTGTCGATCGTCGAATAAAATGACGGAGGGCAAAGTTTTTGACGCCATCTAACGAAAAAAGTCTCATAGAGCCTATTTCCTCCATTACTCACACACACACAGAGGAAAAGGAGTATGAGGTGGCGGCCTCTTTTCCAAAAAGGAGCGCTCGCCCCAAAACACACCTACCCCCATGCATTTCACCGATCCAAACCGGTCATATTGTTCTATGTATCATGAAACTCTTATGTACCAAAAATCTCGAGATATGAGAACTTCTAGCCTGTCCATCAAGAGACAACATTTTTTTAATATCGATAAGCCATTGATTTTTCTATCCGCTTGATGAACTGTAGGGTTACTAGGCACTCTAAGAAGGTTCTACAAGACATCAACCGTGCCGGATTAAAATTTTAGCCGTGCCGAATAACTCTAAACAAGATCTTTAACTAGAGATTAGGCGAAAACTAGCAAGTTAAACTCTTTAACACTAATTGAATACGAAATACAACCTTTGTAGATCGGTCCTTCACTTCATATGCTCCTTATAGTAGTCCCTTCACTGCGATCATCATGCTCCCGACTCTCGGACGGCTCTGTGAGAAGATGGCAACGGTTTTGCTTGAAGTCTTCGAGGCGAAGATGATCTACGTCGAGAGAATACAAACTCAAGCTTCTACTTCACTAACTAGAGAATTAGTAAAGCAAACACCCTAAACTAAAGTGCTAGTCTAGTAGAGGATGATGAAATAGGAAATGGGTACACTTTGGAATTTCTTTTCTCACTTTGTATCTCACTCTTTATCAAACCCTAGAAAGAATTGAAGGAGAAAGAAGATGAGCTCAAAATGAGAATGAAAACTTATCAAGAGAGAGCGTATTAACCATGGTGAGTGAGTATCATATACTAACTCATGTAGAGACATTACCATGGCTAATTATAGTGGTTAGGTTAGTTAATATCTTAAGTAAAACAAAACTAGTGGACTAAGTCAATGCAACATAAACTTCATGAAGCTTCATGCATTTTAACTCATTATCCACTAATTTTAAAATTACTTTAAATATAAAAACCTAATACTATAATAAGTATGGTATAAGTCTTAAACACCCATGATATTTGTATCAACAACCATGATACAAAAAAGAACACAAATAAATATATATCACATATATATTAACTTGTGCAAAAGTGAGAAAAACAAATGCTTAAGTGAACCAATGTTAGTTGTAAATTAGTATATCACATATACAATTATACACTAAATTATTAAATCAACACTTGACTTAATAATCTGGTTATATCACATATAACCGACTAATATTCAATATATCGACTTATCGAATCAACCCTTGATTCGATAACTTGGTTATATCGCATATAACCGATCGACACAAATATCGCGAGAATAGAATACGGTATCACATACACGCATTATTCTCGGTCCCGCACATATCACATATGCGCTCCTATTTCGTTTCACCTGAGCCAGTAAGACCTCTATATAGGACTCTAAAGACTCGTCAATACGCCAGCAGTAGGTGGTGATCATATCAAGCATCCACAAGCCGTCAGCAGTACTAGCTGGACGTAACGGCTACCCGGATATTGAGCGATCAGAAGATCAGCAAGCAAGCCCACTCCAACTCCTGCAAAAAGCCTGACAGTGACACTACCGTACAGTCCGGTCTCCTCGTCTGATATGTCGCATATCAAGTCTAGGGGTGGTAAACGTTAGACCCCAATAACCGATAAGTCATGCCGATATGAAGCTCATAACGGGTCGAGAAACTACTGGTAACACTTACCAGTAAATCTCTAAACCAGCCCTGGCTAGGGACTTCCCTGTTATGGCCAATCGAGCATAGCGCAACATCAACCCCCAATACCGGGAGAGACGAAACCCTTTTTATCGCCCATTGCCTCCATGTGACTCAGGACTCAGTTATATGTATGCCCTAGAGGCCATTACTGTACATATGATGTATATTGTAGTGGATGCTGGGACATATATAGGGAGGACTTTCTTGCTCGACATGATAGTATGCTATCTGGTTACTCTTTACCTTAACGTATACATTGACTGTCTCTCTGTTACATGTTGGTAAAGCCCTTAGGATGTGTACTTGACTACCTGGACTATGATGCGGATCATACTAGTGGGGACATGGTAGTCCATAAGTACATCCTTCAAAGTCCCTAGTCGTGGGTGTATCGAGACGGGGTATCGATATACCAGAGTAGACTAGCGTATACCTTCTCGACCCATACAGATGGGCGATGGATGATCCCATATCCATTGGTGTTTGACATCGGAGATGATATACGGGTGCTCAGTAGAGACTGGGTACACTGGACGGACTCGCCGAGAACTCCCAGATGGTATTATACCTTACGTCAGATGGCAGTTCTCAGGTGACACTGGTACAGAGTAGTCTGTTGACCCGAGATCGTCATAGAGTCTTGTGTGGTTCCCACTGTGCTTTGATTTCCATCTTACCACGTCCATGAGGGCGTGCAAAACGGTGGTTTTTGGGTACAGTCCCGAGTCACATGGAGGCAATGAGCGATAGGAGGGGATTCGTCTCTCCCGGTATAGGGAGTTGATGTTGCGCTGTGTTCGATTGGCTATAACAGGAAATCCCTGGCCAGGGTTGCTGAGATTTACTGGTAAGTGTTACCAGTAGTTTCTCGAATTGTTATAGACCTCATATCGACACGACTTATCAAGCTATTGGGGTCTGACGTTTACCACCCCTAGGCGAGATATGCGACATATCAGACGATCAGACCGGACTGTACGGTAGTGTTACTGGTTGGATTCACAGGAGTATGAGCGGGCTAGCTCGTCGATCTTCTGATCGCTCAATACCCGGGTGGCCGTTACGTTTGGCAGACCGCTTGCGGCTTGTGGATGTTTGATATGATCATCACCTGCTACCGGCGTATTGACGAGTCTTTAGAGTCCTACACAGAGGTTTCCTGCCTCGAGCAAAACGAAAGAGGAGCGCATATGAGATATGTGTGGGGCCGAGAATAATACCAGTATGAGATACTGGATTCTATTCTCGCGATTTGTAACATTGATCGGTTATATGTGATATAGCCGGGTTATCGGATCAAGTGTTGATTCGATAATTTGTTACTATTCATATTAGTCGGTTATATGTGATATGACCGGATCGTTAAATCAAGTGTTGATTTAATGATTTAATGTATAATTATATATTTGATATATTATTTTACATTAACTAATATTGGTTCACTTAAGATGGTTTTTCTCACTTGTTGTGCACATTGTATATGTGATATATTTTCATGTGCACTTGATTGTATCATGTTTGATGATACATGCAAAATTGGGTGTATTTTTGATTTGAACCATATTTAGGTTAATGGTTATGGTTTTGAATTATTCATTTATTCATTTGATTTAAATTCTTTAAATCTTTTTGTGTAAAATGAAATGGTTGCTAGTTTTGTCTTTTGTGAAAACTTAATGTAGTTTTCAATTAGCAACCATTCCATTTTATATTCAAAACCTAACCACTACCTAAACTAAAGTTTGCTCTCTACAAGAGTCAAACTAACTATGGTTGCCATCATGATACATATCATATTATTTCTCCCATTGGAGAATGATACACACCATTCTCATGAGATTCTTCTTGTCCATTCATGTTCCTTCATGCTTCTTCTTCTTCTTCATCAAGAAGAAGAAAGCTTGGAACCTCCAATGGTGAAATGATCAAATGAGTGAGAAAACAAAATCTAAAGTCAACCCATCTCCTCTTTCTTCATTCTCTACAACATGCCTTGTTGAAGAGTGTGTTGTCTTCACAAGTTTCTTGACTTGGTGAAGGCGGAGCTCGAGTTTGAGATGCCTCGACGTAGATCTTCTTCGGCATCGTAGTCTTCGACTTAGCCCGATTATTTCTCCGACGAAACCATCACCGGAGTCCGGGATCCGACGACCGAAGCGGAGGGACATCGTCTTGGAGCTATGGAGGTGGAGCAAAGAAACTACAAAGGTTGTATTTTCTTCACTCATTAGTTATGTTGATAACTAGTTGCTTCTTTTTCGCCTAAACTCTAGCCAACGATCCGTATAAGGGTTCTTCGGCACATGTAAAATTTCAATATGGCATGGTTGATGCCTTGTGACAACCCCTTGATGTGCCTAGGAACCCTACAGTGGTATCAGAGCCAAGCTAGAGGCTTAGGCGATCCCCGGACGGAATTAGAAACCCGATCGAACCAAAATCCCATTGCAAAATCGCTCTCTGTACTTTTTTCAAAACTGTTGATTTTTGGGAATTAAAAATATGTAGAAAAACAAGCAGGCTTTTTTAGAAATTACTGTGAAATTTGACTTCGTGATTCCACTGTTCAAGCGCGGAACCGCCGCACAAGCATGGCTTGTGCGGCGCTTCCGCGGCCAACTAGTTACTGACACGTGTCAAATTTGCACAGTAACTCCTATTGCGCAGTGCTTATTTTCCTGGAATATTTTAAACTGAACTCAAGAGTTGAGTTTTTCTGAGTTGTTTTGGGAAATCATTGTTTCGATCGGAAAGTCTAATTCTGTCTATGTGTTTTCCGGATAATTTTGTTGAATATGTTAAAAAGTTCGACCGTATATAAATACCCAACTTATCCCCTGCCGGAAAATTTCCAAGTGTTGGATTTTTCCGTGGTTTAAAGACATTCTAAGTAGTGCAAGTAACGCGATGGACCCTCTAGAAGACAACAAACCATAACTCGATTATGTGACCGTCTTGAACTGCCCTTTGAACCTTCGGGTTTGGGGCAGTACGGCGTGCCACATGTGAGGCGTTGGCTTGACCCTTCTACGGCTGGACCGTTGGTACTGAGGCATGAATTGAATGTCTTTGACAGTATTTCATGTATTGAGCAGTTTCGGGAAAACTTGGGTGTTTGAATATTTGATCGGAAAGTTTAACATTTTCTGTTTATCTGGAATGGGATACAATAATTGGAATTCACAAGTAGTTATGAGATAACTAAATGAATGTTATAAACATAGTAGTTTAGTCTCACTTGATCGGTTGCCACGGAATTTTGATGTGATCAAAAGTCCGTCGCAATCACGTAGTGTACGCGGATACTCGCCGGGTAAACTTAATAGACAGCCTCACCCCATAGCCCCGACCAAGTGACTGTAGGAGAACCCCGTCACCGAAAGCATCCGTTCGGGTGCTCGCGGCAGCGGTGTTCCGCCTTGGTGCACTTTGTCGACGGCATCGGGGGTGCAGCCGCCTATTGAAGTTTGCGACGAGCATTCGATCAAATTTTCGGGAATCTTGTTGAATTGCCCGATTTGATATTGAAAAGTGTTTTCGATAATGAGACTAAAATGCGGGGTTTATAATTGTTAGGCATGTGATGTCTAAGTAATTCATTTGATTAGGCATGAGATGTCTATGCATGTTGCGGATTCCAACTGTTGTAGTTTTACACTTTCTTTTCTGTGACCGTAAGTGCAGTATGACGATATCGCCGGTTTCGTTGCTATACGTCAACGACAATTGGGGTATGCATACTTACTTACGTTGATGACATGTGATGTTATGTGTTGCTGGATATGTTATATTGGATCGTCGTGTTTGAATAGCCGGGGGTTTTTATGTGAGATGAGTGTTTTTCATTTTCATTCATGTAAAAACTTGTATGTAATATTCTTTTATTGGGGCACTTCCATGTTGCGGAAGTTGTCACCGGTTGTATATTATTTACTTTTCCGCACTAGGATAGACCCAAGGAGGAGGGCACAAGTAACCGGGTTCTGGAGTCCAGTGGGAGACCAACTCGAGGAGTCGAGTCCGGGTCTCCTAACTCTAGAACTGGTAGGGTTGCTTGCCGCTCTCGTAGGGGTCTAGGGGTGTGGGTTTGGCTATTCATCACGACCGTGGAATCCGTGTTTTGTACTGGCTCGTATTGAAAACACGGACGTCCTAGTATATCCAATATTTCATATGATTCTTCTGCTGCGATATCTGTGATGTGATCATGTGATGTTCTGTGATAGATACAGTATATAGTATATGTGATATATTATATAGACGTTACTTATGTTTTACACCCGCGCTAGCCCTGCCCTGCTCTGTCGTTAGTTACCTAACCTAACGGTGCACGAGGGGACATCGAGGCGAATGCGGATGGCATAAGTGTACGTCATATCTATCTGTGATGTTTAGGTATTTAAATGATGGGACTTCATTAATGTGATTAATGAAAGAAAAGAAACCTTAAGATGTTGTAGAATCGAATTTCAAAATTAAAACAGGTAGCTACAGTTCTTGCTTTGCACAGCGGTATATGTGATATATCCTGCACCTTATTCGATAAGGAAAGGACCGAGATCCCTTCACCGGGAGTGACTCCTTTAGCAACAACTGGCAGATGCTACACACTCGGTTTGTTTTTGATTACTTTTAAGAGTTTTTGCTTTGCACAGCGATATATGTGATATATCCCACACCTCATTCGACGAGGAAAGGGCCGACGATCCCTTCGCCGGGAGTGACCCCTTTAGCAAAACTGGAAAGGCCTCAAAATCAATCCATTTTAAAAATTCATTCGATCCTACAACGATATCAAGTTCATTACGCAATAGGTTTTCAGAAAAACCTGTCGTAGCCCTCCGTCATTTCAGATAAGTGCTGTTTAGTATTCGTGCTGCGTTTGTTGGCCTCCGTCAAGGCGCAGTGTGCGGTAGCTAACCAGTATTTATCTGCTTATGCATATGATGCAGATTGAGTTAGGGTAGTCGTACGACCTTGTTAGCCTCCGTCAAGGGTCGTGCGGGTGGGTTTGATTCGATCAAGAAATGACGGGTTGAACTTGACTAGTAGCCTATGGTTTGTTGGCCTCCGTCAAGGTCATAGCGTGCTAGGGGCAAAAGATTATCGGGAATTTCAAGTGTTGAAATTTGCAATGAGATTGCATACCTTCTATGAGATAGTTGGATCCCGATACCCGCTGCGAGTAAGAGTTACTCCTGGGAGAGTTTTGCACATTGCAATTAGCCGATCAAGTAGGTGTCTAGAAAGGTGTCAACGGGGTTACGCCTCTGGGAAAACGAGGTTTACACTAATTAGGTTCGTGCGAAAGCACGGGGGACCTCCCTCAAAGTACCGACACCGGCCTGGCTGAAAGATTGGCGAACTTGTAGTGTGTAATTAATCCCGGCTAGTCTTTCCTTTTAGGGTTTGAAGGAAGATTTGATAAAAAGCAGTGGGAGCCGTCCTGATTAGATAAAATATAACCAATCTATTCTTGCAAGAGCGCACGCTGAGTGTTTTCTTCTCTCTCTCTCCTGGTAGCGAACATATCACGCCTTAAATCAAGATAATAATACGGATAATTGACCGAACCCGCTTGTTATACTGAGCTGGGGAACGTTGGTCCCGCTCCAACTTATAATTGTTATAAGACAGAGCAGGAAATTGGGGAATACTAGATTTCCCGTGCCGCCCAAACGAAGAGAGTGCATGTTGATGCATCATCTTCGGGTGTGTTCATTACATAGAACTGTTTCTCAGTATCCTCCCGATCCTGGGTATGTGATACCGGATCAGGATCCCAGATATGTAATCTGTTACATAGGGCTACAAAAAGGTAGAAAAACTGAGAACGGGTGATAGGTTTCATGAGGCAGAAAACGGGGCAAGTGTTGCAGCCAAGTCTGTCGGTCACTGTCACCCTGTATTACCTGAATACGTTGATTCTGAACGAATGTTATTAGATACCGAACCTGATATACAAAATCATATCAGTCTCTTTATTAGTAAAGAAATAATAAAATTTTGTATTGTTGGATAATGTTTTGAACATTTCCTATATCAAAAGTTGATCGGTTCAGGCACGTTATCTAAAAGCATTGATGTTCTAAATCAAACTACAGTTCTTAGTAAACGGAACACACAGAAGAGGAAGAGTTCAGGAATGAACGAATCCTTCTTGAGGTATTGTAGACTTGGTCATATCAATGCGACCCGACTGGCTGGAGTTACATTAAGATGCATATTTAAATTAGTTTGAATTTACATCTTGTGAAACTCGCCTGTCATGTCACAAAGATAAGATGACCATAGCCCTGTTTGTTGGAAACAGAGGAAGAGTTAGTGAACTCTAGGGATTGATGCATGTTGATGTATGTAGGTCCCCAGTCTGCACATGCCAAGACCGGTTCTTTGTACTTCATTACATTCTCTGATGATCTCTCGAGATTCAGACATATGTTCCTGTTGAAACACAAGTCCGAACCTTTTGAGATATTCACAGAATATAAGTTAGAAGTAGAGAACCAAAATATGGGTATAAGTATTATGTCCTTTGATGAGATCAAGGAGGAGAATACTTGAGCATGGAATTCCTGGACTATTCTAAAGGAGAATGAGATTCTCTCTCAGCATTACTCCTCCATATACACCATTGCACGATGGTATATCGGGATGGAGCAGATACACCCTATTTGATATGGTGTGCTCTATGATGAGTACTACTGAGTCACCTATTTCCTTATGGGAGTTATGCACTTGAGAAGTTGCATAGGGTACTAATCAAATCAGTTGCCTACCACTTCATATGTGATATGGAAAGGGAAGAGCCCATGTCTTAAGCTAGTTAAGATTTGGGGGTTGTCCGGCCTATGTCTAAAAGCAAAATCTGGACAAGCTCGAGGCAAGGTCTGTCATGTACAACTGGAAAGGTTCCAGCTATACAGATGACAGTAGATGATTTGGTTCAGCATTACTCCTCCGAATACACCATAGCACGATGGTATATCGGAGTGGAGCAGATACACCCTATTTGATATGGTGTGCTCTGTGATGAGTGCTACTGAATAGGGTTGGAATCAAATGCGTTGCCTACCATTTCATATGTGATATGGAAAGGGAAGAGCCCATGTCTTAAGCTAGTTAAGATTTGGGGGTTGTCCGACCTATGTCTAAAAGCAAAATCCGGACAAGCTCGAGGCAAGGTCTGTTATGTACAACTGGAAAGGTTCCAGCTATACAAATGACGGCAGATGATTTGGTACAACCAAAGGATTCAGTAGATACCAACGAACCTCAGCCTCTCCGCCGATCTAGTAGGGTTCCTCACCCACCTGAGAGTTACTTCGGTTTCTCTATGACAGTGGGAGCCAGGAATGCATCATGAGATGATGACCCAACTAGTTTCGAGCTGGCCATCAGGAGTGAGACTCTGTAAGAATGGCTGGATGTTTAACGATCTGAGATGGAATCCTTATACACCAACAAAGTATGGACTTTTGTTGCAATATCTGAAGGGTTAAATCCCCATCAGGAGCAAGTATATCTTGAGAAGATTACTTGGTGTAGATGGAAAAGTTGAGACTTTCAAAGCTAGACTTTTTAAAGGTTTGCATCATTGACCAGGAGTGGATCATGATAAAGCCTTTTCTAAGGAGCTATGCTTAAGTCCATCCAGATCCTACTTGCCACGGCTACATACCATGACTACGATATCTGGTGGTTGGGTGTCATGACTGCTTTTCTAAATGATGTTTTGGAAGAGAGCGTCTATAAGTACACAGCCAGAGGGCTTCGTAGACAGTGGGAGCAGCGGAAACGTGTGCAAGATGTTTTATGTGATAAAGCAGGCATCGCGGAGTTGGAACATCTGTTTTGATGTGGTAGTCAAAGAGTTTGACATCATCAGAATGGTAGATGAACCTTGTATAAACAAAAGGGTAGTAGGGAGTATTGTGACGATCCTCGTAGAGTACGTGGATGAGATACTCTTGATAGGGAAGGAGTTTTCTATGCTACGCTCGGTCAATCTCCGCTTATCACAATGATTCTCCATACAGGATCAAAGTGATACCTACTAAATCCTGAATTGTGGATCTATGAGATAGATCTAATTGGATGTTAGGATTCTCACTAGTTGTAGTGAGATGGTATCAATCGATCCTGGGGAGAATCACTGGAAGTGTTCCAGAGTGATAAAGACGACTGAATGTCAGTCGCAGGCATTGTCTTTACCCTCAGTAAAGGGACGATATGTTGGAAGAGTTCCAAGCTAGATACCGTGACATACTAGACGATAAAGGCAGGATACAGCGCTACTTAAGATGCTACCAAAGAGGCTGTTTGGATGTATAATGGTTCATGAGATGAACTATGTTCCTACCATTGTGAGACAATGGAGTTGTGGCTTATGCCAAGGAACGCTGGTCCCATCAGTGATCCAGACTTATTCTAAGGCAGTGTCACCTGATCATGGAGATGGTTGATCTCCAAGATGATCGAGGCAAGGAGAGCAGACTTAGAGGATAACACGGCGGATCCACTCACGAAGGCCTATTCCCAGAGAGAGACTTTTATGGGATGGTTGAGTATGAGATACTGCAACCACTGCTACAGATGGCCCTAGTGCAAGTGGGAGATTGTTAGTTATATGTATGCCCTAGAGGCCATTACTGTACATATGATGTATATTGTAGTGGATGCTGGGACATATATAGGGAGGACTTTCTTGCTCGACATGATAGTATGCTATCTGGTTACTCTTTACCTTAACGTATACATTGACTGTCTCTCTGTTACATGTTGGTAAAGCCCTTAGGATGTGTACTTGACTACCTGGACTATGATGCGGATCATACTAGTGGGGACATGGTAGTCCATAAGTACATCCTTCAAAGTCCCTAGTCGTGGGTGTATCGAGACGGGGCCTCGATATACCAGAGTAGACTAGCGTATACCTTCTCGACCCATACAGATGGGCGATGGATGATCCCATATCCATTGGTGTTTGACATCGGAGATGATATACGGGTGCTCAGTAGAGACTGGGTACACTGGACGGACTCGCCGAGAACTCCCAGATGGTATTATACCTTACGTCAGATGGCAGTTCTCAGGTGACACTGGTACAGAGTAGTCTGTTGACCCGAGATCGTCATAGAGTCTTGTGTGGTTCCCACTGTGCTTTGATTTCCATCTTACCACGTCCATGAGGGCGTGCAAAACGGTGGTTTTTGGGTACAGTCCCGAGTCACATGGAGGCGATGAGCGATAGGAGGGGATTCGTCTATCCCGGTATAGGGAGTTGATGTTGCGCTGTGTTCGATTGGCTATAACAGGAAATCCCTGGCCAGGGTTGCTGAGATTTACTGGTAAGTGTTACCAGTAGTTTCTCGAATTGTTATAGACCTCATATCGACACGACTTATCAAGCTATTGGGGTCTGACGTTTACCACCCCTAGGCGAGATATGCGACATATCAGACGATCAGACCGGACTGTACGGTAGTGTTACTGGTTGGATTCACAGGAGTATGAGCGGGCTAGCTCGTCGATCTTCTGATCGCTCAATACCCGGGTGGCCGTTACGTTTGGCAGACCGCTTGCGGCTTGTGGATGTTTGATATGATCATCACCTGCTATCGGCGTATTGACGAGTCTTTAGAGTCCTACACAGAGGTTTCCTACCTCGAGCAAAACGAAAGAGGAGCGCATATGAGATATGTGTGGGGCCGAGAATAATACCAGTATGAGATACTGGATTCTATTCTCGCGATTTGTAACATTGATCGGTTATATGTGATATAGCCGGGTTATCGGATCAAGTGTTGATTCGATAATTTGTTACTATTCATATTAGTCGGTTATATGTGATATGACCGGATCGTTAAATCAAGTGTTGATTTAATGATTTAATGTATAATTATATATTTGATATATTATTTTACATTAACTAATATTGGTTCACTTAAGATGGTTTTTCTCACTTGTTGTGCACATTGTATATGTGATATATTTTCATGTGCACTTGATTGTATCATGTTTGATGATACATGCAAAATTGGGTGTATTTTTGATTTGAACCATATTTAGGTTAATGGTTATGGTTTTGAATTATTCATTTATTCATTTGATTTAAATTCTTTAAATCTTTTTGTGTAAAATGAAATGGTTGCTAGTTTTGTCTTTTGTGAAAACTTAATGTAGTTTTCAATTAGCAACCATTCCATTTTATATTCAAAACCTAACCACTACCTAAACTAAAGTTTGCTCTCTACAAGAGTCAAACTAACTATGGTTGCCATCATGATACATATCATATTATTTCTCCCATTGGAGAATGATACACACCATTCTCATGAGATTCTTCTTGTCCATTCATGTTCCTTCATGCTTCTTCTTCTTCTTCATCAAGAAGAAGAAAGCTTGGAACCTCCAATGGTGAAATGATCAAATGAGTGAGAAAACAAAATCTAAAGTCAACCCATCTCCTCTTTCTTCATTCTCTACAACATGCCTTGTTGAAGAGTGTGTTGTCTTCACAAGTTTCTTGACTTGGTGAAGGCGGAGCTCGAGTTTGAGATGCCTCGACGTAGATCTTCTTCGGCATCGTAGTCTTCGACTTAGCCCGATTATTTCTCCGACGAAACCATCACCGGAGTCCGGGATCCGACGACCGAAGCGGAGGGACATCGTCTTGGAGCTATGGAGGTGGAGCAAAGAAACTACAAAGGTTGTATTTTCTTCACTCATTAGTTATGTTGATAACTAGTTGCTTCTTTTCGCCTAAACTCTAGCCAACGATCCGTATAAGGGTTCTTCGGCACATGTAAAATTTCAATATGGCATGGTTGATGCCTTGTGACAACCCCTTGATGTGCCTAGGAACCCTACAGTATAATACCATCTGGGAGTTCTGGGCGAGTCCGTCCAGTGTACCCAGTCTCCACTGAGCACCCGTATATCATCTCTGATGTCAAACACCAACGGATATGGGATCATCCATCGCCCATCTATATGGGTCGAGAAGGTATACTCTAGTCTACTCTGGTATATCGATGCCCCGTCTCGATACACCCATGACTAGGGACCTTGAAGGATGTACTTATGGACTACCATGTCCCCACTAGTATGATCCGCATCATAGTCTAGGTAGTCAAGTACACATCCTAAGGGCTTTACCAACATGTAACAGAGAGACAATCAGTGTACACGTTAAGGTAAAGAGTAACCAGATAGCATACTATCATATCGAGCAAGAAAGTCCTTCCTATATATGTCCAAGCATCCACTACAATATACATCCTATGTATAGTAATGGCCTCTAGGGCATACATATAACTAACAATCTCCCACTTGCACTAGGGCCAACTGATAACAGTGGTTGTAGTATCTCAACCATCCCATAATAGTCTCTCTCTGAGATAAGGCCTTTGTGAGTGGATCCGCCGTGTTGTCCTCCGAGTCTACTTTCCTAACCTTGACCCCCTGGAGATCAACCATCTCCATGATCAGGTGACACTGCCTTAGAATATGTCTGGATCACTGATGGGACGGGCGTTCCTAGGCATAAGCCACAACTCCATTGTCATACAATGGTAGGAACGAAGTTCATCTCATGAACTAATATACACCCAGACTGTCTCTTTGGTAGCATCTTTGGTAGCGATGTATCCAGCCTTTATCGTCTAGTATGCCACGGTATCTAGTTTGGAACTCTTCCAACATACCGTCCCTTTACTGAGGGTAAAGACAATGCCTGTGACTGACATTCAGTCGTCCTTATCACCCTGGAACCTTTCCAGTGATTCTCCCCAGGATCAATTGATACCATCTCACTACAACTAGTGAGTATCCTAACATCCAATCAGATCTATCTCATAGATCCAAAACCCAGGATTTAGTAGGTATCACTTTAATCCTATATGGAGAATCATTGTGATAAGCGGAGATTGACCGAGCGTAGCATAGGAAACTCCTTCCCCATCAAGAGTATGTCATCCATATACTCTACGAGGATCACCACCATACTCCCTACTACCCTTTTGTATATACAAGGTTCATCTACCATTTTGATGAAGTCAAACTCTTTGACTATCACATCAAAACAGACGTTCCAACTCCGCAATGCCTGCTTTATCACATAAAATATCTTGCACACGTTTCCGCTGCTCCCACTGTCTACGAAGCCCTCTGGCTGTGTACTTATAGACGCTCTTTTCTAAAACATCATTTAGAAAAGCAGTCATGACACCCAACCGCCAGATATCGTAGTCATGGTATGTAGCCGTGGCAAGTAAGATCTGGATGGACTTAAGCATAGGCCCCAGAAAAGGTTTCATCATTAGCCACATCTGGTCTATGATGCAAACCTTTAACAAGTCTAGCTTTGAAAATCTCAACTTTTCCATATACACCAAGTAATCTTCTCAAGATATACTTGCTCCTGATGGGGATTTAACCCTTCAGATAAAGCAACCAAAGTCTAGACTTTGTTGGTGTATAAGGATTCCATCTCAGATCGTTAAGCATCCAGCCATTCTTACAGAGTCTCTACTCCTGATGGCCTGCTCGAAACTAGTTGGGTCATCATCTCATGATGCAATCCTCGCTCCCACTGTCATAGAGAAACCAAAGTATCTCTCAGATGGGTGAGAAACCCTACTAGATCGGCGGAGAGGATGAGGTTCGTTGGTTGCTATTGAATCCTTTGGTTCTACCAAATCATCAGCTGCAGTTTGTATAGCTGGAACTCTTTCCAGTTATACCTCATGTCCACTAATTTCTTCACAAGAAATTCCCTTTCACAAAGGTGGCATGCTGAGAAACAAAACATCTTTTGCTCCTCGGTTAGGTAGAAGATTTTCCCTTGCAAATGCTTGGGATATCCAACAAACTTCTACAGAACTGACTTTGCCTCGAACTTGTCCGGATTATGTTTTTAGACATAGGCTGGACAACCCCAAATCTTAACTAACTTAAGATATAGGCCCTTCCCTTTCCATATTTCATATGAAGTGGTAGGCAACTGATTTGATCGGAACCCTATTCAATAGGTATGCAACTTCACAACTGCATAACTGCCTAAAAGGAAATAGGTAACTCAGTAGTACTCAACATAGAGCACACCTTATCACATAAGGTGTGATTGCTCCACCTCGATACACCGACGTGCTGTGGTGTATACGGAGGAGTAATACTGAGAGAGAATCTCATTCTCCTTTAGAATAATCCAGGAATTCTGTGCTCAAGTATTCTCCGTCTTGATCACATCAAAGGACATAATACTTATACCTGTTTTGGTCCTCTACTTTCTAACTTATATTCTGTGAATATCTCAAAAGCTTCGGACTTGTGTTTCAACAGGAACATATGTCTGAATCTTGAGAGATCATCAGAGAATGTAATGAAGTACAAAGAACTGGTCTTGGCATGTGTAGACAGGGGACCTTCATACATCAACATGTATCATCCCAAGAGTTCACTAACTCTTTCTCTACTTCCAATAAACAGAGCTATGGTCGTCTTATCTCTGTGACATGACCGGCAAGTTTCACAAGATGTAAATTCAAACTAATTTAAATATGCATCTATATGTAACTTCAGCTAGTCGGTCCGCATTGATATCACCTAGTCTACAATACCTCGAAAAGGATTCGTTCATTTCTGAACTCTTCCTATTGTGTGTGTTCTGTATACTAAGAACTGTAGTTTGATTTAGAACGTCTATACTTTTAGATAACGTGCCTGAACTGATCAACTCTTAATATAGGAAATGTTCAGAACATTATCCAACAATACAAAATTATATCATTCTTTACTAATAAAGAGACTGATATGATGTTGTATATCAGGTTCGGTATCTAATAACATTCATTCAGAATCAATGTATTCTGGTAATGCAGGGTGATAGTGACCAACAGACTTGGCTGCAACACTTGCACCGTTTTCTATCTCATGAAACTTATCACCCGTTCTCAGTTCTCTACCTATCTGTAGCCCATGTAACAGATTACATATACGGGATCCTGATCCGGTATCTCGTACCCAGGACATAAAGGATACTGAGAAACAGTACTTTGTAATGAACATACTCGAAGATGATGCATCAGCATACACTTTCTTCGTTTGGGTGGCACGGGAATTCTACTAATCCCCTATTTCCTGCTCTGTCTTATAACATTTATAAGTTAGAGCGGGACCAACGTTCCCTAGCTCAGTATAACAAGCAGGTTCGGTCAATACATCTGTTTTATTATCTTGATTAAGGCGTGACATGGTCGCTACCTGGAGAGAGAGAGAAGAAAACACTCTGCGTGCGCTCTTGCAAGATCAGATTGGTTATTATTTTATCTAATCAGGATGGCTCACGCTGTTTTTTATCAAATCTTCCTTCAAACCCTAAAAGGAAAGACTAGCCGGGATTAATTACACCCTACAACTTTGCCAATCTTTCAGCCAAGCCAGTGTCGGTACTTTGAGGGAAGTTCCCCGTGCTTTCGCACGGACCTAATTAAAGTAAACCTCGTTTTCCCAGAGGCGTAACCCCGTTGACACCTTCCTAGACACCTACTTGATCGGCTAATTGTAATGTGTAAAACTCTCCAAGGAGTAACAATTACTCACGGTGGGTTTCGGGATCCAACTATCTCATAGAAAGTATGCAATCTCATTGCAAATTTCAACACTTGAAATTCCCGATAATATTTTGCCCCAAGCATCCTATGACCTTGACGGAGGTCAACAAACCACAGGGTGCAAGTCAAGTTCAACCCGTCATTTCTTGATTGAATCAAGCCCACCCGCACGACCCTTGACGGAGGTCAACAAGGTCGTACGACTACTCTAATCCAATCTGCATCATATGCATAAGCACATAAATACTAGTTAGCTACCGCACACTACGCCTTGACAGAGGTCAACAAACGTAGCACGAATACTAAGTAGGACTTATCTGAAATGACGAAGGGCTACAACAGGTTTTTTGAAAACCTATTGCGTAATGAACTTGATATCGTTGTAGAATCAAATGATTTTAAAATGGAATGTTTTTGAGGCTTTTACTAGTTTCGCTAAAGAGGCCACTCCCGGTGAAGGGATCTCGGCTCTTTGCTCGTCGAATGAGGTGCAGGATATATCATATATATCACTGTACAAAGCAAGAACTAGAAAAGTAATCAAAAGACAAAACCGAGGGGTGTAGCATCTGCCAGTCATTGCTAAAGGGGTCACTCCCGGTGAAGGGATCTCGGCCCTTTCCTTATCGAATAAGGTGCAGGATGTTCTACAAGGAACACCGCGATGCAAAGCAAGAACTGTAGCTACCTGTTTTTGAAAATTCGGTTCCGCAACATCTTTTAGGTTTCTTTTCTTTCATTAATCACATTAATGAAGTCCCATCATTTAAGTCACCTAAACATCACAGATAAATACGACGTACACTTATGTCATCCGCATTCGCCTCGATGTCCCCTCGTGCACCGTTAGGTTAGGTAACTAACGACAGAGCAGGGCAGGGCTAGCGCGGGTGTAAAACATAAGTAACGTCTATATAATATATCATATATACTATATACAGTATTTATCACAACATATCAAATGATCACATCACAGATATCGCAGCAGAAGAAACATATGAAACATTGGATATACTAGGACGTCCGTGTTTTATTTTGAGCCTGTATAAAACACGGATTCCACGGTCGCGATGAATAGCCAAACCCACACCCCTAGACCCCCACGAGAGCGGCAAGCAACCCTTCCAATTCTAGAGTTAGGAGACCCGGACTCGACTCCTCGAGCTGGTCTCCCACTGGACTCTAGAACCCGGTTACTTATGCTCTCCTCCTTAGGCCTATCTTAGTGCGGAAAAGTAAATAATATACAAATGGTGATATCAACCTCAACCCGGAAGTGCCCCAATAAAAGAATATTACATACATTTAATTTTACATGAATGAAAAATAAAAACTCCCATCTCACATAAAACCCCCGGCTATTCAAAACGCGACGATCCAATATAATATATCCCGCAACACATAACATCACATGTCATCAACGTAAGTAAGTATGCATACATCGATTGTCGTCGACGTATAGCAACGAAAACCGGCGATACAACTACATACTACACTTACGGTCACAGAAAAGAAAGTGTAAAACTATAACAGTTGGAATCCGCAACCATCCTTAGACATCGCATGCCTAACAGTTATAAACCCGGCATTTTAGTCTCTATATCGAAAACACTTTTCAATATCTAGTCGGGCAATTCAACAAGATTCCCAATATGCTGATCGAATGCTCGTCCCAAACTTTAGTAGACGGCCGCACCCCCGGATGCCGTCGACGAAATGTACTAAGGCGGAACACCACTGCCGCGAGCACCCGAACGGATGTTTTTGGTTACGGGGTTCTTTTACAGTCACTTGGTCGGGGCTATGGGGCGTGGCTATCTATTAAGTTTACCAGGCGAGTATCCGCGTACGCTACGTGATTGCAACGGACTTTTGATCGCATCAAAATCCCGTGGCAACCGATCATCTGAGACTAAACTGCTATGTTTATAACATTCAAATCAGTTATCTCATAACTACTTGTGGATTCCAAATATTGTATCACATTCTAGATAAATAGACAATGTTAAACTTTCCGATCGAATGGTCAAACATCCAAGTTTTCCCAAATAGTTCGCCATTCAAAGAGTACTGTTTCTGATTCAAGAGGGGAGTTTAAAAACATCCATCACATGCCACAGTACCAATGGTCCAGCCGTAGAAGGGTCAAGCCAACGCCTCACATGTGGCAACGCCGTACTGCCCCAAACCCTAAGGTTCAAAAGGCGGTTCAAGATGGTCACATAATCGAGTTAAGGTTTGTTGTCTTCTAGAGGGTCCATTGCGTAACTTGCACGATCTAGACGTTCTTAAACAAACGGAAAAATCCAACACTTGGAAATTTTCCGGGTCGGGAAAAAGTGAGTTATTGATATCCGTCCGAACTTTTTAACACGTTCTAAATATCCGGAAAACACAACGAAATTAAATTTTCCGATCGAATCAACGAATAAAAAATAAACCCCAAAACACTCAACTCTTGAGTCAGATAAAAAAATACCCAGAAAGATGCAGGAACACCTACGGATATTACTGCATAAAGAACCGTCCCCAATACACGTATCTTGCCGCGGAACCGCCGCCAAAAGTGGCTTATTGCCGCAGTTCCGCGGCCACGTGGAGGATTTGGGGGCTTGTTTTTCATGGTAATTCTTAGAATTGCCTGCTGATTTTTTTAGGTATTTTTAATTCAGAAAAATCCCGGTTTTGAAAAAATTTCCAGAGAGGTGTTTATTTTGACGTATCCGGGTTCGATAGGGGTTTAAATTCGTAAACACATCGCCTAATACTCTAGCTAGGCTCTGATACCACTGTAGGGTTACTAGGCACTCTAAGAAGGTTCTACAAGGCATCAACCATGCCGGATTAAAATTTTAGCCGTGCCGAATAACTCTAAACAAGATCTTTAACTAGAGATTAGGCGAAAACTAGCAAGTTAAACTCTTTAACACTAAGTGAATACGAAATACAACCTTTGTAGATCGGTCCTTCGCTTCATATGCTCCTTGTAGTAGTCCCTTCGCTGCGATCATCATGCTCCCGACTCTCGGACGGCTCTGTGAGAAGATGGCAACGGTTTTGCTTGAAGTCTTCGAGGCCGAAGATGATCTACGTCGAGGGAATACGAACTCAAGCTTCTACTTCACTAACTAGAGAATTAGTGAAGCAAACACCATAAACTAAAGTGCTAGTCTAGTAGAGCATGATGAAATAGGAAATGGGTACACTTTAGAATTTCTTTTCTCACTTTGTATCTCTCTCTTTATCAAACCCTAGAAAGAATTGAAGGAGGAAGAAGATGAGCTCAAAATGAGAATGAAAACTTATCAAGAGAGAGTGTATTAACCATGGTGAGTGAGTATCATATACTAACTCATGTAGAGATATTACCATGGCTAATTATAGCGGTTAGGTTAGTTAATATCTTAAGTAAAACAAAACTAGTGGACTAAGTCAATGCAACATAAGCTTCATGAAGCTTCATGCATTTTAACTCATTATCCACTAATTTTAGAATTACTTTAAATATACAAACCTAATACTATAATAAGTATGGTATAAGTCTTATACACCCATGATATTTGTATCAACAACCATGATACAAAAAAGAACACAAATAAATATATATCTCATATATATTAACTTGTGCAAAAGTGAGAAAAACAAATACTTAAGTGAACCAATGTTAGTTAATGTAAATTAGTATATCACATATACAATTATACACTAAATTATTAAATCAATACTTGACTTAATAATCCGGTTATATCACATATAACCGACTAACATTCAATGTATCGACTTATCGAATCAACCCTTGATTCGATAACTTGGTTATATCACATATAACCGATCGACACAAACATCGCGAGAATAGAATACGGTATCACATACACACATTATTCTCGGTCCCGCACATATCACATATGCGCTCCTATTTCGTTTCGCCTGAGCCAGTAAAACCTTTATGTAGGACTCTAAAGACTCGTCAATACGCCGGCAGTAGGTGATGATCATATCAAGCACCCGTAAGCCGTAAGCGGTACTAGCTGAACATAATGGCTACCCGGATATTGAGCGATCAGAAGATCAGCAAGCAAGCCCGCTCCAACTCCTGCAAAAAGCCTGACAGTGACACTACCATACAGTCCGGTCTCCTCGTCTGATATGTCGCATATCAAGTCTAGGGGTGGTAAACGTCAGACCCCAATAACCGATAAGTCATGCCGATATGAGGCTCATAACGGGTCGAGAAACTACTGATAACACTTACCAGTAAATCTCTAAACCAGCCCTGGCCAGGGACTTCCCTGTTATGGCCAATCGAGCATAGCGCAACATCAACCCCCAATACCGGGAGAGACGAAACCCTTCCTATCGCTCATTGCCTCCATGTGACTCGGGACTGTACCCAAAAACCACCGTTTTGCACGCCCTCTTGGATGTGGTAAGGTGGAAATCAAAGCACGGTGGGAATCACACAAGACTGTATGACGATCTCGAGTCTACAGACTAACCTGTACCAGTGTCACCAGAAAACTGCCATCTAATATAAGGTATAATACCATCTGGGAGTTCTCAGCGAGTCCGTCCAGTGTATCCAGTCTCTACTGAGCACCCGTATATCATCTCTGATATCAAACACCAATGGATATGGGATCATCCATCGCCCATCTATATGGGTCGAGAAGGTATACGCTAGTCTACTCTGGTATATCGATGCCCCGTCTCGATACACCCATGACTAGGGACCTTGAAGGATGTACTTATGGACTACCATGTCCCTACTAGTATGATTTGCATCATAGTCCAGGTAGTCAAGTACACATCCTAAGGGCTTAACCAACATGTAACAGAGAGACAATCAGTGTACACGTTAAGGTAAAGATTAAGCAGATAGCATACTATCATATCGAGCAAGAAAGTCCTCCCTATATATGTCCAAGCATCCACTACAATATACATTTTATGTATAATAATGGCCTCTAGGGCATACATATAACTAACATGAACGTGTTAGAGCTCTTCAAATCTTGAGATTTTTTGTATATCAAGGTTTCATAATATGTAAATCAAGATCACCGGTTTGGATCGGTGAAAAATATGGATGATATATGTGTTTAAGACAGGGCCCTTTTTTAAAAAATGGGCCCCCGCCTCATATACCATTCCCCATATATATATATATAACGGAGAAAAGAGTCCCTAAAAGGATTTTTCGTTAGGTGGCGTCAAATATATACATGTTTCATGATTTTTTCGAAGATGGGCATCCATCATCATCATCTTTATCATGTAAGATATGGATACTCCAAATTTCATGTGATTCTACCACTTTTTCACCGTTGAATTATCAATGTAAAAAGTTCATATGTCGGTAAACTGTTAATTTTGCACCCGCTAAATCAACGATGAAAAAGTGATGGAATCACATGAAATTTGGTGTATCCACATCTTAGATGATAAAAATGATAATGATGGATGTTGATCGACAAAAAATTGTGGAGGATATAGATTTTTGATACCGCCTAACGAAAAAGCCTTTTATCTTGATCTTCATCGTTGAAGTGCTGGAATCACATGAAATTTAGTGTATCAATATATTAGACGATAAGGATCAAGATGGAGGGCGCCGATCGTCGAATAAAATGGTGGAGGATAAGCTTTTTGACGCCGCCTAACAAAAAAAGTCTCCTAAGGCCTCTTTCTTTCGTTATTCACACACACACGAGAATAATGAAGAAAATAGATCTTAGGAGGCTTTTTAGTTAGGTGGCGTCAAATATTTACATCCTACCTGATTTTTTTCAACGATTGACGCCCATCATCATCTTAATCATGTAAGAAGTGGACACACCAAACACTAGTACAAAAATGGTTTGCTCCTACGGTTCAGAAAAATGGTAGGGGCTATATTAAGTAGCTCTTATGGTTACCACCATAAGGGTATTGTTTGTCCCTACGGTGTACACCGTAAGGGCATTTCTACAGAAAAAATTAACTTTTATGATAAATTTAAGTTGCCCCTACGATGCCGATCGAGAAACCCCTACTGTGTAACCGTAAGAGCAATATCGGGGATTTTTTTAAACAAATAAAACAGAAATTGCTTCCCCAATTCAAGGCCGTGCAATAAAAACCCTAAGTCTCGCTCGTCGCCTCCTCCTCCATCATCCATCATCATCTCCACCGCTCCCACAATCGAACGCCGCCTCCTAATCGAACCTCCATCGGCCCATCATCATCTTTATCGGCCGCTGCCTCCCAATCGAACGCTGATCCCCCTTCTCTGCAACAACGCCGACCCCCTCTTAATCAACTTGCTCGAGCCCCCTCACCAACCCCCTGCTTTGCAACAGCACCAACCCCTTCCTCCAGTGGCGAATGTTAGCTATAGTGCCCTTAAAACAATTATTGTAATTACAGGCAGATGATTATGATAATTGAGGGAGGAACTATATGGGTAGAACAATTTTACACGAGATGATAATATGCTATCTGGTTTGACTTTATCATCATGTACAAGCATTATGTGCTATTACAGAACACTATTACATGTTGATAGAGCCCATAGGATTCTTGCTTGACTACTAAGGTTATGAAGTCGATCATACAAGTGAGGCCGGGTAGTCTATAAGCAAATCCTTAAATATTTCTAGTCGTGAGAATATCGAAACTGGGCATCGATATTCCATAGTAGACTAGTGTATACATTTCTTGACCCCGACGAGGACGATGGCCAGTCTCACAGCCATTGGTGTTAGTTAGTCACCAAATATTGTATACATGTGCTTATTGGGTTATGAATTATACTGGACAGACTCGCCGGGAACATATTAGATGGTATTATACCTATTATCAGGCAGCAGTTCTTTGGTGACATGAGTACAGGTTAGTCTGTCGACATGAGATCGTCATTTTTCTCGTGTGAGTTCGCATTGTACTTTTATTACTATCCTACCATGGCTCAAAGGAGTCATGCAAACAGGTTTTAGTTGGATACAGTCCCAAACTACATGGAGGCAGTGAGCAGTGAGCATATCATCAGAGATTCGTCTCTCCCGGTATTAGGGGTAGATGTCGCGCAGTACACGAGTGGCGATCACCAGAAATCCTTAGCCAAGATGGAAGAGATTTACTGATTTGGATCAGTAGTTTCTCTATATGTGATGGGCTTCACACCGACACGAATTATCGCGTTATTAAGGGTCTGATGTTTTCCACCTCGTAGATCCGGTATGCGACACTTTTTGATGAAGAGACCGGACTATACGGAGATTTTCACTTTTAGGCTCAGTAGGGATACAGACAAGTTTGCTTGTCGACCTTCCTTTCATTCAATACCTGGGTAGCCGTTACGTACAGCTAGTGCCGCTGACGTGCTTATGGTTTAGAGTCCCACACAGAGGGTTTCCCAGCTCAGGCGAAACGATTCTATTGAGCACAAGCGCTTGCCTTTCATTTTGCGCCAAAGATCTTACCATTTCCGAAGGAACTGGAAGATATTTATACTTCTTTTCATATATGGAAATATGAAATTCAGACTCATGTGACAAGCCAAGGTCCCAAAAGAGATATAGTGTACGTATTTTGATACGTACTTAGGTTTGATTAAATACGTGTTTTTGTACAAGTACTTTTAATTGGACATTTTGTTAATACTAGCCGGTTTGAAAGATAACCAGATTATCACATTTTGATAAAATGTGAGCTAGTATTATATATCTCTTTTTGGTATCTCCCTTTTGAAAGTTCCTAGTGCTCTCGCCGGTAACCCGTGGCCAATGCAGAATTCAAAAACAAAAATTATTATGGCCCTAGAAACTTACACCCAAGAATCTAACTAAACGCCTAAATTAGAAAAACAACAAGATAGAAATCACAACCTTTCTAATGTCTTCATTTGCTCCAATTAGGTTGGACTCTAGCATGCTCTCAGGAGTTTCCGATCGCGCTTGCAAGCTGGTCCTCCTTCATCGAAGATGATCCACCAAAGAAAACAGATCCAAGCTTCAGCTTCACCAAGTGAAGCAATCAACGCTCCAAGTTCGCTCGAAATGGAGAGTGGGGATGTAGGAATTTTCCACTATAATTTTCTCTCAAATCATAAGCTTAAGAGAGAAACTAAAAAGAAAGGAGGAGGAGGTGAAGAAACTTAGCCATGAGTAAGTGTAGAAAGCATGAGAGAGTGAATGAAGAATAGAATGGAATGGCTTCGTATTTTTTCACAACCATGCAATAAAAAAACTAACAACATTTTGTAATAAACTAATGAAACACATTCCTCTCTACATGTCTTCAACCATGCTCAATGCCACATCCCCTTCACCTTATTTTATGAATATTCACAAATGATGTGTCCATCTTTTAGAACAAATTCCGTATAAATACGAAATACAATCCGGTATACGTGTGGAAATACATATACACGTATCCGTATAAAAATATAAATAGCCAAGAGAGAAAATGAATAGTGAACAATAATATTAGAATACATATATTAATATATATATATATATATAAATTATTAGATCAAAACTTGATTTAATAATCCGGCTTAATTCTAAACCGCTAGTATTATCAACCGTCCGATTAAAGTCCGTGTAGGCTGTACACATATTTAATCGGACACCTGTAACTACCAACATACGTCATCTTCATCATATCGCCTGAACCGAGAAAACTCTCTTTATGGGACTCTAAACACTCGACAATACACTGGCAGTGATTACTAGATAAATCTATAACCACAAGCATATCGGCGGCACTAGTTGTGCGTAACGGCTATCCAAGAATTGAACGAAAAGAAGGCCAACGAGAAAACTCTTCTGTACCCCTACTGAGCCTAGCTGTGACAATCTCCATATAGTCCGATCTGTTCGTCTCAGAGTATCACATATCGGGTCTGGGGTGGATAAAAGGTCTACCGGTGGCGTAGCAGAAGGCGGATCAACATCTCGGAAAGCGATGGGAGTGAAGCATCCCCTCTGAGGGCGCACGTCTTAGGTCTCATCCTGTGACCTCTTGAGGGCTTCAGCGAGCTGAGCGGCCTCCACGGCGGACGTATCCGGAAAAAGAAGGCCATCATTTGGTTCATGCGCAGACATACCGTTGCCATCAGGAGCAGGAGATTCGAGCTCGAGCAAGGCATCGATCAGACGCATGGAGGATCTCTTTCTCTTTTTGAGGCCTGAGCTAATGCTCGTGGAGGAACGTTTCCTTCCCCTTGGCATTTTCGGACAGCGTTGCTCGATCTCAGTTTCAAGATCCAGCTCGGATAACACCACAGCCTCTGCGGCGCATGGGGCCTCTACATCAGGTTCAATGTGAACTGGCATACCAGCAACATGAGGAGCTAGCATCGCTGGAGGATCCTTCGGAATAAACGCCGCACCACTTTCCCTTAAAGGTGGACGGGCGACTAATAGCGGTCGTAGCGAAACGTCAATGGCGCGGGCAGGCACGGGGACCGTCTGCTTGAGAAGCACCCGTCTTTCCTCCATGATGATTGGACCTACCTTATGCTGATATTAACCCTTGTAAGGAACCAAAGCCCTTGGAAGGTAATCCGGCTCGGGATCATAAAATGAGAGCCGGTATTCAAACGCATGGAGTGGTGAATAACATCACGGGCAGTCTCCAGTGAGGCAGCGGGCTCAACCAAAAATGCCTCAAGGGGCACACCTTGATCATAAACCTAACTGTTGGGCAAAACGGTGGGGGTTGTATCTCATGAATAAGGCGGCGGCATCCAACCGAAATACCAAATAACCAAGTTTGATGGAGAAGAGATGCATGATCTCTTTATATATCAGAATCGGTGTTTCCTTCTTCAGCACGTCATACAGCTGCTGAGTGGCCCCTGTTGGCACAGAATGAACTCGATCATTGAAAACCATCCTGCGTTCATTCGAGTACGGGCAGAGCAGTATGCGCAGAGCCCCCAACTGCGTCGGATCAGGAGCAGAAGCATCAACTAGCTTCATAATCTGCGGGAAAGTATATGACTCATAAAAATTAGGCCTTTGGTGCACAGCAAATGCACCTAATACGTGCATCTCAATCCTGGACGTGAAGTAGTGGAGAGAGAAGTTCACAGGATCCACGCCTAGATTCGAAGTATTAGCAGCAGTGCGCAAGTCGTGATACAAGTGAGATAACCCCACAACGCCGATAGCTAGTCGTGCTCTCTCGACTATGCGGTGCACAGGATAGAAGACGGAGGCCCTCATAAAGCGTCGATGCATAGGTCTCGCGAACCAACTGAGCCAAAGACTGATGAAATCTATAAAGAACGTTTCTTTGTCTATGCCAACAGCAACAATATCATCAAAAGCGACAACCGACGTGTTCGGAATATAGAACCGCGGCAAATCCTCCTCATTGGCCGGTAGTGTCGTCTAGCAAAATCCAAAAGGATCTTCAATCCTCGCAAATTTTGAGGCCTTCTTAGATAGAACATTGACACGAATGAAGCGAGCGATGAAATCTCCGAAGCTGGCTCCTTGCCCTTCGAAGGCCACAAATAGGCTCACATAGATGTTCAATGTCTTGATCAGGCCTGGATATTTATGCCGAACGACATTCTCAGTCATTAAACCCTCCCGTATAACTGGCGCTGTGGCAAAAACGTACTCGTACGGGGGTAGCAACTCCTCGTAATGTTCTCCCCTGATCGGCAGTTCAGAAACTTCCCGGAACTCTTTCAGTGAAATAGAAACCTCTCGGTCCCCCAATAGAATGTATGTGTGGGGAGATTCCATTGGTTTACAAAAACCTTAATCCACCACACATGGGGAGCATGGTAATAAAACAATGAAGCGTTTACAGCCTGGTACAGACCAACCTTCTGTAACCGCGATCGTTGGGCAGAGAGAATGTAGCGAGCCCAATGGAGGTAGCCTACTGAATGTCGTAGGGTAACGCCTATCATATAGACTTTCCCCTTGGGTCAAGCTTTGCCTTGGCATATCCGACACACTAGAATGTTAATTGCCTCCGGAGGTTGGTTGGGTATCCCTGCTGACGATGGCTCAAGCCGACTATCAGGGGTCCAGTTAACCGCTTCCATCGCGTAAGCAGTACACGGACGCTCGGTACACTGGATGGAGCAGATAAGCTCTATCGGTTCCCCACAGGTGAAGCTACAGCGCCCCCTTATAATGTAACTGTACCAAGTCCCCCATAAAAGAAGGCTTTTTCATTCTTGTCATGTCTTTTGATCATGGCCATCACTTTTTCATCTGAAGATGATTGCGGGAAAGCGGCTTCTGAACGAGTATAAGGGAAGTAAGGAATTGAAACCATTGTACCTGAAAAGGGACAAAAGAATCATCAAAAAGAGGACATGAGTTTATTTTGTTGGACTTCTAACTCCAAAACTAGTAGACCCCATAAAATCAAAGTTGCGGCTCATTAATGATAAAACATGTGCCCATTGTGAGAATCAAAAAGGATTCTTATTAAATAAGAAGGTGGAGTTAAACTCTTAATATCCATAAAGTGGGTTTCTTTCTAGAAAATTTCTCAAATTCAGAGGCGGGGATTAAAATCTTGAAAAACCCTAAAAGAGGAAAATATTCAAGAACTGAGGGAGAAAGTTGATGGAATAAAATTCCCAAAATTCCTAATGAAGGAAGCTTCAAAACATCAAATCAGAGCTAAACTTTGCAAACAAGAAAATAATTGTGGAGTGTCCACATTAGGGAACTCGTAGATTGAACAATGGAATTAAATTCTAGAAATCCCCAAAATGTCAAGATTGACAACAGGGTAAATCCCTGAGAGAAAAATCAACAATAGACTCAAGAATGTCCATCGAGTTGAACCATCGATCAAGACATGAAGATCCATGATCTTCATAAAAAAATCTAAAAAAACCTCTTTTTTTAGATCTCCAAGAGATCAGTTCAAGAAAAAAAGCCAAGCTCCGTCAAATATGTTAATGGATTTAAAATCCGGAAAATGCCCAAAAAATGTTAAGGGCTAAGCTTTGTTCATGGTCCTTACCAAAAACTTTGGCAGAGTCGACTCTGTTCATAAGAATTTTTTGAAGGCATAGAACTAAGCTCTGAGCGAGAATTAAATTCTCACGAAAAAAGAAAACTCAATGAGAAAGACGAAGAAACGGTATTCATTTCAAAGCCAAAAGCTCTATTTATAGGACATGATGGGATTGATTCAACTCCCCTATTCCCCTAAGTGATCCAACAGCTGTAAGGGTGACGCCTTTGCCCTCATGTGCAAGGCACGTGAGAGCAATGCTGGGAGGTATTTGTTCCCTTACAAAAAAAAGAAGAAGAACAAGAAGAGGATTAAATTCTTTAGCCTCCCATGTGCAAAGCACTTGAGGGCTTACATGCAAAGTATGTGACCGCCAGCATCAAGGAGATTTAAATCCTATAGCCCTCCATATGCAAAACATGTGAGCGCTCACATGCAAAGCATGTGACCTCCGGCTTCAATAAGGATTAAATCCTGTGGTATAAAGTTTCACGTGTTAAACACGTGAAAGCTCACTTGCAAAGCATATGAGCACTGAATACAAATCAATTAAAGCCCAAAACTAGTCCTACGTGTTAAACACGTGAGCGCTCACGTGCAACGCACGAGAACGCTGCAATTATTTATATATGACAACCCTTAAGTGAAAATCACGTGAGCGCATAAAATTGAAGCACTAGCTTCAGATAGAAAATTCTATATAGAATTAAATTCTATTTGGAAAATATCTTCCCCTGATCTTTCTAAAACCAGATAGATTTTCTCTGTTAAACAGTGAACCCTTATCCAACGGTGATTATAATATCACCGACCAAATCAGGAGACAAAATCAAATGCTTTATTAGGAAAATATTTTCCTAATATTGCTAAAACGAACAAAAAATATTTTCTGATAAATTAAATCTCCCGGGTGATCTTTAAGATCAATTATTATCTCTCAAATGGAGATTTTCTCAAACCAATCAACAATTTTTCCTCACCTATATAAAGGATACGAGACTTCAAGTCTTAGGAACAGAAAAAAAAAAACCATAAGGTGATAAAAAAACTATAACTGGGAATTTAATTCTCTTGATGAAGAAAAGCTCCTCCTTGCTCTCTTCAAACCCTAGGCAAAGAAAAAACAGAGATCAAAATATCTCATTTACCTATCGTGCATAAATACAAGGGTTTAACTCTTTATAAAGAACTAAGTTCTTTCTCTGGGTCTGAGATCCGCAAGACAAATCTTCCATAAGTTGAGAATTTAATTCTCATCGGAAAGATTTTGTTCTTCAGATTCAAGATCTAAGGAAAAAACTAGGTATAAAGAAAAAATATGGAGAAAAGAAATGGAATGTATATTCCAGAAATTTAATTCCTCAAAAATAGGGTTCAACCCTTCAAAGAACTTAGTTCTCATTAAAAAAGAACAGAAGAACTTAGTTCTCAAAAAACAGGGTCTAGATCTTCAAAAATAGATATCTCGGTGATCATTAATGGCCAAAACACCATTAACAGAAGTTTAACTTCTTTCAAAAATAAATAGAGATTAAATCTCTAAAGAGCCAGCGTCTCACGTCCTTCACACGTGAGCGCCCATAAGGAAAACTCAACGCCTCACATGCCTGACGCATGGACACCCATAAGTAAAGATCGATCGCTTCACGTGATACCCACGTGAGCATTTAAAAATTGGCAAGCTGGAGCGCCTCATGTGATACCTACACGAGCGCTGTATAAAAGTGCTTAACACTATATATTTTAAGTGTTTAAGTGCTTAGCACTGATAGGGCAATGAAAAAGAGAGAGCTCCGTCTATCCGCTGTTCATCGATAGACTACGCTCTTGGCATTGCTTTGTTTTTCTGAAATTCGTTATAGTTTTTCAGGATCCGCTTCGACCATCCTGTCTAGGACATCGAAGCTCTTCACGCGGCTCCGGCGGTCTTGGAACATAACATGAAGATCTGCCCAGTTGATCTTCGGCTTAATTTAAGAAGATCAAATTCTTTTTCATTCTTGGGGGCGCCCCATCTTCGACTTGCTTCTTAGTACGAGGTTCTTTACTTCAATCGAGAAGGACAAACAATAGGAATGCTCAACTCTGAGCGTCTCACGTAATACCCACGTGAGCGCCAGAATTTGGATATTATATCCATAGTCAAAAGACTGAGTGCTTAGAACTGCTAAGTGATGAAAAAGCCCAAGACTGAGCCCAAAATTGGCTGAGTTTCTGAAATTTCTTTGAACCCATATTGTACCTTGCAGCCGAGCCCATATGCTCTGTTAATGAATCTTAACAAAATTCAATGATCCTTAACCATATTTCTAAGTTGATCTTAGTCTTATATAAAACTAACATATTCTTAGTTAAAATAAATTATGCTCATATATTTAAGTTGATCTTAATCTAAAGTCAGATTAATGGTCCTTAAATAAAATAAAATATCATCCGAACTGATAGAACATACAACCTAGGTTCAAACCCAAATATATATGTACAGATTTGGACTAATCCGCGCTCTATAGGCGACGATATAAACTACTCTCAGTATACAATCCACGGGCAACCATAATAAATAACACGACACGAAGTGAGCTACTAGAACAGGTGAAAGTTGTTATCGCAACGCGATAACGTAATTAACTGCAAGGGCTTGTGCCTGTAGGGAAGAACGTCCCCACAATTAAAAACCCCTCAAAGAGGGGGAATCTGATAAAGTAACGCTACAACGGTCGCATCTGTCCAAACCTCCGATGTACGGTGTCATAAATAAACTTGGCATTGAGGTGGATGGACATGTTCCAAATAACATCTGCCCCCAAATTCATGCAAGACATTCTATCCCAGTTCGTCTCCGTTTTCGGCGGTAAACAGTAGATACTCGATACAAGGTATGGTTGGTAGCTAAAGGCTATTCACGGGTTAAGGAAGTGGACTTCAATGAAGTATTTTCTTCGGTTGTTAAACACATCTCTATTCGTTTCTTGCTCGGTTTGATAGCTATGCAGGATTTGGAACTCGAACAGCTCGATATTAAGACCGCTTTCTTGCATGATGATTTGGTAGAAACGATCTGCATCCAACGATTCGAAGGTTTCAAAATTGAAAGTAAGGAGGACCACATTTGTTTGTTAGAGAAGTTTCTCTATGGTTTGAAGCGGTCGCCTAGACGTTGATACAAGAAATTTGATTTCTTCATGAGGGATATTGGGTTTACGAGAAGCAAGGACAACAATTGTGTTTATTGCAAGAAACTCGCCTATGGTTCTTTCATATACTTGTTGCTTTATGTTGATTATATATTGATAGCAACAAGGTAAATGGTTGATATTCAGAAGTTTAAGGAACAGTTGAAAGGCAGGTTCGAAACCAAAGATTGAAAGTGGCCAAGAAAATTCTCGGAATGGAAATTAGGCGCGATCGCAAGGGATGTAAACTTGTATTAACAGCGATACGTTGAGAAATTTTTGGAGCGTTTTGGCATGGAAGACGCTAAATCTGGAAGTACCCCTTTGGCATCTAATTTTAAACTTTCAGCCCGTTCATCACCGCAAACTGAGGAAGAAATTAAGTATATGTAGAATGTTCCTTATTCGAGTGCGGTGAGTAGTATTATGTATGTCATGGTATGTACCCGACCCAACATTTCACATGCAGTTATTGTTGTTAGTCGTTATAAGGTATCTCCTGGTAAATGTTATTGGCAAGCAGTGAAATGGATTTTACGATACCTATGAGGTATGTCTGATATGGGGTTGAAGTTTGGAAGGAAAAATAACAGTTTGGTTAGTTTCAACGATTCTGACTATACAGATGAGCTTGACAGGCGAAGGTCGATAACCAGATATATATTCTCTTTAGGAGGATGTGCTATTAGTTGGCATATTTCATTACGGTCTACGGTAGCATTATCTACGATGGAAACAGGGTATATGGCTGTTGTTGAAGCTGTTAACGAAGTTGTTCCCCTCCGAAAGACGGCCAAGACGACGTAGAGACGTCCTGGCGCTGAGATTCGGGGCAGATACTATTTGGTTTTATGCATCCACCTCTCCGAAGATGCCAAGTTGATTTATGGCACCGTGTATCGAAAGTGTAGACGAATGTGGCCGATGTAGCATACTTCGTCAGATTCCCCCTCTTTCGAGGGGTTTTTGATTGTGGGGACACTCTTCCCTGCAGGCGCAAACCCCTGCAGTTAATTACGCTACCGCATCGCTGTAACAACTTTCTCCTTCTCCAGAATTTCACTTCGTGTCGTGGGTGTTTGTTTTGTGTTTGGTTGCCCGTGGATTGTATATGGGGACTAAGTTCTGCCGTCGCCCATAGGACGTGGATTAGTCCAAATCCGTATTTTCATAGATTTGGGTTTGGGGTTTTGGTTTGAGGATACGTTAGCCGTATTTGAGGCTAAGATCAACTCAAACGTTTGTTAAGGATACGTTAGTCCGATTTGAGACTAACATCAACTTAACGGGATCGCTTCGATCCGACAAAAGAGCATTTGGGGGCTCTCTTGTTCCAGTTTAGGGACATAGTGGTTTATTGAATGTATGGCCGTCGGGACTCGTCACCTCTCTAACGATGTTGAAGGATTACAACGACAGATGTCAAAGGAGTTCAGAGATGTACCCTTGAACCAAAGTTGATTGGGGGATCTATAGTCCAATTTGGGACTAAAGTCTATTTGAATGTTTAACGATACATTAGCCATATATTTGAGGCTAAGATCAACTTAAACGAGATCGTTTAGATCCGACAAAAGAGCATTTGGGTGCTCTATTGCTCCAGTTTAGGGACATGGTGGTCCATTGCCAGTTTAGGGACATGGTGGTCCATGAGTTTAAGAACGCTTAAGTCCGTATATTGGTTTAAGGATGCTTAAGTCCATGAGTTTAAGGACGCTTAAGTCCATGAGTTTAAGGACCCCACGGTCCGTATATTGGTTTAAGAACGCTTAAGTCCGTGAGTTTAAGGACTCCACAGTCCGTATTGTTGGTGTAAGGACGCTTAAGTCCATGAGTTTAAGGACGCTTAAGTCCATGAGTTTAAGGACCCCACAGTCCGTATATTGGTTTAAGGACGCTTAAGTCCGTGAGTTTAAGGACCCCACAGTCTGTATTGTTGGTTTAAGGACGCTTAAGTCCATGAGTTTAAGGACCCACGATCCATAGCAATTCGTGGTTGTCGGGACCCGTCACCTCTCTGACGACGTTGAAGGATTACAACGACGGATGTCAGAGGAGTTCAGAGATGTACCCTTGAACCGGATGTAAATTGATTTAAGGGAGCAGTCGTGCTCAGTCAATTTAATTTGAGGACTTACGGCCAGAATTGGGCTAAGTCCAGTTGAAAATGTTCAACATTTTATTTGCGTTTGGCCTGTTAGGCCTTTTAATTGGGCTCTGCCCTTTTTAATAATGCAGTGCATTTTTTTGGTCTGATAGACCTTTAGAATGATGCACAGCATCTGTTTTGGTCTGACAGACCTTTGTTTGGGCTCTGTCCCTTTTTAATAATGCATTGCATTTTATTAGTCCTGTTAGGCCCTTTTAATTGGCTCTGTCCCTCTTTAAATAATGCAGAGCATTAATGATCTGACAGTATGCCACGTGTCCTGTCAGGCGCTCTGCGCCAATTAATGAGCACAAGCGCATGTAGAGGAGATGATACATGTCACGCTCTGGTGAGCGCAAGCGCGTTGCGCTGCACTGTTGCGCTGCTAACACGTGGCGCGCTCTGGTGCAATGCGCCAATTTAAGAGAGCAGTGCTCTGTTTTGGAAGCGTATAGCGCAGTTTGTTCTGGGGCCGACACGTGGCGCTCTCTGGTGGCTTGCGCCAATCCAAGAGCGCAACAGTGCAGATTTACAAGTGCAGGGCACTGTTTAATATCTTGATCCAATTTTGGATTAAAGAAAAGAATCTTTTAGGATTCCAGAATCAATGGTTCATCAAAAGGCAGTGCCTTTATGTAGATCAAATGATCTGTGAAGTAATACTTCTTTTAATTTTTTTGTGATTGGATCTTTTTTATCTTTTTCCTTTTTAATTGAAGATCTTGATCTTGTTCTTAGATCATTGATCTTTATAGAAGAAAATTCTTCTTTTTATTCAAAGGTTTTTACCCTTTTTTTCTCTGAGCTCTTCTCAAAATTTTCTAGGGGAGTTCTGAATATCTCTGTGTGTTTTAGACTTGAAGTCTAGAGGCCTTTATATAGTGCCAATTAATTTGTTAAATCAGTTAAAGAGATCTTTCTCTGAGTGATTTAGGGATTTTTCCCCACCGTTGGAACTTTGATCCAAGGGCTTCTGTTTTACAGAAGAGAATCTTATTATTTTAATAAGATCAAAAAGATCTTTCTAGAATTTTTCTGTTTGGCGCAAGCGTACCTACGCTTGACACGTGTCGCGCAGCGCAACTGCGCTGACACGTGTCGCGCAGCGCAGAGCGCAGGTCAGCTGAAACGTTGCTTCCTATATTAAAATTTGAATTTTAAATAGAGCCTTGCTCTGATTGGGTGCGCTGCCTTGGGCGCTGCGCTCTCTGAGCTGGCGTGTCTGATTTTGACACGTGGCGCTCTGCACGCAGCGCAGGGGATCTGAAGCGTTGCTTCATTTATTTTAACTTTAATTTTCACTTTAATTTCAAAGCAAAGCTTTGCTCTGATTGGGGGAAACAGAAGCGTTGTTTCGTTTCCCGCCTTGGAATTTAAACAGAGGTTTGCTCTGATTGGGGTAAACAGAAGCAATCTGGTTGAAAGGACTATTTTTGAAACTTGGTATCCAAAATGATATCATAATAGTCTATTATGATAGCCAAACCACGATTCATTTGACAAAGGACCATATGCATCATGACAGAACGAAGCACATCGACGTTCGGTATTGGTTTATTCAGGATGTTGTTGAAGAGGAAGAGATAATTGTAAAGAAAGTTGGCACAGCGGATAATCCGACCGATATGTTGACTAAGTCACTTTCGTTTAATAAGTTTGAGCATTTCTTGAAATTAATTGGAGTGTGTTGTGCTCATTGAGCCCTTTAGGAGTTTTGTGGAGAAGGTGGAGCTATTGCTAATATTATGGAGGAGTTTTATAGCGAATGCGAGACAAGGCGGAGATTTGTTGAGTTTACCTCGTATTCTCTGATCCCTGGATGATGAGACGACTCAAGGCAAGTTTGAGCCGGCTCACAACATGTCTGGAATTACAGAGTCCTCTCTGTTTGTATGAGACGGCTCAAGATAAGTTTGAGCCAGCTCATAAGTAGTTTGGAAACATCAATTTTTCTCTGTTTGAAGAAACAGCTCATGACAATCTTGAGCCGGCTCAAATCGACTCAGGCCAAATTCTAGGCTGCTTTGGGAAATTCGATTTTTACTCTATTTGCTCCATGCTATAAATTGTATTTTGTAACCCTAATTGAGGTAGAACCATTTTGTTAATTAGAGAGAGAGGAAGCTACGGTTTTGAGAGGGATTTTATGAGAGTTTCATCCACCATTGTAATTCTCCATATTTGTCGATTAGTGAAGTGTTTTTCCCACGCCCGTGGTTTTTCCCGTAAGGGTTTTCCACATAAATCTTACGTCTTTTGGTTTGTACTATATTTCTATTAACTTTTGTTTATTAATTTGTTTACTTCTCTTTATCGTTTATTTATTACTTCATGATAGTATTTGCCGCAGCAATTAATATAGACCCCCATTGATGTAGTTGCAAACAGGCAATTAAATATTATAATGCTGTATGTTGCCAAAAAAAAAAGAAGGATTCAATGGTTATGATCTCTTTGCTAACTTGAAGGTAGATATCTTCTAACAAACTTGTATGGTTAGGTCTCATTTCCCAAATGTTCAAAATAGAAAGTACCTCTACTATCGAAATTAAAAAAGCCTTTCCATAACCTAACCCCAACACAACATTGAAGGCAGATCATTCCATCCTAAAATGAACCAAATGATGAATTTGAATGTCATATTCCTGAAGTTAACCACTAATAGATGTTATGACCGTTTGGACTTAATTTATAAATTCTACTATAACCTGTTCTGCGTCACTGATCATTAAGAATATATGCCCAGCTTTAGATCATTCTAGTCCAAAAATGAGAGAGAGAGAGAGAGAGAGAGTTGATATATAGAAACTTCAATAGAAATGGAATGTTACAGTTCACAATGACTTCAAACATGTGCCATTTATTACATAGACATCACATTACATTTTTTTCGCTCAAAACAAGACCAGAAAATTAAAGAAAATCACGCTCCTAGTCCGGAGGAATTTTTCATTTGCCAACCGTATACATCCGTGCAGAATAGAGAAAGAAATAGGAATGTGGACCCCACCAAGCTGCCCGAAAGGTATCCGAAATTCTCCATCTCTTTCTCTCTCATGTCCGGATGCATACGGCCGGCACATGGAAAAAATTTCTCCAGGATAAGTTACAGTAGAAAGATAAATACTCTCATAACATGCATGCATTTATTCTTATATAAGAGACCTTAAATACTTAAAATATTCACTCTCAAAGTCAAATTGCCATCCCTTTTGGAACAATCCTATCTTTGATCAACATGTAGATAGGCACCACAAAGCAAAAGTAGAACGTTGCGGTCCAACCCAAAATGAAGCGAATTATGAATATGATTGGGTTCACAGGCTTAGGCTTCTTTGCATCCTCCACTTTTGGTCCAAGCTACCAAAATAAAAATTAAACATTTAATGATTAATGCATCAGTCTAAAGTTTAATTAACTTAGCAATCATAAGAAACGGTATGAGATTTATATGAAAATTAGTAGGACATAAGTCACATAATGTCGATCGGTTTGGTGTCCCCGTACAGCTGACTTTTTGACCGTCGCAATAGAAATTTCTTAAAACGCGACTCTATAATTCATTTTGACATAGAGCTAGCATGATGTTCACTCGTCTTTTCCGCAACTTTCGTGTCATTCTTTAAATTAAGTTAGATACGATGTAAATGGTTATTCCGGAAGAAAAGGAAATGCCGGCTTATTAAATCTGAGGCGGAAAGCGAATATTTTTAAGCGTTTGGGCAATTTAATTTGTGTTACCTGCAGAGGAGAGTCTCCGGAGGCTCTCTTTACACCGGTAACGGCTGTCCCGATGATCAGACCGTGTCGACGGACCCCACGGTACCACTTGGGTCCGACACGTGTCAGCTTGATGTCTTCAAAGCCAGCATTCTTGAACCATTGCAAGTACTCATCTTCTCTAGGGAAGAGCATCCAGATATCAGCCATGATCCTTGATAGCCAATATGTTGGGTACACAGGACCAATCATGCATGCTATGCCTCCTGGTTTCAGAACCCTGTATGCTTCTGTGACCCCCCTTTGTGGATCAGGCCAATACTCAATGCTACACATATGGCAACAACATCATTTTTTTTCTGTTAAGTTGGTGAAATTTTGAAGAATATTAATTGTTATGAGGGTTAAGGAACCAGTTTATCCAAAATCCTAATTAATTTGATGGATAAAATGGTTCTTTGCATGATACACACGGTCATTTTATATTTAAACTACACCGGTATTTTGGCACATTTTTATGCATGTTCGCGATGGAATAGAATATATATCAGCATCTTGTAAGTTTGATTTTTTAAAGCTGGTATTTTGCACGTCATACGGGAGTGTAAGAAAAAAATATGTGAATTTATTTTCTTCGAACATGCATTTAAAGTGTATACTTCGAATTGTTCATATGATAGTAATTATAATATATATCAAGTTTATGTGTAGAGTAAAATAAGATCTTTTCTCCACGGTAATTTAGGTCTATGATAAACTCCATCAGAACTCCAAACTTATGCATGATGAGGTTTGACAGATATAATTTTATGTTCTAACGCTTATACCTCCCGCAAGAAACGTATCGGTCGGCATAATCAGTCCGAAACGGAAGGTCCTCCGCATCCCCCTCCACTATCCTGCAGTCCTTCAAGTCCTCCTTCTCCTTCGCCTTGGCAAGCTGGTGCGGCGACTGATCAAGAATCGTCACATTCTTTGCATCGACAAACTTAACGATCCCTTGAGTCATAAACCCAGTCCCGCCGCCGACGTCGACGACTATCAGGTCGCGGCTGCTGAGGTCGGTCAGCCCGATTGTGACGTCGCGGATGAAGCCCCCGCCGCAGAGTGCGTGGAGGTACTCGTAGATTATGGACAGGAACCTGTAGAACCGTATAATATTAATGAGTTCAGCTAAGGCTCGAAGTTTCATTTTAGAAAGAAAAAATAGATAAAGAAATGAAAGTGGGACCTGTAGAACCAATATGCTTCTGTCCTGTGTTGGAACACTCTGTATGTTGAACCCATGCTTGTGAGTGTGGTGGGAGGTTTGGGAGTCAAGTGAGTGTTGTGAGATATGTGAATGGGTTGGGGTTGTATTTATAATGGGAGGAGAGGGGGTGTCCCTTTGTCTGCATGGTTTTTTTTTCAATGATATTGATTGATACTCAAAAACTCCAAAAGTTACGATGGAACTCTCGCACTCCGAAATCTCTTTGAGCCGAAACCTGGTTTTAGCGCAGTGGTATTTTTAATTTAAATAAATCTGCATTTAATACACGTCCGGTATACCAAAGCCTGATCAATAGATCGACGGAGAACAACATCTCAGGGAGATCCCAACCTCCATCAATCATTTAAACAGATCAACCCAAATAGATTTAGAGATGGATGTGAGACCCTAAAATAAATACACGCATGATACGACCCTTCTGCAATATGTAGCACTGGTGTGTAACAAGAACAAAAAAAAATAATAAAACTGGACCGGATTAAGAAAAACAAAAACCTAAGAATTACAATTTTTTAACTAGGCAATGTATATGCTCCAACATTAATTTGAACACAAAAACAAAAATTATTTATGTACTAAAAAACAGAAACATAGGTATTGCATTCTAACAAGGTGTGCGCTTGAATTTTTCAAAAGAATGAGGTCAGCTGCAGCTGGGATTATATGTATTCACTGGGTGCGTTTGTTCATTACGGCACCTGCAAAGCTTATATTATATGTAGTTGCCAACGAAATAGTCTGTATTGATATAGTATAATAAGTAAGCACAAATTGAATTGAATTTCATGACACAAATTATAGTCTTTGCCTTCTATATCAAATTTCATGCCGGTCAATAAGGATCCACAAAAGATTATTATTATATCTTAAAATATTCTTAATTAGTGTGTGTATTTTAAGGAGCGGCTATTTTACTCTTTAGATGTAACTAACTTGGTTATACTCCAACGTCATGATTAGGGTTGAATTTTTCAGGTTTTACTATGACTATTGGTTGCTAAGAAATGTCCCTTCCACTGCATCAAAACTCCGACGTCATGATTAGGGTTGAACGATTTATTTTTATGTTCTAACGCGTTCATGCAAGTCAAAGGCTTTTTAATTAGGTCAAAACCTGGGGATTTACGCGGCAGTATTTTTAATTTAAGTAAAATCCGTATTTGGGAATCAAACCTGGGTTGATCCGATACTATGTGAAATGTCCCTTCACTGCATCAAAACTCAGAACTTATAATTAAAGTTGAGTGATTTATTTTAATTTATGTTCGAACATTTACTTTTGTCCTCTAAATCAAGCCTTAATTTGTAATTTGGTTGGCTGCTAGATAGCATCGGGAGCATTCATTTTATTTTGTAATTCGAACCGAGTTCTTCACTTCATCGAGTTAAAACGGTAGAAATAATTAAGAATTTTGAGATATGAGATAGGATTAAATATTTTTCATAATTTTGTTATTGTATTAAATATGAGATTGTCACGTACCTCCCTACTATTACGCATTGGAACTTTCTTTTCAAAGGAGACCCCTCATTTAAGTTGTATTATACGTGGGACGTCATTTGACAAATAACAGCAGGTGGGCACGTGGCTTTGTGGTAGATGCGTATATTTTCTTCTTGTTCTTCTTGGAGGTGTTTTGTGTGTGGCCTGGGGAGTGAGCTTGATATTTTTCGGTACACGGTGGAATCCGTCTTGTAGATTTTCATTCTACAAGCCTGGGGAGTAGGCTATATAGATTTTCATTGGATATAAAGTTCAAGTATCTAAGTAGTGGATAACATGATCCGTCTTGTATCCCATGAAAATTCATATAGCCTGTATGGATTCCACCGCACCGTTAGGAAAAGCATTACTGACAGGGAGGGGGGAGGGAGAGTAAGTGGGTCTATACAGTTATATACCGGGACCAGCACTGTTAATAATTGGTCAGACCCGTTTACCCACACTTATCTGCCTTTGACATTTATAAATAATAATAAAAACTATTTATTCTAACAAGTTTGGCACATGGACATAGAAGTTTAGCAGTGAATTTGAAAAGTTAACACATAATTACAGAAATCAACTAAAACAATGCGATAGTAGTATTTCTTAAATTGGCTACCACAAACTTGATAATTATAATTCACATCTATAAGATAACATGAAATTATAATCTACATGTAGCAATATAACTCAAAAAGAAAGAGCTCGTAAAAGATAACAAGCAGAAGTCCACAAATATTAATATATCTCTTCATTCTTCAAACCAGTCAAGCAAAAGAGAAAATTCATTTATCAGGATGTAATGAATCAGATCCAAACCCTAAAGCCATTAAATGGGCTTGGGTTTTATTGGGCCTGGTTCTAAATAGACCTATACCAGACTCAGTAGTCAGGCCCATGTCGAGACCGGACCATTGACGGGCCTAGGACGGGGCTTGGGAGGTTTTGTAAGATGGAAGCAGGTTATTATATTGCAATATACAAACGAATGAGATGAAAATAAAAATCAAATGCAATGTTTAAGGACAATATTTCGCTCTTATCAAATCTTGATGGAGCTCCTTTTCGGGCCTCCGTTTGTCTTCCGTAGATCCCGCGGTGCACTTAGCTGATTAACTTTCGTTGCGTGTGGGTCTCAATGGGTTTTTGGAGGAAGATGTGAGGTGGGGAAGTTGTTGCCGAGTACCTGCAAAGAAATCCCGGGGGGTTTGGTACCACCAACGACCCTCCGACGCTCAAGTTAGTGATGAGATCGGAGCAGAGTAACGACCTAAAAGTGTAAAAAATGGCTTACTTGACCCCTCTGTGATGGGGGTTTATATAACGGCGGAGCACGCGGCAGCGGGCGCGAGAATCTCGCCGGCGGTTACGCCCCCCGACGTCATGCCCGCGTAGGAAGCTGATCACCCATTAACGGGGATCGTGATGGCGTAGGACGTGAGATGTTGTTGGCGTAGAATCCGTGTAGGGTTACTAGGCATTCTAACAGGGTTCTACAAGGCATCAAACATGCCCGATTAAAAATTTAGCCGTGCCGAACAACCCTAACCAAGATGTTCATACTAGAGTTTAAGTGAAACAATGCATGTTAAACACTTTAACACTAAGTGAGAGGGATTACAACCTTTGTAGATCATGTCCTTCACTTCTAAAGCTCCGTGTTGAAGAAGAAGAAAAATGAATTAAATCCTTTTTGTGATGAATAATGAAATGATATATGATTAATAATGTAACCATGGTCAACTATGACAAGGCTAACCCATGTAGAGAATTAACCAAGGCTAAGGGTTTGAGTTGGGTTAAGAATGAGTCACTAGAAAATATCAACCATAATATCTTAGCTCATGACAAAAGAAAACCTTCTAGAATGTACATGAAAGAACTAAACCAATTCAAACCCTAACCTTGTTTAATCTCCACTAAACATGTTGCATTAGTAATCATATTATGTTACAATATTATATATCATATATATAATATATTTTGTAACAAAAGAAAATAATACAATTAACATATATCGCATATATATCAATGTATTATCCGGTGAGAAAATGAATCAATAAAGCGAGCCAATATTAGATAATGTAATGCAATATATCATATATTATTATATATTAAATTATCGAATCAACACTTGATCCGACAATCCGGCCATATCGAATATAACCGACTAATATCATGTACCGATTCATCGAATCAACACTTGATCCGATGACCCGACTCATGTTTAAATATCGCGAGAATATAATACGGTATCTCATATCGCATTATCCTCGGTCGTGCACATATCACATATGTGCCCCTACTCCGTTTTACCTGAGTCAAGAAACCTCTGTGTAGGACTCTAAAGAATCATCAATACGCCGATAGCAGGTGATGATCATATCAAACACCCAGAAGCTGCAAGCGGTCAGCTAAACGTAACAGCCATCCAGGTATTAAGTGATCAGAAGATCAACAAGCTAGCATGTACATTCTCCTGTGAATCCAATCAGTAACACTCCCGTACAGTCCGGTCTCTTCGTCTGATATGTTGCATATCTAGTCTAGGGGTGGTATACGTCAAACCCCAGCAATCGATAAGTCGTGTCGATGTGAGGCTCATAATGGGTCGAGAAATTACTGGTAACACTTACCAATAAATCTCTATATCAGCCATGGTCAGGGACTTCCAGTTATAGCCAATCGAACACAGCACAACATCAACTCCCTATACCGGGAGAGACGAATCCCCTCCTATCGCTCATTGTCTCCATGTGATTCGAAACTGCACCCAAAAGCCACCGTTTTGCACGCCCTCTTGGACGTGGTAAGGTGGAAATCAAAGCACAGTGGGAATCACACAAGACTCTATGACGATCTCAGGTCTACAGACTACCCTTTACCAGTATCACCGGAGAACTGCCATCTGACGTGTGGTATATCACTATCTGGGAGTTCTCGACGAGTCTGTCCAGTGTACCCAGTCTCTACTGAGCACCCGTACACCATCCTTGATGTTAAACACCGATGGATATGAGATCATCCATCGCCCATCATATGGGTCAAGATGCGTATACGCTAGTCTACTCTGGTGTATCGATGCCCTGTCTCGATATACCCTCGACCAGGAACAGTTATAGGATATACTCATCGACTACCATGGCCCCACTAGTATGATCTCATCATAGTCCCAGTAGTCGAGTACAGATCCTAAGGGCTTTATCAACATGTGAGAGTAAGACAGTAAACCAATACAAGTAAACATGTTAAGATAAAGTAAAACCAAATAGCATACTATCATGACGAGCAAGAAAGTCCTCTCTATATATATCCAAGCATCCATTATAATATACATCATATGTATAACAATGGCCTCTAGGGCATATACATAACTAACAATCTCCCACTTGCACTAAGGCCAGATGTTGTTGTTAGTGTATATGCCCTAGAGGCCATTACTGTATCATACTAGTTTGTATATTACTTAATGGAAGCTTGGGATATTCACCTTGTATAAACAATCTTGCTCAATATAGTAGTATGCTACTTGGTTTGTTTCTACTTCAATGTGTACTTGTGTTTATTTTACTATATCACTTATACGCATTAGTGGAGCCCTTAGGATCTTTGCTTGATTACCAGCGTTGTGATGGCAATCACACTAGTGGGGGCTGGGTAATCTATAAGCACATCCTTATACAGGTCCCTAGTCGCAGGACTATAGAGACAGGGCATCGATACTCCGGAGTAGACTAGCGTATGCGCTTCTCATCCCAGTGTGGGAGATGGTCTGTCCCACAGCCATCAGTATGTCGTACTGGAGATAGTATACGGGTGCTCGTTGGGTTACGAGTGCACTGGACAGGACTCGTCGGGAACTGACAGGTTGGTATTATACCTATCGTCAGTCATCAGTTCCCAGGTGACATGAGTACAGCTTAGTCCGCTGACTTGACACTAGCACTTCGCCTCGAGTGTGTTCCCACTGCACTTTGATCACTACCCTACCACGGCTCAAAGGAGTCGTGCAAACAGGTGGTGGTTGGGTGCAGTCCTGAAACACTTGGAGGCAGTGCCGGTTAGACAGGATTCGTCTCTCCCGGTATTGGGGGTTGACATCGCGCTGTGTCTAGCAGAGCCATTACACGAGTAGTCCCTGGCCAGGGCAAGCGAGATATACTGGTAGGTTCCAGTGTTATCTCAGGGTGTTTTGGGCTTCACTCCGACACGACTTGTACCGCTATTGGGGGACTGACGTTTTACCGCCCCCTAGGCCCGACATGCGATGTATCAGACGAACAGACCGGACTGTACGGAGACTGTCACATTCAGACTCAGTAGGAGTACAGATGGGGTTTCACCTCGTCAGCCTTCTTGTCGGCATCTACCTGGGGACCGTTACGCACAGCTAGTGCCGCTTGCGGTCTGTGGTTAAACCCACTGCCAGCGTAGTGTCGAGTCTTTAGAGTCCCACACAGAGGGTATTCGCCTCTGGGCAAAACAGAGTAGAGGTCGCATGGTTTTGCGACAGGGTTCGTTCTCATCCGCGCACTTGTGCACGTTTGGAGTCCGGACGGATATTGCCAGCTGGCTCTGGTTTGAGCCGGATACTGGTATATGTTTTGGGGTTGCTTTTATCTCTCAGTATTCATGTTCCTCGGAACAAGAATGCAGGTGTGTATGCACAGTTATTAGAGGAGGAGGAAGATGACTTTCATTAGGGTTTCGGAACGGGTGCGTATGCACAATTGACGGTTATCATTTTCCAAACCCTAATGGATATATGGATTATCTATAATAGTAATTAAATGAGAATTATGTTATGGTTGATTTTGTTGACTTGTTGACCATGGTTGACTTGTTGACCATGGTTGAATGTTGACCACCATCATGCTTTGTAAAGATCCTCCTTGATTCATGCTTACATTTCATTAAATGAAGCATGATAGTGGTCATTCCAAATTACCATCAACTATTCTTATTTTGAATTATTATTATTTAGTTAATTCTTTTTCTTTTGGCATTATGGTTGCAAGAAAGAAAAAGATAGCTCATTATCTCATTTAGCTTCTCTCTCCTCTCTTCATCTTCTTCTTCCTCTAGCAAAGAGAAACCTTCTCATGTGTTGAGAATCCTTCTCTTTTAAAAGAAAAGCACCCCTTAAACACTTTCTACTCATTCTAGGTTCAAGGTTTAGCAAGCCGGAAACCCTAGTTCACTCAAAGATCGAGGAAGAGCCCAAAGGTTGAACCTTCGAGGTGGATCCATCTTCGACGGAAGAAGGCTACAAGGCAAGAACCATCAACCTCTACAAGGTTTGAAGAAGAAGGAGTTCAAGTTTAGGTATAACCTTCATCCGAGTAGCTAAGACTCTTTAGCTTGTATGCTAGTTTAGTTTAGACACGATCCCGACCTTGTTTAGTCCATGTTGTCTCTTGCGATAAAAATTTGTTTTTATACCGTTTCCCGCCTCCCCGTAAGAACCGGGGGTCGCAATATGGACTTACAGTGGTATCAGAGCCTAACTAAACTTAAACTAGCTTGGTAGTGAAGTGTAACGAAGTTCGGAACCGAAAAAGTCACAAAACCGGAAAAACAAAACCCTAAGTTTCTGTTAAATTTTTTTCTGCTCTAAATGAAAACCTTTATACTTGTAAATTCGGCTCAGGGTTTTGTATGAACACCCAAGAAAAACGATGCCCTAATTCATCCAAACCGCCGCCCTTCCGCCGCACGAGGTGGGTATTTGCCGCGGAAGCGCCGCGCTTTGTCTTCTTCTGTGCATCGTTTTTCGTGCAGTGTGTTTGTGTGTTGGTTTTGGGATTTTTAAAATATATTATATGTGCCCAGATTTTCCAGAACAGAAATTTGCTTTTGGGGTCCTATAATTCCGTATTTTTCCGAACTTCACTGCACTTTGACTATGATGGTTATATCTGTGATGCTTGCATGTATTGAACGTCGGCTAATCGCTATAAGACGATTAGTCGGGGTTATACATGATCTGTGTTTGATATTGGAATGTGTATATGAATGTGTTAGACTGTCGCGGGTGAATAGCCGGGGTGGATGTGAGATGAGCTTTTGTTTTTCTTTCATTCATTGTAAATATAAATTGATGTAATAATTATTATTTGTTTGGCCGCACAACCGGGTCGGGGTTGTAGCCGTCATTGTATAATTCTTTTTACTGTTTTTGCTCCTAGGATAGACCCATGGAGGGGTGCACAAACTGCCGGGTACTTGGCGGGTAGTTTGCCGCACCCGTAGGGGTCTTGGGTGGGGTATTGGCTATTCACCGCGACCGTGTTATCCGCTTTTCGTTTCAGGCTCGAAAGGATTGCGGATTGCTAGTATATCCAATGTATTCATCTGTGATCTGTAGTGTCTATCATTGCTTTCTATTTAGGCGTTGCTTATGTTTTACAGCCGCGCTAGCCCAGCCCCCGCTCTGTCGTTAGTTAAGTAACCTAACGAGTGATGACGGGACCCCGTGGCGAATGCGAATGGCATAAGCGTACGTCATATTTTGGTTGTTTTCTGCAATGGTAGGATTTAAATGATGGGACGCATTAAAAGTACTAATGCAAGAATATCACGCATTAAAAGAACTAATGCAAGATAATAAACCAAGTTAAAATCGTTGGAACACTTTCGAAAAACCACTCGGTTCTTTTCAAAACTAACTTTTAAATGCGGAGTTTGAGCCACTCCTTCTAAAAGCTATCTCGTTCCATCGATTATATCAAGTTCACTACGTTCACGGTTTCGCCAAAACCATTCGTAGCCCTCCGTCGTTTCATATGAATATTCAACGGTATTCAAGCTGTGTTTGTTGGCCTTAGTCAAGGCACAGTGTTTGGTAGCTGGTGGGTATTCATATGTTGCATAGATAGAATGCGTTGGTTTGGGACAGTCGTATTGCCTTGTTGGCCATAGTCAAGGGTAGATACGGGTGGATTCAAATTAACCTGGATAACGACGGGTAGAACTTGACATGTGACTTATGATTTGTTGGCCTTAGTCAAGGTCATAAGAGCATGGGGCAAAAATCCACATCGGGAGTTTCATAAGTACTGAAACTTGCTAGATTTGCATACCATTTGGAGTGTGGTGATTCTGGTAGGATTCCTTCAGTTTCGTCACGCGATGATATTTGGATCCCGATCCTACTGTGAGTATATGCTACTCCTCGGGAAATTTCTCACTAGACGATCAATGCTATAAACCTAGTAGGTGCCTAGAAAGGTGTTAGCGGGGCTACGCCCCCAGGGAAAAGAGATTATTTAATTAAGGAACTTCGCGAAAGCGTTGGAAAACCTCCCTCGAAGTACCGACATTGGCCTGGCTGAACGGTTAAGCAAGTATTGCACGGTGGGATTGATCCCGGCTAATTCTTCCTTTGTGGTTTGAGGAGGGATTCGAGAGACAGTGGGAGCCATCCTGTTTAGACAAATTAAAAACCATTCTAAACTTGCAAGAGCATCGTGCTAAAGTGTTTCTTCTCTCCCCCCTGCAGCGACCAAATCGAAATGACTGGACTTAAGTTGATTCTAGATAAAAACATATTGACAGGGCCAAACTACAAAGATTGGCTCAGGAATGTCAAGTTGGCAATCACTTACGGCAAGCTGGGGTATCTTCTTACCACCAAAGCTCCCCCCGTCCCAGGTCCCACCTCCAGCGTCGCGGATAAGGAAATCCGTAAGACTTGGGAGATTGACAGCGCGAAGGCCAGGTGCCTCGTACTTGCCTCGATGGACAACGAACATCAGAGGAGGCACGAGAATATGGACTTGGAATCCATATTTCTTCATACAAAAGAACTGTATGGAGAGCAGTCTCGTATCGCAAGATACGAAGTGTCGAAGAAGTTGTTTTCGACAAAGTTGGCCGTCGGATCATCGGTAGCGGACCACGTGCTTAAGATGATTGGCTACACTGAGGAGCTCGCGGAACTTGGGACCACGTTGGACAGTGAACTCTACACGGATATAATTCTCCAGTCCCTTCCATCCACTTACGCCCAGTTCATACTGAATTTCAACTTGCAAGAAAAGGAAGTTGAACTTTCAGAACTCCTCAACATGCTGAGGAGCGCAGAGGGCACCCTACAGAAGGGTAGGGAAACACCCGCTTTGTTTGTAGGAGGATCTTCTTCCTCTAGGTCCAAGGCGAAAGCCAAGGGAAAGAGGAAGAAAGCCCCCGCCAAACCAAGAGGCGGTGTTAGTAAAGTGGGTACGAAGGGAAAGGAAACGGCAACAAAGATTGCGGGGAAGCTTGTTGGAAAGGAAGAATGCTTCTATTGTCATAAGAGTGGACACTGGAAGAAAGATTGCAGGGCTTGGAAGGCCAGGACACAGGAACTGAAGCAGGTTGCGGCTTCAGCTTCAGGTGTGTATGTTATTGAAAACTGTCTTTCTATAAACTCTACTTCCTGGGTATTGGATACCGGATCAGGATCTCATATCTGTAATTCTTTGCAGGCGTTGAGAAACCGTAAGTTTTTGAAGGCAGGTGACATGACCCTCAAAGTTGCGAACGGAGCTAGCATGGATGCTAAAGCCGTGGGGGACTATCACCTGGGAATGACAGATGGGCATGTTTTGGTTTTGCGTAATTGCTTTTTTGTACCCAACGCAACTTGTAATATCATTTCTGTATCTTTGGTTTCTAAAGAAGGTTATGAATTTGCGTTTGTAAGTAATGTTGTAAACATTCACCTTAATCAAGTTCTGATTGGGTCAGGTACACTGAGCAATGGTATATACGTGTTAAACCAACCACAGATTTTCAATGTCCAGAATACACACAAAAGAAAGTCTCCAGATATCAACCAGGCTTTCTTATGGCATTGTAGACTGGGTCACATCAATGAGACACGGTTGACTAAGTTACATAAAGAAGGATACTTGGATCCGTTCGAGTATCAGTCTTATGCCACTTGTGAATCTTGTCTCATGGGAAAGATGACAAAGACTCCGTTCACTGGACACGGAGAAAGAGCGAGCGAGCTCTTGGGACTCGTACACAGCGACGTGTGCGGTCCAATGTCTACACATGCGCGAAGCGGTTATTCATACTTCATTACTTTCACAGACGATTTCTCTAGGTATGGACATGTCTTCTTAATGAAGCACAAATCTGAGGCCTTTGAGAAATTTCGGGATTACAAGAATGAAGTTGAAAAACAAACAGGCAAAAGTATTAAGATTCTAAGATCAGGATCGAGGTGGAGAATACTTGAGTGCCGAGTTCCTGGACTATTTAAAAGAGAATGGAATTCTCTCTCAGCGTACTCCTCCATACACTCCGCAACATAACGGTGTATCGGAAAGGAGGAATCGAACCCTATTGGATATGGTTCGTTCCATGATGAGTAAGGCTGAGTTACCACGATCTTTCTGGGGTTATGCACTGGAAACAGCTGCACATCTCTTGAACCAAGTTCCTACTAAGACAGTGCCTACCACACCATATCAGATGTGGAGTGGGAAGAAACCCTGTCTTAAATCCTTTAAGACATGGGGATGTCCGGCTTTTGTAAAAAAGCAGCATGCGGACAAGCTCGAGGCACGCTCAGTACAGTGCAAGTTTGTGGGATACCCAAAGAACTCCAAGGGGTATCTTTTCTACTACGAAGAGGAACAAAAAGTTCTTGTTTCTCGTCATGCCTACTTCTTGGAAACTGAGTTTTTGGAAAATCAGATAAGTGGGAGCGCAGTAGAACTGGAAGAAGTTCCAAAACCACAAACCATTACTGAAATCTTAGAGGAACCAGAGGGTTCGAAAGAACAGGACATTCCTACGCCGCTCCGCAGGAGTAGTAGGCAGTCTCATCCGCCCGAGAGATACTACGGTTTTCTTATAGACGGGGATAGAGAGGATTGCATCATAGATTATGATGAGCCTACTAGCTTCCAGCAAGCCGTTCAGAGCGTTGACTCGGTAAAATGGCTGGATGCAATGCGGACCGAAATGGAGTCCATGTACACCAACAAAGTATGGACGTTGGACATTGCTCCAGACGGGGTAAAACCCGTAGGATGCAAGTGGATCTTCAAAAGGAAGATTGGTGTAGATGGACAGGTTGAGACCTATAAAGCTAGACTTGTAGCAAAGGGTTTCCGTCAAAGACCTGGCTTGGACTATGACGAAACCTTTTCTCCAGTGGCTATGCTGAAATCCATTCGGATCCTTCTTGCCATTGCTGCCTTCCACGATTATGAGATTTGGCAGATGGACGTAAAGACCGCTTTTCTGAATGGAAATTTAGAGGAGTGTGTCTATATGGATCAGCCAGAGGGTTTCATTCAGAGTGGGAGCAGCGGAAAGGTGTGCAAGTTGCTTAAGTCCATCTATGGACTAAAGCAGGCATCGCGGAGTTGGAACATCTGTTTTGATGAGACGGTCAAGGAATTTGACTTTATCAAAAATCCAGATGAACCATGCATCTATAGTAGATTTGTAGCGAGAACTGTAGTATTCCTCGTTTTATACGTGGATGACATTCTCTTAATAGGAAATGACATTCCTATGCTACAATCTGTCAAGGGGTTCTTGTCACACAGGTTCTCCATGAAAGACCTGGGTGATGCCTCATACATCCTGGGGATCCGGATCCATCGTGATAGATCCAAGAGGATATTAGGACTTTCTCAGTCCAGGTACATCGACACCATAGTGAAAAGATTCAGTATGGAAGATTCCAAGCGCGGTAACCTACCGGCTTGTCACGGGATCACCCTCTCTAAAGAGATGTCTCCCAAGACTGATTTGGAGAGGGATCGCATGTCTATTATACCCTACGCTTCTGCGGTAAGCTCTATAATGTATGCGATGTTGTGTACCAGACCGGATGTAGCTTATGCACTGAGTGTGGTAAGCCGGTATCAGTCAAACCCTGGGGAGAAACACTGGATAGCGGTAAAGAACATTCTCAAGTACCTGAGAAGGACTAAGGAGATGTTCTTGGTGTATGGCGGAAAAGACCTCCAGATCGAGGCTTTTGCTGACTCCAGCTTCCAGAGTGACAAGGATGATTCCAAGTCCATGTCGGGTTTTGTCTTTACCCTCAATGGAGGGGCAGTGTGTTGGAAGAGCTCCAAACAGGAAACCGTTGCAGACTCGACTATGGAAGCGGAATACATCGCTGCATCTGATGCCGCAAAAGAAGCTGTCTGGATAAGGAAGTTCTTAAAAGAACTTCAGGTGGTTCCGTCCATTGTTGACCCAATACCTCTGTATTGCGACAACAACGGGGCTATAGCTTTAGCAAAGGAACCCAGGTCCCATCAGAGATCCAGGCACATCTTGAGGCGGTATCACCTGATCAGGGAGATCGTGGATCGCAAGGAGATCGAGGTTCGGAGGGTTGCTTCAGAAGAGAACACTGCAGATCCATTCACCAAGGCCCTACCCCAGACTCAGTTCGAGCGGCTGATCGAGATGATAGGTCTTCGATACGCCAGTACATGGCCTTAGTGCAAGTGGGAGATTGTTAGTGTATATGCCCTAGAGGCCATTACTGTATCATACTAGTTTGTATATTACTTAATGGAAGCTTGGGATATTCACCTTGTATAAACAATCTTGCTCAATATAGTAGTATGCTACTTGGTTTGTTTCTACTTCAATATGTACTTGTGTTTATTTTACTATATCACTTATATGCATTAGTGGAGCCCTTAGGATCTTTGCTTGATTACCAGCGTTGTGATGGCAATCACACTAGTGGGGGCTGGGTAATCTATAAGCACATCCTTATACAGGTCCCTAGTCGCAGGACTATCGAGACAGGGCATCGATACTCCGGAGTAGACTAGCGTATGCGCTTCTCATCCCAGTGTGGGAGATGGTCTGTCCCACAGCCATCAGTATGTCGTACTGGAGATAGTATACGGGTGCTCGTTGGGTTACGAGTGCACTGGACAGGACTCGTCGGGAACTGACAGGTTGGTATTATACCTATCGTCAGTCATCAGTTCCCAGGTGACATGAGTACAGCTTAGTCCGCTGACTTGACACTAGCACTTCGCCTCGAGTGTGTTCCCACTGCACTTTGATCACTACCCTACCACGGCTCAAAGGAGTCGTGCAAACAGGTGGTGGTTGGGTGCAGTCCTGAAACACTTGGAGGCAGTGCCGGTTAGACAGGATTCGTCTCTCCCGGTATTGGGGGTTGACATCGCGCTGTGTCTAGGAGAGCCATTACACGAGTAGTCCCTGGCCAGGGCAAGCGAGATATACTGGTAGGTTCCAGTGTTATCTCAGGGTGTTTTGGGCTTCACTCCGACACGACTTGTACCGCTATTGGGGGACTGACGTTTTACGGCCCCCTAGGCCCGACATGCGATGTATCAGACGAACAGACCGGACTGTACGGAGACTGTCACATTCAGACTCAGTAGGAGTACAGATGGGGTTTCACCTCGTCATCCTTTTTGTCGGCATCTACCTGGGGACCGTTACGCACAGCTAGTGCCGCTTGCGGTCTGTGGTTAAACCCACTGCCAGCGTAGTGTCGAGTCTTTAGAGTCCCACACAGAGGGTATTCGCCTCTGGGCAAAACAGAGTAGAGGTCACATGGTTTTGCGACAGGGTTCGTTCTCATCCGCGCACTTGTGCACGTTTGGAGTCCGGACGGATATTGCCAGCTGGCTCTGGTTTGAGCCGGATACTGGTATATGTTTTGGGGTTGCTTTTATCTCTCAGTATTCATGTTCCTCGGAACAAGAATGCAGGTGTGTATGCACAGTTATTAGAGGAGGAGGAAGATGACTTTCATTAGGGTTTCGGAACGGGTGCGTATGCACAATTGACGGTTATCATTTTCCAAACCCTAATAGATTTATGGATTATCTATAATAGTAATTAAATGAGAATTATGTTATGGTTGATTTTGTTGACTTGTTGACCATGGTTGACTTGTTGACCATGGTTGAATGTTGACCACCATCATGCTTTGTAAAGATCCTCCTTGATTCATGCTTACATTTCATTAAATGAAGCATGATAGTGGTCATTCCAAATTACCATCAACTATTCTTATTTTGAATTATTATTATTTAGTTAATTCTTTTTCTTTTGGCATTATGGTTGCAAGAAAGAAAAAGATAGCTCATTATCTCATTTAGCTTCTCTCTCCTCTCTTCATCTTCTTCTTCCTCTAGCAAAGAGAAACCTTCTCATGTGTTGAGAATCCTTCTCTTTTAAAAGAAAAGCACCCCTTAAACACTCTCTACTCATTCTAGGTTCAAGGTTTAGCAAGCCGGAAACCCTAGTTCACTCAAAGATCGAGGAAGAGCCCAAAGGTTGAACCTTCGAGGTGGATCCATCTTCGACGGAAGAAGGCTACAAGGCAAGAACCATCAACCTCTACAAGGTTTGAAGAAGAAGGAGTTCAAGTTTAGGTATAACCTTCATCCGAGTAGCTAAGACTCTTTAGCTTGTATGCTAGTTTAGTTTAGACACGATCCCGACCTTGTTTAGTCCATGTTGCCTCTTGCGATAAAAATTTGTTTTTATATCGTTTCCGCCTCCCCGTAAGAACCGGGGGTCGCAATATGGACTTACAGTTGTAGTATCTCATACCTAGTATCCCGAATAATCTCTCAAACTGTATCTGGGGAATGGCCTTCGTGAGTGGATCCGCAGTGTTGTCCTTCGTATCTACTCTCCTGTTCTCGATCTCCCGGCGATCAACTATCTCCCTGATCAGGTGATACCGCCTCAGAATATGTCTGGACTTTTGATTGGACCTGGGTTCTTTGGCCAAAACCACAGCTCCATTGTTATCGCAATACAAAGGTATTGGATGCTCAATGGATGAAACCACACCAAGTTCACTAATGAACTTCTTTATCCAGACAGCCTCTTTGGCAGCATCGTTGGCAGCGATATATTCAGCCTCCATCGTCGAGTCTGCAACGGTATCCTGTTTGGAACTCTTCCAACATACCGCCCCTCCATTGAGGGTAAAGACAAATCCCGAGTGCGACTTAGAGTCGTTCTTATCACTTTGGAAGCTGGAATCGGTAGAGGACTCCACCTGGAGTTTTCCGTTACCACACACCAAGAACATCTCTTTAGCCCTTCGCAAGTACTTAAGAATATTCTTCACAGCTGTCCAGTGACTCTCTCCAGGATCTGCTTGATACCGACTCACTACACTTAGTGAGTATGCTAAATCGGGCATGGTTGATGCCTTATAGACCTTTGTATGACTGTCTAAGAACCCTGCAATGGTGTCAGAGCCTAGCTAGAGCATTAGGCGACGTGTATACGAAGTTAAAAGTCCGATCGAACCCCGAAACACCGACTTTGACCCCCTCTCTGGATAATTTTTAAAAATGTGATTTTTTCTGCCTTAAAAATACTCAAAAAAATAAGCAGGGAATTCTAAGGATCACCCTAAAATACGAACCCATAATTCCGTACAGCCGCCGCGGAACCGCGGCAGAAACCTGCTTCGCGCGGCGGTTCCGCGGCCGTTCTGGGGATTTGGGGACTCGTGTTTTTATGGTTAATCCATAGTTATTTGTATATGCTTCTGGGTATTTTTAACTGACTCAAGTGTTGAGTGTTCTGGAGATCCTTTGTATTCGTTGATTCGATCGGAAAGTTTAATTTCGTTCTGTTTTCCGGATATTTAGAAACTGTTAAAATGTTCGAACGGATATTATTAACTCACTTTTTCCCGGCACGAAAAACTTTCAAGTGTTGAATTTTTCTTGAGTTTAAATCTTTCGGAAAAAATGTGCAAGTAACGCGGTGGTCCCTCTAGAAGAACACAAACCTTAACTCAATTATGTGACCGTCTGAACCGCCTCTAAACCTTAGGGTTTGGGGCAGTACGGCGTGCCATATGTGAGGTGTTGGCTTGACCTTTCTACGGCTGGACCATTGGTACTGTGATATATTCTGGGATTATTTGAACTCCGCTCAAGTGTTGAGCTATTTAGGAAATCTTGGGTATTTGATTATCCGATCAGAAAATTTAATACTGTCTATTTATCTGGAATGTGATACAATATGTGGAATTCATATAGTTAGGCATGAAATGCTAAGTATGTGATATTTCGGATTTATGATGTCTAAAGTGATTGTGGATTCCAAATGTTGTAGTTTTACAATTTCTTTTCTGTGACCGTAAGTATAGTATGTAGTTGTATTGCCGGTTTTCGTTGCAATACATCAACGACGATCGGTGTATGCATACTTACTTACGTTGATGATATGAGATATTATGTGTTGCTGTGATATGTTATATTGGATCGTCGTGTTCTGAATAGCCGGGGGTTTTATGTGAGATGAGGGTTTTTATTTTCATTCATGTAAAATTCATTTGTATGTAATATTCTTTTATTGGGGCACTTCCGGGATGAGGTTGATGTCACCAGTATATATTATTTACTTTTCCGCATTAGGTAGACCCAAGGAGGGGAGCACAAGTAACCGGGTTCTAGGGTCCAGTAGGAGGCCATCTCGAGGAGTCGAGACCGGGTCTCCTAACTCTAAAATTGGCAGTGTTAATTGCCGCTCTCGTAGGGGTTTAGGGATGTGGGTTTGGCTATTCATCGCGACCGTGGAATCCGTGTTTTATACAGGCTCGTACTAAAACACAGACATCCTGGTATATCCAATATTTCATATATGTTCTTCTGCTGCAATGTTCTGTGATGAGATCATATTACTGCCTGAGACGAATGCTTATACTATATATATATGCTGATATATAAATATTACTGCTTTCGTTTCTTCTGTGATGCTTAGGAAGTATTAAGCTGATAGGATATATTAATGAGATTAATAAAAAGAAAAGAAACCTAAAAGATGTTGTAGAATCAAAACTTTATAAAAAGGGTAGCTACAGTTTTGCTTTGCATAGCGGTATATATGATATACCTTGCACTTTATTCGATGAGGAAAGAGCTGAGATCCCTTCACCGGGAGTGACTTCTTTAGCGAAACTGATAGATGCTACAAACTCACGGTTTAGTTTTTGACAGCTTCTATAGTTCTTGCTTTGCACAGCGGTATATACGATGTATCCTGCACCTTATTCGATGGGGAAAGAGCCGAGATCCCTTCACCGGGAGTGACCACTTTAGCGAAACTAGAAAAAGCCTCAAAAACGCTCCTTGTAAATCCCCGTTTCCATCTTAATAAAAAGTTCCTATTTTCTAAATTCCAGTGATTTTCTTTTCTTTTCCCCTTCGTATTTTATTGGTTGCTGAAACTTAATATTTAAACTTTATTTTTCCAGCTCTTTTAAAATCATGGTCCAAAACCAAAAGCTAAAATATACTAATATATATACATAACCCTAAACCCAACAAATTTTCCCAAACCCTAAAAGCCAAAACCCAATATTTGAAATCAAAGCTAAATTAAACAAAAACCAAAATTTTAACAATAAAATTCTAACCCAAAACATTTAAAACCCTCAGCCCAAATATTTTTCTAACCATTAAATTAACCCCCAGCCCGTTACCATCCCTCAGCCCACTCACTATTTTTTAAAAATAAATTCTTTATAAAAAAAGTCCCCGGCCCACTCTCCCCCTCAGCCCAAAATTTTAATAAGGGAATTTTTAGAAAAATTCAGCCGGCCCACTTCCTTCGGCCCGTGACCCGCTCAGACCCGACCCGATCCGTTACTTCTCTCTTTCTCTTCTTCAACGGCACTCCAACATTCCCGCTCACCCCTTTCAATCCGCGACCCTTTCCCTCCACCGCGGTTCATGCCCGTTTCCTCCGCTCGCGCCCACGCCGCGCTCGTGCGTCGTTTCCCCTCGTCGCGATCCCACCTACCTCAAACCCTCGCCTCTCCAACTCCTATCTCCCTCACATCCTCACTCTCCAGAACCCATTTCTCTCTCTCTCTCAAACCCCCCAAAGCCCACTGTCGATGCTCTCGCCGTCGCCGTCGACGACGACGACTGCAACCACTCATTCGTACTCCTTCCTCGGTTTCACTCCAACATCTAAACCCTCCGCCACTACACTTCATCGGCCAAACCCCCTGCACACAAATTCCCCCGTCACACCCGAGCCGACCACCACCTGCCCCTCGACGCCGGTGAGCCCCCGCTGACCTGAAGCATCCGTCGACCTCTACACACTCAGCATCTCATCCTCCAAACATCCAGAACCCGAGCCCCACTTCTCTCTCCTTTCAAAGTATACAAAACCACACACACACCCCGACACCCACTGCAGCCCATCGCCGGAGCGACGCCGTCGACCGTCGTCGACCCCAGTGCACTCGCAGAGGACCATCAAGCACCCCTCAACCTCCAGTGACCGTGCAACGACTCCGAACAACTCCGACGCAAATTCCGCATCTCGAGCCAAGCTCGAGCGAATCCGTTTCACGGCGTACATCACGCGTTCGTGACGCCGCTGCTGCCGTATGACCTCGAGACATTTCCAGGCAAGTGTTTACTTGCTACATGCTAATATAATTGTGGTACAACCCTAAATCATATAGTTTACGAATTTACCGATTCCCGATATATTATGCAACATATGTGTTCGATGCTAGACCCCAATGAAAATACCTGTTTAATTTGACGGAAACCGATATTTTCTGTTGGCCCATACGATGATAAATATCGTGTATGAATATCGCTGGAAAATACGACTGTTAGTGGCTAGAATTGATACCCCCAAATATGCCGATAAAACTAGAATTTTCCCGTATCTGAAAACGATTAAAATCACTGTAAATTATGTGCATACTGGAATATTACGTTCGAGGGCTTAAACCGAAGCCGACTCGACGAACTTTAACCCTATGAAAACTTCTAATGATTTCTGTTCTGTAACTGCGATGGTATACGTCAGACCCCAGTAACCGATAAGTCGTGTCGGTGTGAGGCTCATAACGGGTCGAGAAACTACTGGTAACACTTACCAGTAAATCTCTATATCAGCCCTTGCCAGGGGCTTCCAGTTATAGCCAATCGAACACAGCACAACATCAACTCCCTATACCGGAAGAGACGAATCCCCTCCTATCGCTCATTGTCTCCATGTGATTCGGGACTGCGCCCAAAAGCCACCGTTGCACGCCCTCTTGGACGTGGTAAGGTGGAAATCAAAGCACAGTGGGAATGACACGAGACTCTATGACGATCTCGGGTCTACAGACTACCATGTACCAGTGTCACCGGAGAACTGCCATCTGACGTGTGGTATATCACCATCTGGGAGTTCTCGGTGAGTCCGTCCAGTGTACGCAGTCTCTACTGAGAACCCGTACACCATCCTTGATGTCAAACACCGACGGATATGGGATCATCTATCGCCCATCATATGGGTCAAAATGCGTATACGCTAGTCTACTCTGGTATATCGATGCCCTGTCTCGATATACCCTCGACTAGGAACAGTTATAGGATGTACTCATCGACTACCGTGGCCCCACTAGTATGATCTCACCATAGTCCCAGTAGTCGAGTACAGATCCTAAGGGCTTTATCAACATGTGAGAGTAAGACAGTAAACCAATACAAGTCAACATGTTAAGATAAAGTGAAACCAAATAGCATATTATCATGACGAGCAAGAAAGTCCTCTCTATATATATCCAAGCATCAATTATAATATACATCATATGTACAACAATGGCCTCTAGGGCATATACATAACTAACAATCTCCCACTTGCACTAAGGCCAGCTGTTGTAGTATCTCATACCTAGCATCCCGAATAATCTCTCAAACTATATCTGGGGAATGGCCTTCGTGAGTGGATACGCAGTGTTGTCCTTCGTATCTACTCTCCTGGCCTCGATCTCCCGGCGATCAACTATCTCCCTGATCAGGTGATACCGCCTCAGAATATGTCTGGACTTTTGATGGGGACCTGGGTTCCTTGGCCAAAGCCACAGCTCCATTGTTATCGCAATACAAAGGTATTGGATGCTCAATGGATGGAAGCACACCAAGTTCACTAATGAACTTCTTTATCCAGACAGCCTCTTTGGCAGCATCGTTGGCAGCGATGTATTCAGCCTCCATCATCGAGTCTGCAACGGTATCCTGTTTGGAACTCTTCCAACATACCGCCCCTCCATTGAGGGTAAAGACAAATCCCGAGTGCGACTTAGAGTCATCGTTATCACTTTGGAAGCTGGAATCGGTAAAGGACTCCACCTGGAGTTCTCCGTTACCATACACCAAGAACATCTCTTCAGTCCTTCGCAAGTACTTGAGAATGTTCTTCACAGCTGTCCAGTGACACTCTCCAGGATCTGCTTGATACCGACTCACTACACTTAGTGAGTATGCTAAATCGGGCATGGTTGATTCCTTATAGAACTTTGTATGACTACCTAAGAACCTTACAGTGGTATCAGAGCCTAGCTAAAGCATTAGGCGACGTGTATACGAAGTTAAAAGTCCGATCGAACCCCGAAACACTGACTTTGACCCCCTCTCTGGACAATTTTTAAAAATGTGATTTTTTCTGCATTAAAAATACTCAAAAAAATAAGCAGGGAATTCTAAGGATCACCCTAAAATACGAACCCATAATTCCGTACAGCCGCCGCGGAACCGCGGCAGAAACCTGCTTCGCACGGCGGTTCCGCGGCCGTTCTGGGGATTTGGGGACTCGTGTTTTTATGGTTAATCCGTAGTTATTTGTATATGCTTCTGGGTATTTTTAATCTGACTAAGTGTTGAGTGTTCTGGAGATCCTTTGTATTCGTTGATTCGATCGGAAAGTTTAATTTCGTTCTGTTTTCCGGATATTTAGAAACTGTTAAAATATTCAAACGGATATCATTAACTCATTTTTTCCCGGCGCGAAAAACTTTCAAGTGTTGAATTTTTCTTGAGTTTAAATCTTTCGGAAAAAACGTGCAAGTAACACGGTGGTCCCTCTAGAAGAACACAAACCTTAACTCGATTATGTGACCGTCTGAACCGCCTCTAAACCTTAGGATTTGGGGCAGTACGGCGTGCCACATGTGAGGCGTTGGCTTGACCCTTCTACGGCTGGACCATTAGTACTGTGACATATTCTGGGATTATTTGAACTCCGCTCAAGTGTTGAGCTATTTAGGAAATCTTGGGTATTTGATTATCCGATCGGAAAGTTTAATACTGTCTATTTATCTGGAATGTGATACAATATGTGGAATTCATATAGTTAGGCATGAAATGCGAAGTATGTGATATTTCGGATTTATGATGTCTAAAGTGATTGTGGATTCCAAATATTGTAGTTTTACAATTTCTTTTCTATGACCGTAAGTGTAGTATGTAGTTGTATTGCCGGTCTTCGTTGCTATATATCAACGACGATCGGTGTATGCATACTTACCTACGTTGATGATATGAGATATTATGTGTTGCTGTGATATGTTATATTGGATCGTCGTGTTCTGAATAGACGGGGGTTTTATGTGAGATGGGGTTTTTTATTTTCATTCATATAAAATTCATTTGAATGTAATATTCTTTTATTGGGGCACTTCCGGGATGAGGTTGATGTCACCAGTGTATATTATTTACTTTTCCGCTTTAGGTAGACCCAAGGAGGGGAGCACAAGTAACCGGGTTCTAGGGTCCAGTGGGAGGCCACCTCGAGGAGTCGAGACCGGGTCTCCTAACCCTAGAATTGGCAGTGTTACTTGCCGCTCTCGTAGGGGTCTAGGGATGTGGGTTTGGCTATTCATCGCGACCGTGGAATCCGTGTTTTATACAGGCTCGTACTAAAACACGGACATCCTAGTATATCCAATATTTCATATATGTTCTTCTGCTGCAATGTTCTGTGATGAGATCATATTACTGCCTGAGACGAATGCTTATACTATATATATATGTTGATATATAAATATCACTGCTTTCGTTTCTTCTGTGATGCTTAGAAAGCATTAAGCTGATGGGATATATTAATGAGATTAATAAAAAGAAAAGAAACCTAAAAGATGTTATAGAATTAAAACTTTATAAAAAGGGTAGCTACAGTTTTGCTTTGCATAGCGGTATATATGATATACCATGCACCTTATTCGATGAGGAAAGTGCCGAGATCCCTTCACCGGGAGTGATCTCTTTAGCGAAACTGGCAGATGCTACAAACTCACGGTTTAGTTTTTGACACCTTCTATAGTTCTTGCTTTACACAGCGGTATATATGATATATCCTGCACCTTATTCGATGGGGAAAGAGCCGAGATCCCTTCACCGGGAGTGACCTCTTTAGCGAAACTAGAAAAAGCCTCAAAAATACTCCTTTTTCAAAAACCACTTGATTCTACGACGATATCAAGTTCATTACGCTCATGGTTTTCTGAAAAACCTGCGTAGCCCTCCATCATTTCAGATAGAGACTAGTTAGTATTCGTGTTGCGTTTGTTGACCTTAGCCAAGGCGTGGTGTACGGTAGCTAATTAGTATTTATCTGCTAAAATATGAGATGTGATTGAGTTAGGGTAGTCGTACGACTTTGTTGACATTAGCCAAGGGTCGTACGGGTGGGTTTAATTCAATCGGGAAATGACGGGTTGAACTTGGCTAGCACTTATGATTTGTTGACCTTAGCCAAGGTCATAAGTTGCTAGGGGTAAAAGCATTATCGGGAATTTCAAGTGTTGAAATTTGCAATGAGATTGCATACCTCCTATGAGATAGTTGGATCCCGATACCCACTGCGAGTAAGAGTTACTCCTGGGAGAGTTTTACACAGGACAATTAGCCGATCAAGTAGATGTCTAGAAAGGTGTTAACGGGGTTATGCCTCTGGGAAAACGGGGTTATGCCTCTGGGAAAACGAGGTTTATTTTAATTAGGTTCGTGCGAAAGCACGGGGAACCTCCCTCAAGTACCGACACTGATCTGGCTGAAAGATTGACGAAATTGCAGGGTGTAATTAATCCCGGCTAATCTTACCTTTTAGGGTTTGGAGGAAGATTTGATAAAAACAGTGGGAGACATCCTGATTAGATAAGATAATAACCAATCTAATCTTGCAAGAGCATACGCTAAAGTGTTTTCTTCTCTCTCTCTCCAGGTAGCGACCATGTCAGGCCATAATCAAGATAATAATATGGATGTATTGACTGAACCCGCTTATTATACTGAGCAAGGGAACGTTGGTCTCGTTCTTTCTTATAAGAGTTATAAGACTGAACAGGGAATAGGAGAATATCTGGATTCTCACGCCGCCCAAACGGAGAACATGCATGTTGATGCACCTTCTTCGGGTGTGTTAATTATTGATAACTGTTTCTCAGTTCACCCTACGTCCTGGGTATTAGATACCGGATCGGGATCCCACATATGTAAATTGTTACATGGGCTACGTAAAGGCAGAGAACTGGGAAAAGGTGATCATTCCGTTCAAATAGGGAATGGTGCAAGTATTGCAGCCAAAGCAGTTAGCGAATATCACCTAGTATTACCAAGTCGTAATACACTGATTCTGAATGAGTGCTATTATATACCGAACATGATGTGCAACATTATATCAGTTTTTTTATTAAATAAAGAAGGATATAATTTTGTAGTAAAGGATAATTTTATGAACATATTCCTAGATCAAGGGTTGATTGGATCAGGCTCGTTACATAATGGCATATTCATTCTCAATCAAAATACAGTCCTTAATATACAAAACACACACAAGAGGAAGAGTTCAGAAATGAACGAATCCTTCTTGTGGCATTGTAGACTTGGTCATATCAATGCGACACGACTGACTAAGTTACATAAGGATGGATATTTGAATCAGTTCGAATTATCATCTTATGATACTTGCCATTCATGTCTCAAAGGAAAAATGACCAAAACTCCGTTTAATGGACACAGAGAAAGAGTTGTGGAACTCTTAGGACTGGTACATAGTGATGTATGCGGTCCTATGTCTACGCATGCCAGGAACGGTTCTTCCTACTTCATTACATTCACTGACGATCTCTCTAGATACGGACATGTGTTCCTGATGAAACACTAGTCTGAAACTTTTGAGAAATTCAGAGAATATAAACACAAAGTAGAGAACCAAACGGGCAAAAGTATTAAGATCCTTCGATCTGATCGAGGAGGAGAATACTTGAGCAATGAGTTCCTAGATTATTTAAAAGAGAATGGGATTCTTTCTCAGCTTACTCCTCCTTATACACCATAGCACAACGGTGTATCGGAACGGAGGAATCGCACCCTATTAGATATGGTACGCTCTATGATGAGTACAGCTGAGTTACCTATTTCCTTCTGAGGGTATGCGCTGGAGACAGCCATATACCTATTGAATAGAGTTCCAACTAAATCTGTGCCTACCACTCCATATGAGATATGGAATGGGAAGAGATCATCTCTTAAAAGAGTTAAGATATGGGGTTGTCCGGCCTATTTTAAAAAGCAAAATCCGGACAAGCTCGAGGCACGATCAGTTCTTTGTAAGTTTGTAGGATATCCAAGCAATTCGTATGGATATCTATTCTACCACAGTGAACAACAAAAGGTGTTTGTTGCTTAACATGCCACCTTTTTAGAAAAGGAATTTCTTGCAAAAGAAATTAGTGGCGAAGAGGTAGAGCTGGAAGAGGTTCCAGCACCGCAAACTACAACTGATGATTTATTGGAACCAGAGGATTCAGTAGTACCCGACGAACCCCAGCCTCTCCGCCGATCTAGCAGGGTTTCTCATCCACCTGAGAGATACTACGGTTTTCTCATTGATGGTGGAAGCGAGGATTGCATCATGGAAGATGATTACCCGACTAGTTTCGAGCAGGCCATCACGAATGGTGACTCTGTGAAATGGCTGGATGCAATGCGATCTGAGATGGAATCCATGTACACCAACAAAGTATGGACTTTGGAAAATGCTCCAGAAATGGTAAAACCCATTGGGAGCAAGTGGATCTTTAAAAAGAAACTTGGTGTAGATGGAAAAGTTGAGAATTTCAAAGCTAGACTTGTTGCAAAGGGTTTTCGTCAACGACCAGGTGTGGATTATGACGAAACCTTTTCTCCAGTGGCTATGCTTAAGTCCATCCGGATCTTACTTGCCATTGTTGCATACCATGACTACGAAATCTGGCAAATGGATGTTAAGACCGTATTTCTAAACGGTGATTTAGAAGAGTGCGTGTACATGACTCAGCCAGAGGGCTTCGTAGATAGTGGGAGCAGCGGAAAGGTGTGCAAGCTGCTTAAATCCATTTATGGGTTAAAGCAAGTATCGCGGAGTTGGAACATCTGTTTTGATGTTGTAGTCAAAGAGTTTGACTTCATCAAAAATATAGATGAACCTTATATCTATAAGAAGGTTGCAGAGAGTAAGGTTGTATTCCTCGTATTGTACGTGGATGACATACTCTTGATAGGAAATGGTGTTCCTATGCTGCAATCAGTCAAGCTCTTCTTATCACAAAGATTCTCAATGAAAGATCTAGGTGATGCCTCCTGCATATTGGGAATCATGATCTAAAGAGATAGATCTAAACGGATACTGGGATTGTTCCAATCCAGGTATATTGACACCATACTAAAGAGGTTTAGTATGGAAGAATCCAAGCGTGGGAACCAACCCACGATCTCTGGACTCGCTCTCTCTAAAGAGATGTCTCCCAAGACTGATTTGGAGAGAGTTCGCATGCAAGGGATACCCTATACTTTGACAGTAGACTCTATCATGTATGCGATGCTATGTACTAGACCCGATGTAGCATACTCACTAAGTGTAGTGAGTCGGTATCAAGCAGATCCTGGAGAGAGTCACTGGACAGCTGTGAAGAACATTCTCAAGTACTTGCGAAGGACTAAAAAGATGTTCTTGGTGTATGGTAACGGAGAACTCCAGGTGGAGTCCTTTACCGATTCCAGCTTCCAAAGTGATAAGGACGACTCTAAGTCGCACTCGGGATTTGTCTTTACCCTCAATGAAGGGGCGGTATGTTGGAAAAGTTCCAAACAGGATACATGTAAATCCCCGTTCCCATCTTAATAAAAGTTTTCTCTTTTCTAAATAAAAGAGATTTTCATTCTTTTTTCCCTCGTATATTTTGTAGGAGGGTGGTTGCTTGAATTCCAATATTTAAAATTTCCCTAACCCTAAAAGTCAAGACCCAGAATTAAAACCAATTTGGAAAACCAAAACTAAAACAAGTAAAATATTTCACTTTAAACCCTAACCTTACATAAGCCCAACAAATAAACTCAAATTTAAATTAACATATAAAATTCCTTAAGACCTCGGCCAATAGTTTTTCCCTTTAAAAAAAATGGAAATCATTAAACCTAATTAACCCGGGCCCGTTTCCCCCTCAGCCCACTCAAGAAATTAAATTAAAATGAAATTTTGAACCCTCAAGCCCAGCCCACTCCCTCCAGCCTGCCTCCTCAGCGACCCGACCCGACCCGCTCCTGTTCATCCTCCTCCTCCAACGGCTCCTTCCTCATTTCCCGCTCGTGATCCGCGCTCCTCGCCTCCGCTCTCGCCCACGCCCATGCCTCCGCTCTTGCGACGTTACACCCGTGACTTCAACCCTCATTCATTTCCTTACACCCTCACCTCTCTCTTCTCTTTTATTTTCGAAATTTCCTCACTTCTCTCCATTCACAAAAAAAACCACCGAGCACCCAACATCCCTCGCTCCACCGCCGACGGCGACGTCGACAACCCCCTCGGCGACCCCATACCTCCTCCCTCACATTCAACTCACTTCTCACAAGCTCTTCCCTCCATCAACCGAGCAACCCCCTGCACACCAACCCCCTGCGTCGAGCCGACCACCACCCTGTCCCCTCGACGCTGGCGATCTCCACACCACACCGTCGACCTCTACACCCTCTGCATCTTTTCCTCCTCCTCCAAAATCCACACCCGAGTCTCTCTCTCTCTCTCTTTGAGAAAATTATAAAAACCACACACAACCCGACACCCACTGCGGCCAATCGCCGGAGCGACGCCGTCGACCGTCGTCGACCCCAGCACTTCTCAGGCGAACCACAGAGCACCCCCTAAGCTTCCAGTGACCGTACAACGGCTCCGGGCAACTCCGACACCAATTCCGTATCGCGAGCCAAGCTCGCGCAAATCGTTTCACGACGTACACCGCTCGTTTGTGACGCCGCTGCTGCCGTGCAACCCCGAGACATTTCCAGGCAAGTACTTTACTTCATGCATGCTAATTTACCCTTACTACAAACTCAAACATATAAGTTATGAGATTCCTTTTCCCGATAAAACTTAGTGACACATGTGTTCGATGCTAGGCCCCAATGAAAATACTTGCTTAATTTGACGGAAATAGATGTTTTCTGTTGGCCCATATAATGACGAATATCGTGTATAAATCTCACTGGAAAATACGACTGTTAGTGACTAAAATTGATACCCCCAAATATACCGATAAAACTAGAATTTCTCCGTATCTGAAAATGATTAAAATCACTGTAAATTATGTACATACTGGAATGATGCGTTCGAGGGCTTAAATCGAAGACGGCTCGACGAACTTTAACTCTATGTAAAATTCTAATGTTTTCTGTACTGTAACTGCGATGATATTTAGATCGGAGTGCGACTTTGGACTGCAGTCCAGAGCGACCCTGATTACTGTATACTGTCCCAAAATGTGTGTCACTTTGTTTCCCGAATTTGTATGTTATGGAACTCTGCATTGGATTAAATATGGATCTGTTAGCTAAACAAAACAAGTGGTTTCATTCCGTTTCATTGCCGTTTGCTATTTAAATTGTAAATAAAAGGGCAGAACGTATAACTGTACAGAACAGATTCAGAAGTGACATACTGATGTTAAACTGTGTATAACTTTTGACGTACAGATGCGATTGAGGATCCGTCTATTGATTTGAATAATCTATCGAAAATCCTAGATTTTATTCAACTGTAGTATCGCTAAATTCTGAACCCAACTGGGTGTAATTCGTGTCGCGAAACGGACGTTCAGTTCAGAAACTGAATTTCCAGCCGCGAGCACTTAAAATGAAACAGCTGTATCTTGAATACTGGAAACCCGATTGAACTGAAACTAATTTTGATGAATTTCTGACTGAGTGTCCTATTTATTGTACTTGTATCATTTCGTTGAATTCTAAACATATGAATTTATGCAATTTTTGTAAGTTAATGACGTGCACATTGATTCATAATATACTTAGCTTATTGATGGCATACATACATATATCATACCCCATTTGCCATATACTTAGTATTAGTGCGTGTTAGAGTCAGTGGACATTGCATTATCGTGCGTGATTGATGTTGGTTTAGGAGTGACGAGTACCCAATGGGAAGTGAATATTCGTGACAGTGATTGATACAGTGAACAGTGATAAAACCGTGCCATTGGTATACTTGTATACGACTAAACCAAGATCATAAATAGTGTAAACCTGAGGATAAAGGGGAAATCGAAGTGGAAAGAGAATCGTATTTAGCGGGACCGTGTTTTAGAGGATGATCATTCAAGCAGCGATATATATATATTAGGTAGGATCTAGCGATCCGGCTGACACGGTTATGTCCCGGGTATGTGGGCCGTTGTTTCGGGTAGGTACGAGACTCCTGTTAAACATGATCCTCCTTCCACTATGCGATTTCAAACATAACCTAGAGACCGATAGGGACACAGATCATATTCTGCATCATATAGTGATATAGTGAATACTCGGATTGTTCTTTCACTAGTATTACCTCTTTTACTTGTTTTATCTTATTATAATAATATTGCTATTGTGTCGCTCTGACGACCTGAGTATGCATGCTCAGATCTCGTGGAAGGACCAGCGTAGGAGACGGATCTACCATTCGTGTTCACGGAGATATAGTCTAGTGTACTTTCTTTATTTACTGCTTTCCATAAAAGTGATCGTGAGATTGAACTTGGTTAGTAACTGTTCTTGTTATTTGTAATTTGTGAACAACGGATTTTAATGTAATAAATTAGTGATGTGATTCTTTTACTACTGTGCTTTATTTACTGATTATCATGTAATGCTACACGCCGAAGTGTGACTACGGCGGGATGATTCCTTGACCGTAGGAGCATGGCTGGCCTAGTCATCCCTCGTTTTCCGTATTTTGGGAAGCGGGGCATGACATGGTTTAGTTGGTATCAGAGCCGTGTTTAGTATCAAGGGATAACATTAACTACACTGTATTACGTTATTCTCGTTTCACTACTCTTGATTTTCATCCTTGAATATGATCTTATCTTTTTGAATCTTCCAGTGATATGACGTCCCCGAACGACCCCTCCTCGGACTCCAGCTCTCAGGACCGCACGGAAAGAATACTTAGTGCACTGACCACTCTCGCGGAAGCTCAGGAGAGGAAAACAGATTTACTCGCTAAGGGACTCAGGGCGATTACCGCCGCAGGAGGACCCTCCGCACTCATTACCACCCCCGAGGGCGCTACTCCACCAACTTATCATGCTAGGGCTGGTACCGTATCAGACTTCCGACGGTTACATCCAGCTGCATTCATAGGGCTAGCTGAACCCCTTGAGGCCGAGCAATGGCTGGTGAACATGGAGAACTTACTGACAGCCGCCAGGGTTCCAGAGGAAGATAGGGTGGACGTGATAAAGATACAATTGGAAGATGAAGCCCGTACATGGTGGTTGGTGGAAGAAAGCAGGCTAGACGGACCGATTGAATGGGCCAAATTTAAGGAATGTTTCCTAGATCATTATTTTCCTTCCACAGCCAAGGCAGAAATGGAGGAAAGGTTTATTCTTCTGAAGCAGAATGGACGCCCAGTGGATGTATATGCGGCAGAGTTCAACCGTTTGAGCCGTTTTGCTCCATACATGGTCGTCTCAGAGGCCACCAGGGCCAGACGCTTCCTTCAGGGGTTAGATTTCGAGTTGCAGCAGTTGATTGCATCGTTGGATTTGCAGACTTTCGCACAGGTACTCAACGCGGCGAGAGTTCAAGAGCAATTGATTAACATGTTCAGGAGACCCCCAGTCATTCCAACACGTACTCACGTGCCTTCTTGAGGAGCCATACCAGTTCACAGGTCTGGAATGACACAAATGAAGCGCCCGTTCGTACCACAGCATCGCCCCCAGAGACAGGGCGTAGTTTGCGGCTATTGCGGTAAAGGTGGGCATACCCAGAAGGACTATCGCCGTGCCAAGGGACAGTGCTTGATTTGCGGATCCAGTCAGCACAAGATTAGCAGTTGCCCTGAGCGAGCCAAGATACAGGAAGGTTCTGGACCGCCACAGCAGAGGCCACAGGAGCAGAGGCAACCCTTTACAGGTCGCGGTCAGGGACGGGCTTTCACCTTGACCGCCGAGCAGGCAGAGGCGTCAGGAGACGTGGTTACAGGTACTCTACTCGTACATTCCTTGCCAGCTAGAGTACTATTTGATTCTGGAGCATCGCATTGTTTCTTGTCTGAGCATTTCACTGATACACACTCCATACCACATGAACCACTAACCAAGGGATGGGAAATACATACGGGTAATGGCATTATAATATCTAGTCGAGAATGTAGATCATGCCCGGTTGTAGTGTGTGGCAGGGAATTCTATGCGAATTTCCTTCTGATTGGGACAGGCAGTTTCGACGCAATTCTCGGGATGGATTGGATGAGCACTTTCCATGCAGTTATCGATTGTCGTGCAAGGAAGGTGATCTTCCGCATTCCCAATCACCCGGAGTTTACTTTCGAGGGCGGAAGCGAATCTTTGGAGCCAGCTAAGTACAGAGCCAAGCCCAAGGAGCTGACAGCTATGGAGATTGATGAGAGCCCAGTCCCAGTAATTGTTCGGGACTTTCTGGACGTATTTCCTGAAGATCTACCAGGTCTACCACCTCCTCGAATCTTGGAGTTCTCGATCAATTTGAGTCCAGGTACAGCCCAAGTATCCAGAGCCCCATACAGAATGGCACCAGTTGAGTTGGCAGAATTGAAGAAGCAGGTTGAAGAACTATTGGAGAAGGGATTTATTCGGCCAAGCGCTTCACCGTGGGGTGCACCAGTTCTGTTAGTAAAGAAGAAGGATGGATCGCTGCGAATGTGTATAGATTATCGGGAGCTGAACAAAGTCACAATAAAGAACAAGTACCCAATCCCGCGCATTGACGACTTATTCGATCAGCTAAGTGGAGCCAAGGTATTCTCGAAGTTGGACCTTCGTTCTGGATATCATCAAATCAGAGTAGCAGCCGAGGATGTATGCAAGACGGCTTTCAGGACCCGATACGGACATTACGAGTTCCTTGTGATGCCATTCGGTGTTACCAATGCCCCAGCAATATTCATGGACTTGATGAACAGGGTGTTCGCAAAGTACTTGGACACGTTTGTCGTTGTGTTTATCGACGACATACTTGTCTACTCGAAGACCCGGGAAGAGCACGATGAACATTTGCGCACGGTCCTACAAATTCTTCGGGAAGAGAAACTGTATGCGAAGCTAAGCAAGTGTGAATTCTGGATCGACAAGGTCCAGTTTTTGGGACATATTGTTTCGGGCGAAGGCATCTCAGTAGACCCCGCAAAGATAGAATCTGTCAGAGATTGGCCAACGCCGAAGTCAGTGGCCGAGATCAGGAGTTTTCTGGGATTGGCAGGTTATTCTCGGAGATTCGTCCAAGATTTCTCAAGAATCGATGAACCATTGACGAGGCTGACACGGAAGGACGTACCGTTTACGTGGACAGAGGAATGCACTCCGGCATTTAACACACTAAAGCAGAAGTTAACCACGGCGCCTATTCTTACAGTACCAGATGATTCCGGTGGTTTGGTGATACACAGTGATGCCTCACGGAAGGGATTAGGCTGTGTTCTAATGCAGCACGGCCGAGTGGTTGCTTACGCCTCTCGACAACTGAGAAACCACGAGAAGAACTACCCTACGCATGACTTGGAGTTAGCTGCGGTAGTCTTTGCGTTGAAGATTTAGAGGCACTATCTATTGGGTGAGAAAGTGGAAGTGTAAATAGACCACAAAAGTTTGAAGTATGTTTTCACTCAGAAGGAACTAAACATGAGGCAGCGCCGATGGCTAGAGCTGATGGCAGATTATGACTTGGACCTTCAGTATCACCCGGGGAAGGTGAATGTTGTACCAGATGCGCTCAGTCGCAAGCCAGCGGTCATGATGTTGACCGATCAGAGGAGCACTATTGAGGACTTTCAGAGACTTGAACTTGAAGTCGTTACGCCGAACGCACTCAGTCAACTTTGGCAACTACAGGTGCAATCCTCCCTGGTGGATCGCATCAAGATTGCACAAGCGGATGATCCCCGATTGCAAAAGTTCAGAGAGCAAGTGGAAGCCGGACTGAGAACGGATTTGATTATACATGAAGATGGCTCTCTGAGATTCGGTAGCAGACTCTATGTATACAAGGGAGATGTTCGAGAAGAAGTATTGGCTGAAGCACACAGTTCAGCTTATTCTGTGCATCCAGGAGGTACAAAAATGTATCAGGACCTAAAGCAGCACTTTTGGTGGAACGGAATGAAGCGGGAAATTGCGAGGTTCGTATCCAGGTGCTTGGTATGTCAGCAGGTGAAAGCGGAACATCAGAGGATAGCAGGATTGTTACAACCACTGCCGATACCTGAATGGAAGTGGGAGCACGTGACTATGGATTTCGTGACGGCCTTACCACGGAGCCCTAGGGGAAATAACTCCATTTGGGTTATCGTCGATCGCCTCACGAAAGCTGCACACTTCCTACCTTTCCGGGTGGGACAGTCGACAGAATCACTGGCAGAAAGATATATGCAAGAGATTGTACGACTTCACGGTGTTCCAGTCAGCATTGTGTCAGACCGGGACACCGGATTCTTGTCACACTTTTGGAAGAGCTTACAGGAGAGCTTGGGAACCCGCCTTAAATTCAGCACAACCTATCACCCACAGACGGATGGACGATCTGAGCGTACGATTCAGACGCTCGAGGATATGTTGAGAGCCTGTATGTTGGACTTTCAGGGTTCCTGGGAGGACCATCTGCATCTAGTCGAGTTCTCGTACAACAATAGCTATCAGGCTAGTATTCAGATGGCTCCTTTTGAAGCACTTTACGGGCGGAAGTGTCGATCCCCAGTATGTTGGGATAATGTGGGAGAACGAAGATTACTGGGCCCCAAACTCATTGTTCAGACAGTCGACAAGGTCCAAATGATCAGACAACGTATTAAGACGGCTCAGGATCGACAGAAGAGTTGGGCAGATACCAGCAGGAGGGCACTAGAATTCGAAGTCGGAGATCATGTGTTCTTGAAGATTTCCCTTACTCGTGGAGTTATCAGGTTCGGAGGCCGGGGAAAGCTCAGTCCCCGTTTTATCGGACCTTTTAAGGTGTTAGAGCGAGTAGGAGAGGTGGCCTATCGACTTGCCTTGCTTCCATCGCTAGCGGGTGTGCATAATACCATCCACGTGTCACAGTTGCGGCGTTATGTTCGGGAAGAGAGCCATGTCCTGGACCATTCGGAGCTAGTTTTGGGTACCGATCTATCATACGAAGAACATCCCACTACCATCCTCGACCGCAGAGAGAAAGTGCTGAAGAATAAGGTCATTCCGTTAGTCCGAGTGTCTTGGGGCGGTCGTTCCCCTGGAGAATCCACTTGGGAGCGGGAGGAAGATATACGTGCTCGTTATCCACATCTTTTTGTTTAGTACATTGTTTCCTTATATCCTCGTTAAATTTCGAGGACGAAATTTTTTTGTAAGGGAGGTATGATGTAAATTCCCGTTCCCATCTTAATAAAAGTTTTCTCTTTTCTAAATCCCAGAGATTTTCCTTCTTTTTTCCCTCATATATTTTGTAGGAGGATGGTTGCTTGAATTCCAATATTTAAAATTTCCCTAACCCTAAAAGTCAAGACCCAGAATTAAAACCAATTTGGAAAACCAAAACTAAAACAAGTAAAATATTTTACTTTAAACCCTAACCTTACATAAGCCCAACAAATAAACTCAAATTTAAATTAACATATAAAATTCCTTAAGACCTCGGCCCATAGTTTTTCCCTTTAAAAAAAAATGGAAATCATTATACCTAATTAACCTCGGCCCGTTTCCCTCTCAGCCCACTCAAGAAATTAAATTAAAATGAAAATTTGAACCCTCAAGCCCAGCCCACTCCCTCCAGCCCGCCTCCTCAGCGACCCGACCCGACCCGCTCCTGTTCATCCTCCTCCTCCAACGGCTCCTTCCTCATTTCCCGCTCGCGATCCGTGCTCCTCGCCTCCGCTCGCGCCCACGCCCACGCCTCCGCTCTTGCGACGTTACACCCGCGACTTCAACCCTCATTCATTTCCTCACACCCTCACCTCTCTCTTCTCTTTCATTTTCGAAATTTCCTCACTTCTCTCCATTCACAAAAAAAACCACCGAGCACCCAACATCCCTCGCTCCACCACCGACGGCGACATCTACAACCCCATCGGCGACCCCATACCTCCTCCCTCATACTCAACTCACTTCTCACAAGCTCTTCCCTCCATCAACCGAGCAACCCCCTGCACACCAACCCCCTGCGCCGAGCCGACCAACACCTTGCCCCTTCGACGCCGGCGATCTCCACACCACACCGTCGATCTCTACACCCTCTGCATCTTTTCCTCCTCCTCCAAAATCCACACCCGAGTCTCTCTCTCTCTCTCTCTCTCTCTCTCTCTCGCTCTCTTCGAGAAAATTATAAAAACCACACACAACCCGACACCCACTGCGGCCAATCGCCGGAGCGACGTCGTCGACCTCAGCACTTCTCAGGCGAACCACAGAGCACCCCCTAATCTTCCAGTGACCGTACAACTGCTCCGGGCAACTCCGACACCAATTCCGTATTGCGAGCCAAGCTCGCACAAATCGTTTCATGATGTACACAGCGCGTTTGTGACGCCGCTGCTGCCATGCAACCCCGAGACATTTCCAGGCAAGTACTTTACTTGCTGCATGCTAATTTACCCTTATTACAAACTCAAACATATAAGTTATGAGATTCTTTTCCCCGATAAAACTTAGTGACACATGTGTTCGATGCTAGGCCCCAATGAAAATACTTGCTTAATTTGACGGAAATAGATGTTTTCTGTTGGCCCATATAATGACGAATATCGTGTATAAATCTCACTGGAAAGTACGACTGTTAGTGACGAAAATTGATACCCCCAAATATACCGATAAAACTAGAATTTCCCCGTATCTGAAAATGATTAAAATCACTGTAAATTATGTAGATACTGGAATGATGCTTTCGAGGGCTTAAATCGAAGCCGACTCGACGAACTTTAACTCTATGTAAAATTCTAATGTTTTCTGTACTGTAACTGTGACGATATTTAGATCGGAGTGCGACTCTGGACTGCAGTCTAGAGCGACCCTGATTACTGTATACTGTCCCAAAATGTGTGTCACTTTGTTTCCCGAATTCGTATGTTACAGAAATCTACAGTGGATTAAATATGGATCTGTTAGCTAAACAAAACAAGCGATTTCATTCCGTTTCATTGCCGTTTTCTATTTAAATTGTAAATAAAAGGGCAGAACGTATAATTGTCCAGAACAGATTCAGAAGTGACATATTGATGTTAAACTGTATATAACTTTCGACATACAGATGCGATTGAGGATACATCTATTGCGTTGAATACTCTATCGAAAACCCTAAATTTTATTAAACTGTAGAATCGCTAAATTCTGAACCCAACTGGGTACAATTCGTGTCGCGAAACGGACGTTCAGTTCAGAAACTGAATTTCCAGCCGCGAGCACTTAAAATGAAACAGCTGTATCTTGAATATTGGAAACCCGATTGAACTAAAACTAATTTTGATTAATTTCTGACTGAGTGTCCTATTTATCGTACTTGTATCATTTCGTTGAATTCTAAACATATGAATTTATGCAATTTTTGTAAGTTAATGACGTGCACATTGATTCATAATATACTTAGCTTATTGATGGCATACTATATATATCATACCCCATTTGCCATATACTTAGTGTTAGTGCGTGTTAGAGTCAGTGGAAATTGCATTATCGTGCGTGATTGATGTTGGTTTAGGAGTGACGAGTACCCAATGGGAAGTGAATATTCGTGACAGTGATTGATACATTGAACAGTGATAAAACCGTGCCATTGGTATACTTGTATACGACTAAACCAAGATCATAAATAGTGTAAACCTGGGGATAAAGGGGAAATCGAAGTGGAAAGAGAATCGTATTTAGCGGGACCGTGTTTTAGAGGATGATCATTCGAGCAGCGATATATATATTAGGTAGGATCTAGCGATCCGGCTGACAGGGTTATGTCCCGGGCATGTGGGTCGTTGTCTCGGGTATGTACGAGACTCCTGTTAAACATGATCCTCCTTCCACTATGCGATTTCAAACATGACCTGGAGACCGATAGGGACACAGATCATATTCTGCATCATATGGTGATATAGTGAATACTCGTATTGTTCTTTCACTAGTATTACCTCTTTTACTTGTTTTATCTTATTATAATAATATTGCTATTGTGTCGCTCTAACGACCTGAGTATGCATGCTCAGATCTCGTGGAAGGACCAGCGCAGGAGACAGATCTACCTTTCGTGTTCACGGAGATATAGTCTGGTGTACTTTCTTTATTTACTGCTTTCCATAAAAGTGATCGTGAGATTGAACTTGGTTAGTAACTGTTCTTGTTATTTGAAATTTGTGAACAACGGATTTTAATGTAATAAATTAGTGATGTGATTCTTTTACTATTGTGCTTTATTTACTGATTACCATATAATGCCAGAAGCCGAAGTGTGACTACGGCGGGATGATTCCTTGACCGTAGGAGCATGGTTGGCCTAGTCATCCCTCGTTTTCCGTATTTTGGGAAGCGGGGCATGACAATACCATTGCAGACTCGACGATGGAGGCTGAATACATCGCTGCCTACGATGCTGCCAAAGAGGCTGTCTGGATAAAGAAGTTCATTAATGAACTTGGTGTGGTTCCATCCATTGAGCATCCAATACCTTTGTATTGCGATAACAATGGAGCTGTGGCTTTGACCAAGGAACCCAGGTCTCATCAAAAGTCCAGACATATTCTGAGGCGGTATCACCTGATCAGGGAGATAGTTGATCGCCGGGAGATCGAGGTCAGGAGAGTAGATACGAAGGACAATACTGCAGATCCACTCACGAAGGCCATTCCCCAGATACAGTTTGAGAGATTATTCGGGATGCTAGGTATGAGATACTACAGCAGCTGGCTTTAGTGCAAGTGGGAGATTGTTAGTTATGTATATGCCCTAGAGGCCATTGTTGTACATATGATGTATATTATAATGGATGCTTGGATATATATATAGAGGACTTTCTTGCTCGTCATGATAGTATGCTATTTGGTTTCACTTTATCTTAACATGTTGACTTGTATTGGTTTACTGTCTTACTCTTACATGTTGATAAAGCCCTTAGGATCTGTACTCGACTACTGGAACTATGATGAGATCATACTAGTGGGGCCACGGTAGTCGATGAGTACATCCTATAACTGTTCCTAGTCGAGGGTATATCGAGACAGGGCAAGCTTGCTTCCGATCTTCGATAACAAAGATGATCTACCTTGAATTTTCCTTAACTCAAGCTCTCACTCACTAATGAGGTGAACACCATCATCTAAATGACAAGTGTAGGGTGTTTTTCGTCACCCCAGTGAGATGGGAATACGCGAGCGCTTGTCAGGCGTACTACAGATTCCCCCTGCCTAGGGTAGGCCGGGGTTTAATGATTGTGGGGATCCGAATCTCCGGCAGCCGCGGACTCCTCTGCCCAATCTTTGAAAACATAGCAGTCTTCAATGGTATGACTCAGCACTCTATGGTATGGGCAGTATATGGGATTGCCAGTCATATTCATTTCATGTGGCCTCTTTGGAATAGGCAGTTGCAGGCTATTGTTCAGGGCTTCCTCGAAACACGTGGCGCGCGCGCTTGCGCAACTGTGCAAGTGCGCAAGTCGCCCGCGTGCCGACACGTAGCGCGCGCTTGCGCAACTGCGCAAGTGCGCAAGTCGCCCGCGTGCCGACACGTGGCGCGCGCGCTTGCGCAACTGCGCAAGTGCGCAAGTCGCCCGCGTGCCGACACGTGGCGCGCGCTTGCGCAACTGCGCAAGTGCGCAAGTCGCCCGCGTGCCGACACGTGGCGCGCGCGCTTGCGCAACTGCGCAAGTGCGCAAGTCGCCCGCCTGCCGACACGTGGCGCGCGCGCTTGCGCACCTGCGCAAGTGCGCAAGGCGCCCGCGTGCCGACACGTGGCGCGCGCGCTTGCGCAACTGCGCAAGTCGCCCGCGTGCCGACACGTGGCGCGCGCGCTGGTCAACCGGGGTGCAAATTTTGACTTCAACAAAAAGTATAGATGAGGATGATGAAGAAGGATTTTAGCTCTCATTTGTTTTCTTATTCTCACTCACTTTCATCACAAAAATCAAAGCAAGAAAGCTTTGTAAAGAGGAAGAAGAAGATGAATCCTTTTGTGATGAATCATGAAAGTCAAGTATGAGGTTAGAAAATGCAACCATGGTCAATGTAACCTTTGTAGAGATTTAACCAAGGCTAAGGGTTTGGGTTGGGTTAAGAATGAGTCACTTAAAATATCAATCATAATATCTTAGCTCATGACAAAATAAATCCTTCTAGAAACATCAAGAAAGAACTAACCCAACTCAAACCCTAATCTTGTTTAATTTCCACTAAACATATTGCATTAATAACCATATCATGTTACAATATTATATATCACATATATAATATTTATTGTAACAAAATAAAATAATACAATTAACATATATCGCATATATATCAATGTATTATCCGAGTGAGAAAAAGAATCTTTTAGTGAGCTTATATTAGTTAATGTAATTTAATATATCATATATATAATTATACATTAAATTATCGAATCAACACTTGATCCGACAATCCGGCCATATCGCATATAACCGACTAATATCTCATTTACCGATTCATCGAATCAACACTTGATCCGATGACCCGGCTGATATCAAATATCGCGAGAATAGAATACGGCATCTCATATCGCATTATCCTCGGTCCTGCACATATCACATATGTGCCCCTACTCCGTTTTTCCTGAGTCAAGAAATCTCTGTATAGGACTCTAAAGAATCGTCAATACACCGGCAGTAGGTGATGATCATATCAAACACCCACAAGCTGCAAGCGGTCAGCTAAACGTAACAGCCACCCAGGTATTGAGCGATCAGAAGATCAACAAGCAAGCCTTTACATTCTCCTGCGAATCCAATCAGTAACACTCCCGTACAGTCTGGTCTCGTCGTCTGATATGTCGCATATCTCGCCTAGGGATGGTAAACGTCAGACCCTAGTAGCTTGATAAGTCGTGTCGATATGAGGTCTATAACAGTTCGAGAAACTACTGATAACACTTACCAGTAAATCTCGGCAACCCTGGCCAGGGATTTCCAGTTATAGCCAATCGAACGCAGCACAACATCAACTCCCTATACCGGGAGAGACGAATCCCCTCCTATCGCTCATTGCCTCCATGTGATTCGGGACTGTACCCAAAAGCCACCTTTTTGCACGCCCTCTTGGACGTGGTATGATGGAAATCAAAGCATGGTGGGAATCACACAAGACTCTATGACGATCTCGGGTCAACAGACTACTCTGTACCAGTGTCACCGGAGAACTGCCATCTGACGTGAGGTATAATACCATCTGGGAGTTCTCGGCGAGTCCGTCCAGTGTACCCAGTCTCTACTGAGCACCCGTACACCATCTTTGATGTCAAACACCGATGGATATGGGATCATCCATCGCCCATCATATGGGTCAAGATGCATATACGCTAGTCTACTCTGGCATATCGATGCCCTGTCTCGATACACCCTCGACTAGGAACAGTTATAGGATGTACTCGTCGACTACCGTGGCCCCACTAGTATGATCTCATCATAGTCCCAGTAGTCGAGTACATATCATAAGGGCTTTATCAACATGTAACATAGAGACAATCAGAGTACATGTTAAGATAAAGTACAACCGGATAGCATACTATCATATCGAGCAAGAAAGTCCTCCCTATATATGTCCAAGCATCCATTACAATATACATCGTATCTACAGTAATGGACTCTAGGGCATACATATAACTAACAATCTCCCACTTGCACTAGGACCATCTGTTGTGGTATCACATACTCAACAATTAGCTGTGGTTGAAGTATCTCATACTCAACCATCCCATAAAAGTCTCTACTGGGAAAAATGCCTTTGTGAGTGGATCCGCGCTGTTGTCCTCTGTGTCTACTCTCCTAAACTCGATCTCCCTGGAGATCAACTATCTCCATGATCAGGTGATACTGCCTAAGAATTATATCTGGATTTCTGATGGGACGGGCGTTCCTAGGCCAAAGCCATAACTCCATTGTCACACAATGGTTGGAACGAAGTTCATCTCTTGAACTTTTAAATATCCAGACTGCCTCTTTGGTAGCATCATTGGTAACGATGTATCTTGCCTTTAATCGTCTAGTAAGTCACGGTATCTAGTTTGGAACTCTTCCAACATACCGTCCCTCCACTGAAGGTAAAGACAATGCCTACGACTGACATTCAGCCGTCCTTATCACCCTGGAACCTTTCCAGTGATTCTCCCCAGGATCGATTGATACCATCTCACTACAACTAGTGAGAATCCTAACATCCAATTACATTTATCTCATAGATTAAAACCCAGGATTTAGGAGGTATCGCTTTGATCCTATATGGAGAATCCTTGTGATAAGCGGAGATTGACCGATCGTAGCATAGGAAACTCCTTCCCTATCAAGAGTATATCATCCACGTACTCTACGAGGATCACCACCATACTCTCTACTACCCTTTTTGTATATACAAGATTCATCTACCATTTTGATGAAGTCAAACTCTTTGACTATCACATCAAAACAGATGTTCCAACTCCGCGATGCCTGCTTTATCACATAAAACATCTTGCACACGTTTCCGCTGCTCCTACTATCTACGAAGCCCTCTGGCTGTATACTTATAGACGCTCTCTTCTAAAACATCATTTAGAAAAGTAGTCATGACACCCAACCACCAGATATCGTAGTCATGGTATGTAGCCGTGGCAAGTAGGATCTAGATGGACTTAAGCATAGCTGTGAAAGTCTCAACTTTTCCATATACACCAAGTAATCTTCTCAAGATATACTTGCTCCTGATGGGGATTTAACCCTTCAGATAAAGCAACCAAAGTCCATACTTTGTTGGTGTATAAGGATTCCATCTCAGATCACTAAGCATCCAGCCATTCTTACAGAGTCACTCCTGATGGCCAGCTCGAAACTAGTTGGGTCATCATCTCATGATGCAATCCTCGCTCCCACTATCATAGAGAAACCGAAGTATCTCTCAGGTAGGTGAGGAACCCTACTAGATCGGCGGAGAGGCTGAGGTTCGTTAGAATCTATTGAATCCTTTGGTTCTACCAAATCATCTGCTGTAGTTTGTATAGCTGGAACACCTTCCAGTTCTACCTCATGACCACTAATTTTTACACAAGAAATTCCCTTTCACAAAGGTGGCATGCTGAGAAACAAAATATCTTTTGTTCCTCGGTTAGGTAGAAGATATTCCCTTGCGAATGCTTGGGATATCCAATAAACTTCCACAGATCTGATTTTGCCTCGAGCTTGTCCGGATTTTGCTTTTCAGACATAGGCCGGACAACCCCAAATCTTAACAAACTTAAGATATGGGCTCTTCCCTTTCCATATCACATATGAAGTGGTAGGCAACTGATTTGATTTGAACCCTATTCAATAGGTATGCAGCTTCTCAAGTGCATAACTCCCAAAAGGAAATAGGAAACTCAGTAGTACTCATCATAGAGCACACCATATCACATAGGGTGCTTTGCTCCGTCCCAATATACCATCGTGCTATGGTGTATACGGAGGAGTATTGCTGAGAGAGAATCTCATTCTCTTTTAGAATAGTCCAGGAATTCCGTGCTCTAGTATTCTCCTCCTTGATCTCATCAAAGGACATAATACTTATACCCGTGTTTGGTTCTCTACTTCTAACTTATATTCTGTGAATATCTCAAAAGCTTCGGACTTGTGTTTCAACGGGAATATATGTCTGAATCTTGAGAGATCATCAGAGAATGTAATGAAGTACAAAAAACCGGTCTTGGCATGTGTAGACAGGGGACCTTACATACATCATCATGTATCAATCCCAAGAGTTCACTAACTCTTTCTCTGTTTCCAATAAACAGAGCTGTGGTCATCTTATCTTTGTGACATGACCGGCAAGTTTTACAAGATGTAAATTCAAATTTAAATATGCATCTTAATGTAACTTCAGCTAGTCGGGTCGCATTGATATAACCTAGTCTACAATACCTCAAGAAGGATCCTTTCATTTCTGAACTCCTCCTCTTGTGTGTGTTCTGTATACTAAGAACTGTGGTTTGATTTAGAACGTCAATGCTTTTAGATAACGTGCCTGAACCGATCAACTCTTGATATAGAAAATGTTCAAAACATTATCCAACAATACAAAATTATATCCTTCTTTACTAATAAAGAGACTGATATGATGTTATATATCAGGTTCGATGTCTAATAGCATTCGTTCAGAATCAATGTATTTGCTAATACAGGATGATAGTTACCAACAGACTTGGCTGCAACACTTGCACCGTTTCTATCTCATGAAACTTATCACCCGTTCTCAGTTCTCTACCTATCTGTAGCCCATGTAACAAATTACATTTGCGGGACCCTGATCCGGTATCTCATACCCAGGACGTAAAGGATACTGAGAAACAGTTCTCTGTAATGAACACACCCGAAGATGATGCATCAACATGCACTTTCTTCATTTGGGCGGCACGGGAATTCTGGTAATCCCCAATTTCCTGCTCTGTCTTATAACAATTATAAGTTGGAGCGGGACCAACGTTCCCCAGCTCAGTACAACAAGCGGGTTCGGTCAATACATCCGTATTATTATCTTAATTAAGGCGTGATATGGTCGCTACCTGGAGAGAGAGAGAGAAGAAAACACTCAGCGTATGCACTTGCAAGATTAGATTGGTTATCTAATATATCTAATCAGGATGTCTCCCACTGTTTTAGTCAAATCTTCCTTCAAACCCTAAAAGGAAAGACTAGCCGGGATTAATTACACGCTACAAGTTCGCCAATCTTTCAGCCAGGCCAGTGCCGGTACTTTGAGGGAGGTTCCCCGTGCTTTCGCACAAACCTAATTAAAGTAAACCTTGTTTTCCCATGGGCGTAACCCCGTTGACACCTTTCTAGACACCTACTTGATCGGCTAATTGTAATGTGTAAAACTCTTCCAGGAGTAACTCTTACTCGCAGCAGCTATCGGGATCCAACTATCTCATAGAAGGTATGCAATCTCATTGCAAATTTCAACACTTGAAATTCCCAATAATATTTTTCCCCTAGCATCTTATGACCTTGGCTAAGGTCAACAAATCATAAGTGCTAGCCAAGTTCAACCCGTCATTTCCCGATTGAATTAAACACAGCTGCATGACCCTTGGCTAAGGTCAACAAAGTCGCACGACTACCCTAACTCAATCGCATCATATGCTTATACAGATAAGCACTAATTAGCTACCGCACACTACGCCTTGGCTAAGGTCAACAAACGCAGCACGAATATTAAGTAGTACTTATCTGAAATGACGGAGGGCTACGACAGGTTTTTAAGAAAACCTTTTGCGTAATGAACTTGATATCATTGTAGAATCGAGTGATTTTAAATGGAGTGTTTTTTAGGCTTTTCTAGTTTTGCTAAAGAGGTCACTCCCGGTGAAGGGATCGTCGGCTCTTTCCTCGTCGAATAAGGTGCAAGATATTTCACAAATATCACTATGCAAAGCAAGAACTATAGAAGCAATCAAAAGACAAACCGAGTTTGTAGCATCTGCTAGTTTCACTAAAGAGGTCACTCCCGGTGAAGGGATCTCGGCTCTTTCCTTATCGAATAAGGTGCTGAATGTTCTACAAGGAACACCGCTATGCAAAGCAAGAACTAGAGCTACCAGTTTTTAAACAAGTTTCTATAACATCTTTAGGTTTCTTTTATTTCATTAATCTCATTAATGAAGTCCCATTTTATTATGCTTCACAAGCATCAGATATGAAACGAAATCAACAATATATAATATATATCTCATATATATAATATAAACATTCGTCTCAGGCAATAATATGATCTCATCACAGAACATTGCAGCAGAAGAACAAATATGAAATATTGGATATACTAGGACGTCCGTGTTTTCATACGAGCCTGTATAAAACACGGATTCCACGGTCGCGATGAATAGCCAACCCCACATCCCTAGACCCTTACGAGAGCGGCAAGTAACACTGCCAATTCTAGGGTTAGGAGACCCGGTCTCGACTCCTCGAGATGGTCTCCCACTGGACCCTAGAACCCGGTTACTTGTGCTCCCCGTCTTGGGTCTACCTAATGCGGAAAAATAAATAATATACAATGGTGACATCATCCTCAGCCCGGAAGTGCCCCAATAAAAGAATATTACATACAAATGAATTTTATATGAATGAAAATGAAAAACTCCCATCTCACATAAAACCCCTGGCTATTCAAACACGACGATCCAATATAACATATCACAGCAACACATAATATCTCATATCATCAACGTAAGTAAGTTTGCATACACCGATTGTCGTTGATGTATAGCAACAAAAAACGGCGATACAACTACATACTACACTTACGATCGCAGAAAAGAAAGTGTAAAACTATAACAGTTGGAATCCGCAACCTCCTTAGACATCGCATGCCTAACTAAATGAATTCCTTAGACATCTCATGCCTAACAATTATAAACCCCGTATTTTAGTCTCATTAGCGAAAACTCTTTTCAATATCAAGTCGGACAATTCAACAAGATTCCCGACATCTTGATCGAATGCTCGTCGCAAACTTTAGTAGACGGCCGCACCCCCGATACCGTCGACGAAGTGCACTAAGGCGGAACACCGCTGCCGCGAGTACCCGAACGAATGCTTTTGGCGACGGGGTTCTCTTACAGTCACTTGGTCGGAGATATGGGGCGTAGCTGTCTATTAAGTTTACCCGGCGAGTATCCGCGTACGCTACGTGATTGCGACGGACTTTTGATCACATCAAAATTCCATGGCAACCAATCATCTGAGACTGAACTGCTAGATTTACAACATTCAAATTAGTTATCTCATAACTACTTGTGGATTCCAAATATTGTATCACATTCCAGATAAATAGACAATGTTAAACTTTCCGATCGAATAAACAAACACCCAAGTTTTCCCAAATAGTTCTCAACACTTGAAATTAGTTTAAAAACATCCATCACATGCCACAGTACCAATGGTCCAGCCGTAGAAGGGTCAAGCCAACGCCTCACATGTGGCACGCCGTACTGCCCCAAATCCTAAGGTTTAGAGGTGGTTCAAGACAGTCACATAATCGAGTTAAGGTTTGTTGTCTTCTAGAGGGTCCACCGTGTTACTTGCACGACTTAGAACGTTCTTAAACTACGGAAAAATCCAACGCTTGGAAATTTTCCGGCAGGGGAAAAAGTGAGTTATTGATATCCGTTCGAACTTTTTAACACGTTCTAAAAATTATCCGGAAAAACTTAAACGAAGTTAAATTATCCGATCAAATCAACGAGTCCCCAATACACCCTAGAAAACTCAATACTTGAGTAAGAATTAAAAATTCTCAGAAGAATGCAAGAACACCTACGGATGTTACTGTAGGAAAAGCTAACAATAATTCGCCTGTACGGCCGCGGAACCGCCGCGCAACGCATGGTCCTGCCGCGGTTCCGTGGCGCTTTTTGCTAATTACTGTGTCGTATTACAGTATTCCATATAATTCTCTGCTGATTTTTTTGAGCATTTTTAATACAGAAAAAATCACATTTTTAGAAAATATCCAGAGAGGGGTCTAAACCGGGTATTCGGAGTTCGATCGGACTTTAAACTTCGCCTAGACTTCGCCTAAAGCTTTAGCTTGGCTCTGATACCACTGTAGGGTTACTAGGCACTAACAAAGTTCTACAAGGAATCAACCATGTCCGATTAAAAATTTAGCCGTGCCGAACAACCCTAACCAAGATCTTTATACTAGAGTTTAGGTGAAACAAAGCATGTTAAACACTTTAACACTAAGTGAGAGGGATTACAACCTTTGTAGATCCTGTCCTTCACTTCTAAACCTCCGTGTTGAGGTCTCTTCGCTGCGATCATCGTGCATCCGGACTCTAGAGAGGCTCCACGAAGAGAAAGATGCAAGCTTGCTTCCGATCTTCGATAACAAAGATGATCTACCTTGAAGTTTCCTTAACCCAAGCTCTCACTCACTAATGAGGTGAACACCCTCTTCTAAATGGCAAGGATAGATAAGGATGATGAAGTAGGATTTTAGCTCTCATTTGTTTTCTTATTCTCACTCAGTTTCATCACAAAAATCATAGCAAGAAAGCTTTGCAAGGAGGAAGAAGAAGATGAATCCTTTTGTGATGAATCATGAAAGTCAAGTATGAGGTTAGAAAATGCAACCATGGTCAATGTAACCTTTGTAGAGATTTAACCAAGGCTAAGGGTTTGGGTTGGGTTAAGAATGAGTCACTTAAAATATCAATCATAATATCTTAGCTCATGACAAAATAAATCCTTCTAGAAACATCAAGAAAGAACTAACCCAAATCAAACCCTAACCTTGTTTAATCTCCACTAAACATGTTGCATTAATAACCATATCATGTTACAATATTATATATCACATATATAATATTTATTGTAACAAAATAAAATAATACAATTAACATATATCGCATATATATCAATGTATTACCCGAGTGAGAAAAAGAATCTTTTAGTGGGCTTATATTAGTTAATGTAATTTAATATATCATATATATAATTATATATTAAATTATCGAATCTACACTTGATCCGACAATCCGGCTATATCGCATATAACCGACTAATATCTCATTTACCGATTTATCGAATCAACACTTGATCCGATGACCCGGCTGATATCAAGTATCGCGAGAATAGAATACAGTATCTTATATCGCATTATCCTCGGTCATGCACTTATCACATATGTGCCCCTACTCTGTTTTGCCTGAGTCAAGAAACCTCTGTGTAGGACTCTAAAGAATCGTCAATACGCCGGCAGTAGGTGATGATCATATCAAACACCCACAAGCTGCAAGCGGTCAGCTAAACGTAATAGCCACCCAGGTATTGAGCGATCAGAAGATCAACAAGTAAGCATGTACATTCTCCTGTGAATTCAATCAGTAACACTCCCGTACAGTCCGGTCTCGTCGTCTGATATGTCGCATATCTCGCCTAGGGGTGGTAAACGTCAGACCCCAGTAGCTTGATAAGTCGTGTCGATATGAGGTTTATAACAGTTCGAGAAACTACTGATAACACTTACCAGTAAATCTCAGCAACCCTGGCCAGTTGTTTCCAGTTATAGCCAATCGAACACAGCACAACATCAACTCCCTATACCGGGAGAAACGAATCCCCTCCTATCGCTCATTGCCTCCATATGATTCGGGACTGTATCCAAAAGCCACCTTTTTGTACGCCCTCTTGGACGTGGTATGATGGAAATCAAAGCACGGTGGGAATCACACAAAACTCTATGACGATCTCAGGTCAACAGACTACTCTGTACCAGTGTCACCGGAGAACTGCCATCTGACGTGAGGTATAATACCATCTGGGAGTTCTCGGCGAGTCCGTCCAGTGTACCCAGTTTCTACTGAGCACCCGTACACCATCCTTGATGTCAAACACCGATGGATATGGGATCATCCATCGCCCATCATATGGGTCAAGATGCGTATACGCTAGTCTACTCTGGTGTATCGATGCCCTGTCTCGATACACCCTCAACTAGGAACAATTATAGGATGTACTCGTCGACTACCGTGGCCCCACTAGTATGATCTCATCATAGTCCCAGTAGTCGAGTACATATCCTAAGGGCTTTATCAACATGTAACATAGAGACAATCAGAGTACATGTTAAGATAAAGTACAACCAGATAGCATACTATCATGTCGAGCAAGAAAGTCCTCCCTATATATGTCCAAGCATCCACTACAATATAAATCGTATGTACAGTAATGGCCTCTAGGGCATACATATAACTAACAATCCGCGCATGGCGAGATTCGCGGATCGGCGGTTACGCCTGTGAGCGGTGGCCTCGGTCAGAGGGCCGAGGAAGACGGTCTCGGCCGGGGGCTCGGGGACGAGCGAAAAGGCCGAGGAGCCCTGGCCCTGTGACAGCTTGACGTGAGCCATGGGACCGAGGAGACCAACCTACAGGGAGCCCTGAGGAGGACCAGCTTGTGTTTGCGGGTCGGGTAAAGGATGGCCTGGTCGGCCCCCGTGGGCCCCTTCTTCTGAGTTTTAGGGCACGTCACCCGCCACGTGTCATGATCTTGGGGATCGCCGACATTGAGCACTATCATTAGCCCCCCACTCTTGTCCCGACCAGATAGTGGTCGGGTCAGGAGTGGACTGCCGGGCCTCCCGAGGTGAGATTCCTTCTAGGGTTTCGTCGGGACGAGTCCTCGGGCCGTCGGCTGTCTTTTCCGCTAGCGAATCGAGGAGAGATCTTTGCATTTAAAGAAGGTGCGCCGGTTCGTGCACTCTGCAGTCGAAGCGACGGTCCACGTGTCGAGCGTCGATTAACCGATGCGACGTGCGCAGGTCTGCGTCGTCTAATGGGACGCGGTCCAGCGTTGGGCTGCCACGTGGAACGATCGGAGCCTCTGGGCGCAAGGAGCCGTTTCGGCGGGAGACGATGGGCGCTGCTGGATGAGGCCGTATGCGGCAACAAATATGGGTGGGGTCCACCCCAGGGCCCTTACTCTTTCAAATTTTCTTCTTCCAAGCCTTAGCTGCTCGGCGCTCGTCGCCCCCCTTTTGCTTTCAACCTTTGAAGAATTTCTTTTCCCAGGTTAGATGTCTTCCTCTGTAGAATCAGTATACATTGTAGGAGTAGATGCTAGGGTTCCTTTAGATATGTCTGAGTCTCCTCGGGGAGCAGGGGCTGGACCCTCCCCCCGAGGCTGTGAGGCGGGGGCCGCCTCTAGGGAGGAGGCGGCAGATGTGGCCCCCAGCACCTCATGCTGGGTGAGGCATGAGGACGAGCTCGCCAATGCTCGGGCTCGCTTCTACATTCCCCGCGCTACACGCTCCGTCTGGCCGAGAAGGGAGAGAGGGCAGACCAGGTACGGGGCAGGGAGATTGCCCTGTATTTGGAAGCTTTTTGGGGAGGAATGCGCCTGCCCTTCTCTCCCGAGGTCATCGCCGCTCTGAACTTCTTCGGTTTGGCCCCCGTCCAGTCAGTGTCGAACGTGTGGAGGATTCTCCTTGGGTTCTTGATCCGCCTGAGGCTACAGGCGGTTCCTTTCAGTCTTTCCCTTCTCGATTCCTCCCTCGTTTTCAAGAGTCACCCTGGTGGTCGTGCTGGCGACCCGAGATAGGTTTACTTTACTTGTAGGAAGCGGCCCGGGGTCGCTGCCGGGACCGGGGTCGTGGCCTTGCCCTCCTCCATTCATGATTGGAAAAAGAAATTTTTCTTCGTCTCCCTTCCCGAGGGCGAGGACTGGCCAGTGCCAAATGGTCAAGGGAGAAGTGTCTGCCGAGGAACCAGTCCGACGACCCCGCTGCGGTGAGAGTGGCGTTGTGGGAGCCCATCCCTCGACATGACGTGCTGCTGTCCGAGAGGGTCTTGAGCTAGGCCGGGCTTAGCCCCGACGAGTTCGTCGGTAAGTTAGGCTTGCTTTCTGGGTTTATGTTTTACTCGTGTTGCTGATTAGTTGGGTGTTTGTTTCGTGCAGGATCCATGGACTTCGGCTCCCTCCAAGATTCTATGCGCTAGCCCAGACAGCCTACCAGGGCTGGCGGTGTCGGTTCTTCTCGGGCGCAACCCGCCCCGGCTCCTACCGCCCCGGTGGCGGCTCCCCGAGGACGCTCGGCGGCGGATCCCGCCCCGGGCCCCAGCAGAGCATCGGGTCGGAAGTGGGCCCTTATTCTGGAGGACACGGCCTCGGAAGAGGAGATCGGATCCCCCTCGGAGCCGCTCAAGAGGAGTTCCTGGAGACCTTCCTGGGGCCGGTCTTCGCCGACCGTAGTGGAGGAAGGGGGGCTCCGGTTCGCGGTGCCGTGAGGGCTGTCGGTCGCGGACAGCTGTAGGGTGTTTTCGTCACCCCATTGAGATGGGAATACGCGCGCGCTTGTCAGGCGTACTATAGATTCTCCCTGTCTAGGGTAGGCTGGGGTTTAAAGATCGTGGGGATCCGAATCTCCGGCAGCCGCGGACTAAGCTGTCATTAATTACCCCTCGCCTTTGGGGCGAGGGAACCTCCGATTAACGGGTTAAACTGGTCATGTGAACTCAATGTGCAGTGTACGTGTGTTTTGTTTTGGCAGGGGGGTTTAAATATATCGGGAGCCACGCAGAGTTTTTACGGGGGTCCCGCTACCCGGATAGCGGGCTGGGGGTCAAGGGGGCTAGCAGCCCCCTTGTGGGGTGCGGGGCAGCGTCCCGTTAGAAATTTTTTTTCTAACAAGGACAGTGTCGTGGAGTATGTGTGTATGCAAATATGTATACATATGTGTGTGTGTGTGTGTGTGTATGTATGTATGTATATATATAAGAAAAAAAGATGAGGAAAAGGCATCCAAAGGATGCGTAAGGGCAGCACCTTAGGCGTTGTGCGTCTAGGTGCTGTGCGCTCAGGCGCTAAAGTGCCACGTGGGAGCTCTGCGCTTGAGCGCAAGCGCGCCACGTGTCGGCACGTGGGCGCTTTGCACTTCAGCGCCTGACGCTCGAGCACAAGTGCGCCACGTGTCGGCACCGGAGCGACTTGCGCTCTAGCGCTTGCGCTCGAGCGCAAGCGTGCCACGTGTCGGCACCGGGGCGACTTGCGCTCGAGCGCAAGCGTGCCACGTGTCGGCACGTGGGCACTTTGCGCTTGAGCGCAGGGCGCTGTAGTACAAGCGCGCCACGTGTCAGCACGTGGGCGCTTTGCGTTCGACCGCTGAGCGCTTGAGAGCAAGCGCGCCACGTGTCGGCACGCGGGCGCTCTGCGCCGGCGAGAAAAAGAGGCTTTTAGCCAAAAATATTTCTCGGAAGAGAAATCAGAGAGGAGTTGGACTCCTGAGTGTGTTTTTTTGGGTTTAGTGAAAAGGGTTCTTCTTCCTCCTCCTCCTCCGTTAGCTGGATCTTGAAGATCAAGAGATGTGAGATCTCAAAATCTCTCTTTTTTGAGATCTGGTGACAGATCCAAGTTCCCCTTTGTGGGTTTCGTGGTGAAAAAATATTTTGTTTTGTAAAAGGAAGAGTAAAACTCTTGATTTAATTCAGAAGAAAGAAGAAGATTTGAGACCTTCAGAAAAGGGAAAGAGATACAAACCCTGGGTTTTTTGAGAGAATGAAAGTCTTATTATTTTTATTCATTATGTTGCCTTTTATAGGCTTACATATTTGCATATAGCCCCTTGGGCTTCACAAAATGGCATTTTGCCTATCTCATGGCTCATGTGCCATTTCATTTTTGCACATAAGCCATGGGCTTACAAAAAATTGGCTTTCTGCCCGTTTTGTATACACTCATGTATAAAAAAATTACATAAAAAATATTTATTACATGGTCTATATTTTGGCATGGAGGAGGCTGGCCGCGGGCTTGACTTGGGCATGGGCCCGATTGACCTGGGCTTGGGCCCACCTAGCTTGGGGGTTGACCTTGACTTTGACTCGGTCAACCGGGGTGTAAATTTTTACCCCAACAACAGCCTCCTGCACGAAATAGAGACCTCGGCCGGGGGTCGGGTACCTGGGGGAACCCTCAGGGCTCAGCTGGCGTCGATCGCCCAGGAGTCCGTGCAGGTAAGCCCCCAGTGCATTGTGAGATTTGGTGTCTCCTTCATTTCTCTGATCTTTTTTATGTCTTCCCAGGTTCTCCAGCACGTGGCCCTTTCCCTTCGCATGGAGACCGAGGTGGTAGCCCCGGCGGTGGAGGACGCGGGCCAGGTCGCCGCGTTGCAAGAGAGCTCTAGGCGAGAGCGGGAGGCGATGTCGGCGAGGATCGCCGCCTTAGAGGGCGAGGTGGATGCCGGGAAAGGGAGGTCGCTCAGCATCGCGAGGCCGCCGCGATCGCCGAGGGCAAGCTCGAGGGCTCCCAGGTTCTCGCCGGCAACCTGAAGAGGACGGTGAAGGCCCTCCGAAAAGAGCTAGGGGCGGTGGCCGAGGCCTTTAAGTCGGCTGAATCGAGGACCGTGGCGAGCTATAAGGGGTCGAAGGATTTTTATGACGACCCGGCCATGGCCACGACTCGTATTTGGCACGACGCCTCGATGCCGTCAAGTCTCGGATGCCGGGGTTCGACGACGCGAATCTCCGGCCCGAGTTCCCCCTCGTAGGTGCCAACGAGCAAGGGGGAGAGGCTCCCGGCGAGGAGGTGGCCGAGGACCCAGCGCCCCAAGTGGTGGAGGTCGAGGACCTCAAGGTCACGCCCGGACCCGAAGTGTAGAGCCCCCGTTCTCCTATCTTCATTTTGTTTTTCTTTTGAATTTTGTAAGGCTGGGGAGCCCAAAAAATACCTTTTGTAAAAAAAACTTGTCTTTGGAAGTAATAATAAAGTTTTTCTCAGCTCCATAGAATTGCGTTCTGCCATCTGTTTGTGAAGACTGCTTGTGGAATATTTTTTTGCCTGTACCGTTATGCTTTTACGTCAGGTTGGCCATCTGTCTAGCGATCGTCCGTCGAGTTGTCTGTAATCACTTGCCGACGAACGCTTCTGAGGAGGTATCTGCCTGGGCCCCGGAGTCGAGGGAAGATCGTTTAGACTTGGACAGACCTGACGCCTGTCACTGGGGTCTCGGGTCCTCCGCAGCCGCAAAGCATCTCTGATTCCGAGTATTGGTCACCATCCGGGGGTGGCTGGGCAGGGTAGCTGCCCCGTCACCTCTTACAAAGGCTTTATGCTTCCCAGCGCGGTGGTAGGGGAGTTGCCCACCAAGGGTGGCCGAGCAGGGAGCTGCTCGGTTGCCTCTTGCGAGGGCTTGGGTCTTTAGCGTTTGAGGGGTTGTAAGAGGCCCACTAAGGATGTCCGGGCAGCGGCCTCTGGGCGAGGGCTTTGACCTCTGGCGTCATGGGTAGGCAACTACCAGCCTGGGATGAACGAGCGGGGCAGCCGCTTCTATCCTGGCATCACGGGTAGGGAGCTACCAGCCGGAGTTTTTACCGAGCAGGGTAGCTGCTCGGTTGCCTCTTGCGAGGGCTTTGATCCTTCAGGACGGGGACCGAGAAGGGTTACTTCCCAGTGCCTCTTGGCGAGGACTTTGATCCCTGTCGGTTGTGGTAGGAAGCTACCAGCCGGGGATAGCCGAGCGAGGACCCGACTGCCTCTGGGAGGACTTTGGTCCTTGGCGTGGGAAGATCTATAAGGCTGTAAGAAGCCTACCAAGGACCCTTGGCCGGGCAGGGTTACCGCCCGGTGCCTCTTGGCGAGGGCTTTGACCTCTGGCGTCGTGGGTAGGCAACTACCCACCTGGGATGAACGAGCGGGGCAGCCGCTTCTATCCTGGCGTCACGGGTAGGGAGCTACAGCCGGAATTTTTACCGAGCAGGGTAGTTGCTCGGTTGCCTCTTGCGAGGGCTTTGATCCTTCAGGACGGGGACTGAGCAGGGTTACTGCCCAGTGCCTCTTGGCGAGGACTTTGATCCCTGTCGGTTGTGGTAGGAAGCTACCAGCCGGGGATAGCCGAGCGAGGACCGGACTGCCTCTGGGGGGGACTTTGGTCCTTGGCACGAGAAGAGCTATAAGGCTATAAGAAGCCTACCAAGGACCCTTGGTCGGGCAGGGTTACTGCCCGGTGCCTCTTGGCGAGGGCTTTTGTCCTGAAAGATATCCGAGCGAGGGAACCTCGGGCTCGACTGCCTCTGAGAGGGCTTTTTGATCCCCGGCGTTGTGGTGGGGAAGCTGCCCGCTGAGGATAGCCGAGCGAGGGAACCTCGGGCTCGACTGCTTCTGAGAGGACTTTTTGATCCCCGGCGTTGTGGCAGGGAAGCTGCCCATTGGGGATAGCCGAGCGAGGGAACCTCGGGCTCGACAACCTCTGGGAGGGATTTTTGATCCCCGGCGTTGAGGCAGAGAAGCTGCCCGCTGGGGACGACCGAGCAGGGTAGCTGCTGGGTTGAATCTTTGATGAGGTGTACCCGCCCGTCCTGTTGTAGGTGCGGGGAATAGGAACGGTCGGGGCGACGGCGCTCGTAGCCAGTGCATTGAACGCGGGGGGAGGCGAAGCGCTAAGGGCGCGCCGCTTCGACTTCACCGGAGAAGGCTCGATGGTTGCCGCGTGGCAGCGACCCCTGGGTGAAAGCGGGCGATCGTTGGGCTACACAGTGGGCTATATAAGGCTGAAGGAGTACTGGTCCTTCATCTTTCATAAATAGGTCGCCGAGAATGCAGGACTTCCCGTTTACCATTCCCGACATCGTCCACTTTGAAGACGTGTACCTTTACGACCCGTACTGCACCGAGGACACGGTGCAGCTGGTCTATGGGAGCATTGAGGACCATTTTGGCCGGCTGCTCCCCAGACGCTCCTCCCTGTTGCAGCTACTGATGTACTCCATCTGGAGGGCATCGCCGGGGCTTTACAACCCCCTGTCTGAGCTGCCCTTTGATGAGGCCATGGGCAAGCTACGGTCTTTGAGGCGTTTCGGTTTAATCTCCGCGAACCGGCTGGCCCGCTCAGAGGCGCTCGTCCGCGAATGCTACGAGCTGAGGCTCGGGTCGATGCCCGTGGGGGGATCCGGGGACAGAAGCTGGAACTTGCGAGGCCCCGATTGGCGGAGATTTTTACCGAGTACCACGAGCAGTGCTCGCCGCACCCCTTTCCCCCGCTATTGTAATTTTCTTTTCTTTTTGCATGTATGGCTGAGGAGCCCATAATACTCTTTGAATAAACAAAGTTTTTCTTTCTTTTTCGCAATGCTCCATTGATCATTATTAAATTAACAATAGATCCTAGGAAGAATTTACATTGCTTTAAAGGAAAGGTACAGGCTAGTAGATGACTTTATTAGCTCGGGCCGAGCTCCTTGAAGGACCGCTGGCCCCCGTGCTCGGCACAGAGCTCCCGGTTCCCCGGGTTCCGGGCTGGCCGTCTGCTGAAACGAGCATGCTCTGACCGATTGTCAGGTCGGTGGGAGGGCGAGGCTGCTCTTGCTCGCGGTCGGCCTGTCGTTTGTCCCTCAGGTATGCAGCGAGATGCCCGGATCGGATGAGCTCTTCGATGTAGTCCCTAAGTTTCTTGCAATCCTCCGTGGCGTGGTCCAGTACCCGGTGGAAAGCGCGGTAGGGGCCCCGGGTCCGCTTTGCGGCCTGACGCGGGATCGGAGGGAACTTGAAGAACCCCTCGTTCTGGGCCTCCTCCAACAACACCGCGAGGGAGACGTTGAGCGGGGTATACTCCTGGAACTTAGGGTGGTAGGGCTGCTGACGCTCCGACCTCTCCTCCCGAGCCCTCTTCTTCTGGTCGGGCCGTTCTGCCTGGGGAAGGTTAACATTCACCTCGGATTCCAGCTGGACCTCATGCTCGGTCCACGCCTTGACCTCGGCCATGGTCTTAGGTTGCGCCAGCGTGAAGGAGCGTAACCACTCCTTGTGCCTCAGGCCAGATCTGAGCGCCGTTATCACGGTTTCGTCCCTGTGCTCGGGCACCTCGAGAAAGGCGTTGTAGAAACGGGTAATGTAGGCTTTGAACGTTTCCTTGTCCCCACTCTTGACCGTGAAGAGGTAGTCGACCGTGCGCTTCTGTCGACGGTTCCCCACGAAATGGCCGAGGAACTGAGTAGCCAGCTCGTCGAAAGTCGAAATCGAGCGGGACTCGAGCCCCCGGAACCAGTCTCGACCTGCGCGGATGAGGGTGGCCGGGAAGGCTCTGCACTGGGCGGCGTCGGAGTGATCCTGGAAGCTCATCCCCGTGGTGAAAGCGTCCAAGTGGTCTTTCGGGTCGGTTTTCCCGTCAAACAGAGAGACCTTTGGGGGCTTGTTATGTGAGAAGACGTGTACGGCGAGCAGTTCCTCGGTGAACGGCTACGTGAGCGAGTCGGAGGCGTACTTAGCTCCGTCGCTTGAGAGGTGAGCTTCTCGGCGCATGCCCTCGATCTTCTTCTCGAGGGCGTCGAGCCGACCGTGGTACCCCGAGGAATCGGCGCCTCGAGATCCCTGTCCCCCGCTGCGGGTGACCTACGTCTGGGAGCGGCCCCAGTTCTTCTCAATGAGGTGCCTCAGGTCCCGGGGCGAGGTTGCTCTTGAGTCGCCGGGGTGGACCCCTTCTGTGCAGCCCCGTCGATGGTGGTGGGGTCGACCATGCCCGTGGATAGGCGAGGTGACTGACATCTCCTCAGGGGGATAAGGGTCACGAGGAGGCTCGAGGCGAGGCATCCTGGCGGCGGATCTCGATGTGGAGCCCTGGGGCGCCCAGCGGGCCTCAGGGAGCGCCGGTTCGAGAGACCGGCGGCCAGAGGACGCAGTCTGTTGGTGGTCGGCCGTCCAGACAGGGACAGAGCCTTCTGGAGGAGGTGGAGCGGCGATCTGGGGCCCGGGCGCGGCCGTTTGGGTGCGGACGAGGGCCTCCACGAGGGATTGCAGGCGGTCTATCCGGCCTGTGAGGGCGTTGATAACGGTCATGGGAGGAGGTTCATCCCGGCCTTCAGTAAGCGGAAGACGGCGACTGGTACCAGGATCCCCAGGATGGTCGTCTGCCATAAGGGTGGAGATAGGAAGGCCAACTTTGTATTTTGTGGAGTTATTTTCCCACAGACGGGAGCTCCTTTTCGGGCCTCCGTCAGATATTGTCTTCCGTAGATCTCGCGGTGAACTTAGCTGATTATCCTTCGTTGCGTGTGGGTCTCAATGGGGTTTTGGAGGAAGAGATGAGGTGAGGAAGTTGTTGCCGAGTACCTGCAAAGAAGTCCCGGGGTGGTTTGGTACCACCAAGGACCCTCCGACGCTCAAGTTAGTGATGAGATCTGAGCAAAGTAACGGCCTAAAAGTGTAAAAAATGGCTTACTTGACCCCTCTGTGATGGGGGTTTATATAGCGGCGGAGCACGCAGCAGCGGGCGCGAGAATCTCACCGGCGGTTACGCCCCCCCCCCCCCCCGACGTCACGCCCGCGTAGAAAGCGGATCACCCGTTAACGGTGATCGTGATGGCGTGGAACATGGGATGTTGATGGCGTAGAATCCGTGCATGGCGAGATTCGCGGATCGGCGGATACGCCTGTGAGCGGTGGCCTCGGTCAGAGGGCCGAGGAAGACGGTCTCGACCGGGGGCTCGGGGACGAGCGAAGAGGCCGAGGAGTCCTGGCCCTGTGACAGCTCGGCGTGGGCCATGGGACCGAGGAGACCAACCTGCAAGGAGCCCTGAGGAGGACCAGCTTGTGTTTGCGGGTCGGGTAAAGGGTAGCTTGGTCGGCCCCCGTGGGCCCCTTCTTCTGAGTTTTAGGGCACGTCACCCTCCACGTGTCATGATCATGGGGATCGCCGACATTGAGCACTATCAAATCTCAATCACCCGTGTATTGCACCTTAAATATATGGAGGTTAGATTCTTCAAAAATTAAATATGAATTCTTTTTGGTACTCAGCCGATCTAAGTATAGCATTATTTTACCAAGGATCTAATATTATCCGATATGGGTCCCTATATCCCAATATCTCAATCCCGCTACTATTTTAGGAAGAGTGCAGGTTTCGAACCCCAAGAATCCAAGATGGGAAAGTGGCCACAAAATTAATGCTTTCGGGGAAAATTCATGGGTCCCCTGAGAGCGTATGGTGTGTGTGTTGTCTGTGTTTAGGTTAGGGCTTACGTGACCGGCACGGGATTGGGGTTTGAACTGATTTTCAAAAGCAATTAACCATTTCCTGTTTCTATCATTTTTGTAATTTCAAAATATTCTTGGTTATAAATAATATTTACCTACATATAATGAAAACCTAAAGAAAATGATAGAAATTCGAAGTAATTAGGATATTCGAATGGAAAAAATGGTTAGAGCAAGAGGGGTACAAAAATTAGAGGGAAAGTAAAGTCGATTTCGCAATTAGGCTTTTACTTAGAACCAATTTTAATTCCAACAAAACTTGAAATTCGGATCAAATCGTAGTTACTTCGATATTTTCGTTCGCATGTCATAATCTACTGTTTTTACATATCATAAAATTGTTGATCTCTTTTTATGTATATGATTGTTGACTGATGGAGAGGCGAACTGAAAATTTGCAGATACGGATAATTTTAGATAGATTGCAAACAATCAATGGTAAAATAAGAAATGCTCGATTGTTTCGCGGATCAACACCCCTTTCGACCTCTTGGACGTCCGAATCCAATATGGAGGGTTTCTTGAGATAAACACATTAGTATCAAATAGGACATCCCAAAGAATTTTTCCTTCATAGAAGAACACTGTAAATTATTTATTTATAATTCAAAAATGTGGGCTTCAAGAACTGGGCCCATCTTTCATTTATCGTGGACTATGCTACTTTTGTTGATTAACCATATTTATTGGGCTGGACCTTAGTGCACTAATTAGAAAAAGTACTTTTCGTATGGTCACATTCATATTCAGGCCCAAAGGCACATAAATCAATTGATTGCAAAAAGTGTGGAATTTCAGTAAGCCTGCCAATTGTTAGGTCAGGGCCCACAACCACTTAAAAAAGGTTATGTAGCGCAATCGCCTCTTAGCTTTCGGTCTTTGGTAGAAAGCTACCATTTCCCTTAAAAATTACCAAAAAACTATACTGTGTCACGGCATCAATGACTGGGCCACATCAACATCACGTCGGCTAAATTGCCACGTCGGCAAAAAAATCAAAATTACCAAAAAAATACCTCTCATTTAACCATAACGCTAATTTCTAAAAAAATAAACATAATAAAAATAACCAACCATCTTCCTTCTTTCCCCCCTTCCTGCCGCCCTCCGCCTACCGCCCTCCTCGCCCGTTGACTCTCTGCCACTCTCTGCCACCGCCCATCATCATCTTCTTATCCCCCTCCCTGCTTTGCTCTCCTCATCTGGCCCGTCTGCTACCCCCACTTCACCACCGTCCCCGTCCCGTCCCGTCCCTCCTCCACAGTGCCCCCTCTCCTACCCCAGTCCCGCCCTCCACCACCGCCTTCTTCCCCCATCATTTTAAATTATTTAATTAATAATTAATGATTATTTAAAATTATTGCTAATACTATAATTAATTAATTAATTATAGTATGAAATAACAAAATAGTCTTTTTTAAGTTGAAAGCGAGATAGTTTTGTGTAATTTTGAAAGAAAAGGATAAATTTTTGCCGAAATTTATTGGTAAACAAGCTATCAAAAATAAGGAAATGTTGTTTTCTGACCTTATTTTGAGAAGGGGCTTTTTTTCTTCAAAACGAAGCATCTTTTAAAATTGTTAAAAAATCAAATAGGTAAAAAATATGAATGTTTCAATTTATACTCTAATTGAGATCTTTTCTTTCAAGAATACTAGCTTTATCTTTCCTCGAGTTATACACATTCTAATTTTAATAATTTTATTTATTCAACTATAACATTTATTTATCAAATCATAACAACCGTCATCAAATTATACCATTATTTACCCTAATATAATTTTATTCATCAAATAGCAGCATTTATTTATGCAATCTTAAAAGTGTGTTATTGGCAATATATACACAAATAAGTATAAAAATCAAGATTTGGTTTTAAAAGAATTCAATATATGCTTTTGGGTAATTTTTCGCTATTATGGAACTTCTTGTGTTTAAAATAAATCAATTTAAGAAATTGCCTCCGAAACAACTTTCCCAAAAAATTACAATCCTTCAAATGGTTTAAAGTTGTTACAAATATGTTTTTCAATATGTTTAAGATAAGGAAAAATTATCATACCACACGAAATGCATAACCCATCTCATTCCAAAGGAAGTATTAGAAGGTGGCTATGTGTATATTATCAGGGCATGCTTGTTTGGCATAGAAAAAACCCCATTCAAATAAATAAAAGAAATAAGCATATAACAACTGCTTCAACTGTTTGGTTCGATAGAAACGGAATTTGAAAGTTGCTTCAATTCTGCGTCTGAAGAGGGCTAGCTTCAAATTTTTCTCCCCTTCATTTTGGAATGGAAGCAAGTGTGAAATATGTACATGAACAAGAAAACAAAATCTAAATCTTACCGTCCTTTATTATTACTTCCAAAGTGAATTAATTCTTTTCTTTTAAATTCGTGCAAAGTGCAACCATTCTATAAGATATTCCGGTTGGTTCTATTAATTTTAGTCACGAGACACGTCCTATGATCTGTTGACGACGGAAAACATTTGTCAAATTTCTTATATAAATTGAACAAACTGTAAGAGAAAACGGAATATACACAACTGTAATGGAATATACATTTTCTTAGGTGATGTGCTGGTTAACTTTACAAAACAAAAGTATCAATCTTTTACATTAGAACGAATAGTGACGGAAAGAGATGTACCAAAATGATTCACTATGATTCTTGTAACTATTTAAGATCAACAGAGATGATTGTATAGTTATAACTGAGTAGGTTGATAATTATATTTATTAAATATTTTTTATAGAAATTTTTAATTTAAGTTTTTTAAGACGTGCCGCTTTATGAGGCTGCGTTAGACCATCAAAATAAAATTAATTTGGAAACCCTTGAGTTTTGCGGTCATAACAGTAGAGAAAAGAAGAAAAGGAAAGAAATTGATAAATTTGCATGAAATGGGTATCAAGCAAGCAAGTAATTAATATTCGAATGAAAGAAAATCTAAGGGTTTGGGATTTGCTTTTTACCTGCACCTATAAAAGTCGGAGTGTAAAACGAAGAAAAGGATCCACTTCAATCAATCAAAATCTTATATATCTAGTTTACGGCTTCTAGAGCCGATGGTAACTTGGGACTCCGGCAATCTTTGTCAGCAACCTTCGAGGCCATGTCGAGTCCGACACGTCCAACCCTCCTCAAACAGGTAATGCTTTCGTCGTCTTCTTTAATCGACATAGCTAAAAAATAGTTGAAGAGAGAACCCTCGACCCCACTGTCAGCGCGCGCCACTTGAATGATGTGTGGGGCTGATGTGAAAATGGCCAAGGAAGCCTATGACAGGGTATGGCTTAAGGCCGCTGATATGAACATTTCAAATGTTCAGACCTGCATTTATGTTTTGACTGGTTTAAGCCCGATCTCGGTCAAAACGAAGCAGTTGTGATGATGCTCTATATTAGCGACCTTTCAGATCAGGACACGTGGCAGATGACGTGTCCCAGAACTCAGAAGAGAGGGTCCACAGGGACCGATCATGCCACCCCTGTACCCGACCTACAAGCACAAAGCTGGCTCACCTCAGAGCCCCCTGCAAATTGGCCTCCTCGGCCTCTCAGCTCGCCTCCGAGCTACCGTAGGACCAAGATACCTCGGCCCTCTCGCTCGTTCCCGAGCTCTTCTGCCGAGGCCATCTTCCTCGGTCCCTCCGACCGACCAACTCCACCACACAGGCGTAACCGCCGCTCCGCAAATCTCGCCATGCGCAGATTCTCCTACTGACACACCAAGCACTTTGCCACAAAACAGGCAATCTCCTATTTCATGCCTTCCTACCAAAACGCTGCCGTATATCTCGGTACATCTTCGTGCCTCCTGGATGTACGAAATACGTGTAACTGTACGCCTCCTTCATAACTTCTTCGCGAATACCTCCATTGGCACACACAAAAATAACTATCACAACGAGCCATCTTCATGAACCACTAAACCCGTTCGAAATCCAACTTCAACCTGTTCTCGAAACTTCTGTAATTTTGGGTCCTGCAATTGCACTGCTTCAATATCCTCGATCAACGATGACTGTACTTGCAGCTGCATCATCTATCCCAAAGAACGCGGTAGCACGATCTCCAACTCGAATCTTCGAAAGTCTTCAATAAGTCCCCTTGGTGCAGTCAACATCAGAATTGCTGGCAACCGACTAAGCGCATCCGGTACAACATTAACTTTCCCGGATGGTACTCAAGATCAAGATCGTAGTCAGCCATCAGCTCTCACCATCTACGCTGCCTCATATTAAGCTCTTTCTGTGTGAACACATACTTTAGGCTTTTGTGATCAGTGAATACTTCGACCCTTTCGCCCAATAAGCAGTGTCTCCAAATCTTCAAAGCGAAAATCACAACTGCTAGCTCCAAATCATGAGTTGGGTAATTCTTCCCATGGGTCTTCAACTGCCATGATGCAGAAGCTATAACTTTCCCATGCTGCATCAAAACACATCCCAAACCTTTCCCAGATGCGTCGCTGTAAATCACCAATCCTCCGGAACCATTTGGTACGGTCAAAACGAAAGCGGTCATCAAACCTTGCTCCAACGCCTCAAAGGCTGACGCACACTTATTCGTCCACACAAATAGTACTTTCTTGTGCGTAAGCTTTGTCAGAGGCTCAGCCAAACGAGCAAAATTCTTCACAAACCTTCTATAGTATCCTGCAAGTCCAAGAAACTTCTGATCTTTGCAACGTTCTTCGGAATCGGTCGGTCTTGAACTGCTGCAATCTTCCCTAGGTAAACGGCGATTCCATCTCCAGCTATGATATGTCCCAAAACTTTACTTCTTCAAGCCAAAACTTGCACTTGTTCATCTTTGCATATAATCTTTCTTGCCTCAATGTCTGCAGTGCGATCTTCAAGAGTTCTGTATGCTCTTCAATGCTCCTCGAGTAGATCAGAATATCTTCAATGACCATTACTAAAACTGGTCCAAGAATGGTGAACAGATTCAGTTCATCAAGTCCATAAATATTTCCGGTGTATTCGTTGCTCCGAAGGGCATCACTAATACTCGTAATGTCCATACTGAGTTCGGAACGCAGTCTTGCAAATATCTTCAGATTTAACTCGGACCTGATGATATCCGAACCGCAAATCCAGCTTCGAGAATACCCCCGCGCCGCTAAGCTGCTCAAACACTTCGCCAATTCGAGGGATCGGGTACTAGTTCATAATAATCACTCGGTTTAATTCTCGATAATCAACGCACGCCTTCCCTGTGTCATCTTTCTTCTTTACTAGAAGAACTGGAGCTTCCCCAGTTAAGTTGCTGCGGCGAAACCAACCCTTCTCAAATAATTCAGCAACCTACTTCCTGACTTCTTTCAACTCTACTGGTGACATCGGGTAATATGCCCTTTGAGATTGGCGCTGCACCAGGAATAAGTTCAAGTGCGAACTCCACGTCTCGTCTCGGGGGTAAACCTGATATTTCTTCAAACACTTCCATGAAACTCTCAAATAAAGCTGGCGCTTCTTTCTTATCCACTGCCATTGACGAAAGAACCTTGTTTGTCGGCCTAGCCCTAACTCGACTGGCCCGACAGAACTGCTTCCTCCAGCAAAACAACTTCCGAATGTCCTAGAATCTGGAGAATCACCTTCCCTTCCTTACAATCAATATGAGCATGAAAAGTGCCGCGAAATCCCATTCCCAAGACAAAAACAAACAAGGAAATGCACCAGGATTGAATAATCCTAACGCGAGGAAAAACAAGAACTAGTAAGATACCAAGATGACTTCATCCGAAGTCAAGATACTGAAGAGGGTTAACCACGGTAAATATGATTCAAGCTGGCGATGAAACAATAACTGGTAAGCAATAGAACCGAGAGGGACAAGTAGTACAACGATCATGGAACATGGAAGTGAATCAAGACTAGGACTCCAGGTTACTTAGATAGAGTACCGCATTGTAACCATGCTGCAGTTCATGGGTACAATTACATAACTCCACCCAAGTCGTCCAAATCCTAGTATCAGAATCAAGAAACAGGGAGAAACAATAGAGAACCAAAAAGATTTCAGGTCGAAATGCAAAGTGGTTTGCATATCGCCCAAACAAAGGATCAAGAGAAGGATATGATTCAACAATCACGATAATCAAGGTGGCAGGACATGTTCCTAATCACGAGTATTCTGATTCGTGTATTGGGTCCAATACCCAACTACAAAAGAATCAACTCGATTAACCTATATCCTATGGCTCTTATACCAAAATAACCATGTCACGCCCCGCTTCCCAGAGTACGCTAAGATGGGCACGTGACATAGCCAACCATGCTACCTGTGGATAGGAAAAATCCTTCCACAGTCACATTACGGCTGTAGAGATATCAAGAACAGGAAAGTAAACCAACTATCTAGTACATGTCCATAAGTCAGAGTAAAAGAGTCAAGAAATAACAATGTGCGGAAGCCAAAAGGTACAATAAATGAAACACCTGGAAGTGAAACTACCTACCGACAGGAACTTCACCGCTCGGTCTAACAGCGGCAATACTCCTGATCGGTCTGCAACAAGGTAGAAGAATCTGGGCCATGCAAAACCCAGACGTCAGCGCGTCATGTCATCAAGTAATAAAAATACAAACAGGGTAACAGGCAATGCAAATATAATCATGAATGAAAAGCAGATGTAACAGTAATGTAAATCAGGGCAGTGAAGGGTAGTGTGCAGTGAGTAAACTAAACTGTTTTATTGGGTTATCTACTCTCAAGTCTTTGAAATCAATTTGATGAATCATCGATGTAACTCAATAGTATCCCGTGCGTGCCCGGGACCACGGTCAAGATTCTCGGGCTGAATCCGAGACGTGCCGCTAGGCAGTAGAAGGTAGCATGTACAGATGAGTGATGTCAGCAGCATCACTCCGGGGCTGGCCTAGCCCGTAAGACTGATCAGAACAGGTATCGAACTGTTGAGTTACAAGTCAGGTTTCATCATTGATTTCCCCATACCCCCAAGCCATAGGTGTTCAAGTCAGGTATTCAGTAATCAAGGACTAATGCCAACACAGGATCAGGTAAGAGCAGGTTTGTCTGGATAGACAACAGGAACGGTCCGTGAGGACTACATGTCAGGTTTGTTGGCATTAGACACCAGATTAGGTAACAGGTCAAGCCAGGTACATCAGGTCAGGTCAAGTAGTGTACGGTACCATGTCAGGTCAAGTAATATGTGTGTAGCAAGTCATGTCAGGGAGCACAAAATACTATGTGGGTGCTCATAAATCAAACTAATATAAATCTGTATAAACCAAACAAGCATGGGTACAGATGAAACAGTAAAAAAAATGAAACACGGTGATAATATATGCAAGGGTGCAGATTAAAGCATGAGGATGCACAGTTATAGATTAGAGTTAGGGCCGTGGTTCCAACTTTAAATATCCTACACTTAAACAAACATAGAATTGTTAAATCTCGTTATTATGGGTTAACTGGTCTAAAGATGCAGTAATATATAAAATATGCTCAATGGATGCAACCGGTTATTCAGGGTAGAAACTATTTAACAGTGTTATGCATTATGCAGTTAACTAGTAAATAATCTAACCACATATGTGAGTATGTGATATTGTACTTCAAGGTGCAACAAGTTATAATTTAAACCCGATTCTTTTAATGCTATAATTTGATATCAGAACGCAAGAATGGAAACTAATAGCAGCTTGGTCAATTTACAGGTTCCATCATGAAATAAATTTATATAAATAATATAGTAGCATGTAGCAAATTTCACTTGCCTGGACGGATCAAGAACGGGAATACGGAACGTCTCACGTCGGCAGAAAACGTCGCGATGCGCGCACGGTACACGGAACGGATCCAAACCATGCACAATGTGATCACACGGGTCAGGTACGTTCGCTGGCGCGTCGGGATCGTCGACGTCACGGCCGGGTCTGGCGATTTACGAAGACAGAGAACAACTATTTACGAAACAGAAGAGAAAGGAAAGAGAAGAAAGAAGGAGAGAGGGAATGCATGCTGGTGTGGTGTTCTGTGGCAGAGGCGGGGCGAGGAGAGATGTGACGACGAGTTATGGGTCTCCGGTGATGGGCTGCCGGCGAAGTGTAAGGGTGTGCAAGGGGGTGCTCGGGTTCTAGGGTTGCCGGCTCCTCGAGAATGCTAGTGCAGGGTGGCTAGGAGGAAGAGCTGAGAAGGTGGAGACGATGACGATGGGGTTGAGGGATTGCCCACGGCGAGATGTTCAGGGTGATGGGTTCTCGTCGTGGTGGGTGCAGGAGGTCGGGTGTGCAGGGGTTTCTATGATGGGAGAGAAGAGAGAGAGAGGATGAGGAGAAGAGAGGGAGAAGTAGATGATAGAGACGAGGAGAGAAGGAGATGTTGGCGATGACGATGTGATCGGCGGCGATGGAAGTGAGTATGATGATGGGTTCTGGCCGCAGGGGGTCCTGTGAAGTGCAGGCTCGGGTTAAGGAGGAATAAGAAGAAGATGGCGACGACGAGGAGGAGGAGGAGATGGGATGGAGGTGGTGACGAGATCGAGGATAGAGGTGGCGACGACGACGGCTAGGGCTCTCGTGGGGTGCTCGGGGTTTGAAGACGAGAAGAAGAAGAAGGAGAAGAAGAGATGGAGGGAGGTGGCCGTAGCGATGGAGGGAGGTGGCCGTAGCAATCGAGGGAGGTGACGGGACTCTCGCGCACCGCGAGAGGAGAGAGAAGCGGGCGCGAGAGGAGAGAGAAAGGAAGAAATGAAAGGAGAGAGAGAGGGAAGGAGAGATGGGTTTGTCTCGTAGCGGGGGTGAGAGAGAACGAGGGAGAGAGAGATGGAGAAAAGGGAGAGAGAGAAAAGAAGGTGGGGCCCGGCATCGAATGCAAGGAAGGCTCTGATTGGTGAGCGAAGCAGTAGGGGATGAATTATAAAGATTCACTGGTTATACAAAATAATCTTGTTGGCTAGAAAAATATAATAGGCTGAGAATATATGTTTCAGCCAGATTTTAAAGATTTAAAAGATTTAAATAAATAGGATTTGGCAAGATGCAAAATATTTCCGAATTGCACCCGGGTCGGGTCCAAGGATTTGGATTTGACAAATGAAAAATATTAGCAAGTTCCAAAAATTGAAATGAAGGATTTTGTAGCAGAAATGTATACCCCAAAAAACGGACGTACGCACGTGCGCGTAGCCGTCCAAACTCGTCTGTTTCACTGAACGGGACGAGAACACGATATAAGGACGCTAGCACAAGATTAGGGGTATCAAGCAGGCCATGAAAAGCAATTTTAATTTATTTTACATGATTTAAACTGTTGTATGCAAAAGATGAGATATAGGATAAAATACCAGTATACTAAATCATGAGGTGCACCGGTCCATGCAACAAGTCAAAGCAATCTATAATAAGAGTCAAACAGGTTCAAGCAAGCGGGTCGGGTCGAATGCCTAGTAACATGTAAAATACTATTCGCACTCAAACACGCTAAATCAGGAATAGACCATGGATAAGTAAAATACTGAAACTGGAATTGGTATAAATGAACTCGGGTGTTAGAAACCCCGTCTCCGAGATTGCACCCCACTCCTTGTCCCCGAGCACTTCAGCAGCCGCGCCAACTGTCCCTTTGCTATACTTCGAGCTATCACATGCCCGAGCTTCCTCAGCCATCCGGCTCGCCTCCCAGCCTTCCTTCGGGCTGAGCTTCCTCGCCCTCTCGGCTCGCCTCCGAGTCATCCTCCGGCCCGAGGAGTCTCCCGACCTTCGGTGGCCTTCCAGACCACCCACAGCTCACCTCCGAGCTGTCACACAATTGGCCTCCTCGGCCCCCTCAGCTCGTCTCCGGGCTACCACAGAACCCAGATACCTCGACCTCCCGTTCGTCCCCGAGCCTCCCGCCGAGCTCATATTCCTCGGTCACATCGACCGACCAATGATACCTATCGCAGGCGTGACCGCCTCACCTCCGCGAATCTCGCCATACGCGAATTATCCGCCGGCCAAATCCCACGTTCCACGCCATCACGATTCTCCATTAACGAGTCTGTCTCGCCATTAATACGGTATCCCTCTTATCACGCGGGCGTGACGTCGGGTGTGTAACGGCCGGCGTGATTCCCGTGCCTGCCTGCTTGTTGCCACCACTATATAAACCCCTCCCCAGACGGATCAAGTAAGTCATTTTCCAATCACTAGGCCTTACTCTGCTCGGATTTCCTGTCTAACTTGATCTTGGAAGGTCCTCGGTGGTACAATCACCTCGGGACTTCCTTGCAGGTAGCTCGGCCCCAACAACCTCAAACCCATTGAAATCCACACACTTCAGGAGCTATCCTCCAACTCAAATCTCGGCCGTCCGTCATCGCCAACAGCAGATCAACGGAAGGTAACATCTTGACGCGATGCGGCACGCGTCAGAACCCCATGAGGAGAAATGGCAATAAATTAACGTTTTCGGGGCAAATTCATGGGCCCCTTAGGTGCGGGCGCGAGTGTGTTGTGTTCTGATGTGTGCATGGATGTGTTTTTGTTTGTTATGCGCATAAATTAGAGCTTATACGCAAATGCAAAAAAGTTTTATGAACGTTTCTTTGTATTAATCTTCTTGTCCCCTCCCCCCTCCCTCTAATCCCAAAACCGCCGCTCCTCCTCTCCTCCCTCCGCTTCACCACTTCAAGAGAGCTCCGCCTCTCTTCGCTCCTCCTTTCTTCTCTTTTCCGCCGCATTATCTAATTACTTATCCGAAATATCTAATCAATCAATTTGGTCATATGGATGGCAAGAAATACAACTATAGAATTAATCAGTCACATGTACTGTCATATATTTAGGGGTTTTTAACAAGGTTTTGGATAATGAGTCATTGACCTTTTTTCACTAGATATAAAGGCTCGGTGATTTATTGACAATTTTGGAGAGGGTCGTTTTTTAAAATTTATTTATAACAATTTACCCGTCTTATTAGGATGCTGGATTAATATAGAATAAACATGCAATTATGAATAAAGTTTTAGAATCTATATGTTTTAGAATAAGGATTTATAGGTTTTTCTATTAATTAAAAAATGACTACTTGGATAATCGTGTCTAAAGTTTCAAGGGTAAACGCCAGGGACACGGAATGTGGGAGGGAGATTTGAATTTTAAATCAAAAGAGCATTTAAAAAGGTTAATTATGATGATGTGGATATGAGAATAAATTTGTACATTTTTTCGTATTTTTTGAATTATTTTATTAAAAAGATAGGTCATCAATAGATGATCTTAGCTACACCCATAAAGTTAGCATTATAATAACTAGTAGTTTGCACGTGCGATGCACGTGTGAATATTTTGAACATCTGAAATACCGAAGGCATGTGCCGAACATTTTATTCTTGACATTACATGAAAATTTATAAAAATATCTATAGTTTTTTTAAATTTAAATTAAATGAATATGGTTAATGATAATATTAGAATTGAGAAATTTATAAGTTATGCAAAATAATAAATATATAAGAGCTTATGTATAAGTTTGTAGGTCATCGCTCTTTCTGGATTTTTGAGCATGAGAGAAAATGTGTAATGAATGTAAGAAAGAGAGAGATAAAGAGGGTGTTGACTTTTCATCTTCTTATTTTTGTTTTTTGTGGTGAATGAGATGAACATCTCCCATGCTCAACTTTAAATATTGGAATTGTCATTTTTTCTATTTTATATTTTGTTGATCAATGAAATCATCTAAATGTTTATCCTCTTTAAGATCTCTTATGAAATGAACATTTAAAATTGGTAGAGTTTAAACAAATCAAATATTTGTATTTAAAATTTGATCAGAAGGTCCTGAAGTTCGAGACTCCGATAGCGCAAGCAAATATCGTTAATTATATCTTATTGTCTTAGGCAAAAGCCTAGACAGGATACCGTATCAGCCTATATTAAATCATATCATTTTAGTAGAAATTTGGAGAGATGTATGTATCAAACAATTGCAAACAGAGAATATTATAAAACAATAATATTTTATTCATTATCCACGTTTATATACATTTAAATGTAAGGACATCAAATTTACATAAAAGTTTTAATTTAAAGCTCAACATTATTGTTGGGGGTATTTTAATGTTGATTTAGACATATGTGAATGGACACTACCTTATATAGGGCCACATCATATTTAAAAATGACCAAAATGGAGCCGTCCTAGATGGGGACCACCATTTGCCTAAGGCAAACAAGCTTCGATCATGCGCAACTGTGCATGAAAACAAGGACCTCCTGATGTCGGTAGGGGATGGTGTCTTGACCATCGGGAGGGGTCCCGATGGTGTCCAAAAACTCCACTTTTGTCGCTTTCTCCGACTTGTTTTACAGGAAAGTAAGGTTTCTTTACGAGACTTCATCAAATATAGAAATTCATATATTGAATTTCATGTACAACATGAGAATGATGAGTTTTTATCATTTTTATAGTTTTTTGTGTGTCACGTCCCGCTTCTCAAAAATGAAAAACGAGAGCGACAAGGCCGCAACGTATTCATATCGAAAATCATTTTTTCTTGACATGAATACGCTAAGCGTCTATATAGTCAGTAAAGGAAATTATAGTACAAGAATTTTTAAAACTTATAAAATATCCAACAATATTTATAACAGTCCCAAAAAAAATAGCTGAACACAATTCAAAAATTTAAGGAAGTAGGAATGTAAGATAGCCTTGAACAAAAGGCATATTTGCTGAGGAAAACTAGAACTCGGTCTGACTTGAAAGATATTGACTGTGCTTCTCAATTGGTACCACCTCGTACCTAGCTTCGTCACATGTCCCAAAGTCGTCTGACGACATTCCCAAGAAAAGAAAACATGAATGCCGTCAACGAATTTGGGAAACCGCAAAGTACATTTTTGAAACTTGAAATATTTTTAAAAAATGCGGTTTTCCTTAATATGATATTTCGTGTCCATCATGGGTTTTCTCAGTTCTGAGTGATGAGCATAGCCGATAAGAGGAGTGAGGAGAAACCGTCAGCGGGTACATAGTGGGTCCGGTAAGGTACCCCGGGGCAAGAAGATCATGGAGTAGACGATGAGCCTGGCAGGGGAGCCCTACCTACCGGTGACTGTATGGAAACTCGGCAGATATCTGGAAAATACCGACCAGAGTTATATAATGAGATGGATATGAGGGCCAATCAGAGTGATGGTGCCTGAGATATCGGGATTTTGGGTGTCGTTGTTGGACACCGGATTTCTATGATGATTTATTGAGGATTACTCTGTTTTATCCCACATTCAGAACTTATTATGACATGCTCTATTCATATAGTTGTTGTACCATGATTTTGTACCTTGATTATGATTATGCTGCATTTCACACTGTTATACATATGCCATCATGACCGCATGCTTAAGAATTATCGCTTTTTCATCATGCTTGCGATTACACCGTATGATATTATTTACTACTAACGAGCTGGCAACTCACCCCCGTTGTGCCACAGTGTCTTACAGGGTTGATTCTCAGTGTAGTCACGGCAGAGCACTCTACTTCATCTATTTCTGCGGATACCGCTACTTTTGGGCGTGAGATATTTTGTATGTGGTTTTTTTTTCGAGTATCTGTATGCTTCTACTTGTATATCTTATCTTGTATCTAGTACTCTCCATGTACCATCTGTATGTATTTGACTTAGAGACAAGACTGAGAGATTCGACATTTGTGTTATATGTGACTCTGGATGCCGCGCTCGTGTGAGCCGACTTTTGTATTATGTTGCGATGTTGTTTCACTTCTTATTTGCTTATTTCTTCGCCTATGGCGTCATATATATCTATTGTGGTTGTGTTTCACTTTTAGACGTGAGTTTGCTCCCAATTGGGGATGCCTTTTTATATACTATATTTTGTATCCATTTTTTACCAGTTTTTACAAAGGAGATGTTGCCGAATTTTTAGTAACAACTTGATATTTAAAAAAAAAGATGTGATGTTGTGAAACAAATGATTTACCACTCTACTTCTTTCATGGTTTAGATTTCTGGGTTTCGGCTTACTTGAATTACGTTACGTCTTTAGACGTTGCATGATTTAAGTGTTAGTCGCGTTCTTAAATTGGGTCGTGACATATCTTCCCCTCATCTTTCTAAAACCTGTAAGATTTTCTCTGTTAAATAGAGAATTCTTATCCAACGGTGATTATAATATCACCGACCAAATCAGGACACAAAATCAAATGCTTTGTTAGGGAAATATATTCCTAATATTGCTAAAACAAACAGAAAATATTTTCTGGTAAATAAAAGTCACCGGATTAAAGATCCAACGGCGGACAAAATTTCTCGGGTGATTTTTAAGATCAATTAAATTAATTAATATCTCTCAATGAGAGATTTTCTCATACCAATCAACAATTTTTTCTCGCCTATATAAAGGACCTGAGACTTCAAGTCTCAGGAGGAGAAAAAACCCTGTAACGTAATAAAAAAAACTACAGCTGAGAATTTAATTCTCTTGCTGAAGAAAAACTCCTCCTTGCTCCATTCAAACCCTAGGTAAAGAAAAAGCAGAGATCAAAATATCTCCTTTACCTATCGTACATAAATACAAGGGTTTAACCCTTTATAAAGAACTTAGTTCTTTCTCTTGATCTGAGATCCGCAAGATAAATCTCCCATAAGTTAAGAATTTAATTCTCATTGGGAAGATTTTGTTCTTCATATTCAAGATCTAGGGGGGAAAAAACTAGGTATGAAGAAAGAAATATGAAGAAAAGAAATGGAATGTATATTCCAGGAATTTAATTCCTCAAAAACTAGGTTCAACCCTTCAAGGAACTTAGTTCTCATAAAAAAAAGAACAGAAGAATTTAGATCTCAAAAAACAGGGTCCAGATCTTCAAAAATAGAGATCTCAGTGATCATTAATGGCCAAAACACTATTAATAGAAGTTTAACTTCTTTCAAAAATAAACAGAGATTAAATCTCCAAAGAGCAAGCATCTCACATGCTTCACACGTTAGCGCCTATAAGTAAAACTCAGCGCCTCACATGCCTCACGCATGAGCACCTTTAAGTAAAGATCAAGCGCCTCACGTGATACCCATGTGAGCGTTTAATAATTAGCAAGATGGAGCGCCTCACGTGATACCCACATGAGCACTGTATAAAAGTGCTTAGCACTATATATTTTAAGTGTTTAAGTGATTTGCACTGATAGGGAAACGCCCAAGTTTAAGCGCCTCACGAGATACCCACGTGAGTGCCAGAGCAGAATTTGGATATTATATCCATAGTCAAAATACTAAATGCTTAGCACTGCTAGGTGATGAAAAAGCCCAATACCGAGCCCAAAATTGGTTAAGTCTCGGAAATTTCTTTGAACCCATATTATTCCTTGCAGCCGAGCCCATATGCTCTATTGATGGATCTTAACATAATTCAATGATCTTTAACCAGATTTTTAAGTTGATCTTAGTCTTATATAAAACTAGCGTATCTTTAGTTAAAATAAATTGAGCTCATATGCTCATATATTTAAGTTGATCTTAATCTAAAGTCGGATTAACGGTCCTTAAATAAAATAAAATATCCCCTGAACTGATGGAACATACAACCTAGGTTCAAACCCAAATATATATGTACAGATTTGGAGTAATCCACGCCCTACGGACAACGACATAAACTAGTCTCCGTATACAATCCACGGACAACCATAATAAATAACACGACACGAAGTGACCTACCGGAGCAGGTGAAAGTTGTTATCGCAACGTGATAACGTAATTAACCGTAGGGGCTTACAACTGCATAGAAGAACGTCTTCACAATTAAAACCCCTCAAAGAGGGGGAATTTTATAAAGTCATGTTACAACAGTCGCATCTGTCTAAACCTTCGATGTACGATACCATAAATCAACTTGTCATTTTCGAAGAGGTAGACAAATATGTTCTAAATAGCATGTACCAACAACTTCAGGCAAGACGTTATATCCCAGTTCGTTTCATTTTTCGGTGGTAAACAGATTCTGGCACGCCCGGTGCGACCTCTTCCTCTTTCCACATCATATTTCGTATGTCATGTTTCGCGAAAAAAAATCATGGTTCGCTATGATTATGGTTGCCATTGGATTCAAGGTATTAAAACTTGGTATCTCCTTTCTGTACAGAATCAATGGCCTCTCACTGCACTTCCTACAACAACTCCCTCTCCACCCCAGGTGTAGGAGTGACGTACGGGCCCAATGCGGCCTCCATCTTCTCAATGCCGGTGGGATAGATCACTCAGGCCACTACTGGGCTATTCTTTGGGACCATGCTCCCACCCATGAGCTTTGGCGCCTCAACGCCCTAAGAAGAAGCTCCCCGAAGGTTGGTCTTTGATCGGTTAGCTACTGTGACGGCTCTTATCAGCAAGTTGTCCAACCCCAGAGGTCCATTCTTTAATAGGCTGAAAAGAAGCTCAAACGGGCTTGTAAAGAAGTCCATGATTCCAAAAGGGTCTGCCTCAAAATGGTTGGCCCTCCTTGCTCCTGCCACGTGTGAATCCAGCAAAAGTGCTTCACCTCCAAGACGGTCGGTCTTCGACAGATTGGCCAACTCTGTGCCAGCTCCACCAGAAATGTCCATCTTCCAGAGGATGAAACCAAGTGAAACTCCCCTGCAACGTCGGGGACATGATGAAGATGGCTCTAATACTAAGGAAGTTCCTACTGCTAGGCATGCTATATCAACGATTCTCCTCGCAAATCCACAGAGTCTGGCGAAAAGCTCAAGACACGGTGCTTGATGAAAGATATGCTCGTCAACCGAAAAAATCCAAGGTCCGACGAGAAAACAATCGCTCCTCTGCTATACAATGAGAGATTTCTCATAAAGAGGTGCCTGTCTTAGCGGTTCTTCCTGCTCCAACCACTCATAAAAGAGGAAGGCCGCATAAAATTTTATCGCCAAAGGAGAAAACTCCAAACGCCCAAAATCTGGGGGCATAACTATACATACGGTCTATATGACCGTTCCCTTAAAAAAAGTAGGGCGAAAAGAAAGAAGAATTCTTACAGTTTGTGACTCATGTGTTAAACACGTGAGCGATTATATGTAAAGCATATAAGCGCTGGGAATAAATAAACTAAAGGCCAAACTGGCCTCACGTGTTAAACACGTGAACGCTTATATGCAAAGCATATAAGTGCTGAGAATAAATAACCTAAAGGCCAAACTGACCTCACGTGTTAAACACGTGAGTGCTCATATGCAAAGCATATGAGCGCTAAATATAAACAGGTTAAAACCCATACTGGGGTCACGTGTTAAACACGTGAGAACATACTTTTTAGCTTCGTGTAGAATTAAATTCTATATAGAATTAAATTCTATCTGGGGAAAATACCTTCCTGATCTTTCTAAAAAAGATAAAGATATTTTCTAAATAGAGAACCATCATATCAAAGATCCAATGGTGATTAAAAATGATCAAATATAGAATTAAATTCTATTGGGGGAAAATATCTCCCTGGACTTTCTGAATGAGAAAGATATTTTCTGTTAAACAGAAAGCTGTTAATCAAAATCCAATAAGATGGGAAAATATTTCCATATATCTTTATAAACAAAGAAAGATGTGCTCTGTTAAACAGAAAACCCTTGGATTAAAAATCCAATGGTGATTAAAAATCACCATGCGACATAATTAAATTCTGTATATGGGAAAATATTTACCTAATCTTGTTAAAAACAGAAAAATTTATTCTGTTAAACAGAATTACCCTGGATCAAAAATCTAACGGTGGATAAAATCCCGCAAATAATCTTTGAGGCCAATTGGTATCTCTCAAACAAAAGATTTTCCCAAACTAATTAACAACTTGCCTCCTCTATATAAAAATCCCGAGACTTCAAGTCTCAAAAAAAGAAGATTAACCCCATATGTTTTACACAAAATCGAGAATTTAATTCTCATTTCAAAGAAGAATATCTCCTTGCTCTCTCCGATCCTAGTTAAAGAAAAGTAGAGATAAACATATCTCCTTTGCCTAGCATAAAAAAAAAGAAAACAAGGGTTTAACCCTTCGTAAAAAAAACTTAGTTATTTCTCTGATCTGAGATTTGAAAAGCAAATTTCTCCATAAGTTGAGAATTTAATTCTCATTGGGGAGGTTCTGTTCTTCAGACTCAAAATCTAGGGAAAAGAACTAGATAAAAAGAAAAGACACATTTTCTAGGAATTTGATTCCTCTGTAATCAGGGTTTGACCCTACATAAAAAACTTAGTTCTTATAAAAAGAACAGAAGAACTTAGTTCTCCAATAAAACCGATCCTAGATCTTCAAAACAAAAATCTTGGTGATCATCAATGGCCAAAACGTCATTAACAGAGATTAAATCTCTATAAAGAAAAGAACTTGGCGCCTCACGTGCTTCCTACGTGAGCGCCATACAAAGTGCTTAGCACTATAAATACCAAGTCAAAATGACTAAGTGTTTAGCACTGATGGGCCAGCGCCCCATGTCTGAGCGCCTTACATGCTTCCCACGTGAGCGCCAGAGTAATAAATAAGTACTTAGCACTTCTAAAAAAAGGGATAAAGCCCAAGACCGAGCAGTCCGAGCCTAAATTGGCTAAGTCTCCTTGAAGTTGTTTTCAGATGAGACCAAATGCACCGTTGTTGGATCTTAACTAAATTTAATGATCCGGAAAATATCTCTAAGTTGATCTTAGTCTCAAATAAGACTAATGTATCCTTAGTTAAAATAAAATGAGCCTAAATTTTCATATATTTAAGCTAATCTTAATCTAAAAACAGATTAACGGTCCTTAAATAAAATATTTTTTGAAATAAAGGAACATACAACCTAAGTTCAAACCCAAATCTAAAATATATGGATTTGGACTAATCTACGCCATACGGGCGAAGATATAAACTAGTCTCCGTATACAATCCACGAGCAACCAAAATAAACTAAATACACACGACACGAAGTAATCTACCATAGCAGGAGAAGTTGTTATCGCAACGCAATAACGTAATTAACTGCATGGGCTTTCTCCTGCAGGGAAAAGCGTCCCCATAATCAAAAAACCCTCACAAACGAGAGGGAATCTGATAAAGTCCGCTACATCGGTCGTATCTATCCAAATCTCCGATATACGGCGCCATAAATCAACTTGGTATCTTCGATGAGGTGGATGGATATGTCCGAATAGCATCTTCCCTAAATTCAGTTAAGACGATCTATCTCAGTTCGTCTCTGTTTTCGGCGGAACCAATGACCAATGGTAAAGAGGTGAGACGTGCTTCTGTAAGTCACAGACCGCATACCCGGTCGTTGATGAAAGCTCAGGAGCAACAGCAGAAGCTCCAAGAAATGCTTTCCATGATGGCAACACTTACCGGACCTAAAGAAATTCCGGATAAAGAAACAGAACGGTGCCAGAAGCAAGAAACCAATAAAGAGTTCCTATGACGGGTGCTGGAAAAGAAAGATAAGGAAACTACGGAGCAGGCTGCTAACATAAAGCAAATGACTCTTCTGTTCAAAGATATGGCTGGGATGATGATCCAATCAGAATCACCGGCTGAAAATCCTCTGGTGATTATCGAAGATGACAGAGGGAAAACATCTATACCTCCCCCGGCCCTATCAACGGCCAAGGAGGAGACGATCTCCAAGGCAACGCTGGATGATTATATCGCTCAGCAAATCAGAGCTCACCAGGCCAATGAAGCCACGAACCAACTGGTCAAAACCGGACGACCCTATCCAGCATGGTATGACCAGATAAAGTACCCACTGAGATATATGATCCCGAAGTTCCACGTATATAAAGGAATGGGTAATCCCTATCAGCACGTCGCACAATTCAGAGCTCTGTGCGGCAATACCGGAGGTGACGACAATCTACTGCTTCGCCAATTCATCGGAAGCGTATCAGAAACAGCTTTCGAATGGTATTCGGAGCTCCCAAATAACTCCGTGAAAACCTTCTCTGAAATGGAGTTGCTCTTCACGCAACAATTCGCCAGTGTAAGTGAATGCACTCTGATCACAGCGTTGATCAATGCCAGGGTCAAGCCAGGGGTAACGTGGGTCCAATATGCAATCCGATGGCGGAACATATGGTCCAAATGCGAACAGCGCGTTGAGGAGTCTCGGCTGTAGGAATGTTCATTAGGACTATTGATCCTCAATCGAGCATGTCCCAGTTCATGACTTTCTTTAAGCCCACCACGTTCCAGGCGCTGATTGATAAGTTAGCACATATGGATCAAATGGGTCTTGGTCCTTTCTCCTCAAGCAAGGATCCCCGGAACAATAAGGGCAAAGGAAAAGCGATCTTTGTTGCCAACGCGCAACAACAACCGGGCGGTCCGAAAGCACCTGTCCGCCAAAACACACTCGTACACTCCTATCCTTGGAAGAAAGGTTGCGACATGCTTATTTGTTCCCTCGCGATAAGATGAGGAGGTTGTTTGAACTGGCGATACGAAATAATCTGATCACATTGCCAGACCCATGGAGACCTGCACAAGATGACGACGTCAATAACCCCTACTACTGATCATATCACAGGGTAGTGAGCCATCCGATTGAGAACTGCTACATCTTCAAAAACTGGGTTGAAGATCAGTACCAACAGGGGAAATTCAGACTGTCGGATAATTGGTGGATAGATCCGCCCCAAAAGCACGCTCCCAAAAAAGTGGAAGCGTAGGGGGCATCATGCTCTCTCGTGGAATAAGCTCTATAGGAAGTATTTCTTTCAGCAAAAACTAAAAGAATGCTGAAGGATCTACAAGATTGTCCAGCGATTAAGTGGAAAAGCCCGCTTGATCCCAAAATTATAGAAGAGATGTTGAAACCACGTCCCACGCAAAAAACCGCCGACAAGGGGAAAAGTCCCCAAGTCAAGCCCGCGTATATCCGTTCATAACCAATCTCTCCGAAAAATGTCGTCCCTATAGCCATTTGATGAAGAAAGGGACCCCGTTCGTATGGGATCAGAATTTCAAAAATGCATTGGATGAAATCAAACAATACTTGCAAAATCTGCCGGTATAGGCCACTCCGGTTAAGGGAAAGCCTCTTATCCTATATACAACGGCCCTTGAAGGTTCACTAGGTGCACTATGGGCACAAGATAACGATCAAGGAAAGGTAAGAGCTCTGTACTATCTAAGTCGAGTTCTCCTGGGGGCAGAAAGAAACTACTCCCCCATCGAAAAGCACTGCCTGGCGCTAATCTTCGCAATAACGAAGCTCAGACTCTACGCCTTAGCGCATGAGGTCCATCTCATATCAAAGGTGGATCCTCTTAAATATATGATGTCAAAGGTCATACTAATGGGAAGGCTTGCCAAATAGGCCCTACTGTTGATGGAATTCTCGGTAACATATCGGCCCCTCAAAGCGGTAAAAGGACAAGCCATCGCCGACTTCCTTACAGAACATCCGATACCATTCGATTCTCCCCTAAACTGCGAACTGCTAAATGAATACGCATTAGACGCAATCGAAAGGAAGAAAGAAGAAAATGAGTCTTGGTGGGAACTCTATTTCGATGGAGTATCTTCCATGAAGCGACGAAAGAGGAACACTCTCATAATCAAAACTAGGGTGGGTCTTATCTTCGTGACCCCGCAAGGAGGAATATTATGTTACGCCTTCTTCTTGACGGAACCCGGGACTAATAATGAAGCGGGATATAAATCTTTGATAGCCGGTCTTGAGCTCGCTATCGATATGGGAATCAAGGACCTCCTCATATATGGAGATTCTCAACTGGTTGTCATTCAAGTAAATGGTGACTACAAGACATGCAAGCCAGAACTAATAATGTATGGAAAAAGAGTGCAGCAGCTGCTGACCCAAATCTTTTACTATACCCTGGAAAGCATACCGCGAGTGAAAAACAGCAAGGCGGATACGTTAGCCAAGTTGGCTAAAGAATTGTCCGACAAAGGGCTCGATGACGTAAAGATCATTGTCCAAAGCCGCAGGATTCTTGCGCCAGCAGATATTCCTTCGGAAGATCTGATATAATTATCCGAGGAAACAGATACGACCAAACGAGAAGTTCTCCAATCAGAGAACGAAGAAGAAGTCAAGGACTGGAAAGAAGTCTTCATAGATTACTTTAAGTTCCAAAGCACTCCTGAAGATGCATCATCTAGATATCAGCTCATGAAACGAGCTCTGTCGTTCACTTTCGTCAATGATACTCTGTACAAGAGATTTTCTGACTTCGTATGGTTAAGATGTCTAGGGCCGAAAGAAGCAAAGAAAGCCGTCCAAGAAGTACATGATGGAATTTGCAGCTCTCATCAAGCAAGACAAAAATTGAAGCTGAAGATAAAAAGGATGGGCTATTACCGGCCCATGATGATTCAAGACTGCCTTAAATATACGAAGCAGTGTCACTCGTGCCAAATACACAGAGACTTCATACATCAACATCCGAATTCGCTACATCCGACGGTGGCCAACTAGCCGTTCGAGATGTGTGGAACCGATATAATCGGCCATATTGATCCAGCGTCATCCAGAGGACATCAATTTATACTGGAAATGACCGATTACTTATCTAAATGGGCAGAAGTAGTGCCACCAAGGGAGGTTAAGACGGAGAATACCCTCCACTTCTTCAAAACCCATGTTATCTACCAATTCGGAACTCCGCGACGGATAATCTCAGATAATAGACTTTCCTATAGAAGCCATAAAATAAGTCGTTTCACACAGCAGCACAAGATAGACTGGAGATACTTCTCAGTCTATAATTCTCGAGCCAATGGTCTAGCTGAAGCATGCAATGAGACCTTAACCAAGATTATGAAGAAGACAATGTCCAGAAACAAAAAGGACTGGCACGAGAGGCTGCATGAAGCTCTTTGGGCGTACCGAACAACGTTCAAGATGGTCACAAATACAACACCATATGCATTGGTGTTTGGCGCTAAAGTAGTACTCCCACTGGAGATAGAGGTTCTCTCACTACGAGTAGTAGTTCAATATGAGCTAACGGATGAAGAAAACGCTCATCTTAGGCTCGAGGAACTCGATTCTCTCGATGAAATCCGCCTTGTGGCTCAACAAAATCTAGAAGCTTATAACGTAAGGATGACACGATCATATGAAAGACTAACCATGACGAGGACATTTAGCCAGGGCGAACTTATGCTGGTCGTCAAAAGACCAATGATTCCTAATCGTGCAAAATGGGGGAACTTCGAGCCAAACAATGAAGGCACGTACATCATAGATAAGTTCTATCAAGGTGGAGCTTACCTGCTCATGGATATGCATAGCGAAAGGCAGTTCCAGCCGATTCCTCAAAAAGTACTGCGCCTGAAAAGTCGTGACTTAGGTCAATGACAGATGACGACGCTTGTTTCCGCTCGTTATCTTACTAAATCAAAACTCTAAAAGTGGTGCCAAATGATATTCGTCTAAAACATGGGAATATTGGACCACCACGTCCTTAATCTAGTATTGGACCGAAACATCCCTAAACTAATGTTGGAACGAAATGTCCTTAAACTAATATATTGCCTGCTGTATGGGTTATATGACCAGCCATACACAATCCACGGGAACAAATGATACACGGTCCTTATGTCACTAATGGACCGAGATGTCCTTAAACTAATATTCGTCCCAAACACGGGAATATTAGACTGAAACGTCCTTAAAACTAATAATTGACCGAAACGTCCCTACACTAATGTTGGACCGAAATGTCCTAAAAGTAATATTGGACCGAAATGTCCTTAAACTAATATATTGCCCTATGGTGGATCTTTATATCGAGCACCGTATACAATCCACGGGCATGAAACAAATCATATCCTTCCCAGGTCCCATATCATGTGATCCTCCGAAAGGTGTTGTGATTTACAACTGTTAGTACGTTACCTTACGGGCCACCTAAAAAAAGGTATGTCCACAAGAGAAATGGGCACGAACAAACACCCGAAAGGGCGCTGTAAGTAAAAACAGTAAGACTACTGGTGAGCTTGTGAAAACCTAAGAGGGCGTAGACTCGCTAAAAGAAAAGGAAAGATGCACTAGCAAAGTCCGCACAAATTTATAAGGAGAAAACACCTACGTGGGATCCTTACGACTCATAAAGGAGCAACGCACTCAAGAATCCATACGACTTCTAAGGAGAAAATACACCTACGAGATCCTCACGACTCATAGAGAAAAATACCTTTATGGAACCCTTATGGCTGATAAAGTCAAAAGCTTTAGTCGACAAGATCCTAACCATGTTTACTAAACCACCTTTGTTCAAAGCAACAAGGGCAAATGATGAGTAGCTCCTGACAATATTCCAGTTGTAGCGATACTGATGCCGAAACTGGCATCAGACCCCAAGTCTCCGAATCATAACAAAATTGATGAGTATGAAGGAAAAAAATAACCGAAATGATAGGGCAACTCACAATAAAAAGCAACGAGTAAAAAAATATAGCCGAAATGATTGGGCATTGCGAATAGAATAGCTGAAATGATTGGGTAATCGCAACTTTCATGATATAAAAAAGCTGAAAAGATAGAGAATCGCGGAAATAAAAAATAATAAAATAAAAAAATTTCTTGCCCTGCAAGTAAGCCCACAGTGACTCTTGTATACCATCCATGGGCATAAATGAAAGAAAGGGAACCATATCTTCCCTCCATACTTCGTTAAAAGAAGAACCAAGTCTTGAAGGTATATCTATAGCCCAAAGACTACTTCGAAGTGCTTCCTCATTCCAACAGGGTGCGAGCGCTACTGTCAGATAAAATTGGGGCAATGGCATATTCCTAGCTCCAGATCTCGACGACAATTTATACAGCATAGAGATCATACAGATGACTACCTTACTTCAGTGAAGAATCGGTGAGACAGCAAAGAAAAAGTGAAGTGATGGCATGTGCCTAGCTTCGGGTCTTGATAGCAAGCCTAAAAGACCATTGGATGTCATCCCACCCTAGAAGGGTGCGGTTATGACTCATTGGGGCTTCAAATCAAGCCTAACCTCAAGTACGGTGCCACGACAATACTTAACGCTTGATCTTACGATAGTAATATGGATATTCCAACTTAAGAAAATTACTTGAAGACGTCTTGTCCAACCTTAGAAGGGATCAGAGACATGACAAACGCGTGGCTACTCGAGCCGCAACTTAAGAGATTGCATATCGAGAATATATCAGCCAACACGACAGTACGATGGATTTAACCCAATATCACAAACCTAACAGACCCCTATCATAAAAGATAGGGGTTATCTATAATCAACGTTAGGATGAGTTTGCCTGTAAACCTAAGGGCTAGGTAAACTAAAAACTTTGAAATGAGTAAATAAACTAAAAACACCAAAATGTGTAAATAAACTAAAGCACTCCGAAATGAGTAAATAAACTAATTCATGGCAGGTCATGACAATCAAGAGATAGAGAGGTGCAAATATGAAAAGAAATATCTTTTATTTATTAATCAAAAATGGTTAAGAGATACAATCTAAAAAGAAGAAGATGAAGAAAAGAAAGGGAAGAATACAACAAAGGAAGAAGTCTAAGATGGCAGGTTATTCAACAGGCTGGCCAGATCGTCGCTCCTCCGTTGAACTTCTGTCTCGAGCCCTATCAGCGTAGCAAGATGAGCCCCTGCATGTTCTTGTTATTGTTGGTACAAGGCAAATCGACGCTCGATCTCCTTTTCAGCAGCTTTATGGTCCTCCACCACTTCCTCTGTGAAGCTAATAGCTCTAACAAGAGCCACCATTTCCGTTACGACCTGTTGGAGGGCTCGTCAAATCTCATAAGCTCGAGTGGCATTGGCTGCAAGTTGAGCTTGAAGGTCTTCCAAGGCCTTCGAAGCTAGCTCTCTCTCTGTAAACTTTCGGACCAGCCTCATCACGCAAGATCGGAGGTTGGCGCCGCATCTCTCGATCCATTCATTCAACCTAGTCTTCAGAGCTGATATGTATGAGGGAAGGCGTCTGTGTTCAAGCTCATGAAGAAGGGCCTCCACTCGCCGGCAATATTCAACCCAAGTGCACACCAGCACCTCGTCATGGTAGGTGGTAAGGACAGACAAAGAAGCATTAGCCTCGACGGCAAACTCCTTCACAAAGACTGAAGTACCAGTGCGAAGGTCTTTGTTTCCCCCAATCAGAGCAAAGCTCTGCTGGAAATTCAAAATTCAAATTTTGAAGCAACGCTTCAAATCCCGGGCGCAACGAGCCACGTGTCCGGCGCTGATACGTCAGCGCAGCGCCCAAGAAGGTGCGACCAATCAGAGCAAAGCTCTATTAAAGGAAGCAACGCTTCAGTTGCGCTAGTGCTGCGCTGCGCGACACGTGTCAGCGCAGATGCGCTAGCGCAGTTGCGCTAGTGCTGCGCTGCGCGACACGTGTCAGCGCAGATGCGCTGCGCGACACGTGTCAGCGCAGTTGCGCTGCGCGACACGTGTCAGCGCAGATGCGCTCGCGCAGTTGCGCCGCGCTGTGCGCTGCGCGACACGTGTCACGCGATGGGGCATCTGCGCCAAATTAAATTTCCAAGAAATCTTTTCTGTTCTTGTTAAAACAAGAAAATTTTCTTCTGCAGAGCAGAAACCCTTGGATCAAAGATCCAACGGTGGGGAAAATTCCCCAAATCACTCAAAAAAAATTTTCTTTAACAAATTTAACTAACTTATGGGCACTATAAAAAGGACCCTAAGCCTCAATTCAAAAGTATCAACATTTTTCTAAAAAAAAAGAGAGAAAGGGAACTCTGAGAAACTCCTCAAGAATAAAAAAGGTAAAAACCTTTAGAAAAAGAGAAAGTTCTCTTATGAACAGATCATAGATCTAAAAAACAAGATCAATGATCTTTAATAAAAATAAAATAAAATAAAATGGTGCTTTGCACTTTTCATGAACCTTTGGTTCTCTGAGATAAGAAAAAACTTGTTTTTCTTTGAACTAAATTAGATCAAGAAATCAAATAGTGCTTTGCACTTGCAAACTGCGCTGTTGCGCTCTTGAGAGAGCGCCACGTGTCAGCTACAGAACAATTTGCGCTATGCGCTCTTAAAATAGAGCTTTGCTCTCTGGAATTGGCGCAACTCACCAGAGCGCGCCACGTGTCAGTAGCGCAACAGCGCAGCGCACTGCGCTATTTCGCTTGCGCTCGCCAGAGCGCACCACGTGTCAGTAGCGCACTAGCGCAGTGCACTGCGCTATTGCGCTTGCGCTCACCAGAGCGCGACACGTGTCAGCCATAGAACCACTTGCGCTACGCGCTCTTGAAACAGAGCTCTGCTCTCTGGAATTAGCGCAACTCACTAGAGCGTGCCACGTGTCAGCAGCGCAACAGCGCAGCGCACTGCACTAGTGCGCTTGCGCTCACCAGAGCGTGACACATGTCACCACCATACGAGTTTGCGCTCAACACTTAGCGCAAAGCGCCTGACAAGCCACGTGGGGCACTGTCAGAGTATCTAATGCTCTGCATTGTTAAAGAAAAGGGACAAAGCCCAATTAAAAGGCCTAACAGGCCTAATAAAAAATGCTATGCATTTTAAAAGGGGGGCAAAGCCCAAACAAAAAAATAGATGCTCTGCATCATTTATAAAAGGGCAAAGCCCAACCAAAACAAGAATAATGCAGTGCATCACTAAAAAGGGGTGAAGCCCCAGCACAGGCCAAAAGACAAAAAATGTTGAAACTGGACTTAGCCCAATTTTGGCCATAAGTCCTTAAATTAAATTGACTGAGCAAGATTGCTCTTTTTAAATCAATTCACTTCGGTTCGAGGGTACATCTCCGAGCTCCTCTGACATTTGTCGTTGTAATCATTCAACGTCGTCAGAGAGGTGACGAGTCCCGACGACCATACATTGGACCGAGACGTCCTTAAACTAATATTGGACCGGAACGTCCTTAAACTAATGTTGGACCGAAACGTCCCTAAACTAATGTCAGACCACCACGTCCCTAAACTGGAACATGGACCACTACGTCCCTAAATTGGAACAATAGAGCCTCCAAATGCTCTTTTTCCGGATCTAAACGGTCCCGTTTAAGTTGATCTTAGCCCCAAATACGGCTAACGTATCCTTAGACATTTAAATGAATGATAAAACTCCAAATCAACTTTGGTTCAAGGGTACATCTCTGAACTCCTCTGACATACATCGCTGTAATCCTTCAACGACGTCAGAGAGGTGATGAGTCCCGACGGCCATATATTAAATGGATCACCACGTTAAGTTGATCTTAGTCCAAAACAGGACTAACGCATCCTTGACGAACGTTTAAGTCGATCTTAGTCTCAATACGACTAACGTATCCTTAAACTAAAAACACCAAACCCAAATCTAAGTAAATACGGATTTGGACTATTCCACGTCCTACGGGCGACGGCATTACTCAGTCTCCGTATACAATCCACGGGCAACCACAAACAAAACAAACACACACGACACGAAGTGAAATTCTGGAGAAGGAGAAAGTTGTTACCGCGATGTGGTAGCGTAATTAACTGCAGGGGCTTGCGCCTGCAGGGAAGAGCGTCCCCACAATCAAAAACCCCTCATCCTGAGGGGGAATCTGACGAAGTCTGCTACATCGGCTGCATCCGTCTAAACCTCCGATACATGGTGCCATAAATCAACTTGGCATCTTCGGAGAGGTAGACGGATAAAACCAAATAGCATCTGCCCCGAATCTCAGGCAAGACGCCAAGTCTAGGCCGCCATTCGGAGGGGAATAGATTCTGGCACGCCCGGTGGGACATTTTCCTCTCTCCACTCCACACTTCGTGTGTCGTCTTCGCGAACCAATCGCGGTTTGTTAATGGTTGCCTTCGGATTTCAAGTTACTAAGATTTGGTCTTTTTCCTGGCACAGAACTCAAGATTCAATGGCATCTAACTGCACCAACTGCTCGAAATGCCCCTGCAACGGACGCTCCACCTCACCGGGAGGTGTAGCATATGGGACCCAAGCGGCTTCCTTCCTCGCTCTGCCAGTAGACCAGGTGACCCAAGCCACCACTGGCCTGTTCTTCGGGACCATGATCCCACCTACAAGCTTCTCTATGCCAATACCTGCATTGGAAGTGAACAAAAAGTCGGTCTTCGACCGGCTCACTGCTACGATGGCCCCTGTCAACGGGTCTCCCACTACCAAACCGACAGCCTCTGTTTTCACCAGGCTAAATCAGAACTCTAAATTGGCTATCCCAAGGAAGGCAATAACTGCTGCTCCAGAAGTCGTCAAGGCGGCTTCCTCTGTCAAAGAGTCAGTCTTTTCAAGACTGACGATTCCTGCTCCTATCCTTGCTCGAAGAACTGTCTTCGATAGGTTGGATATCACACCTCAGAAGACAACCTCAGTCTTTAAGAGGTTAACACCGGCGGCGCCTCATTCAGACAGGGGGCAAAAAGAAGATGTCTCAATCTCCGAGCCAGTCCCAACGGCTCGTCATGCTCGACGTCGCCATTGGCAACGAGTGAGGAAGGCAGGGGGAAACTCCCCCTCAGGACTAACTCCACCGGCTCCAGTGATAGAAGTCAACGCTGCTGTTCCAACTGGGAACAGGTTTGAACTGCTGAGGAGGGTACGTAAGAACTCTCCAACCGCTACACTGAAGAGATCTCCTCCACCTGCGGAGAGAGTTCCGGAAACGAAACAAGAACAGCCCCCTCAACGGCTGTCTTCAAAAATTTATAAAGTTTGGCGGAGGGTTCAAGACTCCGTGATTGAACCAGATCATTCTCGTCAACGAAAGAAGACGAAGGTGCAAAAAGGAAAAGACCGTACTGTTAAACAGCAGGGGACAGCAGCTGCCAGGGTGCCCCCTTCAACAGTTCCTTCAACCTCAACGGCCCACAAAAGAAGGAGGCCGGAGAAAACTCCCGCGTCAGCGTCAAAAGTTAAAAATGGTGAACCCAAACGCCCTAAGTCAGGGGGCATGATAGTTCATACCGTCTACGTGGCATCTAGTAAAGAAGATAGCCGTATATCTACGGGTCATCGACCGCTCACCCGATCAGTGACCAAGGCACAGGAGCAACAGCAAAAGCTTCAAGAAATGATGAATGCTATGGCTGCACTTACCGGGCCGAAAGAGAACCCCGAAGCGTCCTCGGACGAGCGCCACGGGGAAGAAACCGACGCCGAATTCCTTCGTCGGATATTGGAAAAGAAGGACAAAGAGGCCGCTGAACAAGCAGCTAACATACAGCGTATGGGCCTCCTCTTCCAGGATATGATAGGAATGATGATACAACAAGATCCCCCGGCTGAAGAGCCCCCGATCGTCCTTGGAGATTATAGGGGAGAGACATCAAATCCTCTGCCAGTTCTGTCAACGGCTAAAGAGGATACAATCTCCAAAGCGGATTTGGATGAATACATCGCCCAACAAATACGGGTTCATCATACGACCGAAGCAGCCGGCCAGGTCGTGAAAATGGGGAGGCCATATCCAAGTTGGTACGATCAAATCAAGTACCCGCCCGGTTACACAATTCCCAAGTTCCATGTCTACAAGGGGACGGGCAATCCTCACCAGCATGTTGCCCAGTTCAGGGCACTCTGCGGCAACACCGGCGGTGACGACAAGCTGTTGCTTCGCCAGTTTGTTGGAAGTTTATCAGATACGGCGTTCGAGTGGTACTCTGAACTCCCGAACGACTCTATTAAAACCTTCGCGGAGATGGAGCTGCTGTTTACTCAGCGTTTTACAAGCGCCTGTGAACGTACCCCAATGACGGCACTGATTAACGCTAGGGTGAAACCCGGCGAGACATGAGTTCAGTACGCTATACGATGGCGGAATTTATGGTCAAAGTGTGAGCAGCGCATTGAAGAAGCTCCCGCAGTGGGTATGTTTATGGGAACCCTCGATCCACAAGCAACCATCTCGCAGTTTATGATGTTTTTCAAGTCGACTACCTTTCAGGCTTTGATTGACAAGCTAGCGTAGATGGATCAAATGGGCCATAAACCTGCTCTTCCAAGGCCAGACTCCCGAAATGACAAAGGGAAGGGAAAAGCGATCGTCGTCGCTAATGCTCAACAACAACCGAGCGACTCGAAGCCGGTTGCTCGTCAAAATAATATGCGCACGTACGTACCCCTTGAGGATAGGCTGGGGCGTCCTTATTCTTTTCCCCGCGATAAAACGAGGAGATTATTCGAGCTGGCGTTGCGCAACAGACTCATAAATCTGCCGGATCCAAAACGTCCGTTGCAACCAAGTGACATCAACGAGCCTAACTACTGTCCTTATCACCGAGTACTAGGCCATCCGATCGAAGATTGCTACGTTTTCAAGAATTGGCTTGAAAACCAGTACCGACAGGGCAAGTTCGCATTATCTGACAGATGGAAGGTGAATCCCCCGCAGCCCCACACCTCTAAGGGGACGAATACGCCGGGGGCAACATGCTCCGTCATTGAAGAAGCTTCTTGGGAGGTCGTATTATCAGCCAAGACAAAGAGAATGCTGAACGATCTTCAAACATGTCCAGCGATTAAGTGGAAGAACCCGTTGGAACCGCAGGTCATTGAGGGGATGTTGAAGCCACGTCCAACTCCAAAGACCGATGGTGGTGGTTCAAGCACTTGCAGCCAGCCGTCAAAATCTTCGAAAAAGAAGAAGAAGAAGTCAAAGAAGCCCGTGAGGCCCGGCGACAAGCGCACGGACTTACAAAAGCAAATTGACGCGCTGGATGAATACAACCAAAAGGCACGGACTCCCATTACGCTCCAAGAATTCCTCAATCACGTCTTTCAAGAAGAAGATGAGGGAGAAAGTTCATCGGATGAATCCGAGGAATATGTAGCGAGCTGTCATATGATCTCCCATTCGATCACGAACGATGAGGAGACTTCTGGCACTAAAACGCTGGAGACAGATACCGAATCAAAAATTCCGGAGCTATCAGTCGAAATGATTGACGCGTTCCTTAACGAAGCTCGATTGAAAAGTAAAGCTGATCGAGAATGCGAGACGGCTATATTTGAAAGGGCCAAGCGTCAGCGACTTGACGAAAGAGTTGAGACGATCCTACTGGAGCTAAACACCTCCGCTACCGACAAAAGCCAATTCAAGATAAAGAAAAGGTTTACTAAGGCCATATCAATGGGCATGAAGCTACCACCGTCTGGAGGAAACATCACCGATGAAGTGGAAACGCACCCCTCCTATTGCTTATATCATCGGAAGGTTTCGCACCCTACTCAAGAGTGCAAAGCTTTCGATAGATGGTGGCAAGGGTATGTGGCTCATCGACAACACTTTAAACGAGAAAAGCGTAAAACTCGTTGGGAGCAAAGAAATACGATCGAAGGGATTAAAAGAACTACCGGCGATTGTCGCGTGGTTAACACCGGCGGGTCACAAGTGCCTACATTCGGAAGTGATTCTGATGAAGAGCTAGAACTTGCCCCCCTCTTTAAAGAGTCCGCTTCGAGAAAAGAAGAAGAGCTGAAGGTCTGCGAAAATATACGGCTGCGGAATCGGACGCTGCCTGAAAAGAACCTCGGACCCTTGAACAGAAAAGATAAAGGGAAAGAAAAGGTCTCTGAAGATATCATCTTAGATGACCAAATTCTGGAAGAGCTAAGCGCCAACAACCCGCCGAAGAAGAATAAGGTGGATTACAACGTCTTAGCACATCTGAGGAAGCTACCCTCACAGCTCAGCATTCTTGACGCCCTTTTGTTATCAAAGGAGGCGAGAGACTCGTTGATTAAGGCACTCCAGGATCCGGAACAATTCCAAGCATGCCTGGCCGAGGAAAAGATGAAGGATGAGTTGGAGGAAGTGCACACGGCCGATGTCACTTTCGGCGACGAAGACCTTCTCCTTGGGACGTGCAAACACAATCGCCCTCTCTATGTCTCAGGATACTGCCACGACATTAAGATAGGCAAAATCTTGATCGACAATGGATCCTCCGTTAATCTCCTTAACGTGCGGGTGTTAAAAGAAATCTGCATGGGCGTCCAGCACCTTGCTCGTGACAAGATCACCATCTCCGGGTTCGATTCCCAGTCGTCAAGAACTCTTGGGTCTGTGATACTGACACTACGCTTCGGGCTACTCGTCACGGACATTAAGTTCCAAGTCATAGACGCCAAGACATGCTACAACGCTTTGCTCGGCCGACCATGGTTACACGAGTACAACATCATCCCTTCTACACAATATCAATGTATGAAGTATTTTAAGGATGGTTTCGAGTATACCGTGACGGGAGAAATGAACCCGTTCTCTGTGAACGAGGTCCGCAAATATGAAGACGCCAAATACTTCTTACCGGATTTCGAAGACACAGAGAAGTGTCACAAGCCGGAGAATAAAACTAACGCTACCATCCCTGTCTTCGGCAGTGATACTGAGGAGGAAGAGGAGATAGTTTATTCGGGTCGGCCCAAACACAACAAGCCGGGACCATTGGCTCCGACATTGATCTTTGGTAGCGATTCGGAAGATGAAATCCATGCTGTATTCTCTGCTCGACCTTCAATACGAACGTCCGCTGATGAAGAACAAAGTCTACAAGTCGCCATGGTGCCGCTTAAACACCATAAAGAATTGGATGCACTTAATATTTACAATGTAGAAGAGTTGCGGACATTCTATATCCCCCCCAGGAGAGAAAGCGAGAAAGCAATTTTATTCTACCGCTCTGAAGAAACCAAGGTAGAAAAAGAAATTTGGCATGGTGCGGATTCTACGCTCAATAGGCTTCAGCCCATCCGTCTCCCCAGATATTATACGGAAGGTTTGAAAAAGCTGCTGAAACGCCAGGGGATATCCTTCAAGCAGACCGTTCGAAAAACCAAGTTCTATGATAAAGTCTGGAATGTTCCCGGAACTCAACGTAAACTGCCTAATGGGAGAATGGAAACAATTGGGCTTGGATTCGTCCGGTCAAAGAAATGGGAGCTACTAAACAGCTGCAATATCGTGAATGACTTCAATGAAGAAGCGGATACTCAATGGGGGGACGCTAATCCTGAAACAATGAAAGTGCCGGATGCATAAGTGCCCAGTCCGTCGTTCGAAGAACAAATGGACAAGCTTATAAGGGAAGCGGGTCAAATAGTCCGAGACGATCATAACCGCGAAATGGTCATCTATGAGAAAGCCAAGACGCAACGCCTTCTTCAACAGGCCGCGAAAGATGAAAAGGCGGCTCCCTGTCAACCTGTTATAAACAAGGCTCGACGCAAAAGCAGAAATAAGTTGAAAGGCCGAAAAGGCGCTCAAAAGCAACAAAGAAAGGCTAAGAAGCCACGCAAACGGGAGTCAAGTGCTATTGATCTATCCCTTATGAAGAAAATGGGCCGAGCGTACTCGTTTCCTCGGGACAAGACGAAGAAGATACTTGATCTTGCTCTAAAGCATCAAATGCTTACACTGCCGGAGTCCAAAAACCCCGAACGAGCAGATGAAGTCTCTGACCAAATTATTGCACTTATCACCAAGTGATAGGATACCCTCTCGAAGATTGCTTCACCTTTAAAAATTGGGTTGAAGATCAGTACCAGCTCGGCAAGTTCGCTCTATCTGACAACTGGAGGGTAGCGCCGTTACAGAAGCACGAGCCCAAGGCCACGAAAGAAGAACCAGTTCCGCATTGGGATTGGAAGCGAATCCGTACTTTTCACGCGATAATGATATCAAAAGAAGAGCCCGAGAACATGGATGATCTTCCCTGGTGCTTCGAAAACAGCAACGATGAGATAATCTCAGAATTTCCGCCAGCGCCAAAAGAGCTGGAAGATGGAATCCATACCACTGCAGATAACCTCAAGAAAATTGAGTTGGGGACGGCAAACGATCCACAACCGACATTCATCAGCGAGTTACTATCTGAAGAAAGGGTAGCTGCGTTAAAGGACGTGCTTCTACAGCATAGAGATTGCTTCGCGTGGAACTATTCCGAAATGCCAGGACTAGGTCCAGAAATCGTTGTACACAGATTGGCGATATCCCCGGACATCAAGCCAGTTAAACAGGCGCTGAGGAGAATGCGGCTTGAACTTGAAATGAGTATCAATGCTGAAGTCAAGAAGCTGATCGACTCTGGCTTCATCCAGGAGGTTCAATATCCGGAGTGGATCGCCAACATCGTCCCGGTGATGAAGAAAAATGGGACGGTGCGCATATGCGTGGACTTTCGGGATCTCAATAAAGCTTACCCGAAGGATGATTTCCCAGTGCCAGTCACCGAATTGATGATAGACAATACATCCACTCATGAAGTTTTCTCCTTCATGGACGGCTCATCGGGGTATAACCAAATAAAGATGCATCCCGAAGACCAGAAGCACGCCGCCTTCAGGACCCCCCTAGGGATATTTTGTTATAAATTAATGCCCTTCGGTTTAAAGAATGCCGGTGCCACTTATCAAAGGGCCATGACGAAGATCTTCGATGACCTTATACACGAAATCGTCGAATGCTATATCGACGACCTCGTTGTTAAAAGCAAATCATATGAGGAACATCTCAACCATCTGAAGACCGTATTTCAACGCCTTCGGCAATACAACTTAAAGATGAACCCGCTCAAGTGTGCATTCGGAGTTTCCTCAGGCAAATTCCTGGGATTCATTGTTCGACACCGAGCTATTGAAATAGATCCGTCAAAGATCAAAGCGATCATGGAAATGCCTCCGCCAAGAACTCTCAAACAGTTGCGATCTCTCCAAGGGAAGCTCGCATACATACGGCGATTTATAGCCAATCTTTCAGGCAAGTGCCGTCCTTACAGTCACCTGATGAAGAAGGGAACCCCGTTCGTCTGGGATCAAAAGTGCCAAAGCGCACTGGATGAGATCAAGCAATACCTGCAGAACCCGCCGGTGTTGGCTGCTCCGGTTAAGGGAAAGCCTCTCATTCTTTATACAACCGCCCTCGAAGGTTCTTTAGGCGCATTATGGGCACAAGAGAACGACCAAGGGAAAGAAAGAGCACTCTACTACTTAAGTCGAGTTCTACTGGGGGCAGAAAGCAACTACTCCCCCATTGAAAAACACTGCCTGGCGTTGATCTTCGCGATAACAAAGCTTAGACACTATGCGTTGGCACATGAAGTCCGTCTCATTTCAAAGGTGGACCCCCTTAAATACTTGATGTCGAAGGCCATATTGACGGGACGACTCGCTAAATGGGCTCTGCTCTTGATGGAGTTTTCGATAGCATATCAACCTCTCAAAGCAGTGAAAGGCCAGGCCATCGCCGACTTCCTCGCTGAGCATCCGATACCGGCCGACTCTCCTCTGAATTGCGATCTTCCAGATGAACATGCGTTTGATGCGATCGACGGTGATGATACCCGATGGGAGCTTTATTTTGACGGAGCATCTTCCATGAAGAAGCGCGAACAGAGTACCCCTATAATCAAATCGGGGGTAGGACTCATCTTTGTAACTCCACAAGGAGGGATAATGCGCTATGCGTTCTCCCTGACGGAGCCGAGGACAAACAATGAAGCCGAATACGAAGCTCTGATAGCTGGCCTGGAGATCGCCATTGACATGGGAATTGAAGACCTTCTCATATACGGAGATTCTCAACTGGTCGTTAGTCAAGTAAACGGCAACTACCAAACGTGCAAACCGGAGTTGGTGAAGTACGGGGAAAAGGTGCAACAACTGTTGACCCAAATTCCCTCATATACTTTGGAGAACATACCGCACGCGGAAAATAGCAAAGCAGACGCGTTAGCCAAACTCGCTAAAGAACTGGCTGACGAGAACCTCGATGACGTTAGAATCGTGGTACAAAGCCGTCGAGTGCTTGCCCCAGCAGAAATATCTCCGGAATCATCCGAAGAAAAGGGAGCGAGCGAGCAGACGACCCTGCAAGTAAAAGATTGGAAAAATGCCGAGGATTGGAGAGAAGTCTTCATAGATTACTTCAAGTCCCACCGAATGCCTGAAGAAGTATCCACAAGACATCAACTCATGAAACGAGCTCTGTCTTTCGCCTTCGTCAATGATACCCTGTACAAGAGGTCATTTGATTCTCTGTGGCTGAGATGCTTAGGACCTGACGAAGCGAAAAGGGTCATCCAGGAAGTTCATGATGGACTCTGCGGTTCTCACCAAGCGGGTCCAAAAATGAAGTTGAAGATAAAACAGATGGGCTACTACTGGCCCACGATGATTCAGGACTGCCTCGAATATGCGAAGCAGTGTCACTCATGTCAAATTCATGGGGATTTCATCCATCAGCATCCAAATCCATTACATCCAACGGTGGCTAGCTGGCCGTTCGAGATACGGGGAACTGACATAATCGGCCCCATCGAACCGCATCATCTAGAGGACATCGTTTCATCCTAGCGACGACCGAATATTTCTCTAAGTGGGCCGAAGCGGTACCGTTAAGAGAAGTGAAGACGGAGAATATCCTCCATTTCTTCAAGGCGCACGTCCTATATCGATTTGGAACTCCACGACGGATCATCTCCGATAACGGGCCAGCTTACAGAAGCCACAAAATCAGTCGCTTCGCGCAGCGGCACAATATAGACTGGAGATATTCTTCAGTTTACAATCCGCGAGCTAATGGTCTAGCTGAAGCCTTCAACAAGACCCTGATGAAAATCATGAAAAAGACGGTGTCCCGAAAAAAGAGAGACTGGCACGAGAGGCTGCAAGAAGCTCTCTGGGTATATCGAACTACGTTCAAGACGGCCACAAGCACAACGCCGTACGCGTTGGTATTTGGGACGGAAGCAGTACTCCCCCTCGAGATAGAGTTACCCTCTCTACGAGTGGCAGTCCACTACGAGCTGACGGACGAAGAAAATGCTCACCTTCGGCTTGAGGAGCTTGACGCCCTTGATGAAACCCGGCTCATAGCGCAACAAAATCTGGAGGCCTATAAAGCAAAGATGACACGCTCATATGAAAGATGACCCGACCGAGGACATTCCGCCAAGGCGAACTTGTGCTGGTGGTCAAAAGGCCTATGATCCCTAATCGCGCCAAGCAGGGAAAATTCGAGCCAAACTATGAAGGCCCATACATCATAGATAAAGTTTACCAGGGTGGGGCCTATCTACTCATGGACATGCACGGTGAAAGGCCTTTCAGGCCAATAAACGGTCGCTTCCTGAAGAAATACTACACCTAATGAGTTACGGCCTAGGTCAATGATAGATGACGACGACTATGTCCGCTCTCTGTCTTCCCAAGCCCAAAACTCTATAAGTAGTAGCTGGCCAACGGACCGAAACGTCCTTAAACTAATGACGGACCGAAACGTCCTTAAACTAATAGCAGATCGAAACGTCTTTAAACTACTACCACAGCATCCGTAGGCTGACGAGATAAAAAAAAAGAAGGAAAAAAATATAATAAAAAATACGGTATGTCCATAAGCAAAATGGGCACGGATGAAAACCCGAAAGGGCTCCGTGAGTAAAAACAGCAGGACTACCGGCGAGTGTTTGTGAAAACCTGAAAGGGCGCAACCTCGTTAAAAGACACTTATAGGGCCCTCTCGACCTTGTAAGGAGAAACCACCCGCGTGAGATCCTTACGACCCACAAGGGAGCAGCACACTTAGGGATCCTCACGATTCCTAAGAAGAAAATACACTTGCGAGATCCTCACGACTCGTAAGGAGACCTCTCTTATGGGACCCTCACGGCTCATAAGATTTGAAAGTCTTAAGTTACAGAGACCTAAACCTGTGCTTAAGCAAACCCCGCCACAACTTTCGATATTGCCCTACAAGTGGTCCAATACTGGCCCTTGTATACAATCCACGGGCGCGAATAAACATTTCCCCAACCAAGTCCCATCCGTGACTGGGGATATGTTCGCATGGTGAACAACTCTTGTAAATCCTCTCGATTTATGAAGAGAAAACCCTTCTGTAGGATCCTTACGACTTACAGAGGAAACGAACACTTAGGAATTCTCACGAGTCCTAAGGAGAAAATACACCTACAGGATCCTCACGACTTGTAGGTAGAAATAACTTCGTGAAACCCTTACGGCTCATGAAGTCAAAAGCCTTAGCCGACAGGACCCTAACCCTGGTCGCTAAGCCACCTTTGTTCGACATCGACAGAGGCAGATGATGATTCGCTCCTGGTAATATTCCAGTTGTAGCGGTGCTGATGCCGAAATCGGCTTACAGTGAAAAGCCAGTAGGCCGCACATGCATACAAAATAGCCGAAATGATGGGGCAACTTGCAATAAAAAGCAGCAAGTAAAAATATATGCATGCAAAATAGCCGAAATGATTGGGCAACTCGCAATAAAAAACAGCGAGTAAAAATAAAAAAAAAATAAAATAGCCGAAATGATTGGGCACCGCAAAAAATAGCCGAAATGATTGGGCAATCGCGACCTTCGCGATATAAAAGCTGAAATGATAGAGCATCGCGGAGATAAAACAAAAAATGATGATAAAACTTTGGCCCTACAGTTAAGATCACATCGATCCCTGTATACAATCCAAGGGCATAAACAAAGAGGGAACCATACTTTCCCAACAGGCTTCGCCAGAAGACGAAGCCAAATCTCGACGGTTCAGTCCAACTCTGAAGAAACCAGTGTCTTCAGCAAACTCCTCGACTCACGGATACAAACACTCCTTGACGAGAGCCTCCTGATCCGCGTCGACTCGCAGAGCCACCGGTGCCTCCGTGGGAAATCCTCGACTCGTTTCAAACCCCAAGGAAACAAATAATCCTTGGCGCTTGGGAAACAAATAATCCCTAGCAAACTCCTTGACTCACGGATACAAACACTCCTTGACGAGAGCCTCCTGATCCGCGTCGACTCGCAGAGCCACCAGTGCCTCCGTGGGAAATCCTCGACTCGTTTCAAACCCCAAGAAAACAAATAATCCTTGGCGCTAGGGAAACAAATAATCCTTAGCAAATTACTCGACTTACGGATACAAACACTCCTTGACGAGAGCCCCCTGATCCGCGTCGACTCGCAGAGCCACCAGTGCCTCCGTGGGAAATTCTCGACTCGTTTCAAACCCCAAAAAAACAAATAATCCTTGGCGCTTGGGAAACAAATAATCCCTAGCAAACTCCTCGACTCATGGATACAAACACTCCTTGACGAGAGCCTCCTGATCCGCGTCGACTCGCAGAGCCACCAGTGCCTCCGTGGGAAATTCTCGACTCGTTTCAAACCCCAAGGAAACAAATAATCCTTGGCGCTTGGGAAAAAAATAATCCCTAGCAAACTCCTCGACTCACGGATACAAACACTCCTTGACGAGAGCCTCCTGATCCGCGTCGACTCGCAGAGCCACCAGTGCCTCCGTGGGAAATCCTCGACTCGTTTCAAACCCCAAGGAAACAAATAATCCTTGGCGCTTGGGAAACAAATAATCCCTAGCAAACTCCTCGACTCACGGATACAAACACTCCTTGACGAGAGCCTCATGATCCGCGTCGACTCGCAGAGCAACCAGTGCCTCCGTGGGAAATTCTCGACTCATTTCAAACCCTAAGGAAACAAATAATCCTTGGCGCTAGGGAAACAAATAATCCTTAGCAAATTCCTCGACTCACGGATACAAACACTCCTTGACGAGAGCCTCTTGATCCGCATCGACTCGCAGAGCAACCAGTGCCTCCGTGGGAAATTCTCGACTCGTTTCAACCCCAAGGAAACAAATAATCCTTGGTGCTTGGGAAACAAATAATCCTTAGCAAACTCCTCGACTCACGGATACAAACACTCCTTGACGAGAGCCTCCTGATCCCCGTCGACTCGCAGAGCCACCAGCGTCTCCGTGGGAATCCTCGACTCATTTCAAACCCCAAGGAAACAAATAATCCTTGGTGCTTGGGAAACAAATAATCCCTAGAAAACTCCTCGACTCACGGATACAAACACTCCTTGACGAGAGCCTCCTGATTCACGTCGGCTCGCAGAGAAACTGTGTCTCCGCGGGAAATTCCCGATTCGTCTCGACATGCAAATGAAGCCTCAGGCAGCATGGACTAAGAAAACTTGCTTCCTGAACAATGGGACCCTGCAAGTCAATCCAAAATGGTCTCTTGCATACTATTCATGGGTCTCACTCTCCAAAGTCGAATTTCGACGAGGAGGGAAACGACCGCTTGTAGGTCCTCTCGACTCGTAAGAGGGAAAAATTCTCTTATAGGATCCTTACGACTGGTAAGAGAAAACCACACTTAGGAATCCTCACGATTCTTAAGGAGAAAAACCACCTATGAGATCCTCTCGATCCGTAGGGAGAAAAGTCTCTATGAGACCCTCACGGTTCATAGAGTTGAAAAGTCTTAGGCAGCAGATCTGAACTTGCGGCCTAAGCCATCGCTATCTCTTGGAAAAAACTAAGTTATCTGCCAATTATGTTTATCAAAGACAACATGCTGATAATAAGAGAAGGCAGAAAGCAAAAGAGCATACAAGACATTGCAAAAGAAAATGTGTATCTTTATTCATTGACTTCAATCAAATACAAGATGAATCGTACAAAAGAACAAAGAATGGATACATATTATTTAAAAGGAAAATTTTACAAATATATTGATACAAAGGCAGCTACTAGGAAGGAAGTGTCTTAAGTAGCTTTATCAGTTGTTCGCACACTTCCTTCCATGCCTTTTCCCGATCAGCTACCACCGCCAGTTCTGCCTCCACTTGGGCCCGTTGCTGTGCGACAGATGCAAGCTGATCCATGACGGCCTGATGAGCAGCTTCACGGCCTGGGGTGTCATGCTCGGAGACATCAAGTGCCCGCTTCAGTCTCAGCCCATTTGATATGCGCTCCAGAAGGCCCTCGAAGACGGCCTTTACCTCAGCGGCGTTTGCCTCAACTTCAGCACGCAGGTGAGCAGTTTTGCTTGAAGATTCTTGGCACTCCTTTAGCCTCAAAGCTGCTTCTTGTTCCAAATGACGGAAATGAGAAGTGCTTTGCTCGAGCCATGCTCCCCGTTGAGTGCTCAAGGCTAAAGTCTCGGGGGATATGCGCATCGATTCCAGCTGATGAAGGCGAGCCTCAATCTCCCGACAATAGTTAACCCAAGAGGCGACAATGCCTTCATCATGGAAGGTGGCAAATATCACCAACATCGGGTTAACCGTCGTAGCGAAGTCCTCAGCAGATGTAGGAGCCTCGACGTTGAGTTCCTCGATATAGTCGCTTAACATGCGCAGACTATTCGCCGCACCTTTTGAGGACAGACGTCTCTGGGAAGGGCCGCCCGGTATTGTAATATGAGATTCAAAAGGCACCGAGACTGGAACGACAGCTGAAAAAGACAAAATGCGATTAGATGATGATTCAATAGATATGAAGAAAGTCATTGATAAGATATTTTACTATACCGGTTGAAGCAGGTGGCAAGGCCGGAAAGGCCGGTGGCGCAACCACTCTTTCTTCTCCCACTTCGATTTGTAACACTGCAGTCAGGACAAGAGAGAGCTAGAAATAATTCTACCACTGAAAAACAAAGATATCAATCGGGAACGGTACTCACCAGCGCCACCAGAGGGAGAGGCGAATTCAGATGGGAAGGAGAAATGTGGGAGCAACACTTGATAGAGATGATCAAAAAGAACTCCTGGAAGATACAACAGTGTGACTTTAGTACACAAATTATGCGTCTGGAAGATAAGATTAATAAATCGCAAACACATACCTTCCAACATCTTCGAGGGTATGAGAGAGGGTTGAGAGGTGACCACTGCCAAGGCAGTCGTTGAAGGCGTTCCCTCGAGCAGTGGGGCATCGGCACTGGCTGCACCTGCATTACGAAAAGGTGAACTTGTCAGAAAAGAGAGTAAAGTAAAGAAAAGCAGCAACTTGGGGTTTACCTGAGGAGCTCCCGGCTGAAACGGAGGCGACTCCCTCCTCTATCGACATGAGACCACCGCCCGTGACCTCATCACCCGACTCGATGGGGACCGTTGTGGTGCTCGCGAGACCTGGAGACGGCGGAGGACCATAGATGGGGAGGTCTATGACTGGAGTATTGCCAGATTTCAAAGAAGGAGCGGTTGGCTCGTCCTCGGGAATCATGGCCACCTCACCCATTAATCTCTCAGGTTCAGTAGTCGCGGTTGTATCGTCCGCCATCGCCGGGGGATCGCCGGCCTCGAGCGCCTCATCCGCCACCACCCTGGACTCAATTATAATGATCATATCATCTGCCACCACTTCAGGTTCGGCATCAATGACCTTCTCGGCAGTAGGCCCCTCGACCTCCACCTCAGGCTCCAAAGCCACAACGACGTTGCCCACCGTCGGCTCGAGTTCGGCAGGTACCGCCTCCTTTGTTTCTTTGGGATCAACGGTTTCCGCCTCCCCCTCGATCGGACTTGGCCCTGCAAGATAAGAGATATAAGGACCAACGACATTAAAATCCTTATAACAAAAAAAAATCTGAGAGAAACATTACCTGAAGCGGATTTACCGTTTACGCTCCGAACTGCGCGCGCCACCTCTCTGCGGGCAGTGGATAGGGGGACAGGGGCCTCTTCAGATGGAGTATCAGCACAAGGGGCAGTGCTGGGACCCGCTCCCATAGCCAAGGCAGCCCTGTGTGCCTTCGCCTCACGCCTCAGCCGCTTCCTTTCCTCCCGGGCTGACGCGATGGATCTTAGTGACGCCTCTTTCAAGGCGTCGTTGTCCTCGTTCAGGGATGCCTCCAGAGCCTTTAAGGCATCTCTCATCGGCTCTTCAAGACGAACCCCCTGCGGTGGCCCAGAGGCAGCAGGAACATCGGCAGCCGGTAGAGCATTTGCGTCACTTGGAGGGAACGGCATCGAGGTTCCTGTAATTAAAAGGGGAAGGTTAGATCGACTATAACACAAGGAAAATGAAAGCTTGATGAATCTAAACTTACTAAGGCCCATAGATGCTCTAAGACGTTCCTCCTCCTGGAAAGTCTTCAGAGAAGCGGCAATGGCTTCTTCATCAGTGATGCCTGTTGAAAGAAAGGAAAGAAAAGCGTTAGTCAAAGGCAATGAAGAAGATATATTGCAATAAAGAAAGGCGACTAGCAGTTACCTGACTGCGCAAGCTTAGCTAACCACGCGTCACGCCTCGCCAATCATGCTGAAGCTTTGAGAGCAGCCTCCAAGTCTGTATCGTCCGGCGGCGGCATCACTAATCCTGCGTTAGTCCCATATTCGAGCAGACCCTCGGCATAGGGAGCATGGGGTTCCTGACCGAACACAACGTCCGCAGCGAAGAGAGACTTCTTTTTCTTTTGCCCTCCGACCCTAGGCTCACGGGGGATCGACTTCCGCTTAGCAGCCACTTTGGGACGACGGGTCTCGATGTCCGCACCCACGCCAGACTCCGGCGAGGGTACAACCACTGTCTCCACTGAAGCACAGGGTGCGGGAGGTGCATCTATGATATCAGGGAGCGGCAGCTCACGTGGAGGACTCTGCGCACGTGATGGTCTGCCCCCGGCATCTTTTAGAGGAGGAGCCACCAGGATCCTTGGCGCTAAGGGAGCGTTACGGTTGGTGCCGGAGGGTACTTCTTTACGGTCGATCAACACCCGCCTCTCTTCCTTTATAACAGCCCCCGTCGCATGATTGTACCACTCTTTATATACATTAAGGAGTCGTGGAGCACAGGCCGGCGTGCTGATGAAAAAACGAGAACCCGTGTTCAGGCGCATGAAGTGATGTAACGCGTTCTCCATCCCTTCTTCATTGGCAGCAGGTTCCAGCAAGAAAGCTTCCAAGGGTACCCCTTGATCGTAACCCAGTTGTTGGGCAAAACGATGCGAGTTATATCTCATGAAGACTGCTGCACCGCCCTGCCTGAAGACTAGGAAACCCAGTCTAATAGAATACAAGTGGAGGGTCTCCCGGGCCATTAACACTGAAGCTCCATCCTTGAAGGAGTCCTGTAATGGTCGCACCGCAGTGGTGGACGCTTTTCCAATGGTTAATACCTTATCAATAAAGGACATCCCGACTCCAACGATGTGAGGGCGAAGCAGTAAACCCCTGGCGTTCCGTGGTGAGGGGGTCACGATTGATGAGCCAATCAACTGTATAATGCGAGGAAAACCGCACTTGTCAAAGAATGAAAGCCTTTTATGCATGCCAAAGACACCCGCCGTGTGTAGCTCGAGCCACGATGCAAAGTAGTGCATCGGGAAGACCACGTGCAGTACCTCAGGCTCATTGGCATCCGCTGCTCGGCTGAGGCCATGATATAGGTGCGCCAAGCCAGCGATCCCCACAACCACCTTTATCCCGATGACCATTCGGTGGGCTGGGTAGAAGACGGAAGGCCGCATGCGATGAGAGTGCATTGGGATCGCGAACCAACTCAGCCACAGTCCGAGAAATCCTAAAAAGAAAGCCTCCTCATCCATTCCAGGGGCCGCAATTTCTGCAAAAGACATGGTTGGAGAGTTAGGAAGAAAAAAGTCCTTTTGGTCTATGTCTTTCGCTGGCAGGTCATCCAAACCTAAACCGAAAGGGTCATCCAGGGTGGCAAACTTGGCAGATCCCGATGAAATGACTCTTGGACGAAGGAAACGAGCAATGAAGTCCTCAAAGTTAACCCCCCGACTCCCGTGTTCGATAAAAAGGTACTCGTAGATGTTCAACACCTTGATCAGGCTCGAGAATTGGTGTTGAACGGCATTTTCCGGCGTGATCCCCCTTACCATCGGCTTAGCACCGAAGACGTACTCATCTGTCGGGAGCAGCTCTTCATAGTGTTCCCCCATGACCGGTAGGCCGGATACCTCCGCGAATTCCTCCAAAGAAATGGACACTTCCCGATCCATGGCAAGGAAAGTGTTGGTGGGAATATTCCATTGCTGCAAGAAAACCTTGAACCACCGGGTGGGGAGCGAGGGATACTGGAAGAGAGAGACGTAGACCACGGTGTACAATCCTAATCTTATCAACTGCGACTTCTTCGTCGACAGGATGTACCGGGCCCACGGCAGGTAGCCAATCGGATGACGGGGGATCAGACCAATGTTATATGATTGCCCCCAGGGTCTCGCCTCGCCTTGACAAATACGACGTCCTAGGATATCCAAGACCATAGGACGTTGGACCGGAACCGCATCCATAGCAGGATGAAGAAAGCTGTTTGCGGTCCAATCCACCATCTCCACGGCGTACTGCACCGGGGGTGGGCTGGCGTAATGAATCGCCGTTATGGGTTCTGACGGCACCGCGCATGTGAAGCTCCGTCGGCCCATGATGATCTGATTGTACCACGACCCCCAAAGATGGAGACTCTTGTATTCCGGGTCGTACTCCTTAATTATGGCCAGGACTTCACGGTCCAAGGGCGCCTCGGGAAATCCTTCCTCCGAGCGGACGAAAGGGAATGAAGTGTCTAGAGACATGATCGCTGCAAAAGAACAATTTAGCCGTTAGTGTTGTAATTCCAACGTTTGGCGTTTAAAGAAGAAAATGCATTAATTAAATTAAAATTAAAATTAATTAATTACACCACACAGCAGTGCAGTGAGTAAAGGACCAAAGGGGGACCCACAAAATCTGGATGACAGTACGTCAGTTAATAGGACAATCTCATCATTAGATGAGATTGTCAGTTGGTCCCCAGGAAAACATTCTCATTAATAAAGAATCCCTAGAGACAAGGAGAAAATCTCCTCTTTCAGAGCAAAGCTCTGTCACAGAGTGACACTTGTCAAACTCTGGTCCCAGGGACATAAGATTCCTTAAAAGAGCATGGCTCTGTGGTAATGATGGAAAAAGTCCATCAGAAAATTTTCGGAATCTTGAAAGATTCATGAAAAATTTATAAAAAAAAAGACTCTTCATTTTTCAAATCTAAAAGAGCCGGTTTTTTTTAGATCTATGAGCAAAGCTCTGTTCATGGGTTAAAACCCATGAACAAGATCCCTGTAGATCTATAAATTTTGAGAGCAAGGCTCTGTTTATAAAACCCCAATGGGGATTTCTTTAGATCAAAAAGATCTGTGAGAGCAAAGTTCTTCGGTTAAGATTAATTTAAATTAATTTAATTTAAGTTAATTTTTACCTAAAGTTTCTAACTTTGGGAAGGAGCAAAGCTCTGAAATACTTAAGAAAGAGCAAAGCTCTGTTGAAATCAAAAATCTTAAAACGGTAAGATTTTTCTAAGGGCCAGAGGTCCTATTTATAAGGCGTTTGCGCCCCTTGAGCTCACCCCTTGATCCAACGGTCAGGGGCTTGCCACCGCTGCACTCACGTGCGCGCCACGTGAGCGTAACGGTGGGGGGGCATTTGTTTCCCCCAATCAGAGCAAAGCTCTGCTGGAAATTCAAAATTCAAATTTTGAAGCAACGCTTCAAATCCCGGACGCAACGCGCCACGTGTCCGGCGCTGATACGTCAGCGCAGCGCCCAAGAAGGCGCGACCAATCAGAGCAAAGCTCTATTAAAGGAAGCAACGCTTCAGTTGCGCTAGTGCTGCGCTGCGCGACACGTGTCAGCGCAGATGCGCTAGCGCAGCTGCGCTAGTGCTGCGCTGCACGACACGTGTCAGCGCAGTTGCGCTGCGCGACACGTGTCAGCGCAGTTGCGCCGCGCTGTGCGCTGCGCGATACGTGTCACGCGCTGGGGCATCTGCGCCAAATTAAATTTCTAATAAATCTTTTCTGTTCTTGTTAAAACAAGAAAATTTTCTTCTGCAAAGCAGAAGCCCTTGGATCAAAGATCCAACGGTGGGGAAAATTCCCCAAATCACTCAAAAAAAATTTCTTTAACAAATTTAACTAATTTATGGGCACTATAAAAAGAACCCTAAGCCTCAATTCAAAGGCATCAACATTTTTCTAAAAAAAAGAGAGAAAGGGAACTCTGAGAAACTCCTCAAGAATAAAAAAGGTAAAAACCTTTAGAAAAAGAGAAAGTTCTCTTATGAACAGATCATAGATCTAAAAAACAAGATCAATGATCTTTAATAAAAATAAAATAAAATAAAATGGTGCTTTGCATTTTTCATGAACCTTTGGTTCTCTGAGATAAGAAAAACAAGAAAAAACTTGTTTTTCTTTGATCTAAATTAGATCAAGAAATCAAATAGTGCTTTGCACTTGCAAACTGCCCTGTTGCGCTCTTGAGAGAGCGCCACGTGTCAGCTACAGAACAATTTACGCTATGCGCTCTTAAAATAGAGCTTTGCTCTCTGGAATTGGCGCAACTCACCAGAGCGCGCCACGTGTCAGTAGCGCAACAGCGCAGCGCACTGCGCTATTGCGCTTGCGCTCGCCAGAGCGCGCCACGTGTCAGTAGCGCACTAGCGCAGCGCACTGCACTATTGCGCTTGCGCTCACCAGAGCGCGACACGTGTCAGCCATAGAACCACTTGCGCTACGCGCTCTTGAAACAGAGCTCTGCTCTCTGGAATTAGCGCAACTCACCAGAGAGCGCCACGTGTCAGCAGCGCAACAGCGCAGCGCACTGCACTAGTGCGCTTGCGCTCACCAGAGCGTGACACGTGTCACCACCATACGAGTTTGCGCTCAACACTTAGCGCAAAGCGCCTGACAAGCCACGTGGGGCACTGTCAGAGTATCTAATGCTCTGCATTGTTAAAGAAAAGGGACAAAACCCAATTAAAAGGCCTAACAGGCCTAATAAAAAATGCTATGCATTTTAAAAGGGGGCAAAGCCCAAACAAAAAAATAGATGCTCTGCATCATTTATAAAAGGGCAAAGCCCAACCAAAACAAGAATAATGCAGTGCATCACTAAAAAGGGGTGAAGCCCCAGCACAGGCCAAAAGACAAAAAATGTTGAAACTGGACTTAGCCCAATTTTGGCCATAAGTCCTTAAATTAAATTGACTGAGCAAGATTGCTCTTTTTAAATCAATTCACTTCGGTTCGAGGGTACATCTCCGAGCTCCTCTGACATTTGTCGTTGTAATCATTCAACGTCGTCAGAGAGGTGACGAGTCCCGACGACCATACATTGGACCGAGATGTCCTTAAACTAATATTGGACCGGAACGTCCTTAAACTAATGTTGGACCGAAACGTCCCTAAACTAATGTCAGACCACCACGTCCCTAAACTGGAACATGGACCACTACGTCCCTAAACTGGAACAATAGAGCCTCCAAATGCTCTTTTTCCGGATCTAAACGGTCCCGTTTAAGTTGATCTTAGCCCCAAATACGGCTAACGTATCCTTAGACATTTAAATGAATGATAAAACTCCAAATCAACTTTGGTTCAAGGGTACATCTCTGAACTCCTCTGACATACATCGTTGTAATCCTTCAACGACGTCAGAGAGGTGATGAGTCCCGACGGCCATATATTAAATAGATCACCACGTTAAGTTGATCTTAGTCCAAAACAGGACTAACGCATCCTTGACGAACGTTTACGATCTTAGTCTCAATACGACTAACGTATCCTTAAACTAAAAACACCAAACCCAAATCTAAGTAAATACGGATTTGGACTAATCCACGTCCTACGGGCGACGGCATTACTCAGTCTCCGTATACAATCCACGGGCAACCACAAACAAAACAAACACACACGACACGAAGTGAAATTCTGGAGAAGGAGAAAGTTGTTACCGCGATGCGGTAGCGTAATTAACTGTAGGGGCTTGCGCCTGCAGGGAAGAGCGTCCCCACAATCAAAAATCCCTCACCCTGAGGGGGAATCTGACGAAGTCTGCTACATCGGCTGCATCCGTCTAAACCTCCTATACATGGTGCCATAAATCAACTTGGCATCTTCGGAGAGGTAGACGGATAAAACCAAATAGCATCTGCCCCAAATCTCAGGCAAGACGCCAAGTCTAGGCCGCCATTCGGAGGGGAACAGTCTTCAATAAGATTGGCCAATGAGCGTAAGCTATTCCTCGCCATCCTTTCAGACATACGCCTTGCATGAGGACACTTCGATATACGAACAAGAGACTCAAACGGGGTTGGGGCCGACAGAACTGTGCCAAGAGAAGGAAAATATAAGAAGTTTAGAGGCATCTCCAAGATGGAGGATAAATAAGAGGGTACAAGGACCAAGGTGTCACTCACCCATAGTCATAGGGGAAAATCCAGGATATCTCCAGGTTCGTCAAAACCTCGACTTCATCGTCAGTTTGCAAGACTGCAGTCAAACAAACATGTTAGTATCACTTCAGAAAGAATAATAAAAAGAGATAAAAGATACCGGCCATGTCTAGAAGAAAGGATAATCTGCTAGGGAGGTATCATATATGAAGCCGCCATACCAAACAGACACGAGAAGGTCTCTTCCGGAGAGCGGTCTAAAATGGAAGAAGCCAACTTTCGCAACTCTGAAAACACAATAAGAGAGAGAAAAAGAGAGTCGGCCTACTGAAAGATTGTCAAATGAAAGGGAGTAAAATATAAGATTACTTTTAATGCTCCTCCCACTCTGGGCCGAAGGGGCGACAGCATCAGAAACATCTTCTATATCTTCTGGTGTCCTACGAGTGATATATGTGGAGTCCGTCAATGGTTTATAAGTTTCAACTGAACGAATCAGAGCCATTGCTTGAGTTTCCAGAGTGCGCTGTAGGCTTGAAACCATGGTCGTTGTAGAACTCTCTACAGGAAAAAGAATGTAAGGACGAGAGCAGTATAAACCATTTGATAAAAAGGATGTGAAAAGATATAGACCGATGTGCCAAGGAGCTTGAAGTATAGCTTCCTCAAGTCACCACTCTTTTCTTATTAACCACGCCTACCGGGTTTCAATTGAAGAAAGAGCTCTACCTGCTTTCAGAACTGCTTCATCTTCGGAAGCGGCTGATATTGGTTGTTTCAGAGCCCTTTCCTCTGCCAGTGATAAAAGGGCTGCTGGTGGCGTAGCAGAAGGCGGATCAACATCTCGGAAAGCGATAGGAGCGAAGCATCCCCTCTGAGGGTGCACGTCTTATGTCTCATCATGTGACCTCTTGAGGGCTTCAGCAAGCTGAGCGGCCTCCACGACGGACGTATCCGGTAAAAGAAGGCCATCGTTTGGTTCATGCGCAGACATACCGTCGCCATCAGGAGTAGGAGATTCGAGCTCGAGCAAGGAATCGATCAGACGCATGGCGGATCTCTTTCTCTTTTTGAGGCCCGAGCTAATGCTCGTGGAGGAACGTTTCCACCCCTTGGCATTTTCGGACGGCGTTGCTCGATTTCAGTTTCAGGATCCGACTCGGATAACACTACAGCCTCTGCGGCGCGTGGGGTCTCTACATCACATTCAATGCGAACTGGCATACCAGCAGCATGAGGAGCCAGCATCGCTGGAAGAGCCTTCGGAATAACCGTCGCACCACATTCCCTTAAAGGTGGACGAGCGACTAATCGCTAGCGAAACGTCAATGGCGCGGCCAAGCACGAGGACCATCTGCTTGAGAAGCACCCGTCTTTCCTCCATGATGATTGGACCTACCTTATGCTGATACCAACCCTTGTAAGGAACCAAAGACCTTGGAAGTAATCCGGCTCGGGATCATAAAATGAGAGACGGTGTTCAAACGCATGGAGTGGTGAATAACATCACGGGCGGTCTCCAGCGAGGCAGCAGGCTCAACCAAAAATGCCTCAAGGGGCACACATTGATCATAAACCTAACTGTTGGGCAAAACGGTGGGGGTTGTATCGCATGAATAAGGCGGCGTCATCCAACCGAAATACCAAATAGCTAAGTCTGATGGAGAAGAGATGCATGATCTCCTTATACTTCAGAACCGGTGTTTCCTTCTTCAGCACGTCATACAGCTGCTGAGTGGCCCCTGTTGGCACAGAATGAACTCGATCGGTGAAAACCATCCCGCGTTCATTCGAGTACGGGCAGAGCAGTATGCGCAGAGCCCCCAACTACGTCGGATCAGGAGCAGAAGCATCAACTAGCTTCATAATCTGCGGGAAAGTATATGACTCGTAAAAATTAGGCCTTTGGTGCACAGCAAACGCACTTAATACATGCATCTCAATCCAGGACGTGAAGTAGTGGAGAGAGAAGTTCACAGGATCCACGCCTGGATTCGAAGTATTAGCAGCAATGCTCAAGCCATGATACAAGTGAGATAACCTCACAATGCCGATAGCTAGTCGTGCTCTCTCGGCTATGCGGTGCACAAGGTAGAAGACAGAGGCCCTCATAAAGCATCGATGCATAGGTCTCGCGAACCAACTGAGCCAAAGACTGATGAAACCTATAAAGAACATTTCTTCATCTATTACAACGACAATAATATCATCAAAAGCAACAGCCGACGTGTTCGGAATATAGAACCGCGGTAAATCCTCCTCATTGGCCGGTAAAGTAGTCTAGACAAATCCAAAGGGATCTTCAATCCTCGCAAATTTCGAGGCCTTCTTAGATAGAACATCGACACGAATGAAGCGAGCGATGAAATCTCCAAAGCTGGCTCCTTGCCCTTCGAAGGCCACAAATAGGCTCGCCTAGATATTCAATGTCTTAACCAGGCCTGGATATTTATGCCGAATGGCATTCACAGTCGTTAAGTCCTCCTGTATAACTGGCGCCGTAGCAAAAACGTACTCGTATGAGGGTAGAAACTCCTCGTAATGCTCTCCCCTGATCGGCAGTTCAGAAACTCTTCCAGTGAAATAGAAACCTCTCGGTCCCCTCAATAGAATGTATGTGTGGGGAGTTCCATTGGTTTAGAAAAACCTTAATCCACCACACATGGGGAGCATGGTAATAAAACAACGAAGCGTTTACAGCCTGGTACAGACCAACCTTCTGTAACCGCGATCGTTGGACAGAGAGAATGTAGAGAGCCCAATGGAGGTAGCCCACTGAATGTCGTAGGGTAACGCCTATCTTATAGACTTGCCCCTAGGGTCGAGCTTTGCCTTGACATATCCGACACACTAGAATGTTAATAGCCTCCGGAGGTTGGTTGGGTATCCCCGCTGACGATGGCTCAAGCCGACTTTCAGGGGTCCAGTTAACCGCTTCCATCGCGTAAGCAGTACACGGACGCTCGGTACACTGGATGGAGCGGATAGGCTCTATCGGTTCCCCACAAGTGAAGCTACAGCACCCCCTTATAATGTGATCGTACCAGGTCCTCCATAAGAGAAGGATTTTTTCATTCTTGTCGTGTCTCTTGATCATGGCCATCACTTTTTTATCTGAAGGTGATTGCGGGAAAGCGGCTTCTGAACGAGTATAAGGAAAGTAGGGAATTGAAACCATTATACCTGAAAAGGGACAAAAGAATCATCAGAAAGAGGGCAGGAGTTTATTTTGTGGGACTTCTAACTCCAAAACTAGTGGACTCCACAAAATCAAAGTGGTGGCTCATTAATGATAGAACATGTACCCATTGTGAGAATCAAAAATCATTCTTATTAAATAAAAAGGTGGAGTTAAACTCTTAATATCCAAAAAGTGGGTTTATTTTTAGAATATTTCTCAAATTTAGAGGCGGGGATTAAAACCTTGAAAACCCTAAAAAAGGAAAATATTCAAGAACTGGAGGAGAAAGTTAATGGAATAAAATTCCCCAAATTCATAATAAAGGAAGCTTCAAAACATCAAATCAGAGCTAAACTCTACAAACAAGAAAATAATTGTGGTGTGCCCACATTGGGGAACTCGTAGATTGAACAATGGAATTAAATTCCAGAAATCCCTAAAATGTCATGATTGACAACAGGGTAAATCCCTGAGAAAAAATCAACAATAGACTCAAGAATGTCCATCGAGTTGAACCGTCGATCAAGACATCAAGATCCATGATCTTCATAAAAAAATATTTTAAAAAACCCTCTTTTTTTAGATCTCCAAGAGAACGGTTCAAGAAAAAGAGCCAAGCTCCGTCAAATATGTTAATAGATTTAAAATCCGGAAAATGCCCAAAAAATGTTAAGAGCTAAGCTTTGTTCATGGTCCTTACAAAAAACTTTGGCAGAGTCGGCTCTGTTCATAGGAATTTTTTGAGGGAAGAGAACTAAGCTCTAAGCGAGAATTAAATTCTCAAGAAAAAAGAAAACTCAATGAGAAAGACGAAGAAACGGTATTCACTTCAGAGCCAATAACTCTATTTATAGGGCATGATAGGATTGATTCGACTCCCCCATTCCCCTAAGTGATCCAACGGCTGTATGGGTGACACCTTTGCCCTCATGCGTAAGGCACGTGAGAGCAACGCTGTGAGGCATTTGTTCCCTTACAAAAAAAAGAGAAGAAGAACAAGAGGAGGATTAAATTCTTTAGCCTCCCATATGCAAAGCACTTGAGGGATCACATGCAAAGTATGTGACCGCCAGCATCAAAGAGAATTAAATCCAATAGCCCCCCATATGCAAAACACGTGAGCGCTCACATGCAAAGAATGTGACCTCCGGCTTCAAAAAGGATTAAATCCTGTGATATAAAGTTTTACATGTTAAACACATGAGCGCTCACATGCAAAGTATGTGAGCACTGAATACAAATTAATTAAAGCCCAAAACTAGTCCTACGTATTAAACACGTGAGCATTCACGTGCAACTCATGAGAGCGCTGCAACCATTTATATATGACAACCCTTATGTGAATATTACGGGAGTGCATAAAATTGAAGCACTAGCTTCAGATAGAAAATTCTATATAGAATTAAATTCTATTTGGGAAATATCTTCCCCCGATCTTTCTAAAACCAAAAAGATTTTCTCTGTTAAACAGTGAACCTTTATCTAACGGTGATTATAATATCACCGGCCAAATCAGGAGACAAAATCAACTGCTTTATTAGGAAACTATTTTCTTAATATTGCTAAAACGACAGAAAATATTTTTTGATAAATTAAATCTCCCGGGTGATCTTTAAGATCAATTAAATTAATTAATATCTCTCAATGAAAGATTTTCTCAAACCAATCAACAATTTCTCCTCACCTATATAAAGAACCCGAGACTTCAGGTCTCAAGAACAGAAAAAAAACCCATAAGGTGATAAAAAAACTACAACTGGGAATTTAATTCTCTTGATGAAGAAAAGCTCATCCTTGCTCTCTTCAAACCCTAGGTAAAGAAAAAACAGAGATCAAAATATCTCATTTACCTATCGTACATAAATACAAGGGTTTAACCCTTTATAAAGAACTTAGTTCTTTCTGTCTGAGATCCGCAAGACAAGTCTCCCATAAGTTGAGAATTTAATTCTCATCGGAAAGATTTTGTTCTTCAGATTCAAGATCTAGGGAAAAAACTAGGTATAAAGAAAGAAATATGAAGAAAAGAAATGAAATGTATATTCCAGAAATTTAATTTCTCAAAAATAGGGTTCAACCCTTCAAAGAACTTAGATCTCATTAAAAAAGAACAGAAGAACTTAGTTTCCAAAAAACAGGGTCCAGATCTTCAAAAATAGAGATTTCGGTGATCATTAATGGCCAAAACACCATTAACAGAAGTTTAATTTCTTTCAAATATAAATAGAGATTAAATCTCCAAAGAGCCAGCGTCTCACGTGCTTCACACGTGAGCGCCCAAAAGTAAAACTCGGCGCCTCACATGCCTGACGCGTGGACACTCATAAGTAAAGATAGATCGCTTCACGTGATACCCACATGAGCGTTTAAAAATTGGCAAGCTGGAGCGCCTCACGTGATACCTACACGAGCGCTGTATAAAAGTGCTTAACACTATATATTTTAAGTGTTTAAGTGCTTAGCACTGATAGGGCAATGCTCAACTCTGAGCGCCTCACGTGATACCCACGTGAGCGCCAGAATTTGGATATTATATCCATAGTCAAAAGACTAAGTGCTTAGCACGGCTAAGTGATGAAAAAGCCAAAGATTGAGCCCAAAATTGGATAAGTCTATGAAATTTCTTTGAACCCATATTGTTCCTTGCAGCCGAGCCCATTTGCTCTGTTGGTGAATCTTAACAAAATTAAATGATCCTTAACCATATTTCTAAGTTGATCTTAGTCTTATATAAATCTAACGTATTCTTAGTTAAAATAAATTGTGCTCATATATTTAAGTTGATCTTAATCTAAAGTCAGATTAATGGTCCTTAAATAAAATAAAATATCCTCTGAACTGATAGAACATACAACCTAGATTCAAACCCAAATATATATGTACAGATTTGGACTAATCCGCACTCTATGAGCGACGATATAAACTACTCTTAGTATACAATCCACGGGCAACCATAATAAATAACACGACACGAAGTGAGCTACTGGAACAGGTGAAAGTTATTATCACAACACGATAACGTAATTAACAGCAGGGGATTGCGCCTGTAGGGAAGAACGTCCCCACAATCAAAAACCCCTCAAAGAGGGGGAATATGATAAAGTAATGCTACAACGGTCGCATATGTCCAAACCTCCGATGTACGGTATCATAAATCAACTTGGCATTGAGGTGGACGGATATATTCTAAATAACATCTGCCCCTAAATTCATACAAGACATTCTATCCCAGCCCGTCTCCGTTTTCGGCGGTAAACAGTAGATACTCGATACAAGGTATGGTTGGTAGCTAATGGCTATTCACGGGTTAAGGAAGTGGACTTCAATGAAGTATTTTCTCTGGTTGTAAAACACGTCTCTATTCGTTTCTTGCTTGGTTTGGTAGCTATGTAGGATTTGGAACTCGAATAGCTCGATATTAAGACCGCTTTCTTGCATGATGATTTGGTAGAAACGACCTGCATGCAACGATTCGAAGGTTTCGAAATTGAAAGCAAGGAGGACCACCTTTGTTTGTTAGAGAAGTTTCTCTATGATTTGAAGCGGTCGCCTAGTCGTTGATACAAGAAATTTGATTTCTTCATGAGGGATATTGGGTTTACGAGAAGCAAGGGCGACAATTATGTTTATTGCAAGAAACTCGCCGATGGTTCTTTCATATACTTGTTGCTTTATATTGATTATATATTGATAGCAACAAGGTATATGGTTGATATTCAGAAGTTTAAGGAACAGTTGAAAGGCAAGTTCGAGACCAAAGATTGAGAGTGGCCAAGAAAATTCTCGGTATGGAAATTAGGCGCGATCGCAAGGGATGTAAACTTGTCATAATAGCGATACGTTGAGAAATTTTTGAAGCATTTTGGCATGGAAGACGCTAAATCTGGAAGTACCCATTTGGCAGCTAATTTTAAACCTTTATCCCGTTCATCACCGCAAACTGAGGAAGAAATTAAGCATATGTCGAATGTTCCTTATTCGAGTGCGGTGAGTAGTATTATGTATGTCATGGTATGTACCCGACCCAACATTTCACATGCAGTTATTGTTGTTAGTCGTTATAAGGCATCTCCTGGTAAATGTTATTAGCAAGCAGTGAAATGGATTTTACGATACCTATGAGGTATGTCTGATGTGGGGTTGGAGTTTGGAAGGAACAATGACAGTTTGGTTAGTTTCAACGATTCTGACTATGCAGGTGAGCTCGACAGGAGAAGGTCGATAACCGGATATATATTCTCTTTAGGAGGATGTGCTATTAGTTGGCATATTTCGTTACAGTCTACGGTAGCGTTATCTACGATGGTGACAGGGTACATAGCTGTTGTTGAAGCTGTTAACGAAGCAATCTGGTTGAAATGACCATTTTCGGAACTTGGTATCCAAAATGATATCATAATAGTCTATTATGATAGCCAAACCGCGATTCATTTGACAAAGGACCATATGCATCATGTCAGAACGAAGCACATCGACGTTCGGTATTGGTTTATTCAGGATGTTGTTGAAGAGGAAGAGCTAATTGTAAGGACAGTTGGCACAGCGGATAATTCGGCCGACATATTGACTAAGTCACTTTCGTTTTTTAAGTTTGAGCATTTCTCGAAATTAATTGGAGTGTGTTGTGCTCAATGAGCCCTTTAAGAGTTTTGTGGAGAAGGTGGAGCTATTGCTAATATTAAGGAGGAGTTTTGTGGCGAATGCGAGATAAGATGGAGATTTGTTATGTTTATCTCGTATTCTCTTATCCCTGGATGATGAGACGACTCAAGGTAAGTTTGAGCCGGCTCACAACATGTCTGGAATTACAGAGTTCTCTCTGTTTGTATAAGACGGCTCAAGATAAGTTTGAGCCAGCTCATAAGTAGTTTGGAAACATCAATTTTTCTCTGTTTGAAGAAACAGCTCAGGACAATCTTGAGCCGGCTCAAATCGACTCAGGCCAAATTCTAGGCTGCTTTGGGAAATTCGATTTTTACTCTATTTGCTCCATGCTATAAATTGTATTTTGTAACCCTAATTGAGGTAGAACCCTTTTGTTAATTAGAGAGAGAGGAGGCTACGGTTTTGAGAGGGATTTTATGAGAGTTTCATCCACCATTGTAATTCTCCATATTTGTCGATTAGTGAAGTGTTTTTTCCACGCCCGTGGTTTTTCCCGTAAGGGTTTTCCACATAAATCTTATGTCTTTTGGTTTGTGCTAAATTTCTATTAACTTTCGTTTATTAATTTGTTTGCTTCTCTTTATCGTTTAATTATTACTTCGTGATAGTATTTGCCGCAGCAATTAATATAGACCCCCATTGATGTAGTTGCAAACAGGCAATTAAATATTATAATGCTGTATGTTGCCCAAAAAAAAAAAGGATTCAATAGTTATAATCTCTTTGCTAACTTGAAGGTAGATATCTTCTAACAAACTTGTATGGTTAGGTCTCATTTCCCAAATGTTCAAAATAGAAAATACCTCTACTATCGAAATTAAAAAAGCCTTTATATAACCTAACCCCAACACAACATTGAAGGCAGATCATTCCATCCTAAAATGAACCAAATGATAAATTTGAATGTCATATTCCAGAAGTTAACCACCAATAGGTGTTATGACCGTCTGGACTTAATTTATAAATTCTACTATAACCTGTTCTGCGTCTCTGATCATTAGGAATATATGCCCAGCTTAAGATCATTCTAGTCCAAAAATGAGAGAGAGAGAGAGAGAGAGTTGATATATAGAAACTTCAATAGAAATGGAATGTTACAGTTCACAATGACTTCAAACATGTGCCATTTATTACATAGACATCACATTACATTTTTTTCGCTCAAAACAAGACCAGAAAATTAAAGAAAATCACACTCCTATTCCGGAGGAATTTTTTCATTTGCCGGCCGTATACATCCGTGCAGAATAGAGAAAGAAATAGGAATGTGGACCCCATCAAGCTGCCCGAAAGGTGTCCGAAATTCTCCATCTCTTTCTCTCTCATGTCCGGATGTATACGGTCGGCACATGGAAAAAAATTTCCCCTAGCTAAGTTACAGTAGAAAGCTAAATACTCTCATAGCATGTGCATGCATTTATTCTTATATAAGAGACCTTAAATACTTAAAATATTCACTCTCAAAGTCAAATTGCCAACCCTTTTGGAACAATCTTATCTTTGATCAACATGTAGATAGGCACGACAAAGCAAAAGTAGAACGTTGCAGTCCAACCCAAAATGAAGCGAATTATGAATATGATTGGGTTCACAGGCTTAGGCTTCTTTGCATCCTCCACTTTTGGTCCAAGCTACCAAAAAAAAAAACAATTAAACATTTAATGATTAATGCATTAGTCTAAAGTTTAATTAACTTAGCAATCATAAGAAACGGTATGAGATTTATATGAAAATTAGTAGGACATAAGTCACATATATAATGTCCATTGGTCGGTTTGGTGTCCCCGTACAGCTGACCTTTTGACCGTCACAATAGAAATTTCTTAAAATGCGACTCTATAATTCATTTTGACATAGAGCTAGCATGATGTTCACTCGTCTTTTCCGCAACTTTCATGTCATTCTTTAAATTAAGTTAGATACGATGTAAATGGTTATTCTGGAAGAGAAAGAAATACCGGCTTATTAAATCTGAGGCGGAAAGCGAAAGCGTTTGGGCAATTTAATTTGTGTTACCTGCAGAGGAGAGTCTCCGGAGGCTCTCTTAACACCGGTAACGGCTGTCCCGATGATCAGACCGTGTCGACGGACCCCACGGTACCACTTGGGTCCGACACGTGTCAGCTTGATGTCATCGAAGCCAGCATTCTTGAACCATTGCAAGTACTCCTCTTCTCTAGGGAAGAGCATCCAGATATCAGCCATGATCCTTGATAGCCAATATGTTGGGTACACAGGACCAATCATGCATGCTATGCCTCCTGGTTTCAGAACCCTGTATGCTTCTGTGATTCCCCCTTTGTGGATCAGGCCAATACTCAATGCTACACATATGGCAACAACATCATTTTTTTTCTGTTAAGTTGGTGAAAATTTGAAGAATATTAATTGTTATGAGGGTTAAGGAACCAGTTTATCCAAAATCCTAATTAATTTGATGGATAAAATGGTTCTTTGCATGATACACACAGTCATTTTATATTTAAACTACACAGGTATTTTGGCACATTTTTATGTATGTTCGCGATGGAATAGAATATATATCAGCATCATATAAGTTTGATTTTTTAAAGCTAGTAATTTGCACGTCATACGTAGAGTGTTAGAAAAAAATATGTGAAATTATTTTCTTTGAACATGCATATAAAGTGTATACTTTGAATTGTTCATATGATAGTAAGTAATTATAATATATATCAAGTTTATGTGTAAAGTAAAATAAGATCTTTTTTCCACAGTAATTTAGGTATATGATGAACTTACCATGCACGACCCTATATATCACCGCAAAAAAAATTCTGTATTTGTGCGCATCAACTTTTATTATAAGTGATTTTTATTGGTTTAATTATGGGCCTATATTACTTGAAAATCATTTCATTGTTATCGGCACTCCATCATAACTCCAAACTTATGCATGCTGAGGTTTGACAGATATAAATTTATGTTCTAACGTTTATACCTGCCACAAGAAACGTATCGGTCAGCATAATCGGTCGGAAACGGAAGGTCCTCCGCATCCCCCTCCACTATCCTGCAGTCCTTCAAGTCCTCCTTCTCCTTCGCCTTGGCAAGCTGGTGCGGCGACTGATCAAGAATCGTCACATTCTTTGCATCGACAAACTTAACGATCCCTTGAGTCATAAACCCAGTCCCGCCGCCGACGTCGACGACTATCAGGTCGCGGCTGCTGAGGTCGGTCAGCCCGAGTGTGACGTCGCGGATGAAGCCCCCGCCGCAGAGTGCGTGGAGGTACTCGTAGACTATGGACAGGAACCTGTAGAACCGTATAATATTAATGAGTTCAGCTACGGCTCAAAGTTTCATTTTAGAAAGAAAAAAATTGATAAAGGAATGAAAGTGGGACCTGTAGAACCAATATGCTTCTGTCCTGTGTTGGAACACTCTGTATGTTGAACCCATGCTTGTGAGTGTGGTGGGAGGTTTGGGAGTCAAGTGAGTGTTGTGAGATATGTGAATGGGTTGGGGTTGTATTTATAATGGGAGGAGAGGGGGTGTCCCTTCGTCTGCATGGGTTTTTTTTCAATGGTATTGATTGATACTCAAAAACTCCAAAAGTTACGATGGAACTCTCAGCCCTCCGAAATCCCTTTGAGCCGAAACCTGGGTTTTAGCGCGGTGGTATTTTTAATTTAAATAAATCTGTATTTAATACACGCCCGGTATACCAAACCCTGATCAGTAGATCGACGGAGGACAACATCTGAGGGAGATCCCAACCTCCATCAATCATTTAAACAGACCAACCCAAATAGATTTAGAGATGGATGTGAGACCCTAAAATAAATACACGCATGATACGACCCTTCTGCAATATGTAGCATCGGTGTGTAACAAGAACAAAAAAAATAATAAAACTCGACAGGATTAGGAAAAACAAAAACCTAAGAATTACAATTTTTTAACTAGGCAATGTATATGCTCCAACATTAATTTGAACACAAAAACAAAAATTATTTATGTACTAAAAAACAGAAACATAGGTATTGCATTCTAACAAGGTGTGCGCTTGAATTTTTCGAAAGAATGAGGTCAGCTGCAGCTGGAATTATATGTATTCACTGGGTGCGTTTGTTTACTACGGCACCTGCAAAGGTTAATATTATATGTAGTTGCCAACGAAATGGTCTGTATTGATATAGTATAATAAGTAAGCACAAATTGAATTGAATTTCATGACACAAATTATAGTCTTTGCCTTCTATATCAAATTTCATGCCGGTCAAGAAGGATCCACAAAAGATTATTATTATATCTTAAAATATTCTTAATTAGTGTGTGTATTTTAAGGAGCGGCTATTTTACTCTTTAGATGTAACTAACTTGGTTATACTCCAACGTCATGATTAGGGTTGAATTTTTCAGGTTTTACTATGACTATTGGTTACTAAGAAATGCCCCTTCCACTGCATCAAAACTCCGACGTCATGATTAGGGTTGAACGATTTATTTTTATGTTCTAACGCGTTCATGCAAGTCAAAGGCTTTTTAATTAGGTCAAAACCTGGGGATTTACGCGGCAGTATTTTTAATTTAAGTAAAATCCGTATTTGGGAATCGAACCTGGGTTGATCCGATACTGTGTGAAATGTCCCTTCACTGCATCAAAACTCAGAACTTATGATTAAAGTTGAGTGATTTGTTTTAATTTATGTTCGAACATTTACTTTTGTCCTCTGAATCGAGCCGTAGTTTGTAATTTGGCTGGCAGCTAGATAGCATCGGGAGCATTCATTTTATTTTGTAATTCGAACCGAGTTCTTCACTTCATCGAGTTAAAAAAGTAGAAATAATTAAGAATTTTGAGATATGAGATAGGATTAAATATTTTTCATAATTTTGTTATTGGATTAAATATGAGATTGTCACATACCTCCCTACTATTATGCATTGGAACTTTCTTTTCAAAGGAGACCCCTCATTTAAGTTGTATTATACGTGGGACGTCATTTGACAAATAACAGCAGGTGGGCACGTGACTTTGTGGTAGATGCGTATTTTTTCTTCTTGTTCTTCTTGGGAGTGAGAGCTTGAGATTTTTCGGTACACGGTGAAATCCTTGTAGGCTAGATAGATTTTCATTGGATATAAAGTTCAAGTACCTAAGTAGTGGATAACATGATCCATCTTGTATCCCATGAAAATTCATATAGCCTGTATGGATTCCACCGCACCGTTAGGAATAGGCATTACTGACAGGGAGGGGAGAGGGAGAGAAAGTGGGTCGGATTAAGTTGGGTCTGGCATGTGATAAACCCAACAGGTCTATACGGTTATATACCGGGACCAGCACTGTTAATAATTGGTCAGACCCGTTTACACACGCTTATCTGCCTTTGACATTTATAAATAATAATAAAAACTATTTATTCTAACAAGTTTGGCACATGGACACAGAAGTTTAGCAGTGAATTTGAAAAGTTAACACATAATTACAGAAATCAACTAAAACAATGCGATAGTAGTATTTCTTAAATTGGCTACCACAAACTTGATAATTATAATTCACATCTATAAGATAACATGAAATTATAATCTACATGTAGCAATATAACTCAGAAAGAAAGAGCTTGTAAAAGATAACAAGCAGAAGTCCACAAATATTAATCTCTCTCTTCATTCTTCAAACCGGTCAAGCAAAAGAGAAAATTCATTTATCAGGATGTAATGAATCAGATCCAAACCCTAAAGCCATTAAATGGGCTTGGGTTTTATTGGGCCTGGTTCTAAATAGACCTATACCAGACTCAGTAGTCAGGCCCATGTCGAGACCGGACCATTGACGGTCTAGGAGGGGGCTTGGGAGGTTTTGTAAGATGGAAGCAGGTTATCGAATTGCAATATACAAACGAATGAGATTAAAATAAAAATCAAATGCAATGTTTAAGGACAATATTTCGCTCTAATCAAATCTTGATGGAGCTCCTTTTCGGGCCTCCGTCAGATGTCGTCTTCCGTAGATCTCACAGTGAACTTAGATGATTATCATTCGTTGCGTGTGGGACTCAATTGGTTTTGGGAGGAAGAGGTGAGGTGAGGAAGTTGTTGCCGAGTACCTGGAAAGAAGTCCAGGGGTGGTTTGGTACCACCAAGGACCTTCCGACGCTCAAGTTAGTGATGAGATCTGAGCAGAGTAACGGCCTAAAAGTGTAAAAAATGGCTTACTTGACCCCTTTGTGATGGGGGTTTATATAGCGGCGGAGCACGCAGCAGCGGGCGTGAGAATCTCGCCGGCGGTTACGTCCCCCGACGTCACGTCCGCGTAGAAAGCGGGTCGCCCATTAACGGGGATCGTGATGGCGGGGGACGTGGGATGTTGTTGGCGTAAAATCCGTGTAGGGTTACTAGGCACTCTAACAAGGTTTTACAGGGTATCAACCATGCCCGAATAAAAATTTAGCCGTGCTGAACAACCCTAACCAAGATCTTTATACTAGAGTTTAGGTGAAACAAAACATGTTAAACACTTTAACACTAAGTGAGAGGGATTACAACCTTTGTAGATCTTGTCCTTCATTTCTAAAGGTCCGTGTTGAAGAAGAAGAAAAATGAATTAAATCCTTTTTGTGATGAATAATGAAATGATATATAATTAATAATATAACCATGGTCAACTATGACAAGGCTAACCCATGTAGAGAATTAACTAAGGCTAAGGGTTTGGGTTGGGTTAAGAATGAGTCACTGGAAAATATCAACCATAATATCTTAGCTCATGACAAAAAAAAAACCTTCTAGAATGTGCATGAAAGAACTAACCCAATTCAACCCTAACCTTGTTTAATCTCCACTAAATATGTTGCATTAGTAATCATATTATGTTACAATATTATATATCACATATATAATATATTTTGTAACAAAAGAAAATAATACAATTAACATAAATCGCATATATATCAATGTATTATCCGGTGAGAAAATGAATCAATAAAGCGAGCCAATATTAGATAATGTAATGCAATATATCATATAAATTATTATACATTAAATTATCGAATAAACACTTGATCCGACAATCCGGCCATATCGAATATAACCGACTAATATATCATGTACCGATTCATCGAATCAACACTTGATCCGATAACCCGGCTCATATCTAAATATCGCGAGAATATAATACGGTATCTCATATCGCATTATCCTCGGTCGTGCTCATATCACATATGTGTCCCTACTCCGTTTTGCCTGAGTCAAGAAACCTCTGTGTAGGACTCTAAAGAATCGTAAATACGCCGGTAGCGGGTGATGATCATATCAAACACCCACAAGCTATAAGCGGTCATCTAAACGTAACAGCCACCCAGGTATTGAGCAATCAGAAGATCAACAAGCTAGCCTGTACATTCTCCTGTGAATCCAATCAGTAACACTCCCGTATAGGCCGGTCTCTTCGTCTGATATGTTGCATATCTAGTCTAGGGGTGGTATACGTCAGACCCCAGTAACCGATAAGTCGTGTCGATGTGAGGCTCATAACGGGTCGAGAAACTGCTGGTAACACTTACCAGTAAATCTCTATATCAGCCCTGGCCAGGGACTTCCAGTTATAGCCAATCGAACACAGCACAACATCAACTCCCTATACCGGGAGAGACGAATCCGCTCCTATCGCTCATTGTCTCCAAGTGATTCGGGACTGCACCCAAAAGCCACCGTTTTGCATGCCCTCTTGGACGTGGTAAGGTGGAAATCAAAGCACAGTAGGAATCACACAAGACTCTATGACAATCTCGGGTCTACATACTACCATGTACCAGTGTCGCCGGAGAACTGCCATCTGACGTGTGGTATATCACCATCTGGGAGTTCTCGGCGAGTCCGTCCAGTGTACCCAGTCTCTACTGAGCACCCATACACCATCCTTGATGTCAAACATCGATGGATATTGGATCATCTATCGCCCATCATATGGGTCAAGATGCATATACGCTAGTCTACTCTGGTGTATCGATGCCCTGTCTCGATATACCCTTGACTAGGAACAGTTATAGGATGTACTCATCGACTACCGTGGCCCCATTAGTATGATCTCATTATAGTCCCGGTAGTCGAGTACAGATGCTAAGGGCTTTATCAACATGTGAGAGTAAGACAGTAAATCAATACAAGTCAACATGTTAAGATAAAGTGAAACCAAATAGTATAATATCATGACGAGCAAGAAAGTCCTCTCTATATATATCAAAGCATCCATTATAATATACATCATATGTACAACAATGGCCTCTAGGGCATATACATAACTAACAATCTCCCACCTGCACTAAGGCCAGCTGCTGTAGTATCTCATACCTAACATCCCGAATAATCTCTCAAACTGTAACTGGGGAATGGCCTTCGTGAGTGGATCCGCAGTGTTGTCATTCGTATCTACTCTCCTGACCTCGATCTCCCGGCGATCAACTATCTCCCTGATCAGGTGATACCGCCTCAGAATATGTCTGGACTTTTGATAGGACCTGGGTTCCTTGGCCAAAGCCACAGCTCCATTATTATCGCAATACAAAGGTATTGGATGCTCAATGGATGGAACCACACCAAGTTCACCAATGAACTTCTTTATCCAGACAGCCTCTTTGGTAGCATCGTTGGCAGCGATGTATTCAGCCTCCATCGTCGAGTCTGCAACGGTATACTGTTTGGAACTCTTCCAACATACCGCCCCTCCATTGAGGGTAAAGACAAATCCCGGGTGCGATTTAGAGTCGTCCTTATCACTTTAGAAGCTGGAATCGATAAAGGACCCCACCTGGAGTTCTCCGTTACCATACACCAAGAACATCTCTTTAGTCATTCGCAAGTACTTGAGAATGTTCTTCACAGCTGTCCAGTGACTCTTTCCAGGATCTGCTTGATACCGACTCACTACACTTAGTGAGTATGCTAAATCGGGCATGGTTGATGCCTTATAGACTTTTGTATTACTGCCTAAGAACCCTACAGTGGTATCAGAGCCTAGCCAGAACATTAGGCGACGTATATACGAAGTTAAAAGTCCGATCGAACCCCGAAACACCGACTTTGACCCCCTCTCTCGACAATTTTTTAAAATGTGATTTTTTCTGCATTAAAAATACTCAAAAAAATAAGCAGGGAATTCTAAGGATCGCCTTAAAATACGAACCCATAATTCCGTACAGCCGCCGCGGAACCGCGGCAGAAACCTGCTTCACGCGGCCGTTCTGGGGATTTGGGGACTCTTTGCTTTTATGGTTAATCCGTAGTTATTTGTATATGCTTCTGGATATTTTTAATCTGACTCAAGTGTTGAGTGTTCTGGAGATCCTTTGTATTCGTTGATTCGATCGGAAAGTTTAATTTCGTTCTGTTTTCCGGATATTTAGAAACTGTTAAAATATTCAAACGGATATCATTAACTCACTTTTTCCCGGCACGAAAAACTTTCAAGTGTTGAATTTTTCTTGAGTTTAAATCTTTCGGAAAAAACGTGCAAGTAACGCGGTGGTCCCTCTAGAAGAACACAAATCTTAACTCGATTATGTGACCGTCTGAACCGCCTATAAATCTTAGGGTTTGGGACAGTACGGCGTGCCACATGTGAGGCGTTGGCTTGACCCTTCTACGGCTGGACCATTGGTACTGTGACATATTCCGGGATTATTTGAACTCCGCTCAAGTGTTGAGCTATTTAGGAAAACTTGGGTATTTGATTATCCGATCGGAAAGTTTAATACTGTATATTTATCTGGAATGTGATACAGTATGTGGAATTCATATAGTTAGGCATGAAATGCGAAGTATGTGATATTTCGGATTTATAATGTCTAAAGTGATTGTGGATTCCAAATGTTGTAGTTTTACAATTTCTTTTCTGTGACCGTAAGTGTAGTATGTAGTTGTATTGCCGGTTTTCGTTGCTATACATCAACGACGATCGGTGTATGCATACTTACTTACGTTGATGATATGAGATATTATGTGTTGCTGTGATATGTTATATTGGATCATCGTGTTCTGAATAGCCGTGGGTTTTATGTGAGATGGGGTTTTTTTATTTTCATTCATGTAAAATTCATTTGTATGTAATATTGTTTTATTGGGGCACTTCCGGGATGAGGTTGATGTCACCGGTGTATATTATTTACTTTTCCGCTTTAGATAGACCAAGGAGGGGAGCACAAGTAACCGAGTTCTAGGGTCCAGTGGGAGGCCATCTCGAGGAGTCGAGACCGGGTCTCCTAACCCTAGAATTGGATGTAAGGGAAGTGTAGCACCCTATGAAGAGTTTTGAAGTATCACATGACCCAAAGTTTTAATTTTTAAGGTGCTAAACTAACATGCAAGGGGATCGATCCTAGAAATTAGGGTTATAAAACTATAAGCTAGTAAAGATTAGGGTTTGAAGGCTACAACCTTTGTAGCTCCCCTTTTTGCTTCACTCCTTAGGCTCTTGGGTGTTGGAAGAAGGTCCTCTTGTTGTCCTCTTACGTCCACGACGATCCACCCGGAGTTTCCCGTCCAAGCTAGCAAATTTGGAAAAACCAAGAGAACACTCTAATTAAGTCGGCTAAACTTGATTAGAATGATGTTGTGGCTATGGATCTCACTTCAAAATCCTATTTTTATGAGTATTTTACTCTCTTATAAGAACTAGAGAGCAAAGCATGGGGGTTGATGAAGATGGTGGTCTTTTGTGAAGAAGAGAATGAATTATCCTTGAAAGAGAAAAGAAAAATAACTATATATATTTTTCTTTCTCATAACCAACCATGGTTAGATTTAAAGATATCATTTGATTTAAGTTAAAAGCATAATAAGAAAATAAACCATGGGTTAAAAGTTAGGTGAGCATGGTAGAGTTTAGAAGAGTGTAGAAACTCTTAAATGATTTAACCCATTTTTCATTTCCTTTTGCTTTAATTTAAATCCAATAATAATCCAAAAATAACCATGGTGTAATTCTTATATATCCACCATTCTCATTGTATAAACAACCATGACAAAATGATGTATGTATGCATGTGTGCTTGCACATCAATATGTGCATGAACAAGAATGAATGCATGCATGCATGCATACATCCAAAATAAGCAAGATAGGATTTGTAGTGAGAAACTAATGATGAATCAACACTTGATTCACTAATCCGGTCATATCACATATGACCCGACCATTAGCAAGCCGCCCAATTAATATATGATATCCTATACACGCATTTTAATCGGGTCCAAGCGCATATCGCATACGCGCACCACAACTTTTCGCCTGGACTAGGTAACTCCTATGTGGGACTCTAAGACTCGTCAATACGCCGGCAGTGGGTGATGATCATATCAAGCACCCCCAAGCCGCAAGCAATCAGCTAAACGTAACGGCCACCCGGGTATAGAGCGATTAGAAGAAAACAAGCGAACCTGTTACAACTCCCGTCGAGCCATCCGGCAACACTACCGTACAGTCCGGTCTCTTCGTCAGATATGCTGCATATCGAGCCTAGGGATGGTCACGTCGACCCCAATAACTCAATAAGTCGTGACGGTGAATGGTCTATAACAGATCGAGAAACTACTGATAACACTTATCAGCAAATCTCAGCAGCCCTGGCCAGGGACTTGCTGTTATAACCAGTCGGGCACAGTACAGCATCAACTCCCAATATCGGGAGAGACGAAACCCCTCCTATCGCTCATTGCCTTTGTGTGTCTCGGGACTGTACCCAATGGCCACCTGCTTGCATGACTCAGTAGAGCCGTAGTAGGGTGGTAATCAAAGTACAGTGGGAGAACACACAAGGCTCTATGACGATCTCAGGTCTACAGACTAACCTGTACCAGTGTCACCTGAGAACTGCTATCCGATGATAGATATAATTCCATATAGGAGTTCTCGGTGAGTCCGTCCAGTGTACCCAGTCACCACTGAGCACCCGTATATGATCTTGATGTCAAACATCGATGAATGTGGGAACATTCATCGCCCATCGTATGGGTCTAGTATCATATACGCTAGTCTACTCTGGTATATCAATGCCCCGTCTCGATATACCTACGACTAGGGACGTTCCAGGATATGCTTATAGACTACAGATGTCCCACTAGTATGATCTCCATCATAATCAGAGTAGTCAAGCCGATATCCTCAGGGCTTTATCAGCATGTGTGAATGAATAGAAGCATGATCAAATAAACATGTCAGATAAAGAAGTACCAGATAGCATACTATCATGTCGAGCAAGAATGCAAACTGAATATATATATACATGTATAGATACATCCACTATCACATAATGGCCTCTAGGGCATACATATATCCAACATTGGCAGTGTTACTTGCCGCTCTCGTAAGGGTCTAGGGATGTGGGTTTGGCTATTCATCGCGACCGTGGAATCCGTCTTTTATACAGGCCCGTACTAAAACACGGACATCCTAGTATATCCAATATTTCATATATATTCTTCTGCTGCAATGTTCTGTGATGAGATCATATTACTGCCTTAGACGAATGCTTATACTATATATATATGCTGATATATAAATATTACTGCTTTCGTTTCTTCTGTGATGCTTAGGAAGCATTAAGCTGATGGGATATATTAATGAGATTAATAAAAAGAAAAGAAAACTAAAAGATGTTGTAGAATAAAAACTTTAAAAAAAGGGTAGCTACAGTTTTGCTTTGCATAGCGGTATATATGATATACCCTGCATCTTATTCGATGAGGAAAGAGCCGAGATCCCTTCACCGGGAGTGACCTCTTTAGCGAAACTGGCAGATGTTACAAACTCACGGTTTAGTTTTTGACAGCTTCTATAGTTCTTGCTTTGCACAGCGGTACATACGATATATCATGCACCTTATTCGATGGGGAAAGAGCCGAGATCCCTTCACCGGGAGTGACCTCTTTAGCGAAACTAGAAAAAGCCTCAAAAACACTCCTTTTTCAAAAACCACTTGATTCTACGACGATATCAAGTTCATTACGCTCATGGTTTTCTGAAAAACCTGCGTAGCCCTCCGTCATTTCAGATAGAGACTAGTTAGTATTCGTGCTACATTTGTTGACCTTAGCCAAGGCGTGGTGTACGGTAGCTAATTAGTATTTATCTGCTAAAACATGAGATGTGATTGAGTTAGGGTAGTCATACAACTTTGTTGACCTTAGCCAAGGGTCGTACGGGTGGGTTTAATTCAATCGGGAAATGACGGGTTGAACTTGGCTAGCACTTATGATTTGTTGACCTTAGCCAAGGTCATAAGTTGCTAGGGGTAAAAGCATTATCGGGAATTTCAAGTGTTGAAATTTGCAATGAGATTGCATACCTCCTATGAGATAGTTGGATCCCGATACTCACTGCGAGTAAGAGTTACTCCTGGGAGAGTTTTACACAGGACAATTAGCCGATCAAGTAGGTGTCTAGAAAGGTGTTAACGGGGTTATGCCTCTGGGAAAACGAGGTTTATTTTAATTAGGTCCGTGCGAAAGCACGGGGAACCTCCCTCAAGTACCGACACTGATCTGGCTGAAAGATTGACGAAATTGTAGGGTGTAATTAATCCCGGCTAATCTTACCTTTTAGGGTTTGGAGGAAGATTTGATAAAAACAGTGGGAGACATCCTGATTAGATAAGATAATAACCAATCTAATCTTGCAAGAGCATACGCTAAAGTTTTTTCTTCTCTCTCTCTCCAGGTAGCGACCATATCAGGCCATAATCAAGATAATAATATGGATGTATTGACTGAACCCGCTTATTATACTGAGCAAGAGAACGTTGGTCACGTTCTTTCTTATAAGAGTTATAAGACTGAACAGGAAATAGGAGAATATCTGGATTCTCACACCGCCCAAACGGAGAACATGCATGTTGATGCACCTTCTTCGGGTGTGTTAGTTATTGAGAACTGTTTCTCAGTTTACCCTACGTCATGGGTATTAGATACCGGATCGGGATCCCACATATGTAAATTGTTACATGGGCTACGTAAAGGTAAAGAACTAGGAAAAGGTGATCATTCCGTTCAAGTAGGGAATGGTGCAAGTATTGCAGCCAAAGCAATTGGCGAATATCACCTAGTATTACCAAGTCGTAATAAACTGATTCTGAATTAGTGCTATTATATACCGAACATGATGTGCAACATTATATCAGTTTCTTTATTAAATAAAGAAGGATATAATTTTGTAGTAAAGGATAATGTTATGAACATATTCCTAGATCAAAAGTTGATTAGATCAGGCTCGTTACATAATGGCATATTCATTCTCAATCAAAATACAGTCCTTAATATACAAAACACACACAAGAGGAAGAGTTCAGAAATGAACGAATTCTTCTTGTGGTATTGTAGACTTGGTCATATCAATGCGACACGACTTGCTAAGTTACATAAGGATGGATATTTGAATCCGTTCGAACTATCATCTTATGATACTTTTCATTCATGTCTCAAAGGAAAAATGACCAAAACTCCGTTTAATGGACACGGAGAAAGAGTTGTGGAACTCTTAGGACTGGTATATAGTGAAGTATGCGGTCCTATGTCTACGCATGCCAGGAACGGTTCTTCCTACTTCATTACATTCACTGACGATCTCTCTAGATACGGATATATGTTCCTGATAAAACACAAATCTGAAGCTTTTGAGAAATTCAGAGAATATAAGCACGAAGTAGAGAACCAAACGGGCAAAAGTATTAAGATCCTTCGATCTGATCGAGGAGGAGAATACTTGAGCAATGAGTTCCTAGATTATCTAAAAGAGAATGGGATTCTCTCTCAGCTTACTCCTCCTTATACACCACAGCACAACGGTGTATCGGAACGGAGGAATCGCACCCTATTAGATATGGTACGCTCTATGATGAGTACAGCTGAGTTACATATTTCCTTCTGGGGGTATGCGCTGGAGACAGCCATATACCTATTGAATAGAGTTCCAACTAAATTTGTGCCTACCACTCCATATGAGATATGGAATGGGAAGAGACCATCTCTTAAAAGAGTTAAGATATAGGGTTGTCCGGCCTATATTAAAAAGCAAAATCCGGATAAGCTCGAGGCACGATCAGTTCTTTGTAAGTTTGTAGGATATCCAAGCAATTCGTATGGATATCTATTCTACCACAGTGAATAACAAAAGGTGTTTGTTGCTCAACATGCCACCATTTTAGAAAAGAAATTTCTTGCAAAAGAAATTAGTGGCGATGAGGTAAAGCTGGAAGAGGTTCCAGCACCGCAAACTACAACTGATGATTTATTGAAACCCGAGAATTCAGTAGTACCCGACGAACCCCAGCCTCTCCGCCGATCCAGCAGGGTTTCTCATCCACTTGAGAGATATTACGGTTTTCTCATTGATGGTGAAAGCGAGGATTACATCATGGAAGATGATGACCCGACTAGTTTCGAGCAGGCCATCACGAGTGGTGACTCTGTGAAATGGCTGGATGCAATGCGATCTGAGATGGAATCCATGTACACCAACAAAGTATGGACTTTGGAAAATGCTCCTAAAAGGGTAAAACCCATTGGGAGCAAGTGGATCTTTAAAAAGATACTTGGTGTAGATGGAAAAGTTGAGACTTTCAAAGCTAGACTTGTTGCAAAGGGTTTTCGTCAACGACCAGGTATGGATTATGACGAAACCTTTTCTCCAGTGGCTATGCTTAAGTCCATCCGGATCTTACTTGCCATTGCTGCATACCATGACTACGAAATCTGGAAAATGGATGTTAAGACCACCTTTCTAAACGGTGATTTAGAAGAGTGCGTGTACATGACTCAGCCAGAGGGCTTCGTAGATAGTGGGAGCAGCGGAAAGGTGTACAAGCTGCTTAAATCCATTTATGGGTTAAAGCAAGCATCGCGGAGTTGGAACATCTGTTTTGATGTTGTAGTCAGAGTTTGACTTCATCAAAAATATAGATGAACCTTGTATCTATAAGAAGGTTGCAGAGAGTAAGGTTGTATTCCTCGTATTGTACGTGGATGACATACTCTTGATAGGAAATGATGTTCCTATGCTGCAATCAGTCAAGCTCTTCTTATCACAAAGATTCTCAATGAAAGATCTAGGTGATGCCTTCTGCATATTGGGAATCATGATCTATAGAGATAGATCTAAACGGATACTGGGATTGTCCTAATCCAGGTACATTGACACCATACTAAAGATGTTTAGTATGGAAGAATCCAAGCGTGGGAACCAACCCACGATCTCTGGACTCACTCTCTCCAAAGAGATGTCTCCCAAGACTGATTTGGAAAGAGCTCGCATGCAAGGGATACCCTATACTTCGGCAGTAGGCTCTATCATGTATGTGATGCTATATACCAGACCCGATGTAGCATACTCACTAAGTGTAGTGAGTCGGTATCAAGCAGATCCTGAAGAGAGTCACTGGACAGCTGTGAAGAACATTCTCAAAGTACTTGCAAAGGACTAAAGAGATGTTCTTGGTGTATGGTAACGGAGAACTCCAGGTGGAGTCCTTTACCGATTCCAGCTTCTAAAGTGATAAGGACGACTCTAAGTCGCATTCGGGATTTATCTTTACCCTCAATGGAGGGGCGGTATGTTGGAAAAGTTCCAAACAGGATACCGTTGCAGACTCGACGATGGAGGCTGAATACATCGCTGCCAACGATGCTGCCAAAGAGGCTGTCTGGATAAAGAATGTTCATTAGTGAACTTGGTGTGGTTCCATCCATTGAGCATCCAATACCTTTGTATTGCGATAACAATGGAGCTGTGGTTTTGTCCAAGGAACCCAGGTCTCATAAAAAGTCCAGACATATTCTGAGGCGGTATCACCTGATCAGGGAGATAGTTGATCGCCGGGAAATCGAGGTCAGGAGAGTAGATACGAATGACAACACTGCGGATCCACTCACGAAGGCCATTCCCCAGTTACAGTTTGAGAGATTATTCGGGATGTTAGGTATGAGATACTACAGCAGCTGGCCTTAGTGCAAGTGGAAGATTGTTAGTTATGTATATGCCCTAGAGGCCATTGTTGTACATATGATGTATATTATAATGGATGCTTGGATATATAGAGAGAGGACTTTCTTGCTCGTCATGATAGTATGCTATTTGGTTTCATTTTATCTTAACATGTTGACTTGTATTGGTTTACTGTCTTACTCTCACATGTTGATAAAGCCCTTAGGATCTGTACTCGACTACTGGGACTATGATGAGATCATACTAGTGGGGCCACGGTAGTCGATGAGTACATCCTATAACTGTTCCTAGTCAAGAGTATATCGAGACAGAGCAAGCTTGCTTCCGATCTTCGATAAGAAAGATGATTTGCCTTGAAGTTTCCTTAACCCAATCTCTCACTCACTAATGAGGTGAACACCCTCATCTAAATGGCAAGGATAGATGAAGATGATGAAGTAGGATTTTAGCTCTCATTTGTTTTCTTATTCTCACTCACTTTCATCACAAAAATCAAATCAAGAAAACTTTGCAAAGAGGAAGAAGAAGATGAATCCTTTTGTGATGAATCATGAAAGTCAAGTATGAGGTTAGAAAATGCAACCATGGTCAATATAACCTTTGTAGAGATTTAATCAAGGCTAAGGGTTTGGGTTGGGTTAAGAATGAGTCACTTAAAATATCAATCATAATATCTTAGCTCATGACAAAATAAATCCTTCTAGAAACATCAAGAAAGAACTAACCCATATCAAACCCTAACCTTGTTTAATCTCCAATAAATATGTTGCATTAATAACCATATCATGTTACAATATTATATATCACATATATAATATTTATTTTAACAAAATAAAATAATACAATTAGCATATATCGCATATATATCAATGTATTACCCGAGTGAGAAAAAGAATCTTTTAGTGAGCTTATATTAGTTAATGTAATTTAATATATCATATATATAATTATACATTAAATCATCGAATCAACACTTGATCGGACAATCCGGCTATATCGCATATAACCGACTAATATCTCATTTACCGATTCATCGAATCAACACTTGATCCGATGACCCTGCTGATATCAAATATCGCGAGAATAGAATACGGTATCTCATATCGCATTATGCTCGGTCCAGCACATATCACATATGTGCCCCTACTCCGTTTTACCTAAGTCAAGAAACCTCTGTGTAGAACTCTAAAGAATCGTCAATACGCCGACAGTAGGTGATGATCATATCAAACACCCACAAGCTGCAAGCGGTCAGATAAACATAACAGCCACCCAGGTATTAAGCGATCAGAAGATCAACAAGCAATCCTGTACATTCTCCTGCGAATCCAATCAGTAACACTCCCGTACAGTCCGGTCTCGTCGTCTGATATGTCGCATATCTCGCCTAGGGGTGGTAAACGTCAGACCCCGGTAGCTTGATAAGTCATGTCGATATGAGGTCTATAACAGTTCGAGAAACTACTGATAACACTTACCAATAAATCTCAGCAACCCTGGCCAGGGATTTCCAGTTATAACCAATCGAACACAGCACAACATTAACTCCCTATACCGGGAGAGACGAATCCCCTCCTATCGCTCATTGCCTCCATGTGATTCGGGACTATACCCAAAAGCCACCTTTTTGCACACCCTCTTAGACGTGGTATGATGGAAATCAAAGCACAGTGGGAATCACACAAGACTCTATGACGATCTCGGGTCAACAGACTACTCTGTATTAGTGTCACCGGAGAACTGCCATCTGACGTGAGGTATAATACCATCTGGGAGTTCTCAGCGAGTCCGTCCAGTGTACCCAGTCTCTACTGAGCACCCGTACACCATCCTTGATGTTAAACACCGATGGATATGGGATCATCCATCGCCCATCATATGGGTCAAGATGCGTATACGCTAGTCTACTCTGGCGTATCGATGCCCTGTCTCGATACACCCTCGACTAGGAACAGTTATAGGATGTACTCGTCGACTACCGTGGCCCCACTAGTATGATCTCATCATAGTCCCAGTAGTCGAGTACATATCCTAAGGGCTTTATCAACATGTAACATAGAGACAATTAGAGTACATGTTAAGATAAAGTACAACCAGATAGCATACTATCATGTCGAGCAAGAAAGTCCTCCCTATATGTGTCCAAGCATCCATTACAATATACATCGTATGTACAGTAATGGCCTCTAGGGCATACATATAACTAACAATCTCCCACTTGCACTAGGACCATCTGTTGTGGTATCACATACCCATCAATTAGCTGTGGTTGAAGTATCTCATACTCAACCATCCTATAAAAGTCTCTACTGGGAAAAAGGCCTTTGTGAGTGGATCCGCACTGTTGTCCTCTGTGTCTACTCTCCTAAACTCGATCTTCCTGGAGATCAACCATCTCCATGATCAGGTGATACTGCCTAAGAATTATATCTGGATTTCTGATGGGACGGGCGTTCCTAGGCCAAAGCCATAACTCCATTGTCACACAATGGTTGGAACGAAGTTCATCTCATGAACTTTTAAATATCCAGGCTGCCTCTTTAGTAGCATCCTTGGTAACGATGTATCTTACCTTTAATCATCTAGTAAGTCACGGTATCTAGCTTGGAACTCTTCCAACATACCGTCCCTCCACTGACCGTAAAGACAATACCTGCGACTGACATTCAGTCGTCCTTATCACCCTGGAACCTTTCCAGTGATTCTCCCCAGGATCGATTGATACCATCTCACTACAACTAGTGAGAATCCTAACATCCAATTACATCTATCTCATAGATTAAAACCCAGGATTTAGGAGGTATCACTTTGATTCTATATGGAGAATCTTTGTGATAAGCGGAGATTGACCGATCGTAGCATAGGAAACTCCTTCCCTATCAAGCATCCACGTACTCTACGAGGATCACCACCATACTCTCTACTATCCTTTTTGTATATATAAGGTTTATCTACCATTTTGATGAAGTCAAACTCTTTGACTATCACATCAAAACAGATGTTCCAACTCCGCGATGCCTGCTTTATCACATAAAACATCTTGTACACTTTTCCACTGCTCCCACTGTCTACGAAGCCCTCTGGTTATGTACTTATAGACGCTCTCTTCTAAAACATCATTTAGAAAAGCAGTCATGACACCCAACCACCAGATATCGAAGTCATGGTATTTAGTCATGGCAAGTAGGATCTGGATGGACTTAAGCATAGCTTTGAAAGTCTCAACTTTTCCATGTACACCAAGTAATCTTCTCAAGATATACTTACTCCTGATGGGGATTTAACCCTTCAGATAAACCAACCAAAATCCATACTTTGTTGGTGTATAAGGATTCCATCTCCGATCACTAAGCATCCAGCCATTCTTACAGAGTCCCACTCCTGATGGCCAGCTCGAAACTAGTTGGGTCATCATCTCATGATGCAATCCTCGCTCCCACTGTCACAGAGAAACCAAAGTATCTCTCAGGTGGGTGAGGAACCCTACTAGATCGGCGGAGAGGCTGAGGTTCGTTAGAATCTATTGAATCCCTTGGTTCTACCAAATCATCTGCTGTAGTTTGTATAGCTGGAACTCCTTCCAGTTCTACCTCATGACCACTAATTTTTACACAAGAAATTCCCTTTCACAAAGGTGGCATGATGAGAAACAAAACATCTTTTGTTTCTCGGTTAGGTAGAAGATATTCCCTTGCGAATGCTTGGGATATCCAACAAACTTCCACAGATCTGACTTTGCCTCGAGCTTGTCCGGATTTTGCTTTTCAGACATAGGCCAGACAACCCAAAATCTTAACAAACTTAAGATATGGGCTCTTACCTTTCCATATCACATATGAAGTGGTAGGCAACTGATTTGATTTGAACCATATTCAATAGTTATGCAGCTTCTTAAGTGCATAACTCTCAAAAGGAAATAGGAAACTCAGTAATACTCATCATAGAGCACACCATATCACATAGGGTGCTTTGCTCTGCCCCGATATACCATCATGCTATGGTGTATACGGAGGAGTATTGCTGAGAGAGAATCTCATTCTCCTTTAGAATAGTCCAGGAATTTCGTGCTCTAGTATTCTCCTTCTTGATCCCATCAAATGACATAATACTTATACCAATTTTTGGTTCTCTACTTCTAACTTATATTCTGTGAATATCTCAAAAGTTTCGGACTTGTGTTTCAACGGGAACATATGTCTGAATATTGAGAGATCATCAGATAATATAATGAAGTACAAAGAACAGGTCTTAGCATGTGTAGACAGGGGACCTTACATACATCATCATGTATCAATCCCAAGAGTTCACTAACTCTTTCCCTTTCTCCAATAAATAGAGCTGTGACCATCTTATCTTTGTGTCATGACCGGCAAGTTTCACAAGATGTAAATTCAAACAAATTTAAATATGCACCTTAATGTAACTTCAGCTAGTCGGGTCACATTGATATGACCTAGTCTACAATACCTCAAGAAGGATCCGTTCATTTATGAATTCTTCCTCTTGTGTGTGTTCTGTATACTAAGAACTGTGGTTTGATTTAGAACGTCAATACTTTTAGATAACATGCATGAACCGATCAACTCTTGATATAGGAAATGTTCAAAACATTATCCAACAATACAAAATTATATCCTTCTTTACTAATAAAGAGACTGATATGATGTTGTATATCAGGTTCGGTATCTAATAACATTCGTTCAGAATCAATGTATTTGCTAATACAAGGTGATAGTTACCAACAGACTTGGCTGCAACACTTGCACCGTTTCTATCTCATGAAACCTATCATCCGTTCTCAGTTCTCTACCTATCTGTAGCCCATGTAACAAATTACATTTGCAGGATCCTGATCCGGTATCTCATACCCAAGACTTAAAGGATACTGAGAAACAGTTCTCTGTAATGAACACACCCGAAGATGATGCATCAACATGCACTTTCTTCGTTTGGACGGCACGGGAATTCTGGTAATCCCTAATTTTCTGCTCTGTCTTATAACAATTATAAGTTGGAGCGGGACCAACGTTCCCCAGCTCAGTATAACAAGCGGGTTCGGTCAATACATCCGTATTATTATCTTGATTAAGGTGTGATATGGTCGCTACCTGGAGAGAGAGGGTGAAGAAAACACTCAGCGTATGTTCTTGCAAGATTAGATTGGTTATCTAATATATCTAATCAGGATGTCTCCCACTATTTTAGTCAAATCTTCTTTCAAACCCTAAAAGGAAAGACTAACCGGAATTAATTACACGCTACAAGTTTGTCAATCTTTGAACCAGGCCAGTGCCGGTACTTTGAGGGAGGTTCCCCGTGCTTTCGCACGAACCTAATTAAAGTAAAGCTCGTTTTTCCAGGGGCGTAACCCCGTTGACACCTTTCTAGACACCTACTTCATCGGCTAATTGTAATGTGTAAAACTCTCCCAGGAGTAACTCTTACTCGCAGCGGGTATCGGAATCCAACTATCTCATATAAGGTATGCAATCTCATTGCAAATTTCAACACTTGAAATTCCCAATAATATTTTGCCCCTAGCATCTTATGACCTTGGCTAAGGTCAACAAATTATAAGTGCTAGCCAAATTCAACCCGTCATTTCCCGATTGAATTAAACCCACCCGCACGACCCTTGGCTAAGGTCAACAAAGTCGCACGACTACCCTAACTCAATCGCATCATGTGCTTATACAGATAAGCACTAATTAGCTACCGCACACTACGCCTTGGCTAAGGTCAACAAACGCAGCACGAATACTAAGTAGTACTTATCTGAAATGACGGAGGGCTACGACAGGTTTTTAAGAAAACCTTTTGCGTAATGAACTTGATATCATTGTAGAATCGAGTGATTTTAAATGGAGTGTTTTTTAGGTTTTTCTAGTTTTGCTAAAGAGGTCACTCCCGGTGAAGGGATGATCGGCTCTTTCCTCATCGAATAAGGTGCAGGATATTTCACAAATATCACTATGCAAAGCAAGAACTATAGAAGCAATCAAAAGACAAACCGAGTTTATAGCATCTGCTAGTTTTACTAAAGAGGCCACTCCCGGTGAAGAGATCTCGGCTCTTTCCTTATCGAATAAGGTGCCGGAAGTTCTACAAGGAACACCGCTATGCAAAGAAAGAACTAGAGCTATCAGTTTTTAAACAAGTTTCTACAATATCTTTAGGTTTCTTTTATTTCATTAATCTCATTAATGAAGTCCCATTTTATTATGCTTCACAAGTATCAGATATGAAACGAAATCAACAGTATATAATATATATCTCATATATATAATATAAACATTCGTCTCAGGCAGTAATATGATCTCATCACAGAACATTGCAGCAGAAGAACATATATGAAATATTGGATATACTAGGATGTCCGTGTTTTAATACGAGCATGTATAAAACACGGATTCCACGGTCGCGGTGAATAGCCAAACCCACATCCCTAGACCCCTACGAGAGCGGCAAGTAACACTGCCAATTCTAGAGTTAGGAGACCCGGTCTCGACTCCTCGAGATGGTCTTCCACTGTACCCTAGAACCCGGTTACTTGTGCTCCCCGCCTTGGGTCTACCTATGCGGAAAAATAAATAATATACAATGGTGACATCATCCTCAGCCCGGAAGTGCCCCAATAAAAGAATATTGCATACAAATCAATTTTACATGAATGAAAATGAAAAACTCTCATCTCACATAAAACCCCTGGCTATTCAAACACGACGATCCAATATAACATATCACAGCAACACATAATATCTCATATCATCAACGTAAGTAAGTATGCATACACCGATTGTCGTTGATGTATAACAACGAAAAACAGCGATACAACTATATACTACACTTACGGTCGCAGAAAAGAAAGTGTAAAACTACAACAGTTGGAATCCGCAACCTCCTTAGACATCGCATGCCTAACTAAATGAATTCCTTATACATCTCATTCCTAACAATTATAAACCCTGCATTTTAGTCTCATTATCGAAAACTCTTTTCAATATCAAGTCGGACAATTCAACAAGATTCCCGACATCTTGATCGAATGCTCGTCGCAAACTTTAGTAGACAGCCGCACCCCCGATGCCGTCGACGAAGTGCATTAAGGCGGAACACCGCTGCCGCGAGCACCCGAACGGATGCTTTTGGTGACGGGGTTCTCCTACAGTCACTTGGTCAGGGCTATGGGGCGTGGTTGTCTATTAAGTTTACCCGGTGAGTATCCGCGTACGCTACGTGATTGCGACGGACTTTTGATCACATCAAAATTCCGTGGCAACCAATCATCTGAGACTGAACTGCTAGATTTACAACATTCAAATTAGTTATCTTATAACTACTTGTGGATTCCAAATATTGTATCACATTCCAGATAAATAGACAATGTTAAACTTTCCGATCGAATAAACAAACACCCAAGTTTTCCTAAATAGTTCTCAACACTTGAAATTAGTTTAAAAACATCCATCACATGCCACAGTACCAATGGTCCAGCCGTAGAAGGGTCAAGCGAACGCCTCACATATGGCACGCCGTACTGCCCCAAATCCTAAGGTTTAGAGGTGGTTCAAGACGGTCACATAATCGAGTTAAGGTTTGTTGTCTTCTAGAGGGTCCACCGCGTTACTTGCACGACTTAGAACGTTCTTAAACTACGGAAAAATCCAACGCTTGGAAATTTTCTGGCAGGGGAAAAAGTGTGTTATTGATATCCGTTCGAACTTTTTAACACGTTCTAAAAATTATCCGGAAAAACTTAAACGAAGTTAAATTATCCGATCGAATCAACGAGTCCCCAATACACCCCAGAAAACTCAACACTTGAGTAAGAATTAAAAATTCTCAGAAGAATGCAAGAACACCTACGGATGTTACTGTAGGAAAAGCTAACAATAATTCGCTTGTACGGCCGCGGAACCGCCGCGCGACGCATGGTCCTGCCGCGGTTCCGCGGCGCTTTTTGCGAATTACTGTGTCGTTTTTTACAGTATTCCATATAATTCTCTGCTGATTTTTTTGAGCATTTTTAATACAGAAAAAATCACATTTTTAGAAAATATCCAGAGAGGGGTCTAAACCGGGTATTCGGAGTTCGATCAGACTTTAAACTTCGTCTAGACTTTGCCTAAAGCTCTAGCCTGGCTCTGATACCACGGTAGGGTTACTAGGCACTCTAACAAGGTTCTACAAGGCATCAACCATACCCGATTAAAAATTTAGCCGTGCCGAACAAGCCTAACCAAGATCTTTATACTAGAGTTTAGGTGAAACAAAGTATGTTAAACACTTTAACACTAAATGAGAGGGATTACAACCTTTGTAGATCCTGTCCTTCACTTCTAAAGCTCCGTGTTGAGATCCTTTCGCTGCGATCATCGTGCATCCGGACTCTAGAGAGGCTCCACGAAGAGAAAGATGCAAGCTTGCTTCCGATCTTCGATAACAAAGATGATCTACCTTGAAGTTTCCTTAACCCAAGCTCTCACTCACTAATGAGGTGAACACCTTCATCTAAATGGCAAGGATAGATGAGGATGATGAAGTAGGATTTTAGCTCTCATTTGTTTTCTTATTCTCACACAGTTTCATCACAAAAATCAAAGCAAGAAAGCTTTGCAAAGAGGAAGAAGAAGATGAATCCTTTTGTGATGAATCGTGAAAGTCAAGTATGAGGTTAGAAAATGCAACCATGGTCAATATAACCTTTGTAGAGATTTAACCAAGGGTAAGGGTTTGGGTTGGGTTAAGAATGAGTCACTTAAAATATCAATCATAATATCTTAGCTCATGACAAAATAAATCCTTCTAAAAATATCAAGAAAGAACTAACCCAAATCAAACCCTAACCTTGTTTAATCTCCACTAAACATGTTGCATTAATAACCATATCATGTTACAATATTATATATCACATATATAATATTTATTGTAACAAAATAAAATAATACAATTAACATATATCGTATATATATCAATGTATTACCCGAGTGAGAAAAATAATCTTTTAGTTAGCTTATATTAGTTAATGTAATTTAATATATCATATATATAATTATACATTAAATTATCGAATCAACACTTGATCCGACAATCCGGTTATATCGCATATAACCGACTAATATCTCATTTACCAATTCATCGAATCAACACTTGATCCGATGATCCGGCTGATATCAAATATCGCGAGAATAGAATACGGTATCTCATATCGCATTATCCTCGGTTCTGCACATATCACATATGTGCCCCTACTCCGTTTTGCCTGAGTCAAGATACCTCTGTGTAGGACTTTAAAGAATCGTCAATACGCCGGCAGTAGGTGGTGATCATATCAAACACCCACAAGCTGCAAGCGGTCAGCTAAACGTAACAGCCACCCAGGTATTGAGCGATCAGAAGATCAACAAGCAAGCATGTACATTCTCCTGCGAATCCAATCAGTAACACTCCCGTACAGTCCGGTCTCGTCGTCTGATATGTCTCATATCTCGCCTAGGGGTGGTAAACGTCAAACCCCAGTAGCTTGATAAGTCGTGTCGATATGAGGTCTATAACAGTTCGAGAAACTACTGATAACACTTACCAATAAATCTCAGCAACCCTGGCCAGGGATTTCCAGTTATAACCAATCGAACACAGCACAACATCAACTCCCTATACCGGGAGAGACGAATCCCCTCCTATCGCTCATTGCCTCCATGTGATTCGGGACTGTACCCAAAAGCCACCGTTTTACACACCCTCTTGGACGTGGTATGATGGAAATCAAAGCACAGTGGGAATCACACAAGACTTTATGACGATCTCGGGTCAACAGACTACTCTGTACCAGTGTCACCGGAGAACTGCCATCTGACGTGAGGTATAATACCATCTGGGAGTTCTCAGCGAGTCCGTCCAGTGTACCCAGTCTCTACTGATCACCCGTACACCATCCTTGATGTCAAACACCGATGGATATGGGATCATCCATCGCCCATCATATGGGTCAAGATGCGTATACGCTAGTCTACTCTGGCGTATCGATGCCCTGTCTCGATACACCCTCGACTAGAAACAGTTATAGGATGTACTCGTCGACTACCGTGGCCCCACTAGTATGATCTCATCATAGTCCCAGTAGTCAAGTACATATCCTAAGGGCTTTATCAACATGTAATATAGAGACAATCAGAGTACATGTTAAGATAAAGTACAACCAGATAGCATACTATCATGTCGAGCAAGAAAGTCCTCCCTATATATGTCCAAGCATCCATTACAATATATATCGTATGTACAGTAATGGCCTCTAGGGCATACATATAACTAACAATCCACGCATGGCGAGATTCGCAGATCGGCGGTTACGCCTGTGAGCGGTGGCCTCGGTCAGAGGGCCGAGGAAGACGGTCTCGGCCGGGGGCTCGGGGACGAGCGAAGAGGCCGAGGAGCCCTGGCCCTATGACAGCTTGGCATGAGTCATGGGACCGAGGAGACCAGCCTACAGGGAGCCCTGAGGAGGACCAGCCTGTGTTTGCGGGTCGGGTAAAGGATGGCCTGGTCGGCCCCCATGGGCCCCTTCTTCTGAGTTTTAGGGCACGTCACCCGCCACGTGTCATGATCTTGGGGATCACCGACATTGAGCACTATCATTAACCCCCCACTCTTGTTCCGACCAGATAGTGGTCGGGTCAGGAGTGGACTGCCGGGCCTCCCGAGGTGAGATCCCTTCTAGGGTTTCGTCGGGACGAGTCCTCGGGCCGTCGGTTGTCTTTTCCGCTAGCGAATCGAGGCGAGATCTTTGCATTTAAAGAAGGTGCGCCGGTTCTTACACTCTGCAGTCGAAGCGACGGTCCACGTGTCGAGCGTCAATTAATCGATGCGACGTGCGCAGGTCTGTGTCGTCTGATGGGATGCGGTCCAGCGCTGGGCTGCCACGTGGAACGATCGGAGCCGCTGGGCGCAAGGAGCCGTTTCGGCAGGAGACGATGGGCGCCGCTGGATGAGGCCGTATGCGGCAAGAAATATGAGTGGGGTCTGCCCCAGGGCCCTTACTCTTTCATATTTTTTTCTTCCAAGCCTCAGCTGCTCGGCGCTCGTCTCCCCCCTTTCGCTTTCAACCTTTGAAAAATTTCTTTTCCCAGGTTAGATGTCTTCCTCTGTAGAATCAGTAGACGTTGTAGGAGTAGATGCTAGGGTTCCTTTAGATGTGTCTGAGTCTCCTCGGGGAGCAGGGGCTGGACCCTCCCCCGGGTCTGTGAGGAGGGGGCCGCCTCCAGGGAGGAGGAGGCAGATGTAGCCCCCAGCACCTCGTGCTGGGTGAGGCATGAGGATGAGCTCGCCAATGCTCGGGCTCGCTTCCACATTCCCCCACGCTACATACTCCGTCTGGCCGAGAAGGGAGAGAGGGCAGACCAGGTACGTGGCAGGAAGATTGCCCTATATTTGGAAGCTTTTTGGAGAGGAATACGCCTGCCCTTCTCTCCTGAGGTCATCGCCGCTCTGAACTTCTTCGGTTTGGCCCCCGGCCAGTTAGTGTCGAATGCACGGAGGATTCTCCTTGGGTTCTTGATCCGCCTGAGGCTGCATGCGGTTCCTTTCCGTCTTTCCCTTCTTGATTCCTCCCTCGTTTTCAAGAGTCACCCTGGTGGTCGTGCTGGCGACCCGAGATGGGTTTACTTTACTTTTAGGAAGCGGACCGGGGTCGCTGTTGAGTCCAGGTTCGTGGCCTTGCCCTCCTCCATTCATGATTGGAAAAAGAAATTTTTCTTCGTCTCCCCTCCCGAGGGCGAGGACTGGCCAGTGCCCACCAAATGGTCAAGGGAGAAGTGTCTGCCGGGGAACCAGTCCGACGACCCCGCTGCGGTGAGAGTGGCGTTATGGGAGCCTATCCCTCGACATGACGTGCTGCTGTCCGAGAGGGTCTTGAGCTGGGTCGGGCTTAGCCCCGTCGAGTTCGTCGGTAAGTTAGGCTTGCTTTCTGGGTTTATGTTTTACTCGTGTTGCAGATTAGTTGGGTGTTTGTTTCATACAGTATCCATGGACTTCGGCTCCCTCCGAGATTCTATGCGCCAGCCCAGGCAGCCTACCAGGGCTGGCGGCGCCAGTTCTTCTCAGGCGCAGCCCGCCCCGGTGGCGGCTCCCCGAGGACGCTCGGCGGCGGATCCTGCCCCGGGCCCCAGCAGAGCATCAGGTCAGAAGCGGGCCCTTATTCTGGAGGACAAGACCTCGGAAGAGGAGATCGGCTCCCCCTCTGAGCCGCTCAAGAGGAGTTCCCAGAGACCTTCCTGGGGCCGGTCTTCGCCGACCGTAGTAGAGGAAGGGGGCTCCGGTTCGCGGTGCCGTCAGGGCTGTCGGTCGCGGACAGCTTCTTGCATGAAATAGAGACCTCGGCCAGGGGTCGGGTTCCTTGGGGAACCCTCAGGGCTCAGCTGGCGTCGATCGCCCAGAAGTCCGTGCAGGTAAGCCCCCGGTTCATTGTGAGATTTGGTGTCTCCTTCATTTCTCTGATCTTTTTTATGTCTTCCCAGGTTCTCCAGCACGTGGCCCTCGCCCTTTGCATGGAGACCGAGGTGGTAGCCCCGGCGGTGGAGGACGCAGGCCAGCTCGTCGCGTTGCAAGAGAGCTCCAGGCGAGAGCAGGAGGCGATGTCGGCGAGGATCGCCGCCTTAGAGGGCGAGGTGGATGCCGGGATAAGGGAGGTCGCCCGGCATCGCGAGGCCGCCGCGATCGCCGAGGGCAAGCTCGAGGACTCCTAGGTTCTCGCCGGCAACCTGAAGAGGATGGTGAAGGCCCTCCGAAAAGAGCTAGGGCCGGCGGCCGAGGCCTTTAAGTCGGCTGAATCGAGGGCCGTGGCGAGCTATAAGGGGTCGAAAGATTTTTATGACGACCTGGCCATGGCCACGGCTCGCATTTGGCACGACTCCCTCGATGCCGTCAAGTCTCGGATGTCTGGGTTCGACGACGCGGATCTCCGGGCCGAGTTCCCCCTCGTGGGCGCGGACCCAGCGCCCCAAGTGGTGGAGAGGCTCCCGGCGAGGAGGTGGCCGAGGACCCAGCGCCCCAAGTGGTGGAGGTCGAGGACCTCGAGGTCGCGCCCGGACCCGAGGTGTAGATCCCCCGTTCTCCTATCTTCATTTTGTTTTTCTTTTGAATTTTGTAAGGCTGGGGAGCCCAAAAAAATACCTTTTGTAAAAAAAACTTGTCTTTGGCAGTAGTAATAAAGTTTTTCTCAGCTCCATAGAATTGCGTTCTGCCATCTATTTGTGAAGAATGCTTGTGGAATATTTTTTTGCCTGTACTGTTATGCTTTTACGTCAGGTTGGCCATCTGTCTAGCGATCGTCCGTCGAGTTGTCTGCAATCACTTGCCAACGATCGCTTCTGAGGAGGTATCTGCCTGGGCCCCGAAGTCGAGGGAAGATCGTTTAGACTTAGACAGACCTGACGCCTGTCACTGGGGTCTCGGGTCCTCCGCGGACACAGAGCATCTCTGATTCCGAGCATTGGTCACCATCCGGGGGTGGCTGGGCAGGGTAGCTACCCCGTCACCTCTTGCAAAGGCTTTATGCTTCCTGGCGCGGTGGTAGAGGAGTTGCCCACCAAGGGTGGCCGAGCAGGGAGCTGCTCGGTTGCCTCTTGCGAGGGCTTGGGTCTTTAGCGTTTGAGGGGTTGTAAGAGGCCCACTAAGGATGTCCGGGCAGCGGAGCTGCGCAGCGGCCTCTGGGCGAGGGCTTTGACCTCTGGCGTCATGGGTAGGCAACTACCTGCCTGGGATGAACGAGCGGGGCAGCCGCTTCTATCCTGGCGTCGCGGGTAGGGAGCTACCAACCGGAGTTTTTACCGAGCAGGGTAGCTGCTCGGTTGCCTCTTGCAAGGGCTTTGATCCTTCAGGACGGGGACCGAGCAGGTTAATGCCCAGTGCCTTTTGGCGAGGACTTTGATCCCTGTCGGTTGTGGTAGGAAGCTACCAGCCGGGGATGGCCGAGCGAGGACCCGACTGCCTCTGGGAGGACTTTGGTCCTTGGCGCGGGAAGATCTATAAGGCTGTAAGAAGCCTACTAAGGACCCTTGGCCGGGCAGGGTTACCGCCTGGTGCCTTTTGGCGAGCGCTTTGACCTCTGGCGTCGTGGGGAGGCAACTACCAGCCTGAAATGAACGAGCGGGGCAGTCGCTTCTATCCTGGCGTCACGGGTAGGGAGCTACAGCCGGAGTTTTTACCGAGCAGGGTAGCTGCTCGGTTGCCTCTTGCGAGGGCTTTGATCCTTCAGGACGGGGACCGAGCAGGGTTACTGCCCAATACCTCTTGGCCAGGACTTTGATCCCTGTCGGTTGTGGTAGGAAGCTACCAGTCGGGGATAGCCGAGCGAGGACCCGACTGCCTCTGGGGGGACTTTGGTCCTTGGCGCAGGAAGAGCTATAAGGCTGTAAGAAGCCTACCAAGGACCCTTGGCCGGGCAGGGTTACTGCCCGATGCCTCTTGGTGAGGGCTTTTGTCCTGAAAGATAGCCGAGCGAGGGAACCTCGGGCTCGACTGCCTCTGAGAGGGCTTTTTGATCCCCGGCGTTGTGGCGGGGAAGCTGCCCGCTGGGGATAGCCGAGTGAGGGAACCTCGGGCTCGACTGCCTCTGAGAGGACTTTTTGATCCCCGGTGTTGTGGCAGGGAAGCTTCCCACTGGGGATAGCCGAGCGAGAGAACCTCGGGCTCGACAGCCTCTGGGAGGGCTTTTTGATCCCCGGCGTTGAGGCAGGGAAGCTGCCCGCTGGGGACGACCAAGCAGGGTAGCTGCTGGGTTGAATCTTTGACGAGGTATACCCGCCCGTCCTGCTGTAGGTGAGGGGAATGGGAACGGTCGAGGCGACGGTGCTCATAGCCAGTGCATTGAACACGGGGGGAGGCGAAGCGCTAAGGGCGCGCCGCTTCGACTTCACCGGAGAAGGATCGATGGTTGCCGCGTGGCGGTGACCCCCTGGGTGAAAGCGAGCGACCGTTGGGCTGCACAGTGGGCTATATAAGGCTGAAGGAGTATTGGTCCTTCATCCTTCATAAACAGGTCGCCGAGAATGCAGGACTTACCGTTTACCATTCCCGACATCGTCCACTTTGAAGACGTGTACCTTTACGACCCGTACTGCACCGAGGACACAATGCAGCTGGTCTACGGGAGCATTGAGGACCATTTTGGCCGGTTGCTCCCCAGACGCTCCTCGCTGCTGCGGCTGCTGATGTACTCCATCTGGAGGGCATCGCCGGGGCTTTACAACCCCCTGTCTGAGCTGCTCTTTGATGAGGCCGTGGGAAAGCTGGAGTCTTTGAGGCGTTTCGGCTTAATCTCCGCGAACCGGCTGGCCCGCTCAGAGGCGATCGTCCGCGAATTCTACAAGCTGAGGCTCGGGGTCGATGCCCGTGGGGGGATCCGGGGACAGAGGCTGGAACTTGCGAGGCCCCGGTTGGCGGAGATTTTTACCGAGTACCACGAGCAATGCTCGCCGCACCCCCTTCCCCCGCTATTGTAATTTTCTTTTCTTTTTGCATGTATGGCTGAGGAGCCCATAATACTCTTTGAATAAACAAAGCTTTTCTTTCTTTTTCGCAATGCTCGATTGATCTTTATTAAATTAACAATAGATCCCAGGAAGAATTTACATTGCTTTAAAGGAAAAGTACAGGCTAGTAGATGACTTTATTGGCTCGGGCCGAGCTCCTTGAAGGACCGCTGGCCCCCGTGCTCGGCACAAGGCTCCCGGTTCCCCGAGTTCCGGGCTGGCCGTCTGCTGAAACGAGCATGATCTGACCGATTGTCAGGTCGGTGGGAGGGCGAGGCTGCTCTTGCTCGCGGTCGGCCTGCCGTTTGTCCTTCAGGTATGCAGCGAGATATCCAGATCGGATGAGCTCTTCGATGTAGTCCCTAAGTTTCTTGCAATCCTCCAAGGCGTGGCCTGTTCATATCAGATTTTTGCATTTTTATACCGTCCAATTTTTATCACATTGCATATCGGTAGGTACTCTTGAGCCGTGTTTGCTAGTCAATTGCAGGATACAGGTTCTCGGCTCTAAACGGTGAAATCCATGAAAAAACACGACAAAATCCGGGTTCCTGCCAACCACAGATAAAACACGGGTCTCCGCTCTTTATCCGTCTGTTGCCACACACCAGTTTAGGAGACAAAATGGCAAATCGATTGTCACCTTCATGCACAAGGCTCAATGGCAACACAAGATCCAAGAAATCTACGCGGAGCTCGAGGAAATCATGACAAAAAAGTCCACATCAAATCACCTTTTCCTCAACAGAAATTCTGGAAAAATCGTGAAGAAAATATGAAAAAATATATATACCAGAATAAAGTACATGAAAAACCAGGGAAGCACAAAAAAGCAGACAGCCCAATTCCTCTATATGGCCGCGGAACCGCGGCCAAAGGGGGGTCTAGGCCGCGGTTCCGCGGCCGTTCTGGCGCCAAAGATGATGTTGTTTTGGGGGTAGTTTTGTATTTTTACATGGGTGCAAAATTTTGCCCTAGATTTCCAGTTCCCTGCCTATAAATAGCCCAGAACCTTGTGAAGCCAAAGGTGCATAATCTTGTATTTTTTTCTCTAGGTTTTAGAATACATGTTCTTCTTCCTCTTCTCATCTCTTCTCCATTAAAACTTGTAGTGAGCTTTTGTGAGTGAAGAATGATGAATAAAGAAGTTCCGTTTATTATTATGCTTGTCTTGTTCTCTTTTTAATTGTTGTAATTTTCATTTGTTAACTTAGTTGTTGTTATTTCTTGTTGTTTCTTTCTTCTCTCTTTTTCTTTATCCTTAAAACAACCATGATGCTTACACTTGATCCTTGCCAAGGTGAGGTCGCAAATAGCTAGTTGTTATCTTCTAATCACCTTCTTTCTATCTTCCTCTTTTGTTTTATTTTTCCGTATTATGGGTGAGTAGTTTCATACTTGTTAGGGTAGGATAAGGGAAGTTTGAGAGAAGGAAATCTCTCTCACTCTTTCCTTGCCCAACATCTTAAAATCGACTCCCGTTAATTGAACCACAATCCGCTCCTTACGGCACCCTATCCTACATGATAGCGGTGATTCCGTAGTGAGACCGGTTGTGGTTGAATTAACCGGAGGTTATGGCTAAGAGCCAAGAACGGACGGACAAGCACCAAAAGGAAGAACTTATGCGTTGGAAAGCCTACCTTATACTCGCAAGTTCCTTCCTAGTCGTGCTAATCCCCGTTGTTGCCGATTACCGTAACATCGATATTAAGAGGGGCAACGAAATAAGTGGGAGACTCCTAACTCAAACTAACCTAATCCTAACCCTAACAAGCTCTCTTTAAATATCACTTTAACACTTAGATAATCACAAACAAATCTGGACTTTCGGACTTAACTCGTCAAAAACACATAGAAAAAGATTCCCATCTCCCTGCGGACGACCCGTACTCAACCGGCTAGCTACGTGCGAAACCGTTTTGATTGCGGAAATTAACTAAACTTGAACACGCAGAACCTCTAACAATCAAATGGTGCCGTTGCCGGGGAGACGGTAGTTTATTTCTTTGTGTAATTTCGGGTTAATTTGTAAGTATAAATATAACCGAAAAAAACAAAAAAAATATATACATTGTAAAAAACCATCTTGTTATTCTTGATTAGTTTTTGTGCAAGTGTGAAGGAAAATACAAAGTTCGAGTTCAGTGGCCAAGACGTGGAATATATGAAGTTCAAGTTCAGTGCCAAAGACGTGGGAAGATAGACCCACATTTCGCGGCTACACCGCGACGGATCAAAACGAAGCAAACGGTCTACTGTAAAAATCTGGAGCATATACAGTGAGCAAATAAAAATTCAGCACATCCAGACAAGCAGAGAACACCCAACAGAGCACCTAAACAAAAATTGAAGGCCCAAATCCCTGTTACTGCCGCGGAACCGCGGCATAAGAGGGCTTAGGCCGCGGAACCGCGGCCACTTGGTGGCTTCGTCATCTCAAAATCACTGTAAGTGTTCCCTGCTCCCTCCTCACTCCTCTGAACTCCACTGAACTGTGTTTTCTGCAGCTTTCTTTGCGCAAATTCTCTCCCCCTTCCAATAAACTGTTCTTGTGTAGGATTCTTTGCGCCGCGCTTAAAAAAATAAAAATTGTTTGCAGCTGATTTGTTACCGCTTTGCATTCTTTAATACGGACTTAAGGGGCTTGAAACCAATTCAGATTGGGTGGGGATTTCATCACCCTTCCCAGGACCCCAAAAATCACAAAAGCATATGCATTGTCTATTGTAAATTAAAAAAATGCTAGACTTCAGCCCTAAGGACTTCGCGCTCATTAGGAGAAGTTAACCGTGTTTAGAACCTCGCTTAATGGTATATTGTTTACGGGGTGTCTAGGAAAGTGTTAACGGTGCAACCGCCAAAAGAGAAAGGGTTACTTAATTAAGGAACTTCACGAAAGCGTTGGAAAACCTCCCCTTATCTCTGCACTTACCTGGCCTCGTGATCAGTGTATCTTAAGCCTGTTTCTCGATACGGTTTTACTTCGACAATCAAGTTCTGGAGCAGGTCTAGCAGACCTAGGTGACCCTAGATCTAGGTGTGATTGTGCATATCTTGTTTGTGATTACTCAAAGCCGTAAGTCCGTACATATTCCTGTAAAGCTCTTTCTAAATAAAAAAAAAAGAAAAAAAAATCAAAAAGTTTTATAAAAACTTGCCCTTTGTCGCCAATCTATTTTTCACCCTCCACCCATCATTTTTCTCCATTGACGTTTTCTTACCCTCACCTTCTCCGCTTTGACTATACTAAACTCGTTTAGTGTATGTCCGCTTGGACTCGGGACACTAGCGCCCGTCTAGTCCGCGTTACGTTAGTCGCTACCGACTACGCGATCGACTCCGAAGTCGAAACTCCGTCCACTCCTCTTTCACCCCTTCCTTTGCCGGCCAACTCCGACGTTGACCGGAATTCTGTTCATACATCTTCACCTTCACCTTCACCAACCTCTTCTTCCGCGATGTCAGGATTTAATCCGAACATCTCTTTGACTACCGCTGGATTGGCTCCACCTTCTACGGAGACCAATATCCCACCACCACCGTCTGTTGTAGCGCCGCAGCGAATCGCGCTCCAGGATCGTTTCTATCCCACCCGTTCTGCACTTCCCACCTGCCTTTCTCTTCCACCGGCCAATGGGGACAACTTTGAAATTAAGCCCCACTTCATCAACATGCTCCCACGATTTCATGGGCTTGAATATGAAGATGCCTATATCTTCATCAATAAATTTCAAAACGTTTGTGCCATGATGAAAACCACCCAGCTGTTGGACGATGCTATACGTCTACGGGTCATTCCGTTCACTTTATGCAATCTTGCTGAAAAATGGCTGTATAGCACCGCTTCCCACTCAATAACCAGCTGGGACGAGTTTGTTAAAGCGTTTCTAAAAAAATTCTATCCGAATCATAAAACCGCAAGGATTCGAAATGAAATCAACCAATTCTCTCAGCTTCCTTCTGAACCCTTCTGGAAGTGCTTTGACCGGTACAAAGATCTTCTTGTTCAGTGTCCTCACCACGGTATAGAGAAATGGCAACTTTGCCAAACCTTATACGAGGGCCTGAACCCAGCAACGAAGCAGTTGTTGGAAACCATCTGTCAGGGCCACTTCCTATCGAAATCTGACGAGGAAGCGTGGCAGTTCTTTGACGACCTTGCGGAGCAAACGCTACAATGGGAGAGCACCAGACCGACTTCTTCTTCTTCTACCTCCACTTCTACCGGTCAGTCTAGGGTAGGAATTCACCAACTTGATGTCTCTATTGCGATGAAAGCTGAAATGGCTGCAATAACAAGAAAGCTTGAAGCGATAGAGAGCAAATTTTCTTCTCCTGCTCCTGCCCTTGTTCTCCCCCTTCGCACCATCTGCGGTTGTTGTTCCGATCCTTCTCACTTGACCGAAGAGTGTCCTTACAATCCACCAACGCAAGGACAGGATCAGGTTAATGCTGCATTCCAGCAAAGACCGAGGAATGATCCATACTCTTCCACCTACAATCCCGGTTAGAGGAACCAACCCAATTTCGCCTGGAATCAGAATCAGAATCAATTCCAAGGCAACAATTTCCAAAGGGCCCCTCCGCCGCAACAACAAGCGCAACAACAAACTCAACAGCAGTTTCAGCAGCCCTTCCAACCCCAACCTTTCCAAAATCAGACGAACAATTTTGCACCCAACAATTCTTTTCCACCAAACAACTTTGTTCCGTCAAACAACGATAAGATTTCCTCGCTCGAACGAAGTCTGGAGGCGTTCGTTAAACAATCGACTCAGTCCACCGCCAACATCCAGTCTTCCATTCAGTCCTTAGTGCAACACACTGCCGCTCACGGGCAAAGCATCAAGACCATCGAGGCCCAGATTGCACAGCTGAATGCGGCCTTAAGCGAGCGAGAGAAGGGGAAGCTCCCGTCCCAACCACTCCCAAATCCCGGTCACCTACATAATATACATGTTGCTCTTGAACAACAAAATCATAATGTGAGTGCCGTGACCACATTGAGATCGGGAAGGATGCTGCAAAACAACATCGGCACACGTATCAACAAAGACACCCCGGCCGCTTCTTCTTCTTCTGCTTCTTCGTCTTCTGAGCCTATTCTCCATTCTTCAAAAGGCTCTCCTTCTTCTTCTTCTTCTTCTTCTTCTTCTTCTTCTGCTCTGAACGGACCCACTTCTCACTCCACGAAAACACCTGTTCTGGGATCCGTTCCAACTCCACAATCTCCTCCTCCAGCATTAGATTCAACCAATTTTTAAAATGTTCCATTTCCAAACCGGTTGAGGTCTAATAAATAAAATCCTCAAATGGAGAAGATTCTGGAGTTATTTAAGTAAGTTAACATTAACATTCCTCTTTTAGATGCTGCCCAACAAGTCCCGTCCTACGCGAAAATCTTAAAGGACTTGTGCACGAAAAAGAGGAGGTCTTAGGTACCCAAGAAAGTTTTCTTGGCTAGTGCTGTGAGTGATGCCCTTACCCAATCTTTACCACAAAAACGGAAGGACCCTGGCTGTCCTACGATTTCAATTACCATTGGGGATAAGAACATCAACCGCGCACTATTAGATCTTGGTGCCAGTGTTAACCTGCTTTCGTATTCAATATACGAGCAATTAGGCGCCGGAGAGCTGAAACCCACACACCGCACTCTCCAAATGGCCGACCGATCAATCACCCATCCTAGGGGTGAGCTAGAGGATGTGTTAATCAAAGTCGGGGGCTTCATATTCCCCGTCGACTTCATTGTATTAGACACACAGCCTGTAGCTAACCCCCGAAATCAAATTCCGGTGATACTCGGTCGCCCATTCCTTGCAACCTCAAATGCTGTAATCAGTTGTCGCAATGGTTCGATGAACCTCTCGTTTGGAAATATGACAATTGAACTCAACATTTTTAGGTTGGGGAATCAGCCCGCCGAACCTAATGCTCATATACTAGACGTCTGCTCGATCCAGGAGATCACCCCTGAAGAGTGTGAATTCGAGGAGTTTCTGTTCGAACACGATAATCTTGACGCCACTAGTGCGTTCCTCCTCGAACCTGCTGCTGTTTCTGCGTCCGACAACGACTACGAGTGTTTTACGTTCTCGAACGATCTTAACCGCGCACAACCCGAGTTTGAATGTTTCGAATTTTCGGATGAGTTACCTGAACCATCCGACTCGGTCGCCTACACTCGCTTTGAACCTTTGCTGGAGTCCTTTGAGTTCGAGACCTCTGCACCAATCTTGCCTTCCATCGTTTCACCTCCAACGCTCGAACTCAAGCCTTTGCCGTCTCACCTTAAGTACGCTTACTTAGGTGAGAACGAGACCCTCCCTGTCATCATTTCGGCTTCTCTAGCTCCAGAGCAAGAGAAAGCCCTTCTCGCGGTCTTGCATAGCAACAGGCAAGCTTTTGGCTGGTCCATGGCTGACATCAAGGGGATTAGTCCCCTGATCGTTGAGCATCACATTCATCTGATGGATGATGCCAAACAAGCCCGGGATCCACAAAGACGTCTCAATCCAGTCATGAAAGAGGCTGTGAAGAAGGAGATCGTCAAATGTCTAGATAGTGGTATCATTTACCCTATCTCTGATAGCCAGTGGGTTAGCCCCATCCACGTTGTCCCCAAGAAGTCGGGTATCACGGTCATAACCAACGAGGCGAACGAGTTAATCCCTACTCGCACCCAAACTGGGTGGCGAGTATGCATTGATTACAGAAAACTCAACGCCGCAACGCGGAAAGACCACTTTCCGCTACCTTTCATTGACCAAATGCTTGAACGATTGGCCGGACACGAGTACTACTGCTTTCTTGATAGCTACTCCGGCTATAATCAAATTCCCATCGCCGAAAAAGATCAGGACAAGACCACTTTCACTTGTCCTTTCGGCACGTTTGCATATCGACGCATGCCCTTTGGGTTATGCAATGCGCCCGCTACCTTCCAGCGGTGTATGATGGGTATCTTCTCAGACATGGTGGAAAAATTTCTGGAGATTTTCATGGATGATTTCTCCATCTTCGGCGATTCCTTCAACGAGTGTTTGCTACATCTTGACGCTGTCCTTACCCGATGTAAGGACAAGAATCTCACTTTGAACTGGGAGAAGTGCCACTTCATGGTGCGCGAAGGTATTGTCTTAGGACATATCATCTCGCAAAATGGCATAGAGGTTGACAAAGCAAAGATTGAGGTCATTTCCAATCTGCCTCCTCCCCGATGCGTCAGAGATATACGAGCCTTCCTTAGCCATGCCGGTTTCTATAGAAGGTTTATCAAGGACTTTAGCAAGATTGCTAGGCCCTTGACTCTTTTGCTGGCCAAGGATACGCCATTCGACTTCAACTCGAGCTGTGTGACTGCATTCGAGTCATTGAAACGCTCACTCACTTCTGCTCCCGTTCTTTCTTCACCTGACTGGACGCACCCATTTGAGATTATGTGCAACGCATCCGACTTTGCCATTGGTGCTGTCCTTGGACAGCACATCCACAAGATGCCGCACGTAATCTATTATGCGAGCCGAACCCTGAACGACGCCCAACTCAATTATACAACAACTGAGAAGGAATTCTTAGCTGTTGTATTTGCTTTAGAAAAGTTTAGGCCCTACCTCATCGGCTCTCCAGTCATTGTCTACACTGACCATTCTGCTCTGCGCCATCTTTTTGCGAAGAAAGATGCAAAATCTCGGTTAATACGTTGGATCCTCTTGCTTCAAGAGTTTGACCTTGTCATTAAGGACAAACGAGGATGTGAAAACGTAGTTGCCGACCATCTCTCACGACTTCCTTCTTCGCCTTCGCTTCCAATTCCGATCAACGACGTTTTCCCGGATGAACAGCTCTTGACAGTATCTTGCGAACCCTGGTTCGCAGATATTGTGAACTATTTGGCCACGGGATTACTACCGACTGAATGGTCAAGTCAGGACAGACTTCGCTTCTTATCCCAAGTAAAACACTTTTACTGGGACGAACCCTATCTGTTCAAGTACTGTTCCGACCAGATTATTCGTCGGTGTGTCCCTGACGAGGAATTCAAGAGTGTGCTGTCGTTTTGCCACGATCAAGCATGTGGCGGGCATTTTGGCCCCAGAAAGACAGCTGAGAAGATCTTGCAATGTGGTTTCTACTGGCCACAACTCTTCAAAGACGCTCATGACTATTGCAAGACTTGCTCCCGGTGCCAACACATGGGCCGGATATCCCGGAGGAACGAGATGTCGCTCCAACCAATCGTGGTTGTGGAGATTTTCGATGTTTGGGGGATAGATTTCATGGGGCCGTTTCCCAGCTCTTTTGGGAACTTGTACATCCTTCTCGCGTTTGATTACGTCTCTAAATGGGTCGAGGCTGTGCCCAGCCGGACTAACGACAACAAAGTTGTCGTTAGGTTCCTTAAAGAAAACATTTTCTCCCGGTTTGGGCACCCCCGAGCGATCATTAGCGACAATGGAAGTCATTTCTGCAACAAAACTTTCGAGGCCTTGATGCGGAAATACTCCATTAATCATAAGCTATCCATGCCCTACCACCCCCAAACCTGCGGGCAGGCCGAAGTTTCAAATCGGCAAATCAAGCAGATACTGGAGAAGACGGTTTCCAAGAACCGTAAGGATTGGTCGCTGAAACTCACTGATGCCCTTTGGGCATTTCGAACCGCTTATAAGACCGACCTTGGCATGTCTCCCTATCGTCTTGTGTACGGAAAAGCCTGCCACCTACCTGTCGAAATAGAGCATCGCGCATTTTGGGCGATAAAGGAGCTGAATCTGTCTCTCGAAGATGCGGGCAGCCATCGGAAGCTGCAACTGAACGAATTGAGCGAGCTTAGGGATGAGGCTTACGATAACGCGGTTGTCGTTAAGAATCGAACGAAGGTGTTTCACGATAAACACCTTTTGCGCAAAACCTTCGTACCTGGTCAGCAGGTACTGCTTTACGACACCCGACTTCACTTCCATCCAGGAAAGCTCAGATCTCGCTGGAAAGGGCCGTATTTTGTGCGGAATGTGTATCCGCAGGGCGCTGTAGATTTGGAGAATCCAAAGGACGGTTCATTTTTCAAAATGAACGGTCATCGACTAAAACCGTACCTTAGCGCCGAACCAACAGAGGAGCTCCTGTTCTTACAGGAGCCGGTTTACCCTGCATAATCTTCCTCTGCCTACCTCCAAACTTCGGTTATCCAGCCAAGAACAGTGGACACTGTTCCAAATAAGTTTGGGGGCATGTATATACCATCTTGTACATTTTTGTGAGTATTCTTTTCTTTTTCTTTTCTTTAAAAACAAAAACAAAAAAAATGTGTATAGCTAACCGACAATTTTGACCCTTCAAATGATCCCTTCATGCAAATGACAGTGAGGACACTGTCCAGTTTAAGTTTGGGGGTACGTTCGGTACGCATTTCTTACCTTCGCATTCATTTGTATATTTTGCATTTGCATACATATTTAAAAATCCATAAAAATCAGAAATTTTTCTAAAAACATAAAAACTTTTTTTTTGTCAAGTTAGCTAGTGGGAGGACTTTGATTTAACATTTCGACGGTTTTGTTTAATAAAATAAGAATAACTAAATCTTATGTTTAGATTTTGAAAACCTGAAAGATAACTCTCCTTTGAAGTTAACTATAGCAGATATACGTCTTTACATCACACTACACGTGTCGTGAGTTTTTGGAAATTAGATGACAAGTCTTTTCTGTCTAAAAACTTTTAAATAGATAAATGATTTTCTGAGGATCAAATAGGTTTGTTCTGAAATAAGTAATGTCAAGAATAGTTTATGAAGTGAAGTGAATATGAAGGAATGTTATTGATGCCTTAATTGGAACTAAGTCTGAAAAATAACCCATCAGAAACTTGATTGGAATGATTACACACCAAAACCCACTAAAACACGTCTTTTATCCAAAAAAATAATTGAACTGCTGGTTATATCTCCGTTCGTTTTAAATCATCATGATTTTCACGCCAAACTGTCGTTTGTTTTTGGACCTAGGTAACTTAAGTAATTAAGTCCGCTGGGGTTTTTCTACACCTAATGCCCTAAAACCAACTGGTTTGGGTGCATTGGCCCAAAGCTCGCTAAGAAGCCTAGAAAGTCCAGATTAAAACAAAGTCAAGCAAGTGTTCTCTCCGAGTTAAAATTCCTAACGGTTCTTTGTGTGAGAATAATCCTGATAAAAGACAAGCTTTTATAAAAAAAATTAACGGAGATATGAAGGTTTTATTCTATGATAAAGACTATTGCACGTTCACAGAGGTGTGTATGAAATGAAAACAAGAAAAAGGTGGAGTGAACAATAAGACCTAGTTTCCTATTAAGAAAGATAGAAATTCTGAAGTTGAAACCTTGCTGGAAAACGAAACTTGAAAAATACTTAACTCTTTATAAAACTTATGTGATCCTTTCAAAATTCTTATCCGGGCTTTATTATGAGGACTTTATTCGGCCTTTCTGGAACTTAACGATACTATTTTCACTGCACGTAAAGACATATAAAATCTGTAGTTAAATAAAAAGCGAGGTGTGAAAGATAAAGGTTCGATAGTCTAGACTTAGGATAATAGAATTGTTATTTTCTGAAACAAAACTATAGGGTTTGAATCTTAGTTATTTTACAAAACTAGCTTGACCGGATTTTGTGGGTAGTATCCGCTGAAAACCCTCAGGAGACAACACTCCTCCCACTAGGGACACCTAGAGCTTTAACGGCTTGTTGCACATGCTCAGTGCAATCGCGTTCCCTGTGAAAGTGAGGTTAGGAAATTTTTTGTGAATAAATTGGCTTTGCTCGGGACGAGCAAATGATAAGTTTGGGGGTATTTGTTCATATCAGATTTTTGCATTTTTATACCGCCCAATTTTTATCACATTGCATATCGGTAGGTACTCTTGAGCCGTGTTTGCTAGTCAATTGCAGGATACAGGTTCTCGGCTCTAAACGGTGAAATCCATGAAAAAAACACGACAAAATCCGGGTTCCTGCCAACCACAGATAAAACACGGGTCTCCGGTCTTTATCCGTCTGTTGCCACACACCAGTTTAGGAGACAAAATGGCAAATCGATTGTCACCTTCATGCACAAGGCTCAATGGCAACACAAGATCCAAGAAATCTACGCGGAGCTCGAGGAAATCATGACAAAAAAGTCCACATCAAATCACCATTTCCTCAACAGAAATTCTGGAAAAATCGTGAAGAAAATATGAAAAAATATATATACCAGAATAAAGTACATGAAAAACCAGGGAAGCACAAAAAAGCAGACAGCCCAATTCCTCTATATGGCCGCGGAACCGCGGCCAAAGGGGGGTCTAGGCCGCGGTTCCGCGGTCGTTCTGGCGCCAAAGATGATGTTGTTTTGGGGGTAGTTTTGTATTTTTACATGGGTGCAGAATTTTGCCCTAAATTTCCAGTTCCCTGCCTATAAATAGCCCAGAACCTTGTGAAGCCAAGGGTGCATAATCTTGTATTTTTTTCTCTAGGTTTTAGAATACATGTTCTTCTTCCTCTTCTCATCTCTTCTCCATTAAAACTTGTAGTGAGCTTTTGTGAGTGAAGAATGATGAATAAAGAAGTTCCGTTTATTATTATGCTTGTCTTGTTCTCTTTTTAATTGTTGTAATTTTCATTTGTTAACTTAGTTGTTGTTATTTCTTGTTGTTTCTTTCTTCTCTCTTTTTATTTATCCTTAAAACAACCATGATGCTTACACTTGATCCTTGCCAAGGTGAGGTCGCAAATAGCTAGTTGTTATCTTCTAATCACCTTCTTTCTATCTTCCTCTTTTGTTTTATTTTTCCGTATTATGGGTGAGTAGTTTCATACTTGTTAGGGTAGGATAAGGGAAGTTTGAGAGAAGGAAATCTCTCTCACTCTTTCCTTGCCCAACATCTTAAAATCGACTCCCGTTAATTGAACCACAATCCGCTCCTTACGGCACCCTATCCTACATGATAGCGGTGATTTCGTAGTGAGACCGGTTGTGGTTGAATTAACCGGAGGTTATGGCTAAGAGCCAAGAACGGACGGACAAGCACCAAAAGGAAGAACTTATGCGTTGGAAAGCCTAGCTTATACTCGCAAGTTCCTTTCTAGTCGTGCTAATCCCCATTGTTGCCGATTACCGTAACATCGATATTAAGAGGGGCAACGAAATAAGTGGGAGACTCCTAACTCAAACTAACCTAATCCTAACCCTAACAAGCTCTCTTTAAATATCACTTTAACACTTAGATAATCACAAACAAATCTGGACTTTCGGACTTAACTCGTCAAAAACACATAGAAAAAGATTCCCATCTCCCTGCGGACGACCCGTACTCAACCGGCTAGCTACGTGCGAAACCGTTTTGATTGCGGAAATTAACTAAACTTGAACACGCAGAACCTCTAACAATCATGGCCCAGTACCCGGTGGAAAGCGCAGCAGGGGCCCCGGGTCCGCTTTGCGGCCTGACGCGGGATCGGAGGGAACTTGAAAAACCCCTCGTTCTGGGCCTCCTCCAGCAACACCGCAAGGGAGACGTTGAGCGGGGTATATTCCTGGAACTTAGGGTGGTGGGGCTGCTGACGCTCCGGCCTCTCCTCCCGAGCCCTCTTCTTCTGGTCGGGCCGTTCTGCCCGGGGAAGGTTAGCATTCACCTCGGATTCCAGCTGGACCTCGCGCTCGGTCCACGCCTTGACCTCGGCCATGGTCTTAGGTTGCGCCAGCGCGAAGGAGCGTAACCACTCCTTGTGCCTCAGGCCAGATCTGAGCGCCGTTACGACGGTTTCGTCCCGGTGCTCGGGCACCTCGAGAAGGGCGTTGTAGAAACGGGTAATGTAGGCTTTGAACGTTTCCTTATCCCCACTCTTGATCGTGAAGAAGTAGTCGACCGTGCGCTTCTGTCGACAGTTCCCCACGAAATGGCCGAGGAACTGAGTGGCCAGCTCGTCGAAAGTCGAAATCGAGCGGGGCTCGAGCCCCCGGAACCAGTCTCGACCTGCGCGGATGAGGGTGGCCGGGAAGGCTCTGCACTGGGCGGCGTCGGAGTGATCCTGGAAGCTCATCCCCGCGGTGAAAGAGTCCAAGTGGTCTTTCGGGTCGGTTTTCCCGTCAAATAGAGAGACCTTTGGGGGCTTGTTACGCGAGGAGACGTGCACGGCGAGCAGTTCCTCAGTGAACGGCTTCGTGAGTGAGTCGGAGGCGTACTTAGCTCCGTCGCTCGAGAGGTGAGCTTCTCGGCGCATGCCCTCGATCTTCTTCTCGAGGGCGTCGAGCCGACTGTGGTACCCCGAGGAATCGGCGCCTCGGGATCCCTGTCCCCCGCTGCGGGTGACATGCGTCTAGGAGCGGCCCCGGTTCTTCTTAATGAAGTGCCTCAGGTCCCGGGGTGAGGTTGCTCTTGAGTCGCCGGGGCGGACCCCTTCTGTGCGGCCCCGCCGATGGTGGTGGGGTCGACCACGCCCGTGGATAGGCGAGGTGACTAACATCTCCTCAGGGGTATAAGGGTCACGAGGAGGCTCGAGACGAGGCGTCCTGGCGGCGGATCTCGATGTGGAGCCCCGGGGCGCCCAGCGGGCCTCAGGGAGCGCCGGTTCGAGAGACCGGCGGCCAGGGGACGCAGCTTGTTGGTGGTCGGCCGTCCAGACAAGGACAGAGCCTTCTGGAGGCGGTGGAGCGACGATCTGGGGCCCGGGCGCGGCCGTTTGGACGCGGACGAGGGCCTCCACGAGGGATTGCAGGCGGTCTATCCGGCATGTGAGGGCGTTGATGACGGTCATGGGAGGAGGTTCATCCCCGCCTTCAGTGAGCGGAAGACGGAGCCTTCAGTGAGCGGAAGACGGCGACTGGTACCGGGATCCCCAGGATGGTCGTCTGCCATAAGGGTGGAGATAGGAAGGCCAACTTTGTATTTTGTGGAGTTATTTTCCCACAGACGGCGCCAACTGATGGAGCTCCTTTTCGGGCCTCCGTCAGATGTTGTCTTCCGTAGATCTCGCGGTGAACTTAGCTGATTATCCTTCGTTGCGTGTGGATCTCGATGGGTTTTTGGAGTAAAAGATGTGGTGAGGAAGTTGTTGCCGAGTACCTGCAAAGAATTCCCGGGGTGGTTTGGTACCACTAAGGACCCTCTGACGCTCAAGTTAGTGATGAGATCTGAGCAGAGTAACGGCCTAAAAGTGTAAAAAATGGCTTACCTGACCCCTCTGTGATGGGGGTTTATATAGCGGCGGAGCACGCAGCAGCGGGCGTGAGAATCTCGCCGGCAGTTACGCCCCCCCGACGTCACGCCCGCGTAGAAAGCGGATCGCCCGTTAACGGGGACTGTGATGGTGTGGGACGTAAGATGTTGTTGGCGTAGAATCCGCGTATGGCGAGATTCGCGGATCAGCGGTTACGCCTGTGAGCGGTGGCCTCGGTCAGAGGGCCGAGGAAGACGGTCTCGGCCGAGGGCTCGGGGACGAGCGAAGAGGCCGAGGAGTCCTGGCCCTGTGACAGCTCGGCGTGAGCCATGGGACCGAGGAGACCAACCTGCAGGGATCCCTGAGGAGGACCAGCTTGTGTTTGCGGGTTGGGTAAAGGGTGGCCTGATCGGCCTCCGTGGGCCCCTTCTTCTGAGTTTTAGGACACGTCACCCGCCACGTGTCATGATCATGGGGATCGCCGACATTGAGCACTATCAAATCTCAATCACCCATGTATTGCACCTTAAATATATGGAGGTTAGATTCTTCAAAAATTAAATATGAATCCTTTATGGTACTTAGCCGATCTAAGTATAGCATTATTTTGCCAAGGATCTAATATTATCCGATATGGGGTCCCTATATCCCAATATCTCAATCCCACTACTATTTTAGGAAGAGTGCAGGTTTCGAATCCCAAAAACCCAAGATGGGAAAGTGGCCACAAAATTAATGCTTTCGGGAAAAATTCATGGGTCCTTTGAGTGCATATGGTGTGTGTGTTGTGCGTGTATAGGTTAGGGCTTACGCGACCGGCACGGGATTGGGGTTTGAACTGATTTTCAAAAGCAATTAACCATTTCCTGTATCTATCATTTTTGTAATTTCAAAATATTCTTCGTTAAAAATAATATTTACCTGCATATAATGAAAACATAAAGAAAATGATAGAAATTCGAAGTAATTAGGATATTCAAATGGAAAAAATGGTTAGAGCAAGAGGGGTACAAAAATTAGAGGGTTGCTTGCAACTCAGTGTTTGGAAAGTAAAGTCGATTTCGCAATTAGGCTCTTACTTAGAACCAATTTTAATTCCAACAAAACTCGAAATTCAGATCAAACGTAGTTACTTCAAAACGGATATTTTCGTTCGCATGTCATAATCTACTGTTTTTACATATCATAAAAGTGTTAATCTCTTTTTATGTATATGATTGTTGACTGATGGAGAGACGAACTGAAAATTTGCAGATGCGGATAATTTTAGATAGATTGCAAACAATCAATGTGAAAATAAGAAATGCTGGATTGTATCGGCGATCAACACCCCTTCGACATTCTTTCCGAATCCAGTATGGAGGGTTTCTTGAGATAAACACATTAGTATCAAATAGGACATCCCAACGAATTTTTCCTTCATAGAAGAACACTGTAAATTATTTATTTATAATTTCAAAAATAATTTCAAAAATGTGGGCTTCAAGAACTGGGCCCATCTTTCATTTATCTCGGACTATGCTTCTTTTGTTGATTAACCATAGCTATTGGGCTGGACCTTAGTACACTAATTAGAAAAAGTACTTTTCGTATGGTCACATTTATATTCAGGCCCACTCAATTGATTGCAAAAAGTGTGGAATTTCAGTAAGCCTGACAATTGTTAGGTCAGGGCCCACAACCACTTAAAAAAGGTTATGTAGCGCAATCGCCATTTAGCTTTCTGTGGTAGAAAGCTACCATTTCCCTTAAAAATTACCAAAAAACTATATGGTGTCACGGCATCAATGACTGAGCCACATCAACATCACGTCGGCTAAATTGCCACGTCTTTCATTTAGATATGCGGATAATTTTAGATAGATTGCAAACTTTTAGATAGATTGCAAACACTCAATGGTAAAATAAGAAATGCTGGATTGTTTCGGCGATCAACACCCCTTCGACATTCTTGGACGTCCGAATCCAATATGGAGGGTTTCTTGAGATAAACACATTAGTATCAAATAGGACATCCTAAAGAATTTTTCCTTCATAGAAGAACACTGTAAATTATTTATTTATAATTTCAAAAATAATTTCAGAAATGCGGGCTTCAAGAACTGGGCCCATCTTTCATTTATCTTGGACTATGCTACTTCTGTTGATTAATCATAGCTATTGGGCTGGACCTTAGTACAGTAATTAGAAAAAGTACTTTTCGTATGGTCACATTTATATTCAGGCCCAAAGGCACAAAAAGTGTGGAATTTCAGTAACCCTCCCAATTGTTAGGTCAGGGCCCACAACCTCTTAAAAAAAGGTTATGCAGCGCAATCGCCTCTTAGCTTTCGGTCTGTGGTAACATCACGTCGGCTAAATTGCCAAGTCGGCAAAAAAATCTAAAATACCAAAAAAAAATAACCCTCATTTAACCATAACGCTAATTTCAAAAAAAAATAAACATAATAAAAATAACCAACCATCTTTCTTCTTTCCCCCTTCCTGCCGCCCTCCACCTACCGCCCTCCTCGCCCGTTGACTTTCTACCACCGTCCATCATCATCATCTTCTTCTTCTTATCCCCTTCCCTGCTTTACTCTCCTCGTCTCGCCCGTCTGCTAACCTCCCTTCACCACCGTCCCCGTCCCGTCCCGTCCATCCTCCACAGTGCCCCCTCTCCTACCCCAGTCCCGCCCTCCACCACCGCCTTCTTTCCCAATCATTTTAAGTTATTTAATTAATAATTAATGATTATTTAAAATTATTGCTAATATAATAAATAACTAATTAATTGTAGGATGAAATAACAAAATAGTCTTTTTTAAGCTGAAAGACAAGATAGTTTTCTGTAATTTTGAAAGGAAAGGTCGATTTTTTGCCAAAAGTTATTGGTAAGCAAGCTATAAAAAATAAGGAAATGTTGTTTTCTGACCTTCTTTTGAGAAGGGGCTTCTTTTCTTCAAAACGAAGCATCTTTTAAAATTGTTAAAAAATCTAATAGGTACAAAATATGAATGTTTCAATTTATACTCTAATTGAGATTTTTTTTCTTTCAAAAATACTAGCTTTATCTTTTCTCAAGTTATACGCATTCTAATTTTAATAATTTTATTTATTCAACTATAACATTTATTTATCAAATCATAACAACAATCATCAAATTATACCATTATTTATCCTAATATAACTTTATTCATCAAATAGCAACATTTATTTATGCAATCTTAAAAGTGTGTTATTGGCAATATATACGCAAATAAGTATAAAAATCAAGATTTGGTTTTAAAAGAATTCAATATATGCTTTTGGGTAACTTCTTGTGTTTAAAATAAATCAATTTAAGAAATTGCCTCTGAAACAACTTTCCCAAAAAATTACAATCCTTCAAATGGTTTAAAGTTGATACAAATATGTTTTTCAATATGTTTAAGATAAGGAGAAATTATCATACCACACGAAATGCATAACCCATCTCATTCCAAAGGATGTATTAAAAGGTGGTTATGTGTATATTATCAGGGCATGCTTGTTCGGCATGGGAAAAAACCCATTCAAATAAATAAAAGAAATAAACATATAACAACTGCTTCAACTGTTTGGTTCGATAGAAACGGAATTTGAAAGTTGAGGCTAGCTTCAAACTTTTCTCCCTTTCATTTTGGTATGGAAGCAAGTGTGAAATATGCACATGAACAAGAAAACAAAATCTAAATCTTATCTGTCCTTTATCATTACTTCCAAAGTGAATTAATTCTTTTCTTTTAAATTCGTGCAATGTGCAACCATTCTTTAAGATATTCCATTGGTTCTATTAATTTTAGTCACCAGCACATCCTATGATCTGTTGACGACGGAAAAACATTTGTCAAATTTCTTATATAAATTGAACAAATCTGTAAGAGAAAACGGAATATACACTGTCACTGTAATGGAATATACATTTTCTTAGGTGATGTGCTGGTTACCTTTACAAAACAAAGGTATCAATCTTTTACATTAGAACGAATAGTGACAGAAAGCGATGTACCAAAATGATTCACTATGATTCTTGTAACTATTTAAGATCAACAGAGATGATTGTATAGTTATAACTGAGTCGGTTGATAATTATATTTACTAAATATTTTTCATAGAAATTTTTAATTTAAGTTTTTTAAGACGTGCCGTTTTATGAGGCTGCGTTAGACCATCAAAATAAAATTAATTTGGGAACCCTTGAGTTTTGCGGTCATAACAGTAGAGAAAAGAAGAAAAGAAAGAAATTGATAAATTTGCATGAAATGGGTATCAAGCAAGCAAGTAATTAATATTCGAATGAAAGAAAATCTAAGGGTTTGGGATTTGCTTTTTACCTGGACCTATAAAAGTCGGAGTGTAAAATGAAGAAAAGGATCCACTTCAATCAATCAAAATCTTATATATCTAGTTTACGGCTTCTAGAGCCGATGGTAACTTGGGACTCCAGCAATCTTTGTCAGCAACCTTCGAGGCCATGTCGAGTACGACACGTCCAACCCTCCTCAAACAGGTAATGCTTTCGTCGTCTTCTTTAATCGACATAGCTAAAAAATAGTTGAAGAGAGAACCCTCGACCCCACTGTCAGTGCGCGCCACTTGAATGATGTGTGGGGCTGATGTGAAAATGGCCAAGGAAGCCTACGACAGGGTATGGCTTAAGGCCGCTGATATGAACATTTCAAATGTCCAGACTTGCATTCATGTTTTGACTGGTTTAGGCCCGATCTCGGTCAAGACGAAGCAGTTGCTTCCGCTCGTTAGACATCGTTCCGAATGACCCAGAAGTTCAGTCCTGAGTCCGGTTAGGTAATCCAGATGTCCCGCCCTATGTCTGAACTAGCGAGAACAGACCGAGTAAACAAAACTGATGAACCCTGTCTAGGTTTATTGCTCGTGTCATAAGCGATCCAGCATTCCATCCCTGCGTTTGCGTGCGATCTTTAAACCAAATCTCGTCAGGAGTTGGTGATATTTATTACAGGGGGGACATGTTCGATTTGGCTAATCTATTACGAGCACCTATGAGAAATACTTTACCCACCAACCAAATCAGATTCCGGGTCCATGCGCTTATTTTGTCCATTTAATTCCATACCATAAGATCCAATGGTGAGTGAGAAGGTAAAATAGAAGCGTTCATATGTTTGTGGTTTTCTTTTTATCTTTGATGTGAGGCTAAGATCTAATAATAGTATGAAATAACAGCAGCCTGCATCTCCTAATTCAACCTGGCAGGTTCCTTAGAACCTGCCGGGTTGATGATCGGCCACACAAGCAGGAAAAAGCGTGCAAGTCTCAAGTTGTGTTTTTGTCTTCATCTTGTTGCCGATCACCATCCATGCGGACGACGAGAAATCTACCGGATTGTTGGAGGCTGCGGTAAAAATATCACTCTGTCTCAGAGGGCGACTTTTATTTGTAATTCCAATTTTGAGAAATGGGAAAATCCTTGGCATGAAATAAATACAGCATCTATGTCAACCAACAACAACCAACAGAGAGCTTGCACATAAATCTAGAGGCTTTGAATCTCTCAAACCCTCGACGCCGGTCCAAAACGCGCAAACAATTAAATTGCATGGGATAAAATGTAAATTTATTTAATTAAAAATAAAAAAGCAATTCAAAGAAAAACATTTAATAAACCTCGCACTTGCGAAGCCAGTTCAACAAACGCGTGAGAGCTGTTGGACTTGGCCCAGGAAAACAAGTCCAAGCCCCGTTTCACGTGCGGCCCTCACTTGTCAGCGCGCATCTCGCCCGAGGCCCAGCGGGCTCCAGCTCACCCCCTCACGTGCCGATATCTCGCGAGAGATAGTAGGATGCGGGGACTTCTCGTGGCGTGGCCTCCAAGTTATCGAGGACACGTGGCAGGGACGTTGGACTCGGAGTCGCGGCTCGGTTCACGTGGCGTGACTCGAGACCAATGAGAAAATGGTTTGAACCGGAAATTGGGTCAATTCGTTCGACCGGACCTTCGTACGCGGCAGTGCAACCCATGGACATCGGGCCCACACGCTTGTTTCGGCCCACGGTTGACAAAATTGCGTTGGGTTTAAAAAAAGTACATTTTTTATTTTTCTCAAAACTATTCGATCTGTATTATATTAAGCCTACTGATATCTTATATTTATCGTTGATAAATTAGAGTTGCCATGAGTTTCGGTATTTTTATTTTTATATTTTAAATAAATCCGCAATTAATACGCGTCTGTTGAGAATCGAACCTGATTTGATCTGATATCATATGAAATGTCACTTTCACTGCACCAAAACTTCAAAGTTATGATGAGAATTGAGGGAATATGTTTTATATTCTAATCTCATTCTCGTATTCACAAATATATAATCTCAATCTTGAATTTGAAGTGCCGCCTTAGCCCCGACGAATCTTAATTATTTTTGAATGCCGATTCTAGTTACATTCTGCTGATGGTTTTTATTCAAGGGAGATATGCACTTATAAAATGTTTTTATGTCCTCTCAATCATATTCACACAAGTGAATAATACTGCGAATTCGTAAATTATTCATGAATTTTTGATTGACCGATTAATTCTCCGATTTAATCGTCGCTGGCGAACGCTTCGAATAATTCGTGAATAATTCAAATAAACAGCGAGTAATTCACAATATCAAAACTCAGCGTCTCATATATTAATTTCTTGCTCGAAATACTTCCCCAACATTTCCCGAATACCTATCGATTTTTTTTGAATAGTTTCCCGAATCTGAATTTTCGATTTCGCCGAATAATTTCCGAACGGCGAATTTATGGCTATGCTCTGAATCCCCCGACGAATGTATGCTAGACATTAAAACTATCGAGTCCAAGTGTTATCCATTGCTTGCTGGTTGATGAAAATACTAGATGTTGTTTGTCTAAGCTTTTTGTCATCCAAATAGGATATGAAGTAAAACTCCATTAAAAATGTGAAAAAACTTTTACGGCCTACTATCAAACTAATACCAATCCTCTCCAAATAAATACAAAATTTATAGTTTACAAGACTATGATAAGAGATGGGCTTGTCATAATCCGAAATAACTGGTCCATATACTTAAAATGCATAAACTATGGAAAATATTAAAAGAAGAGATAGAGATCATATATTTGATGTTTGAAATTAGTTATATTCAACTCTGAGTCACAAATAAATATAAGAGTAAAATGGAACATATTCCATACACTCGATATTGTTACAATTGTTATTAAGAAAAAAATTATACCAGAAATCAATAGAAGTTTGGGCATTTTACTAAAAAGATACACATAATTAACTAATTACTAAAAAGCCCTCTCATACATCGTATTTATTTAAAAGCCCCCATACATTTAGGTTGCACTAAAACACCATCTAACAAACCAAAATGATATTCCTTTTGGTATCTTACATTACTCCGTTAGGGGACTAATGGTGAGTATCAGGCAAGGATTTTAAAAACTCCTCATTCCTCTTCCAAAATTCATAATTTTTCCTTTAAATTGGCTATAGGGTTAGGTCTCGATGAAAAATTTCTCAAATTGATCATGAAAACCAGCTTATCTTTCTCAACCTTCTCCAGTAACGAGCTTGTCGAGCGTCGCTGTCCCTTCAATTGCAAGTTTCGAGTTCATGGACAATCTCATTTAAAAGAAGAGCGATTCTTTAGCCACGTTTAGATCCCAATATTTAACTAAACGGGAATATGAGATTCTTTCATAGAAGAAAGGTTTATCTAAATACCTAGAAGACAAGGACGCGGTTCAAGCTCTAGCTTCATCTTCTTAATGGGAAGCTAAATTTGAATGGAAAATTGGTGAGGGGGGATTTTAATGCAATTTAAATATATGAGGGATCTTTTAAGTAAATATGAAGTATGAGGGAGTTTTTTAGTAATTAACAAAGTATAGGGGGATTTTTTTATTAAAAATCCCTAGATGTTTTCCTTGATCCATGCAAAACAAAAAAAACATATATGACAAACCGTATGCTATTTGCTAGGGTTATAATCGGCGTTGATTGTTAGAGATCGACGGGAAGAGATCAAAACGAGAAACAATGCTTGCGACAACATCCAAATCACGCAAACACAATTACGCAGTTAAACGACGAAAGGATGATATAAATATGCGAGAATAAAATTAGAAATCAAACACAGAGAGGTAAGAGATTTGTTAACGAGGTTCATCTATGTGGCTAGTTCTCGGCAGAGCGGAATCTGCAAAATTTTTACTATAATTTTCGAATCAATTACATGTGCAAACTCTAGGAGTTTTCTCTCAAAATTCTCTAGCCCTAACCGCCACCCTCTCATACAATGATTTCTCTCAATTGGCTGTTAATAATACATATGTGAGATTCCTATAAATAGAAAAACCCTAATCCTATAGTAAATAGGAGATAAAACTAAATTTGGTAAATTCCGTTCGAATCAGAAAATCCCGTCGGCAGACGTCTGACCAACACTTGGGCAGACGTCTGCTTACGCTCTGTTAAATATTTATCTCTCAAGGGCAGATGTCTGAACCACGCTTAGCGACACGTCCGCCCAGACTCTGGATTGGATTTCATGGCTCCTGAAAACATCTGTCCCGATGAACTGCAGACGTGTGCCTCAGCTCTCTGGTGTTTTTCGTATAGTTTCCAGACGTATGAACTTAAGTTTTCCAGACGTATGAAAATGCATATGATTACACCTTCAAACGTCTATCGTTGTTTGCTTCAAACGTCTGATCTAAACGATGTTCCACCATTTCTAACACTGACTAATCAAAGTTTACTTTGTATCTGTATCTGATTTTTAACAAACATTGATTGTAATTTTCGTTTTCTACAATTGTCTGTATTCATATCTGTATTGGTCAACAGCCACCACATACAGATATGGACCACATAGTAACATCTACATCCATTTTCAATATCAAAATGGTACTGTTTAAGTTCATTGGGTATAACTTTTTCAATATTCATTTCATATCCATATATGTATACGACTTCATCAAACACGGACAATATTTTTGATTTCCGATAGCTGTCTGTATCTCAATCTGCTTGCTGCTATCCGATACGAATATGTCAACACTTGTATCCACACCGTATCTGACTCCTAATCCGTAGAATAGAGTTGATTGCAATATGGATTTTCCCTTTGAATGCCTGAAAAAATAATATCTTTCTAAACACCAGATAAGGAAATCTCGGATGCAATAAACCCAAGTTATCCGGTTCATCATCCATGACGGAAAATTCTACGGTGTGCCTGCAGCCATATATCCCCCGGTCGTGAGAGCGGAAGACATAAACACACGGACCCCACCAAGCTGCCCAAAAGATACACGAAACTCCCTCTCTCTCTTTCTCTTTCATGTCCGGATGTATTACATCCGGCACACCGAATAATTTATCATCCGCGGTAGGAAAAATGTATTTATATCAGTGTCATTTTCGTAATTATGACAGGAAGCACGGGCTTTAACTTATCACACATCCTTAAAAGCACCAAATCCCAGCTCCAGCTGTCTAAAGCTGGAAAAAATACACATTAAACAAAGAAATTAAATTAATATTTACTACCTCGCAATTTGAGTCCGCAAACTGACATATTACCCATAAACATAAGCTTTAATATTCTTTTTCCGATTAGTCAAAAAAGAGGTATTTAAAAAATTTAATACTTATCTTTTTGCCAAAAGCTTTTCTCGGCGGGCGGGTGTAGAAAAAACACTTTTCCTCGTAAAATCTTCTTAGAATGATAATTGAAATATTTTCTTCTAGAAAACAGAATATTCGGTTTCGGTGTAAGAATTTAAATATTGCCGTGGCACATTTGAAAACACATGTTATTTTCACTTTTTTCCTCTTTCCATTCTAATCTAATGGGAGCATATAGTTGCAATACAAACATGCACATAAATCAATAAATGATGTGTTGTCATATGTCATGTTGATTTTTAAATAAAAATCACCACTTTTGTTCTCGGAAAGAATGGCATCCAAACGGAAAATTATGTAACTTTATTTACCTATGTTTATTCTTTAAATAATATGTACAAATGCTTGGCTGTAAATTTATATCGTGAAGCTTATTTTTCTTAAAATTTTATTTTATTGAACATAATTTGGTTTTAGAGTTGTTGTGAATTCTTTTTGACTTGCATAGATATACCATTGGAGTAGAATTTAGATAGCTTATATAAGACCGTGACAACTCTAGTTACCCTTTGATGAGGCTCGATATCGGTGATCTTCCAGATCAGGACACATGGCAGATGACGTGTCCCAAAGCATGCAAGAAAGGACTTACAGTGGCCGACCAGACCACGCATACGCTCGTCATACCGAGCGAATGCTGGCTCGCCTCCGAGCCCCCTGCACAACTGGCCTCCTCGGCCTCACAACTCGTCTCCGAGCTAATGCAGAACCAAGATACCTCGGCTCTCCCGCTCCTCCGCGAGCTCTCCCGCCGAGGTCATCTTCCTCGGTCTCATCAACCGACCGACAGCACCGCTTGCAGGCGCAACCACCATCCCGCGAATCTCGCCATGCACGAGATCTCCGCCGGCCACATCCCACGTTCCACGCCACCACGATTCCCCATTAATCGGAGGTCCCGCTCATCACGCGGGCGTGACGTCGGGAGGGTAACGGCCGGCGCGATTCTCGTGCCTGCCCCGCCTGCTGCCACCGCTATATAAACTCCTCTCTCAGACGATCGAGGTAAGCATTTTTCTATTCCACTCCGTTACTCTGCTCGGATCTCTAGACTAACTTGATCGTCGGAGGGTCCTCGGTGGTACAACAACCCCGGGACTTCCTTGCAGGTAACTCGGCAACCACAACCTCAAACCCATTGAGATCCACACGCTTCAGGAGCGACAGCCTCCAGATCCAATCTCAGTCATCCATCGCCGCCATCAGCAGATCAACGGGAAGCAACATTTGAAGGAGATTCTCGCCTCCATCAGCCGGTGCCGTCTGTGGGAAACTAGATTCCATAAAAACAAAAGTTCGTCTTCCGATCTCAACTAATGGCGAGCGATCATCACGACGATCTAAGTACCAACTGTCGCCTCCCCCTCAACGGAGGTGCGGACGAACCTCCTCCGCTGAATGCCATAAACACCCTCGCCGGCCGGATAGATCGACCCGCGTCCTTCGTAGAGGCGCTCGTCCGCGTCCAAACAGCGGGGCAAGATCCCCAGGTCGCCGCTCCCCCGCCTCGGGACCGGGACCCTTACAGGGGGAGAGAAGACTCAGCCCGCGTCGGCACGGCCGACCACCGACCCGCTGCCTCCCACGGCCGCGGATCCCCCGGGCCAGTACGTTCTGCGACCCGCTGGGCGCCCAACAGCTCGACACCGAAGTCTGTCGCTAGAGCGCCCCGCCCCGAGGTCTTTCGCGCACCTATCCCTCCTGAGGAAATGTCGGTCAGCTCACCTGTCACCTGGCATGACCGACACCCTCTCCCCCGACGGGGCCACGCAGGCGGGGCTCGTCACGGCAGCTCAAGGGCCACCTCACCCGGGGATTTGAGGAACCTCATCGAGAGAAACCGCGGCCGAGGCCAGATGTAGACCTCTGACAGCAGAGGCCTGGGATCGGAGTGTGCCGAGTCGTTGGGGTACCACGGCCGACTCGACGCCCTCGAGAAGAGGATCGAGGGTCTACATCGGGAAGGACACCGTTCGAGCGACGGGGCTAAGTACGCCGCCGACTCGCTCACAAAACCGTTCAGCGAGGAGTTGCTCGCCGTCCACGTCTCCTCCCGCAACAAGCCCCCAAAGGTCTCCCTATTCGAAGGAAAATCGGACCCGAAGGACCATTTGGACGCACTCACCGCAGGGATGAGCTTCCAAGACAACTCCGATGCCGCCCAGTGCCGAGCCTTCCCGACCACTCTCATCCGGGCGGGACGAGACTGGTTCCGAGGATTCGAGCCGCGCTCGATCTCGACTTTCGACGAGCTGGCCACCCAATTCCTCGGCCACTTCGTCGGGAACAGGCGGCAAAAACGCACAGTTGACCATCTCTTCACTATCAAGAGCGGGGACAAGGAGACGTTCAAAGCATACGTCACCCGCTTCGACAACGCCCTTCTCGAGGTTCCAGAGCACCGGGACAAAACGGTCATCACGGCACTGAGGTCTGGTCTTAGGCACAAGGAGTGGTTACGCTCCTTTGCATTAGCGCAACCTAAGACCATGGCCGAGATAAAGGCCTGGACCGAGCGCGGGGTCTAGCTCGAATCCGAGGTGAACGTAAACCTTCCCCGGGCAGAGCAAGCCGACCAGAAGAAGAGGGCAAGGGACGAGAGAAGGCGACCGGAACGGCAAAAGCCCTATCCCCCAAAGTTCCAGGAGTACACGCCGCTTAACGTCTCCCAGACAGTGCTACTTGAGGAGGCCAAGGGCGAAGGGTTCTTCAAGTTCCCCCCGATCCCACGCGCGGCCTCAAAGCGAACCCGGGGCCCCTACCGTGGTTTCCACAGGTCGCTAGGCCACTCCACAGAGAGCTGCAAGCAACTCCGGGACTACATCGAGGAGCTCATCCGTTCGGGGCACCTCGCGGCGTACTTGAGGGACAAGCGACAAGCTGACCGCGAGCAGGAGCAGCGCCCCCTCCCGCCGAGCTGACCATCGGCCAGATCATGGTAGTGTCAGCGTAGGATACGTCTGGTACCCCTGAAGCTTGGTACCCTATGCCGAGCATAGATACCAACAGACGTATGGGGGGCTCAAGCTGCATAAATAAAAGCATCTACTAGCATGTATTTTCTTTTCAAAGCAATGTACCATCTTCTTGAGATCTTTTGTTTATATAATAAAGGGATCAATAGAGCATTGCAGAAAAAAAAGAATCTTATTCATTCAAAAGGTACTATAGGCTCCTCAGCCGTACAAAAAAAAATTACAACAGCAGGGGAATGGGGTGCAGAGAGCACTGTTCGTGGTACTCTGAAGATATTTCCGCCAGCCGAGCCCTCGCAGCATCCAGCCTCTGCCTTCGATCCCTCCCCGCGAGCGTCGGCAACATGCCTCAGTTGGTAGCCCTCACAGACGAGCGCTTCCGAGCGATCTAGCCGACTCGCAGAGATCAGGCCGAAGCGCCTCAGAGACCTTAGCTTGCCTATGGCCTCGTCGAAAAGCATTTCTGTCGGGACCCGGTTCTTATTCACGGAGCAAAGTGCCACACAGAACAAAGTGCCACGCCAATAGTCATGCCAAGAGGGCGGGGGCCACCTCTTGAATCTGTGGGGGCCACCTCTAGAGTCCGTGGGACCCACTGTAAAACAATGAGGAATCTTCGGAACACATTTCGAAAGAGGACCGGACTGCATTATAAATATAATGATACCACCCTCAATTACAGAGGCGCCTTTTAAGTGAACCGGAACTACAGGAGCTTGAGAACTCCGTAGTTAAGCGTGCTCGAGCCAGGGAAGTCTTGGGATGGGTGACCTCCTGGGATGTGACCCCTGGTCGGGTCCGGGTCGCTCTAAAGGGAAAAACCGTGCGGTTTCGGCCAGAGCGGACAATACCATTTGTATTGAGGCGTGGGGCGTTACATTTATGGTGGCCCATGCAGGTCCCTCAGTAGTAGGTCTGTGGTTCGAGGACGAACCATTGTTCAAAGGTGGGGAGAATGTCGAGACCCGGTTCTTGGTCACGGAGCAAAGTGCCATGCCAGTAGTCATACCAAGAGGGCGGGGGCCACCTCTTGAATCTGTGGGGGCCACCTCTAGAGTCCGTAGGACCCACTGTAGAACAATGAGGAATCTTCGGAACACATTCCGAAAGAGGACCGGACTGCATTATAAATATAATGATACCACCCTCAATTACAGAGGCACCTTTTAAGTGAACCGGAACTACAGGAGCTTGAGAACTCCGTAGTTAAGCGTGCTCGGGCCAGGGAAGTCTTGGGATGGGTGACCTCCTGGAAAGTGGCCCCTGGTCGGGTCCGGTTCGCTCTAAAGGGAAAAACTGTGCGGTTTCGGCCAGAGCGGACAATACCATCTGTATTGAGCAGTACGGGTCATAGAGGTAGATATCCTCGAAGCTTACGATGTCTTCGATGGTGAAGGGGAAGTTCTGCATTTTTGCGTTTCGGGTGTAAGGATGAAGCAAACAATTACCCCCTCAGTCTTATAGCCTCCAACGCCCCCAGGAGTTCTACGGTCGCCCGTTTTCACCCACAACAGTGTCACCACGTGGCAGAAGTCGCGCCGCTCGAAGAGGCAGCCCTGCAGCTATCCTGCTCGGCTATCCCTGGCTGGTAGCTCCCTACCAAACCAGGGATCAAAGCCCTCGCCAAGAGGCATCGGGCAGCAACCCTGCTCGACTAGTCCTTAAGGATCAAATCCCTCGCCAAGAGGCAGCCCTGCAGCTACCCTGCTCGGCTATCCCTGGCCGGTAGCTCCCTACCCACAACGCCAGTGATCTAAGCTCTCACGAAGAGGCAGCCCAGCAGCTACCCTGCTCAGCTATCCCTGGCCGGTTGCTCCCTACCAAACCAGGGATCAAAGCCCTCGCCAAGAGGCAGCTCAGCAGCTACCCTGCTCGGCTATCCCTGGCCGGTAACTTCACTGCCTCGCAACGCCAGGGATCAAAGCCCTTGCATAGAGGCATCCGAGCGGCTTCCCCGCTCGGCTATCCCTGGCTGGTAGCTTCCCTACCATACAACTCCAGGGATCAAAGCCCTCGCCAAGAGGCACCGGGCAGCTACCCTGCTCAGCACCATCCTTAGTTGGCCAATTACGGCCCCTCCAACAGCTAAGGATCAAAGCCCTCGCAAGAGGCAGCCCTGCAGCTACCCTGCTCGGCTATCCCTGGCTGGTAGCTCTCTACCAAACCAGGGATCAAAGCCCTTGCCAAGAGGCACCGGGCAGTAACCCTGCTTGGCCAGTCCTTAAGGATCAAAGCCCTCGCCAAGAGGCAGCTCTGCAGCTACCCTGCTCAGCTATCTGTTAGTTATATGTATGCCCTAGAGGCCAGTATTGTACAGATGATGTATATTATATTGGATGCTTGGACATATATAGAGATGACTTTCTTGCTCGATATGATAGTATGCTATCTGGTTGCTCTTTATCTTAACATGTATGCTTGTCTCTTTATACCGTCTTATAGTTACATGTTGGTAAAACCCTTAGGATGTGTACTTGACTACCTGGACTATGATGCGGGTCATACTAGTGGGGACATGGTAGTCCATAAGTACATCCTTCAAGGTCCCTAGTCGTAGGTGTATCGAGACGGGGCATCGATATACCAGTGTAGACTAGCGTATACGCTTCTCGACCCATGAGATGGGCGATGGATGATCCCATATCCATTGGTGTTTGACATCAGAGAGGGTATACAGGTGCTCGGTGGAGATTGGGTACACTGGACGGACTCGCCGAGAACTCCCAGATGGTATTATACCTCACGTCAGATGGCGGTTCTCTGGTGACACTTGTGCAGGTTAGTCTGTAGACCCGAGATCGTCATAGAGTCTTGTGTGATTCCCACTGTGCTTTGATTTCCACCTTACCACGTCCATGAGGGCGTGCAAAACGGTGGTTTTTGGGTACAGTTCCGAGTCACATGGAGGCAATGAGCGATAGGAGGGGTTTCGTCTCTCCCGGTATTGGGGGTTGATGTTGCGCTGTGCTCGATTGGCCGTAACAGGGAAGTCCCTGGCCAGGGCTGATTAGATATTTACTGGTAAGTGTTACCAGTAGTTTCTCGACCCGTTATGAGCCTCACATCGGCACGACTTATCGGTTATTGGGGTCTGACGTTTACCACCCCTAGACTTGATATGCGACATATCAGACGAGAAGACCGGACTGCACGGGTAGTGTTGCCGGTTGGCTCGATGGGAGTTGTAGCAGGTTCGCTTGTTTTCTTATGATCGCTCAATACCCGGGTGGCCGTTACGTTTAGCTGACCGCTTGCGGCTTGAGGGTGCTTGATATGATCATCACCCACTGCCGGCGTATTGACGAGTCTTAGAGTCCCACAAAGGAGTTACCTAGTCCAGGCGAAACGTTGTGGTGCGCGTATGCGATATGCGCATGGACCTGGTTAAAATGCGCGTATGAGATACCGTACATTAATCGGGCGGCTTGCTTTTGGTTGGGTCGTATGTGATATGGCCGGATTGATAAATCAAGTGTTGATTTATCATTTAACCATTAGATTCTCACTAGAAATCCTTTCTTGTATTTTTGGATGTATGCATGCATGTATGCATTCTTTCTTGATTCATGCACATATGGATGTGCACGCACACATACATACATACATCATCCTTCATGATTGTATATACAAAGAAAATAGTGGCAATATAAGACTCACACCATGGTTTTATATATATGAATTATTATTGCATTTGATTTAAAACAAAAAGAAAAAGGAAAGGATAATTCATGGTTTCTTTCTACACTCTTCTTTGACCTAACCATGCTCACCCACCATTTAACCATGGATTAACTTTCCTTTTGGGTTTTAACTCAAGTTCAATAATATATTTATTGTTTAACCATGGTTTGAGATGAGAGAAGAAAAATATATATAGATATATTTTCTATTTTCTCATGAGGTTTTATCTTTTCTCTTGTTCTAAAAGGCCACCATCTTCTTCCTCCTTCATCTTTTGCTCTCTAGATTTCTCTAGTGAGCAAATTACTCATCAGGTTAGGATTTTGAAGTGAGAAAAGCCACCACAACATCATTCTACACAAGTCTTGCCCACTTGTTTAGAGTGTTAGCTTCATTCTCTTCTCTTGATCAAGTGAAGTTGCAAGCTTGGACAAAGCGGACTCCGGGTGGATCATCGTGGACCTAGAGGAGTTCAAGCGGACTTTTTCCAAACCCCAAGTAGCCGAGGAGTCTAGCGTAGGGAGCTACAAAGGTTGTACTCTTAAAACCCTAGCTTAATCTACTTGTGTTGAAGTGTTGTTTTTGAAACCCTAATTTTTCTAGGAATGATTCTTTGTATGCTTACTTAGCACCCTAAAATTTTAATCTTTGGTACATGTGATACTTCCAAACCCTTCATGAGGTGCTAGGTAAACCCAACACTATCCCTGGCCGGTAGCTCCCTACCCACAACGCCAGGGATCTAAGCCCTCACGAAGAGGCAACCCAGCAGCTACCTTGCTCGGTTATCCCTGACTGGTAGCTTCCCTACCCCACAATGCCAGGGATCAAAGCCCTCACGAAGAGGCAGCCATGCAGCTACCCTGCTCTTATCCCTGGCCGGTAGCTTCCCTACCCCACAACGCCAGGGATCAAAGCCCTCACGAAGAGGCAGCCATGCAGCTACCCTGCTCGGCTATCCCTGGCCGGTAGCTTCCCTACCCCACAACGCCAGGGATCAAAGCCCTCACGAAGAGGCAGCCATGCAGCTACCCTGCTCGGCTATCCCTGGCCGGTAGCTTCCCTATCCCACAACACCAGGGATCTAAGCCCTCACTTAGAGGCAGCCGAGCGGCTACCCTGCTCGGCTATCCTTAGCAGGCCTCCAACGGCCCCTCCAGCGCTAAGGACCGAAGCCCTCGCCAAGAGGCAGCCGAGCGGCTACCCTGCTCGGCTATCCCTGGCCGGTAGCTGCCTACCCTACAACGCCAGGAATTAAAGCCCTCGACAAGAGGCGGTCGAGCAGCAACCCTGCTCGGCCATCCTTAATGACCCAAAAGCCCTCGCAAGAGGCAACCGCTTAGCATGACCCTTGCTCGGTTATCCCTGGCAACACACCAGGGATCAAAGCCCTCGCCAAGAGGCACCGGGCATCAACCCCGCCCGACCATCCTTAGTAGGACTCCTACAGTCCCTCCCGCGCTAATGATGAAAAGCCCTCGCAAGAGGCAACCGCTTAGCACGACCCGTGCTCGGTTATCCCTGGCAGAACGCCAGGGATCGAAGCCCTCGCCAAGAGGCACCGGGCGGCAACCCCGCTCGGGCATCCTTAAGGATCAAAGCCCTCGCCAAGTGGCACCGAGCAGCTACTCTGCTCGGCCATCCTTAGCAGGCCTCTCACGGCCCCTCCCGCGCTAAGGATCAAAGCCCTCGCCAAGAGTCACCGAGCAGCTACCCTGCTCGGCCATCCTTAGTAAGCCTCTCACGGCCTCTCCCGCGCTAAGGATCAAAGCCCTCGCCAAGAGGCACCGAGTAGCTACCCTGCTCGGCCATCCTTAGTAGGCCTCTCACGGCCATTCCCGCGCTAAGGATCAAAGCCCTCGCCAAGAGGCACCGAGCAGCTACCCTGCTCGGCCATCCTTAGTAGGCCTCTCACGGCCCCTCCGACAACTAAGGAACATAAACTCAATAAGAGGCATCCGGTCTATCAACGTCTTAGCGATCTCCACTTCGACTTCGGGGCCATGGAGATACCGTCTTCCCGCCGGTCCTCGCACACTCGGCAAATGATCAGAGTCAAGTCGACGAGTAATCGCTAGACGAGGAACATGCCGACCATAAAAGCAGTACTGTGCAGATACAAGTGTCTACCAACAAAAAGAAGTACAAGCACAAACACTACTGCAAAAGCAGAAATCTTTATTCAAAAAGTCAAAGCTTTTACAATGGTATTATGGGCTCCCCAGTCTTACAAAAATGCCTGAAGGCCTACACGCGACAAAAAGAAAAGACAAAGAGAAGACGAGGGGCTTCAGGCCCCATGGCCGGGAGTGATGTCGATGAGCTCGACGTCCACCGTGACAGGGGATGCGTCCGTCGCAGGAGCCTCGGCGTCGCCCTCAGCCGAGAGTCCCTTCCCCGGCAGTGCTCCCGGGGGCATCCCCCGGCTCGTCATCCCCGCGGAGGTATTCTGCGTGGAGCTCTTCATCAGCAAACTCCGGCACCCGGGCCTTGACGGCATCGAGAGCCTCGTGCCAGATGAGGGTAGTGGCCAAGGCTAGGACAGTGTAGAACTGCTCCGACTTCTGAAAGTTCTCCACCGCCTGCGTCGTGCTGAGGTCGGCTCTCTTCGCCGCCTCTACCGCAGCCCCCAACTCCTTTCGGAGGGTGCTCACTGACTTCTTCATGGTGTCGACGAGCACCTCGGAGCCCTGAAGCTTCGCCTGGGCGGCCTTGCGGAGCCTGGCCACCTCCTGCTTCGAGGCCGCCGCTTCCTGCCTCCCGGTAGCCACCTCGCCCTCAAGGGCAGCGACCCTCACCATCGCCGCCTCCAGCTCCCGCTTCGAGCTCTCCCCCAGCGAGGAGAACTCGCCCGCGGCTCGCATCGCCGGGGCTATCTCCTCCTCCTCCATGATGGCGACGTGCTGGAGGACCTGAAGAAATCGAAGGGGGGTCAGAAAGAAAAAGGGGCACCAAATCTCGCAAACAATGAGACGATCTACGAGTGCTAACCTGCAGGGCCTCTTGGGCGATGGACGCCTTTTGTGCCTTCAGCGTCCCCCCAGCGACCCGGCCCTCGACCGACCTCTCCATGTCGTGCAGCAAGCTGTCAGCGATGGAAAGCCCCGAGGGCACCACAAAGCGGAGCTCCCCCTCGTCCACCAAGACCGGAGAGGCCGGGGTCCGCGGTTCTACCCGGGGGAACCTCTTGAGAGACGACGGCGGAGAGCTCGTCTCCACCTCCGAAGCTCGGGCGTCCTCTCCCCGAGCCCTTTTTCTACTCGGCACCTGGCTGGGCCCCAGGGCGTGATCCGCACTCGAGTGCTGAGGCGGGACGGCTGCTGTAACACCCGAGCCCAATGCTACTAATTTCTGTTACCGTTTGAACGTAGTATGACACTTATTTCAGTTATCTTGCTTGATTGTTACTTACTGTAGATTTTACCCGGCAAATTCATTTCTGCATATAACAATTTTTGGCATCTAAAATAAAATTAAAAATATTCATCTTGGCCTACTTGACACCCCTAACCCTGCTGTAGCGTCCGTGCATCGTGTTCTCGTCCCGTTCAGTGAAACGGGCGAGTTTGGATGGCTACGTGCACGTACGTGTGTCCGTTTTGGGGGTATGCTTTTTTATCATAAAACACTTCATTTTCACTTTTGGATCCCGCTTAAAATTCTATTATTTCAATTTCAAATTTTTGGACCCGACCCGGACGCAATTTGGAAAGGTTTCACTTTGCGCCAAAATCCCAAATTTTATTATTTTTAAAACGTCGTATATTTTCTTAACCATTCAAAATTTCACTGTTAATAAAATCCTTAATAAAATTTTCCCTAACAACTATTCCTTCAGCCAATCACAACTCTTTAAACCGTGGGCCCCCTTACCTCACCGTCTCTCTCTAACTCTCCCCCCCACCGTCTCTCTCTATCTCTCTCATCTCTCTTCTATATATATACTCCTATTCCCTTCCTCCTTTTCTTTTTACAATCGCAGAAACCCACCCTCGCACAAACCCCTGCCGCGTGCCCCTCGCCGCCGCAGCCCCAACGCCGGCACCACCCTCGCCGGCCTCCTCGCCCTCATCGCAGCCACACCCACTTCCTTCCTCCATTCCCCACGTTCCCGAGTGCCTGCATACCCCGACGAGGCCACCCTCGTGCAAACCCCGCGAGCCCAACCTCACCGGAAACTTCACCGCCGATCACCACCCGACCTCGTCACATCTTCACCTCCCTCTCCAATCCCCAACACCACAAACCACCACCACCATCAACCTCACCACCTTCCCGACCCCAAAGAACAGCCACCCAAGAAACCCACCGACGACGACTGCCCTCGTCGTCGTCAAACCGTCACAACCCCCTCCACAGAGCATCGTGAGCACCCTCTTCTCCATCCTCCTTCCCTTTTTTCTTCTTAATTCTTCTTTTATCGTTTCTTGCGTTTTGAATATTTTTTATTCACTGTTTTGGGGTTCTCCGGAATCCGGCCGTGCCGGCGACGTGTCCCGATGTTCCAGCGAAGTACCTCGACCCGTGTGGTTCTACTGTTCGTCGTTTGGGTTCATTCCGTGAACCGTGCGCCCGTCGCGAGTTTTCCCCGCCGACATTCTACGTTCCGTTTTCCCGATTCGCGACCCGTCGAGGCAAGTAACCCTTGCTACATGCTAAACAATATTTACTTATAATTAATGACACCCTAAAACCCGCAATTTAACTTTGGTATTATAATTTCCCACTTTTTCATGTACAATATTGTTATATATTATTTTATCTTTAAACTTGGAACCTACAGTTTGCAATTGAACCTCATAACCACATTTACCTGTTTAATCACATTTTAATATTGACATAGCTTATGACATTTATCTCTATAGTTTTGTTCCATTCGGACACTCGCATGCATTTTAACCTGTAATAGCTGTATTGAACCTTTATATAAATCATTGTACCTCCAAAGTGCTTAAACTTGTTAACATGATTAAATGGCCATAATTGTCATACTGTATTCGCATAACATTGAAATCATCTCTGTGACGCAACTGACAACTGTACTGCTAATTCAGTGAATCTGCCTATTGCTTACTTCATTGCTTATCTCATGTTGTTGATACCCATGCTTGATTATATAACTGATTGTGAGTACACCTATGATATCGCTTGCTTCTTGACTTGTCTTGCTACCTACACATTGATTGACCCGACATGGTACCGTATACTGCTTGACTTGACATGATGTACCATGACCTGATCCGTTACCTGATCTTGTGTCTAATACCAACAAACCTGACATGTAGTCCTCATGGACCGTTCTTGTTGTCTATCCAGACAAACCTGTTTACCTGATCCTGTGTTGGCATTAGTTTCTTGATTTCGGGATACCTGACTTGACTTGCACATATAACTTGGGGTATGGGGAAATCAAAGGTGAAACCTGACTTGTAACTCGACAGTTCACTACCTGTCCTGAGTGTACACATTCATGTTTTGTGCCTAGCGGCATGTCTCGGTTTCAGCCGAGAATATTGTGGCCGTGGTCCCGGGTATGTACGGGATACTATCGAGTGTACACATTCATGTTTTGTGCCTAGTGGCATGTCTCGGCTGCAGCCGAGAATATTGTGGCCGTGGTCCCGGGTATGTACGGGATACTATTGAGTTACATCGATGATTCATCAATTTGGTTTCAAAGACTTTAGAACAGAGAACCTGATAGCACAGTTTAGTTTACCCACTGCACACTACCCTGCACTGCTCTGATTCATATTATTGTTACCCTTGCTTAATTCATGTTTATATTCTCATTGCCTGTTTATTATGTTATTACTTGATGACTTGACGCGCTGACGTCTGGGTTTTGCATGGCCCAGATTCTTCTACCCTGTTGCAGACTGATTAGGAGTTTTGCCGCTGTTAGACGAGCGGTGAGGTTCCTGTCGGTATGTAGTTTCACTCCAGGTATTTCATTTATTGTATCTTTGGCTTCATATTGTTATCTCTTGACTCTTTTAATCTGGCTTATGGACATGTACTAGATAGTTAGTTACTTTCATGTTCTTGATATCTCCACAGCCGTAATATGACTGTGGAAGGATTTTTCCTATTCACAGGTAGCATGGTTAGCTATGTCACGTGCCCACTTTAGCGTACTTTGGGAAGCGGGGCGTGACAGCTGCTGGGGAAGCCGGGACTAGCGTCTGACGGGAAGAGCTGGCCCCTCCAGCCTTCGACCCCTTCTTCGGCTTGCGCATAACTGCTCGGAGAAGGTCCGCGTCCATGGTTTCTGCACAAGACAGGATATAGTGGAATCAGCAACACAAACAGAGTAAAAACAAATACAAGCTCCTAACTTACCGACGAACTGGGCGGGGCTGAGCCCGGCCCAACTGAGGGCCTGCTCAGAAAGCAGCACATCAGCCCGAGGAATAGGCTCCCACGCCGCCACTCTCGCCGCGTCGGGGTCATTGGACGGATTTCCTTGCCAGCACCTATCCCTAGACCACTGGACGGGTACAGGCCAGTCCTCACCCTCTGGCGGCCCGACGAAGAAAAACTTCTTCTTCCAATCATGGATGGAAGAAGGCAGGACGACAACTCCTGACCCGGCTACGCTCCCTCACTGCTTCCTAAAGGAGAGGTAAACCCACCTCGGGTCGCCCGCGCGAGTTCCGGGGTGACTTTTGTAAATAAGGGAAGAGGCAAGGATGGACAGACTAAAGGGGATCGCCTGCAACTTCAACCGGACCAGGAACCCAAGGAGAATCCTCCAGGAGTTCATCACTAACTGGCCCGGGGCTAACCCAAAGTAATTTAACGCAGCTACAACCTCGGGAGAGAAAGGCAGGCGCATTCCGGCCCAAAGGGCTTCCAGGTACAAGGCGATCTCTCTACCCCACACCTGATATGCCCTCTCTCCTTTCTCGGCCAATCGTAGCGTATAGCCGGAAGGAATATGGAAACGATCCCGAGCGGTGACAAGCCCGTCCTCATATCTCATTGAGGACGACGCACCAGGGACGTCCGCCACCACCGCTCCGGGAACCGCCCCAGACGCGCGACCCCAGGAAGAAGATCTGACCCCAACTTCCCGAGGGGGCTCCAACCTAGGGGAAGAATCCCTAGTATATACCCCTACGACATCTACAAACTCCTCAAAACAAGACATCTGACCTGATGGGAAGAAATCCTCGAGAAGAGAAAACGCAGATCCGACCTAAAAAGGAGAGTGCCGAGCAAATAAGACTCAGAATGAGAAAAAGTGAAGAGAGAGGGATCCTGAATCAGGCATCCCTTCGATTTATACAGCCGGCGTCCCCATCCAACGGCGACGGTCGGCTCCCGCCAAAACGGTTCAGTGCGCTCGACGGCCACGATCGCTCCACCTGTCGCAAGCACATTGGCAGACCTCAACAGACGCCAGAAGCCTGCGGCCCGTCATGTCAGCCAACCGACACCCGACACGTGTGCTGTCGCTTCAACAAAAGTGCGCACGATCCGACACACCCTCTTTAATGCAAGGGATCTCGCCCTGATTCGCTGGCCTAATCCAGAAAAGACAACCAATTGCCCAGAGACACGCCCGACGATATCTTCGAAAAGGAGCTCACCTCGGGTGATCCGGCAAACCACTCTCTACCCGACCCGTCAGCTGGTCGGGACGAGAGTGGGGGGCTAATGATGAGGCTCGATATCGGTGATCTCCCAGATCAGGACACGTGGTAAATGACGTGTCCCAGAGCATGCAAGAAAGAACTTACAGTGGCCGACCAGACCACGCCTACGCTCGTCCTACCGAGAGAATGCTGGCTCGCCTCCGAGCCCCCTGCACAACTGGCCTCCTCGGCCTCACAACTCGTCTCCGAGCTACCGCAGAACCAAAATACCTCGGCTCTCCCGCTCCTCCGCGAGCTCTCCCGCCGAGGTCATCTTCCTCGGTCTCATCGACCGACCAACAGCACCGCTTGCAGGCGTAACCGCCATCCCGCGAATCTCGCCGTGCGCGAGATCTCCGCCGGCCACATCCCACGTTCCACCCCACCACGATCCCCCATTAATGGGAGTTCCCGCTCATCACGCGGGCGTGACGTCGGGAGCGTAACGGCCGGCGCGATTCTCGCGCCTGCCCCGCCTGCTGCCACCGCTATATAAACCCCTCTCTCAGACGATCGAGGTAAACATTTTTCTATTCCACCAAGCCGTTACTCTGCTCGGATCTCTAGACTAACTTGATCGTCGGAGGGTCCTCGGTGGTACAACCACCCCGGGACTTCCTTACAGGTAACTCGGCAGCCACAACCTCAAACCCATTAAGATCCACACGCTTCAGGAGCGACAGCCTCCAGATCCAATCTCAACTATCCATCGCCGCCATCAGCAGATCAACGGGAAGCAACATCTGAAGGAGATTCTCGCCTCCATCACCCTAACTTCAAATGAAAGCCAGATAACAAAACTTTTGAGAACTAGAATTAAGTTTGTATTATGTGGATCCGTTAGGACGGATTCGTATTTATCCAATTCACAAACTTTTTTATGGGACATCCGATCGACGATCCGTCTCGATCAAGTTGATCAATGCACACTAGATAGTGTATGGTTACAAAATCATGTTATTTAGAAGTGTTTTACATATGTCTCAACTAGATTTAAAGTTATAAAAATTCTACGGCTGAAATAATTTCGTATGATTTTTCATTTGTATACACTTCCAAACAAACCGATTTAGTATACACACACTGTTTAGGATGTGTTGATCGACTTGATCGAAACAGGTCAACAATCAGACGTTCCACAAAAAAATTTGTGAATTCGAAAAATACGCACTATTGTATTTTTTTTATATAACTTCAAGAATAATTCATCTTTTTAAGTGCAAATTAAGAAAACCGAAAGGAAGTTTCACAAATGGTATTTTGGACGGCATCCTGCACCATTGAATCCTTGATCTTCATTTTGATCGTCATTCACCAAATTTCTTGTACACTTTTTTGTTGTTAATTTCTAAAATCTAATTTTGACTAGGCTTTTATTTTAAAAAATGAAAAAAAGGTCAAAACAAAAATGTTATGCACCTCTCTCTCCTCTCTCTCTCTCTCTCACAAAGCCTACAAAAGGGCATTGAGCTGCCTTCTTCTCTCTTCACAAGGATCTTTCTAGCCTCTTTCCCTTCTCACAACTTGAGTAATCTCACTAGAATTAAGTCCCATACTTCTCTTAGATTTTACAAAGCTAATGGATCTTTTGACAGAGGAGCAGATCTCTGAGTTTCAAGAAGCCTTTTGCCTCTTTGACAAGGATGGAGATGGTTTGTGCTCTTCACTAAACCCCCCTCATCTCTCTCGTTTCCTTAATGCTAGCATTTCCATTTTGCTTGTGTTCATGATGATATTTGTTATACATGCTCTGTCTTGATTTTGGATGTAAGATTCTTGGGTGTTGGATTATGCTATAATATGTGGGAGTTTGGAGAAATTTTTCTCCATCTGGGTTTTGGAGAAATGGGTTAGGATCCTAAACTTAATAGTGTATTTTAGTGTTACAACTTCCAAGTTTTGACATGGTGAAAGATATTTTAACATGATATTAGAGAACAGGGCCTAAAAATACATATAAAAGCCATGTTTTGCCCCACAGAAGAATATGCTCAAATTGTGATGTTGTGTGACGATATGGAATTATATATCTCCAATCTTGTCCTATTTTGAGGTTTTGGTGCAGGGGGCATGAACTTTAATATTACAGTTTTTCCTCTTATTTTTTGTGATGTTGTGTGCCTCGAGTTTTTACGGTCGTGACTATTTTGCATCGGTTTCGTTCTTAGCATCATGTAGACAAAAATTATAGAAATAGTTTGCAATGAAAAAGCAGATGCAAATAGACATGACAGTTGAAACATAAGGTAGCAAAGTGCCGATCATGAAATATATTAGCGTATTAAAAGTGTTAGAGAAAAAATTATGAGGTATTAAAATGCAGAAATTATGAAACATTGAGTGATTAATAAGCAATTCACCCTAAATTTTGTTTTTTCATTTCATTATGATCATCACCTACCAACTTAAAGTATTGAAGTTTAGGAGAACATTGAATTTGGTCAAAGTCAATGGAAGCCAACCTTGCTGGAAATTTAGAGGGTGGTCCTACTAAGTTCCTTAGCATGAACTTATCTTTAGTTTAATTTCATTAAACTACCATGAACTTTCCCAATTTCCAACTAAGCAGTATGACTTTCAATGTTAAAATAGGTTATCATAAACTTGCCCCTTTTTTGCAATAAGAAAAACATTGCCATGCACTTTTCGAGTAAAAGTTCATGGTAATTTAGTGAAATTAATCGTTTTATTATTATCTTTTTTAAAATTGAGTTTAGCTCACCCTTACATTTTGAAAAACCACAGAATACAAGTTCATGTGATGGTATTTGTTGATTAATGTTGTTTTATTATGTTTCATCAATGCATTTTATATTCTTATTTCTTAATTTTTAGAAAATAAAATCTTATCTCTCTTTTTTTTTGGAGGGTATAAAAATTAAATAAGTCTTATCTAAAACTTAATTTTTCTCATAGGTTGCATTACGCTGGAAGAAATATCCACAGTCATCCAATCACTCGGACAGAACCCTAACAAAGAGGAATTGCAAGATATGATCAGAGAGGTCGATGCCGACGGAAATGGCACCATCGAATTTGGGGAGTTTTTGAACTTGATGGCTAGAAAAATGAAGGTAACGGCATTTTTAAAAAAACAATTCACAATTTCCATTGCTAAATGATTTTTTAAACGATAAAAAGATTTATATTCGGTTTCCTTGTTTCTGTTTTCGTTTTCCAGGAGACGGATGCTGAAGAAGAACTAAAAGAAGCTTTCAAGGTCTTTGACAAGGACCAGAACGGTTATATTTCAGCTAGTGAGGTGAATACCAAAAATATATAATAATCATCCTCTTACGCTTCGTTTTTTCCGTAAATTTCACTAAAATGCCCTTAACTATGAGCTGCTTTGCAGCTAACTACCTTAAAGGTTTTTGTTATAGCAAATTTTTGACCAAATTGTTATAGCAAATTCCCTTAACCTTTGTTACTAAAATGTAAGATATGTTTGTTGCTTCTACATATAGCAGCAAAAGGGGATTTATTACATTATTATAAAAACTTTTGGCTTGATATCACTAAATTACCTTATAAATAAACAATAGGATACCTTCTGCGTTTTAAGGGTATTATAGTTAAAAATCTCCCATAAACCTAAAGTTTAAGGTAGTTAAGGGTACATTAGTGTAATTTTGCCTTTTCATTATTGTTGTATAGAAACCTTAAGCATATATATATTTTGGTTAAAGGCCTTTGTTAATATGTATCACGGCATAGCTACTTTTATTTTATTACTAATTGTTTTTTTTTTTGGTTTATTGTTTCTTTTTCTTTTCTCTTTTTGTAGCTAAGAAACGTTATGATCAATCTCGGCGAAAAACTGTCCGACGAAGAAGTTGAGCAGATGATAAGGGAAGCAGACATGGATGGTGACGGCCAAGTTAACTACGAGGAGTTTGTGCGAATGATGATGGCCGCTTAATTTGATTAATAATTCCTACGAAAATATGTTGAAAGATTCATATTTCATTTCTTTCATTTTCTAGGGAGTTAAATCTCATCATGTTTTTCTTTATTTGAATTTTGTTGTAGATGATCTTGCTTAACAACTATTGTTTCTTTGTTTAATTATTGGCATACAATATATCTGTTTTAACCTAATAAAAAGGTTTTTATTTATTTATGTGTTGCTTTCTTGCAAAACGAGATTGTTGGCAAGCTTTTTCGCAAAAAGAATACAAAGAGGTTTAATGGGCTTTATATGTTATTTGGTTAGGCCCACATTGATATTAGACTTAAAAGAACGGTAAATTGGCCCGCTCAGTAGTTGTCTATAAATCCCTGATATTTTCAAAATTGTTGGAAGGGCCGACTGTTCAAAACATTTGTGAAAAATCCCCCGGGCGGCATTTCATTTAGCCCTTTATTCTCTCCAACTGTTTGGATATTACAGACAACATTTTAGATATTATATGCAACCAGTATAAGAACCCAACATCATCGCCAGCTGTTATATTTTCCATGATGAGATCCATCTTCCACTGACAACGTCTGCATCGAATCCTACGACAGCTATCTTATCTCCTCCTACAGCTCTCTAATGGAATCCTCCATCTCCCTTGAGATCCATACATATCTTCAATCAAACAAGCCTTTCCAATATCGATGGCTTTTAAACACCATAAAGCATTCTTACGAGGGGAACACTTGATCAAACGCGTAGACGCCTAAATCCATCAAATTTTAATACACGTAGACCACTTCATATGCAAAACATGGATGAAAGAAACTATCGACTAAACTGATATTCTCTTCTATTGTTGGTTAAAGCAATCATGGTCTTGATGGGCTATACAGGTTTGCTTTTAGGGTTTCCCTCGTTTAAGGATATTATTAAGGTTTTAGCCTCACATTTGAAATTGGGCCAACAGCAATTGTCAAAAAACCCGGCCCATTGCAGGAATGATAAAAAACAAACCTATTTCTCAGAATAAATGGGAAGCACCTAGATTCCTTAAAAAAAAATGGCCACAAATTAATCGTTGCTGCCTCACTTCCCCTCTTGGGAGACTGTAGGGTTCAAACCCCATAAAAAGAAATGGCCATAAATTAACGTTTTCGGGGCAAATTCATGGGCCTCTTAGATGCGGGCGCGGGTGTGTTGTGTTCTGATGTGTGCATGGATGTGTTTTCGTTTGTTATGCTCATAGATTAGAGCTTATACGCCGGTGCAAAAAAGTTCTTTGACTGTTTCTTTGTATTAATCTTCTTGTCCCCTCCCCCCTCCCTCTAATCCCAAAACCACCGCTCTTCCTCTCCTCCCTCCGCTCCTCCACCACTTCAAGAGAGCTCCGCCTCTCTTCGCTCCTCCTCCTTTCTTCTCTTTACCGCCGCATTATCTAATTACTTATCCGAAATATCTAATCAATCAATTTGGTCATATGGATGGCAAGAAATACAACTATAGAATTAATTAGTCACATGGACTGTAATAAGTATATTTAGGGGTTTTTAACCAGGTTTTGGATAATGAGCCATTAACCTTTTTCACTAGATACAAAGGCTCGGTGATTTATTGACAATTTTGGAGAGGGTCGATTTTTTAAAATTTATTTATAACAATTTACCCTTCTTATTAGGATGCTGGATTAATATAGAATAAACATGCAATTATGAATAAAGTTTTAGAATCTATATGTTTTAGAATAAGGATTTATAGGTTTTTCTATTAATTAAAAAATGACTACTTGGATAATCGTGCCTAAAGTTTCAAGGGTAAACGCCAGGGACACGGAAGGAGGGAGGGAGATTTGAATTTTAAATCAAAAGAGCATTTAAAAAGGTTAATTATGATGATGTGGATATCTTGAACAAGAGGATAAATTTGTACATTTTTTCGTATTTTTTGAATTATTTTATTAAAAAGATAGGTCATCAATAGATGATCTTAGCTACACCCATGAAGTTAGCATTATAATAACTAGTAGTTTGTACGTGCGATGCACGTGTGAATATTTTGAACATCTGAAATGCCTTAGGCATGTGCCGAATATTTTATTCTTGACATTACATGAAAATTTATAAAAATATCTATAGTTTTTCTAAATTTAAATTAGATGAATATGGTTAATGATAATATTAGAATTGAGAAACTTATAAGTTATGCAAAATAATAAAAATATAAGAGCTTATGTATAAGTTTGTAGGTCATCGCTCTTTCTGGATTTTTGAGCATGAGAGAAAATGTATAATGAATGTAAGAAAGAGAGAGATAAAGAGGGTGTTGACTTTTCATCTTCTTATTTTTGTCTTTTGTGGTGGATGAGATGAACATCTCCAATACTCAACTTTGAATATTGGAATTGTCATTTTTTCTATTTTCTATTTTGTTGATTAATGAAATCATCTATATGTTTATCCTCTTTAAGATCTCTTATGAAATGAACATTTAAAATTGGTAGAGTTTAAACAAATCAAATATTTGTATTTAAAATTTGATCAGAAGGTCCTGAAATTCGAGACTCCGATAGCGCAAGCAAATATCGTTAATTATATCTTATTGTCTTAGGCAAAAGCCTAGACATGATACCGTATTAGCCTATATTAAATCATATCATTTTAGTAGAAATTTGGAGAGATGTATGTATCAAACAATTGCAAACAGAGAATATTATAAAACAATAATATTTTATTCATTATCCATGTTTATATACATTTAAATTTAAATGTAAGGACATCAAATTTACATAAAATAATATAAATATGCATAAAAGTTTTAATTTAAAGCTCAACATTATGCTTGAGAGTATTTTAATGTTGATTTAGACATATGTGAATAGACACTACCTTATATGGGATATAGGGGCCACATCATATTTAAAAATGACCAAAATGGAGCTGTCCTAAATGGGGACCACCATTTGCATAAGGCAAACAAACTTCGATCATGCGCAACTGTGCATGAAAACAAGGACCTCCCGATGTCGGTAGGGGATGGTGACTTGACCATCGGGAGGGGTCCCGATGGTGTCCAAAAGCTCCATTTTTGTCGCTTTCTCCGACTTGTTTTACAGGAAAGTGAGGTTTCTTTACGAGACTTCATCAAATATAGAAATTCATATATTGAATTTCATGTACGACATAAGAATGATGGGTTTTTATCATTTTTATAGTTTTTTGTGTGTCACGCCCTGCTTCTCAAAAATGAAAAACGAGAGCGTATTCATATCGAAAATCATTTTTTCTCGACATGAATACGCTAAGTGTCTATATAGACAGTAAAAGAAATTATAGTACAAGAATTTTTAAAACTTATAAAATATCCAACAATATTTATAACAGTCCCAAAAATAATAACTGAACACAAATCAAACATTTAAGAAAGTAGGAATGTAAGCTAGCCTTGAACAAAAAGCATATTTGCTGAGGAAAACTAGAACTCGGTCTGACTTGAAAGATATTGACTGTGCTTCTCAATTGGTACCACCTCGTACCTAAGCTCGTCACATGTCCCAAAGTCGTCTGACGACATTTCCAAGAAAAGAAAACATGAATGCCGTCAACGAACTAAAATTCGGTAAGTCCCCATTTTATCAGAAAATAATATTCTTCTATGTTAACAGTATTTATAATGAAACATGATATTTTCGCTACAATTCAGTTATTAATGTTTATAATCCAATAGGTTTAATATAGGGTTTCAATCAGTTGGAACAAATGTAACACAATAATAATATTTGTTAATTTGTAGAAAATAGTAATAATAAAGTTTTGTAGTTGTAGTAACCAGAGAAGTCAAAACCATATTGGTATAATATTGGAAGGGCAAGAGATATCACCGAGCGACCAGTTTAGATATCTAGCTTCCATCATCCAAAAGAACGGAGAGATCGATAGTGATGTTAATCAAAGGATCCAAGCTGGTTGGTTGAAATGGAGGAGTGCAACAGGGATTTTGTGTGATCGTAACTTTCCGTTAAAATTGAAAGGGAAGTTTTATCGGAGCGCTATTCGGCCTGCCTTATTATATGGTACAGAATGCTGGGCTCCTAAGAAGCATCATATACAGAATATGCACGTAGCGGAGATGCGCATGCTTCGTTGGATGTGCGGTAACAATAGAAAAGATAACTTGCGAAATGAGGATATTTGTACAAAAGTTGGTGTCGCACCTGTGGAGGAGAAGATGCGGGAAAACCGGCTAAGATGGTTTGGTCATGTGCGACGCAGACCTATGGAAGCACCGGTTCGACGAATAGAAACTCTCGATATGGGTAATGGTAAAAGGGCAAAAGGGAGACCGAAGAAAATAAGGATGGAGGTGATACGAAATGATATGGTTGCCAAAGGACTCAATGAAAGTATATTGTTCGATGGGAGTGGGTGGAGGCAGAGGATTCATGTGCTGGACCCGGCGTGATTCTCATGTTGGTTCATGTCGCCTACCCCATATACTTGGGATAAAAGGCTCAGTTGTAGTTGTAGTAATAATAAAGTTTTGTAATTTAGGAATAACAATATTTATAGGGTTGCTATTAATATCATTAAAAGGTAATAAGGTACAAAAATTCATGATTATAAAAATATATTATGTATATTTTATTTTAGAATTATTTGATAGTAAATTAGTTTAGTAAAGTATCATGTCATACTAATAAGAATGTAGTGTAGAATTATTTTTGGTATACTGGTTAAATTATGGTGTATTAATATAACTATTAAACGATATTTGACACGAAACATGGTATACATAATAATTGGCATGAGAATAACTGTGAACAGTAAACGGTAATGTGCATGTCAAATAAATAGCATGCATTAATCAGTGCAATATAACTAGAGTATCACGATATTCGATATTTCAGTACTAGTAACTATAAGTATAAACTCGATTGTGGGTGTTTTATTATGCAACCAAGATATTCCGTAATGCCATGGAACAACAATATCATGAGAGTCGCGAGATTCAAGATTTATATATAATACAATGTATCGCTTTTCACCAGTCCATGAGGAACAAAACATGATCCTCCGTTACACATAAATACTCCCATTTTTGAGCTACCACATCCCCATGATATATATATATATATATATATATATATATATATATATATATATATATCCAATAAATAGTGTACATGCCATGTTTACGAGATTCATGAGATTAAATATATTCATCAGATTCATGAGATTCAAGATATTGAAGTGGTTCATGTCAGGTTCAGATCAAGATAGTATAATCTACCACAGGAGTATTCACAAACCCAAAGCTCTTATCCTGAGGTAAGGAAACACGGGCCCACTCATGAGTAATAAGACTTTAATCACCGCCGGAGTATTCACAGATCCAAGATTATCATCCAGAGACAAGGAAACACAGACCCATTCATGAGTTGTAATGGGACTCCTGAGTTGTCGTTGAGTGTGGGTGTCAACTACCAGGAGTATTCACAGACTTAAGGCTATCATCCAGGGACAAGAAAACACGGGCCCATTCATGAGTTAGTAATGGGACTCCTGAGTTACCGTTGAGTGTGAGTCTCAACTACCAGGAGTATTCACAGATTCAGGGCTATTATCCATAGGCAAGGAAATACGGGTCCACTCATGAGAAACGAGATTCCAACCACCGCCGGAATATTCACGGACCCAAGGCTATCATCCAGGGGCCATCATCCAGGGGCCAATAAACAAGGGCTCATTCATGAGTCATTCAAGAAACTCCTGAGAATACAAGTCAAGTTCTAGTTACAATTCTAAATTTTTATGTATATAGAATAAGCTGATAATACTGATTCAATTTCTGGCCAGAAATAAGCATAAGTTCGTATGCAGAAATCTATGATTTTGGTTTATAATTAGGGAATCTTAGACAAGAAAATAAATTGTAGTTCAGAGAGTCGTGTAAATAACGAGACTGATTTTGCCTCGATCAGGTTCCTGATAAGAGAGGAACGGAAGTTTTCGTAACACTTCGCAGGGCAGACCAGTGCAGATTTCAGAATTCGTACACTGATAGTATTTTACATTTTTGGTAGGTTTTGGTTCAGATTCTGGTTTTCCCTATTAGATAAAAAATTTAGTGTCTGTGAGTCGTGAACAATTCTCAATAAGAAAATCTAGATTACGATAAACGAGCAGAGAGTTATGCCTATTTTACTACAACTGCACAGATAGTTTCTGCTGCAGTCCAGATTCGTCGCATTTTGTTAGGATCCTATTTGCATAAACTTCTACAACTTTTCAGGTAAATTAATCTAGAAATAAAATGTAGCTAACTCTATGAAGATATTTCAGCAACTTGGGTTTGCTCAAATTGGAATCTGAGATTAGGAGATATGTCTGTTCTAAGGCAGATATAATTAGTCTCTGCATTTCTAGAAATTCAGATGTCACGCATACAAGAAAACAATATAACAATATGACTTAATCTAAATTATGAACTTCGTACTGACCACGAGAAGAGGTCATCGCTCGTAGATTAGATTACTACGAAAGAGCGGTTGCTGGATCATTACGAAACCACAATTATGGTCAAGTCTTTCCTATATGGAAATACAGGGATTCAAAACTAAATAATACTAGTGAAAGTAAATGAACTCTAGATATCATATTTAATATTATTTTAGTTGTATCGTTTATGTTCGTAGTAGCAATTTATCACAAACATAATTGTTATTAGATAGTGCACATTAAAAACAATAAATGTGTGTGTACACAAACTGAATCCCAATTTTGTAAACTAAAACTGCCTTAATCTATTAGAAACCAAACGCATAAATAATACTTCTTAGGTTTTTTTTAAAAATAATAATATTTTAAAATTATATTATTAAAATAAGGAGGTAAAAATTTAAATTATGAATATAGGATGGTTTGCACCCATCCCACCCCACCTCAGAACAGGGAGCGGGTTCTGGGAACCCGCCCCCTATACATTTGTATAGGGGGCGGGTTCCCAGAACCCGCCCTCTATACATAGTATAGAGGGCGGGTTTTGGGAACCCGTACCAATTTTTTTTAATTATTAAAATAATTAATTATAATTATTAATTATATAATTATCATATTATTATTATTATTATATTATTTTAAAATTATATTATAATTCTTTAAAATAAAATAAAAATAAATAGACGAAAAAAATATTTAAATTAAATAATAAAATTTCACTATATCAATGTTTTTTACAGAATGAATCCGTCAAAATTTACAATGCAAAAAATTCCTATCCGATTTCTATCTCGACGGTCAAATTTATAATATTAAAATGAATCCGTCAAATTTCCAATGTGAAAAAATACTATCTGTTTGTAAAAATTAAATACTTTTCCTTTTCCTTTTCTCTTATGAAATCCGAGAAGGCTTGACATAAGCCTATGCCTCCTGGGATGACTGGAGGAACCGCCTGTTTCTTGGATAGATGGCGGCGGCGGCGGCGTCTGCTCTGCTGCTTCGGGTTCGAGTTCTGCTTCTGGTTCAGCTTCGTCTTCAGCAGCGTCTTGGACAGGCTGTTGATCCACAAATCCTGAACCTGAATGTGGGACAGGTATCGGATATGTGTTGCTTCCCAACAAATTTGCGTAGGACGCTAAATCCGTGTCCCAGCTAGGCAGTTGTAGCGAAGAACCTGTCCCGGTTTCATGCGGCTGATGTTGCACAAAACCTTGGCCCCATGGCTGCGCAGATCCTGACCCCCAAGGGTGCTGTTGTTGCGCAAAACCTAACCCCCAAGACGGCTGTTCTGCAAAACCTGATCCCCAAGACTGGTGTTGTTGCGCCTGTCCGGTTTGCCAGGGTTGCTGCTGACGGTATGGTAATCCAAACCATCGATCCTGCTGCGGTGGATCTCCTTGATGCTGCGCCTCTGGTGCCGGGTCATACTGCGGCTGCGGTGCAGGTTCATACTGCGGCTCCGGTGCCGGCTGATACTGCGGCTCCGGTGCCGGCGATAAATGTTAAGAAATACCATATGAACCAAATACATCACCAATTAATTGGTCGACATTTGAAAATCGAGCCTGAGATGCCGGACCAACATCAGTCGGGTATGGTTCCTGCACCATTGTTTGTACGAGATGCAACTCACGAGCCTGTCGTTACATTAGAAATAAGAAATAAGTATTGACTCATACCGCTGGATGTTAAAAAGTAATATGATATAAAGAGGGCGGCTTACCAAATCTCGTTCCATGTGGCCTCTAGACTCGTACCGCGAGATGTTTGGGAAGTTTTTGGGAGGAGCAGAAAGATATATTATGGTGACACGGTTATACCGCTGTAGATATACTTTGGTAGCGTCAGTAGCTGTGTGGTCACCTATTTGCTGTAAGGCAATACTATGCTGCCTATCCTCCCATCTCAGCAAATACTGATGATGATGCTCCCTCCAATCACGCTCCGTATTTCCTCTTCGCATGTCTCTCTCTACTGTCATAGGCGAAGGCGGCGGGACAGGAATATGTTGCAATCTATCAAACTGCCGCAATACCCTATCCGGGAGGTGCATAACAACGACATTAATGCAGAGGAGTGGGCATCGAGCCCGCCAAACCGGCTCTCCTTCGAGACAGATGCCGGGTAAGTGTTCTAGACGATCTGCTGTATAAGGCGTCTACAGAAACTGCGCAAATAACATAGTAAAAAAATTGTGATTTAGGTATTTCAAAATTGTAAAACAAATTTAATTACCTAAATTATGATTACCTGAGCCGCCTCCATGCGATCCAACTCATCTCTATAGTACCTAAGCACTCGACGAGGAGCTTTATACGCTTTCTTCCCATTCCACCAGCAGCCGAGCGGCTTTCCGGGGATATCCAAGCCAGTTATTTTAATATTCTCTGGTCTTCCTATATACATATGCTCCCACGACCAGATCTACAAATAAAGTTTCAGATTATAAGAGAGAAAACCAATATTGCAAAATTCTAGTTGTGAAAAATAAAGAATTTACCTGAAGTAATGTACTGCATCCACAAATTTATTTTTTCGTAGGAGCACATGCTTTATCGAGTTCCTTATAAAGAAAGGCCAGGACCCCTGCTCTCCAAGCATATTGGCCACAGACATCAAAATCCGCTAGGAAGCCAAGGTATAACGGATGGACATGCGTTGCTGATTGGTCCGGCATCAACCAAGAACCGATCATGTACAGAATGTAGGCACGTGCATGTCTATCCAAAACTTCATCGGTGGCTTCATCAGGGATATTACTAAATGTATCTCTTAACCAGTTTAAATTGATTTTATACCCCTTACTGCGGCCTCCTGGTGTCTGATATTAGCATTTTTTAAAATATTAAAGCTAGAAATAATGTAAAACATAAAATAGGTACACTAAATAGGGAAATCAGAATGAAATTGTTTACATGTCCGAGAGCAGACTCGGCATATGTATCCCAGTATGGGTGGTCGGTATCTGGACCAACAATTTTTCCTTCGACCAACCCAAGCTCATTGACCCGTAAACCGAGTGAGAGGCCAATATCCTGGAGTGTGGTTGTGGCCTCACCCCATCTTAGATGAAAAGTGTGGGTCTCTTTTCTCCAACGTTCGACCAGAGAGGTGACGAGGGCGTGGTCGATTTGGATATGACGAATCAACGACGCTTCATAAAATCCGGCCCGTCTAAGCCGATGGTTTATTCGTTGGTCGCTAACTACCCATTTGTCTGAGCTATGCGTGACGACGGTGAGATTATCTCCATCCTGCAAAATTAAATAATGTTATTTTCAACTATTAGAATTAAATTAAAGGTGTAATTAAAAAAAATTAACTAAGTTTAGAATATTTCCTCCCCGTGTAATATATTGAACGATCTGTGTTCGTTTTGATGCACAAGTAGAGATTTGTCGAGTGGTTGATTCTCCATTGAAATGTACTGGAGCAGAGATTTGTCGAGAGTTTTATCAAGAGATTAGAAGCAGAGATTAGAAAGTTAGAAAGTGTGGTTGATGAAAGTGTGGATGGTCGGCTTTTATAGAGGGTGAACGGGTTCCAGGAACCCGCTACAGTCTTTGTTCTCAAAGAGGGCGGGTTCCTGGAACCCGCCCTCTTCAATAATTAGTCAAATCAATTACTAATTAATGAAGAGAACGGGTTCCTGGAACCCGCCCTCTTCAAAAATTACAGAGAGCTGTCAAATCAGTTCTTATTCACAAAGAAGAGGGCGGGTTCTTAGAACCCGCCCTCTTCATTAATTAGTGAGATGTCACATCAGTACTATTTGTCAATGTAAGTAGCATGTAATGTTGATATGTGTATTTTATTTGTCCTTTGTCAATTAGCAATTAATGTTGATATGTCACATCAATACTATTTCAGTACTATTTGTAATTACGAGAGTTTTCAGAAAGTAAGAGGGCGGGTTCCTGGAACCCGCCCTCTTCATTAATTTTGTTTTTTTATATTGTCTTGTCAAATCAATTTAAAATTATATCTAAGTGTGCAGAACATCATATTGAAGAGTGCGGGTTCTTGGAACCCGCCCTCTTCATTAATTTTGTTTCCTCTTGTCAAATTACTTTACATCATATTGAAGATGGCGGGTTATTAAAACCCGGCCTCTTCAATAATTATTTGTACTACTGTCGGTCAGCGACTCTGGTCAACTAGAGGGCGGGTTGTTAGAACCCGCCCTCTTCAATATCTTGCCGCTATAAATATATCTCCGCACTACCCATTTCATTTCATCTCTGTCAAATTTTTATCCTACACCGGTCACTATCCATTTAGTTCGATCAATTCTTCTCCGCTATCAATTTTGTGTAAGTGTGGAGTTTTAGAAGAAGGTGAAGTTCAGTACCATAGTCTGCGAGTAAGCAATCTTCGAGCAGTAGAACAGTTCATAAAGTATTGGAAGTAAGCAATCTTCGAGTTTGAAAGTTTTTTGCAATTTCAACACAACATAAAAAATATAACTGTTTTTTGTGCAGGATTATGGCCTTCTTTGATGGTATGGTTGCGAATAACGATTTTGTCGAACTAGAAGATCCCGGCCTCGATCTGTTGGAAGATGATGGTTGGGTAGACTTAGCCGTTGCAGAAGTAAATACGGCACCCTATTTGGACGCGACAGCAGCAAGCGAAGATTGCATCAGCGTCGGGGATTTGTTTCAGGAAAAAGTAGATCTTATTTGTAAGCTGAAGACGTGGTCTATTCAGCAAAACGTTACATTTAAAACCGAAGAGTCAAATAAGACGTACTATACTGTGGTATGTACGAAAGCTCCTGAATGTCGGTGGAGATTGCATGCATGTTGTTCCAAAAGAGCCAAGGCTTGAAAGGTCACGAAATACAACCAAGAACACACTTGCATCAATTCTATTATGTTACAGGATCACCGGAATTGCACTTCATCTTACATTTGCTCGCTAATCATGCCCCTGATCCGTACAGATGTGGCGATGACTCCCCGAGAGATACGGCTCTTGGTTAGCGGAGAACATAAAATTCAGATTTCGTATGTGAAGGCATGGGATGCTCGTAGAAAGGCTTTGTGCAAGATATTCGGGGACTGGGAAAGCTCGTACAACTCACTAGTCCCTTTTATGGAAGCCATGAAAGCATCAAATCCGGGGACCGTATACCGGTTAAAAACCACAGAAATAGACGTCGAGGGCTCTGTCAGGTTTCAAAGAATTTTCTGGTGCTTTGGTCCATGTGCGGATGGTTTCACACACTGTCGGCCGGTATTGTGCGTTGATGGTACGTATCTATATGGTAAGTACAGAGGCTGCATGTTAATAGCTACAGGTGTTGATGCTAATAACGGTATATTTCCGTTGGGATTTTCTATTGTCGAGGGTGAAAATACATCATCCTGGTCATGGTTTTTCCGTAACCTCAAAAATATCTCATCTGTTCTTCATAGAACGGATTTATGCATCATATCTGATAGATATCTGGGAATACTAGCTGCAATGAGATCTGTATTTCCGACGACCCCACATAGGTTTTGCCTACGACACTTCAGGCAAAATTTTGATCGAAAATTTAAAAATTCGGATCTACATAAACTTATGTACAGAGCCGGTGAAACGCCCGACCCTAATGTTCACGACATATACATGACGAAAATTGGGGAGATGAGTCAAGCCGCGAAAACGTGGTTAGATGAGTATCCAGTATGCATGTGGTCACAAGCACATGATGATGGGTGCAGATATCTCCTAATGACGACTAATATGTCTGAAAGCTTCAACGGGGTCCTTAAAGGGGTTAGAGGCTTACCGATACAGGGGTTGATTGTTCAAACATTTTTCCGGATGAATACTTATTTTGTGCACAGAAGAGAAAAGTCCTTAGCGATGGACATTCCGCTCACCGCGTATTACGAAGATATCTTTCGGAAAAGAGAGCGCAGAGCACAATACTACAGATCCGAAAGGTTTGACACGGCGGAGTTTCAAGTGACGGGCGGTAATGGGAATCAATATACCGTGAATTTTAGAGATAAAGGGCTCTCTTCGTGTACATGCGGTCTTTTCCAGCAACAACATTTACCTTGTACCCACGCAATTGCTGCTGCGAGCAGTATGCATACCTCACATTACAATTTTACTTCCCATCACTATACAGTTTCTAATTACCAAGGTGCATACGATCCAAAATTTCATCCTATACCGGACAGTCGCTATTGGCACTATTATACTGCCAACAGACAAACACCGACTGTATTACCGCCGGAAAAAAATATAAGGCCCGGAAGACCTAAGGTACGTCGAGATCGAATGACAATGGATGCTGATCCTCAGCAAAGGCAATCCAGATGTAGCCTATGCAAACAACCAGGCCATTATAGGACCAGATGTCCAGGATATGCATCAGGGGCGGGACCATCAGGATCGTGACAAGTGCACTCAGATTTTTTTGTATTATAAATTTGACGGATTCATTTTGTTATTATAAATTTGACCGTCGATATAGCATTTATATTTTACAAATAGATAGGATTTTTTGGCATTGTAAATTTTGACGGATTCATTCTGTAAAAAACATTGATATATTGAAATTTTATTATTTAATTTAAATGTTTTTTTTCGTCTATTTACTTTTATTCTATTTTTAAGAATTATAATTATAATTATAATTATAATTATAATAATATGATAATTATATAATTAAGAATAATAATAATAATAATAATAATATGATAATTATATAATTAATAATTATAATTAATTATTTAAATAATTAAAAAAAATGGGGCGGGTTCCCAGAACCCGCCTAGTATAGAGGGCGGGTTCTGGGAACCCGCCCCCTATACATTTGTATAGGGGGCAGGTTCCCAGAACCCGCCCCCTATTCTGGGGGGTGGGGTGGGCCAGCTGGGGTGGTTGCAAACCACCCTATATTCATAATTTAAATTTTTACCCCTCCATTTTAATAATATAATTTTAAAATATTATTATTTTAAAAAAATACCCTACTTCTTACCTAGAACGGTATTAAAATATGATATCAAAGCGCTAACAAAATTAAGATATATTGCACAAAGCATATGAAACAATAACGCTACGTTGAATACACAATATAGACAAACAATAATGAACAAGATATGAACAATATATTTGACTAACATTCAAGCCAACGGTATTCATAAAAAAAATAAGAGCATACTATATATGACTACATAATAATTCTACAATAATGTTTTTGATATTAAAATAAAACAGCATACTAAAAACAAATATATGTTAAACTAATAAGATCTAAAATAAGAACATGATCTACATAAAAACAAAATAAACGTAACAAGATATGAATACAAAAAAAACTGTATGAAATAACAGATAACCACAGACATTTTAGAATTGCATATTTTTATATTATTATTGGTCAATAGTAATGATTATATTTTATGTAAATATGATTTGATTTTAAAATAAAAGTGGAGATAGAGGAACTTACAAAGAGATCGTCGACGGTGACGGTGACGATATTTGGTTTCGGGTTTAGTCGAAAGGGCGACGATGACTGGATTGACACCGACGCTTGATGACGAGGCGATGGCTAGGGAGGTGCTCGGGTATGGGCCGCCGAGTAGAAAAAGAAGATCACGGCGACGATGCAATTGCAAGCCACGGTGGCGGAAGAGATGGAGACGGTGACGTAGGAGTCGCTGGTGATAAGGAAGATAGCTGGAGCAAGAGGAAGATACTCGATTTGCTAGGGTTATGGGTTTGAAATCTGTAAAACCCACATCCTTTATAAATATTTTTCGTATTTATAAATAAATGTTTCCCAATTTTTCTATTTGAATATTTTCTACAAATAATTTCCTATATTTTTCAAACAATAATTTTTAATTCTTAAAACCTAAACCCAAACCTAAATTAAAAACCTAACCCAAACCCCAAACCCAACCTGAGCACATCTCTTCTCCCCTCTCTTTTCCCACCCGTTTTCTCTCTCCCCCATGTTCCCTTCTTCCACACCCAAAACGTCCGCTTCCTTCGTTCCCATGACCCGCTCCTCCTCAATGACTCTCCCCTAGCTCGCCAACGCTCCCATGATCCCCTTCCTCCTTATCTCTTCAACGTCTCGCTTTAAATCTCATTCTCAACCTCTCTAACTCCTCACTCTCGAAGACCCCGAGCACTACCTCCTCTCGTCGCCGACCCAGCATCACCGACGATCTCGCCTTCACCACCACACATCATCACCTTCGCCCGCCTCGACCTCCTTCATCGACCACGACCCCTTGACCTCATTGCCGACCACTTCCTGTGGACCCCTCACCACCTCTAAACCCAGCCGCCTCCAACATCACTTGTGCCTCTGACCACCACGACCACCATGAGTCCCTTCTCATCATCTCCACAAACCCACAGTACTGAGCTCCCCCTCACCTCACCGCGACACCGCCTCCCATCGCCGACAGCAGTCACAGGCCTCACCCCTGCCATCACCAGCTCCTCCCTCATCGCCAGCAACCCCGTCGCCACTACCTCACCGATGCCTCCGTCGTCGACTCCTCCCCGGGGCACCACAAGCACTACCTCCAGAGGCTAACACATCCACTACCACTGCACTAAGCTCGTCTAGCTCCTTCTCCAACCGAGATTCCTCACTGTGCCACCTGAAGATTGGTGAATTCCCTTTGGGGATTAACCTTGCATTCATTTGTAATTTATAGATGTACAAGAGATATATAGGAGGATATTTAGGAGATAATCTCTCCTATTTACAAGAGTATAGCCTAATTATAGCTACCTAATTAGTAATAGAATATTAACATATATTTTCTATTATCATTTATAACCTAATTATAGCTACCTAATTAGTAATATAATATTAACATATATTTTCTATTATCATTTATAGCCTAATTATAGCTACCTAATTAGTAATAGAATATTAACATATATTTTCTATTAGTATACCCCCGCAAGCGGAGCGGGAGGAGGTCGGATGCTCAGGCTGGAGCGAAAATCAGTGAAAAGTGAAGTAGGAAGTCCATTGGTGAAGATGTCGGCATATTGTGAGCTGGAAGGGACGTGGTGAACCCGGACGTAGCCCAAAGCTACTTTTTCACGAACAAAATGAATATCGATCTCAATATGTTTCGTACGCTAGTGTTGCACCGGATTAGTGGATAGGTAGACGGCACTAACATTGTCACAATATACAAGGGTCGCATGAGTAAGTGGGCAATGAAGTTCCAAAAGCAGGTTGCGGAGCCAACAAGTCTTAGCAACGGCATTGGCAACCCCACGATATTCGGCTTCGGCACTGGAGCGAGAGACAGTAGCTTGACACTTTGAGGACCAAGAGAGAAGATTATCACCCAAGAACACACAATAACCGGAAGTAGAGCGGCGTGTGTCGGGGCACCCACTCCAATCCGCATCAGAGTGAGCAGTTAGTCTGGTGGCGGTGGACGGATATAGGTGCAGACCATGATCCACTGTGCCACGAACATAGCGCAAGATGCGTTTGAGAGCGTTGAAGTGAGGCTCCCGAGGATCATGCATGTAGAGACACACTTGCTGGACACCGTAGGAGAGATCATGCATGTAGAACGCCGACAAGGCTACGGTGATGGGTCCTGAACCGGTGTACCAGAGGGGCCAAGTTTGGACTTAGTGTCCACTGGAGTCGCACACGGCTTGCAATTAGTCATGTTGGCGCGATCAAGTATTTCAAGGGCATATTTCTGTTGTGACAGAAAGAGACCATCCTTGGTGCGAGTTGCCGCGATCCCAAGGAGATAATGGAGTGGGCCCAGGTCAATCATGGCGAACTCGGAGTTGAGGGACGCAATAATCCGCCGTAGTAGAGCATCTGACGAAGTCGTGAGGACGATGTCATCCACATAGAGTAAGAGAAATGCTAGGTCGCCCCCATGACGGTAAATGAAGAAAGAAGTATCTGACAGACTGTTGCGGAACCCAATGAGCGCCACATACTCGGCAAACCGCTGGTACCAGGCACGGGGTGCCTGTTTAAGACCATAGAGGGATTTAGGTAGGCGACAGGCATGGTCGGGATGAACAAGATCAATAAAACCCGATGGTTGATGCATATAGACCGTTTCATGTAAGGCTCCATGAAGGAAGGCGTTTTTCACGTCTGACTGATGTATAGGCCAGGAGCGTGATAAGGCAAGGCTGAGTACAGTGCGGATAGTAGCTGGTTTGACCACCGGACTGAAAGTGTCGTCACAGTCAACTCCAGGCCGTTGGCTCTTGCCGTTGGCTCTTGCCGTTGGCAACCAGGCGAGCCTTGTATCGCTCAAGTGACCCATCAGAGTGAAGCTTGTGCTTATACAACCACATAGACCGAACCACATTCACCCCAGGTGGGCGAGGCTCCAGAACCCAAGTTCCATTTTTAATAAGAGCATCATATTCAGCCTGCATAGCTGCACGCCAGTGAGGATCCTTGAGGGCTTGGATATGAGAGCGGGGAATAGGGGAGGGAGTGGATATGTGGAGGTTGAGTTTTTGAATTGGTTTGGATATCCCGTGCTGTGCACGGGTGACCATGGGATGCGAGGGAGGTGGAGGGGGAGGGGGAGTTGGAGGTGAGGTCGTGGATGCCGTTGAAGGGGGGTTGAGGCTGTGGAGTTCGTGGAGTGGGATGGTGGGGTGGTGGAGGCCGTGGGGCTAGTAGGGGGCACCCCCGTAGTGTGATGGGTTGTATTGATGTTGGGGACAATGGGCGACTCTAGGAGACGACGTGAGATATGTGATGGTTCGGAGGAGACGTCGAGGAAGTTGTATATGGTGGACGGAGTAGGAGATAGAGAGTTAAATGGGAAGACGGACTCGTCGAAGGTGACATGACGAGAAATGATGATTTTTCTAGTAGTGAGATCAAGGCATCGGAAACCCCGATGATTAGTCGGATAGCCGAGGAAGACACATGGGGTAGACCGTGATGCTAGTTTATGAGGAGGTGAGAGATGGGGATAGCATAGGCACCCGAAAACTCGAAGATGAGAGTATGAGACAGGCTTTTGGAAGAGTTTAGAGAAAGGAATGTCATTTTGTATTGAGGTGGATGGGAGGAGATTGAGAAGGCGTGTGGCCATGTGGAGGGCTTCTATCCAATACCCAGGAGGAAGGTGGGCTTGAATGAGAAGGGTGCAGACAATATTGTTAATAGTCCGTATTATCCTTTCTGATTTGCTGTTTTGTTGGGAGGTATGGGGGCACGAAAAACGAACAAGCAGACCATTAGCAGCAAAAAGATCGTGAAGGGGAGTATTATCAAATTCACCACCGTGGTCACACTGAAAGGTTTTTATTTCCCGATTAAATTGAGTGTGGACATAAGCACGAAAATGTAAGAATTTTGAAAAGAAATCATATTTACGCCGTAAGGGATAGACCCACAAGAATTGTGAGAAGTGATCCAAAAAGATAACGTAGTATTTAATGCCACTAATACTGGAAATAGGCGAAGTCCATAAATCCGAATGAACAATATCAAATGGGGACTCAACAATAGACTCTGAACGATAAAATGGAAGCCTAACATGTTTTCCTAATTGACACGCATGACATAACTTTTGAGTTTTGTCTTTATTACAAGAAATAAAACCATGAGACACTAGAAACTGAAGAACGATGTCGTCCGGATGACCCAAACGTCTGTGCCATGTGGAGGGACTGGAGGTGAGGAGGGCGAGAGGTGGAGTGGCAGTGGAGTTGGTGGCGACGGGGTAGAGATCACCAGTGCTATCACACCGATGGATAGTTTGCTGTGTCTGGAGATCCTTCACAGAAAAACCATGAGGGTCAAATTCAACAGTACAATTATTGTCTTTGGTAAATTGATGTATGGAAATGAGATTTTTAATAATTTTGGGTGAGATAAGCACATTCTGTAGTGAAAGGGGACGGTGGGGATTGGGTAAATGTCCATGGCCCATGTGAGTAATGAAAGATTGAGGATCCGTCACCAACAAGTACGGACTGTATGATGCTATTATTAAAAACAGAATGTAAGTTACCTGCGTCGGATGTCAAGTGGGCGGAGGCTCCCGTGTCCATATACCATCCTGCGTTGTTGTGAAGGGCCAGGGTGTGTAAGGCCCGAGGAAGAGAAGTAGTGGGCACAACCGAGGCAGTGGGCTGATCGACAGGCTGTTCAGTTGATAAAACTGCACATTTGTTATTACATTTTTCCTACTATTTCCATATTAAAAAAGGTCTTTATTATAATATATCATACATATGAGGGCTTATCTGTAAAAATAATATTTTCCATGTGTTGATATATTATAATTAGCATTTGGTAGGAAAATGTATGCAAATAATATCATTGACCAAATCCTAGTAGAACAAAGTCTACTAAATATTATTTGAGTTGTTGTGCAGAATTTTTCCAAGACTAAAATCAAGAAAATCAAGTTGTTAAAGAAAACTTGCCTAATTAAGAAAGCAAAACTTGGAGACCAAGTCTGGCAGCAACTACGAGAAGATTTCAAAGATCTAAAGGTCCCAGATATTGCCACATGTCATAAGGAGCAAGCCTCAGGAAATTGATCAAAAGATCAAGACCCTTGGCCGCGGATCCGCGGTCAAACCCCCCTGTTGGCCGTGGATCCGCCGCAGGTATGGGGAGTTAGAAGCTGAGGATTTTCAGGGTGAATCTTTAATACTTGCTTCCAAATTTAGAAGCTAAGTTTCTGGCTTTGTGACTATAAATAAAGACCGAGAGCCTCTTGAAAAAATCATCAAGTCGACGCGATCACGAAGTCCAAGACGGCTCACGCATCCAGACTGATCATCAACTGTTCGCCTACCTCCTTGGAAGAGATCGAGAAGCAAACTAGTCTTTGTAATCATTTTCTAAGGAATCAAAGTGTAATGAATATTGTTGATTAATAAAGGTAGCTTTCTTTTTCTTATTCTATTTCTTCGTAGTTTAATTATGCATTTTCTCTGCATCTCTTTTTCTCCCAACATGCGCGAGTAATTCTCCGCTTGTTAGGGTTCGTAGGATTAGGGTAGGCTAATGGACGATAAACATTCCTAAACCCTTTTTAAGTCCTATAAAATTTATGAACTTTATCAAAAGAATCATTAACATCCTTGTTTCCCCCAATCAGAGCAAGGCTCTGTTTGAATTTCAAAAATTCAAATTTTGAAGCAACGCTTCAGGTTCCGTGCGCCGCGCGCAACGCGCCACGTGTCAGAAGCTGATACGTCAGCGCAGTGCCCGAGGCAGCGCGCCCAATCAGAGCAAATCTCTATTTAAGACAATATTAAAGGAAGCAACGCTTCAGCTGCGCCATGCGCTGCGCGACACGTGTCGGCGCAGATGCGCCAGCGCAGTTGCGCTGCGCCATGCGCTGCGCGACACGTGTCGGCGCAGATGCGCTGCGCTGTGCGCTGCTTGACACATGTCATGCACTGGGGCGTTTGCGCCAAACAGAATTAAATTCGAGTAAGATTTTTCTGTTCTTATTAAAACAAGAAGATTGCCTTCTGTAAAACAGAAGCCCTTGGATCAAAGATCCAACGATGGGGAAAATTCCCCAAATCACTCAGAGAAAGATTTCTTTAACAAATTTATAGGCACTATATAAAGGCCCCTAGACCCTAAATCAAAGGGATGAATATTGTGAGAAATCAAGATCATCATTAAGAACTCTGAAGAATTGGAGAGAATTCCTCAAAAAACAAAAAAAGGTAAAAACCTTTAGAAAAAAGAGAAAATTCTCTTATGAACAGATCATTGATCTGAGAACAAGATCAATGATCTTCAAAAAGAAGAAAAATAAACAATAATAAGTGCTTTGCACTTTTTTATGAACCATTGGTTCTGGAATCTAAAAGATTCTCAAATTAATAGTGCATTGCACTTGCAAAACTGCACTGTTGCGCTCTTGGGTTGGCACAAGCCACTAGAGAGCGCCACGTGTCAGCATCTGGACCATTTGCGCTATGCGCTTTTGAAATAGAGTCTTGCTCTCTGAAATTGGCGCAACTCACCACAGCGCGCCACGTGTCAGCAGCGCAAGCGCAGCGCACTGCACTTGCATGACACGTGTCATCACCACACGCGCTTGCGCTCTTTGATTGGTGCAAAGCGCCTGACAAATGCAATGCATTTCTTTTGCTAAAGGGCCAGGCCCAAATCAAAAAGACCTGGTAGGCCAAAATAAATTTCAAAGCAATAAAAGGGCAGAGCCCAAGTAAAATTGATGCTCTGCATCATTTATAAAGGGCAGAGCCCAAGTAAATTGATGCTCTGCATCATTTATAAATGGGCAGAGCCCAAAACAAATTGATGGGCAAAGTCCAAATAAAAATAAAAAGTAATACAATGCATTATTTAAATATGGGCAAAGCCCTAGCACAGGTCTAATAAACCAAAAATAAATAAAAGCGTTGAATATTTTTCAACTGAACTTAGCCCAATCATGACCGTAAGTCCTCAAATTAAATTGACTGAGCACAGCTGCTCTCTTAAATCAATTCACGACCGGTTCGAGGGTACATCTCCGAACTCCTTTGACTCCTATCGTTGTAATCCTTCAACGACGTCAGAGAGGTGATGGGTCCCGACAACCACACATCAACACGGACTGTGGGGTCCTTAAACTCATGGACTTAAGCGTCCTTAAACCAAAAGACGGATTGTGGGATCCTTAAACCCGCGGACTTATGCGTCCTTAAACTAAAACACGGACTGTGGGGTCCTTAAACCCACGGACTTAAGCCTCCTTAAACTACCCATGGACCACCATGTCCCTAAACTGGAATATGGACCACCACGTTCCTGTTCCCGCCGAAAATTTCTGCGCAGAAGAGTCCAAGGTATCAAATGGAAGCGATACGCTTAAGGAAATGCGAACCAATATCTTCCGGCCTGTATTTTGATAAGTTCCCGAAGGAGGAACTATTAAATTCTGATGGTATTGGAAGCATCTCGAAAAACCCTTCGATTTGATATATTATGGGCCTCATAATTCATCCGGGATCAAAAGTTATGAGGCATCACGTGTCCACACGTGATGGACCTTTAAGAACCCGCTGGAGGACTTAAAAGATACAATAAAAACTCAGTAAAGACCCCAATGGGGCATCACGTGCTCACACGTGACCATGGGTCACGTGCAGACACGTGATGGGCTTTTAAAGCCTCTAAAATAATGAATAGAATTTAATTCTAAAAGTCAGAAAATACCTCAACGAGGTATCACGTGCTTACACGTGACCAATGGTCACGTGTTGACACGTGATGGTTAAAACAACAACATAAACAAGCGGTCGTTAAAGAACTCAATTGGGGGTCACGTGCTCACACGTGACCAAGGGTCACGTGTCAGCACGTGACTGGTTCCGAAAACCCTACAGTTAATAGAATTAAAATTCTAAATGTCTCTAAATCTTTCCAAATGGAAAAGAATTATGGGGACCGTTGGATTAAAGATCCAAGGGTGATTAAAAATCACCAATTTATGGAATAATCTTGGACTTGGAAAGATTTCCCCCCTAAATCTAACCGAGATAACAAAGGGATATCTTTGGATTTAAAATCCAATGGTGAATAAAATTCACTTAACAATCTAAAGGCCCAGATGAATGATAAATATAAATCAAATCTCTCAACATACAAATCAAATCTCTTAATGAGAGATTTGCTAAACAAATTGATTCTCTTCCTTCTCCTATAAATAGGAGCCAAGAAAAGAAGAGAAGGGGGATCTACTTTTTGGAGAGAAAAACAGAGAGAGGAGAATTTAATTCTCAAGAGGGAAGAAAAGAAAGGAGAATTTAATTCTCAACAAAGAAAACCTTAGGTGAGAAAAGAAAGGGAATCAAAACTTCAAACAGAGAATTTAATTCTCAAAATCCAAAAGTTTAACTCTTATACAAAAAAGAACTTAGTTCTTCTTCTGGTTGAAGATCTGCACAGAGCACATCTCCTCATAACTTGAGAATTTAATTCTCATCGGGTCGAGATCCTGCCATGCAGATCCTAAACTTAGAAGGGGAATTGAGTTTTGAGAATTTAATTCTCCTAAAACAAAACTAGGGTTTAACCCTAATCAAGAATTTAATTCTTTTACATATCTGGGAATTTAATCCCTTTGAAAAGAAATCAGGGTTTTATCCTAAATAAGAATTTAATTCTTTCACGATAGGAATTTAATTCCTCCAAAATCATAATCAGGATTTAACCCTACAAAGAATTCAATTCTTAAAAGATCTCTGTTCATGAAAAGAACTAGGATCACGTGCCCCACGTGACCCTTGAAAAGATCCCCTGCAAAGAACTTTGAAGCATCACCTCACGTGCTCCCACGTGACTCCCAAAACGCAAAAAGAAAAAACAAAGGAAATGAAAGCTTTGGGCGCTCTCACGTGTTATCACGTGACCCCTCAGCAAATGCTTTAACAATTGGCGCACAGATCCCCTTCACGTGCCAACACGTGATGCTCTAAAATAAAAATGAAAGTGTTTAACACTTAATGGCAAAACAAAAGAAAAGAAGTTTTGGGCGCTCTCACGTGTCCCCACGTGACCCCTCAGCAAGTGCTGTAATTATTGATGCATAAACCCCCATCACGTGCCAACACGTGATGCTCTAAAATAAAGATGAAAAGTGTTTAACACTTATTCGCAGATTTGAGGATAAAACAAAGGAGATCTGGCTTCACATTTAGGGCGCCCTCACGTGTCACCACGTGACCCCTAATAAGCATTCTAACAGACCAGAGCGGGGGCCTCCATCACGTGCTCACACGTGATGGCCGTCAGAATTAAAAGAGTTAAACACTGATCTGCAGAATAAAATAAGGGAAATCAGGACGCTCTCACGTGTCCGCACGTGACCCCTCCCTCCTTAGTGTTTAACACTAATTGGAAAACTCTCTCCGCAGTGTTTAACACTGATTTCCTTAGTGTTTAACACTAATTGGAAAACTCTATCTGCAGTGTTTAACACTGATTTTCTTAGTGTTTAACACTGATTTTCTTAGTGATTAACACTAATGTGAAAACTCTGTTCCCGGTGTCTAACACTGATTTGCTTTAGTGTTTAACACTAATTTGAAATCTCTGATTACCAGTGTTTAACACTGATTTGCTTTAGTGTTTAACACTAATTTGAAAGCCCTGTTGTTAGTGTTTAACACTGGTTATCTTTTAGTGTTTAACACTAACTTGCTAATCTTAATCCCAGTGTTCAACACTGTTGGTCTTTAGTGTTTAACACTAGCTTTAGCCCAATTGGCTAAGTTTCTAGAGGCAAAGCCTCTCCTTCAATGGACCAACAGAGGGCCAATATTTCAAACATAATTGGACTTAGCCCAAACTGGCCATAAGTCCTCAAATCATCTTGAACTGAGCACATCTGCTCTTTCAACCAACTCAGAGGTTCAAGGGTACATCTCTGAACTCCTCTGATATTTGTCGTTGTAATCCTTCAACGTCTTCAGAGAGGTGACGGGTCCCGACAACCACACATCAACACGGACTGTGGGGTCCTTAAACTCATGGACTTATGCATCCTTAAACCAAGATACGGACTGTAGGGTCCTTAAACCCGCGGACTTATGCGTCCTTAAACTAACGGACTAATGCGTCCTTAAACACACCCATATGGACTGTGGGGTCCTTAAACCCATGGACTTATGCGTCCTTAAACTACCTATGGACCGCAAAGTCCTTAAACTACCGATGGACCACTATGTCCTTAAACTGGTATTGGACCGCAATGTCCTTAAACTACCAATGGACCACTATGTCCCTAAACTGGAGATGGACCACTATGTCCCTAAACTGGAACAATAGAGCCCCCAAATGCTCTCTTGTCGGATCTAAACGATCCCGTTAAGTTGATCTTAGTCCCAAACTGGACTAACGTATCCTTAGCAACCGTTTAAGTTGATCTTAGCCTCAAATATGGCTAACGTATCTTTAAACCTTCAAACAGACTTTAGTCCCAAATTGGACTATGAATCCCCCAGATCAGTTTTGGTTCAAGGGTACATCTCTGAACTCCTCTGACACCTGTCGTTGTAATCCTTCAACGTCGTCAGAGAGGTGACGGGTCCCGACGACCATACATGCAATGGACCACCATGTCCCTAAACTGGAACAATAGAGCCCAAACGCTCTTTTGTCGGATCTAAACGATCCTGTTAAGTTGATCTTAGTCTCAAATCGGACTAACGTATCCTTAACAAACGTTTGAGTCGATCTTAGTCTCAAATATGGCTAACGTATCCTCAAACCAAAACCACAAACCCAAATCTAAGTAAACACAGATTTGGATTAATCCACGTCCTACGGGCGACTACATAAATTAGTCTCAGTATACAATCCACGGGCAACCACAAACAAAACAAACACCCACGACACGAAGTGACCAGCTGGAGAAGGAGAAAGTTGTTACCGCGATGCGGTAGCGTAATTAACTGCAGGGGTTTGCGCCTGCAGGGAAGAGCGTCCCCACAATCAAAAACCCCTCAACGAGGGGGAATCTGACGAAGTCTGCTACATCGGACGCATCCGTTTAAACCTCCGATACATGGTGCCATAAATCAACTTGGCATCTTCGGAGAGGTGGACGGATAACACCAATTAGCATCTGCCCCGATTCTCAGGCGAGGCATTCCATGTCTTGGCCGCCATTCGGAGGGGAACAGTTCCTAAACTGGAATATGGACCGAAATGTCCTTAAACTACCTATGGACCACTACGTCCCTAAACTGGAACAATAGAGCCCCTAAATGCTCTTTTGTCGGATCCAAACGATCCCGTTAAGTTGATCTTAGTCTCAAATCAGACTAACGTATCCTTAATAAACGTTTAAGTCGATCTTAGCCTAAATATGGCTAACGTATCCTTAAACTAAAACACTAAACCCAAATCTAAGTAAATACGGATTTGGACTAATCCACATCCTACGGGCGACGGCATCACTTAGTCTCCGTATACAATCCACGGGCAATCACAAACAAAACAAACACACACGACACGAAGTGAAATTCTGGAGAAGGAGAAAGTTGTTACCGCGATGCGGTAATTTAATTAACTGCAGGGGCTTGCACCTGCAGGGAAGAGCGTCCCCACAATCAAAAACCCCTCAAGCGAGAGGGAATCTGACGAAGTCTGCTACATCGGCCGCATCCGTCTAAACCTCCGATACACGGTGCTATAAATCAACTTGGCATCTTCGGAGAGGTGGATGGATAAAACCAAATAGCATCTGACCCGAACCTCAGGCTAGACGTCCATGTCGCGGCCGCCGTTCGGAGGGGAACAATCCTAATCGGGTGCGCTAACAATTCATTGTTAGTCCCGACCGCGATTAGAGATTAGATTAATGATTGTTTTGGTAAAGGCTAGATATGAACGGAGTTCCGTGTCGAGATAGGGGTTAAGAGCGAGATTCCTTTTCCCTCCAGAAACCCTAATCTACACGCATCACCGTCGTTCTAGTTTTAAATCTATTAAAGGATAGAAAGAGTAATTTTTAATTAATCATCCATAACTACTAAATCCTAATGAACCCTACAAGCCCTCTTCTTATATAAACTTACATCCGTAGTTAATCTAGATCTATATTTTGCATTCTTGTTTAACGTAGATCTAGATCCTACAACCATTCTACAACATTCTTTATTCCCTCCTCTCTCTCTCAACACATCTAAAATAAGAGTAAAATATTCAACGTTTCCTTGAGGATGACCCGTACTCACCTCGGTCTAGCTACACGCGACACCGTTCTGATTGCGGTTAACTACAAACACACTTTTTCGTACCAATCAAATGGCGCCGTTGCCGGGGATAAGTGCGTAATTTTTTATTCTTACTATTTGTGTTGAATTCTTACACGATTCATATCATTATTAAAACAAAACTGCAAATTGCATATTTAACGATTTGTGCGTGAATTTTTGCAAGGAAATCTGGAGTCACAGACTTGAGGAAACAGGAGATCTAGGGTTCCAAACTCCTCTGGTATCTTTCTCAACTCTTTCTCTCTCCTCTCAAATCCAATAAAATCTATTTTCTGCAGGATTCTTTGCAAAATAGCGCCGCTCAAAAATCTTTTTCCAAAAGTTTTGTGATTGGTTTTGTTTTGCATATTTTAATACGGACTTTAAGGGGCAAAGACCAAATCCAGATTAGGTGGGGATTTCATCACCCTTCCTAAGCCCCACAAATCACAAACCGAGCATCCGCATCAACCCTACATTAATTTAAAAAATATCTAGACCAGACTTTAAGGACTGTCGCGCTCATTAAGGACAGAGGAATGTCGTGGGTAATCTATTGCTTATCCGCATTACTTTTGTGGTGCTTAGGCAAGTGTGTCTAAGGCAAGTTGTTTACTTAATTAGGCCCGCTATTTTCGGTGATTCGTATAGCGGATAACTCCCACTTACCTGGCACTTACCTGGCCATAAGAGTAGTAAAAAGGTGGTAGAGGATTGATCATACGGCTTGTCCTTTGGAAGTCTAGGAGCGGTCTAGAGACTGGCCCTAGGTAACCTTAGTACTAGGGTTGCTTGTGCATTTTAGAGTGATTTGTCTTGAGTCCAACTTTTTACAAAACAAACCAATTTTAAATCACACACACGCTGCCACTTGCACTAAACCCGCTTAGTGCATGCTCGGCTGGACACGGGATTCTAGTGCCCGTCTTGTCCGCGTTCCTGCTATCGACGCCGAAGTCGGTACTTCTTCATCTTCTTTTCCCCCACCACACACCACTACCGAGATGGACGACACTCCATCAGAATATAACACCACGCTGCCACCGCCCGCAGGTGCGCAGAATCCACCGCACATCTCTCTCCAAGAGAGATGCTATCCTATCCGTGGTCCTTTTCCCACTTGTCTATCTCTTCCACCAGCTAACATGGATAATTTCGAAATTAAACCCCATTACATCAATCTGCTGCCCAAATTTCACGGGCTTGAGTCGGAAGACGCGTACGTTTTCATCACCAAATTCGAAAACGTATGCGCAATGATGGGTACTTCACAGTTGACTGTCGATGCTATGCGCTTGCGTCTTCTCCCATTCACACTGTGCGACTTGGCAGAAAAATGGCTTTATAATACTGCCGTACACTCTATCACTAATTGGGATGAATTCGTCATAGCATTTCTTAAGAAGTTTTACCCAAACCATAAAACTGCCCATATTAGGAGCGAGATCAACCAGTTCACCCAGCTTTCTAATGAACCATTTTGGAAGTGCTTTGAACGTTTCAAGGATCTGCTTGTCCAATGTCCTCATCATGGAATACAAAGATGGGATTTATGTCGGATTATATATGAGGGCATTAATCCAGCGACAAAGCAGATGCTTGAAACAATGTGTCAATGCAATTTCATGTCTAAAGATGACGGTGAAGCTCGGAAGTTTCTGGAAGACCTCGCTGAAAACACATTGCAGTGGGAAAGTGTAAGACCACCTTCATCTAGGGGAGGTATTCACCAGCTCGATGTTTCCATCTCAGTGAAAGCCGAAATGGCAGCGATGCAGAAGAAACTCGACACTATTGAGAACAAGTTCTCATCTTTCTCCCTAAATCAGGTCACGCTTCCCAAGACCGTCTGTGGTTGCTGTTCAGATCCTTCACACTTAACGGAAGAATGTCCTAATGCTGCTTTTCAGCAGCGACCTAGAAACGATCCTTATTCTTCCACGTACAATCAAGGATGGAGGAATCATCCTAACTTTGCTTGGAACCAAAACCAACAAAGCAATTATCAAAGACCCCCTCCACAGAAACCACAACCACAGAATCAGCCCCCCTTTCAGTCACAGAACTTTCAAAATCCGGCCAACACTTCTACACCACAAGTGGCCGGTACTGACAACTCTTCACTCGCACAAACTTTGGATATGTTCATGAAACATTCCATGCAATTGTCGGCTGAGATGAAGTCTTCTATTGATACCATACAGAAAGACTCCGCCTCCCACGGCGAGAGTATTAAATCAATAGAAAACCAACTCGCACAGTTAAACGCCGCAATGAGTGCGAGAGAGAAATGGAAACTCCCATCTCAACCCATACCTAATCCTGGCCACTCACAAAGTTATAATGTGAGTGCCCTTACTACGTTGAGATCGGGAAAGGTACTGAATAACCGAGTGGGTGAGCAATATGATGATGTTAGTGACACCAATGATACCCCAGCTTCTTCTTCTTCTCCTAATTCGTCTAGTCTCCCACCTTCACCCGAGCCTATTCTCCGTTTTCCCCAAGGCTCGAACCCTTCGCCCATTTCCTCAAATCTACCTAAAATGATCCCCACTCTAATTCTGGGATCCACTCCATCCCCACAATCCTCTCCAATGTTGGACCAAACCCTTATTGATAAAGCACCTTATCCAAACAGGTTAAGGGGCAACAGACCAAGTCCAAAAATGGAGAAGATTGTGGAAATTTTTAAGCAAGTTAACATAAACATTCCTCTCCTAGATGCTATTAAATAAGTTCCGTCATATGCGAAAATCCTAAAGGACTTGTGCACCAGGAAGAGAAAAGTTCAAGTGCCTAAAAAAGTTTTCCTTGCGAGTAATGTGAGCACTGCTTTTACACAACAACTACCCAAGAAATGAAAGGACCCCGGAAGTCCTACAATTTCTATTTCTATTAGGGGTAAAAATATCAATCGTGCTCTACTCGATTTAGGTGCTAGTGTTAACTTGCTTCCATATTCTGTTTATGAGCAATTATGGATCGGAGAGTTAAAACCTGCGCATTGCACTCTTCAGATGGCCGATCGATCTATCACCCAACCACGGGGTGAGCTAGAGGATGTGTTAATCAAAGTCGGGGAATTCATATTCCCTGTGGACTTTATCGTTCCAGATACACAACCTGTGGCAAACCCACGCAATCAAATCCCGGTGATACTCGGTCGACCCTTTTTGGCCACTTCCAACGCAGTAATCAATTGTAGAAACGGCTCTATGACCCTATCTTTTAGAAAGAAGTCAATTGAGCTTAACATTTACAAGTTGGGAAGTGAACCCTCTGAACCCTATGCTCATGTGTGTTCTGTCGAATTAATGAATGTCGACAGCAACGAATTTGATCAACCTCATGATACTGACTCTTTTCATATGTTGTTGTTTGACCCAACCATGTACTCTTCCACCGAGTTGTCCGGGTCAACATCTAACGCTGATGAGGAACTTTTTATAGAGTCTGACGATCACCCTGTTTTTCCTGATGACATTATTCTTTGGGGTATCGATGAAAGCTTTGAGGAAATTTTCGCCGATGAACTCGCATTTTTAAAAGATACGGGTGTTGAGATGAATCAACTCCAAGATAAAGAAATTGAACCTCCACCTCTTCTTCTGGACAATCATGATAATGCGAGTAATCCATCATTACTATCACTGTGTCGTCTCTCCAAATTGAGACGCAATCCTTTTCCATTATGCCTCTTATCACCTCCCCACTTCTTCACGTCGAAAGGTGACATGTTCTTCCACCAACCTTGGTACTTCATCGATAAATTTTTTGAATGGTTGGTGTTGACCTTCGGTTTTTGCAAAGCTTGGCATTGACCAATAACCTTGACCCCCTCGTGTGATTTTAAAAGATTAACATTGTTTAACTCAAGTTTTGGGGTTTTTTATATTTTGGCTCTTGAAAGAAAAAGAATTTTTATAAGATTGTGAGCCAAAAATAAGTTTGGGGGATGATTTCACTTGCATTATTTCTTGTTCCCTTTTTCCTCCCAAGTCTACAGGTTTTTGAGCTTAACGGATGACATCAGTGAGGACACTGCTGTAAACAGGTTTGGGGGAGGTTTGTGCTTATTTACGCATCAATTTTCATCATACTTTGCATAAGCACAACATTTTCAAAAAAATTTTTTAAAAAAATCTTTGATAATTAAAGAATAGAAAGTGAAAAATTACATCCAAAAGATATGAATAGTTTAAGAAAACCAAGAAAATTAGAAGTTTTCTTAAACGAACTAGTAATAAGTAGTTATGAGCTGTTGTCCCAAGGGTTAGTAAGATGAAGGATGTCACTAATATGAGAATAAAAATAAGTCTGAAAAATAGTTTCTATTCTGGAAGCCAAACATTTGAATGTTGATACCCTACTATATGCACTTACACATGTCTTGAAACTCGGGATAGTAGAGGATACCTTGAAATGCTCTTGTCTAAAAGCCAAAGTATGAAGGAAATAAAAAATGAATAAAATATAAAATGGTAAAGAAAAAAAATGAACACTGGTTTTGTTATCGCCAAGGCAGCAATAAAAAAATATAGCGAGGGTGCTTCATCACCTAATGCCTTAGACCAACTGGTTTGGGAGTCACTGCTAAGCCTTAGGTGGTGCAAGACGAGGAAAATACTATCACCTAATCAGCAAGCACATGGGTAATCGGTCGGTTAGTACCTCAAGAAGTATTAACGGTCGTATGAAAATGTGTGAGCAAATCTAAATATTCATCAAATTAAAAAGTACTACGGCAGATGGATAAGAGTATGATAGCTTGAATTGAATTCTCCGAGTGTAGGGATGTTCTATTCACACACGTAGGGGTATATGATCGATGTTTGGATGAAAGGTAGGAACGAAAAATAAAGACGATGTTTTATTGAGGGATGATGTGATTTCTAACATTTTTTCATGACTCTTAAGATAGAGCTCATGACAACTGAAAAACTAGTATAGTTGGAAACTCTAAATTTTCAAAGTATTTCTTTTATGGTTCTTATCTTTATATGTAAATTTCACCATCTCTCTTTTATTATAGGATTTTGTGGGTGTAATACGCTGAAAACCCTCAGGAGACAACACTCCTCCTACTAGGGACACCTAGAGGTTTAACGGCTTGTTGCACGTGCTCAGTGCAATCGTGTTTGCCTACGAAAGTGTGCTTAGTTTTCTTCTTTCTTTTTTCTCCTTCTCTTGAATAAACTAGTTTGCTCGGGACGATCAAAGATAAGTTTGGGGGTATTTGTTCAGTTGATAAAACTGCACATTTGTTATTACATTTTTCCTACTATTTCCATATTAAAAAAGGTATTTATTATAATATATCATACATATGAGGGCTTATCTGTAAAAATAACAGTTTCCATGTGTTGATATAATATAATTAGCATTTGGTAGGAAAATGTATGCAAATAATATCATGGACCAAATCCTAGTAGAACAAAGTCTACTAAATATTATTTGAGTTGTTGTGCAAAATTTTTCCAAGTTGTTGTGCAGAATTTTTCCAAGACTAAAATCAAGGAAATCAAGTTGTTAAAGGAAACTTGCCTAATTAAGAAAGCAAAACTTGGCGACCAAGTCTGGCAGCAACTACGAGAAGATTTCAAAGATCTAAAGGTCCCAGATATTGCCACATGTCATAAGGAGCAAGCCTCAGGAAATTGATCAAAAGATCAAGACCCTTGGCCGCGGATCCGCGGCCAAACCCCCCTGTTGGCCGCGGATCCACCGCAGGTATGGGGAGTTAGAAGCTGAGGATTTTCAGGGTGAATCTTTAATACTTGCTTCCAAATTTAGAAGCTAAGTTTCTGGCTTTGGCACTATAAATAAACACCGAGAGCCTCTTGGAAAAATCATCAAGTCGACGCGATCACGAAGTCCAAGACGGCTCACGCATCCAGACTGATCATCAACTGTTCGTTTACCTCCTTGGAAGAGATCGAGAAGCAAACTAGTCTTTGTAATCATTTTCTAAGGAATCAAAGTGTAATGAATATTGTTGATTAATAAAGGTAGCTTTCTTTTTCTTATTCTATTTCTTCGTAGTTTAATTATGCATTGTCTCTCCATCTCTTTTTCTCCCAACATGCGCGAGTAATTCTCCGCTTGTTAGGGTTCGTAGGATTAGGGTAGGCTAATGGATGATAAACATCCCTAAACCCTTTTTAAGTCCTATAAAGTTTATGAACTTTATCAAAAAAATCATTAACATCCTAATCGGGCGCGCTAACAATTCATTGTTAGTCCCGACCGCGATTAAAGATTAGATTAATGATTGTTTTGGTAAAGGCTAGATATGAACGGAGTTCCGTGTCGAGATAGGGGTTAAGAGTGAGATTCCTTTTCCCTCCAGAAACCCTAATCTACACGCATCACCGTCGTTCTAGTTTTAAATCTATTAAAGGATAGAAAGAGTGATTTTTAATTAATCATCCATAATTACTAAATCCTAATGAACCCTACAAGCCCTCTTCTTATATAAACTTACATCCGTAGTTAATCTAGATCTATATTTTGCATTCTTGTTTAACGTAGATCTAGATCCTACAACCATTCTACAACATTCTTTATTCCATCCTCTCTCTCAACACATCTAAAGTAAGAGTAAAATATTCAACGTTTCCCTGAGGATGACCCGTACTCACCTCGGTCTAGCTACACGCGACACCGTTCTGATTGCGGTTAACTACAAACACACTTTTTCGTACCAATCACAGGCGCAGGCGCGAACCAGGTCCATGGCGGAGGAACGGAGACCGAGAGAGCCTGTTGGGCTGATGGACGTGGGCTGGGGCCGAGTAGTCCAGGCACGGTAGTAGGGCGTTGCTTTGCAGCAGAGTGGCCGGGCCACGGGTTGGCATTAGGAGGTGCAGCGGGCCAGTTTGGAGGCCAGAAGTACGGTCCCCAGGCATAAGGGTTGGGCCTCGAATGCTGGGCAGAGGGCTGGCGCAGTGATACTTGGTTGGAATGCTGATGGTTGCGGTTGTAGTTCCGTCCAGGACGACCGTTGTTACGGCGGGCGAAGTTGCTGTTGGAGGACTGAGTGGTTGGTGCAGCAGTGTAAAGGATCGTAGGAGAGGTTGGATGGTCGGTGTGAGAGGCTTGATGTTTGCGGGTTTTGGAGAGACGTTGTTCCTCCAGGAGGAGCATGGATCGGCCTTGAAGGAAGGAAGGGAAGGGGTTGTGATGCCGGATGATATTTCCAATTTGCTCAAACTTCTTGGGGAGGCCGTTAACCATGTAGGTGATGAGATTCTTTTCGGGAACTATCACGTCGATGTTGGACAGCAGATCAAAGAGAGTTTTAAGACGTTGTCATTAGGCGGTGACCGAAAGATCACCCATCTCGATATTACGGAGATCATTGTCGAGTTGGATGGCTCTAGCATCCTTGTTATCACGGAACAGATTCTCGAGATTGAGCCAGAGATCGCGAGCGGTGACACCTTTCTTCAAGATCATTTGGAGGAGGGATTTGCTGATAGTACCGTAGATCCACAGTTTCACCAAACCGTCGAGTCGTTTCCATTCATTATCGGTAGGCCCGGAGGCTGTGGTTGTACCATCAACGTGACCAAGAACGCCAAAGCTGACGCAATGGGTCTCAAATAGCTCTCCCCAGGCATCATAGTTGAGTTCGTCGAGGTCTAGGATAAGAGGGATGTAGGATTTGATGTTGGTGATGCCGTAAGGTTTTTCGGTGGTAGGAGGAGGAGGAGGGGTGGCGTCATGACCGGCCATGAGGGAGAGAATAGGAGGGTGAAAAGAATAGATTAAAGCTTTGTTGGCTCTGATACCATGAAGATTGGTGAATTCCCCTTGGGTATTAACCTTGCATTCATTTGTAATTTATAGATTACAAGAGATATACAGGAGGATATTTAGGAGATAATCTCTCATATTTACAAGAGTATAGCCTAATTATAGCTACCTAATTAGTAATAGAATATTAACATATATTTTCTATTAGCACCACCACCCTAACTCTGGCCACCATCACAGCAGAGCAGCCGTCGACGGATACCTCTGGACCGCCGTTGCCACGCCGCTGCCCCGTGCCCAGCAGTGTCGCGTCGTACTACAGCCGAGCCCAAGTTCCAAGCCAAATCGAGGCTCGACATTTCGTCTAACACGTGCATTTATCGCGATCTCTGCTGTTTCGGCTGCCGCCATCAAAACCTAAACCGTGGTATCAGTCTCTATAGTTGTTGCGGTCATCAACGCAGTCGCCGTCGCAATTTCGCTCACGTTCGTCGTAACCCCTATCGCGCTCGAGTCTCGCCGTACCAGTTCCGCGACGTTTATCGTTGTCTCGTGTGTCGAGACGAATAATTTGCACGTTCGTCGCTTCTATATCAGCAACCGAGTCAAGTGAACTCCTCACTTACTTACATGCTAATACTCTACAAATCAGATTTAATGCTTTATTAGACTATATACATCTATATATATGTATACATTAACTTGTAGTGAATCCTCGTTCGGGTTACTACGATACCCGTTATGTTTGGATCCGGTATGAATTGTTTGGAATCGAGTATAGAACCCAAATTCTAATCGTGTAGGGAATATATCCAGGTCGCCTTGAGATTAGTTAGATGAGATGAGATCATGATGTGTTGTGTTCCCTGCTCGATGCTATCCTAGGGGGTTTGACGCGAACTGTAAACGCTAACTAAATCAAATATGGAGGAACTTGTTGTGGATAGACCCGTTTACTGATAACGAACATCATGTAGGATTTTAGGTTGAAATTAGTGAAGTTGACATCATGTAACGACGCCTTCAGAAGGCGACGTTGAATCTGGAATTCACCGCACATGCGACGTTCCAAAATCTATATTAAAATGAATGCAACTTCTAACCTAAATGTTCTAGGGCTCGTATCGAAACCAATAGATAAATCTACAGTATCGCATAGTTGATCTATGAATTCTAATAAGTTATAACGACGAAAACTGAGGCGATTCATGGCTCTGAACTGCAGTCCAGAGCCAGAGTCTTTACTTTTCCCCATTTTGGAGCGCATGTTTCTCCCTATTTAAGCATGCAAGTGTGCGGAACCATACATAGAATTGTAGATAATTCAATGAGATTTCTAACGGTATTGGTCTCATTGCATTCTAGTATCGTTTGATATTTATAACACTTTTTAAACCGTCGATGTGTGCTGCAGTTTCGTGCGGAACCAGAATGTATATCTTAACCTTAGACGGTGCATATCTCCCTGCGTACAACGGATATTATTGATCCGTCTAATGAATTAGAAGTATAACAGATAAATAAAAATATTATATAACTGTAGCATCGCCTTATTATGATTCTAATAGGGAGTAAACTGTGTTACGAAACGGACTTCCAGTTCTGAAACTGGATTTCCAGCAGTGAACACTTAAAATTAAATGACCATAACTCACAAACCTGAAACCCGATTGACTCAAAACCAATTTTTCTGTAGAGATAATTTAATACGTTATTTATGCTTTTTATATTGTTTTGCCAAATTATGCACTTGTGATTTTATATGATTTTCTAATCCAACCGACACCGGTTGCTCATATGTATTCAATAGTGCATTTATTGTATCTCCATCATGTTGCATGACTATTATACCCTTATAAATAGTGTTCATTTGCATCACTATCCTAATGACCGCGTTACATTACCAAGTGATAAATGTTAGTGATTGGATTGTGGTAAGTACGTTAGTGTAAAAGCGTGATTGAATAATGGAAGTGACACGTACTTGTACACAATTAGCGGAACCAGTTAGTTATTGCATTTTCGACGCCTATGGGGCATATATAAGTGTAACTATAACTTGTATGGGATGGGTATGGAAGCACTTATATTAGCGTCATAGGTAAGACATCGAGCATTATCCATTTATCTTGGATACCAGTGGAGACATGCTTGATGGAGACCCTGTCTCCAATTCTCCAGTATACTTGTCATGGAGAGACTAGTATTTAGATTCATGGTCGGTGTTGGATGTAGACCGCGGGGTGTGGAGTAGTTTGAGTGTGAGTTCGATCAACAATATCTCATAAGTCCCACTGCCGGCATATTTCGTGATTTCGGGATTTTTTACTGATCGTGTTTCTGATTCTTACGGATCGTGATTCGGTCCCGTGTTCACTTTCCCCTGGGGCTTACCCTTAGGTTGGGGATACTTCTGCGGTGGTTGACGCTCACACTTGGACTGACGATAAGTTTAATGACATAGACTTTGAGACTCAGAGATTGATAGTTTTAGTGACATGGACATTGCATTGATTATTGATCTGATACACCTGCTTTATCGTTACATGTACCGGTTATTTCATGCTCACGTCATTACTCTATGTTTGTTGTTGTAACAACCATAATTTTCCTATACAAATTTTTTCAAATATTTTTTTCAAAATCTATAAAGGGGTATTTTAGCCTGAGCACAAAATATAAGTGGTTATTTTGCTTTTTAATTACAAGTTAAAAGAATGTAACAACTCTATTTTTAGTGTACAAAATTTGCTAAAAATTAATGTATATTTGGGGTATTTACATTTACTGTTATTACTTTAAATAATTAATTAGCTCCATAATTACAAGAAGGAGCTTGTAGCTTATTGCTAATACCTTTCACTGCTGAACCAAGCCACCAGAGTTCAAATCCCATATCCCAGATTATTTTTAATATTGATTTTTTTAAAACCTTTAGAATACCAAGGGTTTACACGTGCATATCTCACAAAAACCCCACTACACCCAAAAATGTAACATTGTCGGAGGTTGGATGAACCGTCGGGGGGGATCCCGGCCGCCTGACTCGGTCGGGAATCAGCCAAATCGGCCTCGACTCGGCCGACTCAGTCCTCCGATAGAGTCACGGCCGAGTCGGCCTATTCCGGCGACGACCCCAACATGAAAATTGTGTCTTTTCACATTCCCTACGCACCTGCAAAATTTTAGCCTCAGACCATGTCACGCCCCGCTTCCCAGAGTACGCTAAAATGGGCACGTGACATAGCCAACCATGCTACCTGTGGGTAGGAAGCATCCATCCACAGTCACATTACGGCTGTAGAGATATCAAGAACAAAATAGAACTATCTAAAACATGTCCATAAGCCAAGATAATATGAGTCAAGAATAATAAAATGCGGAAGCAAAAGATCCAATACAAAATATCTGGAATGTATGTCCCATAATGCGGGCTCACATCAGGAATAAAATGCAGGGAATAAAAGAACTAACTACTGCTAACACCTCACAGCTCGGCCTGCTGGCTGAAGTACTCCTGCTCGGACTGCAGCAGCGGTACAAAATCTGGGCCGTGCAAAACCCAGACGTCAGCGCGTCGTGTCATCAAGTAATAAAATATAAACAGGGTAACAGGCAATGCAATATAAACATGAATGAAAAGCAGGTGTAACAGTAATGTAAGTCAGGGCAGTATAGGGTAGTGTGCATTGAGTAAATTAAACTGTTCTATCAGGTTTTCTGTTCTAGAGTCTTTGAAATCAAATTGATGAATCATCGATGTAACTCAATAGTATCCCGTGCATACCCGGGACCACGGTCCAGATTCTCGGGCTGAAACCGAGACATACCGCTAGGCACTAAAACAGGAATATGTACAGATGAATGATGTCAGCAGCAGCATCCCAAGGCTGGCCTAGCCTCTAAAAACTGATCAGAACAAGTATCGAACTGTTGAGTTACAAGTCAGGTTTCACCCTTGATTTCCCCATACCCCCAAGTTATATGTATATGTCAAGTCAGGTATTCAGTAATCAAGAACTAATGCCAACGCAGGATCGGGTAAGAGCAGGTTTGTCTGGACAGACAACAGGAACGGTCCGCGAGGACTACATGTCAGGTTTGTCGGCATTAGACACAAGATCAGGTAACGGGTCAAGTCATGGTACACCAGGTCGAGTCAAGAAGTGTACGGTACCATGTCGGGTCAAACAATATGTATGTAGCAAGTCATGTCAAGGTGTAAACAATATCATGGGTGTGCTCAAATCAGCTAGCATAATCAGGGTTAAATAATCGAGCATGGTTATCAACAGCATGATCTAATCAATGAGTTAAGCAATAAGCAGATTTGTTTATTTATCTGTACAGTTATCAATTGTGTTTAACATACCATGTCGGCATAATGTGTATACAGTATGATAGATGTAAATGATGAAACAGGTTAATAAATAGTGAGTGATCCATGGATGCGACGACATGCATAATCTGTTTAATGAATGCAATTGTAATTAGACCGGTTAAAGTTGCATATGGGTGTCTGATAGGCTAAGCTGGAACAAGGGTATCATAGCAATGAACAAATGTGATCTATCATGTACAGGTGATTGTTAGATGTAAATAATCAGATGCAAGATTAAGTTTCACGTTCGGAATCATAAAATGTGTAACGGAACCTCATACGATTAATTTGAAATCCATTTTTATCAATTCCAATTAGGGATTTAACAGGAAATAGTTAAATTGATATATGAATAGTTTAAAATAGCATGTAGCAAGTTTCACTTGCCTCGACGGGTCGCGAAACGGAAAACGGAACGTTACGCGTCGGCGAGGAAAAATCACGACGCGCGCACGGTTCACGGAATGAACCCAAACGACAAACGGCGGAGTCACGCGGGTCAGGGGTCCTCGCTGGATCGTCGGGAAACGTCGCCGGCACGGTCGGGTTCCGGCCAAGCACGGCAACAGTGAACAGTAAATATGCAAGCAAGCAATACATAAGGAAGAAGAGAAGATTAAGACTAAAGGAGAGAAGGAGGCTAGAGGAGGGTGCTTACTATGATCTGTAGAGGGGTTGCGATCGTCGACCACGTCGACGGAGCTCCGATGCACGAACTGCAAAAGGCCCGGCCATACAGCAGAACATTCTGTAAAAGAGATGAACAAAGAAGGAGAAGGAAAGAAGAAAGAAGAGGGATAGGTAGTGCTCACCGGGGTTGCACGAAGGCCGGGGCACGGAGGCGAGGTCTCCGACGACGACAAATCCGGCGGTGCAGCATGCAGGGGCCGCGGCTGTAGGTGCAGGGTGCACGGAAAAGGAAGAAGAGGATTTAGAGGTGACGAGGGCGAGGAGGCGACGAGTTCTGTGATGACGGCATCGGCGCTGGGGCTACGGCGGTGGACGATGAGGCGGCTAGGGTTCTGCGAAGGTGGGTTCTGCTGAAAAAAAATTGAGGAAGGAGAATATATATATATATATATATATATATATATATATATATATATAGGAGAGAGAGAGAGAAAGATTGCGAGATCGAGAGGAGTGAGAAAGGAAGAGAGGAACAGTATGGAGAGATGGATTTGGCTGTTAGCGCTGGGAATAGGGAGGAGAGAGAGAGACACGGAGAAAGGTGAGAGAGGGGAAAGAGAGAGAGAGACGGTGGGGCCCAGGGATTAAAACGAAAATGATTGGCCGGGAATAGGAAAAGAATTGTAAAAGATTTAGGGAAATGAAAATATATTCTGAGGGTTATATTTTATTTTCATTGGTTTAAAAATATTAGAAAAAAAGATTTGGCGCAAATGCAACATATCTCCAAATTGCGCCCGGGTCGGGTCCAAAAATTTGAATTTGAAATAAGAAAATTATAGGCGGGATCCAAAATTAAAATGAAGTATTTCACAATCAAAAAGCATACCCCCAAAATGGACGCACGTACGTGCGCGTAGCCGTCCAAACATGTCCGTTTCACTGAACGGGACGAGAACACGATGCAGGGACGCTACCACGGGATTAGGGGTGTCGAGCGGGCCATGACAATTATTTTTAATTTATTTTAAAAGACTTAAATTGTGATATGCAAGCATTTGAATTATCGGGTAAATTACAATAAGCAACAGTCAAGTAGGATCAATAAATGCCACACACCATTCATACGGTAACAGAAATTTGTATAACTGGACCCGGTTGTTACAGACCATTTCCAGAGCTCTTTTAAAACCCCAATTTCTCCACTTTTAATACATTTTTAATACATATTATCACATTTTTCATTTTAACCTTTCACCTACCCTAACCCTATAAATACCACCCCTACCCTCTACCCTCTCACCCCGAACTCTGAGTCAACTCTCTAAAATTTCCAAGAAACTTGTGTACTTTGAAAACGAGCACGAAGCGAAGCTACGGCGAAATTCCCGGCAAACTTCCGGCGATCGTTCTAGGAGCCCTCGACGATGAAGCGATACACCGGTGATTCCTCTACTTCCATCTCACTCTCGTTATTTTCCAAAACCCGTAAGTCCCATTTTCTATCTCTCTTTTCTATTTAAAAAATTACGAATTTACAAAACCCGACAGAATCGGAACAAATCCGATTTCCGATTCGGTTTCTTATAAAACTTCACTTCTCGTTAATACAATTATGCTTAAACTCTTTCATGTTGACTATTAAACACTAATCAACCAAATTGATCAAGTTTCATTTCATAAAATGATGGCTATTTTAATTTATCGTATTTTTCACTTAAATACCACATTGTTTCAATTCTACATTTAACCCCATTAAACTTGCTATACCTTTAAGTAGATCACGAGGTAACGACCTACCTCCTCATACACTCATATGCAACATAACGCAATACCCTCGAGAACTTAGAATACGGGAAAACAAACATTTCATTTAAATACCATTTACTTAATAAAACCATTTCTAAAATATTTAGTATCGATATATCTTTACAAATAAATACCACTTATTATGAAAATAGGATAAGGTTATGGGCATTCAGTCGTTTATCTAAACCTGACTTTGTGGTGTCTAGGCTAGGCAAGTTAGAAAGGTAACTTTAAAAAGCCCGTCTCACGGTGATTCTTGAGCGGATCCCTCCTTTCTTCACTTGTACTTACCTGGCCACAATAGCGGTGAAGAGGCGATTTGAGGTATCTCACAACCTGTCGTTTTGGACCAGTTAGGAATAGTCTAGTTGACTTAGGAGACCCTAGAACATAGAATACGGAAAATTGACATCTTTACAAATAAATACCACTTCATAAAACCGTTTTCTAAAAGATTTAGTATTTATACAATCTTTGCAAAGCGCCGCTACAACCCATTTTGGGGAACCCGTTCGGGATGGTGCGGATTATCGCACATCCTCGGGCTTAGTAGTGCGAGATTCAGACCTCTGTAAGGAGCATTCGGTCTCGAAAGATTTAAAATACGACATCTTAAGAAAATGAGATTTTTAGAATAAAAAAAATATATTAAAATTATTTTTGTATAAATATATGTATATTTATCATTAAAATACCTATTTTATTATGATATAAATATTCCACCTTTTTCTAAAAATCACAAGAATCAATTTTACACTAAAATACCATGAATTCCATACAAATCAATATTACAAATAAATACCTTATTTCTGAAATTAGGATATTTCTACTAGAAATATCACAATATAAAATCTACATTCATTACAACTCTAAAGATGAATAATAAATACTTGAGATATATTTTGAAAAGTATATGAAAGTATTTTTACATAAGACCCCCTCAAGTTCTATAAATTACCCTAAGGACCCTAGTAAACATAGATTTAAGCGGAACCAATCTCTTGAGCCTCAGGGAGCCGGAGAAGTGGGTGCTTGCCTAATTAAGGTAGACGAATTAATAAAAACAATAAGGACTTCAATTTACCTTTCTAATTGTCTGACTCAGTTTGAGTCTCAGTGTAATCTGACTTGAATATGATTCAAGTACAATCTACAATCTTCAAAATTACAATTCAATATGAATCCATGAATCCAATTATCAATCTATACAACTTGACTGAACCGAACCATGGATATACATTCCATTGACATGGTTCTCCAGTTATTCCATTTACATGATTCTACGGTTACATCCGTTTACTGATATCATGGTTTCGGTCAGTCAATCAGTTATACAATCAATACAATTTACAAGACAAACAATACAATCAAAACACTACGGGGTTTAAAGGGTAGATTGGTACGGAAGGTGTTAAAAGTGGTACGAGACGGTAAGATTAAGACACCTAACCTATATTCCGTTGCTGTTGTACCGTGGCTTAACGGTTCCTTGTACATTCCGTTTGCCCTGATCTCTAGCATATAGAGACCCCTCTCGTATACACTGGCATCCTTCTGTACTAAGCTACAAACAACAGCGTTAACACATCATTACAACAGTATAATACAACTTTAAAAGATACTTTCTTATTCTGTCTATTCTACTTTCCTCTTATCTTTAGGACTTACGGAGCGACCTGTTCGCTGACGACATTCTATTTCTTTTTTCTTTGAATGTTGTCAGGTGATTTGGACCCGTCAGAGATCGAGCCAACTGCAGAATCCTTGGATCAGTACAGCAAAGACCCTGAGCTCTAGACATTGTACATTTTCCATTCAGTACTTTTTCATTTCCTGTTATGCCATTGTTTAGGCATCGCTTTTATTTCAGTTGTATTTCCTTTTCATGCATTGTACAAAAGAATGTTAATAAATAAAGTTGTTGTTTTCATTATACCTTGTCTCTTGTGTATATTTTCTTTTATATTGCTTAGTTACGCTTAGCGTATTTGCTTCTGAGTAAATACGTAGCGGGCCAGTCGCGTCCCCTTCGTCGTATACCGGGAAGCGGGGCGTGACAGTTATTCCATGTTTATTATCATTGCATGTATTACGTATATGTATATATTGCTATTGTGTCGCCCTGACGACCTGAGTATGCATGCTCAGAGTGAGTAGTGGACTCGGCTCGAATCAGGACCTTCCTTACCTCGAGAATATTGCGGACATCTAGATCAGCGACGTCAGCATTATCATTCCCTTTGACTCTATCTGGTTAGTTTTATAACTGTCTTGATAGAATTAGTGACTGCGATTCTCATTACTTATGCTATGATTACTGATTACCATGTAATGTTAGAAGCCGAAGTGTGACTACGGTAGGATATTTTCTTGACCGTAGGAGCATGACTGGCCTTGTCATCCCTTGTATTCCGTATTTTGGAAAGCGGGCGTGGCATGATTTTATTGGTATCAGAGCCAGGTTGGTTTAGAATGAGATTACAGCTCAGTCTAGGGATCCCTTGATTTATATCCAGTGATACTGCTCTTCACTTCCATATAATCCTTATTACGTTATCGTTCAAAGTCTTGTCCTACCACTTGATCTTACTTTCAGTTATTAATCCGATATCCTATCTTGAATCTTGTACCTTATACCATCCAAAAACTTATTGTTTTAGGACCATAGCTTCCAACGACTCTTCTTCCACCTACACTCCCCAGAGTCAGACCGTCGAGATTTTGGGTGTACTGCAAGGCTTGATGGAAGCCTAGGAGAGAACAAACGATCTCTTGGCTGAAAGATTAAGAAGACAAATGGTTCGGACATTAGGAGGAGGTCCTAATCGTAAGGCAATCCCTGTTAAGCAAAGAGGAGGTGTGCAGATGAAGCGCTCATTTGTTTTTCAGCAACAGAAGCAGCGGAGAACCCAAATTTGTGGTTATTGCAAGAGGCCGGGACACCTTCAGAGGGATTGTCGCCGGGACAAAGGGAATTGCTCGATTTGTGGATCCGGCGAACATCTTGTCAATGGTTGCCCTGGAAGGAAAGAGCTGTAAGGAGAAGATTCATCAACACCTTCCACATTTGCTTGAGCAACTTGGTTGTTTTCGTATCTTGAATTTCGAGGATGAAACGGACCCAACACAAGATTTAGACTTGCTTTACGAAATTGCAGAGATTTAGATATCGACGCGGAGTTATCACCTTTCCTGCTTTCAATAAAGACATTGTTACTCTATTTAGTAGATGTTTCCTTTCGTTTAAATTTTGTATCTGTTGAATTTCTTAGTTTGAATGCAATAAAGTTGTGAATTGTGACTAACTACTTTTGTTTGACTCACTATATTTAGACCCTAAACTTAGTTGACACCATGGTTCATCACCGCAACCCTAACTCTCTTTTTCAATTAGGTTGTATCTTGCCGATACCCCTGTCTAAAATTTTCAAACCCTATACTTTTTGTTAATTTATATATCTCCCTGATTTTGAATCCGATTTTCATCCTTTATCTTTATATCATTCTGGACAACCCAATTCCTCTTCACATTTCTTTCATTCGGGTGCTTGCTCACGGCGTCGATTTTCAAAATATATAACGCAATCCATTCTCCGGCTAGTCTACTGTATATTACTAGTGTTATTTTTCTGTTGATATAGTTATAATTAGTAACGTTTACTATTTTAAATTTAGAGTTTTGCCTATTTATAATTAGTTAGATTTACATTATGTGTTAGTAAGTATTTTTAGTTTTACTTACTGTCCCGAAGTTCTCTATTATTTCCAAGCTTTTCAATTGTTTTGATTTACATTGTATATTTTATTGTCTAGTGAATTTTCCATACTAATGCTTTTCTTATTGTTATTCTTCTTAATATGTTGTGTTATTCTTCATATTTCTTATTTGGATTTTTCTCTACTTTTAACTACAGAATACCATCTCAATTCAACCACTACTCTACTTTACTTTAGCATTCTATTATAGTATTATCGTTTATATTCAGTTAGTTTTTTTTAGTGATTTCTTGTTTAACTCCTGAAATTAGGTTTATTAACTGTTTAGTTTTTCTCTTATACACGTTTTATCTTGATTATCTATATAGTTTCTCTTTACTTTATTCTTGTTTATGCTAGCTATTTTTCATTTTCATATCTTGTTTGGTTACTTGTGAATGCACTTCATTTTTTATGCTCTCTAATACAATTATCGTTATTCTGAATGATAGTAGTTTGTTTATTTATTTCATACCTATATCATCTCTGTCTCAGTTTATTTTTATTTCCTTATATTTTATTTTCTCTGGACTTATATATATATAAACTATTCTTTGTCTTTACTTTATCTATTGTTATCTAGTCTGGTGACTAGTCATATTTATACCATATGAACTGCTCTCCAGTCTCTCCCTCATAATATTTTCTTACCTTATCAGTATCCCTCCTCTGTTGTTTTGTGCTTGCTCAATTTATATAAGTTTGTTTTGTTTTGTCTACGATATTTTCATTCTTGGTTATTTCCATATATGATTTCCTTACTAATCTTCGTCGTGCTATATTTCGTTTATCTTATTGCTTCATATCCCTTTTATACTATTACTCTAAATTACATATTGTTCTTATATATTTTCCCCTTACATTCTTAATGTTATTAATCCAATATAAGGTTCATTCTTTTTCCGTTTAAACTACTAATATATCCACACTTTAAATATATCTTATCAAGTAAAAAAGAAGAAGGAAATTTCAATTGCTTCTTATCAATGCTTTTAGTTTACATGTCACTTTTGTTGCTTTCATTACTAGCTCACTTATTTTTCGTTTTATTTTTTCGACACTTTTACCTTATAAGTTTTCTAAGGTTATTTTGTACTTGTTTGAGTTGTAGTTTCACCAAAATAGTTTTGGTTCATAAGGCTTATCAGCCAATCCTTCACTATTGTTTATTATTGTTATTCTATTTTTTATTGTATTTGTATATATACTGTTTATTAGTATAAATTGTTATGCCTTTATTCTTACATATGACCATCCCTTTTTTAGCTGCTCGGATTTTTACATACAAATATTTGATTTTTCTAGTTGTTTTTCCTGACTTTTATAGTTTAGTGTTTATTTTAAATTTTGAGGACGAAATTTTACATAAGTGGGGTATGATATAATACCCAAATCCTTTGTAAATATTTTCCGTATTTATAAATAAATATTTCCCAATTTTTCTATTTGAATATTTTCTATAAATAATTTCCTATATTTTTCTAACAATAATTTCTAATTCTTAAAACCTAAACCCAAACCCAAATTAAAAACCTAACCCAAACCCCAAACCCGACCCGAGCACATCTCTTCTCGCCTCTCTTTTCCCATCCGTTTTCTCTCCCCCACCACGTTCCCTTCTTCCTTGCCCAATACGTCCGCTTCCTTCGTTCCTATGCCCCATGACCCGCTCCTCCGCAATGACTCTCCCCAAGTTCGCCAACGCTCCCATGATCCCCTGCCTCCTTATCTCTTCAATGTCTCGCTTTAAATCTCATTCTCTACCTCTCTAACTCCTCACTCTCGAAGACCCCCGAGCTCCACCTCCTCTTGTCGCCGACTCTACACCACCGATGATCTCGCCTTCACCACCACACACCATAACCTTCGCCCACCTCGACCTCCTTCATCGACCATGACCCCTCGACCTCACCGCCGACCACTTCTTGTGGACCCCTCACCACCTCTAAGCCCAGCCGCCTCCAACGTCACTTGTGCCTCTGACCACCACGAGTCTGTTCTCCGCCGAAAAGATGCGACCGGGACGTTGGGACATCAGGCCTGAATTTCGAGGGCATATGCTATTAGGTGCTATCTGTCCATCTCTCCGAAGATGCCAAGTTGATTTATGACACCATGTATCGAAGGTTTAGACGGATGCGGCCGTTGTAGCAGACTTCGTCTGATTCCCCTTCATTTGAGTGTTTTTTTTAATTGTAGGGACGCTCTTCCCTGCAGCCGCAAGCCCTTGCAGTTAATTACGCTACCGTATCGCGGTAACCAATTTCTCCTTCTCCAGATGGTCACTTCGTGTCGTGTGTGTTTGTTTTGTTTTTTGGTTGCCCGTTGATTGTATACGGAGACTAATTTATGTTGTCGCCCGTAGGGCGTGGATTAGTCCAAATCCGTATTTTCTTAGATTTGGTTTTTGGTTTGGGTTTAAGGATACGTTAGACTCATTTGAGACTAAGATCAACTTAAACGTTTGTTAAGGATACGTTAGTCTAATTTTAGACAGAGATCAACTTAACAATTTGTTAAGGATGCGTTAGTCTAATTTTAGACTAAGATCAACTTAACAGGATCATTTAGATCCAACAAAAGAGCATTTGAACTCTATTGTTTTAGTTTAGGGACTTTGCGGTCGATTAGTTTAGGGACATTACGGTCCAAGGTTAAAGACATCATGGTCCAAGGTTAAAGACATCATAGTCCATGGGTTTAAGGACTCCACAGTTCGAGGTTAAGGACATCATAGTCCATGGGCTTAAAGACCCCACAGTCCAAGGTTAAGGACATCATAGTCTATAGGCTTAAGGACCCCACAGTCCGAGTTTAAGGACATCATAGTCCATGGGCTTAAGGACCCCACAGTCCGTGGAATGTCTGGTTGTCGGGACCCGTCACCTCTCTGAAGATGTTGAAGGATTACAACGACAAATATCAGAGAAGTGAAAAGATATACCCTTGAACCAATATTGGTTGGGGGATCTATAGTTGGATTGTTTTAAGGATCGTTAATCTCGTTTGAGATTAAGATCAACTTAAATGTTTGTTAAGGACACTTTAGTCTAATTTTAGACTAATATCTACTTAACATGATCATTTAGATCCAATAAAAGAGCATTTGGGCTATGTTGTTTAGTTTAGGGACATTGCGGTCCAAGTTCAGATGCAAATATGGGTTTGGAAATGCACCAGATAGTTATTGGTCATTGGGACCCACCACCTCTCTGAAGACGTTGAAGAATTACAACGACATGTATCAAAGGTGTGAAGAGATGTACCCTTGAACCAAAGTTGATTGAAACGCTCTGGGTTTTGCTTTGAATTTCATATGAGATGACCAATTTTGGAAGACAAGAGTGTATTTGAGGTTCAGTCAAAAGGGAGAGTCCTGCCTTTGGAAGACTTAGCTAATTAGGGCCAAGATTGGCTCGAATATAGTGTTAAACACTAAAGTAGACTCGTCTATCACGTGCTCCCACGTGATGAGCTTAAAATAGTGTTAAAAACTGAGGATGCAGCGCACAAAATAGTGTTAAACACTGAGAATGCAGCGCCTTGTGATCCCTGGCCTTTGCTGTGGGAGACCTGCGTCTGGGCGCTGTTTCGCCCAATCAGAGCAAAGCTCTGTTGAAATTCAAAATTCAAAAATTTTGAAACAACACTTCAAGTGTCAGGCGCTAATACGTCAGCACAGCGCCCAAGAAAGCGCGCCCAATCAGAGCAAAGCTCTGTTTAAATGAAGCAACGCTTCAGTTGCGCTGCGCTCTACGCTGCGCGACACGTGTCGGCACAGATGCGCTAGCGCAGTTGCGCTGCGCTCTGCGCTGCGCGACACGTGTCCGCGCAGATGCGCTAGCGCAGTTGCGCTGCGCTCTGCGCTGCGCGACACGTGTCCGCGCTGATGCGCTAGCGCAGTTGCGCTGCGCTGTGCGCTGCGCGACACGTGTCACGCGCTGGGGCATCTGCGCCAAACTGAATTAAGATTTTAAGAAATCTTTTCTGTTCTTGTTAAAACAAGAAGATTTTCTTCTGCAAAGCAGAAGCCATTGGATCAAAGATCCAACGGTGGAGAAAATTCCCCAAATCACTTAGAGAATGATCTCTTTAACAAATTTAACTAATTTGTGAGCACTATAAAAAGGACCCTAAGACTCAATTCAAAGGCATCAACATTTCTTGAAAAATCAAGAGCTTTAAACAGAAGAACTCTGAGAAAATTTCAAGAAAAAGGTAAAGAACCTTCATGAAGTAGAAGAAATTCCTTCTAATAGATCATTGAAACAAGATCAATGATCTTTATATAAAAAACAGTGCTTTGCACTTCTTATGAACCTCTGGTTCTTTAAAAACAATAAAAATAAAAAATAGTGGTTTGCACTTCTTATGAACCTCTGGTTCTTTGAAAACGATAAAAATAAAAAATAGTGCTTTGCACTTTTATGAACCTCTGGTTCTTCAAACAAAAGAAAAAATTATTTGATCTAATTTAGATCAAGAAATTAAATAGTGCTTTGCACTTCCGTTCTTGAATCTAAAAGATTCTTAGTGCTTTGCACTTCCAAACTGCGCCGTTGCGCTCCTATGAGAGCGCCACGTGTTAGATATAAAACCACTTGCGCTAAGCGCTCTTGAAATAGAGCTTTGCTCTCTAGAATTGACGCAACTCACCAGAACGTGCCACGTGTCAGCAGCGCAACAGCGCAGCGCACTGCGCTAGTGCGCTTGCGCTCACCAGAACGTGCCACGTGTCAACAGCGCAACAGCGCAGCGCACTGCGCTGGTACGCTTGCGCTCGCCAGAGCATGACACGTGTCTTTACCACAAGCGCTTGCGCTCAGTGATAGACGCAAAGCGTCTGACAAATGCAAGGCATTTCACTTCCTGAAGGGCCAGGCCCAATTAAAAGGCTTAACAGGCCTAATAAATAAAATGCTGTGCATTGTTTGAAAGGGCAGAGCCCAACTGAAAGGTCCAATGGACCAAAACAATTGATCTGCATCATAATAAAAAGGGCAGAGCTCAGTCAAAATAGGCATAAATGGCCTGAAGTAATGCAATGCATTATTTAAGTGGGGGCAAAGCCCTAGCACAGGTCTAATAGACCAAAAATAAATAAGGGTGTTGAACATTTTCAACTGGACTTAGCCCAATTTTGGCCGTAAGTCCTTAAATTAAATCGGTTGAGCAAAGATTGCTCTCTTAAATCAATCTATATCCGGTTCGAGGGTACATCTCCGAGCTCCTCTGACACCTATCGTTGTAATCCTTCAACGATATCAGAGAGGTGACGGGTCCCGACGACCACATACATTAATATTGGACCGAAACGTCCCTAAACTAATATTGGACCGAAACGTCCTTAAACTAATATCGGACCGAAACGTCCTTAAACTAATATCGGACCGGAACGTCCCTAAACTAATATCGGACCACCACGTCCCTAAACTGGAATATGGACCACCACGTCCCTAAACTGGCACAATAGAGCCCAAATGCTCTTTTGTCGGATCTAAACGGTCCCGTTAAGTTGATCTTAGTCTCAAACTGGACTAACGTATCCTTAACAAACGTTTGAGTCGATCTTAGCCTCAAAAATGGCTAACGTATCCTCCAAACAGACTTTAGTCCCAAATTGGACTATGAATCTCCCAAACTGGAACAATAGAGCCCAAACGCTCTTTTGTCGGATCTAAACGATCATGTTAAGTTGATCTTAGTCTCAAACAGGACTATCGTATCCTTAACGAACGTTTTAGTTGATCTTAGCCGCAACGCGACTAATGCATCCTTAAACTAAAAACACCAAACCCAAATCTAAGTAAATACGGATTTGGACTAATCCACGTCCTACGGGCGACGGCATTACTCAGTCTCCGTATACAATCCACGGGCAACCACAAACAAAACAAACACACACGACACGAAGTGAAATTCTGGAGAAGGAGAAAGTTGTTACCGCGATGCGGTAGCGTAATTAACTGCAGGGGCTTGCGCCTTCAGGGAAGAGCGTCCCCACAATCAAAAACCCCTCAAGCGAGGGGGAATCTGACGAAGTCTGCTACATCGGCCGCATCCGTCTAAACCTCCGATACACGGTGCCATAAATCAACGTGGCATCTTCGGAGAGGTAGACGGATAAAACCAAATAGCATCTGCGCCGAATCCCAGCGTCAGGACCTCGCGGTCCTGTGCGCCGCCTTTCGGAGGGGAACAGATTCTGGCACGCCCGGTGGGACCTCTTCCTCTTTCCACTCCACACTTCGTGTGTCGTGTTCGCGAAAAAATCGCGGTTTGCTGTGATTGCCTGTGGATTCAAGGTACTAAGATTTGGTGTCTTGCTCTATGCAGAAAACAGAAAATCGATGGCTTCGAACTGCACCGTCTACAGCGATAACTCTCGCTCCGTCATTGCTAGAGGAGTGACTTATGGGCCCCAAGCGGCCTCCCTTTTCAAAATGCCGGTGGAGCAGGTAGCTCAGGCCACCACTGGATTATTCTTCGGGACCATGCTCCCACCAATGAGCTTCAACGCCCCAATGACATTGCAAGAAGCCCTAAAGAAGTCAGTCTCTGATCGGTTTACCACTGCCGCAACCCCTCTCAACGGGTCGTCCAACTCCACTGCTTCAGTTTTTAATGGACTAGGCCAGAGCTATAACAGGCTCATGAAGAAGCCTGCCATACCAGAAGGCGTTATCCCGAAACGGATAGCCATTCCAACTCCCGTTCCTGGTAAAATCACCAAGGTTGCTTCCCATGTTCAGAAGTCCGCTTCTAACAAGTTGGCCGTCCCCGTTCAACGGACGTCGATCTTTAAAAGGCTGGTACCAGCATATTCTGACCAACACAGGGGGCATGAGGAGGTTACCCCTATAGCTGAAACAACTCCATCAGCACGACACGCTTGACGTCGCCACTGGCGTCGAGTAAGGAAGGCTGGAGGCAACTCCCCCTCTGGGATAACTCCGTCAGCTCCGATGGTGAGGATCGATACTGCCGTTCCAACCAAGAACAGCTTTGAACTGCTCAACAAGGTGCGCAGAAACTCTCCTACTGCGGTGCTAAAGCGAACTTATTCATCTGTGAAGAATATTCCAGAGAAGAAGCTAGAGCAGCCCCTTCAACGGCTGTCCTCTAAAATTTACAAAGTCTGGCGAAAGGTTCAAGAGTCGGTGATCGATCAAGACTGCCTCCGACGACAGAAAAAGATGAAGGTTCGGCAGGGGAAGGATTACTCTGTCAAACCACAAAAAGCAAAAGCTACTTGGGTGCCCACTACAACGGCTCCCTTAACTCCAATCACTCAAAAAAGGAGGCCGCAAAAAGCCCCTGTGTCTTCGGCAAATCGCAAAGACACCGAACACAAACGCCCCAAGTCTGGGGGCATGGTGGTGCACATATGGCTTCTGGAAAGGAGGAAAGCCGCACTTCTACGGGCCACCGACCGCTCACCCGATCCGTGACGAAAGCCCAGGAGCAACAGCAAAAGCTTCAGGAAATGATGACTACAATGGCTGCACTCACTGAGCCAAAAGAAAGCTCTGAAACGTCTTCGGATGAGCGTCAAGAACAAGAAACCGACGCTGACTTTTTACGCAGAGTCCTAGAAAAAAAGGATAAAGAGGCTGCGGAACAAGCAGCCAACATAAGGAAAATGGCCCTCCTCTTCCAAGATATGGTAGGGATGATGTTACAGCCGGACCCTCCTGCTGAAGATCCTCCGATCGTCCTTGAAGACGACAGAGGAGAAACGTCAAATCCTCCGCCGGCTCTATCAACAGCCAAGGAGGAGGCAATCTCCAAAGTTGACCTAGATGAATATATAGCTCAGCAGATCCGGGTTCATCAGGCAAACGAAGCGGCTGGGCAAATTGTTAGAACCGGACGACCGTATCCGAGCTGGTATGACCAAATCAGTTACCCGCCAGGATATACGATCCCTAAATTCCACGTATATAAAGGGACAGGGAATCCGCATCAGCATGTCGCTCAATTCAGGGCCTTATGCGGCAATACTGGAGGCGATGACAAATTGTTGCTACGTCAATTCGTCGGCAGCTTAGAAGAAACAGCCTTTGAATAGTATTCGGAGCTACCTAACGACTCTGTCAAAACATTTGCAGAGATGGAACTGCTGTTTACACAAAGATTCGCGAGTGCTAGTGAACGCACCCCGATAACAGCACTGATAAATGCCAGGATAAGGCCAGGCGAAACGTGGGTCCAATACGCAACACGATGGCGAAACCTATGGTCGAAATGCGAACAACGCATAGAAGAGGCACCTGCGGTAGGCATGTTTGTTGGCACTCTCGATCCGCAGGCGACCATCTCGCAATTCATGATGTTCTTCAGGCCGACCACCTTCCAGGCCTTGATCGACAAATTAGCCCAAATGGACCAGATGGGCCATAGACCGTCTCCTCCAAGACCCGATCCCCGAAATGAGAAAGGAAAAGCGATCATCGTCGCCAACGCTCAGCAACAGTCGAGCAACTCAAAGCCGGTCGCTCGCCAAAACGTGCGTCCACGCCCATCCCTCGAAGAGAGGCTAGGATGTCATTACTCGTTTCCTCAAAATAAAACGAGAAGACTGTTTGAGCTGGCAGTGCGTAACAGACTCATCAATCTGCCGAGTCCGAAGCGTCTGTCGCAGCCAGGCGATCTTAATAATCCCAATTATTGCCCTTACCACCAAACGGTAAGTCACCCGATTGAGGATTGTTTCGTCTTTAAGGGATGGATCGAGGATCAATACCTGCAAGGCAAGTTCACGCTGTCTGAAAGCTGGAAGGTAAACCCCCCACAGCCGCACTCTCCAAAGAAGACGGACACGCCGGGGGCAAATTGTTCTTTCGTCGAGGATGAAAACGATGGAGAAAACTTATCGGATGAATCTGAATACTACGTAGCGACTTGTCATGTGATTTCTCATTCACTGACGGATGATGAGGAGGATCCTTGCGCTGAGAAATCAACGACGGACCCTGAAACAGAAATTTCACGGCCGTCAGACAAGTTGATCGATGCCTTCCTAAATGAAATTCGTCTGAAAGCAAAAGCCAATCAAGAGCATGAAATGGCCATACTGGAAAGAACCAAGGTATTCCCGTCAAATCAAAAGCCATACACTGCGGGTAAAAACAAATTCAAGACGAGGAAACGGTTCGCCAAAGCTCTATCAGTAGGAATGAAGCTACCACCCTCTGAAGAAAATTCTTTCTCTGAGGTAGAGATGCACCCTAACTTCTGTTTATATCATCAGAAGATCATACATCCTACCGAAGACTGCGAATCCTTTAACTGTTGGTGGCAAGGGTATGTCGCTCAAAAGCGACACTTCGACAGGAAAAAGTGTGAAGCTTGTGGACATCGGAAAAATGCGATAGATGAGCGCAAAAGAGCCGCCGCCGACTGTCATATAGCCGACTCCAAGGGATCACAAATTATCACCTTTGGAAGCGACTCTGACGAAGAACCTACCCCCAACTCTTCCCTCGGGGAATCTATTTCAAAAATAAAGGAATTGAGAAGCTGCGAGAACGTTCAGCCATGCAATCGCATGCTACTCGGAAAGAATCCCGGCCCTGCAAACAACGGAGCGAACAAAAAGGGTAAAAGAAAAGAAAAAAAGGCCCTCGTCGCCAGCGCTCACCAACAATCAGGTGACCCTAGACCGGTTGCTTGCCAAAGCAACAAGCGGCAATCCCTCCAGGAAAAGTTGAAACGTCCTTACTCGTTTCCGCAAGATAAAACAAGGGGACTGTTCGAGCTGGCAGTGTGCGACAGACTCATCAATCTGCCGAGTCCAAAACGTCCGTTGCGGCCAGGCGATGTTAATAATCCTAATTATTGCCCTTACCACCAAACAGTAGGTCACCTGATCGAGGACTGCTACGTCTTCAAAAACTGGGTTGAAGACCAATACCAACAGGGCAAGTTCGCGTTGTCCGAGATTTGGAAGGTGAACCCGCCACAACCGCATGCTCCGAAAAATATGGACACGCCGGGGGCATCATGCTCATTCATAGAGAAAGCCTAACGGACCACTACGTCCTAAAACTGGATAACGGACCGAAACGTCCTTAAACTAACAACGGACCGAGATGTCCTTAAACTAATGATGGACCGCAATGTCCTAAAACTTGCAAATGACCAAAATGTTTTTAAACTACTACCGCAGCATTCTCAGGCTGACAAGAATATAAAAAAATAAATAAAAAAAAGATAAACGGTATGTCCATAAGCAAAACGGGCATGGATGAAAATCCGAAAGGGCTCCATGAGTAAAAACAGCAGGGCTACCGGCGAGTGTTCGTGAAAAACCGAAAGGGCGCGACCTCGTTAAAAAAAAAAAAGAAAAAAAAAGAAAGAAAAAAAAGGAATAAAAAAAAACGGTATGTCCATAAGCAAAATGGGCACGGATGAAAACCCGAAAGGGCTCCGTGAGTAAAAACAGCAGGACTACCGGCGAGTGTTTGTGAAAACCCGAAAGGGCGCAACCTCGTTGAGAAACACTTATAGGGTCCTCTCGACCCTGTAAGGAGAAACCACCTGCGTGAGATCCTTACGACTCACAAAGGAACAACACACTTAGGGATCCCCACGATTCCTAAGGAGAAAATACACTTGCGAGATCCTCACGACTCGTAAGGAGAACTCTCTTGTGGGACCCTTACGGCTCATAAGATTTGAAAGTCTTAAGTTGCAGAAACCTTAACCTGTGCTTAAGCAAACCCCTACAAACTTCCAATATTGCCCTACGAGTGGTCCTATATTGTCCCTTGTATACAATCCACGGGCGTGAATAAACATTTCCCTAACAAAGTCTCATCCGTTGCTAGGGATATGCTCGTACAGCAAATAACACTTGTAAGTCCTCTCGATTTACAAGGAGAAAACCCTCTTGTAGGATCCTTACAACTTACAAGAGAACATGCACTTAGGAATCCTCACGATTCCCAAGGAGAAAACATACCTACAAGATCCTCACGACTTGTAGGGAGAAATACCTTTGTGAGACCCTTACGGCTCATGAAGTCAAAAGCCTTAGCCGACAGGACCCTTAACCCTGTTTACTAAGCCACCTTTGTTCAACATCGACAGAGGCAAATGATGATTCGCTCCTGGCAATATCCCAGTTGCAGTGATGCTGATGCCTAAATCGGTATCAAATTCCAAGTCCTTTCACGGCAAATGATGATTCGCTCCTGGCAATATCCCAGTTGCAGCGATGCTGATGCCTAAACCGGTATCAAATTCCAAGTCCTTTCACGGCAAATGATGATTCGCTCCTGGCAATATCCTAGTCGCAGCGATGCTGATGCCAAGATTGGTATCAGATCCCAAATCCCCTACTCGCAAAAAAAAAAAAAATCAGCGAGCCAAAAAAAAAATGCATACGAAATAGCCGAAATGATGGGGCAACTTGCAAACAAAATCAGCAAGTAAAAATGTATGCATACGAAATAGCCGAAATGATTGGGCAACTCGCAATAAAAAAACAGCGAGTAAAAATAAAATAAATAGGCGAAATGATTGGGCACCGCGAAAAATAGCCGAAATGATTGGGCAATCGCGATTTTCGCGATATAAAAAGCTGAAATGATAGAGCATTGCGGAAAGAATAAAAAAAAATGAAGGAATGAAATTTTTTGCCCTACAGGTAAGATCACATCGATCCCTGTATACAATCCAGGGGCACAGATAATGAGGGAACCATACCTTCCCAACAGGCTCCATCAGAAAGCGAAGCCAAATCTCGACGGTTCATAGACAACCTAGAGACCATCTCGACATTTGTCGCAATATTACAGACACGATGTCAACAAATGAAGCAAACGAAGATCCCGAGCTTCAGGGTCTCGACGTCAACATCGACAACTTAGAGATCACCAACGGCGTTCCTTCGCAATCCAGCAGGGTGTACATGCAACGTCAACAAAAGACCTCACGGTCGAAACAAAGCGGAGTTGTTTCCTGATTTAAAATCAGGAAAGCTTATGGGAAAAGCTTCAGAAGAGGGTCACGTGCTTACACGTGACCAGCAGTCACGTGTTGGCACGTGACACCTAAACGCATCATCAAGGCAAGTTCAGTTTCCTGACTACATTGAAGAAAAGGGGTTTCAGAAAGAGTCACGTGCTCCCACGTGACCAGCGTCAAAGGCACACCGGATCCCTGATCAAATCAAGGAAAAAGCTTCAAAAGATGTCACGTGCTCCCACGTGACCAGGGTCACGTGTTGGCACGTGATGTTCAAAGCAGCAGACTCGCTCTCCAGTTGAACCAAGGAAAGAGGCGCCAGACAAGGGTCACGTGCTCACACGTGACCAATGGTCACGTGTTAACACGTGATGGCTGAAACAGCAACCAGAAGACAGCGCAGAAAGAAAGAGCACTCTTCATTCCGGAGGGGTCACGTGTCCACACGTGATCATGGGTCACGTGGTCACACGTGACCGGCTTTCAAAACTCATGTTGACGACAGAATTAAATTCTGGAGGAGGTTTAAATCTTTCCGAAGGAAAGTAACTGTCTGGGGCCAATCAAATTAAAGATTCAGAGATGATTAAAGATCTCGGGTTTGGAAAGATTTCCCCCTTAAATCTAACCAGAATAACAAAAGAGAATCCCTGGATTTGAAATCCAATGGTGAATGAAATTCACCTAATAATCCAAAGGTCCAGAATGAACAATGGATGCAAATCAAATATCCCATGAAAGATTTACCAAAACTAATTGATTCAGCTGCTTCTCCTATAAATAGGAGCCAAGAGACACAAAGAGATATATACATAGAGAGAGACATACATACGCAGAGGAGAAGAAAAGGAGAGAGCTTTGATACTTCGAGGAATTGAGAGCTTCTGCAAAAGAAAACTCTAGGTAAGGAAGGGAAGGCTTCTTGAAAGAAGTAGAATTCGATTCTCAACAGAGTTTAACTCTAATATATAAAACAGAAGAATATATTTCTTCTCTCTTTGATAGAGGATCTGCAAAGTGCACATCTCCCCTTTAGGTTGAGAATTTAATTCTCAATGGGTTGAGATCCTGCCATGCAGATCCAAAACATAGAGAGGGAATGCAAGCATGAGAATTTAATTCTCGCAGAACTATAGGAATTTAATTCCTTTAAGATAAAATTAGGGCTTGACCCTGTATCATGGGAATTTAATTCCTTTAGAACAAAGAGAAATAGGGTTTAACCCTAATTAAGAATATAGTTCTGTGGAAACAGCAGGAATTTAATTCCCTTAATTATAATTCTTTAAAATGGGAAGTATAATTTCTTGAAAGCTTTTATTAAGGGTTTAACCCTCTTCAGTTCTTCACATATACGAGGAATTTAATTCCTACAGAAAATTCAGAGTTCAACTCTATTTCAGAATATAAATCTTCGAAAGAAAGTAGGAATTTAATTCCTCTGAAATCTAAAAGCTCGAGGAATTTAATTCCTGAAAAAAGATCAACAGATCCTCTAAAAACGAAATACATAGAGGCAGGGTCACGTGCCACCACGTGACCCCCCAAGAGATCTATAGAAAACCCTTTGAGGCAGTCCCTCACGTGACCCACGTGACCCTTAACAAAAGCTCTAACAAATGAGCATATGAATGCCCGTCACGTGCTGACACGTGATGCTCTGAAAGATGCAGTAATCTCAGCAGAATCATTAAAGGGGAGGCACTCTCACGTGTGGCCGGGTGACCTCTCTTGCCTTAGTGTTTAACACTAAATTGGAACCCTCGAATCCAGTTACTGAAACAACTGTTGGGCCTTAGCGTTCAACACTAATCAAAAAACTTTACTTGCAGTGTTCAATATTGACTACCTTAGTGTTTAACACTAATTTGAGGGCTCCGTTGCCAGTACTTGACACCAATCTGTTTTAGTGTTTAACACTAATTTGAAAGCCTTGTTGCTGGTGTTTAACACCAACTATTCTTTTAGTGTTAAACACTAACTTGTCAACCCTATTCCCAGTGTTCAACACTGATTGCTCTGAAGTGTTTAACACTAGGCTTTGGCCCAATTGGCTAAAGGGATAGAGGCAAAGCCTCTCCCTCAATGGACCAACAAAAAGTCAATATTCCAGACCTGACTGGACTTAGCCCAAGCTGGCCATAAGTCCTCAATTTGTGATTAACTGAGCCGATGGGCTCATAACATAATTGATCAGTCTTGACCCAAATTGGGCCAGGGACTATTTAATCCACCCCGGTTCTAGGGTACATCTCTTCACTCCTTTGATACTTGGCATTGTAATCCCTCAATGTCTTCAAAGAGGTGACGGGTCCCGATGACCACTCATGATATGGACTGTGGGGTCCTTAAACCCATGCCTAACGCAAAATTCCTGGTTACGTGGAACGCGGATAACGTCACTCTTTGACCCCGTGGAAAACGTCCTGAGCGGATCCTGGTCCTTGCGGAACACGGCAGTGAACCCGTGTGAAGCATCCAGAGCGGAGCCTGGTCCTCGCCTAGCGCGGCAGTGAACCCGTGTGAAGCATCCAGAGCACATATCGGACTGTGGAGTCCTTAAACCCATGGACTATGACGTCCTTAACCTTGACCGAGATGTCTTAAAACTACCAGCGGACCGAGATGTCTTAAAACTACCCATGGACCGCAATGTCCTTAAACTACCCATGGACCGCAATGTCCTTAAACTAGAACCATAGAGCCTCCATATGCTCTTTTGTCGGATCTAAACGGTCCTGTTTAAGTTGATCTTAGCCTCAAAGATGGCTAACGCATCCTTAAACCTCCAAGCAGACTGACTATGAATCCCCCTAATTAACTCTGGCTCGAGGGTACATCTCTGAACCCCTCTGACACCCGTCGTTGTAATCCTTCAACGTCGTCAGAGAGGTGATGGGTCCCGACGGCCACACATAAGATGGACCACTATGTCCTTAAACTGGAACAATGAAGTCCAAACGCTCCTTTGTCGGATCTAAACGATCCCGTTAAGTTGATCTTAGTCTCAAACTAGACTAACGTATCCTTAACAAATGTTTGAGTTGATCTTAGCCTCAAGTATGGCTAACGTGTCCTCAAACCAAACCCCCAAACCCAAATCTAAGATAACACGGATTTGGACTAGTCCACGCCCTACGGGCGACGACATAACTCGGTCTCCGTAAACGATCCACGGGCAATAAAACATAAAACAAAAACACACGACACGAAGTGACCATCTGGAGAAGGAGAAAGTTGTTACCGCGATGCGGTAGCGTAATTAACTGCAGGGGCTTGCGCCTGCAGGGAAGAGCGTCCCCATAATCAAAAACCCCTCAAACGAGGGGGAATCTGACGAAGTCTGCTACATCGGACGCATCCGTCTAAACCTCCGATACATGGCGCTATGGATCAACTTGGCATCTTCGGAGAGATGGACGGATAGCACCTATTGGCATTTGCCCCGAACCTCAGGCGAGACGGCCCGACGTCCCGCGTGTCCATTCGGAGGGGAACAGATTCTGGCACGCCCGGTGGGACCTTTTCCTCTTTCCACTCCACACTTCGTGTGTCGTGATTCGTGAACCAATCGCGGTTCGCCAATGATTGCCCTTGGGTTTCAAGATACTAAGAATTGGCGTCTTGCCTATTGCAGAAAACAAAGGATCGATGGCTGCTACTTCCGCGAAGTCCTTCAACTGCTCAAACTGCAATTGCGACCAACGCTCTACCTCGCCAGGAGGTATAGCCTATGGACCCCAAGCTGCTTCGTTGTTCACAATGCCGGTGGACCAAGTGACTCAAGCCACTACCGGATTGTTCTTTGGGACTATGCTCCCCCCATCAAGCTTCGTGGCGCCGGTGCTGACAAAGGAAACTCTCAGGAAGTCGGTCTTTGATCGTCTTACCCCTGCCGCGGCTCCTCTCAACGAGTCGCCCAACGTCAACGCCTCGGTCTTCTCTAGATTGGGCCAGAAATCTTGCGAACTCATCATGGGGCCTACAATATCAGAGAAGGCTGCTTCTAAGAAAGCGGCCGCTCCTGCCTCCGAAATCGCCAAGGCGGTTTCCCCGGTCAAGAAATCGATCTTCACAAGATTAACAGCTTCGACTCCCGCTCCCGCTGCACAAAGGACATCGGTCTTTGACAGGCTAACACCAACAACGACCCCCCACCCACACAGGGGGCAAGACGAAACCATTCTTATAGCTGACTCTACGCCGTCTGCTCGACGCGCTCGACGTCGTCATTGGCGCCGAATAAGGAAGGCTGGGGGCAACTCCCCCTCTGGATTGACTCCACCAGCCCCGGTGGTAGAAGTTAATGCTGCTGTTCCAACTGGGAACAGCTTCAAAATGCTAAATAAGGTACGAAGGAATTCCCCTACTGCAGTGCTAAAGAGGTCTCCTCCCCCATCAGGAAAGGTTGTGGAAATAAAATCAGACCAGCCCCGATCTCCTCAACGGCTGTCTTCCAAAATCTATAAGGTTTGGCGGCAGGCCCGAGACTCAATCATCGATCCAAACTTCTCCCGCCAGCACAAGAAGCTGAAAATCCAACCGAAGGCTGGTCACCAGGCTAAACCTCAAAAGGCTGTCTGGACGCCCTCCTCAACGGCCCCCTCAACCTCCATGGCTCATAAAAGGAGGAAGCCAGAGAAGATCCCTCAACATGCAACGACGGCTAAAAGCAATGAGCCCAGACACCCTAAGTCTGGGGGCGCGATGGTACACACTGTTTATATGGCTTCTGGAAAGGAGGAAAGCCGCACTTCTACGGGCCACCGACCGCTGACCCGATCCGTGACGAATGCCCAGGAACAACAACAAAAGTTGCAGGAAATGATGAGTGCTATGGCCGCACTTACCGGGCCAAAAGAAAGCCCAGAAACGTCCTCAGACGCGCGCCGGGAGGAGGAAACCGACGCTGAGTTCCTTCGCCGGACATTGGAGAAAAAGGACAAAGAGGCTGCTGAACAAGCGGCCAACATACAACGTATAGGCCTTCTCTTCCAAGATATGATAGGAATGATGATCCAACAGGACCTACCCGCTGAAGATCCCCCGATCGTTCTGGAAGACGACCGAGGAGAAACGTCAAATCCATCACCAGCCCTCTCTACGGCCAGGGAGGAGACGATCTCTAAAGCTGACTTGGCCGACTACATAGCCCAGCAAATCCGGGTCCATCATGCGACTGAGGCAGCTGGTCAAGTCGTGAAAACGGGGCGGCCGTATCCAAGCTGGTACGATCAAATCAAATACCCGCAAGGCTATACGATACCGAAATTCCATGTGTATAAGGGGACCGGCAATCCTCATCAACACGTCGCCCAGTTCCGGGCCCTCTGCGGTAATACCGGCGGTGACGATAAACTGTTGCTCCGCCAGTTCGTGGGCAGCTTATCAGAAACAGCGTTCGAATGGTATTCGGAACTCCCGAACGATTCTATCAAAACGTTCGCTGAAATGGAATTGTTATTCACTCAGCGATTCGCGAGTGCCAGCGAACGCACTCCAATAACTGCATTGATTAACGCCAGGGTAAAACCAGGCGAAACCTGGGTCCAGTATGCTATACGCTGGCGGAATTTGTGGTCGAGATGCGAGCAACGCATTGAGGAGGCACCCGCAGTGGGCATGTTCGTGGGAACCCTAGACCCCCACGCAACTATCTCCCAGTTTATGATGTTTTTTAAGCCAACCACATTCCAGGCTTTAATCGACAAGTTGGCTCAGATGGACCAGATGGGTCATAGGCCACCTCCCCCGAAGTCGGAACCTCGGAATGACAAGGGTAAATGAAGGGCAACCTTTGTCGCGAATGCCCAACAACAACCTAACGCCCCGAAATCGGCAGATCAATTGGAAGAAAGACGCCGATATTATAATGAAAAGATGAAGCGTCCCTACTCGTTCCCACGAGACAAGACGAAATGGTTATTTGAGCTGGCAATAAGCAACAGACTTATAAACCTACCAAATCGAAGGCGACCGCCACAACCCACCGAGGTGAATAACCCTAACTATTGCCCTTACCATCAAGCGGTAAGTCATCCGATTGAAGATTGCTTCGTCTTCAAAGGATGGATTGAAGATCAATACCTCCAGGGGAAGTTTGTACTGTCCGAAAAGTGGAAGGTGAACCCACCACAACCGCATACTCCTAAGAAAGCAGATACACCGGGGGCAACCTGCTCCTTTATTGAAGAAGCTCCATGGGAGGTCGTACTATCAACTAAAACCAAAAGGATGCTGAGAGACCTTCATGCGTGCCCTGCAATCGAATGGAAGGACCCTCTTGAACCTCAAATTATCGAAGGGATGTTGAAGCCCCGCCCAACTATGAAGACTCATGATAAAGGTCCAAATACTCACGCCCAGCCGTCAAAAGCTTCGAAAAAAAAGAAGAAGAAATCCAAGAAGCCCGCGAAGCTTGGAGACGAGCGCACGAAATTGCAAAAGCAGATCGACGCGCTGGAAGAATACAATCAAAAGGCGCGAACCCCTGTCACACTGCAGGAGTTCCTCAACCACATCTTTCAAGAGAAAGATGATGAAGAGGGCTCATCGGATGAATCCGAAGAGTATGTAGCGAGTTGTAACGTAATCTCCCACTCGTTTACCGATGATGAGAAAATTCCTAACACTAAGAAGCTGGAGGCAGAACCCGAACCAGAGCGTGCGAGGCTGACAACTGATATGATCAATGCCTTCCTAGACGAGATTCGTCTAAAAAGTAAAGCGAATCAGGAGCGTGAGATGGCAGCATCAGAAGGAACCAAATGCGGGCGACTGAACGAAAGAGTTGAGCTACCCCTGCCAGAGCGAAAGGCATCCGAAATGGACAAGAAGATATTCAAGACAAGGAAAAGGTTCGCCAAAGCCATGCCAATGGGAATGAAGCTACCACCTTCGGAAGGAAATAGGCACGATGGGGCGGAGAGGCACCCTGACTATTGCGCATATCATCGGAAAATCTCACACCCCACAGAGGAGTGCGACGCCTTTAAGATATGGTGGCAAGGATATGTTGCTCGTCGGCAACATTGTAAGCGCATGAAACGCAAGATCCGTCGGGAGCAAAGAAGCACTGTCGACGGGCTCAACAGAATTACTGGCAACTGTTATATGGCTCATGCCGAGGGGTCACAAGTTCTCACCTTTAGGAGCGACTCTGATGAAGAAGTGACTCTGGGCCCTCTCTTTGAAGAATCCGTGTTAGGGAAAGATGAGGAATCGGAAGCCTGCGAAAACATTCAACTGCGCAATCGCACACTCTCAGAAAAGAATCTCGGGCCCGTGAGTAGAAAAGATAAGGGAAAGGACAAGGTCACTGAAGATATCACTTTAGATGACCAAGTCATGAAAGAACTAACTACCAAAGACCCTCCTAAGAAGGGTAGGGTGGACTATAACATCCTCGCGCATTTAAGGAAGCTACCCTCTCAGCTTAGCATTCTTGATGCCCTCCAGTTATCAAAAGAAGCGCGAGACTCACTCATTAAATCGTTGCAAGAACCTGAACAATTCCAAGCCTTTCTCGCCACTGAAAGGATGAAGGATGAACTGGAGGAAGTGCATACAACCGATATCACTTTCGGTGATGAAGACCTCCTTCTCGGGACGTGCGACCATAACCGTCCCCTATATGTCTCCGGATACTGCCATGATATCAAGATAGGCAAGATCCTGGTGGATAATGGATCCTCCGTCAATCTCCTTAATGTACGGGTGTTGAAGGAAATCTGCATGAGTGTGCAACATCTCGCTCGTGACAAAATTACTTTCTCCGGTTTCGATTCACAATCGTCACGGACTCTCGGATCTGTAATACTAACATTACGCTTCGGACTTCTCGTCACGGACATCAAATTCCATGTCATCGACGCCAAGACCTGCTACAACGCCTTGCTCGGTCGTCCTTGGCTACACGAATACAACATCGTCCCTTCTACACAACATCAATGTATGAAGTACTTTAAGGATGGTTTCGAGTACACCGTAACAGGTGAGTTGAACCCATTTTCCGTGAACGAAGTCCGCAAATACGAAGATGCGAAATACTTTTTGACAGACTTCGAAGATACAGAAAGGTGTCGCAACTCGGAGAACAAAGCCGCCGCCACCATCCCTGTTTTCGGAAGCGATACAGAAGAAGAGGAAGAGATAGTTTATACAGGGCCATCTCAACGCAACAACCGGGAGACGCCCGCCCCCATACTGGTCTTCGGAAGTGATTCAGAAGATGAGGTCAATGCCGTATTCTCCAATCGGCTCTCAATGCAAGCACCCCTTGGCGATGGCCATAGTTTGCAAATCACCATGGTACCGCAAGAACACTACAAGGATCTCGACACGCTTCAAGCTCACAGTATGCAGGACCTGCAAATGTTTTACGTCCCTCCCAGGCGTAGGGGTGAGAAGGTGATCCTATTCTACCGATCCTCAGAGTCGAAAATAGAGAAAGAGATCTGGCATGGCGCAGATGCTACATGCGACAGACTCCAACCCATCCGTATGCCCATATACTATACGAACGGATTAAAGAAGCTATTGAAGCGCCAAGGAGTACCCTTAAAACAAACTGTTCGACAGGCTCGGTTCTACAACAGGATTTGGGATGTCCCTGGAACCCAACGCAAATTGCCCAACGGGAAAATGAAGACACTTGGGCTTGGATACGCGAGAACCGGAAAACGAGAGCGGGCCCACAGCAGCTACGCTATATATACCTTTGATGAAGAAGAGGACGCCCTGTCAGGAGATGCCGACCCCTTATCAAAACCAGACCCTGCGATTGAGACGTTGAGTCCGTCATTTGAAGAACGAATGGACAAGCCTATCAGGAAAGTGGGTCAGAAAGGTCGGGAAGACCACAACCGCGAAATGGCCATCTACGAGAAGGCCAGGACGCAACGTCTATTTCAACAGGCTGCAAAAGGCAAAGGTGTTCGTCCTTATCAACCCGTCATACGAAAGGCCCGATGCGGAGACGGGAGTAAGTCAAGGAGCGGAGAGAGGAGCCGACAACCAGGACACCGGATTAGAGGGTTACGAGTACTGCGTGGCTCGGATTCGTCCCTCAAGGAAAAGAGGAGCCGAGCGTACTCCTTCCCCCGAGACAAGACAGAGAAGTTACTCAAGCTCGCTTTAAAACATCAAATGATCGTGCTTCCGAAGTCTAGACACCCTTAGCAAACCAACAAGGCTTCTCGTTCGAGCTACTGCTCTTATCACCAAGCCACAGGACATCTTATCGAAGACTGCTACACCTTCAAGAATTGGGTCGAGGACCAGTACCGACGGGGCAGATTCGCTTTATCCAACAGCTGGAGGGTAACGCCGCCCCGAAAGCACGAGCCCAAGGCCGCACGAGCAGAACCGGATCCACTTCAGTCCCGGGAGCGGATTCGCACCTGTTATACGATTACGATATTAAAAGAAGAGCCCGAGAACATAGATGACCTTCCCCGGTGCTTTGAAAACAGCGATAATGAGGTGATCTCAGAATTTCCGCCCGCTCCGAAAGAACTGGAAGACGGTATACATACTACTGCAGATAACCTCAGGAAGATTGAGTTGGGATCGGCGGATGACCCGCGACCGACATTCGTCAGCGAACTACTCTCTGAAGAAAAGGTGGCCGCGTTAAAAAACGTGCTACTACGGCATAAAGACTGCTTCGCGTGGAACTACTCCGAGATGCCAGGATTAGATCCGGAGATTGCTGTGCATAAATTAGCAATATCCCCAGATATCAAGCCAGTCAAGCAGGCACCAAGAAGGATGCGACTCGAGCTGGAGATGAGCATCAACGCCGAAGTCAAAAAGCTGATCGATTCTGGATTTATCCAAGAAGTCCAATATCCAGACTGGATCGCCAATATCGTCCCAGTAATGAAGAAGAATGGGACGGTACGCGTATGCGTGGATTTCAGGGATCTCAATAAAGCCTGTCCAAAGGATGATTTCCCAGTACCGGTAACCGAGCTAATGATAGATAACACGTCCACTCATGAGGTTTTCTCCTTTATGGACGGTTCGTCAGGATACAATCAGATAAAGATGCATCCCGAAGACCAGAAGCACACCGCTTTCCGAACCCCTTTGGGTATATTCTGCTACAGGGTCATGCCCTTTGGTCTAAAGAATGCCGGCGCTACCTATCAAAGGGCCATGACAAAGATCTTCGACGACCTCATACATGACATCGTCGAGTGCTATATCGATGACCTCGTAGTAAAGAGTATGTCATACGAAGATCACTTAAAGCATCTGGAGACTGTATTTCAACGCCTCCGGCAATATAACTTGAAAATGAATCCCCTCAAATGCGCATTTGGAGTCTCCTCGGGCAAATTCCTAGGATTCATCATTCGGCACCGAGGTATTGAAATAGATCCGTCAAAGATTAAAGCGATCATGGAGATGCCTCCGCCAAGAACCCTCAAACAGTTGCGGTCCCTCCAAGGGAAGCTCGCGTACATCCGGCGATTTATCGCCAACCTTTCCGGAAAGTGCCGTCCTTACAGTCACCTGATGAAGAAGGGAACCCCATTCGTCTGGGATCAGAAATGCCAAGGTGCACTAGACGAGATCAAGCAGTACCTGCAGAATCCGCCGGTATTGGCTGTGCCGGTCAAGGGAAAACCTCTCATTCTTTATACAACCGCCCTCGAAGGTTCCTTAGGCGCATTATGGGCACAAGAGAACGATCAGGGGAAAGAGAGAGAGCACTCTACTACTTAAGTCGAGTTCTACTGGGGGCAGAAAACAACTACTCTCCCATTGAAAAACATTGCTTGACGTTAATCTTCGCGATAACAAAGCTCAGGCACTATGCGTTGGCACACGAAGTCTGCCTCATCTCGAAGGTGGACCCTCTTAAATATCTGATGTCAAAAGCCATATTGACGGGACGACTCGCTAAATGGGCCTTGCTCTTGATGGAATTCTCGATAACATATCAACCTCTCAAGGCAGTGAAAGGCCAGGCTATTGCTGACTTCCTCGCTGAGCACCCGATACCGGCCGACTCTCCTCTGAACTGTGATTTGCCGGACGGGCATGCATTTGATGCGATTGGCAGCGGTAGCACGTGATGGGAACTCTATTTCGATGGAGCGTCCTCCGTAAAGAAACAGAAACAGGGTATCCCAATGATCAAATCGGGGATAGGCCTCATCTTTGCAACTCCACAAGGAGGGATAATGCGCTTCGCCTTCTCCTTAACAGAGCCGAGGACAAACAATGAAGCTGAATACGAAGCTCTGATAGCGGGCCTCGAAATCGCCATCGACTTGGGAATTGAAGACCTCCTTATATATGGGGATTCTCAGCTGGTCGTTAGCCAAGTTAATAGTGACTACCAAACGTGCAAGCCGGATTTGGTGAGATACGGAGAAAAGGTGCAATAATTGTTGACCCAGATTCCCTCTTATACTTTGGAAAATATACCGCGCGCGGAGAACAGCAAAGCAGACCCGCTGGCCAAACTTGCTAAAGAACTGGCTGACGAGAACCTCGATGATGTCAGAATCGTGGTACAAAGCCGTCGAGTGCTCACCCCGGCAGAACTATCTCCGGAACTACATAAAGAGGGAGCGACTGAGCAGACGACCCTACAAATAAAAGAGAAGGCCGAGGACTGGAGGAAAGTCTTCATAGACTACTTTAAGTCCCGCCGAATGCCCAAAGAAGCGTCCGCAAGACATCAGCTCGTGAAACGAGCTCTATCTTTCGCTTTCGTCAACGATACTCTATACAAAAGATCACTTGATTCTCTATGGCTGAGATGCTTAGGGCCTGACGAAGCAGAAAAAGTCGTTCAGGAAGTTCATGACGGACTTTGCGGTTCTCACCAAGCAGGCCCGAAGATGAAGTTAAAAATTAAACGGATGGGTTACTACTGGCCCACAATGATCCAGGACTGCCTTGAGTACGCGAAGCAATGCCACTCGTGCCAGATTCATGGAGACTTTATCCACCAACATCCAAATCCACTACACCCAACGGTGGCCAGCTGGCCATTCGAAATGTGGGGAACTGACATAGTCGGCCCCATTGAGCCGGCATCATCTCGGGGACATCGTTTTATCCTGGCGACTACTGATTACTTCTCCAAATGGGCAGAAGCAATACCATTGAGGGAAGTGAAGACGGAGAATATCCTCCATTTCTTCAAGACGCACGTTATCTATCGGTTTGGAACCCCACGGCGGATTATCTCCGATAACGGGCCAGCCTACAGAAGCCATAAGATTAGCCGCTTCGCGCAACAGCACAATATAGACTGGAGATATTCTTCAGTTTACAACCCACGAGCTAATGGTCTAGCCGAGGCCTTCAATAAGACCTTGACGAAGATCATAAAAAAGACCGTTTCCCGGAATAAGAGAGACTGGCACGAAAGGCTGCAGGAAGCCCTTTGGGCTTATCGAACTAAATTCAAGACGGCCACGAACACAACGCCGTACGCATTGGTATTTGGGACGGAAGCAGTACTCCCCCTCGAGATAGAGTTACCCTCTCTACGAGTGGCAGTCCACCACGAACTAACGGACGAAGAAAATGCTCACCTTCGGCTTGAGGAGCTTGATGCCCTCGACGAAACCCGGCTCATAGCGCAACAACATCTAGAAGCCTACAAAGCAAAGATGACGCGCTCCTACGAAAGATTGACCAGGCCAAGGGCATTCCGCCAAGGCGAACTCGTGCTAGTGGTCAAAAGACCTATGATCCCAAATCGTTCCAAGCGGGGGAAATTCGAGCCAAACTATGAAGGCCCGTACATCATAGACCAGGTCTACCAGGGTGGAGCCTATCTACTCGTGGACATGCACGGTGAAAGGCCTTTCAGGCCAATAAACGGTCGTTTCTTGAAGAAATACTATGCTTAGTAAGCCACAGCCTGGGTCAACGGTAGATGACGACGACTATGTCCGCTCGCTATCTTCCTAGGCTCAGACTCTACAAGCAGTAGTTGGCCTTCCCATATCAACAGACCGAAACGTCTTTAAACTAACGACGGACCGAAACGTCCTTAAACTATCAACAGACCGAAACGTCTTTAAACTAACGATGGACCGAAATGTCCTTAAACTAACAACGGACCGAAACGTCCTTAAACTAGCGACGGACCGAAACGTCCCTAAACTAGCGACGGACCGAAACGTCCCTAAAACTACTACCGCAGCATTCTTAGGCTGACGAGATATAAAAAAAAGGGAGAAAAGGAAGAAAAATAAAAAAAAATGAAATGATAAAAAAAAAAGAGAAAAAAACGGTATGTCCATAAAGCAAAATGGGCACGGATGAAAACCCGAAAGGGCTCCGTGAGTAAAAACAGCAGGACTACCGGCGAGTGTTTGTGAAAACCCGAAAGGGCGCAACCTCGTTAAAAGGCACTTATAGGGTCCTCTCGACCTTGTAAGGAGAAATCACCTGCGTGAGATCCTTACGACTCACAAAGGAGCAACACACTTAGGGATCCTCACGATTCCTAAGGAGAAAATACACTTACGAGATCCTCACGACTCGTAAGGAGAATTCTCTTATGAGACCCTCACGGCTCATGAGACTTGAAAGTCTTAAGTTACAGAAACCTAAACCTGTTCTTAAGCAAATCCCCCACAACCTTCGGTATTGCCCTACAAGCGGCTCGTACTGACCCTTGTATACAATCCACGGGCGCGAACAAAGGTTTCCCTAACAAAGTCCCACCCGTGACTGGGGATATATCCATATGGTGAGCAGCCCTTGTAGGTCCTCTCGACCCATAAGGAGAAAGCCCTCTTGTAGGATCCTTACGACTTACAGAGGAGCACACACTTAGGAATCCTCACGATCCCTAAGGAGAAAAAAATACACCTGCAAGATCCTCACGACTTGTAGGGAGAAACACCTTTGTGAGACCCCTACGGCTCATGAAGTTAAAGCCTTGGTCGACAGGACCCTTAACCCTGTTTGCTGAGCCACCTTTGTTTATCATCGACAAAGGCAGATGATGATTTGCTCCTGGCAACATCCCAGTTGTAGCGATGCTGATGCTGAAACCGGTATCTAAAAATCCAAGCTTGCAGCGAAAAAGCTAGCAAGCCACACATGCATACGAAATAGCCGAAATGATGGGGCGACTTGCAATAAAAAGCAGCAAGTAAAAGTGTATGTATGACAAAATAGCCGAAATGATTGGGCACCGCGAAAAAATAGCCGAAATGATGGGGCAATCGCGACCTTCGCGATATAAAAGCTGAAATGATAGAGCATCGCGGAAAAAGAAATAAAATAAAAGTGAAATCCTCGCCCTACAGGTGATGTTACATCTAACCCTGTATACAATCCAGGGGTGCAATCAAAGAAGGGATCATACTCCTCCCCTGAGTTTCATCATAAGGAGAACCCAAACCTCGGCGGTTCACAGGTAGCCTAGTGATCACCACCGCGGCATTCGTCTCGATACAGAGGACGCAATACCAGCAAATGAAGCGAAGACCAAATTCCTAGCTCCAACGTCTTGACGACACAACATCAAGCGAAACGGAACAACGGCAACCCCAAGTTCCATGGCTCGACGATACATATCACCAAGAGTCAAACCTCCATCCTGTGAAATGCGGATATAATCAACAAACTTCCTGGTTACGCGGAACGCGGATAATGTCACTCTTTGACCCCGTGGAAAGCATCCAGAGCGGAGCCTAGTCCTCGCCGAGCACGGCCGTGAACCCGTGTGAAGCATCTAGTGCAAACTTCCTGGTTACGTGGAAAGCGGATAATGTCACTCTTTGACCCCGTGGAAAGCATCCAGAGCGGAGCCTAGTCCTCGCCGAGCACGGCCATGAACCCGTGTGAAACATCTAGTGCAAACTTCCTGGTTACGTGGAAAGCGGATAATGTCACTCTTTGACCCCGTGGAAAACGTCCAGAGCGGAGCCTAGTCCTCGCCGAGCACGACAGTGAACCCGTGTGAAGCATCTAGTGCAAACTTCCTGGTTACGTGGAAAGAGGATAATGTCACTCTTTGACTCCGTGGAAAACGTCCAGAGCGGATCCTGGTCCTCGCAGAACACGGCAGTGAACCCGTGCGAAGCATCCAGAGCGGAGCCTAGTCCTCGCCGAACACGGCAGTGAACCCGTGTGAAGCATCTAGTGCAAACTTCCTGGTTACGTGGAAAGCGGATAATGTCACTCTTTGACCCCGTGGAAAACGTCCAGAGCGGATCCTGGTCCTCGTAGAGTACGGCAGTGAACCCGTGTGAAGCATCCAGAGCGGAGCCTAGTCCTCGCCGAGCACGGCAGTGAACCCGTGTGAAGCATCTAGTGCAAAATTCCTGGTTACGTGGAACGTGGATAACGTCACTCTTTGACCCCGCGGAAAACGTCCAGAGCGGAGCCTGGTCCTTGCCAAGCACGGCAGTGAACCCGTGTGAAGCACCCAGAGCAAACACCGGACTGTGGGGTCCTTAAAATCCACGGACTATGACGTCCTTAACCTCGACTGTGATGTCTTAAAACTAACGATCAACCACCCCGATTCCCTACGGATACCGCCTTGGTTTAAGGGTACATCTCTTCACTCCTTTGATACCTGGCGTTGTAATTCCTCAACGTTTTCAAAGAGGTGAAGGGTCCCTGCAACCAAACATCGGACTGTGGAGTCCTTAAATCCACGGACTATGAGGTCCTTAACCTTGACCGCGATGTCTTAAAACTAACATCGGACTGTGGAGTCCCTAAATCCATGGACTATGAGGTCCTTAACCTTGACCGTGATGTCTTAAAACTAACATCGGACTGTGGAGTCCCTAAATCCACGGACTATGAGGTCCTTAACGTTGACCGCGACGTCTTTAAACTACAATACCCGGAGCAGCCTCTGACCCCGTGAAACACGGATAAGGGCGACCACATTCAGCACTTGCAGGTCCTCACGACCTGTAAGGAAGAAAAAACTCTCTTGTGAGATCCTTACGACTCTCAAGGGAAAACCCGCTTAAGAATCTTCACGATTCTTAAGAAGAACTTACACCTATGGGATCCTCTCGACCTGTAGGGAGAAAAACTCTTTATGAGACCCTCGTGGCTCATGAAATGCAAAAGTCTTAGGAAGCAGATCTTAACCCTGAATCCTGAGCCATCGCTGTCCTGCAAGGAGATCAAGATAAATTGTCTGCAGAACACATTCAATAGAAAGGGGACACACCATTGAAGAGAAGAATATGCCTTCATTTATAAACCTCCCTTCGACAACAATACTCGATCTAAAGCCAGCGCAAACCACCCGGTACGGGAGATAACGCGGCAAGTTTCTGATCTGTATCCTATCAGGCACGCATTTGCAACTGTATGAATGTTTAAAAGGAAATGTTGCCCGAGGCACTGATGTGCATGCAACATAACGATTGTGCTCGTAATTAAAGAAAAACAAACAGCTCATTTACGCAAGTAAGACACACGTACGACTGTCTGACAAGCATGAAAATTCAACAGAAAGCATGCAAACCACCAATGATTAAAGGAGCACATTGATTCAAACATACTACATTGGTGGGAAAAGATCACCAAACAAGGGATCAGAAATACAAGGGTTAACAAAGCAAAACACAAAATTCTCCAACTCCCTCTCCGCCTTCTCCAGCACGTCAAAACGGCGGTTTTCGCGAGGAGTCGCTCCCCACCGGTTGGAGCCGTGCTCATCAACAAAAGCAGACATGACGGCCCGACGAGCTCTTATCTGACTCAGTAAATGAACCGAGTGATCCTTCAGAGCTTGAGTGATTAGACAAGCCTCATGAAAACACTCAAGCTTGTCCTCCGCCGCGTCAAGGATCGCCGAAGTCATCTCCGCCGGATGAGGGGGTAGATCGGCAAGCACAGACAGGAGGATCATCCGGAGCCAAATGGAGCCCATGGGAAGAGGAGAGCCCCGACGAGTCAGTAGCTCATACATCACCGTGTCACACTGATCATCGGTGAGAAGGGGATCTGCCAGCCGCGCAACGAAGCGAGGGATTATCTCTTCAATGGGCACATCCCATGGTTGCCGACGAGCATGGGGACGATTGCAAACCATGGCGATTGATCGGGTTCTCAAAGATGATCACCTTAAGGTATGAATGGATTTCTCTGTGAAGAAAAGAAGTAAGGAATGGGTTCAGGTTATAAAGGGGAGCATTTAATGCTATGCACAAAAAATGTTGTGCATGGTGGGACGATTCTCAAAGCCCGGAAAAAAGGGGAGAGCGTTGGAAATGAAATCCAACGACGCATTGGAATCAGGTTAGGGAAATGAAACGTCCCCATCAAACAGATCCCTGCAAACGCAACACATGAGCACTAGCCTTTGATTGGCGAATGAGGCGGCACTGCACAGACACAACAGAGAACTAAGCTCTGAGAACGAGAATCAAATTCTTAAAAGAAAGGTCTGAAAGGAAGGACATGAAAAAGTTAAGACGCTTCTGAAAAGACGTTTCGTCTACCCTACTCCCCAAAGCAGATCCAACGGTCACAAGAGGTGACAGCGTTGCACTCACGTGCAGACACGTGAGAACAACGCTGTGGGGGCATTTGTTTCCTGATTTAAAATCAGGAAAGCTTCTGGGAAAAGCTTCAGAAGAGGGTCACGAGCTTACACGTGACCAGCAGTCACGTGTTGGCACGTGACACCTAAACGCATCATCAAGGCAAGTTCAGTTTCCTGACTACATTGAAGAAAAGGGGTTTCAGAAAGAGTCACGTGCTCCCACGTGACCAGCGTCAAAGGCACACCGGATCCCTGATCAAATCAAGGAAAAAGCTTCAAAAGATGTCACGTGCTCCCACGTGACCAGGGTCACGTGTTAGCACGTGACGTTCAAAGCAGCAGACTCGCTCTCCAGTTGAACCAAGGAAAGAGGCGCCAGACAAGGGTCACGTGCTCACACGTGACCAATGGTCACGTGTTAACACGTGATGGCTGAAACAGCAACCAGAAGACAGCGCAGAAAGAAAGAGCACTCTTCATTCCGGAGGGGTCACGTGTCCACACGTGATCATGGGTCACGTGGTCACACGTGACCGGCTTTCAAAACTCATGTTGACGACAGAATTAAATTCTGGAGGAGGTTTAAATCTTTCCGAAGGAAAGTAACTGTCTGGGGCCAATCAAATTAAAGATTCAGAGATGATTAAAGATCTCGGGTTTGGAAAGATTTCCCCCTTAAATCTAACCAGAATAACAAAAGAGAATCCCTGGATTTGAAATCCAATGGTGAATGAAATTCACCTAATAATCCAAAGGTCCAGAATGAACAATGGATGCAAATCAAATATCCCATGAAAGATTTACCAAAACTAATTGATTTAGCTGCTTCTCCTATAAATAGGAGCCAAGAGACACAAAGAGATATATACATAGAGAGAGACATACATACGCAGAGGAGAAGAAAAGGAAAGAGCTTTGATACTTCGAGGAATTGAGAGCTTCTGCAAAAGAAAACTCTAGGTAAGGAAGGGAAGGCTTCTTGAAAGAAGTAGAATTCGATTCTCAACAGAGTTTAACTCTAATATATAAAACAGAAGAATATATTTCTTCTCTCTTTGATAGAGGATCTGCAAAGTGCACATCTCCCCTTTAGGTTGAGAATTTAATTCTCAATGGGTTGAGATCCTGCCATGCAGATCCAAAACATAGAGAGGGAATGCAAGCATGAGAATTTAATTCTCGCAGAACTATAGGAATTTAATTCCTTTAAGATAAAATTAGGGCTTGACCCTGTATCATGGGAATTTAATTCCTTTAGAACAAAGAGAAATAGGGTTTAACCCTAATTAAGAATATAGTTCTGTGGAAACAGCAGGAATTTAATTCCCTTAATTATAATTCTTTAAAATGGGAAGTATAATTCCTTGAAAGCTTTTATTAAGGGTTTAACCCTCTTCAGTTCTTCTCATATACGAGGAATTTAATTCCTACAGAAAATTCAGAGTTCAACTCTATTTCAGAATATAAATCTTCGAAAGGAAGTAGGAATCTAATTCCTCTGAAATCTAAAAGCTCGAGGAATTTAATTCCTGAAAAAAGATCAACAGATCCTCTAAAAACGACATACATAGAGGCAGGGTCACATGCCACCACGTGACCCCCCAAGAGATCTATAGAAAACCCTTTGAGGCAGTCCCTCACGTGACCCACGTGACCCTTAACAAAAGCTCTAACAACTGAGCATATGAATGCCCGTCACGTGCTGACACGTGATGCTCTGAAAGATGCAGTAATCTCAGCAGAATCATTAAAGGGGAGGCACTCTCACGTGTGGCCACGTGACCTCTCTTGCCTTAGTGTTTAACACTAAATTGGAACCCTCGAATCCAGTTACTGAAACAACTGTTGGGCCTTAGTGTTCAACACTAATCAAAAAACTTTACTTGCAGTGTTCAATATTGACTACCTTAGTGTTTAACACTAATTTGAGGGCTCCGTTGCCAGTACTTGACACCAATCTGTTTTAGTGTTTAACACTAATTTGAAAGCCTTGTTGCTGGTGTTTAACACCAACTATTCTTTTAGTGTTAAACACTAACTTGTCAACCCTATTCCCAGTGTTCAACACTGATTGCTCTGAAGTGTTTAACACTAGGCTTTGGCCCAATTGGCTAAAGGGATAGAGGCAAAGCCTCTCCCTCAATGGACCAACAAAAAGTCAATATTCCAGACCTGACTGGACTTAGCCCAAGCTGGCCATAAGTCCTCAATTTGTGATTAACTGAGCCGATGGGCTCATAACATAATTGATCAGTCTTGACCCAAATTGGGCCAGGGACTATTTAATCCACCCCGGTTCTAGGGTACATCTCTTCACTCCTTTGATACTTGGCATTGTAATCCCTCAATGTCTTCAAAGAGGTGACGGGTCCCGATGACCACTCATGATATGGACTGTGGGGTCCTTAAACCCATGCCTAACGCAAAATTCCTGGTTACGTGGAACGCGGATAACGTCACTCTTTGACCCCGTGGAAAACGTCCAGAGCGGATCCTGGTCCTTGCGGAACACGGCAGTGAACCCGTGTGAAGCATCCAGAGCGGAGCCTGGTCCTCGCCTAGCGCGGCAGTGAACCCGTGTGAAGCATCCAGAGCACATATCGGACTGTGGAGTCCTTAAACCCATGGACTATGACGTCCTTAACCTTGACCGAGATGTCTTAAAACTACCAGCGGACCGAGATGTCTTAAAACTACCCATGGACCGCAATGTCCTTAAACTACCCATGGACCGCAATGTCCTTAAACTACCCATGGACCGCAATGTCCGTAAACTAGAACCATAGAGCCTCCATATGCTCTTTTGTCGGATCTAAACGGTCCTGTTTAAGTTGATCTTAGCCTCAAAGATGGCTAACGCATCCTTAAACCTCCAAGCAGACTGGACTATGAATCCCCCTAATTAACTCTGGCTCGAGGGTACATCTTTGAACCCCTCTGACACCCGTCGTTGTAATCCTTCAACGTCGTCAGAGAGGTGATGGGTCCCGACGGCCACACATACGATGGACCACTATGTCCTTAAACTGGAACAATGAAGTCCAAACGCTCCTTTGTCGGATCTAAACGATCCCGTTAAGTTGATCTTAGTCTCAAACTAGACTAACGTATCCTTAACAAATGTTTGAGTTGATCTTAGCCTCAAGTATGGCTAACGTGTCCTCAAACCAAACCCCCAAACCCAAATCTAAGATAACACGGATTTGGACTAGTCCACGCCCTACGGGCGACGACATAACTCGGTCTCCGTAAACGATCCACGGGCAATAAAACATAAAACAAAAACACACGACACGAAGTGACCATCTGGAGAAGGAGAAAGTTGTTACCGCGATGCGGTAGCGTAATTAACTGCAGGGGCTTGCGCCTGCAGGGAAGAGCGTCCCCACAATCAAAAACCCCTCAAACGAGGGGGAATCTGACGAAGTCTGCTACATCGGACGCATCCGTCTAAACCTCCGATACATGGCTCCATGGATCAACTTGGCATCTTCGGAGAGATGGACGGATAGCACCTATTGGCATCTGCCCCGAACCTCAGGCGAGACGGCCCGACGTCCCGCGTGTCCGTTCGGAGGGGAACAGGAGTAACGGCAAAATCCCAGCTCCACCTCAGCATTCGTCTCGATACAGCAGACGCAATGTCAACAATAGCGTTCCTTCGTGGTTCATCAGCATTCGGATACAACGCCGACAAAAGACCTCACGGTCAAAACAAAGCAGAGCGGCGGCAAAATCCCAGCTCCACCTTGACGTTCATCTCGACACAGCAGATGAAATATCACCCCAGCAGGATTCGGACGCGCCAAAGCAAATGAAGCAAAGGCCAAATTCCTAGCTTCAGGGTCTTGACGGCAAGTCATATAAAGCCTGAAAGACAATCGGAGATCATCTCGCACCAGCGCGGAGTGGTCACCACCTCGACGATCGTCTCGATACAGCAGATGAAATGTCACCCCAGCGTTCTTCCCCAGCAGGATTCGGACGCACCAAAGCAAATGAAGTAAAATGCCAAATTCCTAGCTTCAAGGTCTCAACGGCAAGTCATATAAAGCCTGAAAGATCACCGGAGATCATCCCAGCACGGAGTGGTCACCACCTCGACGTTCGTCTCGATACAGTAGACGCGATGTCACCCCAGCGTTCTTCCTCCGACAGGATTCGGACGTGACAAAGCAAATGAAGTAAAGGCAAAATTCCTAGCTTCAGGATCTTGACGGCAAGTCATATAAATCCTGAAAGACAATCGGAGATCATCTCGCACCAGCGCGGAGTGGTCACCACCTCGACGATCGTCCCGATACAGCAGATGAAATGTCACCCCAGCGTTCTTCCCCAGCAGGATTCGGACGCACCAAAGCAAATGAAGCAAAAGGCCAAATTCCTAGCTTCAAGGTCTTAACGGCAAGTCATATAAAGCCTGAAAGACCACCGGAGATCATCCCAGCGCGGAGTGGTCACCACCTCGACGTTCGTCTCGATACAGTAGACGCGATGTCACCCCAGCGTTCTTCCTCCGACAGGATTCGGACGTGACAAAGCAAATGAAGTAAAGGCAAAATTCCTAGCTTCAGGATCTTGACGGCAAGTCATATAAAGCCTGAAAGACAATCGGAGATCATCTCGCACCAGCACGGAATGGTCACCACCTCGACGTTCGTCTCGGTACAGTAGACGAGATGTCAACACAACGTTCTTCCTCCGACAGGATTCGGACGTGACAAAGCAAATGAAGCAAAGGCAAAATTCCTAGCTTCAGGATCTTGACGGTAAGTCATATAAAGCCTGAAAGACAATCGGAGATCATCTCGCACCAGCACGGAATGGTCACTACCTCGACGTTCGTCTCGATACAGTAGATGAGATGTCAACACAGCGTTCTTCCTCCGACAGGATTCGGACGTGACAAAGCAAACGAAGCGAAGGCCACATTCCTAGCTTCAACGTCTTTACGGTAACTCACATAAAACCGGAAAGACAATCGGAGATCATCTCGCACCAGCACAGAGTGGTCACCACCTTGACGTTCGTCTTGATACAGTAGACGAAATGTCAACCCCAGCATTCTTCCTCCAACAGGATTTGGACACACCAAAGCAAACGAAGCGAAGGCCACATTCCTAGTTTCGACGTCTTGACGGTAACTCATATAAAACCAGAAAGACAATCGGAGATCATCTCGCACCAGCACAGAATGGTCACCACTTCGACGTCCGTCTCAATACAGCAGACGAGATGTCACCCCAACGTTCGTCTCGACACAGCAGAAGCAACGTCATCAAACGAATGGAGCCACGGCAAAATTCCTAGTTCCAAACCTCGGCGGTTCACCAGTAACCTAGAGACAACCTCGACGTCCGTCTCGATACAGCAGACGAGATGTCACCCCAACGTTCGTCTCGACACAGCAGACACAACGTCATCAAACAAACGGAGCCACGGCAAAATCCCTAGTTCCCACCGCAACATTCGTCTCGATACAGCAGACGCAATGCCAGCAAACGAAGCAAAGGCCAAACTCTTAGCTTCAGGGTCTTGATGGCAACTCACATAAAGCCCGAAAGACTATCGGAGATCATCCCCACACCAGCGCGGAGTGGTTATGACTCATCGGGGCTCACCAAAATAAGCCTAACCTCAAGTAAAAAGCGACATGGCAAATTCCTAACGCTTGCTCTTCCGACGGTCAAACTGCCAAGGAGGATTGCTTGAAGACGTCTTGTCCAGCCCCCGAAGGGATCAGAGACACGGCAGTCGCAGGGCTACTCGAACAGCACGATTGCCTATCGAGGACTATATCAGCTTATGCGACGGTACGATGGCCAAAACCCTAAGTACCACCAACCTTAACGGGCTTCTGTCATAAAGAGCAGAGGTTAAATGCGACGTTAAGATGTTCTTGCGAGAAACGTTCGATTCGTTTCGACTTGTGAAAAATTGTCGAGGCGGCTCGACTAGTAAGATAAAGCCTTAGGCAGTGGGCATAAAAGAAGCCTGTTTCCTAAGCATTGGGACCCTGCAAGTTGGCCCAAAACGGTCTCTTGCATACCATCCACGGGTCTCACTCTCCAACGTCGAACTTCGACAAGGAGGGAAACAACCGCTTACAAGTCCTCTCGACTAGTAAGAGGGAAAAATTCTCTTGTAGGATCCTTACGACTTACAAGAGAAAACCACACTTAGGAATCCTCACGATTCCGAAGGAGAAAAAACCACCTACGAGATCCTCTCGATCCGTAGGGAGAAAAGTCTCTATGAGACCCTCACGGCTCATAGAGTTGAAAAGTCTCAGGCAGCAGATCTGAACCTGCGGCCTAAGCCCTCGCTATCTCGTGAAGAAATCAAGAAGCTTATTCTATTACCTGCTAATTGTGACGACATGCTGAGAAAGAGGAAAAGCAACAGAAAGAGCATCCGATTTACATTTGATCAAGCGTTCAAGACACATTCATTCATGCATGGGCAAAAAGACTCAGGACAAAAGATATATAATAAAGACAAGCTGGGATAAAAAAAAAATTTCCATTAATATTGCCCGAAGTTCTTATAGTCATAAAAACAATAAACGAAAGTTACAATGGAATAACCTCAGATCCAGGGCATGGATTGAGGAATTCAAAAGCGACCCTATCTATGACTTTCTAAGCCTCGCGGACCATCCTAGTGTGCTTCCTTTCGCGAGCACAAGCGTCAGGGTCCCTTCCGATGTCTTCCACCCTCCGATAAGCAGCGAGTATGGCAGACTGTTGAAAGGCCTTGTGCAAGAGGTCGATAAGACCGTCTCGCCGTCTCTTCGAGATAAAGTTCAATAGGTACACAGAGTGCACCTTGTCCTCAGCGGCATCCAACGCCCTAAGCGGCACGCCGGAACAGAATAGGGGAAGCGGTTCCCAGATAGCTCCTACGATAAGTTTAAGAAGAGAGGGACGTCGGGGAAGCAGTGGACCATTGCATGCGTCGAAGCGACTCATTATTTCAGCACACTCCTCGTTTGTGAACTCCTGATTTTGAGAGCGGCCAAGTCGGCGGATGTCCTCATGAGAGATGATCTCGTTAAGAGCGTACATATGGGCGTTCATTATTCCTGTGAAAGAGGATCAACAGAATTATCAGGAAGACTGATTAAGCAAAACGATATAATGCACTGAGGAATAAAATGCCATCTTTAAGTTCCAAGATCCATGAAGAATTCTTAAGAGTTCTTCTATATGATTTAGGAGGAGCAAAGCTCCATTAATGAATTAAGAAAATCCAAGGAAAATCTTTCAGAGAGCAGAGCTCTATGGAACCCTAGTAGGGTCTCCTTTAGTTCTCTTTAGATCCCTTTAAGACCTGTAGAGCAAAGCTCTGTTTATGAAACCCCAATGGGGATTTCTTTAGATCAAAAGATCTGTGAGAGCAAAGCTCTAGTGGTTAATTAAAATTAATTTCACTTGAAAATAATTTTACCTAAAATTTTCTAACTTAGAAAATGAGAGCAAAGCTCTGAGGTTCTGGAAACGAGAGCAAAGCTCTGGAGTTCTAGGCAAGAGCAAAGCTCTGGAAATCAAAATCTTGAAATAACAAGATTTTTCTAAGGGCCAGAGGTCCTATATATAAGGCGCTTGCGCCCCTTGAGCTCACCCCTTGATCCAACGGTCAGGGGGTTGCCACCGCTGCACTCACGTGCGCGCCACGTGAGCGCAACGGTGGGGGGCATTTGTTTCGCCCAATCAGAGCAAAGCTCTGTTGAAATTCAAAATTCAAAAATTTTGAAACAACACTTCAAGTGTCAGGCGCTAATACGTCAGCACAGCGCCCAAGAAGGCGCGCCCAATCAGAGAAAAGCTCTGTTTAAATGAAGCAACGCTTCAGCTGCGCAAGCACTGCGCGACACGTGTCGGCGCAGATGCGCTAGCGCAGTTGCGCTGCGCTCTGCGCTGCGCGACACGTGTCGGCGCAGATGCGCTAGCGCAGTTGCGCTGGGCGCAGTTGCGCTGCGCTCTGCGCTGCGCGACACGTGTCAGCGCTGATGCGCTAGCGCAGTTGCGCTGCGCTGTGCGCTGCGCGACACGTGTCACGCGCTGGGGCATCTGCGCCAAACTGAATTAAGATTTTAAGAAATCTTTTCTGTTCTTGTTAAAACAAGAAGATTTTCTTCTGCAAAGCAGAAGCCCTTGGATCAAAGATCCAACGGTGGGGAAAATTCCCCAAATCACTTAGAGAATGATCTCTTTAACAAATTTAACTAATTTGTGAGCACTATAAAAAGGACCCTAAGACTCAATTCAAAGGCATCAACATTTCTTGAAAAATCAAGAGCTTTAAACAGAAGAACTCTGAGAAAATTTCAAGAAAAAGGTAAAGAACCTTCATGAAGTAGAAGAAATTCCTTCTAATAGATCATTGAAACAAGATCAATGATCTTTACATAAAAAACAGTGCTTTGCACTTCTTATGAACCTCTGGTTCTTTAAAAACAATAAAAATAAAAAAATAGTGGTTTGCATTTCTTATGAACCTCTGGTTCTTTAAAAACGATAAAAATAAAAAATAGTGCTTTGCACTTTTATGAACCTTTGGTTCTTCAAACAAAAGAAAAATTTATTTGATCTAATTTAGATCAAGAAATTAAATAGTGCTTTGCACTTCCGTTCTTGAATCTAAAAGATTCTTAGTGCTTTGCACTTCCAAACTGCGCCATTGCGCTTCTAAGAGAGCGCCACATGTTAGCTATAGAACCACTTGCGCTAAGCGCTCTTGAAATAGAGCTTTGCTCTCTAGAATTGGCGCAACTCACCAGAACGTGCCACGTGTCAGCAGCGCAACAGCGCAGCGCACTCGCGCAGCGCACTGCGCTAGTGCGCTTGCGCTCACCAGAACGTGCCACGTGTCAACAGCGCAACAGCGCAGCGCACTGCGCTGGTACGCTTGCGCTCGCCAGAGCATGACACGTGTCTTTACCACAAGCGCTTGCGCTCAGTGATAGACGCAAAGCGTCTGACAAATGCAAGGCATTTCACTTCCTGAAGGGCCAGGCCCAATTAAAAGGCTTAACAGGCCTAATAAATAAAATGCTGTGCATTGTTTGAAAGGGCAGAGCCCAACTGAAAGGTCCAATGGACCAAAACAATTGATCTGCATCATAATAAAAAGGGCAGAGCTCAGTCAAAATAGGCATAAATGGCCTGAAGTAATGCAATGCATTATTTAAGTGGGGGCAAAGCCCTAGCACAGGTCTAATAGACCAAAAATAAATAAGGGTGTTGAACATTTTCAACTGGACTTAGCCCAATTTTGGCCGTAACTCCTTAAATTAAATCGGTTGAGCAAAGATTGCTCTCTTAAATCAATCTATATCCGGTTCGAGGGTACATCTCCGAGCTCCTCTGACACCTATCGTTGTAATCCTTCAACGATATCAGAGAGGTGACGGGTCCCGACGACCACATACATTAATATTGGACCGAAACGTCCCTAAACTAATATTGGACCGAAACGTCCTTAAACTAATATCGGACCGAAACGTCCTTAAACTAATATCGGACCGGAACGTCCCTAAACTAATATCGGACCACCACGTCCCTAAACTGGAATATGGACCACCACGTCCCTAAACTGGCACAATAGAGCCCAAATGCTCTTTTGTCGGATCTAAACGGTCCCGTTAAGTTGATCTTAGTCTCAAACTGGACTAACGTATCCTTAACAAACGTTTGAGTCGATCTTAGCCTCAAAAATGGCTAACGTATCCTCCAAACAGACTTTAGTTCCAAATTGGACTATGAATCTCCCAAACTGGAACAATAGAGCCCAAACGCTCTTTTGTCGGATCTAAACGATCATGTTAAGTTGATCTTAGTCTCAAACAGGACTATCGTATCCTTAACGAACGTTTTAGTTGATCTTAGCCGCAACGCGACTAATGCATCCTTAAACTAAAAACACCAAACCCAAATCTAAGTAAATACGGATTTGGACTAATCCACGTCCTACGGGCGACGACATTACTCAGTCTCCGTATACAATCCACGGGCAACCACAAACAAAACAAACACACACGACACGAAGTGAAATTCTGGAGAAGGAGAAAGTTGTTACCGCGATGCGGTAGCGTAATTAACTACAGGGGCTTGCGCCTGCAGGGAAGAGCGTCCCCACAATCAAAAACCCCTCAAGCGAGGGGGAATCTGACGAAGTCTGCTACATCGGCCGCATCCGTCTAAACCTCCGATACACGGTGCCATAAATCAACGTGGCATCTTCGGAGAGGTAGACGGATAAAACCAAATAGTATCTGCCCCGAATCCCAGCGTCAGGACCTCGCGGTCCTGTGCGCCGCCTTTCGGAGGGGAACAGGCGCGTCCCCGGTTCCTCTCGATGAGGTCCCTCAGATCCCCGGGCGAGGTGGCCCTCGAGCCATCATGGCGAGCCCCTTTTATGCAACCCCGTCAAGGGAGGGGGTGTCGTCCGTGCCTATGGACATGCGAGGTGACCGACATCTCCTCCGGGGGGTAAGGGTCGTGAGGAGGCTCGAGGCGAGGCGCTATGGCGGCGGATCTTGGTGTGGAGCCGTGGGGCGCCCAGCGGGCCTCAGGGGGTATCGGCCCGTGAGATCTGTGGCCAGGAGTCGTAGCCTGCTGGTGGTCAGCCGTGCCGATGAGGGCAGAGCCTTCTGGAGGTGGGGGAGCGGCGATCTGAGGCCCAGGCCCGGCCGTATGGACGCGGACGAGCGCCTCCATGAGGGACTGTAGCCGATCTATTCGGCCGGCGAGGGTGTTGATGATGGTCGCCGGAGGAGGTTCATCCGCGCCTCCGGTGAGGGGGAGGCGGCGGCTGGTACCTGGATCTTCAGGGTGGCGCTTGCCATGTGGATGGAGATCGGAAGGCCAACTTTGTTTTTTGTGGAGTTTCCGTTCCTACAGACGGCGCCAACTGATGGAGGTCCTTTTCGGGTCTCCTTCAGATGTTGTCTTCCGTTGATCTCCTAGTTGATTTTGGAGGTGATCTCCTGTTGCGCGTGTGTCTCAATGGGTTTTGAGGAGATTGGTGATTTGAGGAGTTTGGCGCCGAGTACCTGCAAAGAAGTCCCGGGGTGGTTTGGTACCACCGAGGACCCTCCGACGATCAAGTTAGCACTGGATCCGAGCAGAGTAACGGCTAAGTGGAATAAAAAATGGCTTACTTGACCCTTCTGTGATGGGGGTTTATATAGTGGCGGCAGCACACAGTAGTAGGCGCAAGAATCTCACCGGCAGTTACGCTCCCGACGTCACGTCCGCATAATAAGCGGATCGCTAGTTAATGGGGATCGTGATGGCGTGGAACGTGGGATGTTGCCGGCGGAGAATCCGCGCATGGCGAGATTTGCGGAGCGCCGGTTACGCCTGTGAGTGGTGGAGTCGGTCGGTCGGAGGGACCGAGGAAGATGACCTCGGCGGGAGAGCTCGGGAACGAGCGGGAGGGCCGAGGCATCTTGGTCCTGTTGTAGCCCAGGGCGAGCTGAGAGGCCGAGGAGGCCAAATTTCAGGGGGCTCTGTGGTGAGCCAGCTTGCGCTTGCAGGTCAGGTATGAGGGTGGCCTGGTCGGCCCCCGTGGGCCCTTTCTTCTGAGTTCTGGGACACGTCATCTGCCACGTGTCCTGATCTTGGAGATCGCCAATATTGAGCATCATCAATTATATAAAGATATAGTTTCTATATCTTGATAAAATAAATAAGATTTCCTTATTTATATATATTTTAATAAAATCATAGAGGGTTTCAACCCATAATTTATGTTCTTATGAACAGAGATGAGTTTATTCTCATTTTCTGATTATGAAGAAGAAATATGATGGCCTATTTCATTTTATGCTGGATATGTGATGGTCCATATCCTAAATTCAGTGTAATTTTGTCAAGAACATATGAATACATATTCTTAAGGTCCTCATCGGTGTTCATTTTCATCTTCATTGAAGATGAAAAGAGAGCCAATGGCCAAGGCAACTTTCTTTATGATAATAGAAACTTGTAGGGTTTTCTATGGATTTTTTTGATAGATCCTAGATCATTTTTAATAAGAAGATAGAGAGAGATTAAGAAGAAAGAGGAATGGAGTTTCATTCATCTGTTTCTCACCTTTTTCTTCTTCTTTTTCTCTGTTCTTCTTCTCCTCCTCCTCCTTAAAAACGAGAGCCCTTAAGAAATTCTCTTAGAAATTTCCGTAGAATGAATTCTTTATCCGAATTATGTTAAATGAGAAATAGTTATACTTCTCTAGGAATGGGAACCACACCTCCACGTACTTAGGATGAATGGGGGTGAAATAGCCTCCACCCCCTCCCCCCTTAAAAATAAGCCTATGTACGTAATTTGAGGGGTCTCGACGCCATTTGATTATAGATAGGTCGGGATCCTAAACAATGGAGGCCTTCCAACATCGAGAGGGGGTTTCCGATGCTGGGAGCCCCAAAAACAATTCATTGTTTAAGGGTGTTTTGCCTCGTATGTGGAGTCCCTCGTATATATAACAATGTTTTAACTTGTTAATGATGCTATATGCATCAATTTTAGGTCTGGATTGTTCAAGTTATTTATCATTGACTTGTTTATTTGGTTTTAAATACTATATAGGTATCAATCATTGAGTATTTATCTTTTGGATGTTAATTTTTTAACTTCAACACTAAGATCTTCTAATTATAATAGTAAAAATAGAGATATAAATGATATTGTCTATTTAAGCCACGTTGTGCCAGGTTTCTCTCTGTAAAAAGTTTTTTGACTTTAAGAAATTCCAATGGGTATGGATTTGTCTTTTAATATCCTAAACTTTTATATTCAATTTCCAATAAATTAGGAGAAAGCAGAATCCAAGTTGCCACTGAAGAAAGTTTTCTCCCCGTGAAGCTGAAAAAAATCAACACTCCATCAATATTTTCGACGATCGGCATCAACCATCTTCATTTTTATCATGCAACACATAGATACACCAAATTTGATATAAATCAAACATCTTTTCATCGTTGATATAGTGATGTAAAAATACTAAAAATGTTAGACTGTCGGAAAGCCATTAATTTTTGCATCTACTACATCAACGGCGAAAAGGTGTTGGATTCGCATCAAACTTGATATATCCACATCTTGCATAATGAAGATGAATATGGTGGATGCCGATTGGCAAAAAAAATAATGGAGTGTTGATTTTTTTCCGACGACATAGGAGGAAACTTCCTCATGTGGCGTCTAAGATTCCGTTTTCTCAATAAATTTTAATTTTATTTACACATCACGTGTATCAGCACGTTCCAAATACTAGTAGATAATATTTCAACCATAACCATTAGTTTTAAATTAAAAACACTAGCTGCCAGTATTTTGCGCATTCGATGCTCGTCTGTATTAAAATTCTTAACTCTAAGACGGTCCGAGTCACCAACTTTTTTGTTAACAAAATCCTATAGAATCTGATGATTGTTTTAAACAAAAAAATATTTAAGGAGATTATTATAGTTAACAAAAGGTAAACAATTATAACAAATTCAATCAAACCCATCATCAACCAACAACTTAAATTAAAATATAATTAATTCAATACATTTATAATAAATTAAATAGATACATCATAGATATAAATAAATTTTAAAATTAACGAATCCGTTTATTATAATCTCAGTGAAAACCCACGAAATTTGGAGAGAATAAAATTGTAAAAAAAACCCCAAAAATATGCGTTTGATCCCAAGCCCTCATTTGTATATGTATTTATGTATGTATAACCTATAATACCCCTTTAATATTTTTTAAGATATTAGAACATGAGAATTTTTTGATTTTTCAAGATATTAGAACATGATATTTCTTATTTTGTATTTATAGTTTTGCATGATTTCTTTATTACTGTTTGTCCTAATTTTTTTCTAAGCTCATCTTCTTTATTGTTGCTTATCTTCTTTATTGTTGCTTGTCCTAGATCATGACTTCTTTATTATTATCTTTTAATTAATGATGATTGCCTTGGTTTTAGCCATTTTTAGGAGTGGAGATGTCGGAAACGGAAGAAGAGATTGGAGGACTAGGAACGCGGATAGGAAAATCAGGGTAATTGGATCAGAGATTAGGGATTTGAAAGGGGAGACGTAGAAATTGGAAACGAATATGGAGAATCAAAGGAAGGGATTTAAAAACGGAGATGCAGATTTTAGGAGAAGAGATCCAGGAGAAAAATTAGGGAATGGAAGAGAAGCACCGAGAAAAAATTAGAAAACCATAGTAATGGCTACAGGAAATCCAATAATTTTTTTGAGATAATAATCATATGTGTATTTGATTAAAATAAATGAGGGTAAAACTGGATTTTTTGCAAAAATAACCTAATTATAATATACACAATTTATTTCGGGCTTGTAACATCTATATTTTGTAAATACTGGGTTTTCTAACAATTTTGAAAATACATGAGTTTAAAAATAATTCATCTCTCCAAACCGAGCACGGAAACAATTTTCCGAATTTTTTAGATCTTATATAGTTTTATTGATTTTGAGTTTTATCAAATCTTTAAAAATCTATCACTTCTTTAATATTCTCTATCTCTACTATTAGCCAAAATTGGGGGATATTTTGCTCTCACGCTAATTAAAACTAGTGTATTGCACGTGTGATGCACGTTTATATATAATTTGTATTGCAGCGATAAAAATTAAGCAAAAAATACCTCGATCAATGTAGATATATATCAGTCATTGAGAATAATGCGTTTAACGTCTTATTATGTTATCATAATTAATCAAATTAGAATAGTCTGAGAAAACAATAAAAATTAGAATTGAGATCCAATCCATCATCTAAAAATAAAATCTTGAAAAATAAGAAAAATCAATTTGGTAAAAAGTATCATCAATCAATCATAAGGAAAAGGAAAATAAATATTAGAAGCATTTGTTTGCCATCATTGCCTATCCCTTTCCCTTCTACATTTTTTCTTTCTTGTTAAAATATCTTTAAATAGTAACTATTTGTTTATGTAGTAGTTTAATGGGGGCGGTTTTAACTTTTAACCCATCATCTAAAATTAGTTTTAATTCGCGATCTAAAAATAGTCTTTATTAGATAAATGGCTATTATATTAAATCAATTTTATATCTTTTATGTAGTTTTTGTTTTTCTTTCCTTTTACTTGATTTCTTTTTAATTATAAGAATGACGCATGTCACCCATTATGGGTGTTTGTTAGTCCAATTGGAATTTAAAATTGAGCACTTCAAGTTTTGTGGTTATAATATTAGAGATTAAATATTCAAAAGAACAAAAAAATCCTCCATATCATCAACTTTTTGCATGGACGATGCACGTGGAAATATGTTAGCATGCAGACAAAAGTTTTCAAAAATATTGAAGTTAAATAATAAATTTACAAAGAGTTTTAGTTAAGATTATAAATATTTCAACATCAAACCCTTATTTTAATACGTAAGTGCATCTCACGTGTAAAATACCAGTTATCTTAACTAAAAGATTTTTAAAATCCTTATTATCTTAACTAAAATTATTTAAGATATTTCTCAAATTTTCCTTATGATGTGAACATATATAGCTGCATGTATCACACTTGCCTTGATAAAATGACACATCGTTGTTTAGATGGCGGAATTAGAGAGTTGTTTTTTCACGTTTTTCTTATATTTTTTCTTCGGCATTAAATTAGTAGAGATAAGCAGCACAAGCCTCATACAAATAAACAAAAACTCCTTCATACTTCGCTTATTACTAAAAAAGTCCATCCATATTTCATATTTACTTAACAAACCCCTTATATTTAAATTGCACTAAAAATCCTTCTTCGGTCGTTTTCCATAAAGAAAATAGCTTTCCGTTAGAAAGATAGAGCTGAAACTCATGCTTCAGCTATTCTCTTAATTTCTATGTATTTAGATAGGTCTTTCTCCTATAAAAAGAATCAAAATTCTTGTTTAATCGAAGATTGAGATTTAGCGCAACTAAAGAATCATTTTTAAATTAGGTGCCCGCAAACTCGAAGCTTGCAATCGATGAGACAACGGTACTCGACAAGCTCGTTGCTGGAGAAGATTGAGAAGACGAGCCGGTTTTTATGATCAATTTGAGTGATTTTTGATCGAAACCCTAATCCTAAAGCCAATTTAGAAGGAAAATCAAGAATTTTGGAAAAAGAAAAGGGGTTGGAAAGGTTTTAAAACCTTTACCCGATACTCATCGTTAACCTCCTAATGGAGTAATGGAATACGCAAAAAAAAATCTCTTTTTAGGCTGCTGGGGGATTTCTAGTGCAATTCAAATGTATGAGAGGTCTTCTAAGTAAAAATGATGTAGGGAGGTTTATTTTTTAGTAATTAGTGAAGTATGAGAGAGATTTTTAGTAAAAAGCCCATAAACAAAATGTAACTTATAACGACTAGCATCTTGCATGTTCTTATGAGCTTTCCGCATATGAACTAAATCTCTATATTCCAAGACAGATCCTATACGATAGCATCTTGCATGTCTCGTTTATGGCCCTAATCATTTTTTTATGCCCGACGCTTTGTACCTCACATATAAGTTTTTAGAATATTTAGTTCTTATCAAAATCGAACGACCTTTTTGGTGAAGATGCAAACCTTTCATGGTAGCTCCTCTATATCGAGAAGCAATTACAATTCCTTGTTTGTGTGTTTTGGGGACTTCTTACTCCAACGGTTCTAAGAGTCTCTAGTACTTGAAGGGCGTCCATGACATTGGCCAGAGAAAGATGTTGTTGAAAGACTAATGAAACAACGCTTGGGATTGCGGGTTATTATTCCCGGCATGTGTTCAAATAAAAATTATATTCTATGTTTTAAAAATATGAATTCAAAAATTTAGAGAAAGTTAAAATATGCATGATGAGAGTAGTTTAATTTGTTTAAAATTGATCTATGGTTATTTAAGATTAACCATAGTAGAGATTATTGTATCTATGTCTCTACTCTACTGGTATAACTGCAATTCTTCGGGGTCCACAATTTAAATTTTGATTTCGACTAACAAACACTCTTTGAATGCCGGATATCATTTTTGTAGAAAAAGAAATAGAAAATATAAATAAAAACTTAAAAATAAACTAAAATCACACAAAAAGATATGAAATGATTTGATAATAATAACTACCTATCTAATAAAAACTATCTTTTAATTCATGAATTAAAACTAACTTTAAATCATGGGTTAAAACAATCTTCGCCGGTCGCTAAACTAACAATTATTGTTTAAAGTAAATAAAAAATGAAGAATAAGGAAGAAGGCTTTTTTTTCTTTTTCCCATATACTTCTTATTACAATCAACGTATTCTTTTTACTAATTTATATTTTTCGATATTTTATGTTTAAATAAATTTAATTTCAATTCTAATTTACTTCTTTCTTTTCAGAGTATTTTGTTTGAGAAATCATGATGATATAAAGATGATGATCTTTATTTTTAAAACTTGATTTATATCTACAGAGATTGAGGTATGTGTTGAGCATAACGTCTATGATTTTTGTTTGATACTAACAAACCCTTATGAACTGTTTTAATATGTTTGATGTTTTGAACAGGCTGGCCCATTAACTTTTAAGACTTGGTATAAATACGAGATTCTCTTCTCTCCCAAATTCTACAACTGCTGGAATTCTTAAGAACTCAAACCTCATTGCTCTCTAAAGATTCCAAAATTAAATGTTTAATTTTTCCATTCAGATTCGTAGCCATTGATGAGAGAATTCAGATTTAAGGATCAAGTTTCGTAGATTCACTCTTATCTTCTCCAATAACAATCGAGTTTTATTGAGATTTTCTTAAGCTCTACTTTTATTATCAATTATTATTGTTGGATCCATTGTAGTTTTTATTTTTTATTTTAAACTCTAAAACAATTTGTGATTGGATTACGGTTTGTAATTCAGGAATTTGCAAATCATAAGAGTTGTGATTTGTGGATTGGAGGATCTAATTCGACTTGTTCATAAATTTAGAATAAGGTGACGGGATTAGACACTTGTACTAGGGTTATACGTGTTTTTGACATTAACAATATTAGTAGTTTTTGAAGTGTAGAATTAGGCTGTGGCCGAACCTGGGTAAATCTATATATTCATTTATATTACCGCATTTAGTCTGCTTATATAACTGCCTGTGATTGTTTGGTGTGCTTGAAATTGTCATTTTAAGTTTTATTCCATAAAAAGATCTTACTATCCTATTCACCTCTTCTAGTGTAGATTCCGATCCTTCAATATATTTTCTCTAATTTTCTTTTCACATAATTTGATTTTATTAATTCTATTTAATCAATTTCATTAATAAATAATCTTAATATAAATTATACGTATACGTGTATTGATCAGCCATATTTATTGCACATTTCTACGGTCATATTCCCTATTTTTATTAATTACTAAAAGGTGTTATTTATAACTTAAGAACATATGTGGGTTTATTTGTAAAAAAGATTTTGTCATATATTTCTTAATTTATAATTAATATAATTGGAAAAATATATGAATATCATGTTTAAATAAAATATCCATGAGATTTTTAATTATTAAAATATGCATATCATATCATATCAAATATTCTTAACCATCGTTATTAAGATATCATATCCGTAATTTAATTGGTTGGAATATTATCTAAAATAAACCAAATGCTACTAATAATTTGATTTGAGATATTGTGCAGGTTTAAAATAAAAAATCAGTTCAAGACAGCAAAGAGAATTGATGAGATCAAATCAAATCGAATTAGCAAACCAAATCTGCCGAATTTTAGGAGCAAATTGAAGAATCTCGCAACTGTAGAGAAAGAGAGTTATTTTCAAAATATTTTTATTAGAAAAGCTCCTAACATCACGAGAAGATAACACAAGAAATCCGGGAGCGAGATCACACCAAAGGGCGGCGGATCCACGGTTAAATGAGGCAAAGGGCGGCGGAAAAGCGGTCATTTCATAGGCTTAATCGTCTTTTCACATACTTTAAAATGACATTTGGGGTTTCAAGATCCAAAGCATATAAAAAGGACCGAGAACAATTAGGGTTATCTCTCATCTACCGATCGAGCAATTTAAATCTATCAAGCAAAGTAGGGTTTGTAGTTTAGTTTTTCAGTAATAAAATTCTGTAATGCAATTGTTTATTCAATAAAAAATTGTGACGACCCTAAAATTCCTATACCTTCACGTATCATTTTTTTAATAAAATATTACAATTATTTATTTTTGGTATATTTTATTTTCTAGTAAATATATTATTTTATCGCTTCATCTATTTTATCCATTCTATAATTTTTCAATTCCCAAAATCCAAGCCAAGTCAATTCCATTTGATTTCTTTTTTTTTTCTAAGCACACTTTCTTTTCAAGCAACAACATATATTTAATTCTTATTAAATATCTGCATGAACAACCTTATAGCTTATTGGTTAATTTCTTACATTGTTATTTCATAGGTCACATGTTCTAATCCCCATTCTTATAATTATTTTTTATCAATTTTTATCTTTCTCATAACCTACAAATGAGACCTTTCATTTCATCTTCCTTTGGTCTCGCTAGAAACGCGAGGCTACCGGCGGATAGACAAGGCCGGTGACTATACCTGCTTTTGTATGTAAGTCCTCTTCATTTCTTCTCCTTCTCTTATTGAATCATTCTCATCTTGTTATGTCTCCACTGATATCCATACATGATAACTTCGTCTGTAAATTCCTTGTTTATAAAACACACATAAAATAAATAGATAACCTAATAGTTAATTGTTTTATAAACTTATTTACTTTTATGAATAGGATATATTTTTAACTAGTAGTGATTATCTTATTTCATGTTTTAGCAGTTATGAAAATATGTGAATCGTATCATCCTATATTGCATACCATCACATAACGCGATTGTTTATTCAAAACAAAAGAAAAGTGTTTAATAATTTTTGTGTAGAATCTTTATTAATATTTTATATCGATTTTAGTATATATATCATGACCGATTCGTATGCTTGTCCGTATGCCTTTCATAATTTATTGCTCGCTATTTTATTTTATTTTATTTATATTTAGTTTTAAAAGAAAATGAGATTTCAAATAAATACCATGACCTTGTTAATCTCAAATACCACCTTAAAGAATTACCTTTACCTTCAAAATAATTTTTAGAAAATCAATCTTGACTTCTGGACATTTTAGAAAAACTAGATTATATGCTAGATAGAATTTTAGGTTTACAGTAAAAATTTCATATCAAACCGAATAACGGTTTAGGTGTTACGTAGGTTTTTATTCACTGTTTTTAAAACCAAAAAACTGCCAATAAGAGTCTTCTTCGAGAGACCATAACTCTTTAATCATTAATCCAAATTAAGAGTTTTCAGATGTTTTGAATATTTATATCGAAAGATGAAGATTTTTCTTAGTTGTATGTTTTTATTGAAAATGGACGTAAAATATAGAAAACCGCGTTACAATATTTAGTGACGAATCAAGATAAAACATGTCCTGATTCGCACACTATTTTTAAATAGGGCATAACTCGAACTCCCAATATCCGTTCGTGACAAACTTTAGATGTATATATTCACAATTGATAGAATTATAATTTTATGTATACTAAATTTGTTATAAATGCATGAACAATCCGATATAGGCCTTACAATATAACATATAGTTGCTGTCCAGAAATCTGAATTTCTGTTTTAAATGCTGATCTTAAAATGATCATAAATAGAGTTTCAGAAATCCAAATCGTACGAATCTTAGTGTTTTGGATAAGTACATCGAAAGACCTACAATTTTCGTATAAATTTTGTAACCTGAAATCCGATAGAAATTAACTCAAACTGTATTTTAAAATATGTGACGGTGCTGAACAGATTTTGTTTTGCACGACGATACGAAAACAAGTATATCTTCCAAATCGGTAGTCGTATTTAGGCGAGACTGGAACTCACATGTGCATAACATTTAAGGTTATGTTTTCGTTTATATTCCGACTTCAAATGACTTGATTAACTAGTCGTACATATCACATATTTACAATATTGTTTTTGGACGTTTCTTGTATACTTATCTCATATCATGTTCTATGATTGCTTATTTATTTTTATGTATATATGACTTGTGATTAAACCATTATATCCTAGAATTGACTTGATCTTGACACGACTCAATCATGAATACTTGAACCCAATATCTACACTTGACTCGACTTGACTCGAACTATGAATACGTAATGACTTGACATGAATATATGAACAATTGATTTGAATACTTGAACTCGACTCGATACTTGAATTGCACTCTCTTATGTATGTTCCCAGCCGAAAACACGGGAAGACGCGATGAACGTCTTGCCTGAATTTTGGGGCAGATGCTAATTGGTGCTATCCGTCCACCTCTCCGAAGATGCCAAGTTGATTTATGGCACCGTGTATCAAAGGTTTAAACGGATGCGGCCGATGTAGCAGACTTCATCAGATTCCCCCTCGTTAAGGGTTTTTTGATTGTGGGGACGCTCTTCCCTGCAGGCGCAAGCCCCTGCAGTTAATTACGCTACCGCATCGCGGTAACCACTTTCTCCTTCTCCAGATGGTCACTTCGTGTCGTGAGTGTTTGTTTTGTTTTTTGGTTTCCCGTGGATTGTATACGGAGACTAATTTTTGTTGTCGCCCGTAGGGCGTGGATTAGTCCAAATCCGTATCTTCTTAGATTTGGGTTTGGGGGTTGGGTTTAAGGATACGTTAGTCTCTAAGACTAAGATCAACTTAAACGTATGTTAAGGATACGTTAGTCTAATTTTTAGACTAAGATCAACTTAACAAGATCGTTTAAATCCAACAAGAGAGTAATTGGGCTCTATTTTTTAGTTTAGGGACATTGGGGTCCAATGTTAGTTTAAGGGCATTACGGTCCAATGTTAGTTTAAAGACATCACGGTCGAGGTTAAGGACATCATAGTCCGTGAGTTTAAAGACCTCACAGTCAAGGTTAAGGACATCATAGTCCGTGAGTTTAAAGACCTCACAGTCAAGGTTAAGGACATCATAGTCCGTGAAATGTATAGTTGTCGGGACCCGGCACCTCTCTGAAGACGTTGAAGGATTACAACGACAAATATCAAAAGAGTGAAGAGATGTACCCTCGAACCGAAGTGGATTGGGTGATCTGTAGTCCAATTTGGAACTAAGATCCATCAATTAGATTATGAGCACATTGGCTCAGTTAAATCTGAATTGAGTACTTATGGCCAGTTTGGGCTAAATCCAATTGAATTTGAAATGTTGGCCCCTTGTTGGATCATTAGACATTTTTCTGGGTTCAGCCCCTCATTATTTAGTAATGCTAAACCAGAGTTTTAAGGGCTCTGATAACATTTTTGTCTTTTGACTGAACATTAAACATTATAGCTCTGGGTTTTACTCTGCATGTCATATGAAATGATCAATTTTGAGATTCAGTTGAAGGAGAGGCTTGCCTCTGGAAAACTTAGCCAATTTGGCTAAAATTGGCTTTAAAATAGTGTTAAGCATTAGAGGACATCTGGTGGTCACATGTCCTCACGTGATGTATCTAAAACAGTGTTAAACACTGGAGACGAAATGCTCAAAATAGTGTTAAACACTAGAAAAGAAGGGGTCACGTGGGGGCACGTGAGGGCACCCTAAGGTGGGGCCAGATCTCCTTTACTTTATTCTCAGAATTGAAAATAAGTGTTAAACACTTTTAGTTTTCATAGCCATCACGTGTGGGCACGTGATGGGTACTCATGCATTGATTTATTAGAATGTTTATTAGGGGCCATGTGAGGACACGTGAGAGCGCCCAAAGCCAGCATTGCCTTTGCTTTTGTTTTCTTTATTTTGGAAGTCACGTGGGAGCATGTGAGGCATTGCCTCCAAGCTTTTTCCTTCTCATTTTGGGGGATTTGTTCAGGGTCACATGGGGGCACGTGACCTAGTTTTATTCTTTCTTTCTGATCACTGCGGATCGGGGTCACGTGTCATCACGTGACCAATGTACTTTACGTGCATGGAGATCTTTCAAGTCTCTTTATTTTAAGAATTAAATTCTCTGTAGGGTTAAACCCTAATTATGTTCTTAGAGGAATTAAATTCCTATGTATGTGGAAGAATTAAATTCTTATATAGGGTTAAACCCTAGTTCTGTCTTGGAGGAATTAAATTCCTATGAATTGGGAGAATTGAATTCTCATATAGGGTTAAACTCTAGTTTTATTTGGGAGGAATTAAATTCCTGTGAATTTGAGACCCTAGTTTTATTTGGGAGGAATTAAATTCCTGTGAATTTGGGAGAATTAAATTCTCTAAACTCAATTCTTCCTCTAAGTTTTGGATCTGCATGGCAGAATCTCCCCGATGAGAATTAAATTCTCAACCTGTGGAGAGATTTGCTTCTGCGGATCTTCAACCAGAGGAAGAACTAAGTTTTTTTGCAGAAGAGTTAAACTCTTAAATTGATAATTAAATTCCCTTTTTGTTTTTATGGAGCTTTGATCTCTTTCCCCTTTCTCACCTAGGGTTTCTTTTCTTGAGAATTAAATTCTCCTTTCTTTTCTCTCTGCTATTTTTTTCTTCAGAAAATTCCAAGATCAAAAAATCTATCTTCTTTCTCCTCTTCTTGGCTTCTATTTATAAGAGAAGGAAAAGAATCAATTTGTTTAGTAAATCTTTCATTGAAATATTTTGTTTGTTTTTATAACTAACATGATCTCAGTGAATTTTATTCACCATTGGATTTTTAATCCAAAAGATATTCTGTTTGTTATTCTTGGTGGAATTTAGGGAAATCTTTCCTTGTATAAAATCTTTCCATAAATTGGTGATTTTTAATCACCATTGGATTTTTAATCCAACGGTGCTCCATTTTACAGACAATAATCCTTTTTGTTTGGAAAGATTTAAAGAATTACTTTCCCAGTTAGGGTCTTTGATTTCCCTTAATTAGAATTTAATTCTATTAACTCATAAGGCTTTTAAAGCCCATCACGTGTTGGCACGTGATCCCAACGTTTGACTATTGAAATAGAATTTAATTCTATCAATTAAAGAGTCGAGGGATCTGTCACGTGTTGGCACGTGACCCTCTTTTATTCAGAATTTAATTCTGCCTTTTAACAGAGCTAAAAGACCATCACGTGTCAGCACGTGGCCCTTGGTCACATGTGAGCACGTGATGCCCTATTGGGGTCTTTTCTTAGCTGTTTTGTTACATTTTTGTTTGATTAGAATTTAATTCTATAAAGTAGAGATCACAGGAAACAATCACGTGTCAACACGTGACCCTTGGTCACGTGTGAACACGTGATACCTCATTGAGGTGTTTCCTGATTTTTATCAGGGAACAATGTATTCATGGATTTGGGCAAGAATTGTAACTTTAATCACAAACTAATATACTAATATACGTGGGGTGTTGGAGTAATTTGAGTATGAATCCAACAGAATCTCAGGAGTCCTATTACTAAAATAATATTGCTGTGGTACCGGGCTGAAACGGTACAAATAATGTTGTTGTGGTACTGAGCTGAAACGGTACATCACGAATTCATGAATGATGGCCTGTGTTTTTAAGCCCCTGGATGATAGCCTGTTGGGTTTGGAATACTTCAATAACAATTGAAGTCCCTCTATTTTGGGGTCGTGATTTCTTGTCCGTGGACGATAGCTGTAACGCCCCACGCTCCAGTACAGACAGTATTGTCCGCTCTGGCCAAAACCACACGGTTTTGTCCTTCGGAGCGAACCAGACTCGATCAGGGGCCACAACCAAGGAGGTCACCCATCCTAGAACTTCCCTGTAATCTTTTGTATTGCTCTTGTACATATATATATCCTTATCCTCGTACAAACTTTGCAGGGACTTCGGCGATGGCGGAGGATCTGAATTTGAATCGCGCTTTGACTGTAGATTCCGCTAATATCCCCAATGAAACACTAATCAGTGTGGAGGGGGTCGATGCAACCGCTGCTCTTGCAATGGAGCCTCCCTTGGTGACTCCCGCTCCCTAAGCGCTTGCTTCCCCGGGAGAGGCATCTTTGTTGGTCGCCGATCCGATGGATCTTTCTGAGGGCGGCCCGGAGATTAGGGGACAGGTAGTCGAGGCTACCGTCCTTCCACTGGAGCCTGCAGTGGCGGCGACTGCTCTTTGCTCAGAAGTCATTACATTGGCCCACGTCCCCGATGATGTGCCTGGGGGCACGGAGGAGGCCGCCGAAGCTGCTATCCTTCCAGCCCATAATAGGAGAAGTATCGAAGGTAGCCTTCTATATTTTACATTAATGATCTCTCCATTATCTGAACTCTTCTGTCTTTTTAGAATTGCGTGGATTGGCGGCGTCTATTGCCGATCTATCTCCCAGGAAGTCCTTTCATCGCCTGTTGGAGTTGGCCGCTCCGCTGGCGATATCTCCTCAACGCATCGTCCTCTCTTCTGGGCAAGGTCAGTGTCTTTTGCCCTCTTCTCACTGTGTTATTATTATTTCATATAATGACATTGATGTTTTCTACAGTTCTGGAAGCTGATGACAAGGTTGAAATTCTTGATGGGCCTAGGGATCCTTCAGACCCCTCTTGCTTGACTGCGGGTAAGTAAAGTCTCAACGTCGTTTCAATTGTTCTTTGCTTACAAGTCTCGCTGACTGTTTATAAATCTGAACAGCTCTGCCAGTTCTCACCACGCTGGAGTCTCGCATCGCCGTGCCACCCGGCCCCTATGCTCTGCGCGCCTCAGAACCGATGGCAAAGCTAAGCTTCCACTCCTTGTCAGCCCTAATTGAGGATCTTCGTGCTGGCAGTTTGATCACGACTGAAGCATTTACCTCTGAAGCCAACGGCTCTCTTCCCATTCTTGCCACCTACCATAGTGAAACGTTGGTGCAAGTCTGGGTTGAGTTTTGTCGGCAAGTGGAGGCTTGCTTGCATGTCCTTGAATGTACACGCCTTCCTTCGGAGGTTGTGGCCGCAAAGGCGAGCTTGCGGAGTCTAATTGAGCGGTGTGCTGCGAACATGATATCATGTGAGAAAAGGCTCAGCCGTAAGTTTTCGGAGAGGGTGCTGGCTTCCAAAGCGCTAGGGGAGCTTTAATCCATCCTTACGGCCAAGACCACTAAAGCATATGAACTTTGGCGAGTGCTTCAAGAGGCTATCAAGGAGATAGTAGCTATTGATAAGGCCGCCGTGTTTACTCGTGAAATGGTCGAAGCCCATAAGGTCACTGAAAAAGAGCTTGAAGGCCGGCTTGCCTCATACCAGGCCCAACAGGCTCAAGCGGAGGCCCGTCTTTTGACGATACTAAATCATGAAGCCGAGGCCCAGCGAAAAAGGGGTGAACTGGCAAACCTGCTAAATCGCCCGCCGACTTGAAGAATTGTATATATATTTTTTCATTCTTCCTTTGTACATACTCCTGAATGAGAGTATATTATTTTTTTTTTGTTCTTTCATAAATTGTACTTTGTATTCATTTTGATTCATGAATAAAAGACATATTGTTCTTCATGATGGTGTATCCCTTTTAGTAAGTGTATTCTGTGGATAGTCTATTTCGATTTCTTTACAGGACAACGATGGCTTAGGATTCAGGGTTAAGATCTGCCTTCTAAGACTTTTCAACTTTATGAGCCTTTTCCCCTCCGAAAGACGCGGCGGAGACGCGATGTACGTCTTGCCTGAAATTCGGGGCAGATGCTAATTGGTGCTATCCGTCCACCTCTCTGAAGATGCCAAGTTGATTTATGGCACCGTGTATCGAAGGTTTAAACGGATGCGGCCGATGTAGCAGACTTCGTCAGATTCCCCCTCATTTGAGGGGTTTTTGATTGTGGGGATACTCTTCCCTGCAGGCGTAAGCCCCTGCAGTTAATCACGCTACCGCATCGCGGTAACAACTTTCTCCTTCTCCAGATGGTCACTTCGTGTCGTGGGTGTTTGTTTTGTGTTTGGTTGCCCATGGATTGTATACGGAGACTAAGTTATGTTGTCGCCCGTAGGGCGTGGACTAGTCCAAATCCGTATCTTTCTTAGATTTGGGTTTGGGGGGTTTGGGTTTAAGGATACGTTAGCCTCATTTGAGACTAAGATCAACTTAAACGTTTGTTAAGGATACGTTAGTCTAATTTTAGACTAAGATCAACTTAACGGGATTGTTTAGATCCGACCAGAGAGCAATTGGGCTCTATTGTTTAGTTTAGTGACATTGCGGTCGATAATTAGTTTAAGGACATTACGGTCCAATGTTAGTTTTAAGACATCGCGGTCGAGGTTAAGGACATCATAGTCCATAGATTTAAGGACTCCACAGTCCGTTGTTAGTTTTAAGACATCACGGTCGAGGTTAAGGACATCATAGTCCATGAGTTTAAGGACCTCACAGTCCAATTTTAGTTTTAAGACATCACGGTCGAGGTTAAGGACATCATAGTCCATGGATTTAAGGACTCCACAGTCCGATATTAGTTTAAAGACATCACGGTCAAGGTTAAGGACATCATAGTCCATGAGTTTAAGGACCCCACAGTCCGTTGTAATGTGTGGTTGTCGGGACCCGTCACCTCTCTGACGACGTTGAAGGATTACAACGACAGATATCAGAGGAGTAAAGAGATGTACCCTCGAACCGGGTGTAAATTGATTGGAAGAGCAGATAAGCTCAGTTCAATTTAAATTGAGGACTTATGGCCAGAATTGGGCTAAGTCCAATTAAAAATGTTTAACATTTTATTTTTGTTCTGCCTGTCAGGCCTTTATTTGGGCTCTGCCCTTTTTATAATGCTAAGCATTGGGCTTTGACATTTTTTGTCTTATATTGAATGCATAGCATTTATCAGAACAAAGTATGTTCTGACAGTGCGCCACGTGGCGCACTAGGTGCTTTGCGCCAGTCAAAGAGCGCATTGCGCTTCTATCAGTTAGCGCACACGAGGAGGACACGTGTCACGCTTAGCGCTAGTTTGTTAGCGCACTGCGCTTTTAATTTATGAGTGCGCTGCACTAGTTTATGGGTGCGCCAGTGAGTGACACGTGGCGTGCTTGGCGCTAAGCACCAACCCAAGAGCGCAGTGCGCTGTTTTCAGGAGCGCAAAGTGCAGATCGTGTCTATGGTTGACACGTGGTATGTTTTGGCGCTGAGCGCCGATCCAAGGAGCGCAAGGGCGCAGTTCATGAGTGCAAGGCACTGTCTAATAGCGCAAAGCGCATTTTGATCAATTTTAAGATCAAAGAACAAATTTATGTTCTTCTTTAAAGGAGGTTTTACCTCAAGATCCAAGAACAGAAGTTCTTGTTTTGATAAAAGGCTCTGCCTTTATAGATCAAAGATCTGTGGACGAAGTAAAAATACTTCATTTATTATTTTTTTTATAATTAGATCTTTTGATCTTTTTTCTTATCATCAAAGATCTTGGTCTTTTTTCAGATCTATGATCGTTTTAGAAGATGGTTCTTCTTTTTATGAGATGATTTCATCTCTATTTTTCAAGAACATAGTTCTTTTTTTTACCTTGAATATGAAAAAAAATCTTCTTTTCTTAAGAGCTTGCTCTTTTTTGCAGAGGGTTTTCTCTCTCCTTTTCTGTCTCGAGACTTGAAGTCTTGGGGCCTTTATATAGGGCCAATTGATTTGTTAAATCAGTTTAAGAGATCTTTCTCTGATTGATTTGGGAATATTTCCCACCGTTGGATCTTTGATCCTAAGGCTTCTGTTTTACAGAAGACAATCTTCTTGTTTTAATAAGATTGAAAAATCTTTCTATAACAGAATTTTAATTCTGATTAATTAATAATTTATTATTATTAGATCTTTTGATCTAACGGTGGGGAATTTTTTTAATTCCAGCGCTGGCGCACCTACGTTTGACACGTGGCGCGCAGCGCAAAGCGCTGGATTTGAAGCGTTGCTTCAACTTTTAAAATTTGAATTTTGAAACAGAGCTTTGATCTGATTGGGATGCGCTGCCTAGGGCGCAGCGTTCCTGCCGCTGGCGTGTCTGCTTTTGACACGTGGTGCGCAGCGCACGGGATCTGAAGCGTTGCTTCAATTTTTGAATTTTGAAATTCAAAACAGAGTTTTGCTCTGATTGGGGTAAACAAATGCCCCCCCACCGTTGCGCTCACGTGGCGCACACGTGAGTGCAGCGATGGCAACATCTGAGCCTTTGGATCAACTCAGAAGTTGAGGAGGCGGTTCAGCGCCTATAAATAGGACCTTTTGGTCCTCAGATCATTTTCATCTTCTTCTTAAGAATTTTATTCAGAGCCTTGCTCTTTTGTTCAAGAACTTTCAAGAGTTAAAACTCTACTAAATTTAGGTAAAATTAAATTAAATTAATTCTAATAAATTAGTGTTTTTACCCATTAACAGAGCCTTACTCTTCATAGATCTTTTGATCTAAAGAAAACCCCTTTAGGGTTTCATAAACAGTGCCTTACTCTCATGAACCCATAAATCTAAACAGATCTTTTCTTAGGGTTTCTTAGCCCATGAATCAGAGCTCTGCTCTTTTGACAATATATAGATCTTTTGATCTTTTGATGAAGAACTCTTAAGAGTTTTTTCATGGATCTTTAAGATCCCAGAATTTTAATTCTCAAGAATTAATTTTCATTAATCTTTGATGGATTTTCCATCATCATTACAGAGCTAGGCTCTTTAAGGAATTTTATTCCCTCGTGACCAGTGTTTGACAAGTGTCACTCTGTTATAGAGCTTTGCTCTGAAAGGGAGATTTTCTCCTTCTCCCGAGGGATTTCTCATTCAATGAGAATATTCTTTGAGGATTTCCTCATTAATTGACAGTCTCATCCAATGATGAGGCTGTCTTATTAATTGATGCATTGTCATCTGGATTTTGTGGGTCCCCCTTTGGTCCCCTCTCCACTGCATTGCAGTGTGGTACAAATTTTAAAGTACCGAGCGTCGGGATTTTTAAAATTAAATTATGACACTGATAGTTGAATTTCGTTCTTTCTCGCAGGCGACATGTCTTCTGATCTTTCTTTCCCGTTTTTCCGCTCAGAGGGAGGATTCCCTGAAGCACCGGTGGACCGAGAGGTTCTTGCGCTCATTAGAGACTATGACCCGGAATATAAAAACCTTCACCTGTGGGGTAGGTGGTACGACCAAATTATCAACGGTCGCCGAAGCTTCTCTTGTGCGACGCCGTCAGAGCCGATCTCATCGATCTCGTATGCAGATGTACCCCCGGTGAACTATGCCGTGGAGGTCGTTAATTGGACTTCGGAGGGTCTTCTTCAACCTTCGATTGCCGCTATACCCATGCAGCTGCCGGCAGCTTTGGATATTTTGGGGCGGCGCATATGCCAGGGCGAGTCGCGCCCTTGGGGCAACCCTACAACGTCGGGTTGACCCCTCGACATTCGGCCGTGTATTTGCTGTGGGCCAGGTACATTTTGTCAGCGAAGAAGGCGCATCTGCTGAAGATAGGTCTATACCCTGCGGTTTACGCCTCGCTGTTCCAGTATTCCGCACCTCCGACATGGTGGATTAAGGCGTTCGTGGAGCAATGGAACATCCCAACCCATACCTTTCTTCTAATGGACAGAGAAGTTTCCATCTCTCTAGAAGAATTTGCTAAGATTTCCGGTCTGCCGATGAGGGGGGAACACTATGAGGAGCTGCTTCCTCCGGATGAATCCGTTTTTGCCACCAAGCCGTTGGTGATGGACTTAACGCTAGAGAACGCTATTCAGCACCAGTTTCCGAGTCTGATAAAGGTGATGAATATGTACGATAGTCTTTTCTTGGAATCCGGAGGCCGGGGAGTTAGTTTCGAAGACTTCATTGCCCGTTTTCTTCGACCGGAGATTCTATCGCAACGGGGCGAAAAATTTGCCAAGCTCGACGATCCCTTCGGCTTTGGCTTAGATTGTCGACCAGTACTGGAAGATGATCAAAAAGACTTTTATCTCCCCGATGCCGCGATCATCCCTCTGTCCGAAATCGCTGCTCCGGGCATCGACGAGGAGACTTTCTTTCTCGGGTTTCTGGGGCTATGGTTGTGCTGGTTCGCGCTCTCCATGCACCCTCACTATATGAGGCCGTCCGTCTTCTACCCAGCACATCGAATGGTGGCTGGCATACAATTGGCCATCGGGATTGCCGGGCTGGCCCACCTGTACCATGGTCTTAGCGTGACGGCGGACACAACTGAACCGGGGGTGCAAGCTGCCAATTTCCCGATGCACTACTTTACTTCGTGGATGGAAATGCACGTGCTCGGGGTGTTTATTCATAAAAGGCCCTCGTTTTACGAGAAGTGCAGATTCCCGAGAATTATGCGGCTGATCGACGCTTCTATCGTGAATCCGCCTCAGCGGGAGGCTGGGGGGTTGCTTCTTCGTCCGCGCACGGTCAGAGCGGGTATGTCTTTCACGGACAAGGTCCTGACAATCGGCCAGGAAACTTCCAAGACGGTGCTGGCGTTGCGCGAAAATTTCAAGGATGGGGCCTCCGTGTTGAAAGCCCGGGAGATTCTACATCTATACTCCATCAGGCCGGTCTTCCTTGTATTCAGGCAAAATAAGGCGGCGCTTTTTATGAGATACAACCCCCATCGTTTTTCCCAGCAGCTAAGTTATAACCAGGGGGTTCTACTGGAGGCGTTTTTGGAAGAGCCTGCGGCCACCAGAGAGGGAATACGGGGTGCACTGCATCACTTTATGCGGTTAAATACGGGATCCCACTTCTTCATTAGTGAGACAAGTTGCATTCCAAGGGCCCTCAACGTATACGGGGCCTGGTATCAACACGCGATGGGCGCTGTCATCAGGGAAGAGAGGCGGCTGCTGCTCGATCGCAAGAGTGCGCCCCCTGCTAGCGATCGCAACGTCCCTTTAAAGCGAAGGGGCCCTGTCCCTCCGCCACTAAGAGGAGATGCTGTAGTTGAGCCTCCACGTATGCTAAGCCCCATACGTAGATTGCCCCGTGATCCTGTGGACGTGCCATCAGCGCCCCGTGCTCCCGTGGAGACGGTAAACGTGGTTTCACTCGAATCCTGCGTGGGCTCGGATATCGGGGCCCGCCGTACCAAAGTGCCCACGAAGCGTAAGCTGGTTTTGGCTGCGACCGGAGTTCGCGCGCAGAAGAGGAAGAAGAAGTCGATCCTCTCTGCTCACGTTGTATTTGTTCAGGAACCTCATGCTCCTTATAGCGAGGGCTTGAGTGAGTACGGGACCAACGACGGCCTATTTATGCCGCCAGATGACACTAATCTGGCGGCTGCCATTGCAGCTTCCGAGCGATTGGCCAGACGCGAAGAGTGGTTGGCTAAACTCGCGCGATCAGGTAGTCATTAGTTGTATTTTTCGTCATTGCATCTTACTTCTATCATTGTTTTTTTTTACTAACGCTTTTCCTTCTTTAATAGGCATTTCTACCGAAGAAGCTCCCGCTGCTTCTCTCAAGACTTTTGAGGAGGAGGAACGACTTAGAGCATCTTTAGGACTTGGTACATTTCGGTTCGCTATATTTCTGCTTCCATTTCTTATGAGTAATCTGACCTTCTCTTTGTCTTATCGCAGGGACCACAAGACCTATCCCACAAGCTGATGCGGAAATTCTCCCCGGGCCAGCTACCGAAGTCCCGGCCTCTTCGACGTTGCCGCAAGAGACCCTACTTAAAAAACCGATGATGGAAGCTTTTACGGCTCTGGAGGTAACCCTGAATGCGGACGACGACGCCTTGCTGAAGGAGGCCTCTAAGAGGTCCGTTGTGACGGCCCGGGAGGAAAGGAAGCGCCTGAGGCGCGCAGCAAGGGAACGTAGTGCTGCTCTGGCTGCGGGGGCAGGTTCAAGCGCCATTACTCCCGCTGCTATTCCTTCAGAGGAGTTCCCGGTTGCCTTGTCTACTGCTCATAGACGGGCGGCACGTGCAGCTCGGGAAGCTGACGGTAAATCAACCCCAGGTAATGTGTTTTGAGGCTTCGTTGTCAAAGCTTTAAACTATCGGTTCTTATATATCTTGTCCTGCAGGGCCGAGCCTTACTGAAGGAGTGGCGGCGACCGTTGAGCCTGAGGGGACGGTGGAGGAAGTAGCTGCTGAACCCGAGGCGACGGTAGGCGATGTAACCATAGTTGCCGGGCCTGAGATAGTGACTGACGAGACAGTCACGACTGCTATACCCGAGATGGCTACTACTGCCGAGCCCGAGTTGGCGGCTGGTGAGATGGCTACTACGGCCGAGCCTGAGGCAGCAGTGGACGAGACGGCTGCGACCATTGAGCCCGAGGTGGTAGAGGGCGAAACGGGTATGATCGCTGGGCACGAGATGGCCGCTCTTTCTCAAGAGTCGGGCACCGCTCCGATCATCGCTCTCCCCGCCTACGGTTCCTTGTCGCCTCCTGGCGTCACGAGCGTGACGACGGCTCCTGTGGAGTCAGGGGATGAGGCAACGGGAGGTGAGACCACCCCGATGGAGGAGGGAGACTCCACCGTTGTATCAAGTGACGCCGTCGTCACGGCTCCGGCTGGCGACTTATCAGGTAAATTTTGGGTCACCGCCCTTCTTTTTTATTCTGCAATCTTTCCTAATAAAGTTTATCCTGCTTCTAATGCAGGTGCGGCTGGTGCTGAAATCAAGCTACTCGAGACAGCGCCGTCAGTTACCGCCCTGATGGTGACCACCTCTCTGCCTTCTCTCGCACCGTCGCAAATGCTTGAAGGTATGGATTTGTAACCCATTAGTCTTATCTCTCGGGCGTATAATTCATGTACTGATGTTGCATTATTGCGTTTTTGCAGGAGTCCTTTTTGACCACCTGTACCAGGTGCTGCATCCCCACTTCTCCTTCCCGTCGGAGATTGCTTCATCCAGTGGCGCTGGTGAATATAGCTTTCAATTAATGCTCTTTCTTTCACCGATAATGAAATTATTTCTGATTCTTCTTTGCCCTGGTTGCAGTGCTACAGATTGAAGGAGGAGATGAGAGATCGGTTGCGCCACCGGTCCTCCCGGCTTTGCCACCTGCTGCAGCTGGTATAGTAAATTCCATTGTTAATGAATCTCTTATATTTCTAGATCCGTCATCTGATTATGACTTGTTTTTCAGCGATCGCTTCGACTTCGGCCTCTTTCGAATCTTGCATTATGATGCCGGCAGGTCCCTTCTCTAGACGTCCATCCTCGAAGGGTGCTGTGACGAGTCTGCGCATGTTGAGCGAATACGTAGAGGAGCTTGACGCGGAAGCTCCTACATCTGCCGTGGATTTCGCTGCCGAGGTCAATCCGATGCTGACGACGCTTGTAAATTTCCATAATGAAGGTGTCGTCGAGTCTTGGGTTAGTCACTGTAGGAAGATCGAGGCCTGTCTGCATCATCTTGAACTTATGCATCTTGCCCCTGAAACTCAAGCTTTGAACTCCCAGCGGGCCGCATGGGTCGAGCAGAGCGTGTCCTTCCTCCGCCATTTAAAACAAGAAGCGACCTTGAGGCGGAAGGAATGCGAGGAGGCTTCCGCTGAGTCTATCCAGTTGCGCGCCCAGGTAGAAGCGAACGCGCACAACTGAGAGCCGTCTTTGATACCTTGCAACGATGTATCTCGGACGGGCTTGTATTGAGACGGAAGCTCGACTCTATCGAGCGGGTTACGCAGATTCGCGAAGCTGCGCAACGGGAAATTGATGAGAAGATTTCATCATGCTTGCAGCAAAGGACTCGAATCGAAACGGAGCTAGCCGCAACGGTTAATCATGAAAAGGCACTGAAAGAAGTGCGAGAGCAGCTTGCAGACTTGTTGAAAATGCTTCCTTCTCAGTAGCTGCATTTCTATCAATCATATACTTGTAATCTCTGAATAATATGTATCTATATTTTTTTTATTCCTTTATATGATGTATCTTGTATTCAATTGAGTTCATGAATAAAGACATTCTTTTTGTTATACTTTTTCTTTCTTCTCCTTGCTGTGTTGTTGCCATGTGATTTTAGCAAGTGCGATCTGTAGATAGCATATAGCTGTCAATCTTGAATTCTTTGTAGAGTGGTGATGGCTTAGAAAAAAGGGTTAGGATCTGTCCCCTAAGACTTTTCAACTTTATGAGCCGTGAGGGTCTCATAAAGTGTTTTCTCCCAACCGGTCGAGAGGATCCCGTAGGTGTAATTTCTCCTTAAGAATCGTGAGGATTCCTAAGTGCGTTTTCCCTTGAAAGTCATAAGGATCTCACAAGAGAATTTACTCCCTTACGAGTCGTGAGGACACGCAAGTGATGGGTGAAGTTGCCCTTATCCGCATTTCACGGAGTCAGGGGTTGCTCTGGATGCTTCCCACAGGTTCACTGTCGTGTTCTGCAAGGACCAAGCTCCGCTCTGGACGTTTTCCAGGATACCGTAGTTTAAAGACATCATGGTCGAGGTTAAGGACATCATAGTCCGTGGATTTAAGGACTCCACAGTCCGCTGTTAGTTTTAAGACATCACGATCGAGGTTAAGGACATCATAGTCCGTGGATTTAAGGACTCCACAGTCCATTGTTTAGTTTTAAGACATCACGGTCGAGGTTAAGGACATCATAGTCCATGGGTTTAAGGACCCCAAAGTCCGATGTTGTTAGTTTTAAGACATCACGGTCGAGGTTAAGGACATCATAGTCCATGGGTTTAAGGACCCCATAGTCCATTGTTAGTTTTAAGATATTACGGTCGAGGTTAAGGACATCATAGTCCATAGGTTTAAGGACCCCACAGTCCAATGTTAGTTTTAAGACATCACGGTCGAGATTAAGGACATCATAGTCTGTTGTTAGTTTTAAGACATTACGGTCGAGGTTAAGGACATCATAGTCCGTTGTTGGTTTTAAGACATTACGGTCAAGGTTAAGGACATCATAGTCCATGGGTTTAAGGACCCTACAGTCCAATGTTTGCTGTGGATGCTTCTCACGGGTTCACTGCCGTGTTCGGCGAGGACCAGTCTCTGCTCTGGATGCTTCACACGGGATCATTGCCGTGCTCTGCGAGGACCGGGATCCGCTCTGGACGTTTTCTACGGGGTCAGAAGTGACATAATCCGCATTCCACGTAGCCAGGAATTTTGCTCTGGATGCTTCCCATGGGTTCACTGCCGTGTTCTGCGAGGACCAGGCTCCGCTCTAGATGCTTCACACGGGTTCACTGTCGTGCTCTGCGAGGACCAGGATCCGCTCTGGACGTTTTCCACGAGGTCAGAAGTGACATAATCCGCGTTCCACATAGCCAGGAATTTTGCTCTGGATGCTTCCCGCGGGTTCACTGCCGTATTCTGCGAGGACCAGGCTCCGCTCTGGATGCTACACACGGGTTCACTGCCGTGCTCTGCGACGACCAGGATCCGCTCTGGACGTTTTCCACGGGGTCAGAATTGACATAATCCGCGTTCCACATAGCCAGGAATTTTTCTCTGGATGCTTCCCACGGGTTCAATGCCGTGTTCTGTGAGGACCAGGCTCCGCTCTGGATGCTTCACACGGGTTCACTGCCGTGCTCTGCGGGGACTAGGATCCGCTCCAGACGTTTTCCACGAGGTCAGAAGTGACATAATCTGCATTCTACGTAGCCAGGAATTTTTCTCTGGATGCTTCCCACGGGTTCACTGCCGTGTTCTGCGAGGACCAGGCTCCGCTCTGGATGCTTCACACGGGTTCACTGCCGTGCTCTGCGAGGACCAGGATCTGCTCTGGACTTTTTCCACGGGGTCAGAAGTGACATAATCCGCGTTCCACGTAGCCAGGAATTTTGCTCTGGATGCTTCCTACGGGTTCACTGCCGTGTTCTGCGAGGACCAGGCTCCGCTCTGGATGCTTCACACGGGTTCACTGCCGTGCTCTGCGAGGACCAGGATCCGCTCTGGACGTTTTCTACGGGGTCAGAAGTGACATAATCCGCGTTCCACGTAGCCAGGAATTTTGCTCTGGATGCTTCCCACGGGTTCACTGCCGTGTTCTGCGAGGACCAGGCTCCGCTCTGGATGCTTCACACGGGTTTGTTTACCCCAATCAGAGCAAAGCTCTGTTCAAATTCCAAGGCGGGAGATGAAGCAACGCTTCATCTTCCCCCAATCAGAAACAAAGTTTTGCTTTGAAAATTTAAACTTTAATAAATGAAGCAACGCTTCACATCCTTCGCGCTGCGCGCGACCCACCACGTGTCTGGCGCAGATACCTTAGCGCAGCGTCCAAGAAGGCGCGCCCAATTAGAACAAAGCTCTGTTAAAGGAAGCGTCGCGCCGCGCTCTGGGCTGTGCGACACGTGGCAGAGCAGTTGCGCCTGCGAAGTTGCGCTGCGCTGTACGCTGCGCGACACGTGTCAGCGCAGATGCGCTAGCACAGAAGAAGGGGCTAAGTGCCAAAGGCAATTTATCCATGCAAAATTACATGCACTTGATAATTACAAATTAAAATCATACGATGCACAAGCACAACAGAGAACTAAAATAAAAGAACCCTTAACAAACAATGAAGTACCTGATTAAAAAGAAAAATACTTATTCATTCTTATTGTTATTACATTTAAAAAAGATCACCGAATACGGGATCAGAGAGACAAGGGTTCACAAAAAGAAAAAGAAGATTATTCAGCTCCTTCTCCGTCTTCTCCATCACGTCGAAGCGGCGATCTTCCCAAGGGGTAGCCATCCAACGGTCGACTCCGCAATCCTGGGAAAAAGTGGAGATGACGACCCGACGAGCCCGTATCTGGCTCAATAAGTAGAAGGAGAAGTCCCTTAGGGCTTTGGTGATCAAGAGCGCTTCGAAAAAGCTCTTGATCTTATCCTCGGCCACATCAAGCATTGTCGAGGACATCTTCGCCGGAGGAGGGAGAATGTCGACGAGTACTGAGGCAAGGATCATCCGAAGCCAAATGGAACCCGGGGGAAGAGGAGACCCCACATGAGTCGAAAGCTCGTACATTGCAGCATCGCACTGCTCGTCCGAAAGAGAGGAGTCCACCAAGCGCGCAGCAAAACGGGGAACGATGTCCCGGATCGGCACTTCCCACGGTTATCGGCGGGCGTGAGGACGGTTGCAAGCCATGATCGAAGAAGTTCTCTGAAAATGAGAGAAGAAAAGGCTCAGCCTCGAATTATATATATAGACCCAGGCGCAGAAGATTCTGTGCACAATGAAATCATTTCCAAGGCCCGGGAAATCAGAATTTTGGAAATACGAGTTTGACTTGAAAAAAGGAGATGAAAAGATATCTCAGGAGAAGCGACGCTTCCGATTTGCCCAAAATCTAAGTTTCAATAAATGAAGCAACGCTTCAGATCCTCTGCGCTGAGCGCAGGGCGCCACGTGTCTGGCGCAGACGCATCAGCGCAGCGCCCGAGGCAGCGCAACCAATCAGAGCAAAGCTCTGTTTAAAACAAAAAGTAAAGGAAACAACGTTTCAGTTGCGCAAGCACTGGACTGCGCGACACGTGTCTGCGCAGTTGTGCAAGCCAACTGCGCAAGCACAGTTGCGCAAGCACTGCACTGCGCGACACGTGCCTGCGCAGTTGCGCAAGCCAACTGCGCGACACGTGTCAAGCGCTGGGGAGTTGCGCAAAACAGAATGGAGATTTAAAGAAATCTTTCTGTTCTTGTTAAAACAAGAAGATTTTCTTCTGTAAAACAGAAGCCCTTGGATCAAAGATCCAACGGTGGGGAAAATTCCCCAAATCACTCAGAGAAAGATCTCTTTAACAAATTTAACTTATTTATGGGCACTATAAAAAGGACCCTAGACCTCAATTCAAAGGCATCAACATCTTTCTAAAAAAAAAAAGAGAAGATAATTCTCGAGAACTCCTCAAGAACAAAGAAAAAGGTAAAAACCTTTCGAAAAAGAGAAAATTCTCTTATGAACAGATCATTGATCTGAGAACAAGATCTAGGATCATTAATAAAAAGAAGAAGAAGAAAATAAATAATAAACAGTGCCTCGCACTTCTTTTTATGAACCATTGGTTCTGAATCTAAAAGATTCTCAAGATAACAGTGCCTTACACCTTATATGAACCACTGGTTCTTTAGAAAACAAGAAAAAACTTGTTTTCTCCAATCTGAAATTGATCCAAAAGAATAAGAACAGTGCCCAGCACTTGCTAAAACTGCGCTATTGCGCAAGCCGCCAGGAAGCGCCACGTGTCAGCAGTACAGCAGCGCAGCGCACTAATGCAGCGCACTGCGCTGTTGCGCTTGCGCTCACCAGAACGTGACACGTGTCACCTTCACGAGCGCTTGCGCTCATTAATTGTGCAAAGTACCTGACAAGCCATGTGGGACACTGTCAGGGTATCTAATGCAATGCATTATTAAAGGGCAGAGCCCAATCGAAGGTCCAAGGGACCAAATAAAAGTGCTGCACATTATTTCAAAAAGGCAGAGCCCAATTAAAAAGTCTAAACAGACCAAAAATAATGCTATGCATTATTTAAAGGGGCAGAGCCCAATTGAGAGGTCCAATGGACCAAAACAAATGCTCTGCATTATAATAAAAAGGGCAGAGCCCAGTCAAAATAGGCATGAATAGCCCGAAGTAATGCTATGCATCATTCTAAAAAGGGGAAAGCCCAAACAGTGGCCTAACAGGCCAAATGCAAACAAAATGTGAACATTTTCAACTGGACTTAGCCCAATTTTGACCGTAAGTCCTTAAATAAAATTGACTCAGCATAACTCTCTCTTAAATCAATTTATATCCGGTTCGAGGGTACATCTCCGAGCTCCTCTGACACTCATTGTTGTAATCCTTCAACGACGTCAGAGAGGTGACGGGTCCCGACGACCACATACGTCAATATGGACTGCGGGGTCCATAAACTCGTGGACCGAAACGTCCTTAAACTAATGTTGGACCGAAACGTCCTTAAACTAATGTCGGACCGAAACGTCCTTAAACTAATATCGGACCGAAATGTCCTTAAACTAATATCAGGACCGAAACGTCCCTAAAATAATAACGGACCACCACGTCTTTAAACTGGAATATGGACCACCACGTCCTTAAACTGGAATATGGACCACCACGTCCCTAAACTGGAGCATGGACCGCAACGTCCCTAAACTACCTATGGACCACTATGTCCCTAAACTGGAACAATAGAGCCTCCAAATGCTCTTTTGCCGGATCTAAACGGTCCCGTTTAAGTTGATCTTAGCCCCAAATATGGCTAACGTATCCTTAGACATTTAAATGAATGATAAAACTCTAAATCAACTTTGGTTCAAGGGTACATCTCTGAACTCCTCTGACACCTGTCGTCGTAATCCTTCAACGACGTCAGAGAGGTGACGAGTCCTGATGGCCATATATCACTACGTTAAGTCGATCTTAGTCCCAAACAAGACTAATGAATCCTTAACGAACGTTTAAGTCGATCTTAGCCTAAACATGGCTAACGTATCCTTAAACTAAAATACCAAACCCAAATCTAAGTAAATACGGATTTGGACTAATCCACGTCCTACGGGCGACAGCATTACTCAGTCTCCGTATACAATCCACGGGCAACCACAAACAAAACACACACGACACGAAGTGAAATTCTGGAGAAGGAGAAAGTTGTTATCGCGATGCGGTAGCGTAATTAACTGCAGGGGCTTGCGCCTGCAGGGAAGAGCGTCTCCATAATTAAAAACCCCTCAAGCAAGGGGGAATCTGATGAAATCTGCTACATCGGCCGCATCCGTCTAAACCTCCGATACACGGTGCCATAAATCAACTTGGCATCTTCGGAGAGGTGGACGGATAAAACCAAATAGCATCTGCCCCGAATCCCAGCGTCAGGACATCGCGGTCCTGTGCGCCGCCTTTCGGATGGGAACAGGGTTCACTGTCGTGCTCTGCGAGGACCAGGATCCGCTCTGGACGTTTTCCGCGGGGTCAGAAGTGACATAATCCGCGTTCCACGTAGCCAGGAATTTTTCTCTGGATGCTTCCCATGGGTTCACTGCCATGTTCTGCGAGGACCAGGCTCCGCTCTGGATGCTTCACACGGGTTCACTGCCGTGCTCTGCGAGGACCAGGATCCGCTCTGGACGTTTTCCACGGGGTCAGAAATGACATAATCCGCGTTCCACGTAGCCAGGAAGGGTTGACTTTATCCGCATTTAGTCGGAGTTTGACTCTCGGTCATCTGTACACCGCCGAGTCTTGAAACTGGGAGTTGCCGCTGTTCCGTTTTGCTTAATGTTGTGTGTGTTGTAATGAGACGAATGCTGAGATGCTCTCCAGGCTATCTGTGAACCGTCGAGGGTTGGCTTCTTCTTCTGATGAAACCTGGGGAGGAGGAGTGTGATTCCTTCTTTGTTTGCGTCCCTTGATTGTATACAGGGATTGATGTGATATCACCTGTAGGGCATAAATTTCATTTTTATTTTTCAATTCTTTCCGCGATACTCTATCATTTCAGCTTTTATATCGCGAAGGTCGCGATTGCCCAATCATTTCGGCTATTTTGTTTTATTTTTACTCGCTGCTTTTTATTGCGAGTTGCCCGATCATTTCGGCTATTTTGCATGCATACATTTTTACTTGCTGATTTTGTTGCAAGTTGCCCCATCATTTCGGCTATTTTTCGCATGCATGTGTGACTCGCTAGCTTTTTGCCGCAATCTTAGGATTGGACACCGATTTCGGCATCAACACCGCTACAACTGGGATATTGCCATGAGCGAATCATCATTTTCCCCTGTCGATGTCAGACAATGGTGGCTTAGCGAACAGGGTTAGGATCCTGTCGACTAAGGCTTTTGACTTTATGAGCTGTAAGGGTCTCATAAAGGTATGTTTCTCCCAATCAGAGCAAAGCTCTGTTCAAATTCCAAAGCGGGAAATGAAGCAACGCTTCTGTTTCCCCCAATCAGAGCAAGGCTCTGTTTTTAAAATTTAAAAACTTTAAAATAAAAAAAATAAAGGAAGCAACGCTTCAGATCACTTGCGCTCTGCGCTGCGCGACACGTGTCAGCGCAGTTGCGCTGAGCGACACGTATCAGCGCAGTAGCGCTGAGCTCTGCGCTGCGCGACACGTGTCAGCGCAGTTGCGCTAGGCTCTCTGCGCTGAGCGACAGTTGCGCTAGCGCAGTTGCGCTGCGCGACACGTGTCAAGCGCAGGTGCGCTTGCGCCAACCGCGCCAGCATTTAAACAATAAATTATTTAATTAATCAGAATTAAAATTCTAGAAAGATCTTTCTAATCTTGTTAAAACAAGAAGATTGCCTTCTGTAAAACAGAAGCCTTAGGATCAAAGATCCAACGGTGGGGAAATATCCCCAGATCAGTCAGAGAAAGATCTCTGTAAGCAACCTAACAAACTCATTGGCCCTATATAAAGGCCCCTATACTCCAAGTCTAAAGGACAGAGAGATAGAGATACAGAGAGCTCTTCTAAAAACTTTGAGAATAATTCAAAGAGAAAGAAAAAAGGTAAATCTTTGAATAAAAGAAGAATTTCTTCTAAAAAAATCAATGATCTAAGAACAAGATCAAGATCTTGGATAAAAAAAAAAGATCAAAAAAAGATCTAATTGAAAAAAGATAGAACAGAAGTAATTTACTTCATTGATTAGATCTTTTGATCAATATAAAGGCATTGCCTTTTGATGAACCATCGGTTCTTGAATCTTGAGGTAGAACCTCTAAAAAGATTCTGTTCTTTGATCTAAATTAGATCAAGATGCGCTCTGCGCTACTGTACAGTGCCTTACACTCCTAATTTGCGCTGTTGCGCTCTTGGATTGGCGCAAGTCACCAGAGCGCGCCACGTGTCAGCAGCGCACTGCGCTAACAGACTTGCGCTCAGCAGAGCGCGCCACGTGTCAGCAGCGCACTAGCGTAACGCACTGGCGCAGCGCACTGCGCTAACATACTTTCGCTCACCAGAGTGTGACACGTGTTACCTCCACAGCAGTTTGCGCCTTGCGCTCCTCAATCGGCGCAAAACGCCTGACAGGCCACGTGGCGCGCTGTCAGACCATTGAATGCTCTGCATTATTAAAGAAAAGGGACAGAGCCCAATTAAAAAGGCCTAACAGGACAAAATAAATGCTATGCATTTAATTAAAAAGCCCAATCTTATGCATTATTTTAAAAAAGGGGCAGAGCCCAAGCAAAGGCCTAAACAGGCCAATCATGAACAAAATGTTAAACATTTTCAAATGGACTTAACCCAATTCTGGCCGTAAGTCCTCAAATTAAATTGAACTAAGCACGACTGCTCTTTCAAATCAATTTACACCCGGTTCAAGGGTATATCTCTGAACTCCTCTGATATTCGTCGTTGTAATCTCTCAACGTCGTCAGAGAGGTGATGGGTCCCGACAACTATACATTAATACGGACCGTGGGGTCCTTAAACTCGTGGACTAATGCGTCATTAAACCAATATTCGTCCCCAAAATGGGAATGCTGGACCACCATGTCCCTAAACTGGCAACGGACCACCATGTCCCTAAACTGGAAATGGACCACTATGTCCCTAAACTGGCAATGGACCACTATGTCCCTAAACTAGAACAATAGAGCCCAAATGCTCTTTTGTCGGATCTAAACGATCCCGTTGAGTTGATCTTAGTCTCAAATTAGACTAACGTATCCTTAACAAACGTTTGAGTTGATCTTAGCCTCAAATATGGCTAACGTATTCTCAAACCAAAACCCCAAACCCAAATCTAAGAAAATACGGATTTGGACTAATCCACGTCCTACGGGCGACGACATAAATTAGTCTCTGTATACAATCCACGGGAAACCACAAACAAAACAAACACCCACGACACAAAGTAAACATCTGGAGAAGGAGAAAGTTGTTACCGCGATGCGGTAGCGTAATTAACGGCAGGGGCTTGCGCCTGCAGGGAAGAGCGTCCCCACAATCAAAAACCCTTCAAGCGAGCGGGAATCTGACGAAGTCTGCAACATCGGCCGCATCCGTCTAAACCTTCGATACACGGTGCCATAAATCAACTTGGCATCTTCGGAGAGTTGGACGGATAAAACCAAATAGCATCTGCCCCGAATCTCAGGCAAGACGTCTCTACGTCGCGCCGTCATTCGGAGGGGAACAAATTCTGGCACGCCCGGTGGGACCTTTTCCTCTTTCCACTCCACACTTCGTGTGTCGTGTTCGCGAACGAATCGCGGTTTGCTATGGTTGCATGTGGATTTGAGATACTTAGATTTGCTGCCTTGCTCCATGCAGAAGACATAAGATCAATGGCTTCAAACTGCACTAACTGCAACAGCAACTCTCGCTCCGTCCCATCCGGAGGAGTAACTTATGGGCCTCAAGCGGCCTCCATCTTCGCTATGCCGGTGGAACAGGTAACTCAGGCCACTACTGGACTATTCTTCGGGACTATGCTACTACTGATGAGCTTCAATGCCCCAATGTTGTCGCGAGAAGCTCCAAAAAAGTCGGTCTTTGATCGGCTTACAACTACCGCGACCTCTCTCAACGGGTCGCCCAAGTCCAATGCCTCAGCTTTCAGCAAACTGGGCCAAAACTCATGTGGGCCCATGAAGAAGCCTGCAATACCAGAAAAGGTTGTGCCGAAGAGGATATCCATCCCTGCTCCTGAGGTCGTCAAGAAGGCTTCTCCTGCTAAAGAGTCAGTCTTTACAAGACTGACTGCTCCCGTTCCCGCTCCCGCTCAGAAATTTGTGTTTGACCGGTTGGACACGGCTTCTCAACGGACGTCAGTCTTCAAGAGGCTGACACCGGCAACGGCCCCTCACCTGAACAGGGGGAAAGACAAAGCCGTCGCTGAACCAATCCCAACAACTCGTCACGCCCGACGTCGCCACTGGCGCCGGACAAGGAAGGCTGGGGGCAACTCCCCCCCAGGGCTAACTCCACCAACTCCAATGGTGAAAATTAATGCTGTTGTTCTAACCGGGAACAACTTTGAGCTACTAAACAGGGTACGCAGGAATTCGCCAACTTCTGTGCTCAAAAAGTCTCCTCCACCGGTAGAGACCGTCGTAGAAACAAAGTCGGAGCAATCTCCTCAACGGCTGTCTTCCAAAGTCTACAAGACTTGGCGACGAGTACGAGAATCGGTGATTGATCCGAACTTCTCCCATCAGCATAAGAAGTCGAAAGCCCGACAAGAAGACAACCACCCTGTTAAGCAACGGAAAACGACGGCCACCTGGGTGCCCACAGCAACGGCCCCCTCAACTTCGATGGCCCACAAGAGAAGAAGGCTAGAGAAAATCCCCATGCCTGCGGCAAATGTCAAAGGCAGTGAACCCAAACGCCCTAAGTCTGGGGGCATGGTGGTACACAACGTCTACATGGCGTCCGAGAAAGAGGACAGCCGTATATCCACAGGTCATAGACCGCTTACGCGATCGGTGACTAAAGCTCAAGAGCAGCAGCAGAAGCTCCAAGAAATGATGACTGCGATGGCCGCGCTCACCGGGCCAAAAGAAAGCCCAGAAGCATCCTCGGATCAGCGACAAGAGCAAGAAACCGACGCCGAATTCCTTCGCAGGATACTTGAAAAGAAGGACAAAGAGGCTGCGGAATAAGAAGCCAATATAAAACGAATGGCCCTTCTGTTCCAGAACACGGTGGGTATGATGATCCAGCAGGATCCTCCTGCTGAAGATCCTCCGATTGTCCTTGAAGATGACAAAGGAGAAACGTCTAATCCTCCGCCGGCTCTTTCAGCAGCCAAGGAGGAAACCATTTCCAAAGCTGCACTAGACGACTATATAGCTCAGCATATACGAGTTCATCAGGCGAATGAAGCGGCTGGACAAATTGTTAGAACCGGACGACCCTACCCGGGCTGGTATGACCAAATCAGTTACCCGCCGGGATATACGATCCCTAAATTCCATGTGTACAAGGGGACAGGGAATCCACATCAGCGCATCGCTCAATTCAGGGCCTTATGCTGCAACACTGGAGGCGACGGCAAACTGCTGCTTCGCCAATTCATCGGCAGCTTGGCAAAAACGGCCTTTGAATGGTATTCGGAGCTACCTAACGACTCTGTCAAAACATTTGCGGAGATGGAGCTATTGTTTACACAAAGATTCGCGAGTGCTAGTGAACGCACCCCGATAACGGCACTGATTAATGCCAGGGTGAAGCCATGCGAGACTTGGGTCCAATACGCAATACGGTGGCGGAATCTGTGGTCCAAAATGCGAACAGCGCATCGAAGAAGCACCTGCGGTAGGCATGTTCGTGGGCACTCTTGATCCGCAAGCAACCATCTCTCAATTCATGATGTTCTTCAAGCCGACCACGTTCCAGGCTTTAATTGATAAGTTAGCCCAGATGGATCAAATGGGTCACAGACCGTCTCCTCCGAAGCCGGAACCCCGAAACGACAAGGGTAAAGGGAAGGCGACCTTCGTTGCGAACACCCAACAGCAGCCCAGTGCCCTAAAGCTAGCGGATCAACAGGAAGAGAGACAACGATATTATAATAAGAAAATGAAGCGCCCTTACTCCTTCCCGTGGGATAAAACGAAGAGGTTGTTCGAGCTGGCGATGCGCAATAGGCTTATCAATCTCCCGAATCCAAGGAGACCACCGCAATCCAGCGAGGTGAATAATCCCAATTATTGCCCTTACCACCAAATGGTAAGTCACCCGATCGAGGACTGCTTCGTCTTTAAGGGATGGATCGAGGATCAGTACTAACAAGGCAAGTTCGCGTTGTCCGAAAGATGGAAGGTGAACCCGCCGCAACCTCATACCCCTAAAAATGTGAATATGCCGGGGGCAACGTGCTCCCTTGTTGAAGAAGCTCCATGGGAGGTTGTGCTATCAGCTAAAACCAAAAGGATGCTGAATGATCTCCAGACATGCCCGGCGATCAGGTGGAAGAACCCGCTAGAACCCTAGATCATCGAAGGGATCCTGAAGCCGCGCCCAACTCCAAAGATCAGTGGTGATGGCCCAAGCATTCACACCCAACCGTCGAAATCTACAAAGAAGAAGAAGAAGAGATCCAAAAAGCCCGTGGAGCCTGGCGACAAGCGCACGGACTTACAGAAACAGATTGACGCGATGGAGGAGTATAATCAGAAGGCACGAACTCCCATCACGCTCCAAGAGTTCCTCAGCCACGTCTTTCAGGAGGAAGATGATGGAGAAAGCTCGTCGGATGAATCTGAGGGTTACGTGGCAAGTTTTCATATGATCTCTCACTCGTTTACAGACGATGAAAAGGCTTCTTGCACAAAGAAACTGGGGGTAGGCCCCGAACCAGAACTTCTAGGACCATCAGACGAAATGATTGATGTATTCCTAAACGAAGCCTGTCAGGAAAGCAAAGCCAATCGAGAGCGTGAACTGGCTATATTTGAAAAGGCCAAACGCCAAAGACTGGAGGAAAAGGTCGAGACGCCCTGAATGGAGCAAAGCATCCCTATCACCAACAAAAGCAAGCTTAAAGTAAGGAATCAATTCGCTAGGGCCATGGCAATAGGAATGAAGTTGCCCTCTCTCAAAGGAAATTCCCCTGGCAATATACGTCTTGATGAAGCGGAAATACATCCTAACTTCTGTCTATACCATCAGAGGATTGCACACCCTACCGAGGAGTGCACAGCCTTTAAAAACTAGTGGCAGGGATATGTTGCCCATCGACGACACATTCAACGAGTGAAGCGCAAGGCTTGTCGAGGACAGAAAAGCACGACAGATGAGAGCGAAAGAGCTGCTGGAAACTGTCACATAGCCGACACCAAGGGATCGCAAGTCATCACCTTTGGAAGCGACTCTAACGAAGAAATCGCCCTCAGTCCTCTCTTCAAGGAATCCACCTCTGGCGCAAAACATGTGAAGATTTGCGGCAAAATTTAGCTGCGTAATCATACGTTGACCTATGACCGAAACGTCTTTAAACTACTACCGCAACATCCTCATGCTGACGTGATAAAAAAAACGGTATGTCCATAAGCAAAATGGGCACGGATGAAAACCCGAAATGGCTCCGTGAGTAAAAACAGCAGGGCTACCGGTGAGTCTTGTGAAAACCTGAAAGGGCGCAACCTCATTAGAAAAATAAGAATAAAAAGAATAAAAAAAAAGATGGTATGTCCATAAGCAAAATGGGCACGGATGAAAACCCAAAAGGGCTCAGTGAGTAAAAATAGCAGGGCTACCGGCGAGTGTTTGTGAAAACCCGAAAGGGCGCAACCTCGTTAAAAGACACTTACAGGGTCCTCTCGACCTTGTAAGGAGAAACCACCCACGTGGGATCCTTACGACTCACAAGGGAGCAACACACTTAGGGATCCTCACGATTCCTAAGGAGAAATTACACTTGCGAGATCCTCACGACTCGTAAGGAGAACTCTCTTATGGGACCCTTACGGCTCATAAGATTTGAAAGTCTTAAGTTACAGAGACCTGAACCTGTTCTTAAGCAGCCCTCATAACCTCCAATAATGCCCTACAAGAGACTCATTGCTGACCCTTGTATAAAATCCACGGGCGCGAATAAACATTTCCCTAACCAAGTCCTATCCATGACTGGGGATATGTTCGCACGGCGAACAACCCTTGTAAGTCCTCTCGACTTATAAGGAGAAAGCACTCTTGTAGGATCCTTACGACTTATAAGAGAACATACACTTAGAAATCCCCACGATTCCTAAGGAGAAAACACACCTACGAGATCCTCACGACTCGTAGGGAGAAATACCTTTGTGAGACCCTTACGGCTCATGGAGTCAAAAGCCTTAGTCGACAGGATCCTAACCCTGTTTACTAAGCCACCTTTGTTCGATATCGACGAAGGCAAATGATGATTCGCTCCTGGCAACATCTCAGTTGTAGCGGTGCTGATGCCGAAATCGGTGTCTAATCCCAAGCTTGCGGCGAAAAGCCAGCAAGCCACACATGCATACAAAATAGCCGAAATGATGGGGCAACTTGCAACAAAATCAGCAAGTAAAAATGTATGCATGAAAAATAGCCGAAATGATTGGGCAACTCGCAATAAAAAGCAGCGAGTAAAAATAAAATAAATAGCCGAAATGATTGGGCACCGTGAAAAATAGCCGAAATGATAGGGCAATCGCGATTTTCGCGATATAAAAAGCTGAAATGATAGAGCATCGCGGAAAAAATAAAAAAATGATGAAAGAATGAAACTTTTTGCCCTACAGGTGAGATCATATTGATCCCTGTATACAATCCAGGGGCACAAACAAAGAGGGAACCATACCTTCCCGACAGGCTCCATCAGAAAGCAAAGCCAAATCTCGACGGTTCATAGATAACCTAGAGAAAACCTCGACATTTGTCGTAATATTGCAGACACAATGTCAACAAACGAAGCAAAAGAAGATCCCTAGCTTCAGGGTCTCGACGTCGATATCGACAACTTAGAGATCACCAACGGCGTTTCTCCTCACTCTAACCAGATGCAGATGTTACGTCAACAACCGACCTCAGAGTCGCAATGAAACGGAGCCACGGCATAGTCTCTAGTTCCAAATCTTAATAGCAATATCTACAGCCTAAGAATCAGCAACGGCGTTCCTTCGCAGTCCAGCAGGATGCAGATGCAACGTCACAGTCAAGACCCCATGGTCGAAACAATGCGGAGTGACAACAAAATCCCAGCTCCACCTCAGCGTTCGTCTAGATACAGCAGACGCAACGCCAAAAGCAAATGAAGCAAAGGACAAATTCCTAGCTTCAGGGTCTTGACGGCAAGTCATATAAAGCCTGAAAGACAATCGGAGATCATCTCGCACCAGTACGGAGTGGTCACCACCTCGACGTTCGTCTCGACACAGCAGGCGCAACGCCAAAGCAAATGAAGCAAAGGCCAAATTCCTAGCTTCAGGGTCTTGACGGCAACTCATATAAAGCCTGAAAGACAATCGGAGATCATCTCGCACCAGCGCGGAGTGGTCACCATCTCGACGATCGTCTCGATACAGCAGATGAAATGTCACCCCAGCGTTCTTCCCCCAGCAGGATTCGGACGCGCCAAAGCAAATGAATCAAAGGCCAAATTCCTAGCTTTAGGGTCTTGACGAAAAGTCATATAAAGCCTGAAAGACAATCGGAGATCATCTTGCACCAGTGCGGAGTGGTCACCACCTCGACGTTCATCTCGACACAGCAGACGCAACACGAAAGCAAATGAAGCAAAGGCCAAATTCCTAGCTTCAGGGTCTTGACGGCAACTCATATAAAGCCTGAAAGACAATCGGAGATCATCTCGCACCAGCGCGGAGTGGTCACCACCTCGACGATCGTCTTGATACAGCAGATGAAATGTCACCCCAGCGTTCTTCCCCCAGCAGGATTCGGACGCGCCAAAGAAAATGAAGCAAAGGCCAAATTCCTAGCTTCAGGGTCTTAACGGCAAGTCATATAAAGCCTGAAAGACAATCGGAGATCATCTCGCACCAGTGCGGAGTGGTCACCACCTCGACGTTCGTCTCGACACAGCAGACGCAACGCCAAAGCAAATGAAGCAAAGGCCAAATTCCTAGCTTCAGGGTCTTGACGGCAACTCATATAAAGCCTGAAAGACAATCGGAGATCATCTCGCACCAGCGCGGAGTGGTCACTACCTCGACGATCATCTCGATACAGCAGATGAAATGTCACCCCAGCGTTCTTCTCCCAGCAAGATTCGGATGCGCCAAAGCAAATGAAGCAAAAGGCCAAATTCCTAGCTTCACGGTCTTGACGGCAAGTCATATAAAGCCTGAAAGACAATCGGAGATCATCTCGCACCAGTGCGGAGTGGTCACCACCTCGACGTTCGTCTCGACACAGCAGACGCAATGCCAGCAAACGAAGCAAAGGCCAAATTCCTAGCTTCAGGGTCTTAATGGCAGGTCATATAAAGCATGAAAGACAATCGGAGATCATCTCGCACCAGTGCGGAGTGGTCACCACCTCGACGTTCATCTCGGCACAGCAGATGCAACATCACCAAAAGGAGCCACGGCAAAATCCCTAGTTCCAAACCTCGACGGTTCACCAGCAACCTAGAGACAACCGTGACATTCGTCTCGATACAGCAGACGTAATGCCAGCAAACGAAGTGAAGACCAAATTCCTAGCTTCAGGGTCTTAACGGCAAGTCATATAAAGCCTTAAAGACGATCAGAGATCATCTCGCACCAGTGCGGAGTGGTCACCACCTCGACGTTCATCTCAACACAGCAGACGCAACATCACCAAAAGGAGCCACGGCAAAATCCCTAGTTCCAAACCTCGACGGTTCACCAGCAACCTAGAGACAACCGCGACATTCATCTCGATACAACAGACGCAATGCCAGCAAACGAAGCAAAGGACAAATTCCTAGCTTCAGGGTCTTAACGGCAAGTCATATAAAGCCTGAAAGACTATCGGAGATCATCCCACACCAGCGCGGAGTGGTTATGACTCATCGGGGCTCTCCAAAATGAGCCTAACCTCAAGTAAAAAGCGGCATGGCAAAATTCCTAACGCTTGCTCTTCCGACGGTCAAACTGCCTAGGAGGATTGCTTGAAGACGTCTTGTCCAGCCCCCGAAGGGATCAGCGACACGACAGTCGCAAGGCTACTCGAACAGCAAGATTGCCTATCGAGGAATACATCAGCCAACGCGACGGTACGACGGACAAAACCCTAAGTACCACAGAACCTAACGGACCTTTGTCGTAAAGAGCAGAGGTTAACTGTGACGTTAAGATATTCTTGCGAGAACTGCTCGATTTGTCTCGACTCGTGAGGAAATTAGTGTCTTTACGAGAACTTCTCGATTCGTCTAGACTTGTGAGATAAAGCATTAGGCAGCGGGGATTAAAAAAAACCTGTTTCCTAAGCACTGGGACCCTGCAAGTCGGTCCAAAATGGACTCTTGCATACTATTCACGGGTCACACTCTCCAAAGTCGAATCTCAACAAGGAGGGAAACAACCGCTTACGGGTCCTCTCGACTCGTAAGAGGGAAAATTCTCCTATGAGATCCTTACGACTTATAAGAGAAAACGCACTTAGGAATCCTCACGATTCTTAAGGAGAAAATACACCTACGAGATCCTCTCGATCGGTAGGGAGAAAAGTCTTTGTGAGACCCTCACGGCTCATAAAGTTGAAAAGTCTTAGGCAGCATATCTGAACCTGCGGCCTAAGCCATCACTACCTCTTGAAAAAGCCAAGACAAGATGCTCGCTCTATCATCTGTCAACCATGTTTACTAAGGTAACATGCTGATAATAAAAGAAGGGAGAGAGCGACAGAAAGAACGTCCGATTTGCATCTGATTAAGCGTTTGAGGCATACCCATTCATGCATGTGCAAAAGATTTAGTACGCGAAACAAGACAAGCTGAAATGAGAAATTTTCCATTCATATTGCAAAAGGTTCTTACAATTATAAAGAAATAAACAAAGACATTATCCAGATGGTTATAATGGCAAAACCTCAAATCCAGGACATGGATTGAGGAACTCAAAAGTGACCTTGTCCAGAACTTTCCAAGCCTGGCGAACCATCCTAGTGTGCTTCCTTTCGCGAGCACGGGCGTCGGGATCCCCACTGATTTCCTCCACCCTCCGATAGGCAGCAAGAATGGCGGACTGTTGAAAGGCCTGGTGCAAGAGATCAACAAGATTGTCTCGCCATCTCTTCGAGATTAAATTCATCAGATACACCGAGTGCACCTTATCCTCAGCGGCACCCAATGCTCCAAGTGGCACGCCGGTACAGAATAAAGGGAGCGCTTCCCAGATCGCTCCCACGATAAGCTTCAGGAGAGAGGAACGCCGAGGAAGCAGTTGACCATTGTATGCGTCGAAGCGACTCATGATTTCAGCACACTCGGCGTTGGTGAACTCTCGATTCTGAGAACGGCCGAGTCGACGGATGTCCCCGTAAGAGATAATTTCGTCGAGATCGTACATGTGGGCGTCCATTACTCCTGTAAAAGAAAATCAACAAAATTATCAGACAGACTGATTAAGCAAAATGATATAATTCATCAAAACATAAAATGCCATCTTTAACCTCCAAGATCCATGAAAAACTCTTAAGAGTTCTTCTATATGGTTTGGAAGGAGCAAAGCTCCATTAATGAATTAAGAAAAAGCAAGAAAAATCCTTTTGGAGAGCAAAGCTCTATTAATGGAACCCTAATAGGGTTCTCTTTAGTTCTCTTTAGGTCCCTAGAGCAAAGCTCTTCTAGTGAAACCCTAAATGGGTTTTCTTTAGATCAGGGATCTATTAATAGCAAGGCTATTAAAATTAATTTAACTTAATCTAATTCTTACCTAAAAATTCTCTAGAGTTCTAACTCTTAAAAGTTCTTGAAAACGAGAGCAAGGCTCTAGATAAAATTCTTAAGGAGGAGATGAAAATCATCTAAGGGACCAAAGGTCCTATTTATAGGCATTGAGAGCCGTTTCAACTTCCAAAAGTTGGCACAACGGTTGGAATTCTGCCACCACTGCGCTCATGTTTTGGGGCCACGTAAGCGCAATGGTGGGGGGGCATTTGTTTCCCCCAATCAGAGCAAAACTCTGTTCAAATTCCAAGGCGGGAAATGAAGCAACGCTTCTGTTTCCCCCAATCAGAGTAAGGCACTGTTTTTAAAATTTAAAAACTTTTTAAAAAAAATAATAAAGGAAGCAACGCTTCAAATCACTTGCGCTCTGCGCTGCGCGATACGTGTCAGCGCAGTTGCACTAGCGCAGTAGCGCTGCGCTCTGCGCTGCGCGGCACGTGTCAGCGCAGTTGCGCTGCGCTCTGCGCTGCGCGACACGTGTCAAGCGCAGGCGCACTTGCGCCAACTGCGCCAGCATTTAAACAATAAATTATTTAATTAATCAGAATTAAAATTCTAGAAAGATCTTTCTAATCTTGTTAAAACAAGAAGATTGCCTTCTGTAAAACAGAAGCCCTAAGATCAAAGATCCAACGGTGGGGAAATATCCCCAGATCAATCAGAGAAAGATCTCTGTAACCAACCTAACAAACTCATTGGCCCTATATAAAGGCCCCTAGACTCCAAGTCTAAAGGACAGAGAGATAAAGATACAGAGAGCTCTTCTAAAAACTTTGAGAAGAATTCAAAGAGAAAGAAAAAAGGTAAACCTTTGAATAAAAGAAGAATTTCTTCTAAAAAGATCAATGATCTAAGAACAAGATCAAGATCTTGGATAAAAAAAGAGAAAAAAGATCAAAAAAAGATCTAATTGAAAAAAGATAGAACAGAAGTAATTTACTTCATTGATTAGATCTTTTGATCTATATAAAGGCATTGCCTTTTTATGAACCATCGTTTCTTGAATCTTGAGGTAGAACCTCTAAAAAGATTCTTTTCTTTGATCTAAATTAGATCAAGATGCGCTCTGCGCTACTGTACAGTGCCCTGCACTCCTAATTTGCGTTGTTGCGCTCTTGGATTGGCGCAAGTCACCAGAGCGCGGCACGTGTCAGCAGCGCATTGGTGCAGCGCACTGCGCTAACAGACTTGCGCTCAGCAGAGCGCGCCATGTGTCAGCAGCGCACTAGCGTAACGCACTGGCGCGGCGCACTGCGCTAACATACTTGCGCTCACCAGAGTGTGACACGTGTCACCTCCACAGCAGTTTGCGCCTTGTGCTCCTCAATCGACGCAAAGCGCCTGACAGGCCACGTGGCGCGCTGTCAGACCATTGAATGCTCTGTATTATTAAAGAAAAGGGACAGAGCCCAATTAAAAAGGCTTAACAGGCCAAAATAATTGCTATGCATTTAATTAAAAAGCCCAATGTTGTGCATTATTTTAAAAAGGGGGCAGAGCCAAAGCAAAGGCCTAAACAGGCCAATCATGAACAAAATGTTAAACATTTTCAAATGGACTTAACCCAATTCTGGCCGTAAGTCCTCAAATTAAATTGAACTGAGCACGACTGCTCTTTCAAATCAATTTACACCCGGTTCAAGGGTACATCTCTGAACTCCTCTGATATTCGTCGTTGTAATCCCTCAACGTCGTCAGAGAGGTGACGGGTCCCGACAACCATACATTGATACGGACTGTGGGGTCCTTAAACTCGTGGACTAATGCATCCTTAAACCAATATTCATCCCTAAAATGGGAATGCTGGACCACCATGTCCCTAAACTGGAAACGGACCACCATGTCCCTAAACTGGAAATGGACCACTATGTCCCTAAACTGGCAATGGACCACCGTGTCCGTAAACTAGAACAATAGAGCCCAAATGCTCTTTTGTCGGATCTAAACGATTTCGTTGAGTTGATCTTAGTCTCAAATTAGACTAACGTATCCTTAACAAACGTTTGAGTTGGTCTTAGCCTCAAATATGGCTAACGTATCCTCAAACCAAAACCCCAAACCCAAATCTAAGAAAATACGGATTTGGACTAATCCACGTCCTACGGGCGACGACATAAATTAGTCTCCGTATACAATCCACAGGAAACCACAAACAAAACAAACACCCATGACACGAAGTGAACATCTGGAGAAGGAGAAAGTTGTTACCGCGATGCGGTAGCGTAATTAACTGCAGGGGCTTGCGCCTGCAGGGAAGAGCGTCCCCACAATCAAAAACCCCTCAAGCGAGGGGGAATCTGACGAAGTCTGCTACATCGGCCACATCCGTCTAAACCTTCGATACACGGTGCCATAAATCAACTTGGCATCCTCGGAGAGGTGGACGGATAAAACCAAATAGCATCTGCCCCGAATCTCAGGCAAGACGTCTCTACGTCGCGCCGTCATTCGGAAGGGAACAAGATATTTCTCCCTACAAGTCGTGAGGATCTCATAGGTGCGTTTTCTCCTTAGGAATCGTGAGGACTCCTAAGTGTATGTTCTCTTATAAGTTGTAAGGATCTTACAAGAGTGTTTTCTCCTTATAAGTCAAGAGTACTCACAAGGGTTGTTCACCGTGCGAACATATCCCTAGCCTTGGATGGGATCTTGTTAGGGAAATGTTTATTCGCGCCCGTGGATTTTATACAAGGGTCAGCAATGAGTCTCTTGTAGGGCATTATTGGAGGTTATGAGGGCTGCTTAAGAACAGGTTCAGGTCTCTGTAACTTAAGACTTTTGAATCTTATGAGCCGTGAGGGTCTCATAAAAGGATTCTCCTTACAAGTCGTGAGGATCTCGCAAGTGTAATTTCTCCTTAGGGATCGTGGGGATCCCTAAGTGTGTTGCTCCCTTATGAGTCGTAAGGATCTCACGCAGGTGGTTTCTCCTTACAAAGTCGAGAGGACCTTGCAAGTGTCTTTTAACGAGATTGCGCCCTTTCGGGTTTTCACGAAACACGTCGGTAGCCCTGCTGTTTTTACTCACGGAGCCCTTTCGGGTTTTCATCCGTGCCCATGTTTCTTATGGACATACCGTTTTTTTTTCTTTTTTTTATTCTAACGAGGTTGCGCCATTTCGGGTTTTCACAAAACTCGCCGGTAGCCCTGCTGTTTTTACTCACGGAGCCCTTTCGGATTTTCATCCGTGCTCGTTTTGCTTATGGACATACCGTTTTCTTTTTTCTATTTTTTTTATTCTTTTTTTTATATATCAGCTTTGGGACGCTGCAATCCACCGTAGTTTATCGACATCTCGGTCAACGGCTAGTTTTAGGACATAGTGGTCCGTCGTTAGTTTAAGGACGTTTCGGTCCGCTGTTAGTTTAAGGACGTTTCGGTCCGCTGTTAAAGGAAGCCGGTTACTACTTACATAGTTTAGGCTTAGGAAGATAGCGAGCGGACATAGTCATCGTCATCTATCGTTGACCTAGGCCATGACTCGTCAAGCGTAGTATTTCTTCAGGAAGCGACCATTTATTGATCTGAAGGGCCTTTCGCCATGCATGTCCATGAGTAGATAGGCTCCACCTTGGTAGACCTTGTCTATGATATATGGGCCTTCATAGTTCGGCTCGAATTTTCCCCGCTTAGCGCGATTAGGGATCATAGGTCTTTTAACCACTAGCACGAGTTCACCTTGGCGGAATACTCTCGGCCTAGTCAATCTCTCGTATGAGCGCGTCATCTTTGCTTTATAAGCCTCCAGATTTTGTTGCGCCATGAGCCGAGTTTCATCAAGGGCATCGAGCTCCTCAAGCCGAAGGTGAGCGTTCTCTTCGTCTGTCAGCTCGTAATGAACTGCCACTCGTAGAGAGGGTAGCTCTATCTCGAGGGGGAGTACCGCCTCTGTACCGAATACCAATGCGAATGGAGTTGTGTTTGTGGCCGTTTTGAACGTAGTCCGGCAGGCCCAGAGAGCTTCATGCAGTCTCTCGTGCCAGTCCTTCTTATTTTGGGACACCGTCTTTTTCACGATCTTCGTCAATGTCTTGTTAAAAGCCTCAGCTAGACCGTTAGCTCGGGAATTATAAACTGAGGAGTATCTCCAGTCTATGTTGTGTTGTTGTGCGAAGCGGCTGATCTTGTGGCTTATGTAGGCTGGTCCGTTATCGGAGATAATCCGTCGCGGAGTGCCAAACCGATAAATGACGTGTGTCTTAAAGAAATGGAGGATATTCTCCGTCTTCACTTCCCTCAACGGTACTGCTTCTGCCCATTTGGAGAAGTAATCAGTTGTCGCCAAAATGAATCGATGTCCTCTGGACGATGCTGGTTCGATGGGGCCGATTATGTCAGTCCCCCATATTTCGAACGGCCAGCTAGCCACTGTCGGGTGTAGTGGATTTGGATGCTGGTGGATGAAGTCCCCATGGATCTGGCATGAGTGGCACTGCTTCGCGTATTCGAGGCAGCCTTGGATCATCGTCGGCCAATAATAACCCATCCGTTTGATCTTCAGCTTCATTTTGGGCCCGGCTTGGTGAGAACCGCAGAGTCCATCGTGAGTTTCTTGGACGACTCTCTTTGCCTCTTCAGGTCCCAGGCATCTTAGCCATAGAGAATCAAATGACCTCTTATACAGGGTATCATTGACGAAAGTAAAAGATAGAGCTCGTTTCATAAGCCGATGTCTTGAAGACGCATCTTCAGGCGTTCGACAGGACTTGAAGTAGTCTATAAAGACTTCTCTCCAATCCTCGGCCTTTCCCTGATCTTTTTTTTGGAGAGCCATTTGCTCGGTTGCTCCCTTTTCTTCGGGCGACTCCGGAGATATCTTTGCCGGTGTGAGAACCCGACGGCTTTGCACAACGATCCTCACGTCATCGAGGTTCTCGGCAGCCAGTTCTTTAGCGAGCTTGGCTAATGCATCTGCCTTGCTATTTTCCGCATGTGGTATGCTTTCTAGGGTGTAGGAAGGAATTTGGGTCAGCAGTTGTTGCACCCTCTCGCCGTACTTCACCAGTTCCGGTTTGCACGTTTGATAGTCGTCGTTTACTTGACTAACAACCAGTTGGGAGTCTCTGTATATGAGGAGGTTTTCAATTCCCATGTCAATGGCGATCTCGAGACCTGCTATCAAAGCTTCATATTCGGCTTCATTGTTTGTCCTCGGCTCTGTCAAGGAGAAGACGAAACGCGTTATCCCCCCTTGTGGAGTTACGAAGATGAAGCCTACCCCTGATTTGATTACGGGGGTGCTTTGTTTGCGCTTCTTCATCGAAGATGCTCCATCAAAGTAAAGTTCCCACAGGGTATCACCCCCGTCGATCGTGTCAAACGCATGTTCGTCTGGCAGTTCGCAATTCAAAGGAGAATCGGTAGGTATCGGATGCTCAGCAAGGAAGTCGGCGATGGCTTTGCCTTTTACTGCCTTAAGAGGCCGATAAGTTATTGAGAACTCCATCAAGAGCAAGGCCCATTTAGCGAGCCGCCCTGTCAATATGGCCTTTGACATCAAATATTTGAGAGGATCCACTTTCGATATGAGACGGGCTTCATGCGCCAGCGCATAGTGCCTGAGCTTCGTTATCGCGAAGATCAATGCCAGGCAGTGTTTTTCGATGGGGGGGTAATTGCTTTCTGCCCCCAGTAGAACTCGACTTAAATAGTAGAGGGCTCTCTCCTTCCCTTGGTCATTCTTTTGTGCCCATAATGCGCCTAAGGAACCTTCAAGGGCGGTTGTATACAGAATGAGAGGCTTTCCCTTGACCGGAGCGGCCAGCACTGGCGGGTTCTGCAGGTATTGCTTGATTTCGTCCAGCGCGCTTTGGCATTTGCGGTCCCAGACGAAAGGGGTTCCCTTCTTCATCAGGCGACTGTAAGGACGACACTTGCCTGAGAGATTGGCTATAAATCGCCGAATATAAGCGAGCTTCCCTTGGAGAGACCGCAATTGCTTGAGAGTCCTTGGCGGAGGCATTTCCATGATCGCCTTGATCTTCGGCGGGTCTATCTCGATGCCTCGGTGTCGTACAATGAATCCCAGGAACTTGCCCGAGGAAACTCCGAACGCGCACTTGAGAGGGTTCATCTTCAAGTTGTATTGCCGGAGGTATTGAAATACGGTTTTCAGATGCTCTAAATGCTCCTCGTATGATTTGCTTTTTACCACGAGGTCGTCAATATAGTATTCGACGATTTCATGTATGAGGTCATCGAAAATCTTCGTCATGGCCCTCTGATAGGTGTCACCGGCGTTCTTTAGACCGAAGGGCATCACCTTGTAGCAGAATATGCCTAAAGGGGTCCGGAAAGCGGTATGTTTCTGGTCCTCGGGATGCATCTTTATCTGATTGTATCCTGATGATCCGTCCATGAAGGAGAAAACCTCGTGAGTGGACGTATTGTCTATCATTAGCTCGGTAACTGGCACCGGGAAATCGTCTTTTGGGCAAGCTTTGTTAAGATCCCGAAAGTCCACAAAGAATCAAATGATCTTTTATACAGGGTATCATTGACGAAGGCAAAAGATAGAGCTCGCTTCATAAGCTGATGTTTTGAGGACGTATCTTAAGGCGTTCGACGGGATTTGAAGTAGTCTATAAAGAATTCTCCCCAATCCTCAACCTTTTCTTGGTCTTTTACTTGTAGAGTCATTTACTCGGTTGCTCCCTTTTCTTCATACGACTCCGGAGATATTTCTGCCGGTGCAAGAACCCGACGGCTTTGCACAATGATCCTCACGTCATCGAGGTTCTCGTCAGCCAGTTCTTTAGCGAGCTTGGCTAATGCATCTGCCTTGCTATTTTCCGCACATGGTATGCTTTCCAAGGTGTAGGAAGGAATTTGAATTAGCAGTTGCTGTACTCTCTCGCCGTACTTCACCAACTCTGGCTTGCACGTTTGGTAGTCGCCATTTACTTGACTAACGACCAGTTGGGAGTCTCCGTATATGAGCAGGTTTTCAATTCCCATGTCGATGGTGATCTCGAGACCTGCTATCAAAGCTGCATACTCGGCTTCGTTGTTTGTCCTCGGCTCTGTTAAGGAGAAGGCAAAGCGCATTATCCCTCCTTGTGGAGTCACGAAGATGAGGCCTACCCCTGATTTGATTATGGGGGTGCTTTGTTTGCGCTTTTTCATGGAAGATGCTCCATCGAAGTAAAGTTCCCATTGGGTATCATTCTCTCTTCTCTCCCCATCGATTGTGTCAAACGCGTGTTCGTCCGGCAGTTCGCAGTTCAAGGGAAAGTCGGCGGGTATTGGATGCTCAGCGAGGAAGTCAGTGATGGCCCGGCCTTTCACTGCCTTGAGGGGACTATAAGTTATCGAGAACTCCATTAAGAGCAGGGCCCATTTAGCAAGCCGCCCTGTTTGTATGGCCTTCGACATCAAATACTTGAGAGGATCCACTTTTGATATGAGATGGACCTCATGTGCCAACGCATAATGTCTGAGCTTCGTTATCGCGAAGATCAATGTCAGGCAGTGTTTTTCAATGGGAGAGTAATTGCTTTCTGCGCCCAGGAGAACTCGATTCAGATAATAAAGGCCTCTCTCTTTCCCTTGGTCATTCTCTTGTGCCCATAATGTGCCTAGCGAACCTTCGAGGGCTGTTGTATACAGGAAGAGAGGTTTTCCTTTAACGGGAGCGGCCAGCACTGGCGGATTCTGTAGGTATTGCTTGATTTCATCTAGTGCGCTTTGGCATTGGTGATCCCAGACGAACGGGGTTCTCTTTTTCATCAAGTGACTGTAAGGACGGCACTTGCCGGAGAGATTGGCTATGAATCGCCGGATATACGCGAGCTTTCCTTGTAGAGACCGCAGCTGTTTGAGAGTTCTTGGCGGAGGCATTTCCATAATCGCCCCGATCTTTGACGGATCTATCTCAATGCCTCGGTGTCGGACGATGAATCCTAGGAATTTTCCCGAGAAAACTCCGAACGCGCATTTGAGAGGGTCCATCTTCAAGTTGTATTGCCGGAGGCGTTGAAATACGATCTTCAGATGCTCTAGATATTCCTCGTATGATTTGCTTTTCACCACGAGGTCGTCGATATAGCATTCGACAATTTCATATATGAGGTCGTCGAAAATCTTCGTCATGGCCCTTTGATAAGTGGCACCGGCGTTCTTTAGACCGAAAGGCATCACCTTGTAGCAAAATATGCCCAAAGGGGTCCGAAAAGCAGTATGCTTCTGGTCCTCAGGATGCATATTTATCTGATTATATCCTGATGAGCCGTCCATGAAGGAGAAAACTTCGTGAGTGGATGTGTTATCTATCATCAGCTCAGTGACCGGTACTGGAAAGTCGTCTTTCGGGCAGGCTTTATTGAGATCCCGAAAGTCCACACATATGCGCACTGTCCCATTCTTCTTCATCACCAGGATGATGTTGGCGATCCAATCAGGATATTGAACCTCTTGGATAAAACCGGAGTCGATTAGTTTCTTGACCTCGGCATTGATGCTCATCTCAAGCTCGAGTCGCATTCTTCTTGGCGCTTGTTTGATCGGTTTGACGTCCGGGGATATTGCTAATTTGTGGACAGCAATCTCTGGATCTAGTCCTGGCATCTCGGAATAGTTTCATGCGAAGCAATCTTTATGCTGCATGAGCACGTCCTTTAGTATAGCCACCCTTTCTTCAGACAGCAACTCACTGACGAATGTCGGCCGCGGGTCGCTTGTCGTCCCCAAATCAATTTTCTTGAGATTATCTGCAGTAGTATGTATTCTATCTTCCAGCTCTTTTGGCGCCGGTAGAAACTCTGAGATCACCTCGCCATCATCGTTTTCGAAGCACCAGGGGAGATCATCCATATTCTCGGGCTCTTCTTTTGATAGCGTTATCGCGTGACAGGTACAAGATCCCTTCCAAGACCGATGTTGATCTGGTTCTACTCTCGTTATACGCGTGGCTTTCGGTTCATGCTTCTGTGGCGGGCTTACCCTTTAACTGTTGGATAGCGCGAACCTGCCCTGTTGATATTGGTCTTCGACCCAGTTCTTGAAGGTAAAGCAGTCTTCGAGGGGATGCCCTATTACTCGGTGATAAGAGCAATAGTCTGGGTGAGAGACCTCGCTCGCTTGCTCGGGGTGCTTGGACTCTGGGAGTGTCATGATCTGATGCTTTATGACAAGATTGAATATCTTCTTTGTCTTATCTTGGGGAAAAGAATATTCCCGGCCCATTTTCTTTATAAGGGACGGATCCCGACTGCTCGACTCTTGCTCGCGTGGCTTCTTAGACCCGCTTGGCTGCTGTCGAACGTTTTTTCCGTTCTTTGGTTTATTTTTGCCTCTGCACCGGGTCTTTTGTATGACGGGCTGGCGAAGAGGAGCATTGTCATTCTCCGCGGCCTGCTGATGGAGGTGCTGCGTTCTGGCTTTCTCGTAAATGGCCATTTCACGGTTATGGTCGTCCCGGACCTTCTGACCCGCTTCCCTTACTAGCTTGTCCATCCGTTCTTCAAACGGCGGACTCGGCATTTTGATGGCGGGGCCTTGTTTTAGTTCAGGATCCGCGTCTTTTAATAGAACGTCTCCTTCTTCATTGAAGTCATGTATGACGTAGCTGCCATGGACTCGCTCCCGTTTTTTGGATTGAACATATCCAAGTCCGATCGTTTCCATTCTCCCGTTGGGCAACTTTCGCTGAGTCCCGGGAACGTCCCAAATCCTATTGTAGAACCGAGCTTGTTGAGTGGTCTGTTTGAAAGGTACACCCTGGCGCCTCAACAGCCTTTTCAAGCCTTCTGTGTAATATCTAGGCAGACGGATGGGCTGGAGCCTGTCAAGTGTAGAATCCGCGCCATGCCAAATTTCTTTTTCCACTTTGGTTTCCCCGGATCGGTAGAATAGGATCGCCTTTTCACTCTTTCGTCTGGGAGGGACATAGAATGTCTGCAGTTCTTGCACACTATAAGTTTCAAGTGCATCGAGCTCTTTATAATGCTCTTGTGGAACCATAGCAACCTGCAAACTTTGATCTTCGTCGGCGAAGATTTGTATCGACGGCCGAGCATAGAATACAACATTGACCTCGTCATCCGAGTCGCTGCCGAAGATCAACGTAGGGATGGACGGTCTCGGCCTGTTGCATTAGGGCGGCCCTGAATAAACTATCTCTTCTTCCTCCTCGGTATCACTCCCGAAGACCGGAATAGTAGTGATGGCTTTGTTCTTCGATCTGTGACATCTTTCCGTGTCCTCAAAATCTGGTAAGAAGTATTTTGCATCTTCGTACTTTCGGACTTCATTCACGGAGAATGGGTTCAACTCTCCTGTTATGATATACTCGAGACCATCCTTGAAATACTTCATACACTGATGTTGTGTAGAAGGGATAATGTTGTACTCATGTAACCAAGGCCTGCCGAGCAAAGCAGTAAGTCTACGGTAGCGCCCCGGCCGTCTGTCTGAGGCCAAAATGCGGAAATGAAAACTTTTTCAAAACTTGAAACCGGCGCTATCGTATACTTTAAACCCGGATCGAACCATTAACCTACAACTAGCAACTAGAGAAAGGGTTGGAAAGCTATACCGATCGATCCATGTCCTTTGGTCTTTGGCCACCATCCCAAGCTCCTTGCGGCATCTCCGATCTCCGGTCTTCTCGTCGGAAAGGGCACCACATCTTCGAGTCTTTTTACGGGCTCCCGCTTCGTCCGAAGCAACTCGGACACGAAGTTTGTTAGCCGACGCGTCCAAGACGATGTAGAGAATGTGTGTGACAACTTTGTCTTTTGCATCCATTGTATGGATGGAGGTTGAAGGTAATGCCATTGGTGGAAATGGTGAGCTCAAGAAGCAAGAGGAAGAAGAAGAAGAGGAGCCATTTTCTTCCCATTTGTTATCCATGATAAAATGAGAGAGTGTTAGCAAAATAATACAAGAGCAAACTCTATCATGGCTGCCCTTCTCTCTCTTCCTCTCATTTCAAACCAAAAATCAATCACATAATGTGACATTAGCACAAGAAAAGAGACCATGAGTCACTAATGAAGTCCATGTCACATTAATTGCACCTCATGATGATTTCCACTCACAATTTCCACCATTTGTAAACATTAACCCAAATATTTACAACAATAAAAAGATACAGCAACATCTAAAGTAAACTCGTGACGGATCACAAGGATACCCCTCACCTGTATATACATACCTGCATCCGCATTCCGACTGAATGCGAATACGATGAGACTAAAGTAATCCAACAAATCTAATACTAGGATCCGGCTTAAACCAAAGCCCACTAGTATGATCCGTCCGATCACGATTCGTGCATGACTGCACGTATATGATCGAACCCTGCCATATATCATACGGCCTCTACAACGTTTCGCCCGAAACTTGAGAAACTGTCTGTGGGGGACTCTTAAGACTCGTCAATACTTTGGCTGTGGATTTAACCACTAGCACGTCAGTGGTACTAGCCGTACGTAACGGGATACCAAGTATTGACCAAAAGGGAGGTCGATGAGCGAACTCATCCTGACACCCTACTGAGCCTGTCAGTGACAATATCCGTACAGTCCGGTCAGTTCGTCTATGAGCATCGCATGTCGGGCCTAGGGGGTTGGTAAAAGTCAGACCCCTAAAAGCGGTACAAGTCGTGTCGGAGTGTAGCCCAGAACACCCTGAGATACTACTGGAATACCTACCAGTAAATCTCCTGCCTTGGCCAAGAACTTCGTGTAATGGCTCTCCTAGACACAGCACGATCTCACCCCCAATACCGGGAGAGACGAAACCCCTGCCGATCCGCTCACTGCCTCCATATTTCTCGGGACTGTACCAAACTAAAACCTATTTGCACGACTCCTTTAAGCCGTGGTAGGGTAGTAATCAAAGCACAGTGGGAACTCACACGAGACAAATGACGATCTCAGGTCGATGAACTAACCTGTACACATGTCACCAGAGAACTGCTATCTGTTGTCAGGTATAATACCAACTAGCATGTTCCCGGCGAGTCCTGTCCGGTGTACTCATAACCCAATGAGCACATGTATACATCTTAGGTGATCCAACTGACACCAATGGCTTGTGAGACCGGCCACCGCCTCTCGTCGGGGTCTCGACTGTATACACTAGTCTACTAATGGAGTATCGATGCCCAGTCTCGAAACTCCCACAGCTAGGGACCTTTTAAGGATGTGCTTATAGACCCCAGCTCCCATGTATATGATCGCCATCATACTGCTGGTAGTCAAGCAAGAATCCTAAGGGCTCTATCAATGTGTAATAGCGGCCTGTAAGGTCACCTAAAGTAGTACACGATGATAAAGACAAACCATGGTAGCATACTATTCTCTATCAACGTGTAATAGTGAACTACAATGTTACATAAAGCATGTACACGATGATAAAAACAAACCAGATAGTATACTGTTCCCCTCCGAACGGCGGCCTGGACTTAGGCGTCCGTGCCTGAGGTTCGGGGCAGATGCTAATTGGTGTTATCCGTCTACCTCTCCGAAGATGCCAGGTTGATCCATGGCACCGTGCATCGGAGGCTTAGACGGATGCGGCCGATGTAGCAGACTTCGTCAGATTCCCCCTCGTTGAGGGGTTTTTGATTGGGGGGTCGCTCTTCCCTGCAGGCGCAAGCCCCTGCAGTTAATTACGCTACCGCATCGCGGTAACAACTTTCTCCTTCTCCAGCTGGTCACTTCGTGTCGTGGGTGTTTGTTTCGTGTTTTATTGCCCGTGGATTGTTTACGGAGACTGAGTTACGTCGTCGCCCGTAGGGCGTGGACTAGTCCAAATCCGTGTTATCTTAGATTTGGGTTTGGGGGTTTGGTTTGAGGATACGTTAGCCATACTTGAGGCTAAGATCAACTCAAACGTTTGTTAAGGATACGTTAGTCTAATTTGAGACTAAGATCAACTTAACGGGATCGTTTAGATCCAACAAAGGAGTGTTTTAGGCTCCATTGTTCCAGTTTAGGGACATAGTGCTCCATCGTATATGTGGCCGTCGGGACCCGTCACCTCTCTGACGACGTTGAAGGATTACAACGACGGATGTCAGAGGAGTTCAGAGATGTACCCTCGAGCCAGAGTTGATTGGGGGGATTCGTAGTCCAGTCTGTTTGAAGGTTTAAGGATACGTTAGCCATCTTTGAGGCTAAGATCAACTTAAACGGGACCGTTTAGATCCGACAAAAGAGTATGCGGGGCTCTATTGTTCTAGTTTAAGGACATTGCGGTCCATGGGTAGTTTAAGGACATTGCGGTCCACGGGTAGTTTAAGGACATTGCGGTCTATTATTAGTTTTAAGACGTCTCGGTCAAGGTTAAGGACGTCGTAGTCCATGGGTTTAAGGACTCCACAGTCCGGTATGTGCTCTGGATGCTTCACACGGGTTCACTGCCGCGCTTGGCGAGGACCAGGCTCCGCTCTGGGCGTTTTCCGCGGGGTCAAAGAGTGACGTTATCCGCGTTCCACGTAACCAGGAATTTTGCACTAGATGCTCCACACGGGTTCACTGCCGTGCTCGGTGAGGACTAGGCTCCGCTCTGGACGTTTGCCGCGGGGTCAGAGAATGACGTTATCCGCGTTCCACGTAACCAGGAATTTTGCATTAGACACGGGTTTAAGGACCCCACAGTCCATATCAATGTGTGGTCGTCGGGACCCGTCACCTCTTTGAAGACATTGAGGGATTACAATGCCAAGTATCAAAGGAGTGAAGAGATGTACCCTAGAACCGGAATGGCTTAAATAGTCCTTGGCCCAATTTGGGATCAAGACCGATTAATTATGTTATGAGCCCATTAGCCCAGTCAATTACGAATCGAAGACTCATGGCCTAGCTTGAGCTAAGTCCTATCATGTCTGGAATATTGGCTTCTTGTTGGTCCATTGAAGGAGAGGCTTTGCCTCTATCCATTTAGCCAATTGGGCCAAAGCCTAGTGTTAAACACTACAGAGCAATCAGTGTTGAACACTGGGAATGTGGTTGACAAGTTAGTGTTTAACACTAAAAGATAATTGGTGTTAAACACCAGCAACAAGGCTTTCAAATTAGTGTTAAACACTAAAACAGATCAGTATCAAGCATCGGCAACAGAGGTCTCAAATTAGTGTTAAACACTAAGGTAGTCAGTGTTGAACACTGCAAATAAAGTTCTTTGATTAGTGTTGAACACTAAGGCCCAACAGTGTTTTAACACTAGATTCAGGAGTTCCAACTTAGTGTTAAACACTAAAGCAAGAGGGGTCACGTGGCGACACGTGAGAGCGCCCTCCCTTCATTTGTTCTTCTGAGGAGATCGCATTTTCTTTTTTGGAGCATCACGTGTCATCACGTGACGGGTATCTAAATGAGGTATGTTAAAGCTTCTGCCAAGGGTCACGTGGGTCACGTGAGGCGCTGCCTCAAAGGGCTTTCTGTAGATCTTTTGAGGGGTCACGTGGTGACACGTGACCCTGCCTCTATGTATGTTGTTTTTAGAGGATCTGTTAATCTTTTTCTTAGGAATTAAATTCCTCGAGCTTTAAATTTCCGAGGAATTAAATTCCTACTTCCTTTTGAAGACTTATATTCTGGAATAGAGTTGAACTCTGAATTTTCTGTAGGAATTAAATTCCTCATATATGTGAAGAACTGAATAGGGTTAAACCCTAATAAAAACTTTTAAGGAATTGGACTCCCATTCTCTGTTAAGTTATGATTAAGGGAATTAAGTTCCCGCTGTTTCAACAGAACTAGGTTTTTAATTAGGGTTAAACCCTGTTTCTTTTTGTTCTGAAGGAATTAAATTCCCATAACACAGGGTCAAGCCCTACTTTTATCTTAAAGGAATTAAATTCCTATAGTTCTGTGAGAATTAAATTCTCGTGTTTCCATTCCCTCTCTATGTTTTGGATCTGCATGGCAGGATCTCAACCCATTGAGAATTAAATTCTCAACCTAAAGGGGAGATGTGCACTTTGCAGATCCTCTATCAAAGAGAGAAGAAATATGTTCTTCTGTTTTATATATCAGAGTTAAACTCTGTTGAGAATTAAATTCTCCCTCTTTTAAAAAGCCTTCCCTTTCTTACCTAGGGTTTTCCTTTGCAGAAGCTCCAAATTCCTCAAAGTATCAAGGCTCTCTCCTTTTTCCTCCATCTGCGTCTATATCCTCTTTTTGTGTGTCTCGGCTCCTATTTATAGGAGAAGCAGCCGAGTCAATCAGTTTTTGACGAATCTTCATTGAGAGATTTGATTTGCATCCATCATTCGTTTTGGACCTTTGGATTATTAGGTGAATTTTATTCACCATTGGATTTCAAATCCAGGGATTCTCCTTTGTTATTTCGGTTAGATTTAAAGGGGAAATCTTTCCAAACTTGAGATTTTCCCATAGATAGATGATATTTAATCATCTCTGAATCTTTAATTCGATTGGTTCCAGATAATCGCTTTCCTTTGGAAAGATTTGAATCTCTTTCAGAATTTAATTCTGTTAACAAAATGGGCTTTGAAAGCTAGTCACGTGCGGCCACGTGACCCTTGGTCACGTGTGGGCACGTGACCCCCTTGTAACGAGCCCTTTTCTTCTTTTGCACTCTGCCTTCTTCTGCTGCTTAGCCGTCACGTGCCACCACGTAACCCCTGGTCACGTGTGATCACGTGACCCTCGTCTGGAGCCTTTTCCTTGATTTGATCAAGGAACTGAGTCTGCCACTGAATTCGCTTTAAAATGTCACGTGCCAACACGTGACCCTGGTCACGTGGGAGCACGTGATCCTTTCCGAAGCCCTTTTCTTTGATGTAGTTAGGAAGCTGAATCTGCCTTGATGATGCTTTTGGATGTCACGTGCCAACACGTGACTACTGGTCACATGTAAGCATGTGACCCTCTTTTGAAGCTTTTTCCAGAAGCTTTTCTGATTATAAATCAGGAAACAAATGCCCCCACAGCGTTGTTCTCACGTGTCTGCACGTGAGTGCAACGCTGTCATCTCTTGTGACCGTTGGATTCCTCTAGGGATCTGGGGAGATGAAACGTTTCCATTGCCTTCTATAAATACCTCTGTCTCTTCATAGGAGCCTTCACTTTGCTCATCTTCTTCTTCTGAGAACTTCTTCCTTGAGAATTTAATTTTCGCTTTCAGAGCTTAGTTCTCTGTCTTGAAACAATCTTCAGAGTTTAACTCTGTTCGAAAAGAATCCTTTTTCTCAGGTAATGTTCTTGGACAACGATGGACCTTCACATTTCTCTGGATTTTAAATCCAAAACAAGGGTTTTTACCCTTTTTCCTTCATATTTTCCATAAGAACATGAAATCGCTTAACCTTCAAACTGTAGATCTCTTAGGGTTTAGCTGATCTTTGGGGAAATGATGATGGCGTTTCTACCCCATGGAATTTAATTCCATCAAAAATGTTTCTGGGAATTTAATTCCCTTTTCTTAATAAGGAATTTAATTCCAATGAAGGACTTGATTTCTTCACGCGGAGGCTTCCTGAGGTCTCTTGGCCCTAGGTTGTTCTTCTGCAATTAATGAAATAGGGGTTTTATAATGATTCTCATGACCTTTATTTCAGGTATCTTGGATGCCCATCTGTATGGTCTTGACGAGATCATTTCCTATGGGAATATTCGTGCACTGGGCCGCAGTCAGAACCAGGAGTTCACCGATGCTCAATATGCCGAGATCATGAGCCACTTTGACGAGTACAACCATCGGCTACTCCCCCGCCGCTCTTCTCTTCTGAGGCTGATCGTGCTGGCGATCAGGGAGGCTCTCCCTTTATTTTGTGCTGGTGTGCCGCTTGGGTCATTGGACGCCGCCGAGGATAAAGTACACTCGGTGTATCTGATGCACTTGATTTCAAAGAGAAGGCGGGATAATCTCATTGATCTCCTGCATCAGATTTTTCAGCAATCAGCCATACTTGCCGCCTACCGGAGGGTAGAGGACATCCGCGGGGACCCCGATGCTTGTGACCGTGAGAGAAAGCATACTCGGGAGGTTCGAAATGCTTGGAAGATCTTGAATAAAGTTAATTTTGAGTTTCTCAACCCATGCCCCGCATCTGAAGTTTTACCATTGTAAATGTGTCCTCTATATTTTTGTATGAACCTCTTGAAGTATGAGTGACAAGTTTTATTATGTCTTTCCATGTTTGCATGCCTTTTCTCTGGGATTTTATCATTTTGCTACTATTGTTGTTTATGCTTTTAATATGCAGGGTACTACTCCATATATTTCCTTTTAAGTGCACATCAGGTTTAGGCCTCACGTGTTCTGCACGTGGGGTCTCTTGATGGGGCTGTTCACAAAATTTTCCCATGCCGTATTTTCAGTGCACAATATTGGATGCAGAGAAAGGGCCTTGGAAATAGTTTCATCTCCTTGATTTTAGATGCCTTTCTTTTTTTGGGCCTTGGAAATAGCTTTACCATGCAAGATTTTCCGCGCACAGCACTTAATACACTTCTTTATATATGAGGCTATAGCTTTCTTTTCCCTTCACAGAGAGATTTATATTATTATTATTTTTTGTAACTTGTCTTGAGAGACAGACGAGTGCCATGGCCTGCAATCGTCCGCACGCTCGTCGACAGCCATGGGAAGTTCCTATCGAGGAGATGCTCCCCCGCTTTGCCGCCCGGTTGGTGGATGCACTCCTTACCGACGATGAATGTGACTCGGCCATGTATGAACTCTCGATCCGTAGGGGGTCTCCCCTCCCAATGGGTTCCCTCTGGCTCCGGATGATCCTCATGGCCGTGCTTGCCGACATTCCTCCTCACCCGGCAGAGATGACCCTGGCGATGCTTGATGCGGCGGAAGAAAAGCTCGAGGGTTTTCATGAAGCGTGCCTGATTACTCAGGCTTTGAAGGACTGCTCATTTCATCTGCTGAGCGAGATAAAGGCCCGGCGAGCTATTATGTTTGCTTTCGCGGACGAACATGGAACCAACCGATGGGGAGCGACTTCTCGCGAGAATCGTCGCTTCGATGTGCTGGAGAAAGCGGAGAGAGAGATGGAGAATTTTGTCCTTTGCTTCATTAACCCCTGTGCCGTTGATCCTGTGTTTGGTGACCTTTTCCGTTAGCGTAGAACATTTTTAAATTAGTCCCTCCTTTTTTACGCTTTATGCTGAACTTCCATGTAGGCTTGGCACTAGTATGTATGTTTCCGCATGCATAAATAAACTTTGTATACTTCTCATGAGAACTTTCTTTAATTGCAACTGCTATCATCACTTTCCTGCGCATAAGACCTTTTTGGGCATTATGAATGTTCATGCGATTGCAAATGCTATTATTATTATTATTTTTTTGAATACTCATATGATTGCGAACGCATGCTCGCAATATGTCGGAAATCTTTCTTGTTGCCTTTCACGTCAGGTGATGTGAGCGCGTTTTAGATCGATTATTCCTGTCGACTGGAAGCCCATTTATACGGTCTTGTAAATGTCTTTTTTCCAAGGCCGCGGTCACGAAAGCGAGCTTACGCGGCCTGATATAGCGACACGTAGCGAACACATTGTTGTGCGAGAAAAAGGCTTGGCCGTAAATTTTCGGAGAGGGAGCTAGCTTCTAAGGCGCTGAGCGAGCTTCATGCCAGCCTCACAGCCAAGGCCAACAAAGCATACGAACTCTGGCGGGTGCTTCAGGAGTCCATAAAAGAGGTGGTGGCTCTCGATAAAGCTGCCACGTTCACTCGTGAGAGGGTCGAGGCTCATAAGGCCACCGAGAAAGAGCTCGAAGCTCGGCTCGCTTCGTATCAGGCTCAGCAAGCTCAGGCGGAGGCTCGTCTTCTGGAGATCTTGCGTCATGAAGCCGTGGCTCAGCAACAGAATGACGAGCTGGTAAAATTATTGCACCGCCCGCCGGCCTGAGGACTTGTATCTTTTTTCCCTTTTTTGTACACACTCATGGATGAGAGTATCTTTCTTTTTTGTTTCTTTCATGGACTGTACTTTGTATCCATTTTGGTTTATGAATAAAAGATACGTTTTTCTTCTCAATGGTGCGTCCCTTTTTTTATTGAATGTATTCTGCGGATATTCTACCTTGATCTCCTCGCAGGACAGCGATGGCTCAGGATTCAGGGTTAAGATTTGCTTCCTAAGACTTTTACATTTTATGAGCCACGAGGGTCTCATAAAGAGTTTTTCTCCCTATAGGTCGAGAGGATCCCATAGGCGTGAGTTCTTCTTAAGAATCGTGAGGACTTGAAGCGGGTTTTCCCTTGAGAGTCGTAAGGATCTCACAAGGGAGTTTTTTCTTCCTTACAGGTCGTGAGGACCTGCAAGTGTTGGATGTGGTCACCCTTATCCGTGTTTCACGGGGTCAGAGGCTGCTCCGGGTATCGTAGTTTAAAGACATCGCGGTCAAGGTTAAGGACCTCATAGTCCGTGGATTTAGGGACTCCACCGTCCGCTGTTAGTTTTAAGATATCACGGTCAAGGTTAAGGACCTCATAGTCCGTGGATTTAAGGACTCCACCGTCCGCTGTTAGTTTTAAGACATCACGGTCAAGGTTAAGGACCTCATAGTCCGTGGATTTAGGGACTCCACAGTCCGATGTTAGTTTTAAGACATCACGGTCAAGGTTAAGGACCTCATAGTCCGTGGATTTAGGGACTCCACAGTCCGATGTTAGTTTTAAGACATCGCGGTCAAGGTTAAGGACCTTATAGTAAGTGGATTTAGGGACTCCACAGTCCGGTGTTTGGTTGCAGGGACCCGTCACCTCTTTGAAGACGTTGAGGAATTACAACGCCAGGTATCAAAGGAGTGAAGAGATGTACCCTTAAACCAAGGCAGAATCCGTAGGGAATCGGGGTGGTTGATCGTTAGTTTTAAGACATCATGGTCGAGGTTAAGGACGTCATAGTCCATGGATTTTAAGGACTCCACAGTCCGGTATTTGCTCTGGATGCTTCACACGGGTTCACTGCCGTGCTTGGCGAGGACCAGGCTCCGCTCTGGATGCTTCACACGGGTTCACTGCCGTGCTCTGCGAGGACCAGGATCCGCTCTGGACGTTTTCCACGGGGTCAAAGAGTGACATTATCCGCGTTCCACGTAACCAGGAATTTTGCACTAGATGCTTCACACGGATTCACTGCCGTGCTCGGCGAGGACTAGGCTCCGCTCTGGATGCTTCACACGGGTTCACTGCCGTGCTCTGCGAGGACCAGGATCCGCTCTGGACGTTTTCCACGGGGTCAAAGAGTGACATTATCCGCGTTCCACGTAACCAGGAATTTTGCACTAGATGCTTCACACGGGTTCACTGCCGTGCTCTGCGAGGACCAGGATCCGCTCTGGACGTTTTCCACGGGGTCAAAGAGTGACATTATCCGCGTTCCACATAACCAGGAAATTTGCACTAGATGCTTCACACGGGTTCATTGCCGTGCTCGGCGAGGACTAGGCTCCGCTCTGGATGCTGCACACGGGTTCACTGCCGTGCTCTGCGAGGACCAGGATCCGCTCTGGACGTTTTCCACGGGGTCAAAGAGTGACATTATCCGCGTTCCACGTAACCAGGAATTTTGCACTAGATGCTTCACACGGGTTCATTGCCGTGCTCGGCGAGGACTAGGCTCCGCTCTGGATGCTTCACACGGGTTCACTGCCGTGCTCTGCGAGGACCAGGATCCGCTCTGGACGTTTTCCACGGGGTCAAAGAATGACGTTACCCGTGTTTCACGTAACCAGGAATTTGCTGATTGTATCCGCATTTCACGAAATGGAGGTTTGACTCTCGATGATATGTATATCGCCGAGCCATGGAACTGGGGGGGTCGCCGCTGTTCCGTTTCGCTTGATGTTATGTCTGCGTCCATGAGACGAACGACGAGATGATCTCTAGGCTATCTGTGAACCGTCGAGATTTGGCTTCTCCTTATGATGAAACCTGGGGAAGAAGTATGATCCCTTCTTTGTTTGCGCCCCTGGATTGTATACAGGGGTAGATGTAACATCACCTGTAGGGCGAGGATTTCACTTTTATTTTATTTCTTTTTCCGCGATGCTCTATCATTTCAGCTTTTATGTCGCGATTGCCCCATCATTTCGGCTATTTTTAGCGGTGCCCAATCATTTCGGCTATTTATTTATTTTCTGCTCGCTGCTTTTTATTGCGAGTTGCCCCATCATTTCGGCTATTTTTTATACCTTCATTTTTACTTGCTGCTTTTTATTGCAAGTTGCCCCATCATTTCGGCTATTTTGTAGGCATGTGTGGCTTGCTAGCTTTTTCGCTGCCAGCCTGGATTTTAGGCACCGATTTCGGCATCAGCACCGCTACAACTGGAATGTTGCCAGGAGCGAATCATCATTTGCCTTTGTCGATGACGAACAAAGGTGGCTCAGCAAACAGGGTTAAGGGTCCTGTCAACCAAGGCTTTTGACTTCATGAGCCGTAAGGGTCTCACAAAGGTATTTCTTCCTACAAGTCGTGAGGATCTTGCAGGTGTATTTTCTCCTTAGGGATCGTGAGGATTCCTAAGTGTGTGCTCCTCTGTAAGTCGTAAGGATCCTACAAGAGGGCTTTCTCCTTATGGATCGAGAGGACCTACAAGGGTTGGACTTTGCTGGGGAAATGTTTATTCGTGCCCGTGGATTGTATACAAGGGTCAGTATTGAGTCCTTTGTAGGGCAATATCGAAGGTTGTGGAGGATTGCTTAAGCACAGGTTTAGGTCTCTGTAACTTAAGACTTTCAAATCTTATGAGCCGTAAGGGTCCCATAAGAGAGTTCTCCTTACGAGTCGTGAGGATCTCGTAAGTGTATTTTCTCCTTAGGAATCATGAGGATCCCTAAGTGTGTTGCTCCTTTGTGAGTCGTAAGGATCTCACGCAGGTGGTTTCTCCTTACAAGGTCGAGAGGACCCTATAAGTGTCTTTTAACGAGGTTGCGCCCTTTCGGGTTTTCACAAACGCTCGCCGGTGGTCCTGCTGTTTTTACTCACGGAGCCCTTTCGGGTTTTCATTCGTGCCCGTTTTGCTCGTGGCGCACCGTTTTTTTATTCTTTTTCTCTTTTTTTTTTATCTCGTCAGCCTAAGGATGCTGCGGTAGTAGTTTAGGGACGTTTCGGTCCGTCGTTAGTTTAAAGACGTTTCGGTCCATCGATAGTTTAAGGACGTTTCGGTCCGTCGTTAGTTTAAGGACGTTTCGGTCCGTCGTTATGGGAAGGCCAGCTGCTGCTTGTAAAGTCTGAGCCTAGGAAGATAGCGAGTGGACATAGTCGTCGTCATCTATCATTGACCCAGGCTATGGCTCATTAAGCATAGTATTTCTTTAAGAAGCGGCCATTTATTGGTCTGAAAGGCCTTTCGCCGTGCATGTCCATGAGTAGATAGGCTCCACCCTGGTAGACCTTGTCTATGATGTAAGGGCCTTCGTAGTTTGGCTCAAATTTCCCCCGCTTGGCACGATTGGGGATCATAGGTCTTTTGACCACTAGCACGAGTTCGCCTTGGCGGAATGTCCTCGGCCTGGTCAATCTTTCGTACGAGCGCGTCATCTTCGCTTTGTAGGCTTCTAGATGTTGTTGCGCTATGAGCCGGGTTTCGTCGAGGGCATCAAGCTCCTCAAGCCGAAGGTGAGCATTTTCTTCGTCCGTCAGCTCGTGGTGGACTGCCACTCACAGAGAGGGTAACTCTATCTCGAGGGGGAGTACTGCTTCCGTCCTAAATACCAACACGTACGGCGTTGTGTTCGTGGCCGTCTTGAATGTAGTTCGATAAGCCCAAAGGGCTTCTTGCAGCCTCTCGTGCCAGTCTCTCTTATTCCGGGAAACGGTCTTTTTTATGATCTTCGTCAAGGTCTTATTGAAGGCCTCGGCCAGACCGTTAGCCCGTGGGTTGTAAACTGAAGAATATCTCCAGTCTATATTGTGCTGCTGCGCGAAGCGGCTAATCTTATGGCTTCTGTAGGCTGGCCCGTTATCGGAGATGATCCGCCGTGGGGTTCCGAACCGATAGATGGCGTGCGTCTTGAAGAAATGGAGGATATTCTCCGTCTTCACTTCCCTCAGTGGTACTGCTTCTGCCCATTTGGAGAAGTAATCAGTCGTCGCCAGGATAAAACGATGTCCCCGGGATGATGCTGGCTCGATGGGGCCGACTATGTCAGTCCCCCACATTTCGAACGGCCAACTAGCTACCGTTGGATGTAGTGGATTCGGATATTGGTGGATAAAGTCTCCATGGATCTGGCACGAGTGGCATTGCTTCGCATACTCGAGGCAGTCCTGGATCATCGTGGGCCAGTAGTAACCCATCCGTTTAATTTTTAACTTCATCTTTGGGCCTGCTTGGTGAGAACCGCAAAGTCCGTCGTGGACTTCTTGAATGACTCTTTCCGCTTCGTCGGGTCCTAAGCATCTCAGCCATAGAGAATCAAACGATCTCTTGTATAGAGTATCGTTGACGAAGGCGAAAGATAGAGCTCGTTTCATGAGCTGATGCCTTGAGGATTTATCTTTGGGCATTCAGAGGGACTTAAAGTAGTCTATGAAGACTTCCCTCCAGTCCTCGACCTTCTCATGGTCTTTTATTTGTAGGGTCGTCTGCTCAATCGCTCCCTTTTCTTTATATAATTCCGGAGGTATTTCTGCCGGGGCAAGCACTCGACGGCTTTGTACCACGATTCTTACATCATCGAGGTTTTCGTCCGCCAGTTCTTTAGCAAGTTTGGCTAACGCGTCTGCTTTGCTGTTTTCCGTGCGTGGTATATTCTCCAAAGTATAGGAGGGAATTTGGGTCAATAGTTGTTGCACCTTTTCGCCGTACTTCACCAACTCCGGTTTGCACGTTTGGTAATCACCAATTACTTGACTAACAACCAGTTGAGAATCCCCGTATATAAGGAGGTCTTCAATTCCCAGGTCGATGGCGATTTCAAGGCCTGCTATCAGAGCTTCGTATTCAGCTTCATTGTTTGTCCTCGGCTCTGTTAAGAAGAAGGCGAAGCGCATTATCCCTCCTTGTGGAGTTGCAAAGACGAGGCCTATCCCCTATTTGATCATTGGGATACCTTGTTTCTGTTTCTTTACGGAGGACGCTCCATCGAAATAGAGTTCCCATCGGGTGCTACCGCCGCCAATCGCATCAAATGCACGCTCGTCCGGCAAGTCACAGTTCAGAGGAGAATCGGCCGGTATCGGGTGCTCAGCGAGGAAATCGGCTATGGCCTGGCCTTTCACTACCTTGAGAGGTTGATACGTTATCGAGAACTCCATCAAGAGCAGGGCCCATTTAGCGAGTCGTCCCGTCAATATGGCTTTTGACATCAAGTATTTAAGGGGGTCCACTTTTGAAATAAGACGGACTTCATGCGCCAACGCATAGTGCCTGAGCTTTGTTATCGCGAAGATTAATGCCAAACAATGTTTTTTAATGGGAGAATAGTTGCTTTCTGCCCCTAGTAGAACTCGACTTAAGTAGTAGAGTGCTCTCTCTTTTTCCTGATCGTTCTCTTGCGCCCATAATGCGCCCAAGGAACCTTCGAGGGCGGTTGTATAAAGAATGAGGGGTTTTCCCTTGACCGGCACGGCCAACACCGGAGGGTTCTGCAGGTACTGCTTGATCTCGTCTAGTGCACCTTGGCATTTGTGATCCCAAACGAATGGAGTTCCCTTTTTCATCAGGTGGCTGTAAGGACGACATTTGCCTGAAAGATTGGCGATAAATCGCCGGATGTATGCGAGCTTCCCTTGGAGAGACCGCAACTGTTTGAGGGTTCTTGGCGGAGGCATTTCCTGTAAGTCTACGGTAGCGCCCCGGCCGTCTACAGACGCCAAATGCGGAACAAAAAAAACTTTTAACTGGCGCTATCGTATACTTTAACCCGGATCTGCCATTATTGCTAAACTAACAAACTGTAAAGAGTGTAGAAAGGTTATACCGAACGATTCGAGTCCTTCGTTCTTTAACCATCATCCCACGCTCCGTTGCGGCTTCTCCGATCTCATCGATCTCCAATATGCTCGTCTAGGTGGTACCACGTCACTGATTCTTTAAACGGGCTCCCGCCTCTAACTTGAGGCAACTCGGTCGTCAAGTTTGCTAAAAGAGACGACCAAGAATGATGTAGAGAATGAGTAGATAACTTTGTCTCACTTCGTCCAAGTCCGTGGACGATCGGTTAATGAAGTTGCCGAGGGAATCGGGTGATGGAATGAAATGAGCTGTGAATTCCATACACCCCAAAATCTATCATAATCTTTTCAAGTGGAAAAATCAAGTCATGAGAGAGAGAGGAGGGGGCCGGCCATTTATAGCAAGAGGGGGGGTGAGTGTAGGAGGGAAGTGGTGACCATAAGAGGATGAAGCTTATCTTGATCATTAATGAAAAACAATGAGTCACAAAGATACAATGAATCTAAACCCTTAGTCACCATTGCATTAATGACTCCATTAATGCACTAATGACTCACCAATCCATGTCACCCTCTCTAGAACCATCTAGAACACTGAGTCACTCTCATCCAAGAAAAGATAAATCCGTCTTTAACCAAATGTTAAAAGACGGCTGATAGAAAACTGGAAACTGGTAACTTCCAAAAGTGATCCTGAAACAACTTTCAGGATAACCCCGTAACTGTATAAATATACCCGCATTTGTATTACGACCGAATACAAATGCAACTGAGACAAAGATATTATACCTACTCAATATAATACTCGGATCCGGCTTAAACCAAAGCCGACCAGTATCATCTGCCCGAAAAATAACACGTGCGTAAACGTACGTGCATTTTCCGAACCCTGCCATAAAACCATACGGCCTCTACAACATTTCGCCCGAACTTAGGAAACTGTCTGTGGGGGACTCTAATGACTCGTCAGTACCCTGGCAGTGGGTTTAACCACAAACCGTCAGCGGCACTAGCAATGCGTAACGGCTGCCCATGGACTGACCTCAAGGGAGGCCGATGAGCGAACTCATCCGGAAACCCTACTGAGCCTAACAGTGACAATGTATATACAGTCCGGTCCGTTCGTCAATGAGTATCGCATATCTGCCTAGGGGGCTAGTAACGTCAGACCCCCAATAGCAGTATAAGTGGTGTCGGAGTGAAGCCCAATAACACCCTGAGATACTATTGGAGTACCTACCAGTAAATCTCCTGCCACGGCCGTGGGCTATGTGTAATGGCTCTCCTAGACACAGCACGATCTCGCCCCCAATACCAGGAGAGACGAATCCCCTGCCGATACGCTCACGTGCCTCCATATGGCTCGGGACTGTACCCAAAAACTACCTGTTTGCACGACTCCTTTGAGCCATGGTAGGGTAGAAATAAAAGCACAGTGGGAACTCACACGAGACAAATGACGACCTCAGGTCGATGAACTAACCTGTACACATGTCACTAGGGAACTGCTATCTGACGATAGATATAGTACTAACTAGCAGATTCCCGGCGAGTCCTGTCCGGTGTACTCATAACCCAATGAGCACCTGTATACATCTTAGGTGATCCAACTGACACCAGTGGCTTGTGAGACCGGCCACCGCCCCTCGTCGGGGTCTCGACTGTACACACTAGTCTACTCCGGAGTATCGATGCCCTGTCTCGAAACTCCCACGACTAGGGACCACAATTAAGGATATGCATATAAACTACCCAACTCTCACGTATATGATCGCCATCATACTGTTGGTAGTAAAGCAAGATCCTAAGGGCTCTATCAAAGTGTAACATGTAATCAGTCACCTGAACATGTACACGACTGATAAAGGCAAACCAGATAGCATACTATCATTTCGAGTAAGACTGTCCTACTGGTATAGGTCCTCCGCAATCATTGCAATCACGTACCTGCGATCCAATAATTGACTATGAGGGCACTATCTCCAACAATCTCCCACTTGCACTCAAGGCTAATTATTGCAATGTCGACTACTCACAGCCCGTGTGAAACCGAACATCCAACTCCTCTACTAATCAGTTTCACAAAGCCCATTTGTAAAACTATTGTGTTCGAGAAATAGCCTTAGTGAGTGGATCCGCCTAGAAGTTTCTTTCTATATCTCTCTAAATCTCAAGTTCGCGGAGAAAGCCATCTCCCGAATTGAGTAATACCTGTCTTAGAATATGTCTAGATATCTGATGGGACCTAGTTCATAAATGAACTCCAAATCCAAACTTCTTAGACTGTATCGATCACTGAACCTAATCAGTATCCGGCACCATGCCTCCCACAGTATTCTCTTGGATCACCTGTCCATAATACTGTCCCTCGTCAGAGGGAAAACTATAGCTCTGGCAATCACTCTGTCATCCATGTCACCTTTGAAGCCTGGAATGATAATCGTCTCCCGAAGGAGGCTGCCGTCATCAAATCCGTAGAACATGTACTTATGTTCTAAAACTGCTTCCTTATGTTTCTCCAGGATTGGATTAATACAAACTTATTGCATCTAGTGCAAAAACAACATCTGGTGTGGTACTTGACATCTCACGATTGACTCAATTGCCTAAGCAAGTGATCTGTCAATCATGCACATCCCTCTCCCCTTTAGTCTATACGACACCTTTAGAGAGGGTGACTCCATCACCTGCAGGTACACCACCATGCTAGGAGTCATCTATTCTAAAAACCATTAGAATACTGTCGAAGTACCTACATTGGGAAACTACCCAAATCCAAATCTAAAACTATAGATCTAGAAACCAGAATGTCAAATATTATATCCATATCCTGTCTGGAGAAACAACTGTGTGACGATCAGAGTACAACCGATCGTAGTATAGGAATTTTACTTCCTACTCTGTGTATGTCATCCATATACCATGACATCACACCCTACTACCTTCTTAACAGATCCATCCCCTATTCTGATGAAGTCAAACCCATGACTTTCACATCAAAATTAGATGATCTATCTCCGCTATAACTGCTCTAGTCTATAAATAAACATAAGCATCTTGCCCACTATGCTTCCGCTGCTCCCACTGACTACAACAACCCTCCTACCGGGTCTCATAGCCTGGAACAACAGTAGTGTCAAGTCTTGGTAGATAAGAACCTCCCTGTCACCGTCCTTGAGCCTACCGAAGTACCTCTCGGGTGTCTGAGGTTACCTACCATATCTGCGGAGTGGCTATTGGAATGTCAAACCTGATTGAATATATAGTTCCTATTAAATTTTCCGTAATCGTTCACGGTTCTGGAATCACTTCCAGTTCTACCATACTCCCACTACTGTTTTCTGAAAAAGATCCATTTTACTAAAACTGTGGCGAGTCAAGAACAATATCACTATTGATCTTCCAAATGGTAGAATATCAACCCTCGTCATAGCCAGGGTCAACCCACAAACAGCCATTACAGAAACGTGCCCTGAGTTATCCAGAGTCTGATTTTAAGCATAAGCTGGACAACTCCCCGTACCTTAACATCTTTTAAGGTACGAACTATTCTATATCCAATATAGAAACTTTGACACTTATTTAATTGGAACCATATTCAAACCATGCAGCTGTCTCCAGTGCATATCAACTTAATGGAAAGAGGCTTAATCAGCATTACTCAACTTAGGAATCCATCCAATTATGAGTAACCTGAAAGAGAAACACGTTTCTCAAAACCATCACTATCATCTGAATACCAATCACAAGAATCTACATCTTCGATCTCTTTGAAGAATCCCGATACTTGTGATACCTGGTTCTCTACTCTATTCTTATACCCACAACTTCTCAAAACTTAGACCTTGTATTTCTACGAAACACTTGTCTAAATACTAGAGAAGTTATAAGTAAACAGAACATAGTACGAGGACTTACCCCTTTGTCCTGATGGACACTGGACAACATACAATACTCTGTATAAGTCCGCTGAGTTTAACAACTCAAAACCTGTGCGTCGTAGGTTGAAAACTGTACCCTGGCGATTTCCTCAAATATCACCAATTACAACGAATTCCTATATAATGAGGATAATCACCTAATTCCCAATAACTTACTCCCACTCATCATCTGTAAAACCATACAGATATGAGAATGAAACCTGGTAAATACATACCCTTGGAGTAAGTGTCTAATCGGGAAAACAGTTTTTCTTTAACAATGCACTGAAACATGAAAATGTTTCATAGGGGTATCCTGGTATTCATAGTAATGCCTCTTCCATAATCCAATTCATGACTTCAACCGTATATTTTATTGCCATCTCTCCAAATCCCTTTATTTGTCTTTAGTCGTTACCTTCTGTACACCATCGTTAGGCTAAATGGTTTTCTTCCTTCCCTACCGTTCGGCACCAGCCTATGGTTTGGAAGAAGACTATCCAGTAAGCATAATAGGTGTACCCTCCTAAACCAAGGAGTACTCGCATCTTGAGAGAAGGTGATGATAAAAGACAACTGAATAATACCTTATTCTTTTAAAGGTGAATTAGGAGTGGCAATGAAGTACGCGGTTTGGTCGTGAATGATATCAGTCGCACTTTACTTTGCCCTCTTTCTAATCCCTTTATTTTGTCTTTACATATTACCTTCTGCACACCCTACTTAGGCTAATTGGTTTTCTTAATTCCCTACCTTTCGGCACCTGCCTATGGTTTGGAATAAGACTATCCAATAAGCGTAATAGGTGTACTCTCCTAAACCAAGGAGCTCTCACAACCTGAGAGAAGGTGATAATAAAAGACAACTGAATAAACCAATTCTATTTCTCCTGAACCTAGATCCATCCTCGAAGAAGTCCCTTCAAGTTCGTATATAACCATACGATGGATCTATCCAATGGAAGTGGATATCCGTAGTAATACTGGTGTTCTGAGAAATGCAAAGGGTAAAAGAAGGAGTGGCAATGACTTATGCAACACAGACAATCCAAAAGCCAGTATTTTAAGAAGGTTCGGTCAACCTGGTCACTGAGTCATAGTCTAGGGTCGGTCAAAGGTCGCTGCCAAAGAGAGAGAGAGAAAAGAAACACTCTGCGTGCACTCTAACCTAGATCAGAATGGTTATCACTTTATGTAACACCCGAGCCCAATAATACTATTTCTTTTACTAGTTGAGTGTTATACATTGCTCATTCCAATTCTCCTGATTGTTTGGTGTTTATTGCTAAATGTTAACCGGTTAAGTCATTTTGGCACATAACAAATTTTAACACCTAAAATGAAATTAAAAATATCCATGTTGGCCTACTCGTCGCCACTAGTCGCGTGGTAGCGTCCGCGTGTCGAGATTTCGTCCCGTTCGGCGAAACGGGCAAGTTTTGGACGTCTACGCGCGCGTGCAAGTGTCCGACTTGGGGGCATGAATTTTAATCATAAAACACCTCTTTTCAAAATTTGGAACTCGCTTAAAATCCTATAATTTGAATTTGGAACACTTGGGCGCAACCCGGGCGCGATTTGGAAATGTTTTATTTGGCGCCAAAATCCCAAATATTAATATATATTAAACCATTCATATATTTCAATCCCTTAACAATCATATATATTTTAACTGTGCAAGATTTAAAAAAAAAATATTTTAAATCTTTTGAATAAATCCCTCAGCCAATCAGGAGTCTCATAATTTCTCATGGGCCCCGTATCCTCTCTCTCTCCGTTTCTCATTCTCCCTCTCTCTCTAATCTCCAATCTCTCTCTCTATCTGATTCTCTTTCTCTCTCTCTCTCTAACTCTCTCTCTCTCTCCCCCATATATATTTCACGTCCCCCTCCTGAAGAAACCCACCACGAGAACCCGAACCCTAACCCTAGCCACCACGAGCCGTCGCCGCCGATCTCCCCGCGACAACACCACCACCGTCTTCCTCGCCTCCTCGGCCTCGACAACATCCCTTCCTCCTCTTCTCCCTCCTTCAAACACCTGCACCCAACTCCACCGCCACCTGCACGCAGTGTGGCCGTCGCCGCCGCCTCCCATCGCCGACGACGTCGACCTCCTCCTTTCACCCTCATCCTGACCTATCCACCTTCCTCCTCCTTCCCTCACCGGCGCTGCAACAGCACCCAAGCCGCAGCACGACCACCTCCTCTGTTCACCGGGAAACGTGCCGTCGACCCTCGTCGACGTCACCCGCGCCACCTCCGACCACCTCCTCTTCCCTGCGACCAGAACCCGGCCCTTACCTCCCCTCATCGCACAGTACCACCCTTTCCAGCGAACCCTGAAGCTTTCCAGCTTTCGCAGCTTGCCGTCGCTGCCTCGCCGGCGTCCCATCGCCGTCGAGCCCGTCGTGGTTGCCCCTGGTGTCTCACTGTAAGCATCCCTTTACTTTCCATTAGTGCTAGATTCCCCCCCCGCTGTTCTTTATTACGTATATCATGTTGCTAACTTCGTTGCCGATGACTTTTGCAGGAATCCGACCGTGCCGTCGTTTGGACCCGACGCTCCAGCGAAGTACCCTGGTCCGTGTGGTCCCGCTGTTCGCTGTTAGGACTCGATCCGTGGCCCGTGCACCCGTATCGTGTTTTCCGCCGACATTGCATCCGTGCTTTCCGGTTTGCGAAACCGTCAAGGCAAGATTTCTTGCTACATGCTACGTTGAACTAATTAAATGTTTGACTCACAAACTTGCTATATTAACTAAGTATTGCTACTTGTCTCATTGGACGAAATATGATGTACATTATAATACTGCCATCTAAATCGTATTTTGCCACCGTAACCTTAATAACAACTACCTGCTAATCATTTTACTATTTAGAGGATAATAGTCGCACACTTATATCTTTATTGCCTGCTGTTATTAATATTGCGCTACACTGTGATTATTGCACCCCAAGGGTGCTTGAACCTGTTAATAAGAGAATACAAAGCATCACTGTGTTTACATGGAATAATATTGTTATTTACTGTTCCTGCTGTTGTTCCTTATTCGTTACTATACCTGTTATCAGCATACATTTGATTGCATTACATATTGACCCGATCTTGATACACCTGACACATGTACTGATGCCCGGACATGACACCCTATACATACTGACTCAACCTATTGGACTACAACCTGACTTAGTACATGATCTCATGCCTAATGCCAATAAACCTGACTTGGGGTCCTCATGGACCATTCCTGCTGTTTATCCAGACATACCTGTTTTACCTGATTCTGGGTTGACATTAATCCTGGACTACTGAATACCTGACCTGACATACATAACTTGGGGGTATGGGGAAATCAAAGGTGAAACCGACTTGTAACTCAACAGTTCGATACTTGTTCTGATCAGTCTTACGGGCTTGGCCTGCCCCGGAGTGATGATGCTGACATCACTCATCCATCCTACTACCTATTACTGCTTAGCGGCACGTCTCGGATTCAGCCCCGAGAACCTTGACCGTGGTCCCGGGCACGCACGGGATACTATTGAGTTACATCGACGATTCATCAATTGATTTCAAAGACTATAGCGTAGAAACCTGATAGGACAGTTTAGTCACCATTGCACGTTACCCTGCTCTGTTATTTCTTAGTACTGCTTTATTCATGTTCATACCTGCATTGCTTATTACCATGTTTATATTATATTATTTGGTTGACATGACGCGCTGACGTCTGGGTTTTGCATGGCCCAGATTTCCTTACCACTATCGACGACCGAGCAGGAATACTTCAGCCAGCAGGCTGAACTGTGAGTTCCTTAGAGTTTAGTTTATTTATTTCATTTCATTTCCAGTTGTGAGCCCGCATTATGGGACGTACTGTTTATTTATTGTATTGGATCATTTGCTTCCGCACTTATTGTTTATTGATTCTTGTCATTATGGATTTGGACATGTATTAGATTAGTATATTATTTTGTTCTTGATATCTCTACAACCGTAATGTGACTGTGGATGGATATTTCCTACCCACAGGTAGCATGGTTGGCTATGTCACGTGCCCAATCTTGCGTACTCTGGGAAGCGGGGCGTGACATGGTTCTTTTGGTATCAGAGCCATAGGTTAGTCGGGTTGATTCTTTTGTAGTTGGGTATTGTACCCAATACACGAATCAGAATACCCGTGTTTAGGAAACATGTCCTGCCACCTTAACCGTTTTACCATCCTTGAATCATTCTTCCGGATCATGTCGACATGCGAACTTACTTTGCATTGTCAACTCGAAAACCTAACTTCTTGTTATCTCTAGGACTTAGGCGACTTGGGTGGAGTTAAGTAATTAGGGCTATGATACCGCGGCATAGCTACAATGCAGTACTCTATTTAAGTATCTTGGAGTTCTAGCCTTGATCTATACCCAGAATCTATCATCATGCTAATGTTGGGTACTTTGATTTCCAGGAATATGGCCGGTACGAATTTGAAGATGGACCAAAGACGTGCGGTCATAGCCGCCAGGCGTAGAGTGATAAGGGGATTGCTGGAGAATCTAAAGGAACAGACCGAGCTGGAACCAGCATCTGCACTGAAACAAACGTCTGTACGTAGAAGTATTCCGGTGAACAGGCGCAGCGTAGCACCAATGAAGAAAACAAGTGTGGGTGATCGGAAAGGGAGTGTGATTTGTAACTACTGCCATGTACCCGGACATGTGCGAAAGGAGTGTCGTAAGAGGCTGGGACTCTGTTTTAGATGTGGAGCAGCAGATCACGCAGTTGGTGCTTGTCCGTCGAAGCTTCGCACGAGAGTTGATATACAGAAGCCTCCGCAGAGACCGTTCCAAGGACAGAAACAGCTGACTCAAGGACCAAAGCAGGCTCGAGCTTTCACGTTGACAGCTGAGGAAGCCAAGGCATCAGGAGAAGTGGTTTCAGGTACTTTGCTCGTTCATGGTTTCCCGCATTGGCATTATTTGATTCCGGAGCATCCCACTGTTTTATGTCATCCAAATTTATAACTACACACTCGATTACCTGCACGACCCTGTCTAGTTTTTGGGACATACACACTGGGAATGGGACAATCATAGCTAGTAAGGAGTGTAGAGATTGTACAGTTGTTGTTTGTGGACGGGAGCTCTTTGCAGATTTCTTGGTGATAGATACGGGCAGTTATGAAGTAGTCTTGGGAATGGATTTTTGGCACTTTCCACGCACACATTGATTGTAGGGAAAGGAAAGTAATTTTCCAGATTCCCGGACACCCTGAGTTTACTTTCACTGGAGGAAGCAGCTCTGTCGGGCCAGTCGAGTTTAGGGCTAGGCCGACAAACAGTGTTCTTGCGACTATGGAAATGGATAGTAATGAAGAGCCGGCAGCTGTTCACGACTTTATGGATGTGTTTGAAGATATATCAGGCTTACCGCCGAAGCGAGATGTGGAGTTTGCGATTGACCTTATTCCTGGTGCAGCGCCAGTATCAAAATCTTTTTATCCGATGGAACCAGTGGAATTGGAAGAAGTTAAGAAACAAGTTGGTGAATTACTCGAGAAGGGTTGGATTCGAAGCAGCAACTCGCCTTGGGGAGCTCCAGTTCTTCTAGTAAAGAAGAAGGATGGCACGAGAAGGATGTGCATTGATTATCGAGAATTGAATCGGGTGACTATTAAGAACAAGTACCCGATCCCTCGCATTGGAGAACTTTTTGAGCAGCTTAGTGGCGCGAGGGTATTCTCGAAACTGGACTTGCGATCAGGATATCATCAGGTCCGAGTGAAAGCAGAAGACATTTGCAAAACGGCGTTTCGAACTCGATATGGACATTTCGAGTATCTAGTGATGCCCTTCGGAGTAACGAATGCGCCGGCAATATTCATGGATTTGATGAACCGGGTCTTTTCACCATTCTTAGACCAGTTTATTGTGGTATTCATGGACGACATTCTGGTCTACTCGAGGAGTTTGGAAGAGCTTGCTGAGCATTTGAAGATCGCACTGCAGACGCTGAGACAGGAGAAATTATTCGCAAAGATGAGTAGGTGCGAATTCTGGCCGGAAGAAGTGAAGCTCCTGGGGCATGTGTGTGTCGGGCAATGGAATCGCCATTGATCCCGAGAAGATTGCAGCAGTTCGAGATTGGCCTATTCCAAGAAATGTGGCTGAGATAAGAAGTTTCCTTGGTTTGGCCGGATACTACAGGAGATTTGTGGAGAACTTCGCTCGTTGGCAGAGCCGTTAACCAAGCTCACGAGCAAGGAGGTACCGTTTGGTTGGACAGATGGATGTGCATTGGCCTTCGAGACGTTGAAGCAGAAGTTGATAACCGCCCCTATCCTGACCGTACCAGATAATTCAGGAGGACTGGTGTTTCACAGCGACGCATTGGGATGTGTTTTGATGCAGAATGGGAAAGTCGTCGCTTACGCATCGAGATGACTGAAGACTCAAGAGAAGAATTATTCGGCTCACGACTTGGAGCTTGCGGCCGTGATCTTCACCTTGAAAATTTGGAGACACTACCTTTTGGGCGAGAGAGTCGAAGTCTTTACTGATCACAAGAGTTTGAAGTATGTATTCACTCAGAAGGAGTTGAACATAAGGCAACGCAGATGGGTGGAGCTGATGGCCGACTACGACCTTGATCTTAAGTACCATCCGGGAAAAGTTAACGTCGTGCCAGATGCGCTAAGTCGGTTACCAGCAATTCAGGTATTGACCGCACAAAGGGAGATCATTGCGGATTTTCAGAATTTGACTTGGAGGTTGTGCTACCACATGCTATGGGACAGTTGATGCAGTTGCAAGTACAGTCGTCCTTAGTTGAGAAGATTAAGGCAGCACAATTGCAGGATCCTAGACTGCAAAAGTTTCGAGAGCAGGTTGAAGCCGGACTATGGACTGATTTACTGATCCACGAAGATGGTTCGTTGAGGTATGGTAGCCGTGTGTGTGTGCCAAAAAGGGGGTATGTGTGAAGAACTTATGAAGGAGGCACACAGTTCAGCTTATTCTGTACATCCAGGAGGGACAAAGATGTACCGAGATATTCGACAGCACTTCTGGTGGGAAGGTATGAAACGGGAAATTGTTCGCTTCGTGGCTAAGTGCTTGGTGTGTCAGCAAGTCAAGGCTGAACACCAAAGAGTTGCTGGTTTGTTGCAACCACTTCCAATTCCTCAATGGAAATGGGAACATATAACCATGGATTTCGTGACGGCTTTGCCGCGAAGTCCAAAGGGCAATAATGCAGTATGGGTGATTGTCGATCGGTTGACCAAGGCGGCTCACTTTATTCCTTTTCGGGTTGGTCAATCGACGGAGACTTTGGCAGAGCGATACATGCAGGAGATTGTAAGATTGCATGGAATACCGGTGAGCATCGTGTCCGATCGGGACACTCGGTTCTTGTCGCACTTCTGGAGGAGTTTACAAGAAAGTTTGGGGACTCGATTGAAGTTTAGCACAGCTTATCATCCTCAGACTGATGGACAATCGGAAAGAACGATCCAGACCCTTGAAGATATGTTGAGGGCTTGCATGTTGGACTTCAAAGGTTCTTGGGAGGATCATCTACACCTGGTGGAGTTTTCGTACAACAATACCTTCCAAGTGACTATTCAGATGGCTCCGTTTGAAGCGTTGTATGGTCGTAAGTGCCGTTCACCTGTTTGTTGGGATGACGTTGGTAAACGAAGGTTACTAGGACCAGATTTGGTGGTACAGACAGTCGAGAAGGTGAATACAATCAGGAAGCATATGAAGGCAGCTCAAGACAGACAGAAAAGTTGGGCTGACACGTCAAGAAGACCTCTAGAGTTCGCCGTGGGTGATTTGGTATTCCTGAAGATATCACCGACTAGAGGGGTGATTCGCTTTGGGAGTCGGGGAAAGCTTAGCCCTCGATTCGTTGGACCCTTCGAGATATTGGAGCGTGTTGGAGAGGTAGCGTACCGTTTGGCGTTACCACAGTCCTTGACAGGAGTGCACGATGTGTTTCATGTATCTCAACTACGGAGGTATGTCCGAGATGAGACCCACGTCTTGGATCATTCGGAGTTGACTGTACGGGAGGACCTAACTTTGAGGAGCGACCAGTTGAAATCAAGGATCGAAGAGAAAAGGTTCTTAAGAACAAGGTTATCCCTCTTGTGTTAGTTTCTTGGGGTAATCGATTGCATGGAGAATCCACTTGGGAGCGAGAAGACGAGATCCGGCAGAAATTTCCTCATCTTTTCCGGTAGTTAGCTATCTTGTATTCTTGGAATTTCAAGGACGAAATTCTTTTTGTAGTTGGGTATGATGTAACACCCGAGCCCAATAATACTATTTCTTTTACTAGTTGAGTGTTATACATTGCTCATTCCAATTCTCCTGATTGTTTGGTGTTTATTGCTAAATGTTAACCGGTTAAGTCATTTTGGCACATAACAAATTTTAACACCTAAAATGAAATTAAAAATATCCATGTTGGCCTACTCGTCGCCACTAGTCGCGTGGTAGCGTCCGCGTGTCGAGATTTCGTCCCGTTCGGCGAAACGGGCAAGTTTTGGACGTCTACGCGCACGTGCAAGTGTCCGACTTGGGGGCATGCATTTTAATCATAAAACACCTCTTTTCAAAATTTGGAACTCGCTTAAAATCCTATAATTTGAATTTGGAACACTTGGGCGCAACCCGGGCGCGATTTGGAAATGTTTTATTTGGCGCCAAAATCCCAAATATTAATATATATTAAACCATTCATATATTTCAATCCCTTAACAATCATATATATTTTAACTGTGCAAGATTTCAAAAAAAAATATTTTAAATCTTTTGAATAAATCCCTCAGCCAATCAGGAGTCTCATAATTTCTCGTGTGCCCCGTATCCTCTCTCTCTCCGTTTCTCATTCTCCCTCTCTCTCTAATCTCCAATCTCTCTCTCTATCTGATTCTCTTTCTCTCTCTCTCTCTAACTCTCTCTCTCTCCCCCATATATATTTCACGTCCCCCTCCTGAAGAAACCCACCACGAGAACCCAAACCCTAACCCTAGCCACCACGAGCCGTCGCCGCCGATCTCCCCGCGACAACACCACCACCACCGTCTTCCTCGCCTCCTCGGCCTCGACAGCATCCCTTCCTCCTCTTCTCCCTCCTTCAAACGCCTGCACCCAACTCCACCGCCACCTGCACGCAGTGCGGCCGTCGCCGCTGCCTCCCATCGCCGACGACGTCGACCTCCTCCCTTCACCCTCGTCCTGACCTATCCACCTTCCTCCTCCTTCCCTCACCGGCGCTGCAACAGTACCCAAGCCGCAGCACGACCACCTCCTCTGTTCACCGGGAAACGTGCCGTCGACCCTCGTCAACGTCACCCGCGCCACCTCCGACCACCTCCTCTTCCCTGCGACCAGAACCCGGCCCTTACCTCCCCTCATCGCACAGTACCACCCTTTCCAGCGAACCGTGAAGCTTTCCAGCTTTCGCAGCTTGCCGTCGCTGCCTCGCCGGCGTCCCATCGCCGTCGAGCCCGTCGTGGTTGCCCCTGGTGTCTCCCTGTAAGCATCCCTTTACTTTCCATTAGTGCTAGATTCCCCCCCTCCCGCTGTTCTTTATTACGTATATCATGTTGCTAACTTCGTTGCCGATGACTTTTGCCGGAATCCGACCGTGCCGTCGTTTGGACCCGACGCTCCAGCGAAGTACCCTGGTCCGTGTGGTCCCGCTGTTCGCTGTTAGGACTCGATCCGTGGCCCGTGCACCCGTCTCGTGTTTTCCGCCGACATTGCATCCGTGCTTTCCGGTTTGCGAAACCGTCGAGGCAAGATTTCTTGCTACATGCTACGTTGAACTAATTAAATGTTTGACTCACAAACTTGCTATATTAACTAAGTATTGCTACTTGTCTCATTGGACAAAATATGATGTACATTATAATACTGCCATCTAAATCGTATTTTGCCACCGTAACCTTAATAACAACTACCTGCTAATCATTTTACTATTTAGAGGATAATAGTCGCACACTTATATATTTATTTCCTGCTGTTATTAATATTGCGCTACACTGTGATTATTGCACCCCAAGGGTGCTTGAACCTGTTAATAAGAGAATACAAAGCATCACTGTGTTTACATGGAATAATATTGTTATTTACTGTTCCTGTTGTTGTTCCTTATTCGTTACTATACCTGTTATCAGCATACATTTGATTGCATTACATATTGACCCGATCTTGATACACCTGACACATGTACTGATGCCCGGACATGACACCCTATACATACTGACTCAACCTATTGGACTACAACCTGACTTAGTACATGATCTCATGCCTAATGCCAATAAACCTGACTTGGGGTCCTCATATACCATTCCTGCTGTCTATCCAGACATACCTGTTTTACCTGATTCTGGGTTGACATTAATCCTGGACTACTGAATACCTGACCTGACATACATAACTTGGGGGTATGGGGAAATCAAAGGTGAAACCGACTTGTAACTCAACAGTTCGATACTTGTTCTGATCAGTCTTACGGGCTTGGCCTGCCCCGGAGTGATGATGCTGACATCACTCATCCATCCTACTACCTATTACTGCTTAGCGGCACGTCTCGGATTCAGCCCCGAGAACCTTGATCGTGGTCCCGGGCACGCACGGGATACTATTGAGTTACATCGACGATTCATCAATTGATTTCAAAGACTATAGCGTAGAAACCTGATAGGACAGTTTAGTCACCATTGCACGTTACCCTGCTCTGTTATTTCTTAGTACTGCGTTATTCATGTTCATACCTGCATTGCTTATTACCATGTTTATATTATATTATTTGGTTGACATGACGCGCTGACGTCGTTTTGCATGGCCCAGATTTCCTTACCACTATCAACGACCGAGCAGGAATACTTCAGCCAGCAGGCTGAACTGTGAGTTCCTTAGAGTTTAGTTTATTTATTTCATTTCATTTCCAGTTGTGAGCCCGCATTATGGGACGTACTGTTTATTTATTGTATTGGATCATTTGCTTCCGCACTTATTGTTTATTGATTCTTGTCATTATGGATTTGGACATGTATTAGATTAGTATATTATTTTGTTCTTGATATCTCTACAACCGTAATGTGACTGTGGATGGATATTTCCTACCCACAGGTAGCATGGTTGGCTATGTCACGTGCCCAATCTTGCGTACTCTGGGAAGCGGGGCGTGACACTTTATCTAATCCGGAAACCTCCCACTGTCCTGTCAAATTCTCCTCCAAACCAGAAAGAAGAATCAATCGGGATCACCCGAAGAGTAAACCAACTCATCAGTGGGAATCGGGATCCAACTCTCATCGCATGATAACATGATGGAATGCATCCACGTTACTCATACTCCAGAAGGTATGCGCATACTTGGCAAGTTTCAGTTTCTTTAGAAACTCCCGATATGATTTATGCCCCATGCTCTTATGACCTTGGCGTATGTCAACAAATCATAAGTCACATGTCAAGTTCTGCCCGTCATTATCTTGTTAATTTGAACCCACCCGTACATACCCTTGACGTATGCCAACAAGGTAATACGACTGTCCCAAACCAACTCATCTATCTATGCAACAAATGAATACCCAGCAGCTACCAAACACTATGCCTTGACGTATGCCAACAAACATAGCTTGAATACTACTGACCATCCATAAGAAACGACGGAGGGCTACGGCTGGTTTTTGGCGAAAAACCTTTAACGTAGTGAACTTGATATCGCTGAAGGAACCTGATAGCTTTTTAAAATATAGTGGCGAAAACCTTTTGCTAAAGAGGTCACTCCCGGTAAAGGGATCTCGGCTCTTTCCTCGTGGAATGAGGTGCAGGATATTCCACTGAATACCGCTATGCAAAGCAACTTGTAATCGACTATAGTGAAGTTATTACCCTGACGCAAACTTCTGTCCAAGGGGTCAGTCCCGGTGAAGGGATATCGGCCCTTGCCCCGTCGAATGAGGTGCAGGATATTCCACTGAATACCGCTATGCATAACAAAAGGAAACGTCTTTGCAATAACACTTTTAAATTTGTTCCAACAACTGCAAACAGGTTTGCTTTACTTTGCATTGATCAGAATCAACGCAGTCCCATCATTCAATCACACCAGAAAAGAACAAAAATAAAATGTACGTATATGCCATCCGCATTCGTCACTGGGTCCCGTCATCACCCGTTAGGTTACTTAACTAACGACAGAGCGGGGACTGGACTAGCGCGGGTGTAAAACATATACAACATCTAATAGTATATAAACCAATATACAATAATCGCTCCAGGCGTGATAATATGCAACATTACAGAAAAGTAATAAGCATCACAGAACAATACAGATAATCTGGGATCCCCGAGTTTCACAGAGCCGCTGCTGAAACCCGACGTTCCCCTGTCGTGTGGATAGCCTGTGCAATGAAACCTAGACCCCTACGGGTGCGGCAAGTTACCCGCCAAAACCTGAAGCGAGGCAGCCCCTTACAGCATAGTGAATGGACCACCCAGCACTTCACGGAATCCGGTAATCTTGTGCACCCCTCCTTGGGTCAACCTGTACCCCCTACGAGTGCGGCGAATAGTCTGCCAATTCTAGAGTGGGGCCCCTCTGCCTCTCAAAGCTATGAGATGCGGACCCGTTGCCCCTCCAGAACCCGGCTATCCGTGCACTCCATCGCGGGGAAAAACCTAGTACAGTAATGAAAAATAGTACAACAGGTACATCGACCACAATCTGGTCGTGCCCCAAAAGAATATTATACAACAGGCAGTGACGGCAGTCCACAAGTTGGACGCTCACCCCGCAATATCAAATGTACAAATAAACTCAACCTGTACTACCATTGCACACTGCTATCCACCACGACAAATCCGCAACATCACAGCACAACACAGAACATCAACGCGAATGTCACGTTCGCAAACCCGTCTAAAAGAGCTATAGCAGTCAGACGCGGTTTACCGATCAAATGATATTCCCGGTCGGAGATATAATGTAAGCACTGTAAACTAACATGTTTAAATTTCGATCGACCAAATATCACAAAGTGGGCCCCACGAACATCTGTTGAACAGTAACAAAACCTGGGCTCAAAAGATATATACCAAAAACCCTAATTTCCAGAGAATAACACACTGTCAAAATTTGGGAGCATGATCTCACCAAGTGGCCGCGGATGAGCGGCCAAACCATGGGTTTGGCCGCGTTTCCGCGGCGTCTTGGTGGAATCACGAGCCCAAATTTTGTCGGTGTTCTTAGAAAAGCCTGCTGAATTTTCTGTGATGTGTAAAATTAATTTTGGAACCCTTTTAAAATCGACAGAAACTGTCAAGCTTGGATTTTGCAGTTTTTGATTTCCGGTTCGATCGATATTTTAAACGCGTTAGCACAAGTTAGTATAGCAAAATGGTAAGGCTCCGATACCACTGTAAGTCTACGGTAGCGCCCCGGCCGTCTACAGACGCCAAATGCGGAACAAAAAAAACTTTTAACTGGCGCTATCGTATACTTTAACCCGGATCTGCCATTATTGCTAAACTAACAAACTGTAAAGAGTGTAGAAAGGTTATACCGAACGATCCGAGTCCTTCGTTCTTTAACCATCATCCTACGCTCCGTTGCGGCTGCTCCGATCTCATCGATCTCCAATATGCTCGTCTAGGTGGCACCACGTCACTGATTCTTTAAACGGGCTCCCGCCTCTGACTTGAGGCAACTCGGTCGTCAAGTTTGCTAAAAGAGACGACCAAGAATGATGTAGAGAATGAGTAGATAACTTTGTCTCACTTCGTCCAAGTCCGTGGACGATCGGTTAATGAAGTTGCCGAGGGAATCGAGTGATGGAATGAAATGAGCTGTGAATTCCATACACCCCAAAATCTATCATAATCTTTTCAAGTGGAAAAATCAAGTCATGAGAGAGAGAGGAGGGGGCCGGCCACTTATAGCAAGAGGGGGGGTGAGTGTAGGAGGGAAGTGGTGACCATAAGAGGATGAAGCTTATCTTGATCATTAATGAAAAACAATGAGTCACAAAGATACAATGAATCTAAACCCTTAGTCACCATTGCATTAATGACTCCATTAATGCACTAATGACTCACCAATCCATGTCACCCTCTCTAGAACTATCTAGAACACTGAGTCACTCTCATCCAAGAAAAGATAAATCCGTCTTTATCCAAATGTTAAAAGACGACTGATAGAAAACTGGAAACTGGCAACTTCCAAAAGTGATCCTGAAACAACTTTCAGGATAACCCTGTAACTGTATAAATATACCCGCATTTGTATTACGACCGAATACAAATGCAACTGAGACAAAGATATTATACCTACTCAATATAATACTCGGATCCGGCTTAAACCAAAGCCGACCAGTATCATCTGCCCGAAAAATAACACGTGCGTAAACGCACGTGAATTTTCCGAACCCTACCATAAAACCATACGGCCTCTACAACGTTTCGTCCGAACTTGGGAAACTGTCTGTGGGGGACTCTAATGACTCGTCAGTACCCTGGCAGTGGGTTTAACCACAAACCGTCAGCGGCACTAGCAATGCGTAACGGCTGCCCATGGACTGACCTCAAGGGAGGCCGATGAGCGAACTCATCCGGAAACCCTACTGAGCCTAACAGTGACAATGTATATATAGTCCGGTCCGTTCGTCAATGAGTATCGCATATCTGCCTAGGGGGCTAGTAACGTCAGACCACCAATAGCAGTATAAGTCGTGTCGGAGTGAAGCCCAATAACACCCTGAGATACTACTGGAGTACCTACCAGTAAATCTCCTGCCACGGCCGTGGGCTATGTGTAATGGCTCTCCTAGACACAGCACGATCTCGCCCCCAATACCGGGAGAGACGAATCCCCTGCCGATCCGCTCACGTGCCTCCATATGGCTCGGGACTGTACCCAAAAACTACCTGTTTGCACGACTCCTTTGAGCCGTGGTAGGGTAGAAATCAAAGCACAGTGGGAACTCACACGAGACAAATGACGACCTCAGGTCGATGAACTAACCTGTACACATGTCACCAGGGAACTGCTATCTGACGATAGATATAGTACTAACTAGCAGATTCCCGGCGAGTCCTGTCCGGTGTACTCATAACCCAATGAGCACCTGTATACATCTTAGGTGATCCAACTGACACCAGTGGCTTGTGAGACCGGCCACCGCCCTTCGTCGGGGTCTCGACTGTACACACTAGTCTACTCCGGAGTATCGATGCCCTGTCTCGAAACTCCCACGACTAGGGACCATAATTAAGGATATGCATATAAACTACCCAACTCTCACGTATATGATCGCCATCATACTGTTGGTAGTAAAGCAAGATCCTAAGGGCTCTATCAAAGTGTAACATGTAATCAGTCACCTGAACATGTACACGACTGATAAAGGCAAACCAGATAGCATACTATCATTTCGAGTAAGACTGTCCTACTGGTATAGGTCCTCCGCAATCATTGCAATCACGTACCTGCGATCCAATAATTGACTATGAGGGCACTATCTCCAACAATCTCCCACTTGCACTCAAGGCTAATTATTGCAATGTCGACTACTCACAGCCCGTGTGAAACCGAACATCCAACTCCTCTACTAATCAGTTTCACAAAGCCCATTTGTAAAACTATTGTGTTCGAGAAATAGCCTCAGTGAGTGGATCCGCCTAGAAGTTTCTTTCTATATCTCTCTAAATCTCAAGTTCGCGGAGAAAGCCATCTCCCGAATTGAGTAATACCTGTCTTAGAATATGTCTGGATATCTGATGGGACCTAGTTCATAAATGAACTCCAAATCCAAACTTCTTAGACTGTATCGATCACTGAACCTAATCAGTATCCGGCACCATGCCTCCCACAGTATTCTCTTGGATCACCTGTCCATAATACTGTCCCTCGTCAGAGGGAAAACTATAACTCTGGCAATCACTCTGTCATCCATGTCACCTTTGAAGCCTGGAATGATAATCGTCTCCCGAAGGAGGCTGCCGTCATCAAATCCGTAGAACATGTACTTATGTTCTAAAACTGCTTCCTTATGTTTCTCCAGGATTGGATTAATAAAAACTTATTGCATCTAGTGCAAAAACAACATCTGGTGTGGTACTTGACATCTCACGATTGACTCAATTGCCTAAGCAAGTGATCTGTCAATCATGCACATCCCTCTCCCCTTTAGTCTATACGACACCTCTAGAGAGGGTGACTCCATCACCTGCAGGTACACTACCATGCTAGGAGTCATCTATTCTAAAAACCATTAGAATACTGTCAAAGTACCTACATTGGGAAACTACCCTAATCCAAATCTAAAACTATAGATCTAGAAACCAGAATGTCAAATATTATATCCATATCCTGTCTAGAGAAACAACTGTGTGACGATCAGAGTACAACCGATCGTAGTATAGGAATTTTACTTCCTACTCTGTGTATGTCATCCATATACCATGACATCACACCCTACTACCTTCTTAACAGATCCATCCCCTATTCTGATGAAGTCAAACCCATGACTTTCACATCAAAATTAGATGATCCATCTCCGCTATAACTGCTCTAGTCTATAAATAGACATAAGCATCTTGCCCACTATGCTTCCGCTGCTCCCACTGACTACGACAACCCTCCTACCGGGTCTCATAGCCTGGAACAACAGTAGTGTCAAGTCTTGGTAGATAAGAACCTCCCTGTCACCGTCCTTGAGCCTACCGAAGTACCTCTCGGGTGTCTGAGGTTACCTACCATATCTGCGGAGTGGCTATTGGAATGTCAAACCTGATTGAATATATAGTTCCTATTAAATTTTCCGTAATCGTTCGCGGTTCTGGAATCACTTCCAGTTCTACCATACTCCCACTACTGTTTTCTGAAAAAGATCCATTTTACTAAAACTGTGGCGAGTCAAGAACAATATCACTATTGATCTTCCAAATGGTAGAATATCAACCCTCGTCATAGCCAGGGTCAACCCACAAACAGCCATTACAGAAACGTGCCCTGAGTTATCCAGAGTCTGGTTTTAAGCATAAGCTGGACAACTCCCCGTACCTTAACATCTTTTAAGGTACGAACTATTCTATATCCAATATAGAAACTTTAGCACTTATTTAATTGGAACCATATTCAAACCATGCAGCTATCTCCAGTGCATATCAACTTAATGGAAAGAGGCTTAATCAGCATTACTCAACTTAGGAATCCATCCAATTATGAGTAACCTGAAAGAGAAACACGTTTCTCAAAACCATCACTATCATCTGAATACCAATCACAAGAATCTACATCTTCGATCTGGTGTGGTACTTGACATCTCATGATTGACTCAATTGCCTAAGCAAGTGATCTGCTAATCATGCACATCCCTCTCCCCTTTAGTCTATAAGACACCTTTAGAGAGGGTGACTCCATCACCTGTAGGTACACTACCGTGCCAGGAGTCGTCCATTCTAAAACACCTTTAGAATGCTGTCAAGTACCCAGATTGGGAAACTACCCAAATCTAGATCTAAAACCATAGATCTAGTAACCAGAATATCTGATATAATATCCATATCCTATGTGGAGAAACCACTATGTGACAACCAAAGTATAACCAATCGTAGTATAGGAATTTCACTTCCCACTTTGTGTATGTCATCCAAATACCAGGACATCACACCCTACTACCTTCTTATCAGATCCATCCCCTATTCTGACGAAGTCAAACCTATGACTGTCATATCAGAAACAGATTATCTATCTCCGCTATATCTATTTTAGTCCATAAATAGACATAAGCTACTTGTCCACTATGCTTCCACTGCTTATACACGTACACTTCTAAAGCTGGTTTAGAACGACGCTATACTCATCCTCCTGCCGGGTCTCACAGTCCGGAACAACAGCAATTGCAAGTCTGGGTAAACAAGAAACTCCATGTCACCTTCCTTGAGTATACCGAAGTACCTCTCGAGTGCCTGAGGTTACCCACCATATCTGCGTAGTGGCCAATGGAATATCAAACCAGATTGAATCTTTAGGCCTATTAAATTTTCAGTAATCGTTTGCGGTTCTGGAATCACTTTCAGTTCTACCATACTCCCACTACTGTTTTCTGAAAAAATCCATTTTTATTAAAACTGTGGCGAGTTAAGAACAATATCACTATTGATCTTCCAGATGGTAGAAAGTCAACCCTCGTCATAGCCCGGGTCAACCCACAAACAGCCATTACAGAAACGTGCCTTGAGTTATCCAGAGTCTGGTTTTAAGCAAAAGCCGGACAACTCCCCGTACCTTAACATTGTTAAGATATGAACTATTCTATATCCAATATAGAAACAGAGGCACTGATTTAATTGGAACCAGATTCAAATCATGCAGCTGTCTCCAGTGCATGTCAACTAAATGGAGAGAGGCCTATCAACATTACTCAACTTAGGAATACATCCAGATGTGAATAACCTGAAAGAGAAGCAAGTTCTCATAATCATTACTATCAACTGAATACCATACATAAGTATCTACATCTTCGATCACCTTGAAGAATCCTGATACTTGCAATACCTGGTTCTCTACTTTATTCATATACCTATAACTTCTCAAAACTTAGACCTTGCATTTTACGAAACACATGTCTAAGAACTAGAGAAGTCACAAGTAAACAGAATATAGTACGAGTACCAACCCCTCTATCCTAATGGACACTGGACAACATACAATACTCTGTATAAGTCCCCTGAGTCTAATAACTCATTCCCTGTGTGTCGTAGGTTGAAAACTGTACTTATGGTTAAGAAGAATTACACCGCTGTTTAATGCTCCTTACCTAATCATCCACTGATATAGGTAAATGTCATGGACAAAATTTCAAAAAGTTATATCTCACTTTATAAAAATAAACGTACAGATATATCAATTTGAAATTGGTGCATAACAACGGATATTCAAAACCAAATATTTGCCGTCCGGCAAACAACCCAGGCGATTTCCTCAAATATCACCAATTACAACGAATCCCGATATAATGAGGATGATCACCCAATTCCCAATAACTTACTCCCACTCATCATCTGTAAAACCATACAGATGTGAGAATCAAACTTGGTAAATACATACCCTGGAGCAAGGACTAATTGGAAAATCAGTTTTCTTTTAACAATACACAGTGAAACTGAAACATGTAAATGTTTCGAAGGTGTATCTGGGTATTCCTAGTAATGCCTCTTCCATTATCAGATTCATAACTGTAACCGTATATTTCTTTGTCATCTCTCCAAATCCCTTTATATGTCTTTAGTCATTACCTTCTGTACACCCCTTTAAGCTAAATGGTTTTCTTCCTTCCCTACCGTTCGGCACCAGCCTATGGTTTGGAAGAAGACTATCCAATAAGCGTAATAGGTGTACTGTCCTAATCCTAGGAGCACTCGCAATCCGAGAGAAGGTAAAGATAAAAGACAACTGAATAAAACCTTATTCCTATTTCTCCTGAACCAGAATCCATCCCCGAACTGGAACAAGTTCCTTCGAGTTCGTATATAACCATACGATGGAGTATCCAAATAACTGTGGATCTTCGTAGTGATACGGAGTGTCCTGGAGAAATACAAATGTGAAGTAGGAGTGGCGATGAAATACTTGGTTTGGTCGTGAATAGCAGTCGCAATTTTCTTTGCCCTCTTACTGATCCCTTTAGTTGTCTTTACTTAATACCTTTTGTACACCATTTAGGCTAAATGATTTTCTTCATTCCCTACCGTTCGGCACCAGCCTATGGTTTGGAAGAAGACTATCCAATTAGCGTAATAGGTGTACCGTCCTAATCCAAGGAGCACTCGCAACCTGAGAGAGGGTAAAAGAAAAAGACAACTGAATAGTCCTATTCATTTTCTCCAGAACCGGAAACCATCCTCGAATCTGGAACAAGTTCCTTCGAGTTCGTATATAACCATACGATGGTTTTATCCAATGGAAGTGGATGTTCGTAGTAATACGGGGTGTTCTGGAGAAAAAGGTAAAAGTAGGAGTGGCAATGAGGTATGCAACTCTGACAATCCAAAAGCCAGTGTTTTAAGAAAGTTCGGTTAACTTGGTCACTGAGTCATAGTCTAGGGTCGGGTCATGGTCGCTGCCAAAGAGAGAGAAAAAAGAAACACTCTGCGTGCACTCTAACCTAGATCAGAATGGTTATCAATTTATTTAATCAGGATACCTCCCACTGTAACCTCAAATTCTCCTCCAAACCTGAAAGAAGAATTAGTCGGTATCACCCGAGGAGTAAACCAACTCATCAGTGGGAATCGGGATCCAACTATCATCGCATAATAACGTGATGGAATCCACTCACGTTATCACACTCCAGAAGGTATGCGCATATCTGGCAAGTTTCAGTTTCTTTAGAAACCCCCGATGTGATATTTTACCCCATGCTCTTATGACCTTGACGAAGGCCAACATATCATAAGTCACATGTCAAGTTCTACCCGTCATTATCCAGGTTAATTTGAACCCCACCCGTACATACCCTTGACGAAGGCCAAAATAGTAGTACGACTGTCCCAAACCAACGCATCTATCTATGCTGCAGAAAAGTAACAAATAGCTACCATACACTATGCCTTGACGAAGGCCAACATACATAGCATGAATACTAAGTGCTACCCGTCTAAAATGACGGAGGGCTACGAATGGTTTTTAGCGAAAAACCTTTAACGTAATGAACTTGATATCGTTGAAGGAACCGGATAGCTTTTTATAAAAATATAGTAGCGAAAACCATTGCTAAAGAGGTCACTCCCGGTGAAGGGATCTCGGCTCTTTCCCCGTAGAATGAGGTGCAGGATATTCTAGCTGAATACCACGATGCAAAGCAAAAATTAATCGGCTATAGTGAAGTTATTATCCTGACGCAAACTTCTGTCCAAGGGGTCACTCCCGGTGAAGGGATCTCGGCCCTTGCCTCGTCGACCGAGGTACTGGATATTCATAACCGAATACCACTGTGCAAAACAAAAGAGAACGTCCTTGCAATAACAACTTTTTGAAAAATGTTCCAACAACATCAAACAGGTTTGTTTAGCTTGCATTGATCCGAATCAATGCAGTCCCATCAATTGATCACACCACAAAAGAACGAAAATACGATGTACGTATATGCCGTCCGCATTCGCCACTGGGTCCCGTCATCACCCGTTAGGTTACTTAACTAACGACAGAGCGGGGACTGGACTAGCGCGGGTGCAAAACATATACAACATCTACTAGTATATATATCAATATATAATATTCGCTCCAGGCGTGATAAAATGCAACATCACAGAAATGTAATAAGCATCACAGAACAATATAGATAATCTGGGATCCCCGGGTTTCATAGAGCCGCTACTGAAACCCGACGTACCCCTGGTCGTGTGGATAGCCTGTGCAATGAAATCCTAGACCCCTACGGGCGCGGCAAGTTACCTGCCAAAACCTGAAGCGAGGCATCCCCCTACAGCAAAGTGAATGGACCACCCATCATTTCACGGAATCCGGTAACTTGAGCACCCCTCCTTGGGTCAACCTGTACCCCCTACGAGTGCGGCAAATAGCCCGCCAATTCTAGAGTGAAGCCCCCTCCGTCTCAAAGCCATGAGATGCGGGCCCGTTGCCCTCTAGAACCCAGCTATCCGTGCACCCCACCACGGGGTAAACCTAGTACAGAAAGTAAAATATACAACGGGTACATCGACCTCAGCCCGGTCGTGCCCCAAAAGAATAATATACAAACAGACAGTGACGGCAGTCCACATGTCGGACGCTCACCCCGCAATATCAAATGTACAAATAATACCAAACTGTACTAACATTGCATCCAGGCTATCCACCATGACAAATCCGCAACATCACAGCACAATACAGAACATCAACATGAATGTCACGTTCGCAAATCCGTCTAAAAGAATATAGCAATTAGACAAGATTTACCGCTCGAATGACATTCACGGTCACAGATATAATGTAAGTACTGTAATCTAACATATTTAAAATTTTCGATCGACAAAATTTCCCGAAGTGGGCCCCAAGTACAATTCCCAGTACTCAAAATAATCTGGGCCAAAACAAAAAATACCAGAAACCTCATTTCCAAGTCAGAAACCACTTCATGAAAAATGGTGCCCTAATTCTATAGTAGTGCGGCGGAACCGCGGCCAAAACAAGGTTAGTGCCGCGGTTCCGCGGCGCAATGACGAGATCAGTGCACCAAATTTCAACAGTGATCTTCAAAAAGCCTGCCTGATTTTCTGACGTACTGAAAATAATTTTTAGAGCACAAAAAAATTTCGACAGAAACTGCAGAATTGGAAATGCGGTTTTGGAAAATTTCGTTCAATCGAAGTTCTAAACACGTTAGAGCAAGCTAGTAAAGGTTAATGGCGTGTCTCTGATACCATGTAAGTCTACGGTAGCGTCCCGGCCGTCTGTCTGAGGCCAAAATGCGGAAACGAAAACTTTTTCAAAACTTGAAACCGGCGCTATCGTATACTTTAAACCCGGATCGAACCATTAACCTAAAACTAGCAACTAGAGAAAGGGTTGGAAAGCTATACCGATCGATCCGTGTACACATGTCACCAGGGAACTGCTATCTGACGTCAGGTATAATACCAACTAGCATGTTCCCGCGAGTCATGTCCGGTGTACTCATAACCCAATGAGCACCCGTATACATCTTAGGTGATCCAACTGACACCAATGGCTTGTGAGACCGGCCACCGCCTCTCGTTGGGGTCTCGATTGTATACACTAGTCTACTAATGGAGTATCGATGTCCAGTCTCGAAACTCCCACGACTAGGGACCTTTTAAGGATGTGCTTATAGACCCCAGCTCCCACGTATATGATCGCCATCATACTGCTGGTAGTCAAGCAAGAATCCTAAGGACTCTATCAATGTGTAATAGCGACCTGTAAGGTCACCTAAAACAGTACACGATGATAAAGACAAACCATGGTAGCATACTATTCTCTATCAACGTGTAATAGTGAACTACAATGTCACCTAAAGTATGTACACGATGATAAAGACAAACCAGATAGTATACAATCCTCTTGAGTAAGACTGTCCTACCGGTATAGGTCCTCCCTCAATCATTGCAATCACGTGCCTGTGATCTAATAATTGACTCTGAGGGCACTATATCCAACAAAAGCATTATAGCATGTCTTGGCATCGATGACATGAAACTTAATGTCCGTGACAAGCAGCCCAAAGCATAGTGTCAATATTACAGACCCAAGCGTCCGTGATGACTGAGAGTCAAACCCGGAGATGGCGATCTTATCACGAGCGAGGTGCTGAACGCTCATGCAAATTTCCTTCAATACTCTCACATTAAGGAGATTGACGAAAGACCCATTGTCAACCAGGATTTTGCCTATCTTGATATCATGACAGTATCCGGAGACATAAAGGGGGCGGTTATGCTCGCACGTCCCAAGGAGAAGATCTTCATCGCCGAAGGTGATATCGGTCGTGTGTACTTCTTCCAGCTCATCTTTCATCTTTTCTTCGGTGAGGAAAGCTTGGAACTGTTTCGGGCTCCTGCAGTGCCTTGATCAAAGAATCCCTTGCTTCTTTTGATAGCAGAAGGGCGTCGAGAATGCTTACCTGCGAAGGTAACTTTCTTAAGTGTGCCAGAACGTTGTAGTCCACCTTATTTTTCTTTGGCGGGTCCTTGGCGGTCAGCTCTTTGACGACTTGGTCATCTAGGGCAATATCCTCAGGGACTTTTTCTTTTCCCTTATCTTTTCTATTCACGGGCCCGAGATTCTTTTCAGGCAACGTACGATTGCGCAGCTGAATATTTTCACAGGTCTTCGGTTCTTCCTCTTTTCTCGAGGTGGACTCTTTAAAGAGAGGGCCAAGAGCCATTTCTTCGTCAGAGTCGCTCCCGAAGGTAAGCACTTGCGATCCCCCAACGTCGACCATGTGACAGTTGCCGGTAGTTCTTTTACGCTCATCGGTCGTATTTCTTTGCTCCCGACGAGTTTTGCGTTTCATTCGCTTGAAATGTTGTCGGTGAGCAACATATCCCTGCCACCATCTTTTAAAAGCGTTGCACTCTTCGGTGGGAAGCGCAATCTTTCGATGATATAAGTAGTAGCTAGAATGTATTTCCGCTTCACCAAGAATATTTCCTTCGGAGGGTGGCAGCTTCATTCCCATTGATATGACTTTGGCGAACATCTTTCTCATTTTGAACCTGCTTTTATTTGCGGCGGATGTATTTTGATCTGGTGAGAGTGTTTCAACCCTTTCGTCCAGTCGCCGGCGTTTAGCTTTTTCAAATATAGCCATCTCACGCACTCGAGCAGCTTTGCTTTTAAGAAGAGCTTCGTCCAGGAATGCATCAATCATTTCGTCTGATGGCCCTAGAAGTTCCGGCTTAGGATTTGCTCCCAGTTTCTTTGTGTAAGGCCTATGATCCGCCAAGGCGAACTTGTGATAGTGGTCAAAAGTCCTATGATCCACAATCGCGTCTAGCGAGGAAAATTCGAGCCAAACTATGAAGGCCCGTACATCATAGACAAAGTCTACCAGGGTGCGGCCTATCTACTTATGGATATGCACGGTGAAAGGCCTTTCAGGCCGATAAACGGTCGCTTCCTAAAGAGATACTACGCTTAATGAGCCACAGCCTAGACCAATGATAGATGACGACGACTATGTACGCTTGCTATCTTCCTAAGCTCAAACTCTATCAACAGTAACCAGCCTTCTCAACGACGGACCGAAACGTCCTTAAACTAATAGCAGACCGAAACGTCTTTAAACTACTACCGCAGCATTCTTAGGCTGACGAGACGAATAAAAAAAATAAAGAAAGAAAAAAGTATAATAAATAAAAACGGTATGTCCATAAGCAAAAGGGGCATGGATGAAAACCCGAAAGGGCTCCGTGAGTAAAAACAGCAGGGCTACCGGCGAGTGTTCGTGAAAACCCGAAAGGGCGCGACCTCGTAAAAAAAAAGAGAAAAAGAAACTAAAAAGAATAAAAAAAATACGGTATGTCCATAAGCAAAATGGGCACGGATGAAAACCTGAAAGGGCTCCGTGAGAAAAAACAGCAGGACTACCGGCGAGTGTTTGTGAAAACCTGAAAGGGCGCAACCTCGTTAAAGGACACTTAGATGGTCCTCTCGACCTTGTAAGGAGAAACCACCCGCGTGAGATCCTTACGACTCACAAAGGAGCAACACACTTAGGGATACCCACGATTCCTAAGGAGAAAATACACTTGCGAGATCCTCACGACTCATAAGGAGAACTCTCTTATGGGACCCTCACGGCTCATAGGATTTGAAAGTCTTAAGTTACAGAGACCTCAACCTGTGCTTAAGTAATCCCCACAATTTCCGATATTGCCCTTCAAGTAGCTCAATACTGACTCTTGTATACAATCCACGGGCGTGAATAAACATTTCCGTAACCAAGATCCATCCGTGACTGGGGATATGTTCGCACGACCCTTGTAAGTCCTCTCGATTTACAAGGAGAAAACCCTCCTGTAGGATCCTTACGACTTACAGAGGAAACAAACACTTAGGAATCCTCACGATTCTGTAATATTTTCAAAAATATAAAATATTAATTTTGGGAATTTTTATAATTTAATATTATTTTATTGATTATTTTAATATTAAATCTATAATTAAATGCAAATAAATAGGAAAAATTTGAGGAAAATTATGGAAAATTCTAAAATAGGGTAAATTAGAGAATTATGACATTTTTAAGTTTTTGTGATTAGTTTGACACTAATTTAGTGCTAATCGCAATTAAAAATCGCTAATCGAAATTTTTGGCTTTTTGTGCAAAATTGTGCACATATCATTTTTGGACTTGTGTTACATTTTCTACCATGTAATTTTGGGATCACTATTCTTGTGAGAAGGATTATGGTTTAAAAGAAAAGGAAAAGAAAAGAAAAGAGGAATTAATGAGGTATGGTGAGAAAGGGAGAAGTATGGTCCCTTTGACCCTTGACCTAGCCATTTGCCCAAGACCCCACACTCATTTCTTTCCCTCTCCTCCCTCATCTCCTACGGCTGCTGCTGCTCCCTTCCTTCTTCTTCCTCCTCCTTTAAAATTCCCCACATCATCATGAAAAATAAACTCAAAACCCCAAACTCCCTTCACAAATATTAGTCCCCATCTTATCCTCTACAAGATGAACCGAGCAAAGTAGGATTTTGATGACTTTGGGAGGTTGGTGCTGTCTATGGAGGAACAAGTGAGGTATAACTCTTTCTTTAGTTTAGTTTTGGCTCGATGTCGTGTTTTTGTGTTTTTTTGAGACATGGACAACCTGCTGTGACCCTGCGACCATATTGGAAAAACAAACAGTATTAGAATGTTGTGCAGGTAGCCCTAATAGACCACCCAGAACCCCACACCCTACCCACCTGCTCTGGCCGGCGGCCAATGAAGACATGGCCGGCGACACCGGCCCAATAGAGAAGCTAGGGTTTGATTTCTTAGGAGGAGTCATCTGGTGATATTTAGGGTAGTTTGGTCCTACTTAAATTGTGAATACTGACTGTTAATGGAATCTGGGGGCTGTGGTGAGTTTTTGCTTGACCCGGGTGACGTAATCCCTGACATGAACCATATGCGTGAGCCTTGGCATGAACTCAGGAATTTGACCATATCAGTTTTGTGACTTTCAGTGTGCCTATGATGAATCTGGAGTACACTGGGACATTTCTAGATGAATTAAGTGATACCAGGGACCCAAATTAGACCACAGGAGGCCACCCTAGGCAGACGAGCACCTAATTCTCTACATGGGCCGGCCAGGCCGGTTTTATGGGGGTTGTGGCCGGCCACCCTAGTGAGTTGCATGCCCATGTTGCTTCTGTAGATCATATACACCCTGCATAGCACCCTGGAGTTGTTTATTTGATCTGGTTTGGCCTGAGATGAAATCTGGGATCATTTTCTTGTGTTGCTGCTTTGAAATTAGATTTGGTTTTATGTATTTCGAATTCCAGATTTTGATATTTGTGTGTTATCTCGATCGTGTGACGTTTGTACGTCTATATCGAGTGATTTCGGGTTGTTTTGCGAAGGCTAACCGTAGGTTCTAACCTATAAGCCTTTTAGCGTATCGTATTGGTTTTAGCGTGTCGTTTCAAGTTTTGAATTGGTTTTGATGCGATACGATACGTGTGATATGTGTAGGTACACCGCGACGATCCGAGGCGATGCGGAAGATGACGGTGACATCGACACCGACACGCAGGATACAGGTGAGTAGATTATATCTACAGGGGGAAGTCGGGTGGATGGCGTATAGCACCCCCGCAGTCCGTAAATAGATTACTATGTAGTTTATTGTGATAATAGGTGTATTTTGAATAGTGTAGGGTTAGAAGTGACTAGTATAGCTCATAGTCGCGAACCCTAGGATAGAATTACACATACACACACCCTTGCATATTACTTATACTTGCACTGTGTTTGATGATATGGGATGACTTTGGAGATGAGTCGATGATGTGGGCTTGGTGCCGTGAAATCGGTGATTTGATACGATTCATATGTGGGATATGACTTGTGATTCTTGCGGGCTGGGATATGTGTTTACCCCCGCATGCATACTTTATTGATGGTATCGATTGTACTAGACATAGAGTAGTACCCCAGACTTTTTGATCTGATGATAGTGATACCTGTTATGTGGCGAGATAGTGAGATGTTGACCCCTACCCGGCTATTGGGGATGCCGTACGATGATTTACCGTACGAGCCAATATTGATGATAGATCCGCACTCATAACTCGAGGATATCTTGCGATATGACATTGAGGCGAGATCACCGACTATATATCTTTATATATATACCGACTCAGATTTAGGTGGTTTCCACACCTACCCCTCCTGATCGACCTGATACTTAGATGTAGTTTGCATAGTAGATACTTCACTGTGGTGTTGACTACTAGATTTCTGCATCTTCATGCTATTCGCATTGCTGGCATATGTTCATTGCTATATTATTATCATGCTGTTAGGACACCAGCACCATTATCGATGATGCGTATGTTCCACGTACACTATTTGCCGGCTCACACACTTCATCATCGATAATTGCCATGCCACTACACTGTAGTACTATTGCATTCATGATATGATTCTTCCTTCGACATATGCACATTACTATTCCATGTTGCATGATTTCCGATATGATTACTTTTCTTTACATGTCGCATACATCATGGATTGATTGCATAGCACATCGCATTGGATTTACTTCCTGATGTTGGATTTTCATGTGATTTCTGATTTTGAGGACCGTGGGATTATTTAAGAAAAGATGCTCTTTTATGAAAAACCCGGTACCTCGTGATATGATATTTCGGTGCGTCCACCACGCGTTTTCTCGGTGCTGAGACGTGTGCTTGAAACCCGATTCGAGGAGGTGATGATCCGTTTGCGGGTTCGTGGTGGGCCCGGTATGGTTCCCCTCGGCAAGATGATCGATGAGTTTGCCGATTGAGCCTGGAGGCGGGCGAGCACCTACCGGTGATTGTATTTGAGCTCGGCGGATATCTGGGGGATACCGACCGGAGACGAGAGTTGGGCGTACTGCCGGGGCCGAGGGCCGATTCCGCAGACATAGCCCGCGGGCCGATCCGGACTGACGGAGCCCGATGGATGAGGATTTACGTGTCGATGCTAGACACGGGTTTCATGATGTTTTTCCATGCTTTTGTTTATATCCTCACATTGCATACATGATGCTTATCGTCAGTAGGTGACGGGTGGACGGGTTCCACATATATACAGACATGGATTTTATACAGACATGGATCATATACAGACTGGATTTACATTGATCATACTTCATTTGTATATATAACAGGGTATGAGGGCGCTGTTATATATACCCTTACACCAATATTAGTGGTATGGGACGCTAATATATGTGTATTGATATCATTGATATTTCATCATATTTACTTCATGCAGACATACCTTATACTGATGACATGTTATTACCTGAGTACCTGGCACTACCTACATGATTAGATGTTACCTTGCCTCCTTATCACACTCAGATGTACTCTTGTGGATTGTATTACTGATCGTTGACTTAGGTTTATGTCTTGCATACGGTTTCTGCTTGTAGATGTTTCTATTCACGAGTTGGCAACTCACCCCCGTTGTGCCACAGTTCTTGCAGGTTCTGCCGTACAGGTTCCATTGCGGCATTTCTGGCACACTACTTTCTTGCGGGTGATTTGCTTTTGGTAGGTGGATTCTTTCGCATCAAGAACCACCATTGTATTTATTTTATTTCATTGTATCTAGAATTTCCATCAACCAAAACTTGTATATTGTTTCAGACCTAGACTTTAGTGTTGTATATTTCGACCTTAGAGTCGCGCTTAGTAGTATTGCGGTTTTCTTGTTGCTTTTGAGCTTTCTTTTGGATTTGATCCTCGCCACTTGGCGTTGTATATTATTGTTGCATGTGTGGTTGTGACCGTCGATTGACGAAGAGCTAGCTCCCGCTTGGGGATGCCTTTATCATTGCATATATATATATATATTGTTATCCTTGTTGTACCCCATTCGGGGCCAATTTTACAAAAGAAACTCTGCCGAAATTTTTAGAAAAGACTGTAGTGTTTTTAAAATGCACATTCGGCTTAGTTATTTAAAAACCTTGATTTCAAACATGTTTTCTTCACTTCTTTAAACCAGTTTTCTTTACTTATTCTTAAAAATGGTTTTAGATTTCTGGGCTTTTGGCTTACTTGGATCAGATGGAGTCCTATAGGCTTCATATGGTTCAAGGGCTAGTCACGTGCTCTTTCGGGTCGTGACAGATTCCTAAGAAGAAAATACACCTATAAGATCCTCACGACTTGTAGGGAGAAATACCTTTGTGAGACCCTTACGGCTCATGAAGTTAAAAGCCTTAGCCGACAGGACCCTAACCCTGGTCGCTAAGCCACCTTTGTTCGACATCGACAGAGGCAGATGATGATTCGCTCCTGGTAATATCCCAGTTGTAGCGGTGCTGATGCCGAAATCGGTGTCTAATTTCAGGTTTACGGCGAAAAGCCGATAGGCCGCACATGCACACGAAATAGCCGAAATGATGGGGCAACTTGCAATAAAAAGCAGCAAGTAAAAATGTATGCATGCAAAATAGCCGAAATGATTGGGCAACTCGCAATAAAAAGCAGCGAGTAAAAATAAAATAAATAGCCGAAATGATTGGGCACCGCGAAAAATAGCCGAAATGATTGGGCAATCGCGACCTTCGCTATATAAAAGCTGAAATGATAGAGCATCGCGGAGATAAAACAAAAAAAAAGAAGAAGAAAGTGATGAAAACTTTGACCCTACAGTTAAGATCACATCGAACCCTGTATACAATCCAAAGGCGTAAACAAAGAGGGAACCGTACTTTCCCAACAGGCTCCGCCAGAAGACGAAGCCAAATCTCGACGGTTTAGTCCAACTCCGAAGAAACCAGTGTCTTCAGCAAATTCCTCGACTCACGGATACAAACACTCCTTGAAGAGAGCCTCCTGATCCGCGTCGACTCGCAGAGCCACCAGCGCCTCCGTGGAAAATCCTCGACTCGTTTCAAACCCCAAGGAAAACAAATAATCCTTGGCACTGGGGAAACAAATAATCCCTAGCGAACTCCTTGACGAGAGCCTCCTGATCCGCGTCGACTCGCAGAGCCACCAGCGCCTCCGTGGGAAATCCTCGACTCGTTTCAAACCCCAAGGAAACAAATAATCCTTGGCGCTAGGGAAACAAATAATCCCTAGCAAATTCCTCGACTCACGGATACAAACACTCCTTGACGAGAGCCTCCTGATCCGCGTCGACTCGCAGAGCCACCAGCGCCTCCGTGGGAAAACCTCGACTCGTTTCAAACCCCAAGGAAACAAATAATCCTTGGCGCTTGGGAAACAAATAATCCCTAACAAACTCCTCGACTCATGGATACAAACACTCCTTGACGAGAGCCTCCTGATCCGCGTCGACTCGCAGAGCAACCAGTGCCTCCGTGGGAAATTCTCGACTCGTTTCAAACCCCAAGGAAACAAATAATCCTTGGCGCTTGGGAAACAAATAATCCCTAGCAAACTCCTCGACTCACGGATACAAACACTCCTTGACGAGAGCCTCCTGATCCGCGTCGACTCGCAGAGAAACCAGTGCCTCCGTGGTAAATCCTCGACTCGTTTCAAACCCCAAGGAAACAAATAATCCTTGGCGCTTGGGAAACAAATAATCCCTAGCAAACTCCTCGACTCAAGGATACAAACACTCCTTGACGAGAGCCTCCTGATCCGCGTCGACTCGCAGAGCCACCAGTGCCTCCGTTGGAAATCCTCGACTCGTTTCAAACCCCAAGGAAACAAATAATCCTTGGCGCTTGGGAAACAAATAATGCCTAGCAAATTCCTCGACTCACGGATACAAAAACTCCTTGACGAGAGCCTCCTGATTCGCGTCGGCTCGCAGAGAAACCAGTGTCTCCGCGGGAAATTCCCGATTCGGCTCAACTTGCAAATGAAGCCTCAGGCAGCAGGGACTAAAAAACTTGCTTCCTGAACAATGGGACCCTGCAAGTCAATCCAAAATGGTCTCTTGCATACTATTCACGGGTCTCACTCTCCAAGGTCGAGTTTCGACAAAGAGGGAAACAACCGCGTACGAGTCCTCTCGACTCGTAAGAGGGAAAAATTCTCTTATAGGATCCTTACGACTTATAAGAGAAAACCACACTTAGGAATCCTCACGATTCTTAAGGAGAAAAACCCACCTACGAGATCCTCTCGATCCGTAGGGAGAAGAATCTCTATGAGACCCTAACGGCTTATGGAGTTGAAAAGTCTTAGGCAACAGATCTGAACCTGCGGCCTGAGCCATCGCTATCCCTTGGAGAAATCTAGATGCTTACTCTGTTATCTATCGACCTTGCTTATTAACACAGCATACCGAGAATAAAAGAAAAAAGAAAGCGACGGAAAGAGCATCTGATCTACATTTGATCAAGCATTCGAGACACATTCATTTATGCAAAAGATTCAGAACAAAAGATAAGACAGGCTAAGAAAAACAAAAAAATTCATTAATATCGCCAGAAGTTCTTACAATCATAAAAGCAATAAACTAAAAATATTATTACAAGGGAATAACCTCGAACCCAGGGCATGGATTGAGGAACTCAAAAGCTACTCTATCTATGACTTTCCAGGCCTCGCGGACCATCCTAGTATGCTTTCTTTCGCGAGCACAAGCGTCAGGGTCCCCCCTGATGTCTTCCACCCTCCGATAAGCAGCGAGTCGGCGGACTGTTGAAAGACCTCGTGCAAGAGATCGATAAGACTGTCTCGTCGTCTCTTCGAGATAAAGTTCAACAGGTACACCGAGTGTACCTTGTCCTCAGCAGCATCCAACGCCCTAAGAGGCACGCCGGAACAGAAGAGGGGAAGCGCTTCCCAGATGGCTCCCACGATAAGCTTAAGGAGGGAGGAACGTCGGGGGAGCAGTGGACCATTATACGCGTCGAAGCGACTCATTATTTCAGCGCACTCCTCATTTGTGAACTCCCGATTTTGAGAGCGGCCAAGTCGGCGGATGTCCCCATACGAGATGATCTCGTTAAGGGCATACATGTGGGCGTTCATGGTTCCTGTGAAAGAGAGTCAACAGAATTATCAGAAAGATTGATTAAGCAAAACGATATAATGCACTGAAGAATAAAATGCCATCTTCAAACTCTAAGATCAATTAATCACTCTTAAGAATTCTTTTAAATCAGAGGGATCTATGTTTTACCAAAGATGCAAGTTTCTGTTCATGGGTTGAGAAACCCTGAAACAGATTCCTGAGAGCGAAGATCTATTTGACGAAACCCCAAAAGGATTTTCTTTAGATCAAAGATCTATAAGAGCAAGGCTCTGTTAATTAAATTTAATTTAATTTAAATTACCTAGAGTGATTCTAAGTTCTGAACTTCGAAGTTCTTAAGCAAGAGCAGGGCTCTGAGAATCAAAATTCTTGAAAGTTGTAAGAATTTTCTAAGGACCAAGGGTTCTATTTATAGGCGCCTGCGCCCCTTCAACTTATCAGTTGATCCAAAGGCTGGGAGCTTGCCACCGCTGCACTCACGTGCGGGCCACGTGAGCGCAACGGTGGGGGGGCATTTGTTTCCCCCAATCAGAGCAAGGCTCTGTTTGAATTTCAAAAATTCAAAATAAATGAAGCAACGCTTCGGATCCTCTGCGCTGAGCGCAGGGCGCCACGTGTCTGGCGCAGACGCATCAGCGCAGCCCCCGAGGCAGCGCAACCAATCAGAGCAAATCTCTGTTTAAAACAAAAAAGTAAAGGAAGCAACGTTTCAGTTGCGCAAACGCTGCGCTGCGTGACACGTGTCTGCGCAGTTGCGCAAGCACAGCTGCGCAAGCGCTGCATTGCACGACACGTGTCTGCGCAGTTGCGCAAGCACAGCTGCGCAAGCGCTACGCTGCGCGACATGCGTCAAGCGCTGGGGAGTTGCGCAAAACAGAATGGAGATTTAAAGAAATCTTTCTGTTCTTGTTAAAACAAGAAGATTTTCTTCTGTAAAGCAGAGGCCTTTGGATCAAAGATCCAACGGTGAGAGAGATTCCCCAAATCACTCAGAGAAAGATCTCTTTAACAAATTTAACTAATTTATGGGCACTATAAAAAGGACCCTAGACCTCAATTCAAAGGGGAGGAACATTTTTTTCTGGAAAAAAAGAGAACTCTGAAAAACTCCTCAAGAACAAAAAGGTAAAAACCTTTAGAAGAAGAAAAAGTTCTCTTATGAACAGATCATAGATCTAAAAACAAGATCAATGATCTTCAATAAAAATAAAATGAAATAAAATAGTGCTCAGCACTTTTTATGAACCTTTGGTTCCTGAAATAAAAAGAAAAACTTGTTTTTCTTTGATCTAAACTAGATCAAGGAAACGAATAGTGCTTTGCACTTCTTTTATGAACCATTGGTTCTTAAATCTAAAAGATTCTTAAATCATAGTGCCTTGCACTTGCAAACTGCACTGTTGCGCTCCTGGATTGGCGCAAGCCACCAGAGCGCGCCACGCGTCAGCAGCGCACTGCGCTTACGCGATACGTGTCAACACTACAAGCGCTTGCGCTCTCTGACTGGCGCAAAGCGCCTGACAAATGCAAGTCATTTCTTAAAGGGCCAGGCCCAAATCAAAAATACCAAGCATGCCTAATTAAATTGATGCTCTGCATCATTTATAAATGGGCAGAGCCCAAGCAAAATAATAAGAATGCTATGCATTTAAAAAAAAGGGCAGAGCCCAAAACAAATTGATGCTTCGCATCCTTTATGGGTAGAGCCCAAATAAAAATAAAAATAAATGCAATGCAAAAGCAAATAAAATGTTGAACATTTTCAACTGGACTTAGCCCAATTTTGGTCGTAAGTCCTCAAATTAAATTGACTGAGCAAGATTGCTCTCTTAAATCAATTTACTACCGGTTCGAGGGTACATCTCCGAACTCCTCTGACACCCGTCGTTGTAATCCTTCAACAACGTCAGAGAGGTGATGGGTCCCGATGACCACACACGTATATGGACTGCGGGGTCCTTAAACTCGTAGACCGAAACGTTCTTAAACTAATGATGGACCACCACGTCCCTAAACTGGAACATAGACCACCACGTCCATAAACTGGCGATAGACCCCCACGTCCCTAAACTGGAACATGGACCCCTACGTCCCTAAACTGGAATATGGACCCCTACGTCCCTAAACTGGAACAATAGAGCCCCCAAATGCTCTTTTGTCGGATCCAAACGATCCCGTTAAGTTGATCTTAGTCTCAAATCAGACTAACGTATCCTTGACAAACGTTTAAGTTGATCTTAGCCTCAATATGGCTAACGTATCCTTAAACTAAAACACAAAACCCAAATCTAAGTAAATACGGATTTGGACTAATCCACGTCTTACGGGCGAGGACATTACTCAGTCTCCGTATACAATCCACGGGCAACCACAAACAAAACAAACATACACGACACGAAGTGAAATTCTGGAGAAGGAGAAAGTTGTTACCGCGACGCGGTAACGTAATTAACTGCAGGGGCTTGCGCCTGCAGGGAAGAGCGTCCCCACAATCAAAAAACCCTCACCCTGAGGGGGAATCTGACGAAGTCTGCTACATCGGCCGCATCCGTCTAAACCTTCGATACACGGTGCCATAAATCAACTTGGCATCTTCGGAGAGGTAGATGGATAAAACCATATTGCATCTGCTCCGAATCTCAGGCAAGACATCCTCGCGTCGTCGGCCGCCATTCGGAGGGGAACAGATTCTGGCACGCCCGGTGGGACCTTTTCCTCTTTCCACTCCACACTTCGTGTGTCGTCTTCGCGAACCAATCGCGGCTTGTTAATGGTTGCCTTCGGATTTCAAGTTACTAAGATTTGGTCTTTTGCCTGGCGCAGAACTCAAGATTCAATGGCATTTAACTGCACTAACTGCTCGAAATGCCACTGCAACGGACGCTCCACCTCACCGGGAGGTGTAGCATATGGGCCCCAAGCGGCTTCCTTCCTCGCTCTGCCGGTAGACCAGGTGACCCAAGCCACCACTGGCCTGTTCTTCGGGACCATGGTCCCACCTACAAGCTTCTCTATGCCAATACCTGCACTGGAAGTGAACAAAAAGTCGGTCTTCGACCGGCTCACTGCTACGACGGCCCCTGTCAACGGGTCGCCCGCTACCAAACCGACAGCCTCTGTTTTCACCAGGCTAAATCAGAACTCTAAACTGGCTATCCCAAGGAAAGCAATAACTACTGCTCCAGAAGTCGTCAAGACAGCTTCCCCTGTCAAAGAGTCAGTCTTTTCAAGACTGACGATTCTTGCTACTGCCCCTGCTCGAGGATCCGTTTTCGACAGGTTGAATATCACCCCTCAAAAGACAACCTTAGTCTTTTAGAGGTTAACACCAGCGACGCCTCATTCAGACAGGGGGAAAAAAGAAGATATCTCAATCTCCGAGCCAGTCCCAACGGCTCGTCATGCTCGACGTCGCCATTGGCAACGAGTGAGGAAGGCAGGAGGAAACTCCCCCTCAGGGCTAACTCCACCGGCTCCAGTGGTGGAAGTCAACGCTGCTGTTCCAACTGGGAATAGCTTTGAACTGCTGAGGAGGGTATGGAAGAATTCTCCAACCGCTACACTGAAAAGATCTCCTCTGCCTACGGAGAGAGTTCCGGAAACAAAATAAGAACAGCCCCCTCAACGGCTGTCTTCAAAAATTTATAAAGTTTGGCGGAGGGTTCAAGACTCCGTGATTGACCCAGGTCACTCTCGTCGCCAGAAAAAGGCGAAGGTGGAAAAAGACAAGGACCGTCCCATTAAACAGCAGGGGACAGCAGCTGCTAGGGTGCCCCCTTCAACGGTTCCTTCAACCTCGACGGCCCACAAAAGAAGGAGGCCAGAGAAAACTCCCGCGTCAGCGGCAAAAGTTAAAAATGGTGAACCTAAACGCCCCAAGTTAGGGGGCATAACAGTTCATACGGTTTACATGGCATCGGGAAAAGAAGACAGCCGTGCATCCACGGGTCATAGACCGCTTACACGGTCAGTGACCAAGGCTCAGGAGCAGCAACAGAAGCTCCAGGAGATGATGAACGCTATGGCCGCACTTACAGGGCCAAAAGAAAACCCTGAAACGTCCTCAGATGAGCGCCAGGAGGAAGAAACCGACGCCGAATTCCTTCGTCAGATATTGGAGAAGAAGGACAAAGAGGCTGCTGAGCAAGCAGCCAACATACAGCGTATGGGCCTCCTCTTCCAGGACATGATAGAGATGATGATATAACAAGATCCCCCGGCTGAAGAGCCCCCGATCTTCCTTGGAGACGATAGGGGAGAGACATCAAATCCTCCACCAGCTCTGTCGACGGCTAAGGAGGATACAATCTCTAAAGCTGATTTGGACGAGTACATCGCCCAACAAATACGGGTTCATCATGCGACCGAAGCAGCCGGCCAGGTCGTAAAAACGGGACGGCCATATCCGAGTTGGTACGATCAAATCAAGTACCCGCTAGGTTATACAATTCCCAAGTTCCATGTTGCCCAGTTCAGGGCACTTTGCGGCAACACCGGCGGTGGCGATAAGCTGTTGCTTCGCCAGTTTGTTAGAAGCTTATCAGATACGGCGTTCGAGTGGTACTCTGAGCTCCCGAATGACTCTATCAATACCTTCGTGGAGATGGAGCTGATGTTTACTCAGTGTTTTCCAAGCGCCAATGAACGTACCCCGATGACGGCACTGATTAACGCCAGGGTAAAGCCAGGCGAGACGTGGGTTCAGTACGCTATACGATGGCGGAACTTATGGTCGAAGTGCGAGCAGCGCATTGAAGAAGCTCCTGCGGTGGGTATGTTTGTGGGAACCCTTGATCCGCAAGCAACCATCTCGCAATTTATGATGTTTTTCAAGCCGACTACCTTCCAGGCCTTGATTGACAAGCTAGCGCAAATGGATCAGATGGGCCATAAACCCCCTCTTCCAAAGCCGGACTCCCGAAATGACAAAAGGAAGGGAAAAGCGATCATCGTCGCTAATGCTCAACAACAACCGAGCAACTCGAAGCCGGTTGTGCATCAAAATAGTATGCGCCCATACGTAGACCTCGAGAAGAGACTAGGGCGTCCTTACTCTTTTCCCCGCGATAAAACAAGAAGGTTATTCGAGCTGGCATTGCGCAACAGACTCATAAATCTGCCAGAACCAAAACGTCCGTTGCAACCAAGTGATGTCAACGAGCCCAACTACTGTCCTTATCATCGAGTACTAGGCCATCCGATCGAAGACTGCTACTTTTTCAAAAATTGGCTTGAAAACCAGTACCGACAGGGCAAGTTCGCGTTATCTGACAAATGGAAGGTGAATCCCCCGCAGCCCCACACCTCTAAGGGGACGAATACGCCGGGGGCAACATGCTCCGTCATTGAAGAAGCTCCTTGGGAGGTTGTATTATCAGCCAAGACAAAGAGGATGCTAAACGATCTTCAGACATGTCCAGCGATCAAGTGGAAGAACCCGTTGGAACCACAGGTCATTGAGGGGATGTTGAAGCCACGTCCAACTCCAAAGACCGATGGTGGTGGTTCAAGCACTTGCAGCCAGCCGTCAAAATCTTCGAAAAAGAAGAAGAAGAAATCTAAGAAGCCCGTGAAGCCTGGCGACAAGCGTACGGACTTACAAAAGCAAATTGACGCTCTGGATGAATACAACCAAATGGCACGGACTCCCATTACGCTCCAAGAGTTCCTCAATCACGTCTTTCAAGAAGAAGATGAGGGAGAAAGTTCATCGGATGAATCCGAGGAATATGTGGCGAGCTGTCATATGATTTCCCATTCGATCACGAACGATGAGGAGACTCCTTGCACTGAAACGCTGGGGGCAGATCTTGAACCAAAATTTCCGGAACTATCAGTTGAAATGATTGACGCGTTCCTTAACGAAGCTCGATTGAAAAGTAAAGCTGATCGAGAACGCGATACGGCTATATTTGAAAGGGCTAAGCGCCAGCGACTTGATGAAAAAGCTGAGATGATCCCGCTGGAGCAAAATGCCTCCACCGTTGACAAAAGCCAATTCAAGATGAGGAAAAAGTTTGCTAAGGCCATATCAATGGGCATGAAGCTACCATCCTCTGAAGGAAGCATCACCAATGAAATAGAAATGCACCCGTCCTATTGCTTATATCATCAGAAGGTTTCGCACCCCACCCAAGAGTGCAAAGCTTTCGATAGATGGTGGCAAGGATACATTGCTCATCGACAACACTTTAAGCGAGAAAAGCGTAAAACTCGTCGAGAGCAAAGAAATACGACCGAAGAGCTTGAAAGAACTACTGGCGATTGTCGCATGGTTAACACTGGCGGGTCACCAGTGCCTACATTCGGAAGCGATTCTGATGAGGAGCTGGAACTTGCCCCTCTCTTTAAAGAATCCACTTCGGAAAAAGAAGAAGAGCCGAAGGTCTGCGAAAATATTCGGCTGCGGAATCGGACGCTGCCTGAAAAGAACCTCGGACCCTCAAGCAGAAAAGATAAAGGGAAAGAAAAGGTCTCTGAAGATATCGTCTTAGATGACCAAGTTCTGGAAGAGCTAAACGCCAACAACTCGCCGAAGAAGAATAAGGTGGATTATAACGTCTTAGCACATCTGAGAAAGCTGCCCTCACAGCTCAGCATTCTTGACGCTCTTTTACTATCAAAAGAGGCGAGAGATGCGTTGATTAAGGTACTACAAGATCCGGAACAATTCCAAGCATGCCTGGCCGAGGAAAAGATGAAGGATGAATTGGAAGAAGTGCACACGGCCAATGTCACTTTCGGCGACGAGGACCTTCTCCTTGGGACTTGCGAACACAATCGCCCTCTCTATGTCTCAGGATACTGCCACGATATAAAGATAGGCAAAATCCTGATCGACAATGGATCCTCCGTTAATCTCCTCAATGTGCGGGTGTTAAAAGAAATCTGCATGAGCGTCCAGCACCTTGCTCGTGACAAGATCACCATCTCCGGGTTCGACTCCCAGTCATCAAGAACTCTTGGGTCTGTGATACTGACGCTACGCTTCGGGCTACTCGTCATGGACGTTAAGTTCCACGTCATAGACGCCAAGACATGCTACAACGCTTTGCTCGGCCGACCATGGTTACACGAGTACAACATCATCCCTTCTACACAACATCAGTGTATGAAGTATTTTAAGGATGGTTTCGAGTATACCGTGACGGGAGAACTGAACCCGTTCTCTGTGAATGAGGTCCGCAAATACGAAGATGCCAAATATTTCTTACTGGATTTCGAAGATACGGAGAAGTGTCACAAGCCGGAGAATAAAGCTAATGCCACCATCCCTGTCTTCGGCAGTGATACCGAGGAGGAAGAGGAGATAGTGTATTCGGGTCCGCCCCAACACAACAAGCCAGGATCGTCCGCTCCTACGTTGATCTTTGGTAGCGACTCGGAAGATGAGATCCACGCTGTATTCTCTGCTCGACCTTCCATACGAACGTCCGCTGATGAAGAGCAAAGTCTACAAGTCGCCATAGTGCCGCTTAAACACCATAAAGAACTGGATGCACTTAATATTTACAATGTAGAAGAGCTGCAAACGTTCTATATCCCTCCCAGGCGAGAAAGCGAGAAAGCAATTCTGTTCTACCGCTCTGAAGAAACCAAGGTGGAAAAAGAAATCTGGCATGGTGCAGATCCTACACTCGACAAGCTTCAGCCTATCCGTCTTCCCAGATATTATACGGAAGGTTTGAAAAAGCTGCTGAAACGCCAGGGGATATCCTTCAAGCAGACCGTTCGAAAAGCCAAGTTCTATGACAAAGTCTGGAACGTCCCCGGGACTCAACGCAAACTGCCTAATGGGAGAATGGAAACAATTAGGCTTAGATACGTCCGGTCAAAGAAACGAGAGTTATTACCCGGCTGCTACGTCGTGTATGACTTCGATGAGGAAGCGGATGCTCAATGGGAAGACGCTAATCCTGAGACAATGAAAGTTCCAGATGCAAAAGTGCCCAGTCCGTCGTTCGAAGAACAAATGGACAAGCTTATAAGGGAAGCGGATCAAAAAGTCCGGGACGATCATAACCGCGAAATGGTCATCTATGAGAAAGCCAAAACGCAACGCCTCCTCCAACAGGCCGTGAAAGATGAAAAGGCCGCTCCCTGTCAACCTGTTATAAAGAAGGCTCGACACAAAAGCAGAAATAAGTCGAAAGGCCAAAAAGGCGCTCAACAACAACAAAGCAGGGCTAAGAAGCCACGCAAAGGGGAGTCGAGCGTCATTGATCTATCCCTCATGAAGAAAATGGGTCGAGCGTACTCGTTTCCTCGGGACAAGACGAGAAAGATACTTGATCTTGCTCTAAAGCATCAAATGCTTACACTTCCGGAGTCAAAAAACCCCGAACGAGCAGGTGAAGTCTCTAACCCAAATTATTGCTCTTACCATCGAGTAATAGGGCACCCTCTCGAAGACTGCTTCACCTTTAAGAATTGGGTCGAAGATCAGTACCAGCTTGGCAAGTTCGCTCTGTCTGACAACTGGAGGGTAACACCGCCACAAAAGCACGAACCCAAAGCCACAAGAACAGAGCCAACTCCATATTGGGATTGGAAGCGGATTCGTACCTGTCACATGATAACAATATTAAAAGAAGAGCCTGAGGACATAGATGAGCTCCCCTGGTGCTTCGAAAATAGCAACGATGAGGTGATCTCAGAATTCCCACCAGCGCCAAAAGAACTGGAAGATAGAATCCATACCACTGCAGATAACCTCAAGAAAATTGAGTTGGGGACGGCAAACGATCCACGGCCGACATTCATCAGCGAGCTACTATCTGAAGAAAGGGTATCTGCGTTAAAGGACGTGCTCCTACAGCATAAAGATTGTTTCGCATGGAACTACTCCAAAATGCCGGGATTAAATCCAGAAATTGCTGTGCACAGATTGGCGATATCTCCGGACGTCAAGCCAGTCAAACAGGTGCCGAGGAGAATGCGGCTCGAGCTTGAGATGAGCATTAATGCTGAGGTTAAGAAGCTGATCGACTCTGGCTTCATCCAGGAAGTTCAATACCCTGAATGGATCGCCAACATCGTCCCGGTGATGAAGAAAAATGGGACAGTGCGTATATACGTAGACTTCTGGGATCTTAATAAAGCTTGCCCGAAAGACGATTTCCCAGTGCCAGTCACCGAACTGATGATAGACAATACGTCCACTCATGAGGTTTTCTCCTTCATGGACGGCTCATCAGGGTATAATCAGATAAAGATGCATCCAGAAGACCAGAAGCACACCGCCTTCAGGACTCCTCTGGGTATATTCTGCTACAAGGTGATGCCCTTCGGTTTAAAGAATGCTGGTGCCACCTACCAAAGGGCCATGACGAAGATCTTCGATGACCTTATACACGAAATCGTCGAATGCTATATCGACGACCTCGTGGTTAAAAGCAAATCATACGAGGAACATCTCGAGCACCTAAAAACTGTATCTCAACGCCTACGACAATACAACTTGAATATGAACCCGCTCAAGTGTGCATTCGGAGTTTCCTCAGGCAAATTCCTGGGATTCATTGTTCGACACCGAGGTATTGAAATAGATCCGTCAAAGATCAAAGCGATCATGGAAATGCCTCCGCCGAGAATTCTCAAACATTTGCGATCTCTCCAAGGGAAGCTCGCATACATACGGCGATTTATATCCAACATTTCAGGCAAGTGCCGTCCCTATAGCCACCTGATGAAGAAGGGAACCCCGTTTGTCTGGGACCAAAAATGCCAAAGCTCACTAGACGAGATCAAGCAATACCTGCAGAACCCGCCGGTGTTGGCTGCTCCGGTCAAGGGAAAACCCCTCATTCTTTATACAACCGCCCTCGAAGGTTCCTTAGGCGCATTATGGGCACAAGAGAACGATCAAGGGAAAGAAAGAGCACTCTACTACTTAAGTCGAGTTCTGCTGGGGGCAGAAAGCAACTACTCCCCCATTGAAAAGCACTGCCTGGCGTTGATTTTTGCGATAACAAAGCTCAGGCACTATGCGTTGGCGCATGAAGTCCGTCTCATTTCAAAGGTGGACCCCCTTAAATACTTGATGTCAAAGGCCATATTGACGGGACGACTCGCTAAATGGGCCCTGCTCTTAATGGAGTTCTCGATAACCTATCAACCTCTCAAGACAGTGAAAGGCCAGGCCATCGCCGACTTCCTCGCTGAGCATCCGATACCCGCCGATTCTCCTCTGAATTGCGATCTTCCAGACGAACATGCGTTTGATGCGATCAACGGTGATAATACCCGATGGGAGCTTTATTTCGACGGAGCATCCTCCGTGAAGAAGCGCAAACAAAGTACCCCTATAATTAAATCGGGGGTCAGACTCATCTTTATAACTCCACAAGGAGGGATAATGCGCTACGCGTTCTCCCTAACAGAGCCGAGGACAAATAACGAAGCCGAATACGAAGCTCTGATAGCAGGCCTCGAGATCGCCATTGACATGGGAATTGAAAACCTCCTCATATACGGAGATTCTCAACTGGTCGTTAGTCAAGTAAACGGAGACTACCAAACGTGCAAGCCAGAATTGGTAAAGTACGGCGAAAAGGTTCAACAACTGTTGACCCAAATTCCCTCTTATACTTTAGAGAACATACCGCGCGCGGAAAACAGCAAAGCAGACGCGTTGGCCAAACTTGCTAAAGAATTGGCTGACGAGAACCTCAATGACGTTAGAATCGTGATACAAAGCCGTCGGGTGCTTGCCTCAGCAGAAAGATCTCCAGAATCATCCGAAGAAAAAGGAGCGAGCGAGCAGACGACCCTGCAAGTAAAAGATTGGGAAAACGCCGAGGATTGGAGAGAAATCTTCATAGACTACTTTAAATCCCACCGAATGCCTGAAGAAGCGTCCATAAGACATCAGCTCATGAAGCGAGCTCTATCTTTCGCCTTCGTCAACGATACTCTGTACAAGAGATCATTTGATTCTCTGTGGCTGAGATGCTTAGGACCTGACGAAGCAAAAAGGGTCGTCCAAGAAGTTCACGACGGACTCTGCGGTTCTCACCAAGCAGGCCCGAAGATGAAGCTGAAGATCAAACGGATGGGCTACTACTGGCCCACGATAATCCAGGACTGACTCGAATATGCGAAGCAATACCACTCATGCAAAATTCATGGGGACTTCATCCACCAGCACCCAAATCCTCTCCATCTAACGGTGGCTAACTGGCCATTCGAAATGTGGGGAACTGACATAGTCGGCCCCATCGAACCAGCATCGTCTAGAGGACATCGTTTCATCCTGGCGACAACTGACTACTTCTCTAAATGGGCAGAAGCGATACCGTTAAGAGAAGTGAAGACGGAAAATATCCTCCATTTCTTTAAGACGCACGTCCTATATCGGTTTGGAACTCCACGACGGATCATCTCCGATAACGGGCCAGCTTACAGAAGCCACAAGATCAGTCGCTTCGCGCAGCAGCACAATATAGACTGGAGATATTCTTCAGTTTACAATCCGCGAGCTAATGGTTTAGCTGAAGCCTTCAACAAGACTTTGACAAAGATCATAAAGAAAACGGTATCACAAAATAAGAAGGACTGGCACGAGAGGCTGCAAGAAGCTCTCAGGGCATATCGAACTACGTTCAAGACGGCCACAAGCACAACGCCGTACGCGTTGGTGTTCGATACAGAAGCAGTACTTCCCCTCGAGATAGAGCTACCCTCTCTACGAATGGCGGTCCACTACGAGCTGACGGACGAAGAAAATACTCACCTTCGGCTTGAGGAGCTTGACGCCCTTGATGAAACCCGGCTCATAGCGCAACAAAATCTAGAAGCTTACAAAGCAAAGATAACGCGCTCATATGAAAGATTGACTCGACCGAGGACATTCCGGCAAGGCGAACTTGTGCTAGTGGTCAAAAAGCCTATGATCCACAATCGCGCCAAGCGGGGGAAATTCGAGCCAAACTATGAAGGCCCGTACATCATAGACAAAGTCTACCACGGTGCGGCCTATCTACTCATGGATATGCACGGTGAAAGGCCTTTCAGGCCGATAAACGGTCGCTTCCTAAAGAGATACTACGCTTAATGAGCCACAGCCTAGGCCAATGATAGATGACGACGACTATGTACGCTCGCTATCTTCCTAAGCTCAAACTCTATCAACAGTAACCAGCCTTCTCAACGACGGACCGAAACGTCCTTAAACTAATAGCAGACCGAAACGTCTTTAAACTACTACCGCAACATTCTTAGGCTGACGAGACGAATAAAAAAAATAAAGAAAGAAAAAAGTATAATAAATAAAAACGGTATGTCCATAAGCAAAAGGGGCACGGATGAAAACCCGAAAGGGCTCCGTGAGTAAAAACAGCAGGGCTACCGGCGAGTGTTCGTGAAAACCCGAAAGGGCGTGACCTCGTAAAAAAAAAGAGAAAAAGAAAATAAAAAGAATAAAAAAATACGGTATGTCCATAAGCAAAATGGGCACGGATGAAAACCTGAAAGGGCTCCGTGAGAAAAAACAGCAGGACTACCAGCGAGTGTTTGTGAAAACCTGAAAGGGCGCAACCTCGTTAAAGGACACTTACATGGTCCTCACGACCTTGTAAGGAGAAACCACCCGCGTGAGATCCTTACGACTCACAAAGGAGCAACACACTTAGGGATCCCCATGATTCCTAAGGAGAAAATACACTTGCGAGATCCTCACGACTCGTAAGGAGAACTCTCTTATGGGACCCTCACGGCTCATAGGATTTGAAAGTCTTAAGTTACAGAGACCTCAACCTGTGCTTAAGCAATCCCCACAATTTCCGATATTGCCCTTCAAGTAGCTCAATACTGACTCTTGTATACAATCCATAGGCGCGAATAAACATTTCCCTAACCAAGATCCATCCGTGACTGGGGATATGTTAGCACGACCCTTGTAAGTCCTCTCGATTTACAAGGAGAAAACCCTCCTGTAGGATCCTTACGACTTACAGAGGAAACAAACACTTAGGAATCCTCACGATTCCTAAGAAGAAAATACACCTATAAGATCCTCACGACTTGTAGGGAGAAATACATTTGTGAGAACCTTACGGCTCATGAAGTTAAAAGCCTTAGCCGACAGGACCCTAACCCTGATCGCTAAGCCACCTTTGTTCGATATCGACATAGGCAGATGATGATTCGCTCCTGGCAATATCCCAGTTGCAGTGGTGCTGATGCCGAAATCGGTGTCTAATTTCAGGTTTACGGCGAAAAGCCGATAGGCCGCACATGCACACGAAATAGCCGAAATGATGGGGCAACTTGCAATAAAAGGCAGCAAGTAAAAATGTATGCATGCAAAATAGCCGAAATGATTGGGCAACTCGCAATAAAAAGCAGCGAGTAAAAATAAAATAAATAGCCGAAATGATTGGGCACCGCGAAAAATAGCCGAAATGATTGGGCAATCGCGACCTTCGCGATATAAAAGCTGAAATGATAGAGCATCGCGGAGATAAAACAAAAAAAGAAGAAGAAGAAAGTGAAGAAAACTTTGACCCTACAGTTAAGATCACATCGATCCCTGTATACAATCCAAGGGCGTAAACAAAGAGGGAACCGTACTTTCCCAACAGGCTCCGCCAGAAGACGAAGCCAAATCTCGACGGTTCAGTCCAACTCCGAAGAAACCAGTGTCTTCAGCAAATTCCTCGACTCACGGATACAAACACTCTTTGACGAGAGCCTCCTGATCCGCGTCGACTCGCAGAGCCACCAGCGCCTCCGTGGGAAATCCTCGACTCGTTTCAAACCCCAAGGAAACAAATAATCCTTGGCGCCAGGGAAATAAATAATCCCTAGCAAACTCCTCGACTCACGGATACAAACACTCCTTGACGAGAGCCTCCTGATCCGCGTCGACTCGCAGAGCCACCGGCGCCTCCGTGGGAAATCCTCGATTCGTTTCAAACCCCAAGGAAACAAATAATCCTTGGCGCTAGGGAAACAAATAATCCCTAGCAAATTCCTCGACTCACGGATACAAACAGTCCTTGACGAGAGCCTCCTGATCTGCGTCGACTCGCAGAGCCACCAGCGCCTCCGTGGGAAATCCTCGACTCGTTTCAAACCCCAAGGAAACAAATAATCCTTGGCGCTTGGGAATCAAATAATCCCTAGCAAACTCCTCGACTCACGGATACAAACACTCCTTGAAGAGAGCCTCCTGATCCGCGTCGACTCGCAGAGCAACCAGTGCCTCCGTGGGAAATTCTCGACTCGTTTCAAACCTCAAGGAAACTAATAATCCTTGGCACTTGGGAAATAAATAATCCCTAGCAAACTTCTCGACTCACGGATACAAACACTCCTTGACGAGAGCCTCCTGATCCGCGTCGACTCGCAGAGCAACCAGTGCCTCCGTGGGAAATCCTCGATTCGTTTCAAACCCCAAGGAAACAAATAATCCTTGGCGCTTGGGAAACAAATAATCCCTAGCAAACTCCTCGATTCACGGATACAAACACTCCTTGACGAGAGCCTCCTGATCCGCGTCGACTCGCAGAGCAACCAGTGCCTCCGTGGGAAATTCTCGACTCGTTTCAAACCCCAAGGAAACAAATAATCCTTGGTGCTTGGGAAACAAATAATCCTTAGCAAACTCCTCGACTCACGGATATAAACACTCCTTGACGAGAACCTCCTGATCCGCGTCGACTCGCAGAGCAACCAGTGCCTCCGTGAGAAATCCTCGACTCGTTTCAAACCCCAAGGAAACAAATAATCCTTGGCGCTTGGGAAACAAATAATCCCTAGCAAACTCCTCGACTCAAGGATACAAACACTCCTTGACGAGAGCCTCCTGATCCGCGTCGACTCGCAGAGCCACCAGTGCCTCCGTCGGAAATCCTCGACTCGTTTCAAACCCCAAGGAAACAAATAATCCTTGGCGCTTGGGAAACAAATAATCCCTAGCAAATTCCTCGACTCACGGATATAAACACTCCTTGACGAGAGCCTCCTGATTCGCGTCGGCTCGCAGAGAAACCAGTGTCTCCGCGGAAAATTCCCGATTCGTCTCAACTTGCAAATGAAGCCTCAGGCAGCAGGGACTAAAAAACTTGCTTCCTGAACAATAGGACCCTGCAATTCAATCCAAAATGGTCTCTTGCATACTATTCACGGGTCTCACTCTCCAAGATCGAGTTTCGACAAGGAGGGAAACAACCGCGTACGAGTCCTCTCGACTCGTAAGATGGAAAAATTCTCTTATAGGATCCTTACGACTTATAAGAGAAAACCACACTTAGGAATCCTCACGATTCCTAAGGAGAAAAACCCACCTACGAGATCCTCTCGATCCGTATGGAGAAGAATCTCTATGAGACCCTCACGGCTTATGGAGTTAAAAAGTCTTACGCAACAGATCTGAACCTGCGGCCTGAGCCATCGCTATCCCTTGGAGAAATCTAGATGCTTACTCTGTTATCTATCGACCTTGCTTATTAACACAGCATACCGAGAATAAAAGAAAAAAGAAAGCGACGGAAAGAGCATCTGATCTACATTTGATCAAGCATTCGAGACACATTTATTTATGCAAAAGATTCAGAACAAAAGATAAGACAGGCTAAGAAAAACAAAAAATTTCATTAATATCGCCAGAAGTTCTTACAATCATAAAAGCAATAAACTAAAAATATTATTACAAGGGAATAACCTCGAACCAATGGTATGGATTGAGGAACTCAAAAGCTACTCTATCTATGACTTTCCAGGCCTCACGGACCATCCTAGTATGCTTTCTTTCACGAGCACAAGCGTCAGGATCCCCCCTGATGTCTTCCACCCTCCGATAAGCAGCGAGTATGGCGGACTGTTGAAAGACCTCGTGCAAGAGATCGATAAGACTGTCTCGTCGTCTCTTCGAGATAAAGTTCAACAGGTACACCGAGTGCACCTTGTCCTCAGCAGCATCCAACGCCCTAAGCGGCACGCCGGAACAGAAGAGGGGAAGCGCTTCCCAGATGGCTCCCACGATAAGCTTAAGGAGGGAGGAACGTCGGGGGAGCAGTGGACCATTATACTCGTCGAAGCGACTCATTATTTCAGTGCACTCCTCGTTTGTGAACTCCCGATTTTGAGAGCGGCCAAGTCGGCGGATGTACCCATACGAGATGATCTCGTTAAGGGCATACATGTGGGCGTTCATGGTTCCTGTGAAAGAGAGTCAACAGAATTATCAGAAAGATTGATTAAGCAAAACGATATAATGCACTGAAGAATAAAATGCCATCTTCAAACTCTAAGATCAATTAAACACTCTTAAGAATTCTTTTAAATCAGAGGGATCTATGTTTTGCCAAAGATGCAAGTTTCTGTTCATGGGTTGAGAAACCCTGAAACAGATTCCTGAGAGCGAAGCTCTATTTGACGAAACCCCAAAAGGATTTTCTTTAGATCAAAGATCTATAAGAGCAAGGCTCTGTTAATTAAACTTAATTTAATTTAAATTACCTAGAGTGATTCTAAGTTCTGAACTTCGAAGTTCTTAAGCAAGAGCAGGGCTCTGAGAATCAAAATTCTTGAAAGTTGTAAGAATTTTCTAAGGACCAAGGGTCCTATTTATTGGCGCCTGCGCCCCTTCAACTTATCAGTTGATCCAAAGGCTGGGAGCTTGCCACCGCTGCACTCACGTGCGCGCCACGTGAGCGCAACGGTGGGGGGGCATTTGTTTCCCCCAATCAGAGCAAGGCTCTGTTTGAATTTCAAAAATTCAAAATAAATGAAGCAACGCTTCGGATCCTCTGCGCTGAACGCAGGACGCCACGTGTCTGGCGCAGACGCATCAGCGCAGCCCCCGAGGCAGCGCAACCAATCAGAGCAAATCTCTGTTTAAAACAAAAAAGTAAAGGAAGCAACGTTTCAGTTGCGCAAACGCTGCGCTGCGTGACACGTGTCTGCGCAGTTGCGCAAGTACAGCTGCGCAAGCGCTGCATTGCGCGACACGTGTCTGCGCAGTTGCGCAAGCACAGCTGCGCAAGCGCTGCGCTGCGCGACACGCGTCAAGCGCTGGGGAGTTGCGCAAAACAGAATGGAGATTTAAAGAAATCTTTCTGTTCTTGTTAAAACAAGAAGATTTTCTTCTGTAAAGCAGAGGCCTTTGGATCAAAGATCCAACGGTGAGAGAGATTCCCCAAATCACTCAGAGAAAGATCTCTTTAACAAATTTAACTAATTTATGAGCAACTATAAAAAAGACCCTAGACCTCAATTCAAAGGGGAGGAACATTTTTTTCTGGAAAAAAAGAGAACTCTGAAAAACTCCTCAAGAACAAAAAGGTAAAAACCTTTAGAAGAAGAAAAAGTTCTCTTATGAACAGATCATAGATCTAAAAACAAGATCAATGATCTTCAATAAAAATAAAATGAAATAAAATAGTGCTCAGCACTTTTTATGAACCTTTGGTTCCTGAAATAAAAAGAAAAACTTGTTTTTCTTTGATCTAAACTAGATCAAGGAAATGAATAGTGCTTTTCACTTCTTTTATGAACCATTGGTTCTTAAATCTAAAAGATTCTTAAATCATAGTGCCTTGCACTTGCAAACTGCACTGTTGCGCTCCTGGATTGGCGCAAGCCACCAGAGCGCGCCACGCGTCAGCAGCGCAGGCGCGGCGCATTAGCGCAGCGCACTGCGCTTACGCGATACGTGTCAACACTACAAGCGCTTGCGCTCTCTGACTGGCGCAAAGCGCCTGACAAATGCAAGTCATTTCTTAAAGGGCCAAGCCCAAATCAAAAATACCAAGTATGCCTAATTAAATTGATGCTCTGCATCATTTATAAATGGGCAGAGCCCAAGCAAAATAATAAGAATGCTATGCATTTAAAAAAAAAGGGCAGAGCCCAAAACAAATTGATGCTTCGCATCCTTTATGGGTAGAGCCCAAATAAAAATAAAAATAAATGCAATGCAAAAGCAAATAAAATGTTGAACATTTTCAACTGGACTTAGCCCAATTTTGGTCGTAAGTCCTCAAATTAAATTGACTGAGCAAGATTGCTCTCTTAAATCAATTTACTACCGGTTCGAGGGTACATCTCCGAAATCCTCTGACACCCATCGTTGTAATCCTTCAACAACGTCAGAGAGGTGACGGGTCCCGACGACCACACACGTATATGGACTGCGGGGTCCTTAAACTCGTGGACCGAAACGTTCTTAAACTAATGTCAGACCGAAACGTTCTTAAACTAATGATGGACCACCACGTCCCTAAACTGGAACATAGACCACCACGTCCCTAAACTGGCGATAGACCCCCACGTCCCTAAACTGGAACATGGACCCCTACGTCCCTAAACTGGAATATGGACCCCTACGTCCCTAAACTGGAACAATAGAGCCCCCAAATACTCTTTTGTCGGATCCAAACGATCCCGTTAAGTTGATCTTAGTCTCAAATCAGACTAACGTATCCTTGACAAACGTTTAAGTTGATCTTAGCCTCAATATGGATAATGTATCCTTAAACTAAAACACAAAACCCAAATCTAAGTAAATACGGATTTGGACTAATCCACGTCTTACGGGCGACGGCATTACTCAGTCTCCGTATACAATCCACGGGCAACCACAAACAAAACAAACATACACGACACGAAGTGAAATTCTGGAGAAGGAGAAAGTTGTTACCGCGACGCGGTAATGTAATTAACTGCAGGGGTTTGCGCCTGCAGGGAAGAGCGTCCCCACAATCAAAAACCCCTCACCCTGAGGGGGAATCTAACGAAGTCTGCTACATCGGCCGCATCCGTCTAAACCTTCGATACACGGTGCCATAAATCAACTTGTTATCTTCGGAGAGGTGGACGGATAAAACCATATAGCATCTGCCCCGAATCTCAGGCAAGACGTCCTCGCGTCGTCGGCCGCCATTCGGAGGGGAACAAGCATTCTTTTAGTTTTGGCTGAAAGAGCGACCTCCCATGGAGCTTCTTCTATGAAAGAGCATGATGCCTTCGGTATGTCCGTATTCTTGGGAGCATGTGGCTGTGGTGGGTTCACCTTCCAATTCTCAGACAACGCAAACTTGCCTTGTTGATATTGTTCCTCGATCCATCCCTTAAAACGAAGCAATCTTCAATTGGATGGCTTACCGTTTGATGGTAAGGGCAATAATTGACTATTAGCCTCGCCGGGTTGCAATGCTCGTTTCGGATTCGGCAGATTGATGAGCCTGTTGCGCACCTCTAGTTTGAACAGTCTCTTCATTTTGTCCCAAGGGAACGAATAAGGACGCTTCATTTTCTCAGTATAGTATCGCCGTCTCTCCTCTAGTTGATCCGTTAGTTTCGGGGCACTGGGCTGCTATTGAGTATTTGCAACGAATGTCGTCTTCGCTTTGCCCTTTTCGTTCCGCGGCTCCGGCTTCGGAGGAGACGGTCTATGACCTATCTGGTCCATTTGGGCCAGTTTATCGATCAAGGCTTGGAACGTGGTCGGTTTGAAGAACATCATGAATTGGGAAATAGTTGCCTGAGGGTCCAGAGTGCCCAAGAACATGCCCACTGCCTGCGCTTCCTCGATGCGCTGCTCACATTTTGACCATAAATTTCGCCACCGTATTGCGTATTGTACCCAAGTTTCGCCTGGCTTCACCCTGGCGTTAATTAATGCGGTAATCGGGGTACGCTCGCTAGCGCTCGCGAATCTCTGTGTAAACAGCAGTTCCATTTCCGTAAATGTCTTGACATAGTCGTTTGGAAGTTCGGAATACCACTCGAATGCCGTCTCTGACAAGCTACCAACAAACTGGCGGAGTAGAAGTTTATCGTCACCTCCGGTGTTGCCGCACAAGGCTCTGAATTGAGCGACGTGCTGATGCGGATTTCCCGTCTCTTTATACACATGAAATTTAGGGATCGTATATCCCGGCGGGTGCTTTATTTGGTCATACCAGCCTGGATATGGTCGTCCAGTTTTAACAATTTGACTGGCTGCTTCATTCGCCTGGTGAGCTCGTATTTGCTGAGCAATGTAGTCATCCAGAGCGGCCTAGGAGATGTTTCCTCTTTGGCTGCTGAAAGAGCCGGAGGAGGGTTCGATGTCTCTCCTCTGTCGTCTTCAATGATGATCAGGGGGTCTTCAGCTGGAGGTTCTGGCTGTAACATCATCCCAGCCATGTCTTGGAACAAGAGAGCCATTCGTTTTATATTGGCTGCCTGTTCCGCAGCCTCCTTTTCTTTCCTCTCGAGCATTCTTCGGAGGAACTCGGTATCAGTTTCTTGTTCCCAACGCTGATCCGAGGTTTCTGTATTTTCCCTTGGCCCAGTAAGTGCGGCCATCACAGTCAGCATCACCAGAAGTTTCTGCTGCTGTTGTTCCCGAGCCTTCGTTATTGACCGGGTAAGCGGTCGATGTCCCGTAGAAGCACGGCTTTCTTCCTTTCCGAAAGCCATATAAACAGTATGTACCATCATGCCCCCAGACTTGGGGCTTTTGGGCCCAGCATCTTTGTGGTTCGCTGCGGTCACAGGAGCTTTCTCTGGCCTTCTTCTTTTGTGAGCAGTTGAAATCGAGGGGGCCATTGCAGCGGGCACCCAGGTAGCTGTCGCTTTTTATGGCTTGACAGGATGGTTCTCTTCTCGCTGAACTTTTATCTTTTTCAGTCGGCGAGAGTAATCTTGATCAATCACCGACTCCTGGACATGTCGCCAGACTTTGTAAATTTTGGAGGACAGCCGCTGAGGGGGGCTGCTCCGGCTTCTTCTCTGGAGCATTCTCCACGGGTGGAGGAGATCTCTTCAGCACTGCAGTAGGAGTTTCTGCGCACTTTGTTAAGAAGTTCAAAGCTGTTCCCGGTTGGAACAGCAGCATCGATCTCCACCGTTGGAGCTGGTGAAGTAAATCCAGATGGAGAGCAGCCCCCAGCCTTCCGTACTCGGCGCAAGTGACGACGGCGAGCATGTCGCGCAGATGCTGTTGGTTCAGCTATGGGGATGGCTTTGTCATGCCCCCTGTTCTGGTGAGACGCTGCTGGTACCGGTCTCTTGAAGACCGACGTCCGTTGAGCAGCAGTATCCAATCTGTCAAAGACAGACCTTTGGATAGGAACGGGAGCCGGAGTGGCCAGCCTCGTAAAGACTGATCTTTTGATGGGAGAAGCTTCTTTAGTGACCTCAAGAGCGGGAATGGCTATCCTCTTTGGGATGACTGCTTCAGGTATCGTAGGCATCTTGACGGGCCCATTGGAATTCAGGCTCAGCCTATCGAAGACTGATGCTGTCGGCTTGGCATTGGATGACCCGTTGAGAGGGGACATGGTGGTAGTGAGCCGATCAAAGACCGACTTCTTCTGCGCTTCTTGCGGCAGCGGGATGTTAACGCTCACTGGTGGGAGCATGGTCCTGAAGAACAACTCGGTGGTAGCCTGCGTTACCTGCTCTACCGGCATTGTGAACAGGGAAGCCGCCAGGGGCCCGTAAGTTACACCTCCAGATGAGGCGGAACGGGAGTTGCAGTTGCAGATGGAGCATTTTGTGCAGGTAGATGCCATTTATCTCTCGTTTTCTGCACGGAGCAAGACACCAAATCTTAGTACCTCGAATCCAAGGGCAACCATATCAAACCGCGATTCGTTTGCGAACACGACACACGAAGTGTGGAGTAGAAAGAGGAAAAGGTCCCACCGGGCATGCCAGAATCTGTTCCCCGCCGAAAACACGGGAAGACGCGATGAACGTCTTGCCTGAATTTCAGGGCAGATGCTAATTGGTGCTATCCGTCCACCTCTCCGAAGATGCCAAGTTGATTTATGGCACCGTGTATCGAAGGTTTAAACGGATGCGGCCGATGTAGCAGACTTCGTCAGATTCCCCCTCGTTGAGGGGTTTTTGATTGTGGGGACGCTCTTCCCTGCAGGCGCAAGCCCCTGTAGTTAATTACGCTGCCGCATTGCGGTAACTACTTTCTCCTTCTCCAGATGGTCACTTCATGTCGTGGGTGTTTGTTTTGTTTTTTGGTTGCCCGTGGATTGTATACGGAGACTAATTTATGTTGTCGCCCGTAGGGCGTGGATTAGTCCAAATCCGTATCTTCTCAGATTTGGGTTTGGGGGTTGGGTTTAAGGATACGTTAGTCTCATTTGGGACTAAAATCAACTTAAACGTATGTTAAGGATACGTTAGTGTAATTTTTAGACTAAGATCAACTTAACAGGATCGTTTAGATCCAACAAGAGAGTAATTGGGCTCTATTTTTTAGTTTAGGGATATTGCGGTCCAATGTTAGTTTAAGGATATTACGGTCCAATGTTAGTTTAAAGACATCACGGTCGAGGTTAAGGACATCATAGTCCGTGAGTTTAAAGACCTCACAGTCAAGATTAAGGACATCATAGTCCGTGAGTTTAAAGACTTCACAGTCAAGGTTAAGAACATCATAGTCCGCGAGTTTAAAGACCTCACAGTCAAGGTTAAGGACATCATAGTCCATGAAATGTATGGTTTTCGGGACCCGACACCTCTCTGAAGACGTTGAAGGATTACAACGACAAATATCAAAGGAGTGAAGAGATGTACCCTCGAACCGAAGTGGATTGGGTGATCTGTAGTCCAATTTGGAACTAAGATCCATCAATTAGATTATGAGCACATTGGCTCAGTTAAATCTGAATTGACGACTTATGGCCAGTTTGGGCTAAGTCCAATTAAATTTGAAATGTTGGCCCCTTGTTGGACCATTAGACATTTGTCTGGGTTCAGCCCCTCATTATTTAGCAATGCTAAACCAGAGTTTTAAGGGCTCTGATAACATTTTTGTCTTTTGACTGAACATTAAACATTATAGCTCTGGATTTTACTCTGCATGTCATATGAAATGATCAATTTTGAGATTCAGTTGAAGGAGAGGCTTGCCTCTGGAAAACTTAGCCAATTTGGCTAAAATTGGCTTTAAAATAGTGTTAAGCACTAGAGGACATCTGGTGGTCATGTGTCCTCACGTGATGTATCTAAAACAGTGTTAAACACTGGAGACGAAATTCTCAAAATAGTGTTAAACACTAGAAAGGAAGGGGTCACGTGGGGGCACGTGAGGGCACCCAGAGGTGGGGCCAGATCTCCTTTACTTTGTTCTCAGAACTGCAAATAAGTGTTAAACACTTTTAGTTTTCATAGCCATCACGTGTGGGCACGTGATGGGTACTCATGCATTGATTTATTAGAATGTTTATTAGGGGTCACGTGAGGACACGTGAGAGCGCCCAAAGCCAGCATTGCCTTTGCTTTTGTTTTCTTTATTTTGGAAGTCACGTGGGAGCACGTGAGGCATTGCCTCCAAGCTTTTTCCTTCTCATTTTGGGGGATTTGTTCAGGGGTCACGTGGGGGCACGTGACCTAGTTTTATTCTTTCTTTCTGATCACTGCGGATTGGGGTCACGTGTCATCACGTGACCAATGTTCTTTACGTGCATGGAGATCTTTCAAGTCTTTTTATTTTAAGAATTAAATTCTCTGTAGGGTTAAACCCTAATTATGTTCTTACAGGAATTAAATTCCTATGTATGTGGAAGACTTAAATTCTTATATAGGGTTAAACCCTAGTTCTGTCTTGGAGGAATTAAATTCCTATGAATTAGGAGAATTGAATTCTCATATAGGGTTAAACCCTAGTTTTATTTGGGAGGAATTAAATTCCTGTGAATTTGGGAGAATTAAATTCTCATATAGGGTAAGACCCTAGATTTATTTGGGAGGAATTAAATTTCTGTGAATTTGAGAGAATTAAATTCTCATATAGGATTAAACCCTAGTTTTATTTGGGAGGAATTAAATTCATGTGAATTTGGGAGAATTAAATTCTCTAAACTCAATTATCCCTCTAAGTTTTGGATCTGCATGGGAGAATCTCCCCGATGAGAATTAAATTCTCAACCTGTGGAGAGATTTTGCTTCTGCAGATTTTCAACCAAAAGAAGAACTAAGTTCTTTTGCAGAAGAGTTAAACTCTTAGATTGAGAATTAAATTCTCTTTTTGTTTTATGGAGCTTTGATCTCTTTCCCCTTTCTCACCTAGGGTTTCTTTTCTTGAGAATTAAATTTTCCATTCTTTTCTCTCTGCTATTTTTTTTTCTTCAGAAAATTCCAAGATCAAAAAATCTATCTTCTTTCTCCTCTTCTTGGATCCTATTTATACGAGAAGGAAAAGAATCAATTTGTTTAGTGAATCTTTCATTGAAAGATTTTGTTTGTTTTTGTAACTAACATGATCTCAGTGAATTTTATTCACCATTGGATTTTTAATCCAAAAGATATTCTGTTTGTTATTCTTGATGGAATTTAGGGAAATCTTTCCTTGTATAAAATCTTTCCATAAATTGGTGATTTTTAATCACCATTGGATTTTTAATCAACGATGCTCCACTTTACAAAGCATAATCATTTTTGTTTGGAAATATTTAAAGAAATACTTTCCCAGTTAGGGTCTTTGATTTTCCTTAATTAGAATTTAATTCTATTAACTCATAAGGCTTTTAAAGCCCATCACGTGTTGGCACGTGATCCCAACGTTTGACCATTGAAATAGAATTTAATTTTATCAATTAAAGAGATGAGGGACCTGTCACATGTTGGCACGTGACCCTCTTTTATTCAGAATTTAATTCTGCCTTTTAACATAGCTAAAAGACCATCACGTGTCCGTGTGAGCACGTGATGCCCCATTGGGGTCTTTCCTTAGCTGTTTTGTTACATTTTTGTTTGATTATAATTTAATTCTATAAAGTAGAGATCACAGGAAACAATCACGTGTCAACACGTGACCCTTGGTCACGTGTGAACACGTGATACCTCATTGAGGTGTTTCCTGATTTTTATCAGGGAACAATGTATTCATGGATTTGGGCAAGAATTGTAACTTTAATCACAAATTAATATACTAATATACGTGGGGTGTTGGAGTAATTTGAGTATGAATCCAACAGAATCTCAGGAGTCCTATTACTAAAATAATATTGCTGTGGTACCGGGCTGAAACGGTACAAATAATGTTGTTGTGGTACCGGGCTGAAACGGTACATCACGAATTCATGAATGATGGCCCGTGTTTTCAAGCCCCTGGATGATAGCCTGTTGGGTTTGGAATACTTCAATAACAATTGAAGTCCCGTTATTTTGGGGTCGTGATTTCTTGCCCGTGGACGATAGCTGTAACGCCCCACGCTCCAGTACAGAGAGTATTGTCCGCTCTGGCCAAAACCGCACGGTTTTATCCTTCGGAGCGAACCGGACTCGATCAGGGGCCACTTCTCAGGAGGTCACCCATCCTAGAACTTCCCTGGCTCGAGCACGCTTAACTACGGAATTCTTAAGCTCCTGTAGTGCCGGTTCACTTAAAAGGCGTCTCTGTAATTGAGAGTGGTATCATTACATTTATAATACAGTTCGGTCCTCTTTCGGAATGTGTTTCAAAAATTCTTCATTGTTCTACAGTAGGTCTTACGGACTCAAGAGGTGGCCCCCACGGATTCAAGAGGCGGCCCCCGCCCCGTGGCATGTCAATTGGCATAACACTTTGTTCCGTCCTAGAACTTCCCTGACTCGAGCACGCTTAACTACGGAATTCTTAAGCTCCTGTAGTGCCGGTTCACTTAAAAGGCATCTCTGTAATTGAGAGTGGTATCATTACATTTATAATACAGTTCGGTCCTCTTTCGGAATGTGTTTCAAAAATTCTTCATTGTTCTACAGTGGGTCTTACGGACTCAAGAGGTGGCCCCCACGGATTCAAGAGGCGGCCCCCGCCCCGTGGCATGTCAATTGGCATAACACTTTGTTCCGTATGGCACTTTGTTCTGTGAGCAAGAACCGGGTTCCGATATTCTCCCCACCTTTGAACAATAGTTCGTCCTCGAACCACAAATCTACTACTGAGGGACCTGCATAGGCCACCATAAATGTAACGCCCCATGCCCCAGTACAGAGAGTATTGTCCGCTCTGGCCAAAGTCATACGGTTTTGTCCTTCGGAGCTAACCGGACCCGACCAGGGGCCACTTCCCAGGAGGTCACCCATCACAGAACTTTCCGGGCTCGAGCACGCTTAACTACGGAGTTCTCAAGCTCCTGTAGTACCGGTTCACTTAAAAGGTACCTCTGTAATTGAGGGTGGCATCATTACATTTATAATGAAGTTCGGTCCTCTTTCAGAATGTGTTCCGAAGATTTCCCACTGTTCTACAGTGGGTCCCACAGACTCAAGAGATGGCCTCCATGGATTCAAGAGGTGGCCCCCGCCCCCATAGCATGTCAATTGGCATGGCACTTTGTTCCGTGAGTAAGAACCGGGTCCCGACAATAGCCTTGGGTTCGATAATACTCTTGAGATTGGTTGACATTCACACTTGAACTCACGTTAGTTAATTTTACCCTTTTAGAGACTTTTTAGGATATTTACATTCACTTCATGTTCACTATACCTATACTCCACGGCCATATTATACTTGTTTACCATACTGATATAGTTGACATACACATTACCATACACGCTGCTATACTTGTTTACATGTTCATGATTTATATCCATGTTATACCATATATCATATTACACCCTGCATTTCATTTATATACATCACATCATCCTTTTGGGGACTTGCCGAGCGTTAGTTCGCTGACGGGCATTCCATCCATCTTTCTTTCTTTCTTGGAATGTTCATCAGGCGGTATTAAGACAGAGAAGATAGAAGCGGTCGAAAAGAAGTACAACTAGTTCGCGTCATAACCGGACGTCTAATTTCATTCAGGTTTTCATTTCATTTCAGCTTATTTACGTATACCTCCTTGTTAAGGATTTTCATGTTATCGTATCGTGTATTCAGTTATTTTGTCAATTGTGAATCTTGAATGTAATAAATAAAAGTTGGATTTCATTGTTTTGCTTATTCATGTTAGTTTATATTGTTTATAGACGCTTAGCGTATTTATTTCGAGAAATGACCTTTTTAAAATAAATACGCCGCTGGTCTCGTCACGTGCCGTTACCACTCTTTTAGGAAACGGGACGTGACAAATATAGTTTTTTTAATCTTGTCTCATTATTTTCCGCATTTACTTTCCGCAATTTCTTTTTTGTTTGACTTATGTGTTCCGTATTCTTCCACTTTTCGTTTACTTCGTTTATCCCAATGAGCGAGTAAATTCTCGTTTGTTAGGCTTTGTAGGATATGGTAGTATAATGGATGAAAAAATCACTTAACTTCATTTTAAATTTTAATTTTTATAAATTTTTGCAAAGAGAGTCTTAACCCTCTTATCCGGACGTGCTATTAGCCTATGATAGTTACGACCACGATTTGAGATTCGTTAATACTTGCTTTATTGAGGATTTAAGATAAATAGGGATCAATAGAAGGACAAGGGTCAGTAGAGGGAAACCCTAATCCCTCCAAGAATCCTAATCTACATTCATCGCTATTTCTCTAGTATTAAATAATTCAAAGATAAAAAGAATTATTTTTAAAACTGCATCCTTGAACTACTAAATCCGAAAAACCCTACAAGTTTTCTCTTATAAAATTTTCAAATCTATTTAGTATAAAACGATAAAAATCTCACTTTTCTTTATTAATTCGTCTAAAACAAGATAAGTAATTCACTATTTCTTTGTGGACAACCCGCATTCACTATCGGCTAATTATTGCGACACCGTTATTGATTGCGGTAATTAGGAAACACAAAGACACAGTTTTTCACATCAATCATGTATCGTCCATGGAATACACTAGTTGTTATAACTACTTTAGTTCATGATTTATTTATTAAATATTTTCTACAGAAAATCTGCATTTAAGTTTTTTTTTACAGATGTGGTGGTATTTGAGAATGCACAACTTGAGGCTATAATAGTGTTAATATCTTGCACGTGCGATGCACGTGTTCAAATATAAATTATGTTAATTTTTTTAATTTGAATTCAAACAAATTAGAGAAGTTTAAAACTTAGAGTGGTTAATTTTTTTCAAAATGATTCACAATGATCCTAATAGTTATTTAAAATCAGTAAAAATGATTGCATAGTTATAACTAATTCAGTTGATACTTTTATTTATTAAATATTTGTTAAAAGAAATTCTACATTTAATTTTTTTAACTACTGAAGCGGCGTTATTTGAGGTTGCGTTAGACCGTAAAATTGAAATCAATTTGAGGACTCTCAAGTTCTGTGGTTATAACAGTAGAGATGCTTGTATCTTGCATGTGCATGTGTTCAAATAAAAATTATGTTTAATTTTTTTTGAATTCCAAAAAATTAGAGAAGAGTAAAACTTTCATGGTGAGAGTGATTAATTTGTTTTCAAAATGATGCACAATTATTCTAGTAGTTATGTAAGATCGGTAGAAATGATTGTATAGTTATAACTAACTAGTGCTTTGCACGTGCGATGCACGCATGTATATTTTGAACAACATTTAGCTGTGTAAACTTATTTATTCTGGACATTACATGAATATTTCTAAATATATTTATAGTTTTTCTTAGTTTATATTAAATGAATATGTTGGTGGTAATATTAGAATTGAGAAATTTATGGGTTATACAATAAAACAAAGATATAAGGACTTGTATATAAATTTGTAAGGCATATATCCTTTTGGGCTTTTGAGTATGAGAAAAAATGTGTAATGAAAGAGAGAGAGAGAGAGAAAGGATTATTGACTTTTCATTTTATTATGTTTGTATTTTATGGTGGATGAGGTGGACATCCTCAATTCTCAACTGTGGCTGTTGGAATTGTTTTATATTTTCTATTTTTTTATTAATTAATGACATCATCATACTTCTACTTATAATAGTAAAGAAACTTTGAAAATAAAAAAATGTATTCTATACATTAAAATTAAAATGTATTAGGAAGATATGAGAGATTAGATGTTTTTTTGTCTTTTTTTTAAAGATGTGCGTGTGTGTGTGAGAGAGAGAGAAATTAAGCATTCATTTTACTTTTTGTTGGAAGGTGTAAGAAATTAGATGAGTTGGATATTTTTGTTTTTTTATAGAAGATGTGAGCAAATTTACGGTGAAGCATGAGATATTACCTTTATCTTCTTTTTTAATTTTTTTTTTGTAAAATGATCCAATAATTACATCAGCATCCAAAATGTTTGGATTATAATTGACGCGGGGAGCCCGCGTTAAGATGTTACCTTCCGTTGGTCCGTTGATGGCGGCGATGGACGGCTGGGATTGGATCTGGAGGCTGGCTCCTGAGGCGTGTGGATCTCAATGGGTTTGAGATTGTTTGCGCCGAGCTAACTGCAAGGAAGTCCCGGGGTGGTTGTACCACCGAGGATCCTCCGACGGTCAAGTTAGAGAGGAAATCCGAGCAGAGTAACGGCTTAGTGGGGGTAAAAATGGCTTACTTGGACCATCTGAAGAAGGGGTTTATATAGCGGTGGCAGCAGGCAGGCAGGCGTGAGAAACACGCCGGCCGTTACGTTCCCGACGTCACGTCCACGTAATGAGCGGAATCTCCCATTAATGGCGAGACAGGCTCGTTAATGGGGGATCGTGATGGCGTGGAATGTGGGATGTGGCCGGTAGAAATCTCGCGCATGGTGAGATTTGCGGGATGGCGGTTGCGCCTGTGAACGGTGCCGTCGGTCGGTCGGTGAGACCGAGGAAGATGACCTCGGCGGGAGAGCTCGCGGACGAGCGGGAGAGCCGAGGTATCTTAGTTCCGAGGTAACCTAGAGACGAGCTGTGAGGCCGAGGAGGCCAATTGTGCTGGCTGCTCAGAGGTGAATCAGCGCTTGTTTGTGGGACGGGCACAGGAGCGGTCTGGTCGGCCACTGTAGGTCCTTTCTTGCATGCCCCGTGATACGTCGTCTGCCACGTGTCGTGATCTGGGAGATCGCCGATATCGAGCATCATCATTAGCCTCCCACTCTCGTCCCGACCAGCCGACGGGTCGGGTCAAGAGTGGTCTGCCAGGTCACCCGAGGTGATCTCCTTTTCGAAGATATCGTCGGGCGTGTCCCCGGGTAATCTGTTGTATTTTCTGGATGATGCCAGCGAATCAGGGGTGCGATCTTTGCTTTAAAGAGGGTGCGCCGGGTCGTGCGTACTTTCGCTGAAGAGACAGGCCGCGTGTCGGGCGCTGGTTGGCTGACGCGACGGGCTGTAGACTGCCGGCGTCTGATGGGATACAGCCAGTGCGAGTGCAACTGGTTGAGCGATCGTGGCCGTCGAATGCGAAGAGTTGTTTTTGGCAGGAGTCGATTTTCGCCGTTGGATGAGGACGCCAGTGGCTATAAATAGAGGTGGGGTCCGCTTTAGGGGCCATCTCTCTTCATATTTTCTTCGTTCTTGATCTTGTAAGCTCAGCGCTCTCCTCTTTAGGTCGGATCTTTGCGTTCCCGAGGACTTCTCCATCAGGTCAGATGTTTGCTTTTTCTTTTCTTCTGCTGCTTCTCCTTATGAATCGAGCGTGCCTCTCCCTTTGGCAGGATAAATGGATCGATCCAGGGCTCTTGGTTCCCTCGGTGCTCTGTCTTGGAGGGGGGTCGGCGGTGCGGCCGCGCCTCCGGCTGACCTGAGCCCCGCGCCAACTGTGTCGCCGACGGAGGGATCGTCTGCCTCGTCACGAGCTCCCGACGATTGTCCCGGTAGCGGCCAAAGGCGTCCACGGGTTCCTGAGTCCCGGACGAGGGATGCAGGAGAGGACGGGGACGGGGTTCCTCTTAATAGGAAGAGGAATGTCTCTCATGCGCCACCACCAGAGATTCCTGAGGGGATTCCTGTGCAGGAGGGGGACGTCTGTTTCGTAGTCCCGTCCGGGCTTTCCGTTGTCGCCGGCCTGCTTGCTAGTATGGAAGAGTCGGCCGGGGGCAAGATTCCGCGGGGGACTCTGAGGGCCCAAATGGCGGCTATAGCTCAGGAGGCGGTGCAAGTATGTACCCTCTTATGCATTATTTTGAGCGCCATTTCTTTAGTTCGAGGGTCTTTAGGTCTCTTTGATGTATTTCATCAGGTCCTTCAGTGTTGCGCCCTATTCACCCGCATGGAGGCCGAGGGGGCTTGTTTCCCCCAATCAGAGCAAAGCACTGTTTTGAATTTCAAAATTCAAAAATTGAAGTACCGCTTCAGATTCTACGCGCTGTGCGCCACGTGTCAAACGCAGACGCGCTAGCGCCAGGTGCGCTGAGCCCTAGGCAGCGCACCCCAAATCAGAGCAAAGCTCTGTTTTAAAATTCAAAATTTAAAAATTGAAGAAACGCTTCAGATTCTGCGTGCTGCGCGCCACGTGTCAAACACAGACGCGCTAGCGCCAGGTGCACTGCGCCCTAGGCAGCGCACCGCAAATCAGAGCAAAACTCTGTTTTGAATTTCAAAATTCAAAAATTGAAGCAACGCTTCAGATCCAGCGCTCTACGCTGCGCGCCACGTGTCAAACACGGGTGCGCTAGCGCAGTTGCGCTGCGCTCTGCGCTGCGCGCCACGTGTCAAACACGGGTGCGCTAGCGCAGTTGCTCTGCGCTGCGCGCCACGTGTCGAACGTAGGTGCGCTAGCGCAAGGTGCGCCAGCGCTGGAATTAAAAATTCCCCACCGTTAGATCAAAAAATCTACTAATAATAAATTATTAATTAATCAGAACTAAAATTCTGTTATGGAAAGATTTTTCAATCTTATTGAAGCAAGAAGATTATCTTCTGTAAAACAGAAGCCTTAGGATCAAAGATCCAACGGTGGGAAATATTCCCAAATCAATCAGAGAAAGATCTCTTAAAACTGATTCAACAAATCAATTGGCCCTATATAAAGGCCCCTAGACTTCAAGTCTAATATACATACAGAAAGAGAGAGAAAACCCTCTGCAAACTTTGAGAAAAATCAAAGAGAAAGAAAGGCAAGCCTTTAGGAAAAGAAGATCATTTCTTCATCTTCAAGGTAAAGAACTAGTTCTTGAACCACAGAGATGAAATCATCTCGTAAAAAGAAAAACCATCTTCTAAAAAGATCATAGATCTACAAAAGACCAAGGTCTTTGATAAAAAGAAAAGATCAAAAGATCTAATCATAGAAAAAAAACTAAAAGAAGTATTTTACTTCATTCACAGATCTTTGATCTATAAAGGCATAGCCCTTTTTACAAAACAAGAACTTTTGTTCTTGGGTCTTGAGGCAAAGCCTCCTTTAAGAAGAACATAAATTTATTCTTTGATCTTGAAAGTGCCTTGCACTCATGAATTGCGCTCTTGCGCTCACTGGACCGGTGCTCAGCGCCAAAACCTGCCACGTGTCAACCAAAGACACAATCTGCGCTTTGCGCTTCTAAAACAGCGCACTGCGCTCATGGGCTGGCGCTCAGCGCCAAGCGCGCCACGTGTCACTCACTGGCGCGCCAACAGACTAGCGCAAAGCGCTCATAAATTAAAGGCGCAATAATGAACTAGCGCTTAGCGCTAAGCGCGATACGTGTCTTCTTCGTGTGCGCTACCTGACAGAAGCGCAATGCGCTCTTTGACTGGCGCAAAGCGCCTGGCGCGCCACGTGGCGCATTGTCAGAACACACTTTGTTCTGATAAAGACAAAAGATGTCAGAACCCAATGCTTAGCATTATTAAAAGGGCCGAGCCCAAATAAAGGCTTAATAACCAGAACAAATAAAAATGTTAAACATTTTTAACTGGACTTAGCCCAATTCTGGCCATAAGTCCTCAACTTATATTGAACTGAGCACATCTGCTCACAAATATTCAACAGATCTTAATCCCAAACTGGGCTACAGATCTTTCAAACAATTCACACTGGTTCGAGGGTACATCTCGTTACTCCTCTGATATTTATCGTTGTAATCCTTCAACATTTTCAGAGAGGTGACGGGTCCCGGCAACCACACATTTCTATGGACTGTGGGGTCCTTAAACTCATGGACTATGATGTCCTTAACCTCGACCGTGATGTCTTTAAACTAATATCGGACTGTGGGGTCCTTAAACTCATGAACTATGATGTCCTTAACCTCGACCGTGATGTCTTTAAACTAACATTGGACTGTGGGGTCCTTAAACTCATGGACTATGATGTCCTTAACCTCGACCGTGATGTCTTTAAACTAACATCGGACTGTGGGGTCCTCAAACCCATGGACTATGATGTCCTTAACCTCGACCGTGATGTCTTTAAACTAATATCGGACTGTGGGGTCCTTAAACCCATGGATTATGATGTCCTTAACCTCGACCGTGATATCTTTAAACTAATACCGGACTGTGGGGTCCTTAAACTCACGGACTATGATGTCCTTAACCTCGACCATGATGTCTTTAAACTAACAATGGACCGAGATGTCCTTAAACTAATATTGGACCGTAATGTCCTTAAACTAATTATCGACCGCAATGTCATTAAACTAAACAATAGAGCCCAATTGCTCTCTTGTTGGATCAAAACGATCTGGTTAAGTCGATCTAAGTCTAAAATGAGGCAAACGTATCCTTAACAAATGTTTAAGTAAATCTTAGTCTCAAATGAGACTAACGTATCCTTAAACCCAACCCCCCAAACCCAAATCTAAGAAAGATACGTATTTGGACTAGTCCACGCCCTACGGGCGACAACTTAAATTAGTCTCCGTATACAATCCACGGGCAACTAAACACAAAACAAACACCCACGACACGAAGTGACCCTCTGGAGAAGGAGAAAGTTATTGCCGCGATGCGGTAGCATAATTAAATGCAGGGGCTTGCGCCTGCAGGGAAGAGCGTCTCCACAATCAAAAAACCCTCAAACGAGGGGGAATCTGACGAAGTCTGCTATATCGGCTGCATCCATTTAAACCTTCGATACACAGTGCCATAAATCAACTTGGCATCTTCGGAGAGGTGGACGGATAGCACCAATTAGTATCTTGTTTCCCCCAATCAGAGCAAAGCTCTGCTGGAAATTCAAAATTCAAATTTTGAAGCAACGCTTCAAATCCTGGGCGCAACGCGCCACGTGTCCGGCGCTGATACGTCAGCGCAGCGCCCAAGAAGGAGCGTCCAATCAGAGCAAAGCTCTATTAAAGGAAGCAGCGCTTCAGTTGCGCTAGTGCTGCGCTGCGCGACACGTGTCAGCGCAGTTGCGCTAGTGCTGCGCTGCGCGACACGTGTCAGCGCAGATGCGCTGCGCTGTGCGCTGCGCGACACGTGTCAGCGCAGTTGCGCTGCGCGACACGTGTCAGCGTAGATGCGCTAGCGCAGTTGCGCTGCGCTGTGCGCTGCGCGACACGTGTCAGCGCAGCTGGGGCATCTGTGCCAAACAGAATTAAATTTTTAAGAAATCTTTTCTGTTCTTGTTAAAACAAGAAGATTTTCTTCTGTAAAACATAAGTCCTTGGATCAAAGTTCCAACGGTGGGGAAAATTCCCCAAATCACTCAGAGAAAGATCTCTCTAACAAATTTAACTAATTTATGGGCACTATAAAAAGGACCCTAGGCCTCAATTCAAAGGCATCAACATTTTCTTGAAAAAAGTCAAGAGCTTCAAACAGAGAGAACTCCGAGAAAATTCCAAGAAAAGGGTAAAGAACCTTCATAAAATAGAAGAAATTTCTTCTAATAGATCATTGATCTAAAAACAAGATCAATGATCTTTACATAAAAAAAACAGTGCTTTGCACTTCTTATGAACCTCTGGTTCTTTAAAACAAGAAAACAACAAAATAAAAATAGTGCTTTGCACTTTTATGAACCTCTGGTTCTTCAAACAAAAAGAAAAAGCTTATTTTTCTTTGATCTAAATTAGATCAAGAAATCAAATAGTGCTTTGCACTTCTGTTCTTGAATCTAAAAGATTCTGAGTGCTTTGCAGTTCCAAACTGCGCCGTTGCGCTCTTAAGAGAGCGCCACGTGTCAGCTACAGTACAGAACAACTTGCGCTACGCGCTCTTGAAATAGAGCTTTGCTCTCTGGAATTGGCGCAACTCACCAGAGCGCGCCACGTGTCAGCAGCGCACTAGCGCAGCGCACTGCGCTGTTGCGCTTGTGCTCGCCAGAGCATGACACGTGTCCTCACCACAAGCGCTTGCGCTCAGTGATTAGCGCAAAGCGCCTGACAAATGCAATGCATTTCACTTTCTGAAGGGCCAGGCCAAATTAAAAGGCTTAACAGGCCTAATAAATAAAATGCTGTGCATTATTTGAAAGGGCAGAGCCCAATTGAAAGGTCCAATGGACCAAAACAAATGATCTGCATCATATTAAAAAGGGCAGAGCCCAGTCAAAATGGGCATAAATGGCCTGAAGTAATGCAATGCATTATTTAAGTGTGGGCAAAGCCCTAGCACAGGTCTAATAGACCAAAAATAAATAAGGGTGTTGAACATTTTTAACTGGACTTAGCCCAATTTTGGCCGTAAGTCCTCAAATTAAATTGACTGAGCACGGCTGCTCCCTAAATCAATTTATATCCGGTTCGAGGGTACATCTCCGAGCTCCTCTGACACTTATCGTTGTAATCCTTCAACGATGTCAGAGAGGTGACGGGTCCCGATGACCACATACGTCAATATGGACTGCGGGGTCCTTAAACTCGTGGACCGAAACGTCCTTAAACTAACATCGGACCGAGACGTCCTTAAACTAATATCGGACCGAGACGTCCTTAAACTAATATCGGACCGAGACGTCCTTAAACTAATATCGGACCACCACGTCCCTAAACTGGAATATGGACCACCACGTCCCTAAACTGGCGATGGACCACCACGTCCCTAAACTGGAACAATAGAGCCTCCAAATGCTCTTTTTCCGGATCTAAACGGTCCCGTTTAAGTTGATCTTAGCCCCAAATACGGCTGACGTATCCTTAGACATTTAAATGAATGATAAAACTCCAAATCAACTTTGGTTCAAGGGTACATCTTTGAACTCCTCTGACACCTGTCGTTGTAATCCTTCAACGACGTCAGAGAGGTGACGAGTCCCGACGGCCAGATATTAAATCGATCATCACGTCAAGTTGATCTTAGTCCAAAATAGGACTAACGTATCCTTGACGAACGTTTAAGTTGATCTTAGCCGCAACGCGACTAATGCATCCTTAAACTAAAAACACCAAACCCAAATCTAAGTAAATACGGATTTGGACTAATCCACGTCCTACGGGCGACGGCATTACTCAGTCTCCGTATACAATCCACGGGCAACCACAAACAAAACAAACACACACGACACGAAGTGAAATTCTGGAGAAGGAGAAAATTGTTACCGCGATGCGGTAGCGTAATTAACTGCAGGGGCTTGCGCCTGCAGGGAAGAGCGTCCCCACAATCAAAAACCCCTCATCCTGAGGGGGAATCTGACGAAGTCTGCTACATCGGCCGCATCCGTCTAAACCTCCGATACACGGTGCCATAAATCAACTTGGCATCTTCGGAGAGGTAGACGGATAAAACCACATAGCATCTGCCCCGAATCTCAGGCAAGACGCAAAGTCTGCGCCGCCGTTCGGAGGGGAACAGATTCTGGCACGCCCGGTGGGGCCTTGTCCTCTTTCCACTCCACACTTCGTGTGTTATCTTCACGAACCAATCGCGGTTTATTAACGGTTGCCTTTGGATTTCCAAGTTACTAAGATTTGGTCTTTTGTCTGGCGCAGAACTCAAGCATCCATGGATTCTAACTGCACCAACTGCGCGAAGTGCCACTGCAACGGACGCTCCACCTCACCTAGAGGTGTAGCATATGGGCCCCAAGCGGCCTCTTTCCTCGCTTTGCCGGTAGAACAGGTGACCCAGGCCACCACCGGCCTGTTTTTCGGGACCATGGTCCCACCTACAAGCTTCTCTGTGCCGATACCTGCACCGGAAGTGAACAAGAAGTCGGTGTTCGACCGGCTCACTGCTACTACGGCCCCTGTCAACGGGTCGCCCGCTACCAAACCGACAGCCTCTGTTTTCACCAGGCTAAACCAGAACTCTAAATTGGCTGTCCCAAAGAGGGCAACGGCCGTTGTTCCGGAAGTCGTTAAGGCGACTTCTCCCGCCAAAGAGTCAATCTTTTCAAGACTGATAATTCCTGCTCCTGCCCCTGCACGAAGATCTGTCTTTGACTGATTGGATATTACCCCGCAAGGAACAACCTCAGTCTTTAAGAGGTTAACGCCAGCAGCGCCTCAGCCGAACAAGGGGCAAAAAGAAGACGTCTCTATCTCCGAGCCAGTCCCAACGGCTCGTCATGCTAGACGTCGCCATTGGCGACGAGTAAGAAAGGCAGGGGGAAACTCCCCCTCAGGGCTAACTCCACCCGCTCCAATAGTGGAGGTCAACGCTGCTGTCCCGACCGGGAACAGCTTTGAACTGCTGAGGAGGGTACGAAAGAACTCTCCAACCGCTACACTGAAAAGATCCCCTCCACCTATGGAGAGAGATCCGGAAACAAAGCAAGAACAACCCCCTCAACGGTTGTCTTCAAAAATTTATAAAGTTTGGCGGAGGGTTCAAGACTCCGTGATTGACCCAGGTCACTCTCGTCGCCAGAAAAAGGCGAAGGTGGAAAAAGACAAAGACCGTCCCATTAAACAGCATGGGACAGCAGCTGCTAGGATGCCTACTTCAACGGGTCCTTCAACCTCAACGGTCCACAAAAGAAGGAGGCCAGAGAAAACTCCCGCGTCAGCGGCAAAATTTAAAAATGATGAACCTAAACGCCCCAAGTCAGGGGGCATAACAGTCCATACGGTTTACATGGCATCGGGAAAAGAAGATAGCCGCATGTCAACAGGTCATAGACCGCACACGAGGTCAGTGACCAAGGCTCAGGAGCAGCAGCAGAAGCTCCAAGAAATGATGAACGCTATGGCCGTACTTACAGGGCCAAAAGAAACCCCGGAAACATCCTCAGACGAGCGTCAAGAACAAGAAACGGACGCCGAATTCCTTCGGCGCGTGCTAGAGAAGAAAGATAAAGAAACTGCGGAGCAGGCAGCCAACATAAAGAAAATGGCCCTCCTGTTCCAGGATATGGTGGGTATGATGATTCAACAAGATCCACCTGCTGAAGATCCCCCGATCATTCTTGAAGACGATAGGGGAGAGACGTCGAATCCTCCACCGGCTCTATCCACAGCTAAAGAGGATACCATCTCAAAAGCCGATTTGGATGAATACATCGCCCAGCAAATACGGATGCATCATGCGACCGAAGCAGCCGGTCAGGTCGTAAAAACGGGGCGGCCATACCCAAGTTGGTACGATCAAATCAAGTACCCGCCAGGTTATACAATTCCTAAATTCCATGTCTACAAGGGGACGGGCAATCCTCATCAGCATGTTGCCCAGTTCAGGGCACTCTGCGGCAATACTGGTGGTGATGACAAGCTTTTACTGCGCCGGTTTGTTGGAAGTTTATCGGATACGGCATTTGAGTGGTACTCTGAACTCCCGAATGACTCTATTAAAACCTTCGCGGAGATGGAGCTGCTGTTTACTCAACGTTTTGCAAGTGCCAGTGAACGTACCCCGATGACGGCACTGATTAACGCCAGGGTAAAACCCGGCGAGACGTGGGTTCAGTACGCTATACGATGGCGGAATTTATGGTCAAAGTGTGAGCAGCGCATTGAAGAAGCTCCCGCGGTTGGTATGTTTGTGGGAACCCTCGATCCACAAGCAACCATCTCGCAGTTTATGATGTTTTTCAAGCCGACTACCTTCCAGGCCTTGATCGACAAATTAGCACAGATGGATCAGATGGGCCATAAACCTCCTCTTCCAAGGCCAGACTCCCGAAATGACAAAGGGAAGGGAAAAGCGATCGTCGTCGCTAATGCTCAACAACAACCAAGCGACCCGAAGCCAGTGGCTCGTCAAAATAATGTGCGCCCGTACGTACCCCTTGAGGATAGGATGGGACGTCCTTATTCCTTTCCCCGCGATAAAACGAGGAGGTTATTCGAGCTGGCGTTGCACAACAGACTCATAAATCTGCCGGATCCAAAACGTCCGTTGCAACCAAGTGACGTCAACGAGCCCAACTACTGTCCTTATCATCGAGTACTAGGCCATCCGATCGAAGATTGCTACGTTTTCAAGAATTGGCTTGAAAACCAGTACCGACAGGGCAAGTTCGCGTTATCTGACAAATGGAAGGTGAATCCCCCGCAGCCCCACACCTCTAAAAGGACGAATACGCCGGGGGCAACATGCTCCGTCATTGAAGAAGCTCCTTGGAAGGTTGTATTATCAGCCAAAACAAAGAGGATGCTAAACGACCTTCAGGCATGTCCAGCGATCAAGTGGAAGAACCCATTGGAACCGCAGGTCATTGAAGGGATGTTGAAGCCACGTCCAACCCCAAAGACCGATGGTGGTAGCTCAAACACTCGCAACCAGCCGTCAAAATCTTCGAAAAAGAAAAAGAAGAAATCTAAGAAACCCGTGAAGCCTGGCGACAAGCGCACGGACTTACAAAAGCAAATTGACGCGCTAAATGAATACAACTAAAAGGCGCGGACTCCCATTACACTCCAAGAGTTCCTCAATCACGTCTTTCAAGAGGAAGATAAGGGAGAAAGTTCATCGGATGAATTTGAGGAAAATGTAGCGAGCTGTCATATGATCTCCCATTCGATCACGAACGATGAAGAGACTTCTGGCACTAAAACGCTGGGGGCAGATACTGAATCAAGAATTCCGGAGCTATCAGTCGAAATGATTGACGCGTTCCTTAACGAGGCTCGACTGAAAAGTAAAGCTGATCGAGAACGCGAGATGGCTATATTTGAAAGGGCCAAGCGCCAGCGACTTGATGAAAGAGCTGAGGCGATCCCGCTGGAGCAAAACACCTTCGCTACCGACGAAAGCCAATTCAAGATAAAGAAAAGGTTTGCTAAGGCCACATCAATGGGCATGAAGCTACCATCCTCTGAAGGAAAAATTACTGGTGAAATAGAAATGCACCCCTCCTTTTGCTTATATCATCAGAAGGTTTCGCACCCCACTCAAGAATGCAAAGCTTTCGATAAATGGTGGCAAGGATATGTTGCTCGTCAACAACGCTTCAAGCGGGAAAAGCGTACAACTCGTCGAGAGCAAAGAAATACGACCGAAGGGCTTGAAAGAACTACCGGCGATTGTCGCATGGTTAACACTGGAGGGTCACAAGTACCTACATTCGGGAGCGATTCTGATGAAGAGCTGGAACTCGCCCCTCTCTTTAAAGAGTCAACTTCGGGAAAAGAAGAAGAGCCAAAGGTTTGCGAAAATATCCAGCTACGCAATCGGACGTTGCCTGAAAAGAATCTCGGACCCTTAAACAAGAAAAATAAAGGGAAAGAAAAGGTCTCTGAGGATATCACTCTAGATGACCAAGTTGCGGAAGAGCTAACCGCCAAGAATCCGCCGAAAAGAAATAAGGTGGATTACAATGTCTTGGCGCATCTGAGGAAGCTGCCCTCACAACTCAGCATTCTTGATGCCCTGTTACTATCAAAAGAGGCGAGGGATTCTTTGATTAAAGCGCTACAAGATCCGGACCAGTTCCAAGCCTTCCTGGCCGAAGAAAAGATGAAGAATGAGTTGGAAGAGGTGCACACGGCCGACGTTGCTTTTGGCGATGAAGACCTTCTCCTTGGGACGCACGAACACAATCGCCCTCTCTATGTCTCAGGATACTGCCATGATATAAAGATAGGCAAAATCCTGATCGATAATGGATCGTCTGTTAATCTCCTCAACATGCGAGTATTGAAGGAAATCTGCATGAGCGTCCAGCACCTTGATCGGGACAAGATCACCATCTCCGGGTTCGACTCCCAATCGTCAAAGACTCTTGGATCTGTGATATTGACGTTACGCTTCGGGTTGCTCATCACAGATATTAAATTCCATGTCATAGACGCCAAGACATGCTACAATGCTCTGCTCGGTCGACCATGGTTACACGAGTACAATATTATCCCTTCTACACAGCATCAGTGTATGAAATATTGTAAGGATGGTCTCGAGTACACTGTGGCAGGAGAATTGAATCCGTTTTCCGTGAATGAAGTTTGTAAGTATGAAGATGCCAAATACTTCTTGCCGAGTTTCGAAGACACGGAAAGGTGTCATAAGCCTGAGAACAAAACTAACGCCACCATCCCTGTCTTCGGCAGCGATACCGAGGAGGAAGAGGATATAGTTTATTCGGGTCCGCCCCAACACAATAAGCTAGGACCGGCCACTCCTACGTTGGTCTTTGGTAGCGACTCGGAGGATGAGATCTATGCTGTATTCTCTGCTCGACCTTCAATACGAACGTCCGCTGACGAAGAACAAAGTCTACAAGTCGCCATGGTGCCGCTTAAACACCGTAAAGAACTGGATGCGCTTGATATTTACAATGTAGAAGAGCTGCAAACGTTCTATATCCCTCCCAGGCGAGAAAGCGAGAAAGCAATTCTGTTCTACCGCTCTGAAGAAACCAAGGTGGAAAAGGAAATCTGGCATGGCGCAGATCCTACGCTCGACAGGCTTCAGCCTATCCGTCTTCCCAGATATTATACGGAAGGTTTGAAAAAGCTGCTGAAACGCCAGGGGATATTCTTCAAGCAGGCCGTTCGAAAAGCCAAGTTCTATGACAAAGTCCGGAACGTTCCCGTGACTCAACGCAAACTGCCTAATGGAAAAATGGAGACAATCGGGCTTGGATACATCCGGTCAAAGAAACGGGAGCTACTAAACAGCTGCTATGTCATGTATGACTTCGATGAAGAAGCGGATGCTCAATGGGAGGATGCTAATCCTGAGACAATGAAAGTTCCAGATGCAAAAGCGCCCAGTCCATCGTTCGAAGAACAAATGGACAAGTTTATAAGGGAAGCGGGTCAAAAAGTCCAAGACGACCATAACCGCGAAATGGTCATCTACGAGAAAGCCAGAACGCAACGCCTTCTCCAACAAGCCATGAAGGATGAAAAGGCTGCTCCCTATCAACCTGTTATAAAGAAGGCTCAGTGCAAAAGCAGAAATAAGTCGAAAGGCCAAAAAGGTGCTCAACAACAACAAAGCAGGGCTAAGAAGCCACGCAAACGGGAGTCGAGCGCTATTGATCTATCCCTTATGAAGAAAATGGGTCGAGCGTACTCGTTTCCTCGGAACAAAACGAAGAAAATACTTGACCTCACTCTAAAACATCAGATGCTTACACTGCCGGAGTCCAAACACCCCGAAAAAGCAGGCGAAGTCTCACACCCAGACTATTGCTCTTATCACCGAGTAATAGGGCATCCTCTCGAAGATTGCTTCACCTTCAAGAATTGGGTCGAAGATCAGTACCAGCTTGGCAAATTCGCTCTGTCCGACAACTGGAGGGTAACGCCACCACAAAAGCACGAGCCCAAGGCCACGAAAGAAGAACCAGTTCCGCATTGGGATTGGAAGCGAATTCGCACCTGTCACATGATTACAATATTAAAAGAAGAGCCCGAGGACATAGATGAGCTCCCTTGGTGCTTCGAAAACAGCAGCGACGAGATAATCTCAGAATTCCCACCAGTGCCAAAAGAGCTGGAAGATGGAATCCATACCACTGTAGATAATATCAAGAAAATTGAGTTGGGGACGGCAAATGACCCGCGACCAACATTCATCAGCGAGCTGCTATCTGAAGAAAGGGTGGCTGCGTTAAAGGATGTGCTTCTACAGCATAAAGATTGCTTCGCATGGAACTATTCCGAAATGCCGGGACTAGATCCAGAAATTGCTGTGCACAGATTGGCGATATCTCCGAACGTCAAACCAGTCAAACAGGCGCCGAGAAGAATGCGGCTCGAGCTTGAGATGAGTATCAATGCCGAGGTCAAGAAGCTGATCGACTCTGGTTTCATCCAGGAAGTTCAATACCCTGAATGGATCGCCAACATCGTCCCGGTGATGAAGAAAAATAGGACGGTGCGTATATGCGTAGACTTCCGGGATCTTAATAAAGCTTGCCCGAAGGATGATTTCCCAGTGCCAGTCACCGAACTGATGATAGACAATACATCCACTCATGAGGTTTTCTCCTTCATGGACGGCTCATCGGGGTATAACCAGATAAAGATGCATCCCGAAGACCAGAAGCACACAGCCTTCAGGACCCCTCTAGGTATATTCTATTATAAGGTGATGCCCTTCGGTTTAAAGAACGCCGGTGCCACCTACCAAAGGGCCATGACAAAGATCTTCGATGACCTTATACACGAAATCGTCGAATGCTATATCGACGATCTCGTGGTTAAAAGCAAATCATATGAGGAACATCTCGAACATCTGAAGACCGTATTTCAACGCCTTCGACAATACAACTTGAAAATGAACCCGCTCAAGTGTGCATTTGGAGTTTCCTCAGGCAAATTCCTGGGGTTCATTGTTCGACACCGAGGTATTGAAATAGATCCGTCAAAGATTAAAGCGATCATGGAAATGCCTCCGCCGAGAACTCTCAAACAGCTGCGGTCTCTCCAAGGGAAGCTCGCGTACATACGGCGATTTATAGCTAACCTTTCAGGAAAGTGTCGTCCTTACAGTCACCTGATGAAGAAGGGAACCCCATTCGTCTGGGATCAAAAATGCCAAAGCGCGCTAGACGAGATCAAGCAATACCTGCAGAACCCGCCAGTGTTGGCTGCTCCAGTTAAGGGAAAGCCTCTCATTCTTTATACAACCGTCCTCGAAGGTTCTTTAGGCGCATTATGGGCACAAGAGAACGATCAAGGGAAAGAAAGAGCACTCTACTACTTAAGTCGAGTTCTACTGGGGGCAGAAAGCAACTACTCCCCCATTGAAAAACATTGCCTGGCGTTGATCTTCGCGATAACAAAGCTCAGGCACTATGCGTTGGCGCATGAGGTCCGTCTCATTTCAAAGGTGGACCCCCTTAAATACTTGATGTCAAAGGCCATATTAACGGGACGACTCACTAAATGGGCCCTGCTCTTAATGGAGTTCTCGATAACCTATCAACCTCTCAAGGCAGTGAAAGGCCATCGCCGACTTCCTCGCTAAGCATCCGATACCCGCCGATTCTCCTCTGAATTGCGATCTTCCAGACGAACATGCGTTTGATGCGATCAACGGTGATAATACCCGATGGGAGCTTTATTTCAACGGAGCATCTTCCGTGAAGAAGCGCAAACAAAGTACCCCTATAATTAAATCGGGGGTAGGACTCATCTTTATAACTCCACAAGGAGGGATAATGCGCTACGCGTTCTTCCTGACGGAGCCGAGGACAAACAACGAAGCCGAATACGAAGCTCTGATAGCAGGCCTCGAGATCGCCATTGACATGGGAATTGAAAACCTTCTCATATATGGAGATTCTCAACTGGTCGTTAGTCAAGTAAACGGCGACTACCAAACATGCAAGCCAGAATTAGTAAAGTACGGCGAAAAGGTGCAACAACTGTTGACCCAAATTCCCTCTTATACTTTGGAGAACATACCGCGCGCGGAAAACAGCAAAGCGGACGCATTGGCCAAACTTGCTAAAGAACTGGCTGACGAGAACCTCGATGACGTTAGAATCGTGGTACAAAGTCGTCGGGTGCTTGCCCCAGCAGAAATATCTCCGAAATCATCCGAAGAAAAAGGAGCGAGCGAGCAGACGACCCTGCAAGTAAAAGATTGGGAAAATACCGAGGATTGGAGGGAAGTCTTCATAGACTACTTTAAGTCCCACCGATTGCCTGAAGAAGCGTCCACAAGACATCAGCTCATGAAGCGGGCTCTATCTTTCGCCTTCGTCAACGATACTCTGTACAAGAGATCATTTGATTCTCTGTGGTTGAGATGCCTGGGACCCGACGAAGCGAAAAGAGTCGTTCAGGAAGTTCACGACGGACTCTGCGGTTCTCACCAAGCGGGCCCAAAGATGAAGTTGAAGATAAAACGGATGGGCTATTACTGACCCACGATGATTCAGGACTGCCTCGAATATGCGAAGCAATGCCACTCATGCCAAATTCATGGGGACTTCATCCACCAGTATCCAAATCCACTACATCCGACGGTGGCTAGCTGGCCATTCGAAATATGGGGGACTGACATAGTCGGCCCTATCGAACCAGCATCGTCTAGGGGACATCGTTTCATCCTGGCGACGACTGACTACTTCTCCAAATGGGCAGAAGCAGTACCATTAAGAGAAGTTAAGACGGAGAATATCCTCCATTTCTTCAAGACGCACGTCATATATCGATTTGGAACTCCGCGACGGATCATCTCCGATAACGGGCCAGCTTACAGAAGCCACAAGATCAGTCGCTTCGCGCAACAGCATAATATAGACTGGAGATATTCCTCGGTTTATAACCCGCGAGCCAATGGACTAGCTGAAGCCTTCAACAAGACATTGACAAAAATCATAAAGAAAACGGTGTCCCGTAATAAGAAAGATTGGCACGAAAGACTGCAAGAAGCTCTTTGGGCATATCGAACTACATTCAAGACGGCCACGAACACAACGCCGTACGCGTTGGTGTTCGGTACAGAAGCAGTACTCCCCCTCGAGATAGAGTTACCCTCTCTACGAGTGGCAGTCCACTACGAGCTGACGGACGGAGAAAATGCTCACCTTCGGCTTGAGGAGGTTGACGCCCTTGATGAAACCCGGCTCATAGCGCAACAAAATCTGGAGGCTTATAAAGCAAAGATGACGCGCTCGTATGAAAGATTGACCCGACCGAGGATATTCCGCCAAGGCGAGCTTGTGCTAGTGGTCAAAAGGCCTATGATCCCCAATCGCGCCAAGCGAGGAAAATTCGAGCCAAATTATGAAGGCCCGTACATCATAGATAAGGTTTACCAGGGTGGAGCCTATCTACTCATGGACATGCACGGTGAAAGGCCTTTCAGGCCAATAAACGGTCGCTTCCTAAAGAAATACTACGCTTAATGAGCCACAGCCTAGGTCAATGATAGATGACGACGACTATGTCCGCTCGCTATCTTCCTAAGCTCAAGCTTTATAAAAAGTAGCCGGCCTTCTCCATGCCGGACCGAAATGTCCTTAAACTAACAACGGACCGAAACGTCCTTAAACTAATGACGGACCGAAATGTCCTTAAACTAACAACGGACCGAAACGTCCTTAAACTAACGATGGACCGAAATGTCCTTAAACTAATAGCAGACCGAAACGTCTTTAAACTACTGCCGCAACATCCTTAGGCTGACGAGATGAATAAAAAAAAAGGAAAAAAAGAAAATAAAAAAAAATAATAAAATAAATAAAAACGGTATGTCCATAAGAAAAAAGGGCACGAATGAAAACCCGAGAGGGCTCCGTGAGTAAAAACAGCAGGACTACCGGCGGGTGTTCGTGAAAACCCGAAAGGGCGCGACCTCGTGGAAAAATGTATATAAAAATAAAAAGAATAAAAAAAACGGTACGTCCATAAGCAAAAAGGGCATGGATGAAAACCCGAAAGGGCTCTGTGAGTAAAAACAGCAGGACTACCGGCGAGTGTTTGTGAAAACCCGAAAGGGCGCAACCTCGTTAAAAGACACTTATAGGGTCCTCTCGACCTTGTAAGGAGAAACCACCCGCGTGAGATCCTTACGACTCACAAAGGAGCAACACACTCAGGGATCCCCACGATTCCTAAGAAGAAAATACACTTGCGAGATCCTCACGACTCGTAAGGAGAACTCTCTTATGGGACCCTCACGGCTCATAAGATTTGAAAGTCTTAAGTTACAGAGACCTAAACCTGTGCTTAAGAAATCCCCACAATTTCCGATATTGCCCTACAAGTGGCTCAATACTGACCCTTGTATACAATCCACGAGCGCGAATAAACATTTCCCTAACCAAGATCCATCCGTGACTGGGGATATGTTCGCACAACCCTTGTAAGTCTTCTCGATTTACAAGGAGAAAACCCTCCTGTAGGATCCTTACGACTTACAGAGGAAACAAACACTTAGGAATCCTCATGATTCCTAAGAAGAAAATACACCTATAAGATCCTCACGACTTGTAGGGAGAAATAACTTTGTGAGACCCTTACGGCTCATGAAGTCAAAGCCTTAGCCGACAGGACCCTAACCCTGTTCGCTAAGCCACCTTTGTTCGACATTGACAGAGGCAGATGATGATTCGCTCCAGGTAATATCCCAGTTGTAGCGGTGCTGATGCCGAAATTGGTCTACAGCAAAAAGCCAATAGGCCGCACATGCATACGAAATAGCCGAAATGATAGGGCAACTTGCAATAAAAAAGCAGCAAGTAAAAACATATGCATACAAAATAGCCGAAATGATTGGGCAACTCACAATAAAAAGCAGCGAGTAAAAATAAAATAAATAGCCGAAATGATTGGGCACCGCGAAAAATAGCCGAAATGATTGGGCAATCGCAACCTTCGCGATATAAAAGCTGAAATGATAGAGCATCGCGGAGATAAAACAAAAAAAATGATGATAAAACTTTGGCCCTACAGTTAAGATCACATCGATCCCTGTATACAATCCAAGGGCGTAAACAAAGAGGGAACCATACTTTCCCAGCAAGCTCCGCCAGAAGACGAAGCTAAATCTCGACGGTTCAGTCCAACTCTGAAGAAACCAGTATCTTCATCAAATTCCTCGACTCAGGATACAAACACTCCTTGACGAGAGCCTCCTGATCCGCGTCGACTCGCAGAGCCACCAGTGCCTCCGTGGGAATCTCCGACTCGTTTCAAACCCCAAGGAAACAAATAATCCTTGGCGCTTGGGAAACAAATAATCCCTAGCAAATTCCTCGACTCACGGATACAAACACTCCTTGACGAGAGCCTCCTGATCCGCGTCAACTCGCAGAGCCACCAGTGCCTCCGTGGGAATCCTCGACTCGTTTCAAACCCCAAGGAAACAAATAATCCTTGGCGCTTGGGAAACAAATAATCCCTAGCAAACTCCTCGACTCACGGATACAAACACTCCTTGACGAGAGCCTCCTGATCCGCGTCGACTCGCAGAGCCACCAGTGCCTCCGTGGGAATCCTCGACTCGTTTCAAACCCTAAGGAAACAAATAACCCTTGGAGCTTGGGAAACAAATAATCCCTAGCAAACTCCTCAACTCACGGATACAAACACTCCTTGACGAGAGCCTCCTGATCCGCGTCGACTCGCAGAGTCACCAGTGCCTCCGTGGGAATCCTCGACTCGTTTCAAACCCCAAGGAAACAAATAATCCTTGGCGCTTGGGAAACAAATAATCCCTAGCAAACTCCTCGACTCACGGATACAAACACTCCTTGACGAGAGCCTCCTGATCCGTGTCGACTCGCAGAGCCACCAGTGCCTCCGTGGGAATCCTCGACTCATTTCAAACCCCAAGGAAACAAATAATCCTTGGCGCTTGGGAAACAAATAATCCCTAGCAAACTCCTCGACTCACGGATACAAACACTCCTTGACGAGAGCCTTCTGATTCGCGTCGACTCGCAGAGCCACCAGTGCCTCCGTGGGAATCCTCGACTCGTTTCAAACCCCAAGGAAACAAATAATCCTTGGCGCTCAAGAAACAAATAATCCCTAGCAAACTCCTCGACTCATGGATACAAACACTCCTTGACGAGAACCTCCTGATTCGCGTCGGCTCGCAGAGAAACCATTGCCTCCGCGGGAAACTCCCGATTCGTCTCAACTTGCAAATGAAGCCTCAGGCAGCAGGGACTAAAAAACTTGCTTCCTGAACAATGGGACCCTGCAAGTCAATCCAAAATGGTCTCTTGCATACTATTCACGAGTCTCACACTCCAAAGTCGAATTTAGACGAGGAGGGAAACAACCGCTTATGGGTCCTCTCGACTCATAAGAGGGGGAAATTCTCTTATAGGATCCTTACGACTTATAAGAGAAAACCACACTTAGGAATCTTCACGATTCCTAAGGAGAAAACCCACCTACGAGATCCTCTCGATCCGTAGGGAGAAAAGTCTCTATGAGACCCTCACGGCTTATGGAGTTGAAAAATCTTAGGCAGCAGATCTGAACCTGCGGCCTAAGCCATCGCTGATTATTAGGAAAGTCAAGATGCGTACCCTACTATCCGTCAACAATGTTCGCTAAGATGATATACTGATAATAAAAGAAGGAAAAGACCAAAAAATGACCCATTACAAAAAAGGTGTATCTTTTATTCATAAACTTGATTGGATACAGGATACATTATGTCAAAGGATAAAAAATATATATATACATTCTTTTATCTATAAGTACAAACGATACAAAAATGGATAGCTACTAAGGAGGAAGTGTCTTTAGTAAGTTCACAAGCTGCTCTCGCACTTCCTTCAGCGCTTCCTCTCGAGTGACAGCCGCGGCCACCTCCGCCTCCACCTGGGCCCGCTGCTGCAAAAAGGATGAAAGTTGCTCCTCCGCCGCCTTCTGGGCTGCTTCCTGGCTGGGTGCAGCTCGCTCGACAACGTCAAGTTTTTGGCTCAATGACAACCCTTCGGAGAGACATTGCAGAAGGCCCTCAAAGATAACATTCAGCCGTGCGGCGTTGGCCTCCACCCGAGCATGCAGTTGAGCAGACTTGCTCGAAGTCTCACCACGCTCCTTACGCCTTGAAATGACTTCTTGTTCGAGATGGCGGAAGTAAAGAGCGCTCTTCTCAATCCACGCTGTCCTTTGATTACTGGCAGCCACGGTCTCGGGAGCGGGATGCAGCGACTCCAACTGATATAGGCGACCCTCGATCTCCTTACAATGGTTAACCCAGGATGCAATGATGCCCTCATCATGAAAGTTCACGAGTATTGCTAACATCGGGTTAACCACCATAGCGAAGTCTGCGGCAGATGTAGGAGTTTCAACGTCGAGTTCCTCGACGTAGTCACTCCGCGCCTTTTGAAGACAGACTCCTCAGATAAGGACCCGCCGGCATTGTGATGCGAGGTTCGAAGGACGCCGAAGCCAGAACGACAGCTGAAAGAAACAGGATGCGATCAGATAACAGTACAGAAAATAAAGAGAGGAAAGTTACCAATATGATGGTCATTGTACCAGTTGAGACAGGTGGCAAGGTCGGAAGGGCTGGTGGCGCAGCTGATCTTTTATCCCCTCCTTCAATCTGTAGCACTGCAGTTGAGATGAGAAAAAGAGGTTAGAGGTAATTCCATCAATAAGAAAAAAGAGAGGAAGGATGTCAACGGAAATCATACTCACCAACGCCACCAGAGGAAGAAGCAAGCTCAGATGGGAAGGAAAAGTGTGGGAGCAACATCTGATATACATGATCAAAAAGCACTCCTGAAAACACAACAGTGTGACTTTAGTACACGAATTATATGTCTGGAAAACAAGATTAATAAATCGTAAACACATACCTTCCAACATCTTCGAGGGTATGAGAGAGGGTTGAGAGGTGACCACCGCCAAGGCAGTCGTTGAATGCGCTCCCTCGAGCAGTGGGGCATCGGCACTGGCTGCACCTGCATTACGAAAAGGTGAACTTGTCAGAAAAGATTGTAAAGTAAAGAAAAGCAGCCACTTGGGGTTTACCTGAGGAGCTCCTGGCTGAAACGGAGGCGACTCCCTCCTCTATCGACATGAGATCACCGCCCGTGGCCTCATCACCCGACTCGATGGGGACCGTCGTCGTGCTCGCAAGACCTGGAGACGGCGGAGGGCCATAGACGGGAAGGGCTATAATTGGAGTATTGCCAGATTCCAGAGAAGGAGCGGTTGGCTCGTCCTCGGGAATCATGGCCACCTCACCCACTACTCTCTCAGGTCAGTAGTTGCGGTTGTAGCGTCCACCGTCGCCGGGGGATCGCCGACCTCGAGCACCTCATCCGCCGCCACCCTGGACTCAGTTATAATAATCATATCATCTGCCACCACTTCAGGTTCGGCATCAATGACCTTCTCGACGGTAGGCCCCTCGACCTCCACTTCAGGCTCCAAAGCCACAACGACATTGCCCACCGTCGGCTCGAGTTCGGCAGGTACCGCCTCCTCTGTTTCTTTGGGATCAACGGTTTCCGTCTCCCCCTCGATCGGACTTGACCCTGCAAGATAAGAGATATAAGGACCAACGACATTAAAATCCTTATAACAAAAACTCTGAGAGAAACATTACTTGAAGTGGATTTACCGTTTGCGCTCCGAACTGCGCGCGCCACCTCTCTGCGGGCAGTGGATAGGGCAACAGGGGCCTCTTCGGATGGAGTATCAGCGCGAGGAACAGTGCTGGGACCCGCTCCCATAGCCAAGGCAGCCCTGCGTGCCTTCGCCTCACGCCTTAGCCTCTTCCTTTCCTCCCGAGCTGTCGCGATAGACCTTTGAGACGCCTCCTTCAAGGCGGCGTCATCCTCGTTCAGGGATGCCTCCAGAGCCTTTAAGGCATCTCTCATCGGCTCTTCAAGACGAACCTCCTGCGGTGGCCCAGAGGAAGCAGGAATATCGGCGGCTGGAGGAACATTTGTGTCGCTTGGTGGGAACGGCATTGAGGTTTCTGCAATAAAAAGAGAGAAGGTTAGATCGACCATAACACGAGGGAAATGGAGACTTGATGAATTAAAACTTACTAAGGCCCATAGACGCTCTAAGACGTTCCTCCTCTTGGAAAGTCTTCAAAGAAGAGGCAATGGCTTCTTCATCAGTGATGCCTGTTGAAAGAAAGAAGAGAAAGGCGTTAATCAAGGGCGATAAGGAAGATATGTTGTAATAAGGAAAATGTGACTAGTAGTTACCTGACTGCACAAGCTTAGCTAACCACGCGTCACGCCTCGCCAAACATGCCGAAGCTTTGAGAGCAGCCTCCAAGTCTGTATCGTCCGGCGGCGGCATCACTAATCCTGCGTTAGTCCCATATTCGAGCAGACCTTCAGGAGCATGGGGTTCCTGGCCGAACATGACGTCCGCAGCGAAGAGCGACTTCTTTTTCTTTTGACCCCCGACCCTAGGCTCGCGGGGGATCGACTTCCGCTTAGCAGCCACTTTGGGACGACGGGTCCCGATGTCCGCACCCACGCCAGACTCCGGCAAGGGTACAACCACTGTCTCCACTGGAGCACAGGGTGCGGGAGGTGCGTCTGCGATATCAGGGAGCGGCAGCTCACGTGGAGGGCTTTGCGCAAGTGATGGTCTGCCCCCAGCATCTTTTAGAGGAGGAACCACCAGGATCCTTGGCGCTAAGGGAGCGTTACGATTGGTGCCGGGGGGTACTTCTTTACGGTCGATCAACACTCGCCTCTCTTCCTTTATAACAGCCCCCGTCGCATGATTGTACCACTCTTTATATACATTAAGGAGTCGTGGAGCACAGGCCGGCGTGCTGATGAAAAAACGAGAACCCGTGTTCAGGCGCATGAAGTGATGTAACGCGTTCTCCATCCCTTCTTCATTGACAGCAAGTTCCAGTAAGAAAGCTTCCAAGGGTACCCATTGATCGTAACCCAGTTGTTGGGCAAAACGATGCGGGTTATATCTCATAAAGACTGCTGCACCGCCCTGCCTGAAGACTAGGAAACCCGGTCTAATAGAATACAAATGGAGGATCTCCCGGGCCGTTAACACTGAAGCTCCATCCATGAAGGAGTCCTGTAATGGTCGCACCGCAGTGGTGGACGCTTTTCCAATGGTTAATACCTTATCAATAAAGGACATCCCGACTCCAACGGTGTGAGGGCGAAGCAGTAAACCCCTGGCGTCCCGTGGTGAAGGGGTCACGATTGATGAGCCAATCAACTGTAAAATGCGAGGAAAACCGCACTTGTCAAAGAATGAAGGCCTTTTATGCATGCCGAAGACACCCGCCGTGTGTAGCTCGAGCCATGATGCAAAGTAGTGCATCGGGAAGACCACGTGCAGTACCCCGGGCTCGTTGGCATCCGCTGCTCGGCTGAGGCCATGATATAGGTGCGCCAGGCCAGCGATCCCCACAGCCACCTTTATCTCGATGACCATTCGGTGGCCTGGGTAGAAGACGGAAGGCCGCATGCGATGAGAGTGCATTGGGATCGCGAACCAACTCAGCCACAGTCCGATAAATCCTAAGAAGAAAGCCTCCTCATCCATTCCAGGGGCCGCAATTTCTGCAAAAGACATGGTTGGGGAGTTAGGAAGAAAAAAGTCCTTTAGGTCTATGTCTTCCGCTAGCAGGTCATCTAAACCTAAACCGAAAGGGTCATCCAGGGTGGCAAACTTGGCAGATCCCGATGAAATGACGCTTGGACGAAGGAAACGAGCAATGAAGTCCTCAAAGTTAACCCCCCGACTCCCGTGTTCGATAAAAAGGGACTCGTAGATGTTCAACACCTTGATCAGGCTCGGGAATTGATGCTGAACGGCATTTTCCGGCGTGATCCCCCTTACCATCGGCTTAGCACCGAAGACGTACTCATCTGTCGGGAGCAGCTCTTCATAGTGTTCCCCCATAACCGGTAGGCCGAATACCTCCGCGAATTCCTCCAAAGAAATGGACACTTCCCGATCCATGGCAAGGAAAGTGTGGGTGGGAATATTCCATTGCTCCAAGAAAGCCTTGAACCACCAGGTGAGGAGCGTAGGATATTGGAAGAGAGAGACGTAGACCGTGGTGTACAGTCCTAGTCTTATCAACTGCGACTTCTTCGTCGACAGGATGTACCGGGCCCACGGCAGATAGCCAATCGGGTGACGGGGAATCAAACCAAGGTTATATGATTGCCCCCAGGGTCTCGCCTCGCCTTGACAAATACAACGTCCTAGGATATCCAAGACCATAGGACGTTGGACCGGAACCGCATCCATAGCAGGATGAAGAAAGCTGTTTGCGGTCCAATCCACCATCTCCACGGTGTACTGCACCGGGGGTGGGCTGGCGTAATGAATCGCCGTTATGGATTCTGACGGCACCGCGCATGTGAAGCTCCGTCGGCCCATGATGATCTGATTGTACCACGACCCCCAAAGATGGAGACTCTTGTATTCCGGGTCGTACTCCTTAATCATGGCCAGGACTTCACGGTCCAAGGGCGCCTCGGGAAATCCCACCTCCGAGTGGACGAACGGGAATGAAGTGTCTAGAGACATGATCGCTGCAAAAGAATAATTTAGCCGTTAGTGTTGTAATCCCAACGTTTGGCGTTTAAGGAAGAAAATGCATTAATTAAATTAAAATTAAAATTAATTAATTACACCACACAGCAGTGCAGTGAGTAAGGGACCAAAGGGGGACCCACAAAATCTGGATGACAATACGTCGGTTAATAAGACAAACTCATCATTGGATGAGATCATCAGTTGGTCCCCAGGAAAACATTCCCATTAATAAAGAATCCCTAGAGACAAGGAGAATATCTCCTCTTTCAGAGCAAAGCTCTGTCACAGAGTGACACTTGTCAAACTCTGGTCTCAGGGGAATGAGATTCCTTAAAAGAGCCTAGCTCTGTGATGATGATGAGAAAATTTATTTAAAACTCCTAAAGAAATTAAAACCTTTTGAAGACTATTAGAAGTTCTTCGTTTTTAGATCAAAAAGATCTATTTTTGGATCCATGAGCAAAGCTCTGCTCATGGGTTAAAACCCATGAACAAGATCTTTATAGATCTATGGATTCATGAGAGCAAAGCTCTGTTGGTGAAACCCCAAAAGGAATTTCTTTAGATCAAAAGATCTATAAGAGCAAAGCTCTTTTGGTTAAGATTGATTTAAATTAATCTGATTTAAATTAATTTTACCTAAAAGTGTTCTAACTATAGAAACGAGCAAAGCTCTGAAGTTCTAAGCAAGAGCAAAGCTCTGAAATCAAAATCTAGAAAATGGTGAAGTTTTCTAAAGGGCCATAGGTCCTATTTATAAGGCGCTTGCGCCCCTTCAGCTCACCCCTTGATCCAACGGTCAGGGGCTTGCCACCGCTGCACTCACGTGCGCGCCACGTGAGCGCAACGGTGGGGGGCATTTGTTTCCCCCAATCAAAGCAAAGCTCTGCTGGAAATTCAAAATTCAAATTTTAAAGCAACGCTTCAAATCCCGGGCGCAACGCGCCACGTGTCCGGCGCTGATACGTCAGCGCAGCGCCCAAGAAGGCGCGCCCAATCAGAGCAAAGCTCTATTAAAGGAAGCAACGCTTCAGTTGCGCTAGTGTTGCGCTGCGCGACACGTGTCAGCGCAGTTGCGCTAGTGCTGCGCTGAGCGACACGTGTCAGCGCAGATGCGCTAGCGCAGTTGCGCTGTGCGCTGCGCGACACGTGTCAGCGCAGTTGCGCTGCGCTGTGCGCTGCGCGACACGTGTCAGCGCAGTTGCGCTGCGCTTTGCGCTGCGCGACACGTGTCACGCGCTGGGGCATCTGCGCCAAACAGAATTAAATTTTTAAGAAATCTTTTCTGTTCTTGTTAAAACAAAAAGATTTTCTTCTGCAAAGCAGAAGCCCTTGGATCAAACATCCAACGGTGGGGAAAATTCCCCAAATCACTCGGAGAAAGATCTCTCTAACAAATTTAACTAATTTATGGGCACTATAAAAAGGACCCTAGGCCTCAATTCAAAGGCATCAACATTTTCTTGAAAAAAGTCAAGAGCTTCAAACAGAGAGAACTCCGAGAAAATTCCAAGAAAAAGGTAAAGAACCTTCATAAAATAGAAGAAATTTCTTCTAATAGATCATTGATCTAAAAACAAGATCAATGATCTTTACATAAAAATAAAAAAAACAGTGCTTTGCACTTCTTATGAACCTCTGGTTCTTTAAAACAAGAAAACAACAAAATAAAAATAGTGTTTTGCACTTTTATGAACCTCTGGTTCTTCAAACAAAAAGAAAAAACTTATTTTTCTTTGATCTAAATTAGATCAAGAAATCAAATAGTGCTTTGCACTTCTGTTCTTGAATCTAAAAGATTCTTAGTGCTTTGCACTTCCAAACTGCGTCGTTGCGCTCTTAAGAGAGCGCCACGTGTCAGCTACAGAACAACTTGCGCTACGCGCTCTTGAAATAGAGCTTTGCTCTCTGGAATTGGCGCAACTCACCAGAGTGCGCCACGTGTCAACAGCGCAACAGCGCAGCGCACTAGCGCAGCGCACTGTGCTGTTGCGCTTGCGCTCGCCAGAGCATGACACGTGTCCTCACCACAAGCGCTTGCGCTCAGTGATTGGCGCAAAGCGCCTGACAAATGCAATGCATTTCACTTCCTGAAGGGACAGGCCCAATTAAAAGGCTTAACAGGCCTAATAAATAAAATGCTGTGCATTATTTGAAAGGGCAGAGCCCAATTGAAAGGTCCAATGGACCAAAACAAATGATCTGCATTATATTTAAAAGGGCAGAGCCCAGTCAAAATGGCATAAATGGCCTGAAGTAATGCAATGCATTTTTTAAGTGTGGGCAAAGCCCTAGCACAGGTCTAATAGACCAAAAATAAATAAGGGTGTTGAACATTTTCAACTGGACTTAGCCCAATTTTGGCCGTAAGTCCTCAAATTAAATTGACTGAGCACGGCTGCTCCCTAAATAAATTTATATCCAGTTCGAGGGTACATCTCCGAGCTCCTCTGACACTTATCGTTGTAATCCTTCAACCACGTCAGAGAGGTGACGGGTCCCGACGACCACATACGTCAATATGGACTGCGGGGTCCTTAAACTCGTGGACCGAAACGTCCTTAAACTCGTGGACCGAAACGTCCTTAAACTAATATCGGACCGAGACGTCCTTAAACTAATATCGGACCGAGACGTCCTTAAACTAATATCGGGCCGAGACGTCCTTAACTAATATCGGACCACCACGTCCCTAAACTGGAATATGGACCACCACGTCCCTAAACTGGCGATGGACCACCACGTCCCTAAACTGGAACAATAGAGCCTCCAAATGCTCTTTTGCCGGATCTAAATGGTCCCGTTTAAGTTGATCTTAGCCCCAAATACGGCTGATGTATCCTTAGACATTTAAATGAATGATAAAACTCCAAATCAACTTTGGTTCAAGGGTACATCTTTGAACTCCTCTGACACCTGTCGTTGTAATTCTTCAACGACGTCAGAGAGGTGACGAGTCCCGATGGCCAGATATTAAATCGATCATCACGTCAAGTTGATCTTAGTCCAAAACAGGACTAACGTATCCTTGACGAACGTTTAAGTTGATCTTAGCCGCAACGCGACTAATGCATCCTTAAACTAAAAACACCAAACCCAAATCTAAGTAAATACGGATTTGGACTAATCCACGTCCTACGGGCGACGGCATTACTCAGTCTTCGTATACAATCCACGGACAACCACAAACAAAACAAACACACACGACACGAAGTGAAATTCTGGAGAAGGAGAAAGTTGTTACCGCGATGCGGTAGCGTAATTAACTGCAGGGGCTTGCGCCTGCAGGGAAGAGCGTCCCCACAATCAAAAACCCCTCATCCTGAGGGGGAATCTGACGAAGTCTGCTACATCGGCCGCATCCGTCTAAATCTCCGATACACGGTGCCATAAATCAACTTGGCATCTTCGGAGAGGTAGACGGATAAAACCACATAGCATCTGCCCCGAATCTCAGGCAAGACGCAAAGTCTGCGCCGCCGTTCGGAGGAGAACATATCTGCCCCGAAATTCAGGCAAGACGTCTATCGCGTCTTTCGGAGGGGAACAGATTCTGGCACGCCCAGAGAGACCCGGCTCATAGCGCAACAAAATCTAGAGGCTTATAAAGCGAAGATGACGCGCTCATACGAAAGATTGACTAGGCCGAGGACATTCCGCCAAGGCGAACTCGTGCTAGTGGTCAAAAGACCTATGATCCCCAATCGTTCCAAACGGGGGAAATTCGAGCCGAACTATGAAGGCCCGTATATCATAGACAAAGTCTACCAGGGTGGAGCCTATTTACTCATGGATATGCATATCGAAAGGCCCTTCAGACCAATAAATGGTCGCTTCCTAAAAAAGTACTACGCCTGACGAGTCACGGTCTAGGTCAATGATAGATGACGACGACTATGTCCGCACGCTATCTTCCTAAGCCCAAACTCTATAAGTAGTAGCTGAACAACGGACCGAAACGTTCTTAAACTAACAACGGACCGAAACGTCCTTAAAGTAACAATGGACCGAAACGTCTTTAAAGTAACAACGGACCACTATGTCCTAAAACTAGCTGTTGACCGAGATGTCGATAAACTACGGTGGGTTTCAGCATCCCAAAGCTGATAAAAAAAATTAAAAAGGGAATAAGAAAAAAGAAAAACGGTATGTCCATAAGCAAAATGGGCACGGATGAAAACCCGAAAGGGCTCCGTGAGTAAAAACAGCAGGGCTACCGGCGAGTTTTGTGAAAACCCGAAAGGGCGCAATCTCGTTAGAATAAAAAAAAGAGAAGAGAAAAAAAAAACGGTATGTCCATAAGCAAAAAGGGCACGGATGAAAACCCGAAAGGGCTCCGTGAGTAAAAACAGCAGGGCTACCGGCGAGTTTTGTGAAAACCCGAAAGGGTGCAATCTCGTTAAAAGACACTTTCAAGGTCCTCTCGACTTTGTAAGGAGAAACCACCTGCGTGAGATCCTTACGACTCATAAGGGAGCAACACACTTAGGGATCCCTACGATTCCTAAGGAGAAATTACACTTGCGAGATCCTCACGAATCGTAAGGAGAACCGTCTTATGGGACCCTCACGGCTCATAAGATTCAAAAAGTCTTAAGCTACAGGGATCTGAACCTGTTCTTAAGCAGCCCCCACAATCTCCAATGCTGCCCTACAAGCGGCTCAATACTGACCCTTGTATACAATCCACGGGCGCAAATAAACATTTCGCTAACAAAGTCCCATCCATGACTAGGGATATGTCTACATGATGAACAACCCTTGTATGTCCTCTCGACTTATAAGGAGAAAACCCTCTTGTAAAATCCTTACGACTTATAGGAGAACATGCACTTAGGGATCCTCACGACTCCTAAGGAGAAAACGCACCTACGAGATCCTCACGACTTGTAGGGAGAAATACCTTTATGAGACCCTTACGGCTCATAAAGTCAAAAGCCTTAGTCGACAGGATCTTAACCCTGTTTGCTAAGCCACCTTTGTTCGACATCGACAGAGGCAAATGATGATTCGCTCCTGGCAATATCCCAGTTGTAGCGGTGCTGATGCCGAAATCAGTGTCTAATTCCAAGCTTGCAGCAAAAAGCCAGCGAGCCACACATGCATGCAAAATAGCCGAAATGATTGGGCAACTCGCAATAAAAAGCAGCGAGTAAAAATAAAAAAAATATATAGCCGAAATGATTGGGCACCGTGAAAAATAAATAGCCGAAATGATTGGGTAATCACGACCTTCATGATATAAAAGCTGAAATGATAGAGCATCGCGGAATGAAATAAAAAATGAAATTTATGCCCTACAGGTGATATCACGTCAATCCCTATATACAATCCAGGAGCGCAAACAAAGAGGGAATCACACCTATCCTCCCCAGGTTTTCATCAGAAGAAGAAGCCAAATCTCAACGGTTCACAGATAGCCTGGAGATCATCTCAACATTCATCTCATTACAACCGACACAACATAAAGCAACGCGGAATAGCAGCAACTCCCAGTTCCATGACTCGGCGGTGTACAAATGACCGAGAGTCAAACTCCGACTCCGTGAAATACGGATAAAGAGCAAAAATTCCTGGCTACGTGGAACGCGGCTTATGTCAATCCTAACTCCATAGGAAACGTCCAGAGTGTAAGTCCATGTCACGCACCCCACGAGCTTGCGGGGAGGCGGAATATATGAAAAACGATTATCAAAGCTTCGTAACACGGACTTGAGCACACGGATCATATCTAAACTATTACTAGCAAACTACGAAAGGTTTAACTACTCGGATTCGAAGTTATACCTCACGTTACTTGTCCTTCGGGTCTTCATTGTTGTCCTCCACTCCTCATAGGATCTTTGGAACGTCGGCACCTCTACGGCCTCCTCGAGTCAAAGACGATCCACCCGAGAGCTCCTACTCCAAACTTGATCTCTAACTTGAGATAACTAGGTTTCTTTAGTTGCTAATCAAAGTCACCTAGGTGATATAGAGTGAGGTTATGGATTAATTAGTCTATCTAATCCTTGATCTCAACACATGAGGGGTAGGATTAGGGTTTGAAGAGAGAGTGAGCTTGAGGAGAGAGAAGGTGAGCATGGATAATGGTATAAAAGCTTCTCACTTCTAATATATTATGAAGCATAAAGAAAAACAAATAAATAAATCTAAATGATTTATCATCATGCTTCATTAAATATATGCAATGAATCATCAAGTGAGTCATTAAGCAATAAATGCTTCATTAACTCACTTGAATGATTCATCTAAATGAGTCGCAAATGCATTTAATGTAAATGCCACCTAAACCCTCAAGTCACCATGCTTCTAGAAGCTTCCCGCCATATTACGAGAATGCCCCTCCTATCCGTGAAAATACGGAAAAACTTTAGACTGTATAAATCCAATAATCCGATACTATAATCTGGCTTAAACCAAAGCCGGCTAGTAAAAACTGTCTGAACGTCGTACGTGCGTAAACACACGTATGCGTCTGAACCCTTGTCGTAAAACCATACGACCTCTATATCATTTCGCCTGGAGCAGGGAAACTCTCTGTGTGGGACTCTAAAGACTCGACACTACGCTGGCAGTGGGTTTAACCACAGACCGCAAGCGGCACTAGCTGTACGTAACGGTCCCCAGGTAGATGTCGATAAGAAGGCCGATGAGGAAACCCATCTCAAACCCCTACTAAGCCTAATGTGACAATCTCCGTACAGTCCGGGCTGTTCGTCTAAGACTATCGCATATCGGGCCTAGGGGCGGCAAGCGTCAGTCCCCTAATAGCGGTATAAGTCGTGTCGGAGCGTAGCCCATTACACCCTGAGAAACTACTGGAACCTACCAGTAAATCTCGCTTGCCCTGGCCAGGGACTTTGCGTAATGGCTCTCTGACACAGCGTGATATCAACTCCCAATACCGGGAGAGACGAATCCTGTCTAACCGCCACTGCCTCCAAGTGCTCGGGACTGCACCCAACTGCTACCTGTTTGCACGACTCCTTTGAGCCGTGGTAGGGTAGCAATCTAAGAACAGTGGGACACACTCGAGGCGAAGTAGTAGTGTCAATGCTGTACTCATGTCTCCTGGGAACTGTTAACTGACGACGGGTATAATACCAACCAACAGTTCCCCTGCGAGTCCTGTCCGGTGTACCCGTAACCTAACGAGCACCTGTATACTATCTTCAGTACGACGTACTGATGGCTGTGGGACAGACCATCTCCCCAACTGGGATGAGAAGCATACACACTAGTCTACTCCGGAATATCGATGCCATGTCTCGATAATCCAACGACCAGGGACCTGTATAGGATGTTGCTTATAGACTACCCAGCCCCCACCAGTGTGACTGCCATCACAACGCTGGTAATCAAGCAAAGATCCTATGGGCTTTACTAATATGTATAAATGATACGTTACAAGAAACATATGCACATATTAAAGTGAAAACAAACCAAGTAGCATACTACCATTTTTAGCAAGACTGATATATAACTGTGAATATCCCAAACTTCCATTAAGTAATATACAAGCTAGTATGATACAATAATGGCCCCTAGGGCATATACACTAACAATCTCCCACTTGCACTAAGGCCATGTGCTGGCATATCGCAGACCTATCATCTCGAATAGCCTCTCGAACAGCGTCTGAGGAATGGCCTTTGTGAATGGATCAGCAGTGTTATTCTCTGTATCTACTCTCTTTACCTCGATCTCTCGGCGATCTACGATCTCCCTGATCAGGTGATACCGCCTTAAGATGTGTCTGGACTTCTGATAGGACCTAGGTTCCTTCGCTAAAGCTATAGCGCCGTTGTTGTCGCAATATAGAGGTATTGGACCAACACTGGTAGGAACCACCTGAAGTTCTGTGAGGAACTTCTTCATCCAGACTGCTTCTTTTGCGGCATCGCAAGCAGCTATGTACTCTGCTTCCATTGTTGAGTCAGCAACGGTCTCCTGCTTAGAACTCTTCCAACAGACCGCCCCTCCATTGAGGGTAAAGACATAACCCGACATGGACTTAGAGTCATCCTTGTCACTCTGGAAGCTGGAGTCGGCAAAGGACTCGATCTGGAGGTCTTTTCCGCCATATACCAAGAACATCTCCTTAGTCCTTCTCAGGTACTTGAGAATGTTCTTTACTGCTATCCAGTGCTTCTCCCCTGGGTTTGCCTGATACCGGCTTACAACGCTCAATGCGTATGCTACATCTGGTCTGGTACATAATATCGCATACATTATAGAGCCTACCGCAGAAGCGTAGGGTATAATCGACATGCGATCCCTTTCCAAATCAGTCTTGGGAGACATCTCTTTGGAGAGGGTGATTCTGTGACAAGCCGGTAGGCTACCGCGGTTAGAATCTTCCATACTGAATCTTTTCAATATGGTGTCTATTTACCTGGACTGCGAAAGTCCCAACATCCTCTTTGATCTATCACGATAGATCTGGATCCCCAGAATGTATGTGGCATCACCTAGGTCCTTCATGGAGAACTTCTGTGACAAGAATCTTTTGACTGACTGTAGCATAGGAATGTCATTTCCTATTAGGAGAATGTCATCCACGTACAAGACGAAGAATACTACAACTCTCCCTATAATCTTACTGTATATACATGGTTCATCTGGATTTTTGATAAAGTCGAATTCTTTGACAGTATCATCAAAACAGATGTTCCAACTCCGCGATGCCTGCTTTAGTCCATAAATGGACTTAAGCAACTTGCACACTTTACCGCTGCTCCCACTCTGAATGAATCCCTCTGGCTTATCCATATAGACGCACTCTTCCAAATTACCATTTAGAAAGGCCGTCTTTACGTCCATCTGCCAGATCTCATAATCGTGGAAGGCAGCAATAGCAAGAAGGACCCGAATGGATTTGAGCATAGCCACTGGAGAAAAGGTTTCGTCATAGTCCAAACCAGGTCTTTGACGGAAACCCTTTGCAACAAGTCTAGCCTTATAGGTTTCGACCTGTCTATCTACACCAATCTTCTTTTTGAAGATCCATTTGCATCCTACGGGTTTTACCCCATCTGGAGCAAAGTCCAAAGTCCATACTTTGTTAGTGTACATGGACTCCATTTCGGTCCGCAATGCATCCAGCCATTTTACCGAGTCACCGCTCTGAATGGCTTGCTGGAAGCTAGTAGGGTCATCATCATCAATGACGCAATCCTCTCTATCCCCATCTATGAGAAAACCGTAGTATCTCTCAGGCGGATGAGACGGCCTAATACTCCTGCGGAGGGGTGCGGGAATGTCCTTTTCTTCTTGAACTACTGGTTCTACCAAACTTTCAGTTGTAGTTTGTGGTTCTGGAATTTCTTCCAGTTCTATTTCGCTCCCACTTGTATCCTTTTCTAAAACCTGCTGTTCTAGAAAATGGGCATTACGAGAAACAAAAACCTTTTGTTCCTCTGCGTAATAGAATAGATACCCCTTAGAGTTCTTTGGATATCCCACAAATTTACACTATACTGATCGTGCCTCGAGTTTGTCTGCATGCTGCTTTTTAACAAAAGCTGGACATCCCCAAATCTTCAGATACTGAAGATAGGGTTTCTTCCTACTCCACATCTGATATGGGGTGGTAGGCACAGTCTTGGTAGGAACCCTGTTCAGAAGATATGTCGCTGATTCTAGCGCATAACCCCAGAAAGATCGCGGTAACTCAGCAATACTCATCATGGAACATACCATATCTAATAGGGTTCGATTCCGTCTCTCCGATACACCGTTATGCTGTGGAGTGTACGGAGGAGTAAGCTGAGAGAGAATTCCTTTCTCTTTTAGGTAACCTAGGAACTCGGCACTTAAGTATTCACCACCTCGATCAGATCTCAGTGTCTTGATACTTTTGCCGGTTTGGTTTTCTACTTCATTTTTATACTCTTGGAATTTCTCAAAAGCCTCGGATTTATGTTTCATTAAGAAAACGAATCCGTACTTAGAGTAATCATCCGTAAAAGTAATGAAATAGGAAAAACCACATCTCGCATGTGTAGACATTGGACCGCACACGTCACTGTGTACGAGTCCCAAGAGCGAGCTCGCCCTTACTCCGTATCCAGTAAACGGAGTCTTTGTCATCTTTCCCATGAGACAAGATTCACAAGTAGCATAAGATTGATATTCGAATGGATTCAAATATCCTTCTCTATGTAACTTAGTTAATCGTGTTTCATTGATGTGACCTAGTCTACAATGCCATAAGAATGCCTGATTTATTTCTGGAGACTTTCTTTTAAGTGTGTTCTGGATATTAAAAACCTGAGCTTGACTCATTACTGTTTACCCCAATCGGAGCAAAGCTCTGATCAAATTCCGAGGCGGAAGATGAAGCAACGCTTCATCTTCCCCCAATCAGAAGCAAAGCTTTGCTTTGAAAATTTAAACTTCAATAAATGAAGCAACGCTTCAGATCCTTTGCGCTACGCGCAACGCGCCACGTGCCTGGTGTAGATGCATTAGCGCGGCGTCCAAAAAGGCGCGCTCAATCAGAGCAAAGCTCTGTTAAAGGGAGTAACGCTTCAGCTACACGAGCGGTGCGCTACGCGACGCGTGTCAGCACAGACGCGCTTGCGCAGTTGCGTTGCGCGTTGCGCTGCGTGACACGTGTCAGCGCAGTTGCGCTGCGCTTTGCACTACGTGACACGTGTCAGCGCAGATGCGCTAGCGCAGATGCACCGTTTCGTAGAAGGGAAAAGGTAAAGTGCTAAAGGCAATTTACCCTCGCGAAATTACATGCATTTGATAATAACAAATTAAAATTATACGATGCACAAGCGCAACAGAGAAATGAAATAAAAGAACCCTTAACAGACAATGAAGTACTTGATTAAAAAGAAAATACTTATTCATTATTATTGTTATTACATTTAAAAAAGATCACCGAATACGGGATCAGAGAGACGAGGGTTCACAAAAAGAAAGAGGAGATTATTCAGTTCTCTCTCCGTCTTCTCCATCATGTCGAAATGGCGATCCTCCCGAGGGGTAGCCATCCAACGGTCGACGCCGCATTCCCGGGAAAGAGTGGCGATGACAACCCGACGATCCCGTATCTGGCTCAGCAAGTGGAGAGAGCAGTCCCTTAGGGCTTTGGTGATCAAGTGCGCTTCAAGAAAGCACTCAATCTTGTCCTCGGCAGTATCCAGTGTAAGTCCACGTTGCTCACCCCGATTCTTACGGGGAGGCGGAAACGGCAAAAAACAATGATTTTGGCACAAGGCAACATGGACTAAAAGTCGGATCTTTGCTAAACTAGAAACTAGTAAACACTAAGAGGTTTTATCTACTATGCTGTAGAAAGTATACCTCACAGAACCGGTCCTTCGGGTCTTCATCCCGCTGTCCCACTCGTCCATCCAAGCTGCAAGCGTCGATCCGGACCTTGGGCACCTCCGTGGCCTTCTTGAGTCGAAGACGATCCACCCGAGAGTTGTACACTAAGCTTCGCCTCAAGCCAAGGCAACTAGGGCAAAGAGATTGCTAATCTAAATGCCTTAGGTTGTGTAGAAGAGAGAGATGGATGTGTTTGTCTATGTGGATTCTTTTTCTCTCAACACATGAGATCAAAAGAAGGGATCAAGAGGAGGAAGAAGAAGGAGAAAGTTTGCAACCATGGAGCTTTTCTTTTTCTTCTCACTTCATGAGAGAGAATGAGAAGAGAATAATGAAAAAGATTAAGCCCAAATGAAATGAACCATGGTTGCAATAATACACAATAATCATCATTGCTAATCCTATCATGAAAGACTTGATGGCACATTGAATTGACCATTATCATAACACAAGAAATAAAAAGAAAATAAAAGAAGAGTGTAGATCCCTCTTGAAGGTCAATGGTCAACACGGTCAACGGGTCAACAAAGTCAAGAGGGGTCTAAGAGGTCAAATGGTCAATGCAATTAGCCATCACTAATCTATCACTAAAAGGATTAGTAAACAATGTCTCCCTACTCATAACGGTTTTGACCAAACGAATTGTCAAAACCCTAATGAGTGTGCCACATTACGGTTTTGGCCGAACCAACTGCCAAAACCCTAATGGGGCACCTCCTCCTTCATCACTCCTCAAAACTGTGCATACACACCCGCATCCGCATTCCGTAGAATGCGAATGCACAGAAGACAAATCAAATACATCTGTGCAATACTAGGATCTGGCTTAAACCAAAGCCCACTAGTATTGCCTGTCCGAACAGCATACGCATACAAGTGCACGTAAGTGATCGTAGCCCTGCCGTAAAACCATACGGCCTCTACACGTTTCGCTCAGTGCAGGGAAACTCTCTGTGTGGGACTCTAAAGACTCGACACTACGCTGGCAGTGGGTTTAACCACAGACCGCAAGCGGCACTAGCTATATGTAACGGTCCCCAGGTAGATGTCGATAAGAAGGCCGATGAGATAAACCCATCCGAACTCCTACTGAGCCTGTATGTGACAATCTCCGTACAGTCCGGTCTGTTCGTCTGATACATCGCATGGCGGGCCTAGGGGGGCGGTGAACGTCAGTCCCCTAATAGCGGTACAAGTCGTGTCGGAGTGTAGCCCAGAACACCCTGAGATAACACTGGAAACCTACCAGTATGTCTCGCTTGCCCTGGCCAGGGACTACTTGTGTAATGGCTCTCCTAGACACAGCGTGATGTCAACCCCCAATACCGGGAGAGACGAATCCTGTCTAACCGTCACTGCCTCCAAGTGCTTCGGGACTGCACCCAACTACTACCTGTTTGCACGACTCCTTTGAGCCGTGGTAGGATAGTAATCTAAGTACAGTGGGAACACACTCGAGGCGAAGTGACAGTGTCAAGTCAGCGGACTAAGCTGTACTCATGTCACCTGGGAACTGATAACTGACGATAGGTATAATACCAACCAACAGTTCCCGACGAGTCCTGTCCAGTGTACTCGTAACCTAACGGGCACCCGCATACTATCTCAAGTACGACGTACTGACGGCTGTGGGACAGACCGTCTCCCCCGCTGGGATGAGAAGCGCATACGCTAGTCTACTCCGGAGTATCGATGCCCTGTCTCGATAGTCCAACGACTAGGGACCTGTATAAGGATGTGCTTATGGATTACCCAGCTCCCACGAGTGTGAGCGCCATCACAACGCTGGTAATCAAGCAAAGATCCTAAGGGCTCTACTAATATGTATATAAGCGATATGCTAAAAGAAACACATGCACATATTGAAGTAGAGACAAACCAAGTAGCATACTACCATTTTGAGCAAGATTGTCTATACAACTGTGAATATCCCAAGCTTCCATCAAGTAATATACAAGCTAGTATGATACAGTAATGGCCTCTAGGGCATATACACTAACAATCTCCCACTTGCACTAAGTCCATGTACTGGCGTATCGAAGACCTATCATCTCGATCAGCTGCTCGAACTGAGTCTGGGGTAGGGCCTTCGTGAGTGGATCTGCAGTGTTGTTCTCCGTATTTACTCTCTTCACCTCGATCTCCCGGCAATCTACGATCTCCCTGATCAGGTGGTACCGCCTCAAAATGTGCCTGGACTTCTGATGGGACCTGGGTTCCTTCGCTAAAGCTATAGCGCCATTGTTGTCGCAATACAGCGGTATTGGATCAACAATGGTAGGAACCACCTGAAGCTCCATGAGGAACTTCTTCATCCAGACAGCTTCCTTTGCGGCATCGCAAGTAGCTATGTACTCCGCTTCCATAGTTGAGTCAGCAACGGTCTCCTGCTTGGAACTCTTCCAGCAAACCGCCCATCCATTGAGGGTAAAGACATAACCCGACATGGACTTGGAGTCATCCTTGTCACTCTGGAAGCTGGAGTCCGCAAAGGCCTCAAGCTGGAGGTCTTTTCCGCCATACACCAAGAACATCTCCTTAGTCCTTCTCAGGTACTTGAGAATGTTCTTTACCGCTATCCAGTGTTTCTCCCCTGGGTTAGACTGATACCGGCTTACAACGCTCAATGCGTATGCTACATCTGGTCTGGTACACAACATCGCATACATTATAGAGCCTACCGCAGAAGCGTAGGGTATAATTGACATGCGATCCCTTTCCAAATCAGTCTTGGGAGACATATCTTTGGAGAGGGTGATCCCGTGACAAGCCGGTAAATTACCGCGCTTGGAATCTTCCATACTGAAGATTCAGTATGGTGTCGATGTACCTTGACTGTGAGAGTCCCAACATCCTCTTAGATCTATCACGATAGATCTGGATCCCCAGAATGTAGTTGGCATCGCCCAGGTCCTTCATGGAGAACCTCTGCGACAAGAATCCTTTGACTGACTGTAGCATAGGAATATCATTTCCTATTAGGAGAATGTCATCCACGTACAAGACGAGGAATACTACAGTTCTCCCTACAATCTTACTGTAAATGCATGGTTCATCTGGGTTTTTGATAAAGTCGAATTCTTTGACAGTATCATCAAAGCAGATGTTCCAACTCCGTGATGCCTGCTTAAGTCCATAGATGGACTTCAGCAACTTGCACACTCTACCGCTGCTCCCACTCTGAATGAACCCCTCCGGCTGATCCATATAGACGCACTCTTCCAAATTTCCATTTAGGAAAGCCGTCTTTACGTCCATCTGCCAGATTTCATAATCGTGGAAGGCAGCAATGGCAAGAAGGATCCGAATGGATTTCAGCATAGCCACTGGAGAAAAGGTCTCGTCATAGTCCAAACCAGGTCTTTGACGAAAACCCTTTGCTACAAGTCTAGCTTTATAGGTCTCAACCTGCCCATCTACACCAATCTTCTTTCTGAAGATCCATTTGCAGCCTACGGGTTTTACCCCTTCTGGAGCAAAGTCCAAAGTCCAAACTTTGTTGGTGTACATGGACTCCATCTCGGCCCGCATTGCATCCAACCATTTTACCGAGTCGCCGCTCTGGATGGCTTGCTGGAAGCTAGTAGGCTCACCATAATCCATAGTGCAATCCTCTCTATCCCCGTCAATAAGAAAACCGTAGTATATCTCGGGCGGATGAGACTGCCTACTACTCCTGCGGAGTGGCGCTGGAATATCCGGTTCTCCTGAACCTTCTGGTTCTACCAAGGTTTCAGTAACAGCTTGTGGTTCTGGAATTTCTTCCAGTTCTATTGCGCTCCCACTTATCTGATTTTCCAAAAACTCAGTTTCCAAGAAGTGGGCATGACGATAAACAAAAACCTTTTGTTCCTCTGCGTAATAGAAAAGATACCCTTTGGAGTTCTTTGGGCATCCCACAAACTTACACTGTACCGAACGTGCCTCGAGCTTGTCCGCATGCTGCTTTTTTACAAAAGCTGGACACCCCCATGTCTTAAAGTGTTTAAGACTGGGTTTCTTCCTACTCCACATCTGATATGGTGTGGTAGGCACTGACTTAGTAGGAACTTGGTTCAAAAGATATGCAGCTGTTTCTAGTGCATAACTCCAGAAGGATCACGGCAACTCAGCCTTACTCATCATGGAACGAACCATATCCAATAGGGTTCGATTCCTTCTTTCCGATACACCGTTGTGTTGTGGTGTGTATGGAGGAGTAAGCTGAGAGAGAATTCCATTCTCTTTTAAGAAGCCCAGAAACTCGGCACTCAAGTATTCGCCACCTCGATCAAATCTCAGTGTCTTGATATTCTTGCCTGTTTGTTTTTCAACTTCATTCTTGTATTCCTGAAATTTCTCAAAGGCCTCGGATTTGTGCTTCATCAAGAAGACATGCCCATACCTAGAGAAATCATCTGTGAAAGAAATGAAGTATGAATAACCACTTCGCGCATGTGTATACATTGGACCACACACATCACTGTGTATGAGTCCCAAGAGCTCGCTTGCTCTCTCTCCGTGTCCAGTGAACGGAGTCTTTGTCATCTTTCCCATGAGACAAGATTCACAAGTGGCATAAGACTGGTACTTGAACGGATCCAAGTATCCTTCTTTATGTAACATTGTCAACCGTGTCTCATTAATGTGACCCAGTCTACAATGCCATAAGAAAGCCTGATTTAATTCCGGAGACTTTCTTTTAAGTGTGTTCTGGACACTGAAGACCTGAGCTTGATTCAAAACGTATATACCGTATTTCAATGTACCTGACCCAATCAGTACTTGATTTAGGTGGATGTTTACTACATCGCTTACAAAAGTAAAATCATATCCTTCCTTAGAAAGTAAGGATACAGATATGATGTTACAAGTCGCACCTGGTACATAAAAACAGTCACGCAGAATCAATATCTGCCCAGTTGTCAGTCCTAGATGATATTCCCCTACAGATTCAGCATACATGCTCATTCCGTTAGCAACCCTGAGAGTCATATCACCTTTCCTGATAACCCTACGGTTTCTCAAAGCCTGTAACGAATTACAGATATGAGATCCTGATCCGGTATCCAATACCCAGGAAGTAGGGTTAACTGACATACAGTTCTCTATTACAAACACACCCGAAGCCGAAGCCACAACATGCTTCGAATTCTGGCTACTGGCTTTACAAGCCCTGCAATCCTTCTGCCTATGTTCATTCCCGTAACAATAGGAACATCCCTCTTTTACTACATCTGTTCCTGAAACTTCTGCCCTTCCCTTTCTTTCTACTTCCCTAGTTTCCTTTAGGGTAGTAGGTAGAGACTGTTGAACTAAGTCAGCATCTGACTCGTTCTTCAACGTGGTCTTCAGGTCCGAGAGCTCAAAAGAGCTGGTCTCTGTAAGGACGTTGCCCCCTACAGATGACCCGATAGCCAACCTCGCTGGAAGCAATTCGTTCGAGGTCTCATATCTTGCGATACGAGATTGCTCTCCATATAAAACTTTGTTATGGAGGAAGATAGAAGCTGAGTCCATCTTCTCGTGCTGCCTCTGGTATATACCATCAACTGAGGCTAACACGAGGCACTTGGCTTTCGCACAGTCTTCTTCCGATGTCCTATGGATATCAATATCCGTGACAGGGGAAACTGGACCTGAGACGGCAGGGGTTGGATCAGTCAAGAGGTGTTCCAGCTTGTCCTGGGCAATGGACATCTGGACAGACCTTTGCCAGTCATAACAGTCAGATTCAGTCATTTTATTATCTAGATGTAACCTAGGTGCGGTCACTGGGTCGCTGCAATTAAGAGAGAGAGAAGAAAACACTTAGCATGATGCTCTTGCAAGTTTAGATTGGTTTTTAATTTATCTAAACAGGATGGCTCCCACTGTCTCTCGAATCCCTCCTCAAACCACAAAGGAAGAATTAGTCGGGATCTTTCTCACCGTACAACACTTGCTTAACCGTTCAGCCAGGCCAGTGTCGGTACTTCGAGGGAGGTTTTCCAACGCTTTCGTGAAGTTCCTTAATTTAAGAACCTCTTTTCCCTGGGGGCGTAGCCCCGCTAACACCTTTCTAGACACCTACTTGGTTTATAGCATTGATCGTTAAGTGAGAAAGTCCCCGAGGAGTAGCATATACTCACAGCAGGATCGGGATCCAAATATCATCGCGTGATAAAACCGAAGGAATCCTACCAGAATCATCACACTCCAAATGGTATGCAGCGCTAGCAAGTTTCAGTGCTTATGAAACTCCCGATGTGGATTTTTGCCCCATGCTCTTATGACCTTGACTAAGGCCAACAAATCATAAGTCACATGTCAAGTTCTACCCGTCGTTATCCAGGTTAATTTGAACCCACCCGTATATACCCTTGACTATGGCCAACAAAGCAATACGACTGTCCCAAACCAACGCATTCTATCTATGCAACATATGAATACCCACCAGCTACCAAACACTGTGCCTTGACTAAGGCCAACAAACACAGCTTGAATACTGTTGAATATTCATATGAAACGGCGGAGGCCTACGGATGGTTTTGGCGAAACCGTGAACGTAGTGAACTTGATATGGTCGATGGAACGAGATAGCTTTTAAAAGGAGTGGTTCAAGCTCCGCGTTTAAAATGCTTGTTTTTGAAAAGAACCGAGTGGTTTTCAAAGTGTTCCAACGACTTTTACTTGGTTTATTTTCTTGCATTAGTTCCTTTAATGTGTCCCATCATTTAATCCTACCATTGCAGAAAACAACCAAAATATGACGTACGCTTACGCCATTCGCATTCGCCACGGGGCCCTGTCATCACCCGTTAGGTTACTTAACTAACGACAGAGCGGGGGCTGGGCTAGCGCGGCTGTAAAACATAAGCAACGCCTAAATAGTTATCATGTATAAATATATAGCAATGATAGACATTACAGATCACAGATGAACACTTTGGATATACTAGGAATCCGCGATTCGTTCGAGCCTGCAACGAAAAACGGATTACACGGTCGCGATGAATAGCCAAACCCCTCCCTAGACCCCTACGGGTGCGGCAAACTACCCGCCAAGTACCCGAAGCGAAGCAACCTCCCTCATCACCGTGAGTAGGCCACTCGGCACTTCGAGATACCCGGTAGTTTGTGCACCCCATCTTGGGTCTATCCTAGGAGCAAAAACAATAAAAAGAAATTATACAATGACGGCTACAACCCCGACCCGGTTGTGCGGCCAAACAAATAATATTACATCAATTTACATATTTTACAATGAATGAAAGAAAAAGAAACTCTCATCTCACACCCATTCCCGGCTATTCATCCGCGACAATCCACCGAGTTCATATACACAAACCATCAACATTACAGATCACAGATATGTATAACCCCCACTAATCGACGTATAGCGATTAGCGGACGTTCAATACATATATTACATCACATATAATATACATTAGCCAAAGAGTACGGAATATCGATCAAAATACGGATTTTTAACCACCCCAAAAGTCAATTTGCTCTCTGGAAAATCTGGGTAGAAAAAACATGTATTAAAAATCCCAAAACATCCAAACTAAAACACTGCACCAAACCCGATCCAGTGCCGAGTCAGAACGGCGGCGGAACCGCGGCAATGAGCATGTCATTGCCGCGGAACCGCGGTCGTTTGATCGAATCACTGGATCATTTTTCTGCAGTGTTTTCACAAAACCCTGAGACGATTTTTGAAGTATGATTTTTTATTTTTAGAGCAGAAAAAAAATCAACAGAAAGTTGTGGTTTTGCGGATGTGTTTTGCGACCTTTTTTTCCGATCGATGTTCTTAACACTTTGCTAACTTACTAGTTTATGTTTAGCTAGGCTATGATACCACTGTAAGTCCACATTGCTCACCCCGGTTCTTACGGGGAGGCGGAAACGTCGAAAAACAATGATTTTGGCACAAGGCAACATGGACTAAAAGTCGGATCTTTGCTAAACTAGAAACTAGTAAACACTAAGAGGTTTTATCTACTAAGCTGTAGAAAGTATACCTCACAGAACCGGTCCTTCGGGTCTTCATCCCGCTGTCCCACTCGTCCATCCAAGCTGCAAGCGTCGATCCGGACCTTGGGCACCTCCGCGGCCTTCTTGAGTCGAAGACGATCCACCCGAGAGTTGTACACTAAGCTTCGCCTCAAGCCAAGGCAACTAGGGCAAAGAGATTGCTAATCTAAATGCCTTAGGTTGTGTAGAAGAGAGAGATGGATGTGTTTGTCTATGTGGATTCTTTTTCTCTCAACACATGAGATCAAAAGAAGGGATCAAGAGGAGGAAGAAGAAGGAGAAAGTTTGCAACCATGGAGATTTTCTTTTTCTTCTCACTTCATGAGAGAGAATGAGAAGAGAATAATGAAAAAGATTAAGCCCAAATGAAATGAACCATAGTTGCAATAATACACAATAATCATCATTGCTAATCCTATCATGAAAGACTTGATGGCACATTGAATTGACCATTATCATAACACAAGAAATAAAAAGAAAATAAAAGAAGAGTGTAGATCCCTCTTGAAGGTCAATGGTCAACACGGTCAACGGGTCAACAAAGTCAAGAGGGGTCTAAGAGGTCAAATGGTCAATGCAATTAGCCATCACTAATCTATCACTAAAAGGATTAGTAAACAATGTCTCCCTACTCATAACGGTTTTGACCAAACGAATTGTCAAAACCCTAATGAGTGTGCCACATTACGGTTTTGGCCGAACCAACTGCCAAAACCCTAATGGGGCACCTCCTCCTTCATCACTCCTCAAAACTGTGCATACACACCCGCATCCGCATTCCGTAGAATGCGAATGCACAGAAGACAAATCAAATCCATCTGTGCAATACTAGGATCTGGCTTAAACCAAAGCCCACTAGTATTGCCTGCCCGAACAGAATACGCACACAAGTGCACGTAAGTGATCGTAGCCCTGCCGTAAAACCATACGGCCTCTACACGTTTCGCTCAGTGCAGGGAAACTCTCTGTGTGGGACTCTAAAGACTCGACACTACGCTGGCAGTGGGTTTAACCATAGACCGCAAGCGGCACTAGCTGTACGTAACGGTCCCCAGGTAGATGTCGATAAGAAGGCCGATGAGATAAACCCATCCGAACTTCTACTGAGCCTGTATGTGACAATCTCCGTACAGTCCGGTCTGTTCGTCTGATACATCGCATGGCGGGCCTAGGGAGGCGGTGAACGTCAGTCCCCTAATAGCGGTACAAGTCGTGTCGGAGTGTAGCCCAGAACACCCTGAGATAACACTGGAAACCTACCAGTATGTCTCGCTTGCCCTGGCCAGGGACTACTTGTGTAATGGCTCTCCTAGACACAGCGCGATGTCAACCCCCAATACCGGGAGAGACGAATCCTGTCTATCCGTCACTGCCTCCAAGTGCTTCGGGACTGCACCCAACTACTACCTGTTTGCACGACTCCTTTGAGCCATGGTAGGATAGTAATCTAAGTACAGTGGGAACACACTCGAGGCGAAGTGACAGTGTCAAGTCAGCGGACTAAGCTGTACTCATGTCACCTGGGAACTGATAACTGACGATAGGTATAATACCAACCAACAGTTCCCGACGAGTCCTGTCCAGTGTACTCGTAACCTAACGAGCACCCGCATACTATCTCAAGTACGACGTACTGACGGATGTGGGACAGACCGTCTCCCCCGCTGGGATGAGAAGCGCATACGCTAGTCTACTCCGGAGTATCGATGCCCTGTCTCGATAGTCCAACGACTAGGGACCTGTAAAAGGATGTGCTTATGGATTACCCAGCTCCCACGAGTGTGAGCGCCATCACAACGCTGGTAATCAAGCAAAGATCCTAAGGGCTCTACTAATATGTATATAAGCGATATGCTAAAAGAAACACATGCACATATTGAAGTAGAGACAAACCAAGTAGCATACTACCATTTTGAGCAAGATTGTCTATACAACTGTGAATATCCCAAGCTTCCATCAAGTAATATATAAGCTAGTATGATACAGTAATGGCCTCTAGGGCATATACACTAACATCCAGCATTGCCGAGGACATCTCTGCTGGAGGAGGGAGAATGTCGGCGAGCACCGAGGCAAGGATCATCCGAAGCCAAATGGAATTCGGAGGGAGAGGAGACCCCACACGAGTCAAAAGCTCGTGCAGTGCAGCATCGCACTGCTCGTCCGAGAGAGAAGAATCCACCAGGCGCGCAGCAAAGCGGGGAACAATGTCCCGAATCGGCACCTCCCATGGTTGTCGGCGGGCATGAGGGCGATTGCAAGCCATGATCGAAGAAGTTCTCTAAAAATGAGAGAAGAAAAGGCTCAGCCTCGAATTATATATATAGACCCAGGCGCAGAAGATTCTGTGCACAATGAAATCATTTCCAAGGCCCGGGAAATCAGAATTTTGGAAATACGAGTTTGACTTGAAAAAAAGAGATGAAAAGATATCTCAGGAGAAGCGACGCTTCCGATTTTCCCAAAATCTAAGTTTCAATAAATGAAGCAACGCTTCAGATCCTCTGCGCTGAGCGCAAGGCGCCACGTGTCTGGCGCAGACGCATCAGCGCAGCACCTGAGGCAGCGCAACCAATCAGGGTAAAGCTCTGTTTAAAACAAAAAAGTAAAGGAAGCAACGTTTCAGTTGCGCAAGCGCTGCACTGCGCGACACGTGTCGGCGCAGTTGCGCAAACACAACTGCTCAAGTACAGTTGCGCAAGCGCTGCACTGCACGACACGTGTCTGCGCAGTTGCGCAAGCACAGCTGCGCAAGCTCTGCGGAAGCGTCACGTGTCAAGCGCTGGGGAGTTGCGCAAAACAGAATGGAGATTTAAAGAAATCTTTCTGTTCTTGTTAAAACAAGAAGATTTTCTTCTGTAAAGCAGAGGCCCTTGGATCAAAGATCCAACGGTGGGGAAAATTCCCCAAATCACTCAGAGAAAGATCTATTTAACTAATTTATGAGCACTATAAAAAGGACCCCAGACCTCAATTCAGAGAGAGGAACATCTTTCTAAAAAAAAAGAGAAGAGAATTCTCGAGAACTCCTCAAGAACAACAGAAGGTAAAAACCTTTGAGAGAAGAGAAAATTCTCTTATGAACAGATCAGTGATCTAAAAACAAGATCGTTGATCTTTAAAACATAACTAAATAAAGGGATAAATTAAAATAGTGCTTTGCACTTTTTCATGAACCTTTGGTTCTTTAAGATAAGAAAAAACTTATCTTTTTCTTTGATCTAAATTAGATTAAAAAAAAATCTAACAATGCTTTGCACTTCTGTTCATTGAATCTAAAAGATTCCTAAATCATAGTGCCCTGCACTTGCAATACTGCACTGTTGCGCTCTTGGATTGGCGCAAGCCACCAGAGAGCGCCACGTGTCAGCATCTGAACCAATTGCGCTATGCGCTTTTGAAATAGAGCTTTGCTCTCTGTGATTGGCGCAACTCACCAGAGGGCGCCACGTGTCAGCAGCGCACTAGCGCAGCGCACTAGCGCAGCGCACTGCGCTTGCATGACACGTGTCGTCGTCACAAGCGCTTGCGCTCTCTGATCGGCGCAAAGCGCCTGATAAATGCAATGCATTTCCTAAAAGGGCCAGGCCCAAATCAAAAAGACCAAGCAGGCCAAAATAAATTGCAAAGCAATAAAAGGGCAGAGCCCAAATAAAATTGATGCTCTGTATCATTTATAAAGGGCAGAGCCCAAAACAAATTGATGCTCTGCATCCTTTCTGGGCAAAGCCCAAATAAAAATAAGAAGAAATGCGATGCAAAAGCAAATAAAATGTTGAACATTTTCAACTGGACTTAGCCCAATTTTGGCCGTAAGTCCTTAAATTAAATTGACTGAGCAAGATTGCTCTCTTAAATCAATTTACTACCGGTTCGAGGGTACATCTCCGAACTCCTCTGACATCAGTCGTTGTAATCCTTCAACGACGTCAGAGAGGTGACGGGTCCCAACGACCACACGTATATGAACTGCGGGGTCCTTAAACTCGTGGACCGAAACATCCTTAAACTAATGTTGGACCGAAACGTCCCTAAACTAATGTTGGACCGAAACGTCCTTAAACTAATGTTAGACCGAAACGTCCTTAAACTAATATCGGACCGAAACGTCCCTAAACTAATATCGGACCGAAACGTCCCTAAACTAATAACGGACCACCACGTCCTTAAACTGGAATATGGACCACCACGTCCGTAAACTGGAATATGGACCACCACGTCCCTAAACTGGAGTATGGACCGCAACGTTCCTAAACTACCTATGGACCACTATGTCCCTAAACTGGAACAATAGAGCATCCAAATGCTCTTTTGCCGGATCTAAACGGTCCCGTTTAAGTTGATCTTAGCCCCAAATACGGCTAACGTATTCTTAGACATTTAAATGAATGATAAAACTCCAAATCAACTTTGGTTCAAGGGTACATCTCTGAGCTCCTCTGACACCTGTCGTCGTAATCCTTCAACGACGTCAGAGAGGTGACGAGTCCTGATGGCCATATATCACTACGTTAAGTCGATCTTAGTCCCAAACAAGACTAATGTATCCTTAACGAACGTTTAAGTCGATCTTAGCCTAAACATGGCTAATGAATCCTTAAACTAAAACACCAAACCCAAATCTAAGTAAATACTGATTTGGACTAATCTACGTCCTACGAGCGACGGCATTACTCAGTCTCCGTATACAATCCACGGGCAACCACAAACAAAATAAACACACACGACACGAAGTGAAATTCTGGAGAAGGAGAAAGTTGTTACCGCGATGCGGTAGCGTAATTAACTGCAGGGGCTTGCGCCTGCAGGGAAGAGCGTCCCCACAATCAAAAACTCCTCAAGCGAGGGGGAATCTGATGAAATCTGCTACATCGGCCGCATCCGTCTAAACCTCCGATACACGGTGCCATAAATCAACTTGGCATCTTCGGAGAGGTGGACGGATAAAACCAAATAGCATCTGCCCTGAATCTCAGCGTCAGGATATCGCGGTCCTGTGCGCCGTCCTTCGGAGGGGAACAATTACGTATATACCGTCATCTAATGTACCGGACCCAATCAGAACTTGATTTAGGTGGGTGTGAACTACATCGCTTACGAATGTAAAATCATATCCCTCTCTTGAAAGTGAGGACACTGATATGATATTACAAGTCAAACTAGGTACATACAAACAGTTACGTAGAATCAATATCTGCCCACTTATCAAACCTAGGCGATATTCTCCCACGGACTCAGCGTCCACGCTCATTCCGTTTGCAACTCTGAGAGACAAATCACCTACCTTTATAACTCTACGGTTTCTCAAAGCATGTAATGAATTACAGATATGATATCCTGCTCCGGTATCTAGTACCCAGGAAGTAGAGTTAATTGACAAGCAGTTCTCAATAACAAACGCACTTGAGGCTGAAGCCACAACGTGCTTCGTATCCTGGCTACTGGCTTCCAATGCCCTGGAATCTTTCTGCCAATGCTCGATCTCATAACAATAGGAACATCCCTCTTTAGCTACACCAAGTCCTGAAACTTTTGATCTTCTCTTTCCTCCTACTTTACTGGTGTAAGTAGAGGGTAGGGACTGTGGAAATAAGTCAACATATGACCTGTTTCCTAACGTAGTCTCTAGGTCATGGAGCTCATCAATATGGCTAGTCATTGTAAGGACGTTGTCTCCTACAGATGACCCGACAGCCAACCTCGCTTGAAATAATTCATTCGAGGTCTCATATCTTGCGATACGAGATTGCTCTCCATATAAATCTTTGTTATGGAGAAAGATGGAAACTGAGTCCATCTTCTCGTGCTGCTTCTGGTATACACCATCAACTGAAGCCAATACGAGGCACTTGGCTTTCGCTTTATCCTTTTCTCTTGTCTGACGGATATCCATATCCGTGACGATGGAAACTGGACCTGGGACGGCGGGATCTTGAGTAGTAATAGGGTGGTCTAGTTTGTCATAAGCAATGGACATCTGGACAGACCTTTGCCAGTCATATAAGTCAGATTCAGTCAATTTGTTATCTAGATGTAACCTAGTCGTGGTCACAAGGTCGCTGCAATGAGAGAAAGAGAAGAAAACATTTTAGCATGATGCTCTTGCAAGTTTAGATTGGTTTTTAGTTTATCTAAACTGGATGGCTCCCACTGTTTCTCGAATCCTTCCTCAAACCATAAAAGAAGAATTAGCCAGGACTATTCTCACCGTACAATACTTGCTTAACCGTTCAGCCAGGCCAGTGTCGATACTTCGAGGGAGGTTTTCCAACGCTTTCGCGAAGTTCCTTAATTAAATAACCTCTTTTCTTTAGGGGCGTAGCCCCGCTGACACCTTTCTCGACACCTACTTGGTTTATAGCATTGATCGTTAAGTGACGAATCTCCTGATTGGTAGCATGTACTCACAGTAGGATCGGGATCCAAAAATCATCGTATGATAATGCTGAAGGAATCCTACCAACATTCATCAAACTCCAAATGGTATGCATCTCTTTGCAAATTTCAGTTTCTTTAGAAATTCCCGATATAAATTTTTGCCCCATGCTCTTATGACCTTGGCATTGGTCAAAATGTCATAAGTCACATGTCAAGTTCTACCCATCATTATTCTTGTTAATTTGAACACATCCATACATATCGCTGATGTTGGCCAAATGATAATACGACTGTCCCAAACTAACTCATCTATCTATGCAACAAATGAATACCCAGCAGCTACCAAACACTATGCCTCGGCGTTGGTCAAAATACATAGCTTGAATACTACTGAATACCCAAATGAAATGACGGAGGGCTAAGAATGGTTTTGGCAAAACCGTGAACGTAGTAAACTTGATATAACCGAAGGAACCTGATAGCTTTTAAAAGGAGTGGTTAAAGCTCCGCAATTAAAAATATCTTCTGTTTTAAAAATAACCGAGTGGTTTCTTTTAAACTGTTCCAACGATTCATTTTTGGTTTATTTTCTTTGTATTATAATAATGTGTCCCATCATTTATCCTATCATTGCAGAAAACAACGAAAATATCACGTCCTCTTATGCCATCCGCATTCGCCACTGGGTCCCGTCATCACCCGTTAGGCTACTTAACTAACGACAGAGCGGGGGCTGGGCTAGCGCGGGTGCAAAACATAAGTGACGTATAATAGCTATTATATATAGATATTGTACATTCGTCAGACGCAATAATAGGCATTTCAGATCACAGATGAACATTATTGGATATGCAAGCAATCCGCATTTGCTTTGAGCCTGCAACAAAAGACGGATTACACAGTTGTGATGAATAGCCAATTCCCTACCCTAGACCCCTACGGGTACGGCAAACTACCCTCCAAGTACCCGAAGTGAAGCGGTCTCCCCCAACAACGTGAGTAGGCCACTAAACACTTCGACGTACCCGGTAGTTTGTGTACCTCACCTTGGGTCTATCCTAGGAGCAAAAACAGTAAAATGAAATAATACAACGGTGGCTACAACTGCAACCTGGATGTGCCCCGCAAAATAATATTACAACATATTACAATTACATCGAATGAATGAATATTATAACCCATCTCATACCCCGGCTAATCATCACAACAATCCAATACAGTTCATATACACAAACAGTAGAATCATTACAGAAATGTGCAACCCCCTGCCAACCGACATACTAGCAGTTAGGGGAGGTTTACGAACACATTAAACATTACAGATAAAAAACCCGATTAGCAAATAACTTAGAACATCGATCGACAATCTTTTTCCGTGTCTACCCCAAATGCAAGCTATCATGGATGTAACCTGGGCAGAAACAGAATATACTGGAAAACAAAACACCAAATATTATGAATTACAGAGCAAATCCGAGTCAACTCGGGATTGACTCCACGGCCGATCCGCGGCCAAAAGCACCATTTGGCCGCGGATCCGCGGCCGTCTTGTCGAGTTGAGTGCTCGTATTTTCCCAGTATTCTTATATTCTTCTGCTGTGAATTTTAAGGCATATCAAATAATTTTTTCGACACGTTTAAAATTAACAGAAACTGATAGGGGTCCGGGTTAAGTTTTCGCGTTTTTTCTGACGATCGAAGTTCTAATTAGTTGCTAACAAGCTAGTAAAGGTTTAGTTGGCTCTGATACCACTGTAAGTCCATGTCACACACCCCACGAGCTTGCAGGGAGGCGGAATATATGAAAAACGATTATCAAAGGTTCGTAACACGGACTTGAGCACACGGATCGTATCTAAACCATTACTAGCAAACTACGAAAGGTTTAACTACTCGGATTCGAAGTTATACCTCACATTACTTGTCCTTCGGGTCTTCATTGCTGTCCTCCACTCCTCGTAGGATCTTTGGAACGTCGGCACCTCTACGGCCTCCTCGAGTCAAAGACGATCCACCCGAGAGCTCCTACTCCAAGCTTGATCTCTAACTTGAGATAACTAGGTTCCTTTAGTTGCTAATCAAAGTCACCTAGGTGATATAGAGTGAGCTTATGGATTAATTAGTCTATCTAATTCTTGATCTCAACTCATGAGGGGTGGGATTAGGGTTTGAAGAGAGAGTGAACTTGAGGAGAGAGAAGGTGAGCATGGATAATGATATAAAAGCTTCTCACTTCTAATATATTATGAAGCATAAAGAAAAACAAATAAATAAATCTAAATGATTTATCATCATGCTTCATTAAATATATGCAATGAATCATCAAATGAGTCATTAAGCAATAGATGCTTCATTAACTCACTTGAATGATTCATCTAAATGAGTCGCAAATGCATTTAATGTAAATGCCACCTAAACCCTCAAGTCACCATGCTTCTAGAAGCTTCCCGCCATATTATGAGAACGCCCCTCCTATCCGTGAAAACACGGAAAAACTTTAGACTGTATAAATCCAATAATCCGGTACTAGAATCTGGCTTAAACCAAAGCAGGCTAGTAAAAACTGTCCGAACGTCGTACGTGCGTAAACACACGTATGCGTCCGAACCCTTGTCGTAAAACCATACGACCTCTATATCGTTTCGCCTGGAGCAGGGAAACTCTCTATGTGGGACTCTAAAGACTCGACACTACGCTGGCAGTGGGTTTAACCACAGACCGCAAGCGGCACTAGTTGTACGTAACGGTCCCCAGGTAGATGTCGATAAGAAGGCCGATGAGGAAACCCATCTCAAACCCCTACTGAGCCTAATGTGACAATCTCCGTACATTCCGGTCTTTTCGTCTAAGACTATCGCATATCGGGCCTAGGGGCGGCAAGCGTCAGTTCCCTAATAGCGGTATAAGTCGTGTCGGAGCGTAGCCCATTACACCTTGAGAAACTACTGGAACCTACCAGTAAATCTCGCTTGCCCTGGCCAGGGACTTTGCGTAATGGCTCTCTGACACAGCGCTATATCAACTCTCAATACCGGAAGAGACGAATCCTGTCTAACCGCCACTGCCTCCAAGTGCTCGGGACTGCACCCAACTGCTACCTGTTTGCACGACTCCTTTGAGCCGTGGTAGGGTAGCAATCTAAGAACAGTGGGACACACTCGAGGCAAAGTAGCAGTGTCAAGTCTGCGGACTATGCTGTACTCATGTCACCTGGGAACTGTTAACTGACGACGGGTATAATACCAACCAACAGTTCCCCTGCAAGTCCTGTCCAGTGTACCCGTAACCTAACGAGCACCTGTATACTATCTCCAGTATGACGTACTGATGGCTGTGGGACAGACCATCTCCCCAACTGGGATGAGAAGCGTACACACTAGTCTACTCCGGAATATCGATGCCATGTCTCGATAATCCAACGACCAGGGATCTGTATAGGATGTTGCTTATAGATTACCCAGCCCCCACTAGTGTGACTGCCATCACAACGCTGGTAATCAAGAAAAGATCCTATGGGCTCTACTAATATATATAAATGATACGTTACAAGAAACATATGCACATATTAAAGTAGAAACAAACCAAGTAGCATACTACCATTTTTAGCAAGACTGATATATAACTGTGAATATCCCAAGCTTCCATTAAGTAATATACAAGCTAGTATGATACAATAATGGCCCCTAGGGCATATACACTAACACATAGCGGATCCTGGTCCTCGCAGAGCACGGCAATGACCCCGTGTAAAGCATCCAGAGCGGAGCCTGGTCCTCGCCGAACACGGCAGTGAACCCGTGGGAAGCATCCAGAGCAAAATTCCTGGCTACGTGGAACGCGGCTTATGTCAATCCTGACCCCGTGGGAAACGTCCAGAGTGGATCCTGGTCCTCGCAGAGCACGGAAATGACCCCGTGTGAAGCATCCAGAGCGGAGCCTGGTCCTCGCCGAACACGGCAGTGAACCCGTGGGAAGCCTCCAGATCAAAATTCCTGGCTACGTGGAACGCGGCTTACGTCAATCCTGACCCCATGGGAAACGTCCAGAGCAGATCCTGGTCCTCGCAAAGCACGGAAATGACCCCGTGTAAAGCATCCAGAGCGGAGCCTGGTCCTCGCCGAACACGGCAGTGAACCCGTGGGAAGCATCCAGAGCAAAATTCCTTGCTACGTGGAACACGGCTTATGTCAATCCTGACCCCGTGGGAAATGTTCAGAGCGGATCATGGTCCTCGCAGAGCACGGCAATGACCTCGTGTAAATCATCCAGAGCGGAGCTTGGTCCTCGCCGAACACGGCAGTGAACCCATGGGAAGCATCCAGAGCAAAATTCCTAGCTACGTGGAACGCGGCTTATATCAATCCTGACCCCGTGGGAAACGTCCAGAGCGGATCCTGGTCCTCGCAGAGCACGGCAATGACCCCATGTAAAGCATCCAGAGCGGAGACTGGTCCTCGCCGAACACGGCAATGAACCCGTGGGAAGCCTCCAGAGCAAAATTCCTGGCTACATGGAACGCGGCTTATGTCAATCCTGACCCCGTGGGAAACGTCCAGAGCGGATCTTGGTCCTCGCAGAGCACGGCAATGACCCCGTGTAAAGCATCCAGAGCGAAGCCTGGTCCTCGCCGAACACGGCAGTGAACCCGTGGGAAGCATCCAGAGCAAAATTCCTGGCTACGTGGAACGCGGCTTATGTCAATCATGACCCCATGGAAAACGTCCAGAGCGGATCCTGGTCCTCGCAAAGCACGGTAATGACCCCGTGTGAAGCATCCAGAGCGGAGCCTGGTCCTCGCCGAACACAGCAGTGAACGCGTGGGAAGCATCCAGAGCAAAATTCCTAGCTACGTGGAACGCGGCTTATGTCAATCCTGACCCCGTGGGAAACGTCCAGAGCGGATCCTGGTCCTCGCAGAGCACGGCAATGACCCCGTGTGAAGTATCCAGAGCGGAGCCTGGTCCTTGCCGAACACGGCAGTAAACCCGTGGGAAGCATCCAGAGCAAAATTCCTGGCTACGTGGAACACGGATAATATCAACCCTGACCCCGTGGGAAACGTCCAGAGCGGAGCCTGGTCCTCGCAGAACACGGCAGTGAACCCGTGGGAAGCATCCAGAGCAACTCCTGACTCCGTGAAATGCGGATAAGGACAACTTCACCCGTCACTTGCGGGTCCTCACGACTCGTAAGGGAGTAAATTCTCTTGTGAGATCCTTACGACTTTCAAGAGAAAACACACTTAGGAATCCTCACGATTCTTAAGGAGAAATTACACCTACAGGATCCTCCCGACTGGTAGGGAGAAAATTCTTTATGAGACCCTCACGGCTCATAAAGTTAAAAAGTCTTAGGTGACAGATCCTAACCCTGTTTTCTAAGCCATCACCACCCTACAAAGAGCCCAAGATTGACAGCTATATACTATCTACAGACCGCACTTGCTAAAATCACATGGCAACAACACAGCAAGGAGAAGAAAGCAACCGTATAACAAAAAATATGTATCTTTTATTCATGAATTCAATTGAGTACAAGGCAAATCGTATAAAAGAATAAAAAATGGATACATGTTGTTCAAAGATTACAAGTGTTCAATCTATACAAAAGCAGCTATTAGGAGGGAGGCGCCTTCAATAGACCAGCTAGCTGCTCGCGCACTCTTCTCAACTCTTCTTCGTGATCAGCCGCCGCGGCCAGCTCTGCTTCAACTTGGGCTCGTTGCTGCAAACAGGATGAGAGTTTCTGATCAACTTCCTGCTAGGCAGCCTCCTGACTCTGCGCGACCTTCTCATTAAGATCAAGCTTCTTCCTCAACACCATCCCGTCAGAGATACACCGTTGTAGGTTTTCAAAAATGGTGTTCAGCTGGGCAGCATTAGCTGCAACCTCAGCGCGTAGTTAGGCAGATTCAGCAGCAGTCGCCTGAGTCTCGAAATGACGAAGGAACGGAACACTCTGCTCAACCCATGTGGCCCGCTGAGAGTTCAAAGCCTGAGTCTCAGGGGCAGGACGCATAAGCTTAAGCTCATGCAGACAGGCCTCATCTTCCTGCAATGATTAACCCAAGACTCGACGACACCTTTATTATGGAAGTTCACGAGCGTCGCCAGCATTGGGTTGACCTCAGCAGCGAAATCTGCGGCAGATGTAGGAGCCTCCGCGTTAAGCTCCTCGACGTATTTGCTCAGCATACGCAGACTGGTCATAGCACCTTTTGAGGATGGGCGTCTGGAAAAGGGCCCTGCCGGCATCATAATGCGAGACTCGAAAGAGGCAAGAGTCGAAGCGACCGCTGCAAAACAAATCAAAATCAGATGACGGATCAAGAAGTATAAGAGGTTCATGAACAATAGGATTTACTATACCAGCTACAGCAGGTGGCAAAGCCGGGAGGACCAGTGGCGTAACTGTTCTCTCATCTCCTCCTTCAATCTGTAGTACTGCAATAAAAGCAAAGAAGAATCAGAAATAATTTCACAGTTGGTAAAAGAAAGAACATTAACTGAAGACTGTATTCACCTGCGCCACTGGATGAAGCAATCTCCGACGGGAAGGAGAAGTAGGGGTGCAACACCTGGTACAGGTGGTCAAAAAGGACTCCTACAAAGACGCAATAATGCAATGTTAATACATAAATTATACAGCCTAGAGATAAGACTGATGGGTCACAAATCCATACCTTTCAACATCTGAGACGGTGCGAGAGAAGGTAGAAAGGTGGTCACCGTCAGGACGGTAACTGACGGCGCTGCCTCGGGTAGCGCGACATCAGCACCAACCGCACCTGCATTAGAAACAAGATAAACCCTGTCAGGAAAGATTGAAAAAGATTGCAGAATAAAAAGAAGGGCGGTGACTTAAAATCTACCTGATGAGTCGCCGGTCGAAATCGTGACGAGGGCATCACTTGATACAACGTCGGCGTCTCCCTCCTCCATCGGGGTGGTCTCACCTCCCGTCGCTTCATCCCCTGACTCCACGAGAGCCGTCGTCACGCTTGGGACGCCGAGAGACGGCAAAGAACCGTAGGCGGGAAGAGCGATGATCGGGGCGGTGCCCGACTCTTAAGAGAGAGCGGCCACCTCGGGCCCAGCAGTTGTACCCATTTCGCTCGCCACCACTTCGAGCTCAGTAATTGTAGTTGTCTCATCCACCGCCGCCTTGGGCTCGACCATGGTATCTGTCTCACCCGCAGCCACCTTGGGCTCGGCAATGGTAGCTATCTCGGGCATAGCAATCTTGACTGTCTCGTCAGCCACTACCTCGAGCCCGGCAATTGCGGCCACCTCGCCTCCTGTCGCCCCGGGTTCAGCAATCACAGCTACCTCCTCCACCGCTACCTCAGGCTCAGCAGTCGCCGCCACTTCTTCGGTAAGGCTCGGCCCTGCAAGATAAAGTATATGAGAACTGATAATTTAAAACTTTGACAACGGAACCTCACGGCACGTTACCTGGAGTTGATTTACCGTTTGCTTCCCGAGCCGCACGTGCCGCCCGTCTGTAAGCAGTAGACAAGGCAACCGGAGACTCTTCTGAAGGAGTAGCAGCAGGGGTAGCGGCGCTCGAACCCGCTCCCGCAGCTAAAGCAGCACTACGCTCACTTGCTGCGCGCCTCCGGCGCTTCCTTTCCTCCCGGGCCGTCAAAGCAGACCTTCTAGAAGCCTCCTTCAACAGGACGTCATCGTCCGCATCCAGGGTTACCTCTGGAGCCGTCAAGGCTTCCGTCATTAGTCGTTTAAGTAAGGCCTCTTTCGGCAGTGCCGAAGAGTCCGGGACTTCGGTAGCTGGCCCGGGAAGAATTTCCGCATCAGCTTGCGGGATCGGCGTTGTGGTCCCTGCAATAAGACAAAGAAAGGGTCAGATTACTCATAAGAAACGGGAGCAGGAACATGGTGAACCGAAATGTACCGGTGCCTAAGGATGCTCGAAGTCGTTCCTCTTCCTCAAAAGTCTTGAGAGAAGCAGCGAGAGCTTCTTCGGTAGAAATGCCTGTTAAAAAAAACGTCAATCATAACACAATAATAGAAATATGATGCAATGGCGGAAAATACAGCTAATGAATACCTGATCGCGCATGGATAGCCAACCCCTCTTCGTGGCTGGCCAATTGTTTAGAAGCTGCAATGGCAGCCGCCAGATCAGTATCGTCTGGCGGCATGAATAAGCCCCCGTTTGTCCCATACTCGCTCAGGCCCTCGCCGTAAGGAGCGTAAGGCTCCTGGCCAAGTACAGCGTCGATAGAAAGGATCGACTTCTTTTTTTTTTCTTCTGTGAGCGAGCTCCGGTCGCAGCCAAAACCAGCTTACGCTTCATGGGCACTTTGGGACGGTGAGTCCCGATATCCGAGCCCATGCCAGATTCGGGTGAAGCTACGTTTACCGTCTCTACGGGAGCACGGGGCACCGATGGCACATCCACCGTCTCTACAGGAGCATGGGGCAATCCACGCGTGGGGCTTAGCATACGTGGAGGCTCAACTGTAGCAACCTCTCTTAGCGGAGGGGGGACAGCGATCCGTCGCTTTAAAAGGACGTTGCGATCGCTGGCAGGGGGCGCACTCTTGCGATCAAGCAGCAGCCGCCTCTCTTCCTTAATAACAGCGCCCATCGCGTGTTGATACCAGGCCCCGTGTATGTTAAGAGCCCTCAGAATGCAACTCGGCTCGCTAATAAAGAAGTGGGAGCCCGTATTCAAGCGCATAAAGTGATGCAGCGCACACCGTATTCCCTCTTTGGTGGCAGCAGGTTCTTCCAAGAACGCCTCCAGTGGAACCCCCTAGTTATAACTCAGCTGCTGGGCAAAATGATGGGGGTTGTATCTCATAAATAGCGCCGCATCATTTTGCCTGAATACGAGAAAGCCCAGCCTGATGGAGTATAGATGGAGAATCTCCTGGGCTTTCAACACGGAGGCCCCGTCCTTAAAAACGTCGCGCAATGCCAGCACCGTCTTGGAAGTTTCCTAGCCGATCGTCAGGACTTTGTCCGTAAAAGACATACCAGCTCCGACCGTACGCGGACGAAGAAGCAAGCCCCTAGCTTCCCGCTGAGACGGATTCACGATAGAGGCGTCAACCAGCCGCATAATTCTCGGGAATTTGCATTTCTCGAAAAACGAAGGTCTTTTATGAATGCCGAATACCCCGAGCACGTGCATTTCCATCCACGAAGTAAAGTAATGCATCGGGAAGTTGGAGGCATGCACCCCCGGTTCAGTTGTATCCGCCGCCATGCTAAGCCATTGTTTAGGTGGGCTAACCCGGCGATCCCGATGGCCACTTGTATTCCAGCCACCATTCGATGCGCTGGGTAGAAGATGGACGACCTCATATAGCGAGGATGCATAGGGAGCGCGAACCAGCACAACCACAGCCCAAGAAACTCAAGAAAGAAAGCCTCCTCGTCTATGCCCGGAGCGGCGATTTCTAATAGAGGAATGATTGCGGCATCAGGAAGAAAAAAGCCCTTCTGATCGTCTTCCAGTACTAATCGACGGTCCAAGCCAAAGCCGAAGGGGTCGTCGAGCTTAGCAAATTTTTTGCCTCGTTGCGATAGAATCTCCGGGCGAAGAAACTGGGCAATGAAGTCTGCGAAACTGACCCACCCCCCCCCCCCCGGCCTCCGGATTCCAAGAAGAGGCTCTCGTACATGTTCAGCACCTTTATCAGACTAGGAAACTGGTGCTGAATGGCGTTCTCCGGCGTTAGGCCCATCACCACCGGCTTGGTAGCAAAAACATATTCATCCGGAGGAAGCAACTGCTCATAGTGCTCCCCCCTAACCGGCAGACCGGAAATCTCAGCAAATTCTTCTAAGGAGATGGAGATTTCTCTGTCCAGCAGAAGAAAGGTATGGGTTGGGATGTTCCACTGCTCCAAGAATGCCTTAATCCACCATGTCGGAGGAGCAGAATATTGGAACAACGAAGCATAAACCGCAGGGTATAGGCCGAGCTTCAGCAGTTGCATTTTCTTCGCTGACAAAATGTACCTGGCCCACTGCAAATACCCGGCCGAATGTCGGGGAGTCAGCCCGATGTTGTAGGGTTGTCCCTAAGGGCGTGACTCGCCCTAGCATATGCGCCGCCCCAAGGTATCCAAAGCTGCCGGCAGCTGCATGGGTATGGCGGCAATCGAATGTTGAAGAAGACCCTCCGAAGTCCAATTGACAACCTCCACGGCATAGTTCACCGGGGGTGCATCTGCATACGAAATCGACGAGATCAGCTCTGACGGCGTCGCACAAGAAAAGTTCTGACGGCCTTTGATAATCTGGTCATACCACCTACCCTACAGGTGAAGGTTTTTGTGTTCCGGGTCATAGTCTCTGATGAGCGCGAGGACCTCCCGGTCCACAGGTGTCTCAGGGAATCCTCCCTCTGAACGAAAAAACGGGAAAGAGAGATCGGAAGACATGTCGCCTGCGAGAAAGAACAGAATTAAATTTTTAGTACTATAATTTAATTATAAAATTCTGACACCCGGCACTTTAAAATTTGTACCACACTGCAATGCAGTGGAAAGGGGACCAAAGGGGGACCCACAAAATCCAAATGACAATGCATCAATTAATAAAACAGCCTCATCATTGGATGAGACTGTTAATTAATGAGGAAATCCTCGAGGAAATTCTCATTGAATGAGAAATCCCTCGGGAAAAGGAGAAAATCTCCTTTTAAGAGCAAAGCTCTGTGACAGAGTGACACTTGTCAAACTCTGATCATGAAAGAATAAAATTCCTTAAAGAGCCTGGCTCTGTAAGGATGATGGAAAATCCATCAAAGATTAATTAAAATTAATTTTTGAGAATTAAAAATTATGGGATCTTCAAGATCCATGAAAAAACTCTTAAGAGTTCTTCATCAAAGATCAAAAGATCCACATATTATCAAAGAGCAGAGCTCTGATTCATGGGATAAGGAACCCCAAGAAAAGATCTCTTTAGATCTATGGGTTCATGAGAGCAAGGCTCTATTAATGAAACCCTAAAATTGTTTTCTTTAGATCAAAGATCTATGAAGAGCAAGGCTCTCTTAATAGGTAAAAACCCTAATTTATTAAAAAGTAATAATTTTACCTAAGTTTGGAAAGAGTTCTGACTCTTGAAAGTTCTTAATTGAAGAGCAAGGCTCTGAATAAAATTCTCAAGAAAGAAGATGATAATCATCTAAGGGACCAAAGGTCCTATTTATAGGCACTGAACAGTCTCTTCAACTTCTGAGTTGATCCAAAGGTTCAGATGTTGCCACCGCTGCACTCACGTGTGCGCCACGTGAGCGCAACGGTGGGGAGGGCATTTGTTTCCTCCAATCAGAGCAAAGCTCTGTTTTGAATTTCAAAATTGAAGTAACGCTTCAGATTCTGCGAGCTGCGCGCCACGTGTCAAACGCAGACGCGCTAGCGCGAGATGCGCTGCGCCCTAGACAGCGCACCCTCAATCAGAGCAAAGCTCTGTTTTAAAATTCAAAATTTAAAAATTGAAGCAACGCTTCAGATTCTGCGCGCTGTGCGCCACGTGTCAAACGCAGACACGCTAGCGCCAGATGCGCTGCGCCCTAGACAGCGCACCCCCAATCAGAGCAAAGCTCTGTTTTGAATTTCAAAATTCAAAAATTGAAGCAACGCTTCAGATCCAGAGCTCTGCGCTGCGCGCCACATGTCAAACACAAGTGCGCTAGCGCAGTTGCGCTGCGCTCTGCGCTGCGTGCCACATGTCAAACACGGGTGCGCTAACGCAGTTGCGCTGTGCTCTGCGCTGCGCACCACGTGTCGAACGTAGGTGCGCTAGCGCAAGGTGCGCCGGCGCTGGAATTAAAAATTCCCCACCGTTAGATCAAAAGATCTACTAATAATAAATTATTAATTAATCAGAACTAAAATTCTGTTATGGAAAGATTTTTCAATGTTATTGAAATAAGAAGATTATCTTCTGTAAAACAGAAGCCTTAGGATCAAAGATCCAACGGTGGGAAATATTCTTAAATCAATCAGAGAAAGATCTCTTAAAACTGATTCAACAAATCAATTGGTCCTATATAAAGGCCCCTAGACTTCAAGTCTAATATACATACAGAAAGAGAGAGAAAACCCTCTGCAAACTTTAAGAAAAATCAAAGAGAAAGAAAGGCAAGCCTTTAGGAAAAGAAGATCATTTCTTCATCTTCAAGGTAAAGAACTAGTTCTTGAACCACAGAGATGAAATCATCTCGTAAAAAGAAGAACTATCTTCTAAAAAGATCATGGATCTACAAAAGACCAAGGTCTTTGATAAAAAGAAAAGATCAAAAGATCTAATCATAAAAAAAACTAAAAGAAGTATTTTACTTCATTCACAGATCTTTGATCTATAAAGGCAGAGCCATTTTTACAAAACAAGAACTTTTGTTCTTGGGTCTTGAGGCAAAGCCTCCTTTAAGAAGAACATAAATTTATTCTTTAATCTTGAAAGTGCCTTGCACTCATGAATTGCGCTCTTGCGCTCACTGGACCGGCGCTCAGCTCCAAAACCTGCCACGTGTCAACCAAAGACACAATCTGCGCTCTGCGCTTCTAAAACAGCGCACTGCGCTCATGGGCTGGCGCTCAGCGCCAAGCGCGCCACGTGTCACTCACGGGCGCGCCAACAGACTAGCTCAAAGCGCTCATAAATTAAAAGCACAATAATGAACTAGCGCTAAGCGCGACACGTGTCCTCTTCTTGTGCGCTACCTGACAGAAGCGCAATGCGCTCTTTGACTGGCGCAAAGCGCCTGGCGCGCCACTTGGCGCATTGTCAGAACACACTTTGTTCTGATAAAGACAAAAGATGTCAGAACCCAATGCTTAGCATTATTAAAAAGGCCGAGCCCAAATAAAGGCTTAATAACCAGAACAAATAAAAATGTTAAACATTTTTAACTGGACTTAGCCCAATTCTGGCCATAAGTCCTCAACTTATATTGAACTGAGCACATCTGCTCACAAATATTCAACAGATCTTAGTCCCAAACTGGGCTACAGATCTTTCAAACAATTCACACTGGTTCGAGGGTACATCTCGTTACTCCTCTGATATTTATCGTTGTAATCCTTCAACATTTTCAGAGAGGTGACGGGTCCCGGCAACCACACATTTCTATGGACTGTGGGGTCCTTAAACTCATGGACTATGATGTCCTTAACCTCGACCGTGATGTCTTTAAACTAACATCAGACTGTGGGGTCCTTAAACTCATGGACTATGATATCCTTAACCTCGACCGTAATGTCTTTAAACTAACATCGGACTGTGGGGTCCTTAAACCCATGGACTATGATGTCCTTAACCTCGACTGTGATGTCTTTAAACTAACATTGGACTGTGGGTCCTTAAACTCATGGACTATGATGTCCTTAACCTCGACCGTGATGTCTTTAAACTAACATTGGACTGTGGGGTCCTTAAACTCATGGACTATGATGTCCTTAACCTCGACCGTGATGTCTTTAAACTAACATCAGACTGTGGGGTCCTCAAACCCATGGACTATGATGTCCTTAACCTCGACCGTGATGTCTTTAAACTAACATCGGACTGTGGGGTCCTTAAACCCATGGGCTATGATGTCCTTAACCTCGACCGTGATGTCTTTAAACTAATACCGGACTGTGGGGTCCTTAAAATCACGGACTATGATGTTCTTAACCTCGAACATGATATCTTTAAACTACCAATGGACCGAGATGTCCTTAAACTAACATTGGACCGTAATGTCCTTAAACTAATTATCAACCGCAATGTCATTAAACTAAACAATAGAGCCCAATTGCTCTCTTGTTGGATCTAAACGATCCCGTTAAGTCGATCTTAGTCTAAAATGAGGCTAACGTATCCTTAACAAACGTTTAAGTAGATCTTAGTCTCAAATGAGGCTAACGTATCCTTAAACCCAACCCCCCAAACCCAAATCTAAGAAAGATACGAATTTGGACTAGTCCACGCCCTACGGGCAACAACATAAATTAGTCTCCGTATACAATCCACGGGCAACCAAACACAAAACAAACACCCACGACACGAAGTGACCCTCTGGAGAAGGTGAAAGTTGTTACCGCGATGCGGTAGCGTAATTAGCTGCAGGAGCTTGTGCCTGCAGGGAAGAGCGTCCCCATAATAAAAAAACCCTCAAACGAGGGGGAATCTGACGAAGTCTGCTACATCGGCCGCATCCGTTTAAACCTTCGATACACGGTACCATAAATCAACTTGTCATCTTCAGAGAGGTGGACGGATAGCACCAATTAGCATCTGCCCCGAAATTCAGGCAAGACGTCCACCGCGTCTCCGCCGCGTCTTTTGGAGGGGAACAGGGCCCTCCCTTCTTCAAGGCCAGCGGGAGAGTCTTCTTCGGAGGTCGAGGCGTTGAGACTTGACCTGTGTCTGGAGAGGGAGAGGGCGGCCATCCTCGAAACCCGATCGGCCGCCGTGGAGCTCGCCGTCTTAAAGTGTCAGGAGTCTTATCACCGCCTAAGTGAGTCCCACCGAGTCGTCGAGGCAAAGTTGATGGAACTGGCCGATCGCTTTGCAGCCATGACGAGGGCGAGGGATGCTAGCAGGTGGGATGCCGAGGCGGCGCTTTAGGCGACGAAGGTTGTCGAGATTCGGGTTAGGAAGGCGGTGACTGATTACAAGGGGTCGGATCAGTTTTTCGTCGACCTCGGCGAGGCCTCCGCCATTGCATGGAACAAAGCTCTTGATACTGTCAAGGAGCAGTTTCCAGAGTTTGCCGATGGTGAGCTCCGTGCTCGGGTCCTACTTTCGGTGGTCATGCCTCCGGCCGACGGTGATGAGGGAGGCGAGGTCTAGGCGGGGCTCGTGGCTTGAACTTTTTGGATTTTTCTCATCTCTTTTTTGTAAGCCTCCGGGTAGTTTGATAAGGCTGGGGAGCCCACAATACCCTTGTAAAGACTTTGACTTTGTGAATAAAGATTTTTTGCAGTCGTGTTTGCGTGTGTGCTTTCCTTTGTCGGTAAACGCTTGTATCTGCACAGTACTGCCTTCATGTCAGGTATATTCTTCGTCTAGCGATTACGCATCGAGTTGCGTCTGTTCGTTTGCCAAGTGTGCAAAGACCGGCGGGAAAACGGTATCTCTATGGCCCCGAAGTCGAGGTGGAGATCGCTCAGACGTAGATAGACCGGACGCCTCTTGATAAGGGCTTTAGTTGCTTAATCGTGTGATGGGCGGGAGGCTGCCCGCTGGGGATGCGCCGAGCAGGGTAACTGCTCGATGGCCTCTTGGAGCGGGATTTGAATTTTGGCGTCGGTGGGAAATGAACTGCCAGCCATGGATTCCCGAGCAGGGTAGCTGCTCGATTGTCTCTTGCGAGGGCTTTGATCCCTGGTGTCCTGGGAAGGGAGCTGCCAGCCAGGGGTAGCCGACCAGGGAAGTCGCTCGGCTTCCTCTTGGTGAGGGCTTTTGTTCTTTAGTCGTTGTGGTGTAGGAAGTTGTCCGCTGGGGGTGCGCCGAGCAGGGTAGCCCCTTGGTTGCCTCTTGGAGAGGGCTTTGATCCTTGGCGTCGGCGGGTATTAAACTACCAGCCGCGGATGCGCCGAGCAGTGTAGCTGCTCGACTGCCTCTTGGTGAGGGCTTCGATCCTTAGCGCGGGAAGGGCTGTGAGAGGCCTACTAAGGGTGGGCCGAGCAGGGTTACTACCCGGTTCCTCTTGGCGAGGGCTTTGATCCCTGGTGTGTTGGGGTAGGGAGCTACCAGCCAGGGATAACCGAGCAAGGGTGGGCCCGGTTGCCTCTTGCGAGGGCTTTTGATCCTTAAGGACGGGCCGAGCAGGGTTGCTGCCCGGTGCCTCTTGGCGAGGGCTTTGATCCCTGGTTTGTTGGGGTAGGAAGCTACCAGCCAGGGATAACCGAGCAAGGGCGAGCCCAGTTGCCTCTTGCGAGGGCTTTTGATCCTTAGCGCGGGAGGGGCCGTAAGTGGCCTACTAAGGATGGGCCGAGCATGGTTACTGCCCGGTGCCTCTTGGCGAGGGCTTTGATCCCTGGTTTGTTGGGGTAGGGAGCTACCAGTCAGGGATAACCTAGCAAGGGCGGGCCCGGTTGCCTCTTGTGAGGGCTTTTGATCCTTAAGGATGGGCCGAGCAGGGTTACTGCCCGGTGCCTCTTGGCGATGGCTTTGATCTCTGGTTTGTCGGGGTAGGGAGCTACCAGCCAGGGATAACCGAGCAAGGGCAGGCCCGGTTGCCTCTTGCGAGGGCTTTTGATCCTTAGCGCTGGAGGGGCCGTAAGTGGCCTACTAAGGATGGGCCGAGCAGGGTTACTTCCCGGTGCCTCTAGGCGAGGGCTTTTGGTCCTTAAGGATGGCCGAGCAGGGTTGTTGCCCGGTGCCTCTTGGCGAGGGCTTTGATCCCTGGCGTTGTGGGGTAGGGAAGCTACCAGCCAGGGATAGCCGAGCGGGGTAGCCGCTCGGCTGCCTCTTAGTGAGGGCTTAGATCCCTGGTGTTATGGGGTAGGGAAGCTACCAGCCAGGGATAGCCGAGCGGGGTAGCCGCTCGGCTGCCTCTTAGCGAGGGCTTTGATCCCAAAGATAGAACTCCTCTTTTTGCAATGTTCTAACGTTCCCTTCTTGTTATTTGAATGGAAATAACTTTTTGGGAACATTTACATTGTCTTTGTGAAAGGGGTGGTACACATTCGTAGGTATTGGTTTCACTGGTACAGCTTGAGCTTCTCGGCGTTGTAGAGCCACGGAAACTTGCGCCCGTCCGCGTCCTGTAAGCGGTAGGCTCCTCCGGGAAGTACCTCGGAGCGAGGAACGGACTGTCCCATTTTAGGGAAAACTTGTGCAGCCTGCCTCGATCGACGAACTCGTTTCGCCGTAGGACCAGATCATCAGTCCTGAAGGAGCGACGCTTGACCCGCGCGTTGTAGTATCGGGCAGTTTGCTGCTGATAGGCGGCAGCCCTGATCTGAGCCTGGTCTCGTTTCTCCAACAAGATGTCCAGGTTGGTCCATAGTGCCGTGGTGTTCGCTTCGTCGTCGAAGTGTTCGACCCGATGGCTGGGTAGCCCGATCTCCGCTGGGACCATTGCCTCGGTCCTGTAGCAGAGGCTGAAAGGGGTTTCCCCGATGGGGGTCTTCTTTGACGTGCGCAGGGCCCATAAGACCAGGGGCAGTTCCTCGACCCAACTTCCTTGGCGTCCCTCTAGACGGGTCTGGAGACCTCGGAGGACGTCCCGGTTAGCCACTTCGGCCTGTCCGTTGCACTGGGGATGCGCGACCGCGGCAAACTTCATGAAGATATGATATTCATTGCAGAAATCCTTCACTTTCTCGTTTTCGAAGTTCGTCCCATGGTCGGTGATGATACACTTCGGGATGCCGAACCGGATTATCAGGTAGTTCTGCAGGAACTTGATGGTCGTGGCATCATCCGGTTTCCTGATGGGGACGGCCTCAATCCACTTCGTGAAGTAATCTACTACGACGAGGATATATTTGTGCCCGTCCGCACCGGTGGGGAACTGACCTATCATGTCCAATCCCCATTGGACGAACGGCCACGGGGAGGTTAACACGGTCAGCTCGGTAGCAGGGAGGCGAGGTATACTTCCGTGGAGCTGGCAACTTTTGCATCTCCTGACGAGCTTCTGGGCGTCTTCGTGAATAGTTGGCCGGTAGTACCCCTGGAGCAATGCCTTCTGGATTAAGGTTCGGGCCCCTTGATGTGCGCCTCCGACCCCTTCATGGATTTCACGGAGGACGTAGTCGGCTTCGTGGGAGTCGACGCACTGGAGCAGGGGCTGAGTGAAGGATTTCTTGTAAAGGTTCCCACTACTCCAGACAAAGTGACGGGCTTTGGCCCGGAGACGGCGGGCTGCTCCCCGATCTTCTGGGAGTGTACCATTCTTTAGGAATTCCATGAGGGGCTTCCTCAAGTCTTGGTCATCTTCCTGCGCCGTATATACATGAAGTATTGTTGCCCCGTCTTCCACGCTGGGCCGTGGTAAGGTCTCGAAGAGGATAGATCGCTTGTTGTTGGCCGAGTAGGATGAAGCCAGATTGCTCAGGGCGTTGGCTTGGGTATTGAGTTGCCCGGGTATTTGCTCTACCTGGACTTCGTTGAAGTTCTTTCGAAGTTTTCTTACTTCGGCCAGATACTTCACCAATAGAGGTTCCCGAGCCTCGAAGTGGCCTGTCACTTGGCCGACGACTAGGACTGAGTCACTGCGGATTCGAATTGTCTTCAGCCCCAGCCCGGAGGCCATGCGCAGTCCAGCCAGCAGGGCCTCATACTCCGCCGCGTTGTTTGAGGCCTTGAATCCGATATTTAGAGAGTACTCCATTTCTGCCTCGTTCGGGCCTCGGATGATGAGGTCGGCGCCACAGTCTTCCTCGGTTGAAGACCCGTCGACGTAAATGACCCACTCAGGGACCGAGTCGGGTTTCCCTTCGATCGGGTGCTGAGCCGCGAGGGTCAGCATGGACTCCGGTTCCTTGCTGGGGATGGTGCATTCGACGATGAAATCGACCATGGCTTGTGCTTTGATGGCCTGCCTCGGGCGGTATTTTATGTCAAACTGGGACAGCTCCCACCTCCACTTCTTTAAGCGGCCCGAGGATTCGGGTGAGGCGAGGATATCCCCCAGTGGGCGCTCGGTGAGAACGAGGATAGTGTGCGCCTGGAAGTAATGTCGTAGTTTCCTTGAGGCCACAATGAGTGCTAGAACGATCTTCTCTATGGCCGGGTACCTCGTTTAAGCATCTTTGAAGACGTGGCTCACGTAGTATACCGGCTTCTGCACTCCGTCGACCTCTCGTACGAGCACTGAGCCCGCTGCTTGGTCGGATACCGCCAGATATAGCGACAGCTCGTCTCCTTCAACTGGTCGGGTGAGCAGCGGTGGCGTCGCAAGGTGCCTTTTTAACTGGTCAAAGGCGGTCTGGCACTCTTCTGACCACTCGAACTTCGGAATTTTCCTGAGAGCTTTGAAGAATGGGTGGCACTTTTCCCCAGACCTCGACATGAAACATGACAGAGCGACTACCCGCCCTGTCAGTCGCATGATCTCGACGTTGGTCTTGGGCGCGGTCATGTTGAGGATAGCGTCAATTTTTTCTGGGTTAGCCTCGATCCCACGGTGGGTGACCATGAAACCGAGGAACTTTCCCCCGGTGACCCCGAATGCGCACTTAGCGGGATTCAGCTTCATCTTGAACTTATGGAGTACCTCGAAGGCCTCGCCCAGGTCCTTGGCGTGGTCGGTCGACGAGACTGACTTGACGAGCATGTCGTCAACGTAAACTTCTATGTTCCTGCCGATCTGTGGCCTGAACATGCGGTTGACCAACCGTTGGTACGTAGCCCCGGCATTCTTGAGGCCGAATGGCATCACCTTGTAGCAGTATACCTACCGGTCCATTGTGAATGCGGTGAGATCTTCGTCTGCCGGATTCATACGGATCTGATTGTAGCCGGAGAAGGCGTCCATGAAGCTCAAAAGCTCGTGGCCTGCCGAGCTGTCAACGAGCTGATCTATCCGAGGAAGGGGATAGTTGTCTTTAGGGCAGGCCTTGTTGAGATCGGTGAAGTCGACGCACATGCGCCACTTCCCGCTTGACTTCTTGACCAGGACCACATTCGGTAGCCACTCTGAATAGGGCACGTTCCGAATGAAGTTGGCGGCGAGGAGCCGATCTACCTCGTCCTCAATAGCCTTCTGTTTGACCGGGGCGAAGCTTCGCTTTTTCTGTCTGACGGATCGGGCCGTAAGATCTACCCCGAGCTTGTGAGATATAACTTTGGGGTCGATCCTAGGCATGTCAGCAGGCGCTCAGGAAAACAAGTCGGAGTTGTTCCTGAGGAAATGAACCAGGTCATCTCGCTGAGTGCCTGTCAAAAGCGACCCGACCTGAACGAGTTTTTCGTCGTCCCTTCTACGAGGGGGACCTCAGTCAGAGGCTCCACCGGGGTTCCTCGGACCTCTTTTTGCTCGTCTCGAGTGTCTAGAGAACCCCTGATGTCACCCTCGCCTTCGACATCGTTGGCCGTCCTCTCCGATGAAGATGTTGCGGTGAAGCAAGCCTTTGCAATTCACTGGTCTCCATAGACCCGACCCATCCCTCCCTGGTCGAGAGGGAACTTCATCGCCAGGTGGTAGATTGATATCTGGGCCCGGAAGGAGTTCAGCGTGGGGCGGCCAAGGAGGATGTTGTAAGCCGATGGAATTCTCGCTACGATGAATTCCACCAGCAATGTCCGCGTACGGCCGGCCTCCCCGACGTTGAACTGTAGAGTGATTACCCCTTCCGCCGGGATGGAGTGGTTGGTGAATCCCGAAAAGACGTGGGGGGTCGGTCTCAGGTCCGCCGCGGTGAGCCCCATGCGCAGGAAGCAGTCGTAGAAGAGAATGTCTGCCTAGGTTCCAGAGTCGACCAGGATCCTGTGAACCTCGTATTGATGGACCCGGGCCGTAATCACCAGGGGGTCGTTGTGGGGTAGGGATACGCCATGAAAGTCCCCGTCGTCAAAAGTGATCGGCTCGGTCTCCCTGGCCTTCTTCCTCGGGCGGCTGTCGACCTCCGGGGCTGGCGTGGGGTGCTGAGTCTCGTAGGTACTTGACGTACCCCCCGCCGCCATGGCCATGATTTTTGACGAGCCTCGGTTCTTTTCGGTGAGGTTCCTCACGCCCCCCGGTGGGGTTGTTTTTTAGCTGCCGGGGAGAGTCTCGCGTACGCGACCCCGTCGAAGGAGGGGGTACAGGTCATGCCTGCGAACAGGCGAGCTGGCCGCCACCGCCTCGGGAGGGACAGAGGTGCGACGAGACTCGGGGCGAAACTCTCCGACGTAAGACCTCGGGGAAAAACGAAGCGGTGCCCACCGGGTTATTGAACACGTCGGCCCGGGGGACCTGCGGCTGTTGGAAACGGTGAGGTGACGATCGACCGTGCCTGCATGAGCGGAGCCTTCTCTTCCTCGGTAGGTGTCCCGGTCCCGAGGCGGGAGACCGGCGACCTGGGGAACTTGCCCTGCCGTTTGGATACAGATGAGCGCCTCCACGACAGACGCGGGTCGGTCTATCCGGCCGGCAAGAGCGTTGATTGCATTCGGCGGAGGAGGTTCTTCCGCGCCTCCGTTGAGAGGGAGGCGGCGGCTAGTGCTGGGATCGTCGTGATGATCGATCGCCATTAGATTAAAATCAGAATATGAACTTTTGTTTTGTGGAATCGAGATTTCCCATAGACGGCGTCAGCTGACGCGGGGGGGCGCCAAGATGTTACCTTTCGTTGGTCTGCTGATGGCGGCGATGGACGGCTGGGATTGGATCTGGAGGCTGGCTCCTGAGGCGTGTGGATCTCAATGGGTTTGAGGTTGTTTGCGACGTGCTACCTGCAAGGAAGTCCTGGGGTGGTTGTACCACCGAGGACCCTCCGACGGTCAAGTTAGAGAGGAAATCCGAGCAGAGTAATGGCTTAGTGGGGTAAAAATGGCTTACTTGGACCGTCTGAAGAAGGGGTTTATATAGCGGAGGCAACAGGCAGGGCAGGCGCGAGAATCACGCCGGCCGTTACGCTCCCGACGTCACGCCCGCGTGATGAGCGGGATCTCCCATTAATGGCGAGACATGCTCGTTAATGGAGGATCGTGATGGCGTAGAATATGGGATGTGGCCGGTGGAAATCTCGCGCAAGGCGAGATTCGTGGGATGGTGGTTGCGCCTGTAAGCGGTGTCGTTGGTCGGTCGGTGAGATCGAGGAAGATGACCTCGGCGGGAGAGCTCGCGGACGAGCGGGAGAGCCGAGATATCTTGGTTCCGAGGTAGCCTAGAGACGAGCTATGAGGCCGAGGAGGCCAATTGTGCTGGCTGCTCGGAGGTGAGTCAGCGCTTGTTTGTGGGACGGGCACATGAGTGGTTTGGTCGGCCACTGTAGGTCCTTTCTTGCATGTCCCGGGACACATCGTCTGCCACGTGTCATGATCTGGGAGATCGCCGATATCGAGCATCATCAATAATAGTAAAAATTTTGTTTATTAAATATTTGTTAATGAACTTCTACATTTAATTTTTCTATTGCTGGTATGACGCTATTTGAGGATATGTTAGATCGTCAAATTGAAATTGATTTGGGAACCCTCAAATTTTGTGATTATAATAGTAGAGATTTTTGTGGTTATAATAGTAGAGATAATGGAGAGTTAGGTGATGTTGATTACTCATATATACTTGGTCAACAAAAGCGCGATGGATTAGCAACAAGCGTTATAATTCCCTGAAATTAAAACTAAATAACTGCAGACCTCTACGCTCAACTATCAAGTACAAACGATATGCGAGTGCCGCTATAGCCTACCGGTAAAACCTTATGGCAGTTGTACAGTAAGTCTGGGGATTGAACCCGCATGTATCATGTTACTTCCTATTAATTTTTTTTTAAAAAATACAAACTACTTTACCATTAAGCCAAAGGGGCAATTCCATTTTACCACCATCATGAAGCATGGGAAATAGATATTTGGATAAACGTAAGTAAAGGATTGGGGGGAAAAAATTACCAGGCCAAACAAACGTAAATTATTATCTCATTTACTTTGCAAGAGCAACATCAATGTTAATAACAGAGTTCGATTATACATTTATCTTTATCTCAATTATTATAGTACTAAAAGGAGGGGCCTCAAAATTGAGAATCCAAATTCAATGACAGTTTTCTAAATGATTATAAAATTTTCTCATTTTTTCCGACACGAAAATATTAAAATAAAATAAAATTTGATAACTACTTTCTCGCTCTCTCACTCTTTCGACTAACTACCACCCCACCATGTTTTGCAATAACCAACTCTACAAATCTTTCTCAATTACCAGCGTGTATCGCACGTGTAAAATACTTGTTTATTGTAATAATCAAAACTTATCTAGTTTTCGAAGTTATGCAAAATCATTTGAAGATTCATGAATCTTTCTCATTATTATAGAGATATCCGCATAACATTTGTACATGTATAGAAATGTTTGGTATGGTTCAAAAATCTAAATCCAACAACTTTTATATAGTCCAATTTCACCTAATCATTGCTGTGTAGAGCTATACATGTTTTATTCATTACATTCCTTGTGTTTAACCAACAAAAATTCCTTAATAATACATAGGTGCAGTCATTTGAGAAAAACTAGTATGTGAGGGCTTGCACCATGTAAACCACTTGCAAACTCTTGGATGATTTTGGATTTTGTGTAAGAAAACCTATGCAAAAGCTTACAAGTGGCTTGCACCATGCAAGCCTTTGCATAGAAGTTTTTTCCGTCCTTTGGAGCTTAAATTGGCGGGGCTCATCCCAGTAGGCTATGAGCTGCGGACGATACCAGCCACATTAAATTATTTGGGTTTTTTTTTCCGTAATGGGGTATAATAATATTAAAATTATAAAAATAAAATCATTTTTTTATTTTCCAAAATAGGACGGTTTCAAATCCGCCCCCATCCTCTATAGGAGAGGGCAGGTTCCCTCTCCTTTATAAAGGAGAGGGCGGGTTCCTAAAACCCGCCCTCTCCTATAGAGGGTGGGGGGCGGGTTTGGGGTCCTATAGAGGGTGGGGGCGGGTTCCCCAAACCCGCCCGTATTTAAAAAAAATTAAATTAAATTTAAAACAGAATTTAATAAATATCGACTAAAAAAAATTAAACAATAATCTTATTGTTGTTTTTGTTCCGGACAATTGTTATTATAGTTCATATAAAATTATTATAAATATGAATCTTGTATACACTCCAATAACAAAATGAATAAGTCAAATTTATAATACAAAAAAATCATATCTGTTTGTAAAAGGTAAATTGTACAAGTTTCTTTACAAGCACTAACCGATTTTCTTCCGGTGCACTTGTCACGATCTCGAAGGTCACGCCCCTGTTGACTGTCCTGAATATCTGGTCCTATAATGACCTGGTTGTTTGCATAGGCTACATCTGCTGTGCCTTTGCTGAGGATCAGCATCCATTGTCATTCGATCTCGACGCACTTTAGGTCTTCCGGTCCTATATTTTTATCTGGCGGTAATACAGTCGGTGTTTATCTATTTCCAGTATAATAGTGCTAATAGCAACTGTCTGGTATATGATGAAATTTTGGATCGTATGCGTCTTGGTAATTGGAAGCTGTATAGTAACGGGAAGCAAAATTGTAATGTGAGTTATGCATGCTGCTCGCAGCAGCAATTGCGTGGGCACAAGGTAAATGTTGTTGCTGGAAAACACCGCATGTGCACGAATAGAGCCCTTCATCTCTAAAATTTACGGTATATTGATTCCCATTACTCACCGTAACTTGAAACTCCGCTGTGTCAAACCTTTCAGATCTGTAGTATTGTGCTCTGCACTCTCTTTTCCGGAATATATCTTCGCAATACGCGGTCAGTGGAGCCTCCATCACTAAAGACTTTTCCCTTCTTTACACAAAGTAAGTATTCACTCTGAAAAGTTTCGAACAATCAACTCCTGTATCGGTAAGCCTCTAACACCTTTAAGGACCCCGTTGAAGCTTTCAGATATATTAGTGATCATTAGTAGATATCCGCATCCATTATCATGTGCTTGTGACCACATGCGTACTGGATACTCATCTAACCACGCTTTTGCGGCTTGGCTCATCTCTCCAATTTTCGTCATGTACATGTCATGAACATTAGGGTCAGACGCTTCACCGGTTTTGTACATAAGTTTATGTAGATCTGAATTTTTAAATTTTATATCAAAATTTTGCCTGAAGTGTCGCAGGCAAAACCTATGTGGGGTCGTCGGAAATACAGCTCTCATTACAGCTAGTATTCTTAGATGTCTATCAGATATGATGCATAAATCTGTTTCATCAATAACAGATGGGATACTTTTGAGTTGACGGAAAAACCATGACCAAAATGATGTATTTTCACCCTCGACAATAGAAAATCCCAACGGAAATATACCGTTATTAGTATCAACACCTGTAGCAATTAACATGCAGCCTCTGTACTTACCATATAGATACGTCACATCTACGCACAATACCGGCCGACAGTGTGTGAAACCAGCCGCACAAGGAGTAAAGCACCAGAAAATTCTTTGAAACCTGACACAGCCATCGACATCTGTTTCTGTGGTTTTTAACCGGTATACGAACCCCGGATTTGATGCTTTCATGGCTTCCATAAAAGGGACTAGTGAGTTGTACGAGCTTTCCCAATCCCCAAATATCTTACATAAAGCCTTTCTACGAGCATGCCATGCCTTCACATACGAAATCTGAATTTTGTGCTCTCCGCTGACGTAGAGCCGTATCTCTCGGGGAGTCATCGTCACATCTGTACGGATTAGTGGCATGATTAGTGAGCAAATGTAAGATGAAGTACAATTCATATGATCTTTTAACATAATAGAATTGATGCAAGTATGTTCTTGGTTGTATTTCGTGACCTTCCAAGCTTTGGCTCTTTTGGAACAACATGCATGCAATCTCCACTTACATCTAGGAGCTTTCGTACATACCACGGTATAGTACGTCTTATTTAACTCTTCGGTTTTAAATGTAACGTTTTTTTGAATAGCCCACGACTTCAGCTTATAAATAAGATCTCCTTTTTCCTGAAACATATCTCCAACAGTGACGCAATTTTCGCTTGCTACGGTCGCTTCCAAATAGGGTTTGGTATTTACTTCTGCCACGGCTAAGTCTACCCAACTATCATCTTCCAGCGGATCGATACTGGGATCTTCTAGTTCGACAAAATCATTATTCCCAGCCATATTATCAATCAATGCTACTTCATTCAATTCAGCGGCATATTCCATGCTATCTTCCCTTTGATGACCTTCACCAGTTTCATCATCATCACTGCCACACATATCAATGTCACCCGTAGCAACATAAGAATCGGGTGCAATATATGATGGTTGAGGTCGGTGTAATGTCGATGGTTCGGGATGAAAAGACGGAAAGATGTGGACGGACATGCTCGGAATGCGCTACTTGGATCGTGTTGGAATGTTGTGGAGGTATGGGAAAATCTGCGTTTAGTATATAAATTGTTCTTATATAATTTTTCCTTAATATTTTCGTATTACGAAGAATATAAATATAATCACCACTTGTTTCAGATTTATTTACCTTTGGAAGGTTGTATATGGTAATCATTGTTGTTCTTCAGGAGTGTATGTAACTGCAGCAGTCGATTGGGAAAATCTGTATTTAATATATAAAATATATTAGTATTTTGGTATTACAAAAAGTGGATTTATAAAATATTTACCCTTGAGTTTGAAGGTTTGAATAATGTTGTGTTTAGTCGTATCCACTGAGACTAACGGAATTATCGTTAACCATAGGACAGTACCCCCAGGAACTACCTCCAGTATTACCATCAAAATTACCCGTTGGAGCGACATCTGATACTTCCAATTGTTCCTTCTGAACTAAAAGTTCAAAAGAAAGCTGGGTATTTGCCAGACCGAAGTCTATCATCGAAGATATTGATACATCCTCTATAATTTCAACCAATGCATTTCCACTAAACATATGTCATATACAACTTAACTTAAGTTTAATTTCACGGGGATCGTATTTCGGGATTTTAAACACTTTATTCTCGATTTCATTATAGGTCGTTGAAGGTTTTAATCGCATAATTCTTGCGTACCCGCCCATATACTCGGGACCTTATGCACTTGTGACAATCTGGCCATCGTATTTACATACAACAAATAAACTTAAACTTGCTATTATTTACATCAAACAACATCAAGCCAACAATAAAAAAAGCGTTAACAACTTATATAATGATATATTCATAGAAAAATAAATAAACGTTAAAATAAATTTACGTACATTTAAAAGGGTGCAGATGAGATTTTGTAGGAGGTGCAGATGCAAATCGAAGCATGATGAGATTTTGTAGGAGGTGCAGATGCAAATCGGAGCAGAATGGAGAGCAAATGGGAGGAGAGTGCAGATGCAAATTGGAGCGGAATGGAGAGCAAATGGAGAGGAGAGAGAGCTGTTTTTATAGGTGTTTAGTGGTAAAGGGGTCACGGGTTTATCTTGGATTAATTAAAATTATTTAAAATATTAAGGAGGGCGTGTTTCAAAAACCCGCCCCCTCCTTAATTATTGAAGGGGGCGCGTTCTAAGGACCTGCCCTTTTCTTTGCAAAATGATATGACCACACATAATTATTATCAGTAAGATTTGATAACACAATATATGTTAAGAAAAAACAAAAGATTTGACAACACACGACAGAAAAAATAGAAGAGATGAGGGCGGGTTCTTAGAACCCGCTGGCATAAAATTATTGAAGGGGGTGCATTCTAAGAACCCGCTCTCTTCTTTGCAAAATGATATGACCACATATAATTATTATCAGTAAGATTTGACAACACAATATATGAATAAAAAACAAAAGATTTGACAACACACGACAGGAAAAAACAGAAGAGATGAGGGCGGGTTCTTGGAACCCGCTAACATAAAATTATTGAAGGGGGCGCGTTCTAAGAACGCGTCCTCTTCTTTGCAAAATGATGTGACCACACATAATTATTATCGGTAAGATTTGATAACACAATATGATTTAAGAAAAAAACAAAAGATTTGACAACACACGACAGGAAAAAACAGAAGATATGAGGACGGGTTCTTGGAACCCGCTGGCATAAAACTATTGAAGGGGGCGCGTTTTAAGAACCCGCCCTCTTCTTTGCAAAATGATATGACCACACATAATTATTATCAGTAAGATTTTACAACACAATATGATTTAAGAAAAAAACAAAAGATTTTGGAAAAAACAGAAGAGATGAGGGCGGGTTCTTGGAACCCGCTGGCATAAAATTATTGAAGGGAGTGCGTTTTAAGAATCCGCTCTCTTCTTTGCAAAATGATGTGTTCATTTTTAAAAGTAAGATTTGACAACAAAATATGATTTGACAATGACAACATAATATGATTTGACAACACAGTATGGAAAAAACATAATCGTTCTGTGGGCAAAGATGAGGGCGGGTTCTCGGAACACGCCCTCCTTTTCGTATATAACCCCGCCGTCTTCACTCTGATTTTCACTATCTTTATTTCACTGTCTCTATCCAAATTCTCTTCTAAACCCATGTCTCCTATCTAAATCTTTCATTGATTGTAATATCAAAATAATTTCAATGAAGAATCAACCAATCGACAAATCACTGCTCGTAAATCAAAATGAATATAGATCTTTCAGTATATTACACGGGGAAGAAAGATTCAAAACTTATTAAATTTGTTTTAATTCCTCATTTCTTTTAATTCTAATAGTTGAAAATAATATGATTAAATTTTGCAGGGTGGAGATAATCTTACAATCGTCGGTCATAGTTCTGGTAAGTGGCAAGTTACCGATTATCGTATGATCGAGCGGATTCGAAGAGCCGGATTTTATGAAGCTTCATTGTTTCGTCATATCCAAATCGACCACAGTCTCGTTATCTCTCTTGTTGAGCGTTGGAGAAAAGAGACCCACACTTCTCATCTTACTCCAGAATATTGGCCTCTTACTTGGTTTACGGGTGAATAGACTTGGATTGGTCGGAGGTAAAATTGTGGGTCCAGATACCGAGCACCCATACTGGGATACATATGCCAAGTCTGCTCTCGGACAGATATAATTCGTAATTTTTAAATCAAAAGTTTAAGTATGTTACAGTGATATTAATTAACAATTATTTGTAAAATTCAGACACCAGGAGGCTATACTAAGGGGTATAAGATAAGTTTAAACTGGCTCAAAGATACATTTACTAATATCCCTGATGAAGCTACCGAGGATGTCTTGGATAGACATGCACATGCCTACATTCTATACATGATCGGTTCTTGATTGATGCCGAACCAATCGGCAACACATGTCCATCCTTTATACCTTGGGTTTCTTACGGACTTTGATGTGTGTGGCCAGTATACTTAGGGAGCAGGGGTCCTGGCCTATCTTTATAAGGAACTAGATAAGGCATGTGCTCCTACGAAAAATAAAATTTATGGCTGCATTACATTACTTCAGGTACATTTCTTGTTTTTAACAGCTAGACATTTGCAAAATTGTAATATTGGTTTTTTCTCTTATCATCTGACACTTTATATATAGATTTGGTCATGGGAGCACATGTGTATGTGAAGACCAGATCGCATTAATATTTCTGTCATGGATACCCCTGGAAAGCCTCTCGGCTCTTGGTGGAGTGGCAAGAAATCTTATAAGGCTCATCGTCGAGTACTTAAGTATTATAGAGATGAGTTGGATCGCATGGAGACGACTCTGATAACCATAACTTAGGTAATTAACTTTGTTTAAAAATTTTAAATTAGCTTCATTATAATTTTGTACTATGTTATTTGCGCAGCTCAAGTGGACGTCTTATACAGCATATCATCTGTAAGGATTTCCCGGCATTTGTATCGAAGGAGAGCCGGTTTGGCGGGCTCGATGCCCACTACTCTGCATTAATATCGTGGTCATGCACCTACCGGACCGGGTGTTGCGACAGTTCAGTAGATTGCAACATATTCCTATTCCGCCGCCTGCGCCTATGACAATAGAGAGAGACATGCGAGGAGGAAAGGCGGAGCGTGATTCGAGGGAGTATCATCATCAATATTTGCTGAGGTGGGAGGATAGGCAGCATAATATTGCCTTACAGCAAATAGGTTACCAAACAACCACCGACGCTATAGAAACATATCTACAATGGTATAAACGTGTTACTATAAGATATCTTTCTGCTCCCCCTAACGACTTTCCAAACATCCAGCAGTACGAGCCTCGAGGCCACGTGGAACGAGAAAATGGTAAGTTAAATTTTTTAAATTATATTAGTTTTTAACATCCGGCGGTATAAGTCAATAATTATTTCTTATTTTTAATGTAACGACAGGCTCGTGTGTTGCATCATATACAATCAATGATACAGGATCCATTTCCGACTGATACTGGTCCAGATACTCAGGCCTTATTTTCAAATGTAGACTCATATATTGGTGGTATATTCGGTTCATATAATACGCTTCCACATTTATCGCCATCGCGAGAGCAGCAGCATGAGCCAGCACCAGAGCAGCAGCATGAGCCGGCACCAGATGTAACAACCCTAATTTTCTTATACACTTTTTCCTATACAAATTTTTTTCAAATATATTTTTTTTAAAATCCATAAAGGGGTATTTATTGCCTGAGCATAAGACTTAAGTAATTGATTAGCAATTTAATTACAAGAAGGAGCTTGTAGCTCATTGGTAATATCTTGCACCGTTGAACCAATCCACCAGAGTTCAAATCTCATGCCCCACATTATTTTTAATATTTATTTTGTTTTAAATTTTATGGAAGCCCAACAGTCCACACAAGATAACTCCAGATTTTTCCACTACACTTTAAAAACTAAATATACCATAGGCTACACTAGACGACCCCCCACCTCCCAATACCCTGACTCGGCCGAGTCGACTGGCCGACTCGGGCCGGCGCCGCCGGCCGGACTCGTCCGGACGGCCGAGTTCCCTTCTTCAATATTATGTCTCTTCATCTTCTAAAACCCCCTGTACACTTCAAATTCCTAGATCGGTTTCAGAGACCTTTGAAATCCCCATTTACTCCATTTTAATGATTTTTTAATACATTTATACATTAAAATCTTTCATATACCCTATTTACTCCAATTTTTAATGATTTTATATATCTTTACATTTTTTTTTATTTAAAAACCCTTCACCTACCCTACCCTACCCCTAGCCTACCCTATAAATACACCCCCTCCCCTCTACCCTTTCATCCCAAAATGCTAAGCTCACTCTCTCAAAATTTTCCAAGAGTTGTGTACTTTGAAAACAAGCTCGCGGCGAAGCTCCGACGAAATTCCGGCGGAAATTCCGGCGACGTTTTTAGGAACTACCGGCGACGACGCAACGCATCGGCAATCCCTTTAGTTCCCCCTCACTCTAGTGTAATCGAAAACCCGTAAGTCTCATTCTATCTCTCTTTCTTATTCTCTAAAATACGAAATTACAAAACCTGACGGAATCGGAACAAATCCGATTTCCGATTCGGCTTTCTATAAAATTTCAGTTCTCACCAATACATTCATGCTTAAATATCTTTATGTTGACTATTAAACATTTAACGAACAATTTGAACAAGTTTCATCACATGAAATGATAGCGTTATCAAATTATCGTATTTTTCACATAAATACCACAATGTTTCGATTTCACATTCAATCCCATTAACCTTGCTATACCTTAAGTGAATCACGAGGTAACGACCTACCTCCTCACACATTTACATACAACCTAACACGATACCATTGAAACCTTAGAATACGAGAAAATAAAAATTTACATTTAAATACCATATACTTAATAAAACTATCTCTAAAAGATTTAGTTTTCATACACTTTTAAATAAATACCTCTTATTAGGAAAATACGATAAGTTGTGCATATCGGTCGTTTATCTAAACCTGACTTTGTGGTGTCTAGGCTAGGCAAGTGAGAAAGGTAACTTTAAAAGGCCCGACTCACGGTGATTCGTGAGCGGATCCCTCCTTTCCTCACTTGTACTTACCTGGCCACAATTGGCGGTGAAAAGGCGATTTGAGGCATCTAACAACTTGTCGTTTAGACCATTTAGAAATAGGCTAGTTGACTTGGGAAATCCTAGAATCTAAAATACGGAAAATTGACATTTTTACAAATAAATAACTTTTACTTTATAAAACCGTTTTCTAAAGGATTAGTATTTTACAATCTTTGCAAAGCGCCGCTACAACCCATTTTTGGGGAACCCAATCGGGATAGTACGGTTTATCGTGCACCCTCGGGCTTAGTAGTGCGAGATTCAGACCCCCGCAAGGAGCATTCAGTCTCGAAAGATTTAAAATACGATATCTTAAGAAAATGAGATTTTTAGAATATAAAATATTTATGGAAATTATTTTTGTATAAATATATGTATATTTATCATTAAAATATCTATTTTGTTATAATGTAAATATTCCACTTTTTCTAAAAATCACAAGAATAAATTTACATTAAAATACCATGAATTTCAAATAAATCAATATTACAGATAAATACCTTTATTTATAAAACTAGGATATTTTCACTAGAAATATTACAATATAAAATCCACAATCATTACAACCCTAAAGACGAATAATAAATACTTGGAGTATATTTTGAAAAGTATATAAAAGTATTTTTACATAAAACCCCTCAAGTTTTATAAATTACCCTAAGGACCCTAGTAAATATAGGACTTCGATTTACATTCTAATTGTCTGACTCGGGTTTGAGTCTGATTATAACTGACTTGAATATGATTCAAGTACAATATATAATCTATAATCTTCAACCTACAATCTACAATGTTACAATTCAATATGAACACATGAATCCATGAATTCAATTATCAATCTATACAACTTGACCGAACCGAACCATGGCTATACATATTTCTTTTACATGATTCTCAGTTATTCCATTTTCATGATTATTCAGTCACAACCGTTTACTGATATCATGGTTTCGGTCAGTCAACCAATTTTACAATCAATACAATTTACAAAACAAACAATACAATCAAAACACTGCGGGGTTTAAGGGGTAGACTGGTACGGAATATGTTAAAGGTGGCACGAGGTGGTCACTTAAAACGTAATTACATCCATACCGTTGTTCCGTGGTATTATCGACGGAGCCTTGTACTACAGGTTACCAAAGTCCCCGGTGTAAGTGGGACTCCCCTCGTATACACTGGCATCTTCTGTACCAGGCTACAAACAACAGCGTTAATACAATATTACAATATTATAATACAACATTAAAAGCTACTCTCTCTCTCTCTCTTACTCTCTGTCTATTTCTCCCTTATCTTTGGGACTTACCGAGCGACCTGCTAACTGACGACATTCTATTTCTTTATTCTTTGAATGTCGTCATGTGGTTTGGACCCGGCAGAGATCGAGCCATCTGTAGAAGACTTGGACCAGTTTGCTGAAGAACCAGAGCTCTAGTTTTATTTTACATTTTCCATTCAGTACTTTTCATTTCCTGTTATGCCATTGTTTAGGCATCGTTTTATTTCAGTTGTATTTTCTTTTCATGTATTGTACAAAAGAATGTTAATAAATAAAAGTTGATGTTATATCTTGTCTCTTGTGTATTTACTTTTATATTGCTTAGATACGTTTAGTGTATTTGCTTCTGAGTAAATACGTAGCGGACTGGTTACGTCCCCTTCGCCGTATACCGGGAAGCGGGGCGTGACACCAGAGCCGCAGCATCAGGGAGATCCAGAGTACCGGGATCGGTGGTTTGGAACACCATACTGTCAGCAGCAACCCTGGCATACTGAACAAGTACAACAACAGGAGGAACAACAGTTTTGGGGAACAGATTTTGCGCAACAACAGCAGTCTTGGGGGTCAGGTTTTGCACAACGACAGCAGTTTTGGGGGTCAGGTTTTGCGCAACAACAACAGTCTTGGGGGTCAGGATTTGCGCCAGGTTTTGTGCAACAGCATCATCATGAAACCAGGACATGTTCTTCTTAACAACCGCCCAGTTGGAAGACGGATTTTTCGTCCTACATACAGTTGTTGGAAGGCAGCACATATCCGACACTTGTTCCACATTCAGGATTTGCGGAACAACAGCATGTCCAAGACGATACTGAAGACGAAGCAGAAGATGTAGCAGAAGAGCAGCAGCCGCCGCCGCCATATACCCAAGAAACGGGAGGGTCGTCCAGTCATCCCAAGAGGCATAGGTTTATGTCAAGCCTCCTCGGATTGGGAAAGGGAAAGAGAAAGGGAAAGCGATAATTGTATACAATACAAACAAAAAAAATTTTGGTATCATAAATTTGACGGATTCATTTTGTTATTAGATTGTATACAAGATTCATATTTAAACAACAATAATATTATTGTTTAATTTTTTTATTCGATATTTATTAAATTCTGTTTTTAATTTAATTTAATTTTTATTTAAATACGGGCGGGTTCCCAGAACCCGCCCCCACCCTAACCCGCCCTCTCCTATAGAGGGTGTGGACGGATTTGAAACCGTCCTATTTTGGTAAATAAAAAAATGATTTTATTTTTATAATTTTAATATTATTATACCCTATTTCGAAAAATCTCTCCAAATATCCCCACCCACATACAATTTCAATCACAAGCAATACGATTAAAAATAACAAATTTCCTTTCATGACCTTGATCTTCAAATCAGACCCGAACCCAACACTAATCCCAAAAAACCCTCATCCATGTGGCAACCCTCGTAATTCCCCCGTAACTCCAGTGGCAAATCCTCCCCCTCAAATCATATCTAAAGCACGTAACCTCCACTCTCTCTCATCCCCAAACCCGAACCCTAACCCTAACCCTAGCATATAAAACCCTACTCTGTCAAAAAATGCTCAGCTCCTAACGATCTCTCTCCTTCGATTCCGCGATCGCTGCCATGTCGTCATCGACCGAGAGCGAGGACAATCCGGCTCACCAACCAACGACGGCGAAGGTGGCGGCGGGGGCGATCGGGAATGGGAACGGGGCGGCGCCGGCGTTGGCGCCGTATGGGGATCGGATGCTGAGGATAAACCCTAGCAAGGAGCATAGGCCGGAGAAGTACGACGATCTGAGATCGGAGTTCGACGCGGCGATCTTCAGCTCGCTGGAGAAGCACCTGCCGCCGAGCATGCTGCGAAAGGAGAGGGACTCGAAGATTGAATTCATGAAGGAGATTTTGGGGAGATACTTGCCACAAGGGGAGCGAGCTAGAGTAAGATTTTTCTTATTTTAATTTATTTAAATTTAGTGAGATCTTTGGATTTTTTTGCGATTTGTTTAAGTTATTTTCTTTTCGGGAAACTCGCGGTTTATTCTTATTAAAAGTTCATTTTTTGGCAATATTCTTTATGTGAAATTACGGAAATGCCCCTGCTGTCCATGAGATTCACTTGCGAAGAAGGTGGATCTTTGTGGTTTCTTTTGTTTGATTGTCAATTTCTTGGGTTTCCTTTAATGGAAAAGGAATTGATTTTTTGACTTTTAATTGACCGGAAAATCCCTCAAATTTTTGGGTCTTAGTTCCTCATGAATTATGGTCGATTTTGTAGTTCTCTCTTCTTCTCATCTTCCTCTGAATTTAGTTTAGTTATTTGATTATTTTTGTATGATTTTATCAACGCATTAGGGTTTCCGTTGCAAATAACTACCTAATAAAAGATTCTGGCTTTGAAATGACAGAAATGCCCTTCCATTGATTTTGATGAGGAATTGATATTTTCTATAAATGACGAAATTGATTTCGAATTGTTTTTGGGAATTGAGTTGTGGGTTTTCTTCTTTGAATTTTCAATCTTTCTCGATGAAAATTATTTCAGCCGCACATAATGAACATAATCCCAAATCTGCCTTTTTTTTCCTTCATATTTTTTATGCCATGTTTGGGTATGGAGTTAGGCGAACTTTCGTTTATTTTTAAGTAGAAGTCGACGGAATGCAAACTGTTGTTTAGAAGCTCCAAACTCCATTTAAAAATAAGCTATGGTTATGTTTTAACTTTTAAGAGATGTGTTTGTAAAAATGGAGTTTACCAAACTTAAATCAGATTGGAGCTGAGATAACTACAAAATGAATGCAAAGTTTTAGCATTTTGGAGAGGATTGTGTGGAACAATGGAGTTTACCAAACTTAGATCAAACTGTTGTTATATCCACTCCAAAATGAATGCAAAGTTTAGCATTTTGGAGTTACGCTTTGCCATCGTTATGAAACTCCAGTTAGAAAACTTAACTTCATTCCCCAAAAGGGTAAAGTTAGAATTCAATAAGTATATATAGATTCCTCTTTCTCTCGCAAATTCAGCTTCTTTGAGTTTATTCCCAGGCATAAGTGTCATGAATCTTTCCCTCTGTGCCCCTTAATATTTTTATTTGTTAAAATAATTATTTTGACTGGAAAATGGTGGAAATTAGTTAAAATGCAGTACATTGTGTTCAATTATACTGCCTAGGACAATCTTAGGTCGAGCCTATAATTGTAGATGCTATGAGATATATACTAACATATATGAATCTTCTTTGAGTTCATGGTTTATTTGATTATGCTTGCTTTGGTTAATGAACTTTTATAATAAGGATGAAATATTTATTATTTTAGGTAAGTCAGAGGTTGGTTTGACAGATGGAGGTTGAGCTAGGCAGGCTTTGGAAAAGATTAAGTGAAATTAAATCATATCGAATAATAGTGACCTTTATAATGGACCAGAGATCTGGCTAGAAATCGGCATGAATCTGATTATCGAAACATGATCTTATGTTGATGAAATCATTTGGTTATCATCCACGGAAGGGACTTTGGAAGGTTAGGTTAGTTCCAGATTTGTTATATTCACATCAATTCTTTTTGACTAATATATTCACATCAAATTTGAAAATGTGTTCATTTATTATTCTCTTCTATATCTCCATCAATTCTTTTTGACTAATATATTCACATCAAATTTGAAAATGTGTTCATCAATTCTTTTTGACTAATATATTCACATGGATGGAGGTGATACGAAACGATATGGTTGCCAAAGGACTCAATGAAAGTATATTGTTCGATAGAAGTGAGTGGAGACAGAGGATTCATGTGTTGGACCCGGCGTGATTCTCATGTTGGTTCATGTAGCCTACCCCTTATACTTGGGATAAAAGGCTCAGTTGTTGTTGTTGTTGTTGTATATCTCCATATAGTAATGTATAAATATTCTTGGTTGGCATAGATGTCAACTTATTTTTGTTTGCTTTGCTAATTTTGGTTGCAATGATTACAACTGCGGGACAATAAGCTCTAGCTTGTTGCTTTGATTTGAAGTGCATTTCAGGTATGGAGTTTATTTAATTCATTTATAATGATCAACAGCACACAGTTTTTCTATCAAACCTGTATGGTGCAGCTGCTTAGTTGCGAGAAACTTATTTTAAGATTTAGTCCTTATGTTGACGGGCATACCATTTTACCCCATAAGTTAGAATTAGCACCGGGACTTGCACCTGATAGAAAGCGACCTATTCAAGGCTTTCAGGATCCTCCATTTTCGTCCCATGCAGAAAATTAAACCTGCATTAAAGGTAGTTTTTCTTTTACGAATCTTGAAAGTAAAGCTTATTTGTTGACCTAACATAAACCAACATTATTCATCGTATGAAACATTTTTGTTTTGTTGATAAAATGGCAATAATCTTCTTTCCCAAAAAATATTTATCCGTCTCCAAAGAAATCTTTGTGGTGTTCTAGAGAGCATTTAGTTACCCACAACAGCCAAGTTTGATTATCATATTTATAGCAGATCCCCACAGACTGTTGGTCCCAAATTAGCAATTCAATAATATGTGGCATATTGCATTGAAGCTTCTTCAAAACAACCAAGAATGTTTTTTTTAAAATACTATCATGCACTAAAAGTTTGATCCAATCAAGTTCACTGGTGCTACCAAGTCACCGAAAACCCCAAATCGTGAAGTTAACACGACACAGTGGCATGTAACAAAGGTAAAATCATGATGAAGAGTTGGGGAAGGTGATAAGGGCAAGTTATTGGCTAGTCAGAAGAGAGACAGCAAATTCTGAGATCAACTTATGGCTTTAAAAAAGATTGTTTAGGCAAACTGATCCAGGTCTTTCCAGCCACTTGCACTCCCTTTAGCTACATTGTCATGATGCTTCAGGCAAGTGTTAAACTCTATTCCTTTGTCTGATAAACTGGCTAGAGGAAGGAGAATTCTATGAAATAATAGTTTATGGTTATTGGTCAGCAATTGTGTGGGTTTTCTATTGAATTACTTGGTCAGGTCTGGTTTACTTTTTATCGTCATAGCCTCCACAGAAACCCAAACCCAATTAACTTGGAGGTTCGGACATGGGAACCGGTGCATATTCCTGACAGAATACGTAATAGCTAATATTTGTATCTGTACATCAGCCTATAATGCCAATATTTTTGGGCTCTACCAGTCAGTGTATCAGCCTATTATTGGGCTATGCCAGCCAGCGTATCAGCCTACAATTGGGGATATAAACCGATGCGTATAATTCAAGCTGACTCCTTATCCATATCCGATTTTTATCAAATATCATTTCTGATGACTATCCGTATCCACATCTGCCAACATCCACCGGATATGGAAAATGGATATGATAACACCTATATCCGTTTCGTATTCGTAACCGATATAAAAAATAGTAATGTTTGACTTTATTTGGTATATTGTTTGCAATATTCATTTCGTATTCGTATCTATAGCCATGTTTTCCTAATACGAATAGTAATTTTTATTTCCGATAACTATTTGTATCTATATCCAAATCCATCTACGATTATTGGATACGGATATGGTAACACCTATATCCAATCCGTTTTCATCCCTACCTACAATCCCTTTCCTCAATTATGTCGTATTCATATTGCAAGATTATGAATCAACTCCAATTTTTAACTTGAAAAGTGAGTAGATCATGACTTTCTTTATACTGGTTTTAAGGCTGAGGTGGTTCAAATTCATACACATGCCCTCCCTTGTTTCTTGAATTTGGAGAAATCTTGCGTGTGAGGGTTGGAAATCGAAGTCATCCTTGGATTCACAAAGTTACCTTTTCTCTTTTCTGTTTAAAAATAAAGGCTAAAGAATCTATATGGTCTGGAATACAATCCTCTCCTCTGTTTCTGGTTTGAACCTGCTTGGTTCAGATTGCCCCTTTTGGAGTCAAACTATTTTTTGAATTTCCTTCCGGAAAAAAAAATATATTGGATAGCTCCGTGTGGAGAAGTTTGAGGAGAAATTGGGCAGGGTGCAATGAGGAGGAAAAACAGGTTGGGGTGGGGGTGGGGGTGGGTTCAGCCGCGAACACTGTTTGCTCTTCATAATATAAACATATGAATTGAAAGTGATGAGAAGAAATTTTCTAAAATAGTGAAAAAGGTGCGAAGATATTACTTCGAAGATTTTCTTAATGCTTAAAAGATTTTTTTATTACTTTTCCTTTAATATAAAATGCAGCAATTGCTTCTTCAAGGTCTATTTATCTTGCTTCTTCTGCAGGCTGATCATTTTTGTAGTTAATATGTGGATATTTACCCTGTTAACGTTCAGGATATCATTCCAATGAATTTGTATGATGATTGAGCATGATATGAACACCCAATATTGACTCCATATGAGTCATATCCTAGATATACCGTCCAAAATACCCTAATCCATTAAAAGCCGATGTTTCAACTCTTATTTAGACATCTAGATGGCTTCTTGAAGGGATTTTACTCAATTTTATGTTTGGATCCTTTTGTTTGGTAAGTTAAGTTGCTCATTTTATATTAGTGGATAGTAATACCTCTTTATCTGTATGCCTTTATTAGGTCCAGAAGCACAAGGAATATAGGCAAAGGATAATGTCAGGATACGAGGTTTGTCTTCTGTGCATGTTCCCACTCTTTTATAATTCCTGAATTTAGTTGATATAAAAACTTTGTTGCATACTTATTGGTTATTTATGGTGGTAAAGTAATGCCCGTTATGTACTTGTTAGAACAATACATTATAGCAATGCAGAACATTTTTACATCCCATTCATATTTCCTATTGAACCTTGTACAGTTTTACTATAGTTCTGTTTTGAATTTCCCTATGGCATTAGTATCCCAGCCATATAATTGAGCAAGAACTGTTCTATTTTCGTCGATATTTGATCAGCAACAATCATTTGCTTGCATTCCTTTTCCAGTTTGATATTTAATATTCTTATGCCTTACGAATCAAAGTTAAAACCTTCTGACCGCAATCACACGCAGGCTACTTAACTTGAGATAATATGTCTGTGTCATGTTATATAACCATTAATGTGAAAATGAACAAAAGATCTTGGTTAGATGTTTTATTGCTCAATTGAATGTTCTTCAAAAGGTAAATGTTTTACCAATGCACATTGAGTAATAAAACTTCTAAGGATTTCTTTCTAAATACATATACATAGTGTTTCAACCTAGGATGTTATGGAAGTTACTGGCCATCAACTTCTTACTGCTCCTTTGTTCATCTTAGAACCTAGCCATTCCACTTTTGGAGGCAAATCCTTACTCTTATGACTATGGAAGGTAGGATTTTTGATGAGTTGACTTGTGATGTGGTTTTTTTCTGCAGCCACTACATGAAGAGTTATACAACATGAATGCTGCAGCCTTTTTCGTCCCATCATTTATCAAAGCTATTAGTGATGGCACAGAGGAGAGTTTGAGAAATATAATGTCAGAACCCTCACCTGGTGTCTACACATTTGAGATGCTTCAGCCAAGTTTCTGTGAGAAACTGATAGCTGAGGTATCAAACCACCTTATTTGCAGCATCGTGAATCAGAAGATTGAATGCTCCTATTGTTGAATATATTGTACATCATTCCTAATTTCCTATTCTTGCCATGACTTTTTACAAGAAAGAGTCTTGATTTTCTTAGGTGGAGAACTTTGACCAGTGGGTTGATGCAGCTAAAGTTAAGACAATGAAACCAAATACATTGAATAAACATGGTGCTGTTCTTGATGATTTTGGCCTGGAACCTATGCTTAACAAGTTTATGGTGGAATTTATATGCCCCATATCCAGAGGTGAGAATAATGTGCACCATTATATATTTAGTTTATGTCAACAAGCTTCTGTTGAAAGCATGTTGGAAATTTCTGATTTTTTGTTGAGACTTTTTTTTCCCTGGGTGCAGTATTCTTTCCAGAAGTTGGTGGGACAACACTAGATTCACATCATGGCTTTGTAGTTGAGTATGGAAATGAAAAGGATGTTGAGTTAGGTATGCTATGCTACTGTAATTATGCATGCTAATTTTAGCATTGAATTATCCTTTTGGTACACATGCCACTTTCTTGAGTATATATTATATGTATGATGTATCTGAATTAGATTCATCAGGGGCCATGGAATCTTCCTGAAGTTTCTGATATCCATTTATTTGAATGTTGTAGAGTGCTGTAAAGAGCAACAGCTGACACCCAAGCATCCTATGTCCTTTTTGTATAGGTGGAATACTTAAAATTTCTATTCTAGCATGTATTCATAATTCAAAAGTTACATATGAAGTATGAAATAGGAAAATAGAAAAAATAAATTTGATATAAAACAATCATACATTTTCCATTGGTGATGAATATAGTTCATATTCACCAATTTTCTAACCTAGCTTTTAGATTTTAGAAGATTTATGTATATTTGTATGAAGAACTATCGGTATTGTACTTCTGGATGTTGGTTGATATATTAAGTTTGAAAGGTCTCTATCATACCTTTTCTTGTAGGCCTCTTTCGTTACATAAGAAAAGGGATGATGGTTGGCCCCACCCACCCCTCCCAACATCGTGAAGGATATTTCTCTCTAATGTTGATTGGTGGCATGCCTTGAACTTATCAGCTCCTGGCCCACGCCCATGCTCCTCCCTTTGAAACGATAATGGTGGGCCACACTCGCCTGTCCTAGTGTAGGGAATAGCTTCTTCTATGTCAATTATGGCATGTCTTTTGCTATAGGTAGTATATGCATTGACTTTGTTGTAGATCCATGGAAGTTCAATTATTTGGTGCACAATATACTGCTGCAAATGTTGGAGGTTTAGTAGGAGATTAATAAAAGCAAAGACAGTGCTAGAGATCAATAGTTTTGGGGAAGGAAGGGGACTCCCCTGTTAAAGGAGAACTCTTCTAACATAAGGAGTCCAGTATAATGGAGATTGTGCAGTAAATATCCGTCGGTGCATTTTTCCGTCTGTGATTGTGGCTCTAGTTGCTTGTCAGCCTGCATTCTGATGTAATGTGCTATGTCTCTTTGTGCGTTTTGGCTCATTTATGATTTGTTCACATGCACTTTGCCCATTTCTATCAGCGGTGGATTTCTGCACTTGACTGTAACATGTGCTTTTCTTACCAGAAGTTCAGAAATAGATCACTATAATACATTTCATACTGCCATCCTAAATCCTTGCAGTTTGCACATTATAGGTTTCCATGTAGATGATTCAGAAGTTACTTTAAATGTATGCTTGGGCAAGGAATTTTCTGGTGGAGAATTATTTTTGCGAGGCGTGCGTTGCGACAAACATGTAAATTCAGAAACTCAACCTGAGGTATGTTGATTCCTCGGCATATTAAATTGGTGACTTCAACTAATGCATATTCATTGTAAATTCCCAGCGTAAAATAATTGTTTATAGAGATCTTCAGTTTTTTTCCTAATATTTCTTTCTAGGCTCAAACCTTCTCTATCCTATGGCAGCGGACATTCTGTGAATTCTTTTGTAATTGAACTTATTATTCTGTTTTAAGATTAGATCCAATTTCGATCTTCACTGTACTAGTCAGGATTGTGCATGTTTTAGTTGGTCATCGTGCTCCAGTCTTGACTAGAATTATTCGCTGCTTCATCTGGAAGTTTACAAGAAGGCACATCAGAAATCATCTTTTAATTCAAGAGTTCAACTTAGTGGACATTTCTTTTTATAGTCTAATTGATATTTGTCTTCTGTAGACGATGATTTATGTCTCTTGGACATTTATAGGACCGCTAATGGAAATTTTCAGGGAAATGATGCATGACATTTTGGCTACAGAACTTTGGGTTTGTCCAGGCCTAGAGTTAAAAACTATTTTTCACCCTTACTTTCTATGTTTATATATAAATGCCAATTCTTATAGCCTTTGAGCCAACCTTATTTCTGTGTCGCGTCCCAAAGAAGCAAGGGGAAGTAAAGTACAATGTGGGGGAAGTTATTGGCCATTGATTGGATGCAATGAAAATAAGAAAGGTAATTGCATATAACACCCTTCCTGTATATCTGATCCACTACCCATGACCCCCTCCCCCCCCCCCCCCACACACACACAGAACTCATTTATTAGCACATAATACCCTCAGATTCAGTATTGATTTTACTTGGATATGAATTTTGAGTCGGGGTTACGTGCTAATAAACCAAATGAGGGGTGATGATTGCTAGATGAGGTATAGATGAGGGGTGGTGTATGCAAATAACCAAAGTAAAAAAGGAAATACATAAAGTGAGATGATTTCTTTTACATCTCTCTTCTCCAACCTTGAGAATGTGAAATAAAGTGCTAATGGGAGATCCTCGCCATGTCTTCATTGAGGCTCAGCAAATCTTAGCAACTCAAGTTGTGCTTCAGTGGGTCTTCATTGGGATCGAACCTGATCTTGCTCAGATTTTCTGAATCAATTACAAACTCCATTGAATGTTTTCCTTCTCTAATTACCTTTCCATATATGCAAGTCCAAAACTTTGCAAACAACTTTCTTTCTTTCTTGGAATCTTTTCTGTAGTAGCGATCATTAAAACTTTTATTGATATTGGGTGGCATAATACTTCCACCTTTATCTATAAAAAAAAAACATTCTCCCCCCCCCCCCCTCCATTTATTTTCATTTCTTTTATCTTTCAACTTTTCCATTTCATTTCTCTCGTCTCACTGTCTTTATAGATTAACATAGCCTACATGATTGGTAACTGTCATTAATTTCCATGACAATTATGAAGGTATATAATAACTAATTAAGTACTTAACATAGCTTTTCTAGTGCAAGAATTAACTTTTGCTTCTTTTCCATTTCATTTCTCTTGTCTCACTGTCTTTATAGATTAACATAGCCATGATTGGTAACTGTCATTAATTTCCATGACAATTATGAAGGTATATAATAACTAATTGAGTACTTAACATAGCTTCTCTAGTGCAAGAATTAACTTTTACTTCTTGTATTTTGAATTTAGCAATAATTTTAAATTTTCTGTCCGCTTTAGTTTCTTCCCCCAAAAAAGAAGTGCAGTGATATGTGTTTCTTTGCAGGAAATCCATGACTATTCACATATACCTGGTCAAGCTGTGCTTCATCGTGGGCGCCATCGTCATGGTGCCCGACCCACAACATCTGGGCATAGAATCAATTTGCTATTGTGGTGCAGAAGGTATATAATCTTTCTTTGATGCAAACTTGCATGGTTCTGTTAATCCATAGCTGCTCCTCAATTTGCTTTTTCTACCAGAATATGTCCATGAACTAAAGTTGTTCGATAAAATTCAAAGATATCTTTTTTCTTAATTTCGTACCAAGGGCATTGTACTCAATATAGACAAGGATCATGAATGAGCAGAGATGTTAGAGACGTGTTAATACTGGTCAGGGATAGGATGATTGAACAATCGACAACCAAGCAAGAGCATGCAATAAAACATGGCTTGTGTGGATATTGCAAAAAGAAGAAGAAAAAGAAGGGAAAAAAAGAGGAGTGCTGATTTGGAATGATTTGGTAGGGATTACTAGATATCTAGTAATAATACTACGATAGTATAGATATCTGGTAATGATACTATGAGTAGGGAAGGTCTGTCTTGGCTTTTTTTGGTAGTTATGGGAAAACATTTAAAATGTATCGCTTAGAATACCGATTCTGCACTTCCATCTGCACTAATGATTGATACAACAACCGAGCCTTTTATCCTAAACATATGGGGTAGATTATATGAACCAACATGAGAATCACGCCGGGTCCAACACATGGATCCTCCGCCTTCACCCACTCCTATCGAATAATATACTTTCATAGTATCCATTCGTCGAACCGGTGTTTCCATAGGTTCGCGTCGCACATGACCAAACCATCTTAGCCGGTTTTCCTGCATCTTCTCTTCCACATATGCTACACCAACTTTTGCGCGAATATCCTCATTTCGCATCTTATCTTTTCAAGTTTTACCACACATCCAACGAAGCATGCACATCTCCGCAATGCATCTTATGTGTATGATAATACATAGGAGCCCAACATTCTGTACCATATAATAAAGCAGGCCGAATAGCGCTCCGATAAAACTTTCCCTTCAAGCTTAACGGAAAGTTGTGATTGCACAAAATTCCTGTTGCACTCTTCCATTTCAACCAAACAGCTTGAATCCTTTAATTGACATCATTATCGATCTCCTCGTCTTTTTGGATGATGGAACCTAGATATCTAAATTGATCGTTCGATAATATCTCTTGTTCATCCAGTGTTATACCTCTGTGATCTCGACTTCTCTGTTTGCTAAATTTGCAATGCATATATGCTGTCTTGGACTCGCTCAATCTGAACCTCCGAGATTCCAACGTTTGCCTCCATAACTCCAGTTTGGTATTAACCCTTACTTTCGTCTCATTTACTAGAACAATATCATCAACGAATAGTATACACCAATGTATCTCATCTTAAGATAGTTCTAGTAAGCTCATCCATCACGATGGTAAACAAGAATGGACTTAATGCAGATCCTTGATATAAGCCAATTGTAATCGAAAAATTACTCGTTAGGCCGCCGCAAGTTCTGACATTTGCCACTATTTCATCGTACATGTTCTTGATTATGTCAATGTACTTGACTGGAACCCCCTTCTTCATCATTGTCCCCTATAATACCTCCCCGGGTATCTTGTATGGTTTCTCTAAGTTAATAAATATCATATGTAAATCTCTTCTCTCTCGAAAACGCTGATGAAGCAAATGAATAGTCTTTGTTGTCAATCATCCAAGCATGATCCCAAACTGGTTCTCTGTTATCTTAATATCCTTCTTTAGCATGTGGTCAATCACTTTCTTTCAGAACTTCATGGTGTGACACATAAGTTTTATTCCACGGTAGTTTGAGCAATTTTGAATATCACTCTTGTTCTTATAAATAGGTACAAGAGTATTTTTTCTCCACTCATTAGGTATTTTTTTGGTCTGCCAAATCTTATTAAACAGATCTGCCAACTATTTAACGTCTATCTCTCCTAAGTATCTCTAAATCTCGATAGGAATTCCGTCTGGACCAACCCCTTTTCTTGATTGCATTCTCTTCAAAACCTCTTTAACCTCGTGTACTCTTATTTTACACATGAAATCATGGTTTATATCTTGAAATTAAATAACAAGTCCATCCAAATTCTTAGTAAAGATTTTATTGAACAATTTGTCAAAATAATCTCTCCACGTTTCCTTGATATTCTCATCTTGAACTAAAACCTTCTGATCTTCATCTTTGACACACTACCACATATAAGTCTCTGGTCTTTTTTCCCTACATCCGAGCAATCCTGTATATATCATTAACAGTAATGATTGATGAAAAGGCTATTTGACACCTGCAGTCAACACGCTTAATTTTTGGGTCAGGTCAATCTGATTACAAGCTGAGCCTTTGACAACTTTGCACAAATAGAGTAAAATTGGGTATCAATGCCAAAGCTTGTTAAATGTGCTCAACACATCCACAAAGCGATTTCAACTCACCAATGTATAAATCTGCAGAAAGATTTAATTTCTCATAGGTCCACTTCTTTGCCAAAGAATTAATCTGTTCATACCAACTTCGCAGAGTATTATGAAATATTAGGTTAGTCTGGGAAACCCAAGATGCAAGTATACTTTCTTCATTTGAATAATCAAGTTTCTAACTTCTATTTTAATATAATTTTTCCTGTACCTTCACACACTTGAAGACTTGCCAATATTAGTGAAAATATGTCTTGATGGATCTTAAAGTTGAACTATTATTAAATGGAATTGAATATCCGATTACAGTTCAGTCTTCAGAGAGATGAAAAGGCATCAAAAGGATTTCTCTAGGTGGTGCGGTGAGTGCCTGCGTGAAAAAAGAGAGAGGCAGAGGCAGTCTATTGATGCTACCAAGCTGGTAACAACTCTTATTATTCTCTTTATCATTATATTGGCCATGAGAAGTACGTGTATTTTTTTATAGTATGGTTGCTTTACTTTCCAACAGGCGTTCTGTAAGAGGAAAGGATGAACTATACTTTAGTATATATGTCTAGTATTTGATTGGGTGGTTGTGATAAATTCTCACACTACGAACAGTAGATTATTATTCTTTCACAAATGGTAGCCTCGTCAGTTCTAATCCCCAACCTTTTTGTGGTTGTATGTTGAAGGATATCTTTTTTCTCCCACATTATGAGCAATTTATATATAAACTTCTAACATGTTTAATAACCATGGAGGTTTGCTAGTAACTTTTATTTGCGCTTATAAGCAGAAGTATACTCGATGGTTCATTTTTATTATTCGCAAAGCATGCAGACCTAATTATCGTTTTTTTTTCTTCTCCTTTTCTTTTCGGCCTTGTAGCATATAATTCACATTTGATTATATCCTGCAATATATTTAAAGGGCAGAGCATTTGTACTAAATATCTGACTACGCTATTTTTCTCATCGCAAGGACGAGCTACTGAAAGGCGGGATCTGAGCGGATAAAGGCCCAGTGAAATTGTGCGATCTTCAATGATCTTAATTTTTTTTATCATGGTAAGTTCATGACAAGAATTATTTTAAGGCATGTTTGGATCTTCACTTGTACATTCACTTGCCTTTGTAATGCTCTGGATTTTCCTCTTAATGAGAGCAAAAATGCAATAAAAGTCGGGAACACTTCGTTTTCCGACAGAAATGAACAGTTTCGATCATGTATTAAGTTTGATCATGAAACAGTATTCCTCATTTGCAACGGTTCGGACCCCCCCCCCCCCCCCCAACCATCTCTGGGTCTAATTTGCCTCTCATTATATGTTTTTCTGAGTAAAACGGAAATTTGTAATGAAATGTTAAGCCATAGCTCACTGTGTATGGCCTACTCTAGTAAAATCAATTACGTTGGCCTAGTATTTTTCTTACTGTGAACCAGTCTTGTCCTTCCGTCATTTTTGTTGGTCTTTTACTCTAAATTTGGTTACATTATGTTGTGCCCATGAGCTAACATAGACTTGCAGGCATGCCATTTTGATCGAACCATTTGTAGTTAATAAAGCAACAAAAACTAGAGTGCATAAATGGCAGTAGTTATATGATATATTCAATTTAATCGATCTCGACTGGAGAAAACAATAAGATATGCTGCGTAATTTTTTGGTTTTTTTGTTTGCCCAAAAGATTTGGTTTGGCTATTGTATAACTTCTGCATGAAAGATGTGCAATAGTATATTTTCCAGATGTCTTATGCTTGATTGATCAGCACATATGAGTTGACCTTTGCTTGAAACTCCTGGACTAATGCTTGTGTATATTATCAGTCTCCTGCATGCAGCTTCTCTTATTTATTTTCTTAAGGTAACATGTGGCGGTTTTTTTAAATCTGTGACACCCTGCATGCTCAAGTTTCTTATTAATTCTTGTTCATCAAGGTTTTACGTATCAAGGGAAACAAAAGAAATCACTGGTCATTTGTCTATTCTAAGCTTTCATCTATATACATATAACTTTTAATTATCAGCAAGTATATTGATAGTGATAGACTAGTATTAAAATACCCAAATTATATACATTGTGTGTTGTGTGCATCAAGATACAGAAATAGCTCAAAATGTGACTTGAATAAAATTAAGCTTCAAATATAGGGGAGTGATATATTGCATGCGGCTTCTTGTTTTTTAAAATCATACACTCTCGACGATGTATTTGATCGATCCGATCCATTCAATTTGATCATGCATGTGTTAGAGTATTTAAATCCTTTGATTTTTCCTACACGCACATGAGGGTAAGGTGATTAACTTGAACGGAGCGCATCGTTCAAATACGTCGTAGATTGAGAGTTCCTGTTTTTAAAAAACGAGAACCGGTTTGCAACTGTAGCCATAGATCGATCAAATTTATGCTCATCTATCTATCTATCTATATGATATATATATAAAGGTGGAATATTTTTTTATCTAGCTTGTACTTTAGTGAAAAATTGTTATAAAGCTCTTATTTAAGTTCTCTTATTATATTTGGGTCGGATCATGAAACAAATTATTGGATTTCTACTCAATATTTATTGTTCTTTTAATCCATACGGTTAGGTTTGTATGGTGTAAAATTTTGATTGGCCATCTTTAGAACCGTTTTCTTATTTTCTCACTATTTAGGTTTTACTGGTAAAATATGGAAAAATTTCAAATGTAAAATATTAAAAAATCGAAAGAAGCAAAATAAAATTTGGAGTTAAAATATTCACGGTTTTCGTTTGATCTTGCAAAGAAAATAATATTAAAAAACCAAAGAAAACATAAATTTTTCGACATTTTTGAGAAATTCACTTCTTTCATCTGCTATATAGCATGTAAAATATTAAAATTTTGAAGAAAATCGAGAACTTGATGTTTTTGAAAGTTTCAAGATTTTTCGTTTTTTATATAGCATGCATAATATTAAAAAACAGATGACAGAAGAAATTTTTCATACTCTTGAAAAATTCATATTTTCGTGTACTTAGCATGTTGAAAATTGAAAAACAAAAGGAAGACAATTTTTTTAGATGAATGCAAATTTCACCATAGTCGTGTACCATAACGTGCAAAATATTGAAAATTTGAAAAAATTAAAAGATTTTGGGATTTTTTAAAATTTTATGATTTTCGTGTGTTACTGGTATTCCTCGTCATCTGGAGTCTTAATCACTCACACTGAACATCTGTGTTATGTTAGGCTGTTAGTATGACATTTTACTTTTACTTTACGTAGTTTTTTGCCTTCTTGGTATCCGGAAGTTTTTCAAAAATATGTACAAGTAAAATATTGGAAAACCTAAAAAATCAAAAAATCTTATATTTTTTTTAAATTATAGGATTTTTGTGTGTTATATAACATTCAAAAACAACGAAAAAAGAAAGAAAACAAAATTTATTAAAGATATTTGAAAATTTTGCAATTTTTATGTGTTATATCAATCAAAAGATGAAAACATATTTTCTTAGAACTATGAAAATTTGCAACATTCGTTTGTGGTAGCAAGCAAATGTTATGAACCAATAAAAATAGAAATTTTTAGGATTTTTGAAAATATTTCAATTTTCATATTGTATATAGCAAGCAAATAAAACCGAAGAAAACGATATTTTTCTTGATTTTTGAAAATTTCACGATTTTCATTGGCTGACATACAAAAAATTGTAAAATCGAAAAGTCAAAGGATTTTTGAGATTTTTAAAATTTAGTTGTGCTAGAATCAAAATATTTTTAAAAAAGGAAGAAAATAGAAATTTTGATATTTATGAAAAGTTCGCGGTCTTTGTGTAATAGGAAAATGAAAACCCTAAATAAAACAAAAAATATTAAGATTTTTGAAAATTTATCGAGTTTCGTATGCAAACATACAAAACGTTCGTGATTTTCCTGTGTTAGAGCTTCTAAAATATAAAATTTAAAGTAAACAGAAAATTTTGGGATTTTGAAGATATCGTGATTTTCGTGTGAGCATGCACAATATTAAAATATATTAAAATATCAAAAAAATGGAAATTTTTGAGATTGTTGAAAATTTTGCGATATTTGTGTGTTATTATAAACAAAATATTGAAAACAGAAGAAAATATAAAAAAGTTTAGCATTTTTGACAATTACGAAATTTTTGTATGGTAGCGTGCAAAATATTATAAATTTGAAGAGAATAAATAATTTTGGGATTTTGTAAATTTCGCTATTTTCAAGTGCTATGCATGCAAAATCTTAAAACCCCCAAGAAAAAAATTGAGATTTTCTAAAATTTCATGAATTTTTTGTGCTATAACATGCATAATATTGGGATGGGAAAACAAGAAAACGATATTTTAAAAGAATTTTCATGTCTATTTGATGGAAAATGTTGAAAATACATAAAATATTTTATTTGTGAAAATTTCATGATATTCTCGTGCTATATAACAAGCAAAATATTAAAGAATTGAAGAAAACATAAGTTTTGAGACTTGTAACATTTCTCGATATTCGTGTGTTATATCATACGACAACTTCTTGAAAATTCGAAGAAAAACAAAATAAAAATGATATTTTTTAGATTTTCGAGTTTTGCTTTTGGTTTCAAGTGCATCGGAATCTTGGTCATCCAGATTCTTAGTCTTTTGGACCAGATTTTTTGTTCTGTTAGATTCATAATAGCAACCAGATTCTTACTCTTATTTTACTTCACATAACTTTCTGTCTACTTGATTTCCGAAAGTTCTTCAAAAGTAGTAGCAAGTCAATATTGAAAATTAAAGAAAACGGAATGTAAGAAAACCTTTTGAAAATATTAGAAATTTCAAAAGTTTTGTTATACCAAACAAAATGTTAGAAAACAAAAAAAAATTGAAAATTTTGAAAATATTTAGATTTTAATTTGTAATAGCAAAGAAAATGTTAGGAAACCAAAACATTAGAAAATTTTAGGGTTTTTGAAAATATTACAATATCCATGCTCTATATAACAAGAAAAATAATTTTAAAAACCGAAGCAAACAAATATTTTAGAAATATATGAAGATTTCATGATTTCCGTGTACCAGTATAAAGAATTTTAAAACTAAATAAAGCAAAAAAGTTTAACGATTTGTTTTAAAATATAGTGATTTTTGTGTGTTAGTGGCAAAATATTAAAAAACGGAAGAAAACTGAAAACTTTGATATTGTTGAAAAGTTCACGATTTTTGTGTGTTAGCAAGCATAACACAGAATAAAACAGAAAATATAGAGGTTTTTGAAAATTTCTTATTTTCGTATGCCATGCAAAGTATTGAAAATTTGAAGAAAATATATAAAATTTGAATTTTTTAAAAATCGCGATTTTCATTTATTAAATATTGAAAATTTAAAGGAAACCAAAAAAAATTTAGGACTTTTGAAGATTTCCATATTTCATATGTAGCAAGAATTTTTTTGAAAACAAAGACGAATACTGAATATTTAAATATTTTTTAAAATTTCACAAATTTTTATGTATGCAAAATATTAAAAAATCAAAAAATACAAAAAAGTTTTTAGAATTTCGCTTCGTTTGCAGTAAGAAAAATAATTAAAATCCAAAGTAGACGCAAAAGTTAGAGAATTTTGAGAATTATTTAATTTATCGTATGGCAGCGTATAAAATATTGTAAATTTGAAGATTTTTTTTGGAATTTTTATAAATTTTGCTATTGTCGTGTACATTATACAAAAAATTAAAAACCCAAAAAAAAATTTGAGATTTTTGAAAATTACAAAATTTCGTGCTATAACACGCAGAATATTGGAAAAAAGGAAAAAATATATAAAATTTTGAATCTTTTGACAATTTTACGATTTTTGTAAGCCATATCATGAAAAATATTGAAATACCGTAGAAAAAATATTTTATTTTTGAAAATTTCATGATTTTCTTGTGCTATAGCAAGCAAAATATTGAAAAACCGAAAACACGTAAATTTTGAGATTTTAAGAATTTTGCTATATGTGCATTTCGGAATTGAATATCGGATATCGGAATTGTATTGGACTGATACTTCATATTGCCTATATGTCAGTTATATCGGGCGATCTAATATCAGTTTTATCGTATCGCAAGTGGTCCCATAACGATATATCGGATGATATATTGACCGATATAACTGATATTTGACTCATTGGTTGGTGTGCGAAATATTGAAATTTGTAGAAAACAAAATTCGTGGATTGTCGAGAATTGTAAGATTTTTTAAAAATTTCCCGAATATAGCAAAGAAATTATTAAAAGGAATAATGATATAATAATAAATATTTAAATTAATATGATTCTTTTTGATTTTGGATTTCGGCCGATTGCCAGTGAACATCTGTAACACCCTTATCCGATCGTACGTTCCTTTTTCTTTTTGGATATATGGGGCTTTGTTTTATTATTATTATTATTTGGAGTTTAATACTTTTAATTAAGATATATGCATATAATTATGGTTTTTCAAGTTTGTTAAATATGCATATTATTAGTATTTAAATATTTATTTGTCTAACACTATTTTATAACCATATTTATATTTTAGTATCATAATTTAAACAAAAGATATTTTATTTGGTATTTCTTTAAACAATACATATACATAAGATTTTATCCATTTTTAAATTCTATTTATAAGATATTTTGTCTTACGATATTTATTTGGTTAGAATATTTAATTTTGAAAAGTCATGAGAGCCCCTGTTAAATCTTTTAACCATATAAATATTTTTACTAAACTAACAACTCAATTTTCTCTCTCCAATCACCATATATGTCTCACCTAATAACTTGATTCTTTTTAAAACAAAATAATTTTACCAAACCAAATATATTTTTAAATCTTTTATCAATCCTTGTCCTAACAATCGCTCATCTAATCTCTCTCAGCAGATTCTCTTTCTCAAATCTACTCTCTTTAATTATTTTTTCTACAAATCTATATACATACATACATATATATAATTGAAGATATTTTGTTATGATAGTTTAACTGAAAATATATTTTAGTTGTTTGATATCATAAAATCTTATATATATAACTAATTGTATTTATTTTTTTTAACTCATAACTATATACATATCTACATATATTTTCACTATATACTAATATGTATATATACATATACTTTTCTATTATTCTAACTATATACAAACTAATATGTATATATACAACTTTTTTAATATCTTATAGAATTATATAACAACCCATCATATCTCTCTTTTATAAAATCAAATCCAAATCTCATCTCATCGGAATATTTCTCTCTCCAATTATAATAATCTCTCCAATCTTTAAACAATCTCTCCTTTTCCTATAAATAACAACTTAATTATTATCATCTCTCCCCTTCTCATATAAATCAACCTTCTCTTTTTCCAATCACAATATTTTCTTCTTCTTCTTCTTCAAAATTAGCCGAGCAATCAAACCTTGGAGTTGTTCTTCGTGTCGTCGTGTTTATCTGTCTCCGAGGCAAGTACTCTTACTCTTTTATTTTTTTAGTCAATGCAACATCGGGAATTCTCTAAATAAATAATTAACTTACAATATTTAAATAAAATTGTAATATTTTGCCGCTTTATTAATATATTTTATAATACTTGTACATATGATGAAAACCCTAGGATTTAGAATACCTATTAATCATTTCATCAAGTGAACAACTGTAAAAATGCAAACGTAATAAAATAACTTTTAACATGTAAATGTAGTTTAATATATAAAAAGCTTTATAAGTTTATATGTTTCTGTTGCAACAATATTGGTATACACTAGCATGCAGAATGCCAACACTTATATTCTAATTTAAAACACAAAAATATCCTATTATTACTGTTAATCAATAACCACTTTGGGCTTAATATTTTATATATATAAATTAAACTTTCTACATTATCACATATAATATCGCTGCACTCTATGTGCCCTAATCATATAAATTATTTTGATACTATAATTTATATTAATATTTTCTATTATCACATGATTATAAAACCTATTATTAGCACTTACATGATAACCAGTCAATCTGTCATTTATTTTATCTCACTTACTATTATCTCGTAATTATACTATTACCACCACCCGCTTTACGTATCTGTAATTTGTCATTCTCATTTAACTATATTAACCCTTTAAAACCATATTTCAATTTATTATTCTTTTCAATAAATAAACTCGGATGTTAAATACAGATACTTCCATATTTATGTTGAGTGTTGTTTACATTTTTGACCTTATCATATTCTATCATCTATATTTAATATTTTACTTGAGACTATCATTGTCGGCATGATTGAGAAACCTTAACATGCTATTCTTATTTATGGACACTATCATTTTATAACTATTGTACTTGACATGCCATGATTACTCATTGCTCCAGACTACTCATATTAAAACAAGTTCTCTAATTTGAATGCTGAATTACATGACATGACACACCACTATTCACCAGTTTTATTTCCATGCAATTACCATACTACAAGTTCCTGTCTTTTCAACATTCTTATTTAATGCTCTAGTCTTTACCATAGCAGCTATAAATACGTGGGTGTTGGGGTAGTTTGAGTGTGCGTTGTACAACAGGATCTCAGGAGTCCTATGCCGGCAGCTCGTACCGGGCTATAGCGGTCATATGATTATAGCTCGTACCGGGCTATAGCGGTCACATGATTACAGCTCATACCGGGCTATGGCGGTCACATGTTTACAGCTCGTACCGGGCTATAGCGGTCTCTTGTTCATTCCACAGTTGGGCCCGTGTTTCCTAGCCCCTGGGGTACCACTCTTGGGTTAGGAATACTCCTGCAGAGGTTGACGCACACACTCAAACTTACGACATGATAGTTTACCTTTTAGTGGCCAGTTAGGTTATGACATGATCCATTACATACATGTTTCATAGTGTTAGTGCATTTAATTACTTATATACATGTTTTCTTGCGCACCGGGCTTCACTTTTATATATTCTTGTTATTATGCTACACACTTTATACGTTGAGTACTTGCTGGGGTGTTCTGACATCTCTGAGATTTGCCATCTCAGGTTTAGAGACAGGTTTTTAGGCTGAGCGGGATCAGAGCGGCTACCAGGACTTTGTTGAAGATCAGTAATCATAGGTTTATTTTCCTTTACTTTTAGCCTTTAGCATGTGCGCCCTTATAGGACATTAGGACTTTTGTATCTCTTTCGGATCTTATTTTATTCCGAATCTTTTGTTTTGGATCTTTAATTGCATCAATTATCTAGTGGACCCATTTTTAGGATTTCTTGTGGTTTCATTCAGCATGATTATTAGTATTATTTCTTTTGGTATTGGATTTTATTTTTGACAGGTTAATCTAGACAGCCTTATGTGACTATGGAAGGACTTTTCCTTACCGTAGGTAGCACGGCTGGCCTTCGTCGCTTCCCGTATTCCATATTTTGGGAAGCGGGGCGTGACAACATCAAAAGCAACATCCATGACCGTCACCAAATCAATGCACCCAATAATCCACGTGGGTACAGCGCCACACTCCATCTTTTCACCAAAAATCCAAAATCAAAATGATGATCAGCTACTTGCATCTTCTTTTAAGCATCAATTATACATACATGCACAAAAAATTTAGATAATTTAAATCCTTCTTACTTATTTCTTACTTATGGATATCACCTTTATCACCTTCGCAGCATGGATGGTTGTTAAAACATCATTTACTTATATCATACATCCTTAACGTGTGACTTACAAGCATTCAAATCATTTATTTTTTTTATACACGTGCATACTTTGACAAGTAGACCATGATACACCGATCGTAAATACAACAGTTGGATTGACCATCTCACTTCAAAGGTACCATCTCACTATCTAATTTCACCATTTTCATATATATAAAATGAAACAAAATGAAAACAAAAATAAGCAAAGCCCATATATTCTATACAATCTTCTCCATACAAACAACAATTGCTTGGATAGCAACACAAACTCTTATTACTCCCCTCTCACTTCACTCACAAAGCACACAAACCCCCTCTCCCAATTCACACACAAAGCACTCAAGTTGTGTATCAGAATGGCAATTAATAATAATTGAAATAAAGGCGTTGGTAGCTGCGAACGATTGCAGCAACTTCAACCGCTTAGAACATAAGGGTTGGGTCTCCCTGTGGACCGTTCCCCAGTTTACACTGTCCGCATCAACATCAACTTTTTTTTCACAGTTGAGCGAGAACTGGTTCATTGACTTTCTTGTTGGCTTCAGAAGCAGCTACACTATCGTAATAGTCGACGAGCACTTTCCATCCACCAGGGCACATGAAGCCATCTGGAGGGTTCTCTTTGTTCTTTGCCAGGGTTCGCATCTGCGCAAATAATGAAAAAACGGATAAATTTCACTGAAAAATCCTTGTACGAGTGTCTTCTGGTTAACCACCGTAATTTTCTTTAAAATACTGCCAGCTTCCTTAAAGTGCTTACTTTTACAGCAGTTCTAGTGATGCATCCCTTCGAAACAAAGTCGAAGGGAGTTTACTCTGATGCAAGATTTTTAAGGCAGCTTAGTGAAAAACAGCGATGGTTAAGTAAAGTTTAGTGAAATATAGCCTGCAATATTATTACATGCCTTAACTTAGTCATGGAAAGGACTTGAAAGATAAGTTTATGTTTTAAAGAATAAAACAAGTTCATGTGTGAATTGAGCCATAAATATTTATATTCAAACATAGGCTACCATGCGACTTTTCCTACCAACATGGTATAGTCCGCATAGGCTACCGGACATCTTATTAGATATAAGGTGGGTAGATGATACAGTTACCTAGGTAATCGATGTCATGTCTCATTTTCTACCCAATGAGAAATCCGGTAACCTACATGAATTCTAACCGGTGGGTAGGAAAAGCATTTTTCATATTCTATAGTAAGAACAATTGTAATTAAGAAAGAAATATTCAGCAATTCACCTTGGTGCCAGAGATAAAGAGGAAATCTTGTGGCCTCGATGGATCGAAAAAGTCCATTTTCCCCTGGGTCTTGTCATAGGCAGCCACCTGAATTCATTCAAAAGTAGGTAATGGTTAAAACACAGCCAAAAGAGGGGGGAAATCATGGAAGGATATTTGTGCATTGGTTTCTAATTTATGGTATAATCTGGGGTTTGTTTCTCTCATTTTTTTTTTATCAAGTTCATGTTCATTATGGTTGAGTTCTTCAAAGCCTTATATCTTGTTACATCAGTGAGCTTCAGTCATGTGCCAAATAAAATTACTAAAATTATTAAAATCCTTGATGCTTGCTCAAATATGGGCAGGATCTTCTACTGCTGATAATTGTGCTGGCCAATAATTTGAAAAGAAAAAAGGCTGTTTTGTGCTCCTATCTATTTATGCTTTTGTGTGGGCAGGGGTATTTCCATTAGACGGCCTTAATTTTATTTGGTAAAGCCTCTGATCACTCATATATCTATTTTTTTCAAGGAAAAAAAAACTCATATGTCTTATTCAACTTTCTTGACAAAAACTTGACAATGGACGTGGGCAGGGTTGAGCTTGCTGTTTCCTTTAGTTGGACCGTCTCACCAATTTCATTTTCACAGGGTAAAGGTTCGTCAAGAATCATAGCTAAATCTCTTCCCACAAAATAAGACCAACAATTTAATCCTACATGAACCGATGCTTTGTTGCTACTGATGACAGAAGCTTCTTCAACATGTTTGGTAATTTATTAATTTAGTCATTTAAGGTGTGGGAAGTCATTCGGGGATGCTTAATATGTGCGTTTATAATCTTTATTTTGCAACGCTTCTCGTTTCAAATCTCATAAAATGTTCTATCGATTAATTACCCCAATTTCAATGTTCTACAGACTTGTAGCGGTTAAAGCAAATGAATTTTTTTTGCAGGCTGAGAGTTTGTCATGACTACAAAAATTTCCGTTTTGCATTGATCTGACATTTGTAACTCAAAATTTTCACTACTCGACAACAGAAATTAGCGAATGCCTCCTACTATAAGAAGGGTCGTAACAAGAACATCAATTTCAAAACACATATTCAGATGAAGATGCTATAATGAGAATGGCTAAATTACAATAAACTACCCTTAACTATGACCGGTTTTTCACTAAACCATCTTAAAATTTTATATTACAGTAATACTACCTTAAAATTTGGTTCAAGAACGTTCCCCCCCCCCCCCCCCCCCCGCCAATTTAAATAACCTTAAATGTATCCCTTTAAGGAAGCTTACGATAGTAATTTACAAAAATCTTTAAGGTGGTTAACTGTAAAAAACACATATAGTAAGGGTAGTTCACTGTAAGTGAGCTTATGGAAAACAGGCTTACCCTAAATGGTAGGATATTGAGCCTCTCGAGTCCAGGAGCCATACTTAGTACTTTCTTTCCATGATCAGCATCATATAAGTCTCTCTTTTCGATCGGATGGCTCATACCAGCTGGGTCTCTACCCACGATGTAGAAGTTGGCACCGGCGTTTATACGAGCCTTGGCATGCCACTGCACCTCAGTTGGGCCTGCATAATGCATTGGCGAAGGGAAGATTGCGACAACTGTTGTCTCTGGATTCAGAACACCCTCCTCTAGCACCTATATTATGACAGGTTAAATTAGAAAAAAAATAAGCATGTAATAGTACTTCAGAGATATGGTAGAGGACTTAACATATGATAAACCTTTGTAATGAAGCAATCATATGAGTATAATAGTATTTAGTATAAAGTTTAAGATGGATTGTTTCTAGAACAGATATACTGATTTTAGGTTTTGGATTTTTAACTATTGCATACTTCTCGATTATTCGGTAGCTACAATGGTATGTAACTTGCTTCCCTAGGATAGTAAGTCTAATCTATACTCATTACCATGTATAATCACAACCATTGGAAAATCGACAAAATTCTTCTTAATTGAGAATTAATACTAAGATCAGAATGATTTAAAGTCACAATGATTATTGTTGTTGTTGGATGGATGGATGCCTGATTTTTAGCTAGCATTTTATTAATTGCTCTGCATCAACTTGCTATTTGTTGCATCCTGCATCATAAAAATATGTTTGGATTCAGGGAACCAAAAGATAATTAGTTTGATTCATATCGCATCATTGTGTTCTGCATTTTCATTCTGCATCCAGCAGTCATGTAGTTTTGTGCTCGTTTAAACGACATCAATAGAACTTAAGCGCACATATCATTTGCACATTTACTTATACACTATCTCAGTATCTCCATTTTCATTTAAGACACGGTCACTTGTCTCAACTATTTCAACTCAAATGGGAAAGAGGCGGTAATTTAAGTTGAAAGTCGATTTCAATTTATAAGACCAGTGCATGCTACCTGGAAACATCTGGTTTTAAAATCATTTTGAAATACTGAACACTGTAATTTGCTAATAAGAATCAAGGGCGTAAGGGGAAAAAAAACCTTTTCATGTTGCTTCATTCTCCAACTAAGCGGCACATCATCGGCTTTTGTATACCCCCCTAATGGATGAAGCAATAAAATCGGATTCTTATACCCCATTTCAAGTAACCGTCTTCGAGTATCAGTCATGAGCAAAGCATGGCCATTGTGCACCGGGTTCCGAAGCTGGAACGCGAAAACCGCATCTGCTTCGCGTTTTAAGAATTCTTCCCGGAGCTGTGAAGGGGAGAGTCGGTATTGATCGAGACCATCGTTGTACTTGATTGGTTCAATGACTTCTAAATCTCCGCCAATTAGCCAGTCTCCTGCATTGATTATGGTTTCTTCGACGTAGGGGAGTCCTCGAGCAGTTGTTCCCCACGTTCTTGCAATTCGTTCTTCTTTATTGTGCTTGTAGATCTCTATGCTGGAGAAATATTCAAAATAATTACGGTGAGTGATTAGTAATAGAATTTCCCCCCTTTTTTGTCCATTTTGTATGTGAGTAGAGTTGGGGCAATGCAAAGTATCAAAAATTACCTTAACTCATAGAGATCATAAGTATTATTGTTCTATGTATGGACTGTAATTTTTTCCAGCAAAGCGTCGATTTTTGATAGATTATAATTAGGAGAACAATGGCACAACCAATTTAAGCCAAATAATCTACCAAATTTACGAAATCCATAAGAATTAAACAGGACAATTAAGATTTTTTTTTGTTGGGGGGGGGGGGGGGAGGGTTTTGAATTATAAGAATAAACAAAACAAGGCAATAAAAAGTTTGGTCCATATAAGTTAAAAAAGTAATATATAAGAAATCAATACATAAAAGCACAATTCATAATTTTACCTTAAACCTAACAATTTAAGCTTGTATGAGAAAATATATCCAGTCAACATAATACACCAAACATTGATCTATCAAAACAAAAAAAAAAACCAATGAGCAATAGCTCGGTTGGTATGACACTTCTCTTCCTGGGATAGTGCAGGGTTGGGGAAGTGGCCGCAAATTGACGCTTTCAAGGCAAATTCGTGGGTCCTATGGGTGTGTGTTGTGTGCTTATGTGTGCTATCTGCGTGCGGTGTGTGCTTAGGTGAGGCTTATGGGCCAATTACCAGCTGTCAGTTGGTATGGGCACTTCTCCACTTAGGGAGAGTGCGACGTTCGAACCTCACGAAATCCAAGAGGAGAAGTGGTCGCAAATTAACGCTTTCGGGGCAAATTCGTGGATTCCCTAGATGCATGTGTTGTGTGCTTGGGTGTGTTGTGTGCATGGGTTAGGGCTAACGGGCCAGTGCCAAAAAAATGTTTATTTTACTAGTCCAAACAAAGGTAAATTTTGAAAAAGAAAAAAAAGGTTCCAAAGTATGAAAACAGTAATACCTCATTGTTTTTAATGACAAAAAAATAAAGGGAAAATTTTATAAAACACCATCGAACTTTTAGCATTTTTATAATAACACTATTAAACTTTCAAAAAGCCATGAACCCTCACCAAACTAGTGATGTTGTTTGTTCGTGTTAATTTCGTTAACTTGTTTAAGGCACGAGTGGACAAAATTGTCCTAGAATAAACTGAATACGGCATTTGTTGACATAATTACCCTTCCAAGCGGCTCATCATTATTAGCCACTCTCTCCATTTTTCAAGTAATAAAAACAGAAAACTCCATCTAATATAAGCTTTTTTCCCCCTCTCACACTAGCTTACTCCCATCTTCATGACAATTCCCTTGTTTAATCTTTCTTTTTCACGTGCATCACGCGTGCTTAGAATCTAAGTATGTTTTATGAAGTTTACCGGCAAATTATTCATTTCAAGCAATCCTAATTCAAGCAAAACCCTAAAAATCCAAACTTTTTTCTTCCCCAAATAAATCACTTACTCACTCAAGATGGCAACGGCCTTGCCCTCCCCGTCGACGAGCACCACCCTCGTCCGATCCCCGATCTCCGCCTTCTTCTCACCGTCGATCGCCAGCACGATCGGCACCGACATGTTCACAACCGACCCGTCTCCGCATCGGATCGCGTTGAAATGAAGCGTTTGGAGGAACTCCGACTCTCTCATGAACCCCCCGAGGGGGCTGGCCCACCCCTCGCTCAGCACGTGCACCCACTCCACGTCGGTGCTCGCCAGCTCGACCCGCGGCAGCTGCCCCGCCGCCTCCCGCCGCCGGGATTCCCTCGCCGGTCCCGCCGGCGCCACTAGGTCGACCAGCCACCCGCCGTCGGGGGCGATGAGGGAGCAGGAGGCGGCGACGCGCAAGGGGCGTTTTGAGGACAACGGTGCGAGGGAGGGGAATTTTGGGAAGTTGATTTTTGGGGGAGAGAATGGGGATTTGGAGACGAAGGCGGTGGAGATCGAGGCCATTGTTTTTCTGTAGAGGCTAGGGAAATTGGAGCTGGGGGTTTTAAACTTGAGGAGGAGGGTATTTTGGGAATTTTGGAAAATGCTTATTTTATTATTTAATTGGATCACACCATTTTTGAAATATTTCATACATTTAATAACATGCGCCAACAATGGGAATTAGGGGAAGACAGCAGGATCTTATAACAGCATAGTAAACGGTATCAAAATATCGAATCCGAATCGAGTCTAGTACAAAAAATGCGAAATTTCATTATTTTTTTAAAAAATTTATTAAAGGACACATTTTTGTGAAGATTTCATTATTTGTTTTTAAAAAATTATTAAAGGACAAGTTTCGCTGAATTGGAATTTCATTATTTGTATTTAAAATTATTAAAGGGTCCGATTGGGTTGGTATTTCATTATTTGTCATAAATAATTATTAAAGAGGACAATTTGGTTAAATTGGAAAAGGACAAAATTAAATAAATTGAGTGTATTATTCAATACACATTTTGTGATTTTGATTCCTTATAAATAGTAAACCAAGAAAGATTTTTAGATCGGCATATAATCGCTTGAATAATGGTCTTATGGATAAAATCATTTTGGATACAGACACATTTGGTATGTGCTCACTATTTGTGTGTTGTAGGGTGTCGACGACGAGTTTGGCGAATGCTTGTTCTTCTCAGCATCTTCTGCTTTGAGTACTTAGACTGGGTCACGAAAATTTGGTTTTCCACGTAGGAACCAAGTTTCTTATAGTTTTGGTGGAGAGACTGGAGGACTGCTTATAACCAAAAGTAGAGAGTGAGATGGTTTTGTGCCGGCAGTCCTTTGGTCTATATAGAGTAACCGTAATGACTATTGTTATAATCATCATTAATAATTATCATTGGGCTAAAACGAAATTTATTTGGTAAGGACTTGTGAAGAAACGTGTGTATCTTTACATGATTCTGACATTTAATATATCAACTTGCATTTGATGATTCTGCCTTCATGGATTGTTTGGTTACTTGGAACCGGAACTGCATTCAATATTTGTTACAAAAAAATATTGTATGTTTGAGTCAGAAATGGAAATGGAGTTGACAAATGTAGTCTGTTAGGGGTGCCACGTAAATTAAATACATGTCACCTAAATAACTTTGCAGCAAATGTCGTCTTCTTGCTTCTTTCAATCAACCTCACCAGAAAAAGAAGGTTGTTTGGATTTAAAAATCCAACTACAAAAATCGAAAAATTGTCAAATAATGGATTGCCGCTTCTTGTTTGAAATAAATGCTGCATGTGATATTTGCTGCATTTTTTCTTGTCGCTAACCAAACGGTTAGACATGTACTGCAGCTCCAACCATGAATAATCACACGCTTTGAGAATATGCTTTTAGCCATTAACTTCTAAAATTAGTTTCAGTGTCGCTAATGATTGTAAACCCGACTCGATTGTTGACTAAACAGATTTTGGGGATTATAAGATAAAGAATGGAGTTTCACGAAATTAAATTTTAATTAGTATTTTTTGATAAAAAGAAATTTGTGTTAGAGCGGGGGTATTAAGGTGAATAAAAGAAGATGAGGATTTTTGTTTCAATTAACAAATAAACAGTGAAAGGTTTCTTGGGGGTCTGTTAGGATAAACTTAGACCAAACTGTGTCCAGGTTCATAGGCGGCTAAAGTGGAAATCTAGGGAGGATGAACCTGGACTAGTGCTGTCTTGTCTTCTACCATGCCCTAATTGCCAAAGAGAAATTGAGTTCTCAGAGTCGGTTGGCCTGTGTTATCTTTTTGTTGGAAATGATAGTTTAAGTTGAAAGATTAGAACTATGAAAAATCATTCCACGTGCCGGCCGTATACATCCGAGCAACCGGCTGTATACATCCGAACAAGAGAAAAAATAAATAGAAGTGTGGGCTCCACACGCTGTCCAAGACTATCCGAAACTTCCCATTTCCTTTCGTCCCCTGTCCGGACGTATTACACCCGGCACACCGAATAATTTCTCTTATACCCACAACCTTCGAGTTTATTTCTTGGAAACCTCCTCCAATAGTTTATGTTTTGAATTCAAATGTGGGACCCAGAGGATAAAGAACAAAGTGATGAGCAGAATCACAAGAGTCAAACGAGTGGAAAGCGGTTTGACCCAAGTCCAAAGCATGATTGTGAGAGCCATTAGATGTGTTTGTTGGTTAATTTCCTTCCTTTGTTGTTGGAAAGGAAATTGATCGGAATTAAAACCACCGGTTATTAAGCAAACGGTTTTTAATTGCTGTTGAGAATAATAACCATTCGATAGGTGACCATTTATATCTTGGACATTGTTGCTGTGATAAGTTATTATCCATTCCGTGAAGTTTCTCAACCATATGAGAAAGACACGACACCGTCACGTATAAACCATCCTTTAATTATTGATATTGGTTGTATTTTATACTTTTAACGGCTTTGATCCGGTGGTTCGGAGATTAGAGCTTGTAACTTTTAGATTCTTTTCATGAATTTTTTATGTATAGGAATTTGGCCACGGACTCTAAAAATGTGACTATGACCAGCAGTAGATGTTAATTTTTAATGATATTATATTATCTGGATGCTTCGTGTCCCATTTATCTATTTACATAATATTTAAAGCTATATGAAAGAATATTTCTTGGAATATTTTTTTTTATCTAGTTTTGGACTTCAGTGGAAGAAATGGTTATCTAACTCCTATTTAATTCTATTACTATATTTGAGTCATGAAAACTTTTTTATTGGCTCCTTGATATTTATCATTTTTTAATCCCATACGTTTACACTTATATGGTTGAAAAATTCCGATCCATCTCATTCTTTAACATCCCGTTCTATTTTTTCTCTCACTGCTTTGGTTTTCCTAACCAAATATTAGAAAATTTAATGATTTTTGTGCGCTAGCATCTAAAATATTGAGGAAAAAAATTTAAAAAAAACGGAAATTTTGGCGAGTAAGAAATTTCACGATTTCCGTTTGCTATTGCAATAAAAATAAAAAAAGGAAAAAAAAAAAGAAAACGGATAATTTAGCATTTTTAAAATCACGCTATTTTCATATACTGTATAGCATGCAAAATATTATACACAGAAGATGTATGTAGCAGAAATGCGCATGCTTCGTTGGATGTGTGATAACACTAGAAAATATAAGCTGCGAAATGAAGATATTTATGCAAAAGTTGGTGTAGCACTTGTGGAGGAGGAGATGCGGGAAAACCGGCTAAGAAGGTTTGGTCATGTGCGACGCGGACCTATAGAAGTACCGGTTTGACGAATGGATACTCTCGATATTGGCAATATCAAAAAGGCGATAGAGAGACCGAAGAAAACATGGATGGAGATAATACGAAAAGATATGGTAGCCAAATGCCTTAATGAAAGTATATTGTTCAATTGGAGTGAGTAGAGACGGAAGATTCATGTGCTAGACCCGCTGTGATTCTCATGTTGGTTCATGCAGCCTACCACATATGCTTGGGATAAAAGGCTCAGTTGTTGTTGTATATAGTGAAGGGTTCCTAGGCACACTAATGAAGTCTCACAAGTGATCAAACATGGCCAATTAAAATTTTACAAGTGTCGAGAAACCCTAATACGGATTGTTAACTAGATGTATAGGCGATGCAATGCAAATAAACGAATTTATAGCTAAAGGGAAGGGGCTACAACCTTTGTAGATCCGGTCCTCCACCTCTATGGCTCCGTGATAAAGTCCCCTCGCTGTCCATATCGGATCCCGGACTCAGCGTCGGCTTCATCGGAGAAATGGGCGGGCTAAGTCGTCGGCTTCGATGCCGAAGATGATCTACGTCGAGGCAACACAAAATCAAGCTCCAACTTCACCAAGCCATGAAACTTGTGAAGAAAACACCCTATACTACTTGGCAAGAGGTAGAGGATGAAGAAATAGGAAGTGGGTTCACTTTGGAATTGGATTTCTCACTCATTTTCTCAAGTTGCCATTGATGGTTGCAAGGTTTCTTCATTGTTGAAGATGAAGAAGATGAAGAAAGAATATGATAAGTATTTTCCAAAATAGAAAATAATATGAATACTTATCGTATACCAACCATGGTCAAGTGTAAAGAGTGAACTAGGGTTAGGTTGAATGGTTAGGTTAAGGAAAAGAACAAGAATGGTCAAGCTTTCAACACTTCAAGAAGTTTCAACAAAACAACAAAATAAGCCACCATTCTTTTTATTTTCCAAAATGAATAAATAAATAAATAAATAAGTAAACAAAACCCTAACCATTCATATAACCATGGTTTAATCATACACACAAACTCAAGTTAGCAAGTATCATCAAACATGATACAAACAAGTGCACAAAAGTATATCACATATACAACTTGTGTATTTCAAGTGAGAAAATCCATTTAAAGTGAACAAATACTAGTTAGTGCAAATTATTATATCAAATATATAATTATGCATTAAATCATTAAATCAATACTTGATTTAACGATCCGGTCATATCACATATAACCGACTAGTATCCAATGTATCGACTTATCGAATCAATCCTCGATTCGATAACTAGGTTATATCGCATACAACCATTCGATACATTCATCGCGAGAATAGAATACGGTATCACATACACGCATTATTCTCGGTCCCGCACATATCTCATATGCGCTCCTATTTCGTTTCGCTTGAGCCAGGAAACCTCTGTATAGGACTCTAAAGACTCGTCAATACGCCGGCAGTAGGTGATGATCATATCAAACACCCACAAGCCGCAAGCGGTCTGCTAAACGTAACGGCCACCCGGGTATTGAGCGATCAGAAGATCGACGAGCAAGCCCGCTCACACTCCTGTGAATCCAACCAGTAACACTTACCGTACAGTCCGGTCTGTTCGTCTGATATGTCGCATATCTCGCCTAGGGGTGGTAAACGTCAGACCCCAATAGCTTGATAAGTCATGCCGACGTAAGGTCCATAACATTCGTGAAACTACGGATAACTCTTACCAGTATATCACTGCAACCCTGGCCAGGGATTTCCTGTTATGGCCAGTCGTACATAGCGCAACATCAACCCCCAATACCGGGAGAGACGAATCCCCTCCTATCGCTCATTGCCTCCATGTGAATCGGGACTGTACCCAAAAACCACCTGTTTGCACGGCTCAGTAGAGCCGTGGTAGGATGGAAATCAAAGCACAGTGGGAGACACACAAGACTCTATGACGATCTCAGGTCAACAGACTAAGCTGTACCGATGTCACCAGAGAACCGCCATTTGACGTGAGGTATAATACCATCTGGGAGTTCTCGGCGAGTCCATTCAGTGTACCCAGTCTCCACTGAGCACCCGCATACCATCTCTGATGTCAAACACCAATGGATATGGGATCATCCATCGCCCATCGCATGGGTCGAGAAGATATACGCTAGTCTACTCTGGAATATCGATGCCCCGTCTCGATATTCTCACGACTAGGAACATTGAAGGATGTACTCATGGACTACCCAGACCCCACTAGTATGATTTGCATCATAGTCCTGAAAGTTGAGTACACATCCTAAGGGCTTTATCAACAAGTAACAGAGAGACAGAAAGTATACATGTTAAGATAAAGAGGAACCAGATAGCGTACTATCATGTCGAGCAAGAAAGTCCTACCTATATATGTCCCAGCATCCACTACAATATACATCCAATGTACAGTAATGGTCTCTAGGGCATACATATAACTAACATATAATATGTAAAATATTAAAATTTTGAAGGACATAATAAATTTGATATTTTCGAAAATTTCACAATCCACAATATAGAAAAACGGAACAAAACATAAAAGAATGATAATTTTAAATTCGTGTGCTATATAGGAAACAAGAAAATTGAAAAACAAAGAAAACATTTTTTTATTTTTGAAAATCTTTCGATTTTCATACGTTATAACAAGTAAAATATTAAAACACCAACTAAAATTTTGAAATATTTGAAAATTTATTGTTTTCCGTACATGTAAAACAATTAGACATTTGAATAAAACAAAAAAATTTAGGGATTTAAAATTTCTTGACTTTCATGTGACTTTCTAAAATTTTAAAATTTCGTGATCGCTCTGGCTGGAGTTCTATTCTGTAGGATTTTTAGTAGGAATCGATCACCCTTTTTTCGTTCAATTCACATGGCCTTTTGCTTTTTAACATACAGAAGTTTTAAAGTAAAATATTGGAAAATTTGAATACAACATAATTGAGATTTCTAAAATTGCATGATTTTCGTATTCTATTAACATGTAAAATAATGAGAAATAATGAAAACAAAAAAAAGCATTTAATAGTTTTGTAAATTTTACGTTTTTCATGTGTTTTATTATGCAAAATATTGAAAAAACGAAGAAAACTGAAAATTATTGAAATTTCTGAAATGTTACTGTTTTCTTTGGATATAGAAAAACAAAATGTTGAAAGACCAAAGAAAACATAAAATTTTTGGATTTTTAAAATATTATAATTTTTAGGCTCTGTAAATTAAGCAAAATAATAAAAAAAACTAAGGAAATAAATTTATTTTGATATTTTTGAACATTTCATGATTTGTGTATGTTATATAAATAGCATGCAAAAAAATTATGAAAGTGAAGAAAACAAAATGTTTTCGAGATTTTTAAAATTCAGCAATTTCGTGTGATTATATAATAAGCAGAATATTGAATCACGGAAGAAAATAGAAAATTTAAATATTTTTCTAAAGATGAAGATCTCTGAATTCTAAGCAATATATACAAAAACCAGAATATAATATAAAATATTGGGAATTCTGAAAATTTTCACGATTTTCATATGCTGGCGTGCAAAATATTGAAATTCGACAAAAAATTGAATTTAAAGGAAACAAAAAAAATTGTGTTTTTGATGATATTTCAATTTGGGTGTGCTATGTTAAGAAAAATATTGAAAATTAAAAAGGGGCAAAAAAATTATGATTTTAATAGCTATAGTATGCAAAATATTATTCTTTAATACTTTTGAAAATATTGTGATTTTTTTGTGCTGACAAAAAAAATATTGAAAAAACGGAAAAAATCAAAAAATTTGAGATTTTTAAAAATTATGCAATTTTCATCTTGTAGCGTGCATAATATTGTAAATTTGAATAAAACAAATAATTTTGGATTTTTGTAGATTTCATGATTATAAAGAATTTAAATTTTTTTGCGATTATCGTGTTTTATATCATGGAAAATATTGAAAAACCGAAAAAAACAAAATATTTTATTTTTAAAATGTCATGATTTTCTCGTGTTATAACAAGCAAAATATGAAGACCGAAGAACATATAAATTTTGAGATTTTTTAAAAGTTCGCGTTATTCGTGTGCAAAATGTATAAAATTTGAAGACAACAAAATACCCTACAAATTTTATACATGATTCTCTCTCTATATATATACACACATACACTTACACACATATACGTATATATGTATACAAATATATGTAAGTCGATGTGCAACACCCCACGACTTGCGGGGAGGCAGAAATATGAAAAACGATCTTGTTCTTTGCTTAAACATCGACTAACCGCATGAATCGAAGCTAAACGATAACTAACATCAAACATAGAAGTTAACAACTACTATGTAAATGGATTATACCTAAAGAACCGTTTCCTTCGTCTTTACGGACTCCACCTCCTCGTCGGCCTTCTCCAAGTAGTAGACGATCCACCACGAGAGCTAAACTCCAAGCTTTGCCTCTAAACTTGAGGCAACTAGGTATTTTTAAGTGCTAATCAAAGTACCTAGATGAACTAGAGTATGGTTATGGATTAAGTAGTCTAACTAATCCTTGTACTCAACACATGAGAGGGGAGGATTAGGGTTTGAAGAGAGAGAGCTTAAGGAGAGAGAAGATGAACATAATAATGAAATGAGAAAATGAGTTATCATAATATATATCAAGCATTTTATTTTTATCAAGAAAAGAAAAGATAATGATTTACAACCATGCTTGATAAATATCTAATGGTGATTCATCTCCATGAGTCATTAAGCAATTATGAAGCATTAATGACATGGATGAATCATCCATATGACTCACTAATCTCATTTAATGTATATGCCACCTAAACCTCTTTAGTCACCATCTTCTAGAAGCTTCTCGCGCAATTACGAGAACGCCCCTCCTATCCGTGAAAACACAGAAAAAATTTAGACTGTATAAATCCAATAACCGGATACTAGTAACTGGCTTAAACCAAAGCCGACTAGTAAAAACTGTCCGAAGGTCGTACGTGCGTAAACACACGTATGCGTCCGAACTCTTGTCGTAAAACCATACGACCTCTATATCGTTTCGCCTGGAGTAGGGAAACTCTCTGCGTGGGACTCTAGAGACTCGACTACTACGCTGGTAGTGGGTTTAACCACAGACCGCAAGCGGCACTAGCTGTACGTAACGGTCCCCAGGTAGATGTCGATAAGAAGGCCGATGAGGAAACCCATCCGAACTCCTACTGAGTCTGATGTGACAATCTCCGTACAGTCCGGTCTGTTCGTCTAAGACTATTGCATATCGGGCCTAGGGGGCGGCAAGCGTCAGTCCCCTAATAGCGGTATAAGTCGTGTCGGAGCGAAGCCCATTACACCCTGAGAAACTACTGGAATCTACCAACAAATCTCGCTTGCCCTGGCCAGGGACTTTGCGTAATGGCTCTCTGACACAGCGCGATATCAACCCCCAATACCGGGAGAGATGGATCATGTCTGTCACGCCCCGCTTCCCAGAGTGCGCTAGATTGGGCACGTGACATAGCCAACCATGCTACCTGTGGGTAGGAAGCATCCATCCACAGTCACATTACGGCTGTAGAGATATCAAGAACAACATAAAATTTTCTAAAACATGTCCATAAACCAGAATAACAAGAGTCAATAATAAATAAATGCGGAAGCAGATGATCCAATACAAATAACTGAAAAGTATGTCCCATAATGCGGGCTCACATCAGGAAATAAATGCAGGAAATAAAACTAACTAATACTAACACCTCACAGCTCAGCCTGCTGGCTGAAGTACTCCTGCTCGGACTGCGACAGCGGTACGGAATCTGGGCCATGCAAAACCCAGACGTCAGCGCGTCATGTCATCAAGTAGTATAATAGGAACAGTGTAACAGGCAATGCAAAATAAACATGAATAAAACGAGAGTAGCAAATAATAAGAATCAAGCAGTGCAGGGTAGTGTGCAGTGGGTAACTAAACTGTTCTATCAGGTTTTCTATTCTAAAGTCTTTGAAATCAATTTAAGTAATCCTCCATGTAACTCAAAGGATATGTCCCGTTACCCCCCGGGACCACGGATCAGGAATATGTGAACCAATAGTGGTTCTGTCCCGTTACCCCCCGGGACCACGGATCAGGAAAAATGTAAGAGTCACGAATGGCTCCGTCCCGTTACCCCCCGGGACCACGGATCAAGTAATACCCTTTTACGTTACACTTTAGTTTACACTTTTGATTTTCCCATACCCCCAAGCTATGTATGTCGAGTCAGGTAGTCAGTAATCAAGAACTAATGCCAACACAGGATCAGGTAACAGCAGGTTTGTCTGGATAGACAACAGGAATGGTCCATGAGGACTACATGTCAGGTTTGTTGGCATTAGGCACGAGATCAGGTAACAGGTCAGGTCATGGTAGATCAGGTTAAGTCCACAGTAAACGGTACCATGTCAAGTGTATCAATATACCATATGTAACAAAGTCAAGTCAAGATGTAACGATATCGTGGGTGTGCTCACAACAGATATATAATCGAACATGGGATTAATAGCAGGAAATAAGCAATAAATTAAACAACAATAAGCAGTTCATTCAATCACAATAGTGCATTAATATAGTGCAGCCGTTTTATTATATTAACAGGTTTTGAGCACCCTCAGCGGTGCAACAGTTTAAATGATGACGCAATACAGTTATATCAAGCCTTTGAATATGAATATCCGAATGTAATAGAACTACATGGGAAAGTGCTACAATCTATTAAACGGTAAAATGTGATTAACAGGTAAACTTGGTTCTTAGGTTAAAAGTGGCAAACTGTAATTTCTATATTAACTGTAAAATGATATATGTCATATTGCAACCAAATGAGAAAATAACTATACCGAGTTAAGTTTTACAGGTTTAATAAGTCAAACATATATAATTGTATAGTATAGCATGTAGCAAGTGATACTTGCCTCGACGGGTCGCGAACCGGGAAAAACGGAACGTAACGTCGGCGGGAAACACGCGACGGACGCACGGTTCACGGATTGAACCCAAACGACGAACCAAGGGACCTCACGGGTCAGAGCACTCCGTGGTGTTGCAGAGGGCATGATAGCGATGGGGTCGACGGCGGTGGGGCGCCGGCGAGGAGGTTGCAGGCGACGGCTAGGGCTGCGGGTTTGGACAAGGGAAAGAAAATGGAGAGGGAGAGGAGGTGGTCGGGGCTGGTGCGCGCAGGTGAAGAGGAGGTGCCGAAGGTGGCGTGGGTGACGACGACGAAGGTCGCCGACGATGTCTCCGGCCAAACAGAGAAGGCACGGGGGTTGTCCGAGGTTGCTGCGGTGGCGACGTGCACACAGGGAGAAGGAGGGGATGTCGAGGTTGGTACGAGGAGGCGGAGGCGAGGGCAACGGTGGCGCTGGCGCCGGCGTCGGAGTTGCGGTGGCGACGGGTGAAGGTGGCTAGGGTTTGCGTTGAGGCTCGCTGGTTCTCTGGTTCCTGAGGAAATAACAGAGAAGAAAGATTTAGAAGGGAGGGAGAGAGAAAGAGGTTAGAGAGAGAGAGAGAGATTGAGGAGGTGGGGCCCACGGGGATTTCAAGCCTCGTTATTGGCTAAGGCAAAATTTAGAGGTTTTAAAATATTCAAAAAAAAAAGATTTACTTAACAGTAAAATTAGTATAGTTACGAAATATATTCGAAGGTTTTTAAATTATTAAAATTTGGGATTTTGGCGCCAAATAAAACATTTCCAAATCGCGCCCGGGTTGGGTCCAAAAATTTGAAATTTAAATAATAGGATTTTAAGCGGGTTCCAAATTTCAAAATGAAATGTTTTATGATTAAAAAGCATACTCCCAAGTCGGACACCAGTACGCGCGCGTAGTCGTCCAAACTCGCCCGTTTCACTGAACGGGACGAGAACTCGATGCACGGACGCTACCACGCGGCTAGGGGCGTCAAGTAGGCCAAGATGGATATTTTTAATTTTATTTTAGGTGCTAAAATTTGTTATATGCAGAAATGACTTTGCCAGATAAAATTTTACGGTAAGACCCAAACAAGCAAGATAAATGAAATGAATAATATCTAACACTCAACCAGTAACAGAAAATAGTAGTATTGGGCTCGGGTGTTACATTATACCCAACTACAAAAAGAATTTCGTCCTCAAAATTCCAAGGATACAAGCTAGAAAACTACAGGAAAAGGTGAGGAAACTTCTGCCGGATCTCATCTTCTCGCTCCCAAGTGGACTCTCCATGCGATCGATTACCCCAAGAAACGAGCACAAGAGAGATAACCTTGTTCTTAAGAACCTTTTCCCTTCGATCCATGATTTCAACCGGTCGCTCCTCAAAAGTCAGGTCATCCCGTACAGTTAACTCCGAATGATCCAAGACGTGTGTTTCATCTCGAACATACCTTCATAATTGAGATACGTGAAACACATCGTGCACACCCACCAAGGACTGCGGTAACGCCAAACGGTACGCTACTTCTCCAACACGCTCCAATATCTCGAAGGGTCCAACGAATCGAGGACTAAGCTTCCCTCGACTCCCAAAACGAATCACCCCTCTAGTCGGTGATATTTTCAAGAATACCAAATCACCCACGGCGAACTCTAGAGGTCTTCTTGACGTGTCAGCCCAACTTTTCTGTCTGTCTTGAGCTGCCTTCATATGCTTTCTGATAGTGCTAACTTTCTCAACTGTCTGTACCACCAAATCTGGTCCTAATAATTTTCGTTCACCAACATCATCCCAACAAACAGGTGAACGGCACTTACGACCATACAAAGCTTCAAACGGAGCCATCTGGATAGTTGCTTGGAAACTATTGTTGTAAGAAAACTCCACCAAGTGTAGGTGATCCTCCTATGAACCCTTGAAATCCAACATGCATGCTCTCAACATGTCTTCAAGAGTTTGGATCGTTCTCTCCGACTGACCATCAGTTTGAGGATGATAAGCTGTGCTAAACTTCAATCGAGTCCCCAAACTTTCCTGTAAACTCCTCCAGAAGTGTGATAAGAACCGAGTGTCCCGATCGGACACGATGCTCACCGGTACGCCATGCAGTCTTACAATCTCCTGCATGTACCGTTCTGCCAAAGTCTCTGTTGATTGACCAACCCGGAAAGGGATAAAGTGAGCAGCCTTGGTCAACCGATCAACAATCACCCATACTGTATTGTTCCCCTTTGGACTTCGCGGTAAAGCCATCACGAAATCCACGGTTATATGTTCCCACTTCCACTGAGGAATCGGAAGTGGTTGCAATAAACCAGCAAACCTTTGATGTTCAGCCTTAACTTGCTGACACACCAAGCACTTAGCCACAAAGCGAGCAACCTCCCGTTTCATGCCTTCCCACCAGAAATGCTGTCGAATATCTCGGTACATCTTTGTGCCTCCTGGATGTACAGAATAAGCTGAAATGTGTGCCTCCTTCATAAGCTCTTCACGAACATCTCCCTTTGGCACACACAAACGGCTACCATACCTCAATGAACCATCTTCGTGGATTAGTAAATCTGTTCGTAGTCTGGCTTCAACTTGCTCTCGAAACTTTTGCAGTCTAGGATCCTGCGATTGTGCTGCTTTAATCTTCTCAATCAAAGACGACTGCACCTGCAACTGCATCAACTGTCCCGTAGAACGCGGTAGCATAACTTCCAAGTCAAATCTTCGAAAATCTGCAATGATCTCCCTCTGTGTAGTTAACACCTGAATTGCTGGTAACCGACTAAGCGTATCCGGCACGACGTTAACCTTTCCCGGATGGTATTTAAGATCAATGTCGTAGTCGGCCATCAGCTCCAACCATCTACGCTGCCTCATATTCAACTCCTTCTGAGTGAACACATACTTCAAACTCTTGTGATCTGTAAAAACTTCGACTCTCTCGCCCAAAAGGTAGTGTCTCCAAATCTTCAAAGCGAAGATCACAGCCGCAAGCTCCAAGTCGTGAGTGGGATAATTCTTCTCATGGGTCTTTAATTGTCTCGATGCGTACGCTACAACTTTCCCATGCTGCATCAAAACACATCCCAATCCTTTTCCAGATGCGTCGCTGTGAATCACCAATCCTCCGGAATTGTCTGGCACGGTCAGAATAGGGCGGTTATCAAATTCTGCTTCAACGTCTCGAAAGCTAACGCACACTTATCCGTCCATACAAAAGGTACCTCCTTGCGCGTAAGCTTGGTCAACGGTTCTGCCAGACGAGCAAAGTTCTCCACAAATCTCCTGTAGTACCCAGCTAATCCAAGGAAACTTCTTATCTCAGCTACATTCTTTGGAATCGGCCAATCTCGAACTGCTGCAATCTTTTCGGGATCGACGGCGATTCCAACGCCCGACACAACATGCCCCAGAAACTTCACTTCTCCCAGCCAAAATTCGCACTTACTCATCTTCGCATACAATTTCTCCGGTCTCAATGTCTGCAGTGCGATCTTCAAATGCTCAGCATGCTCCTCAAAACTCTTTGAGTAAACCAGAATATCGTCAATGAATACCATAATAAACTGATCCAAGAACGGTGAAAAGATTCGGTTCATCAAATCCATGAATATTGCCGGCGCATTCGTTACTCCGAAGGGCATTACTAAGTACTCGTAATGTCCATACCGAGTTTGAAACGCCGTCTTGCAAATATCTTCTGCTTTCACTCGGACCTGATGATATCCGGATCGCAAATCCAGTTTCGAGAATACCCTCGCGCCACTAAGCTGCTCAAAAAGTTCTCCAATGCGAGGGATCGGGTACTTGTTCTTGATAGTCACCCGGTTTAATTCTCGATAGTCGATGCACATCCTTCTCGTGCCATCCTTCTTTTTTACTAGAAGGATTGGAGCTTCCCAAGGCGAGTTGCTGCTTCGAATCCAACCCTTCTTAAGCAATTCAGCAACTTGTTTCTTGACTTCTTCTAACTCTACTGGTGCCATTGGATAATACGCTTTAGATACTGTCGCTGCACCAGGAATAAGGTCAATCGCGAACTCCACGTCTCGCTTCGGCGGTAAACCCGATATATCTTCAAACACATCCATAAAATCGCGAACAACCGCCGGCTCTTCATTACTATCAACATCCATTGCTGCAAGAATAACATTTGTCGGTCTAACCCTAAACTAGACTGGCCCGACAGAACTGCTTCCTCCAGTGAAGGTAAACTCAGGATGTCCGGGAATCTGGAAAATTACCTTCCTTGCCCTACAGTCAATGTGAGCGTGGAAAGTGCCAAGAAAGTCCATTCCCAAGGCGACCTCGTAGTTGCCCGTATCAATCACCAAGAAATCTGCAAAAAGCTCCCGTCCGCACACCACAACTGTACAGTCTTTACATTCCCTACTAGATACAATTTTCCCATTACCAGTGTGTATGTCCCAGAAACTAGACAGGGTCGTGCAGGCAATCGAGTGTGTAGTTATAAACTTGGATGACATAAAACAATGGGATGCACAAGAATCAAATAATGCCACTGCGGGAAAACCATGAACGAGTAGAATACCTGAAACCACTTCTCCTGATGCCTTAGCTTCCTCAGCTGTCAAGGTAAAAGCTCGAGGCTGATTAGGTCCTTGAGTCAGCTATTTCAGCCCTTGGAACGGTTTTTGTGGAGGCTTCTGAATATCATCCCTCGTACGAAGCTTCGACGGACAGGCACCAACTGCGTGATCAGCCGCTCCACAAACCAAACAAAGTCCCAGTTTCCTTCGACAATCCTTCTGCACGTGCCCAGGTAAACGGCAGTAGTCACAAATCATGCTCTTTCTTCGATCAACGATCACAGGCTTCTTCATGGGTGCTACACCTCGACGGTCCACTGGAATACCTCTGCGACCATGAGCTCTGTTAGGTACAAATGCGGGCTTCCTTGCCGCAACCGCTGTCTGCCGCAAGCTCCCTTTCATCCCAGATAAACTCTGCTGTTCCCGAGCTGCCGTAAGAACCTGTGAGAAAGTGGTCAAACCCAGGGAGACAATCTTCCTCTGGATGTCCACATCCAAGCTGCGCATGAACCTCCATGCCCTGTCTGCATCGTTGGCAACTAAAGGTCCAGCGAATCTGCTGAGTCTCGTCCATTCCGCTGCATGCACATCCACGGGTGCTCCATTCTGCCTCAGCCCAATAAACTTCTCTCCCATTTTCTCCCGTGCAGTTCGCGGGAAGAACTTCTCCAGGAAACTCTTAGAAAAATCCGCCCATTTGATCGGTTTGGGCAAGCGGGTCTCCTTCACAAGCCACCATTCTCGGGCGTAGTCCACTAACTGAATGCGTACCACATCAACTCTTTTGTCATCTGGAATCTGTGCCGCAATCAGCAAGTTCTCCGTGTCAACTAGCCACTGCTCGGCTGGCAACGGCTCCTCCAAACCAGTGAATGTAGAACGGACCCAAACGTCTGAAATCTGCCACAGTTCCAACTCGATCAACTGGTTTAGCTCCAACATTGTTTACAGACTGCTGAACGATCTGCAAACTTTCCTGGAACGAGTCTGCTTGCTGCTGGATCAGCTCGGTCTGCCTCTTTTGATTCTCTAGCATCCCCCTTATCACTCCAAGCATGGCGGCTTCGTCCACATGCCTCTGGTACGTCTTCAAATTCTTACCCGCCATATTCCTGAAATCAAGGAAACACCCAACATTAGTGTTCCCCCAATCAGAGCAAGGCTCTGTTTGAGTTTTGAAAATTCAAATTTTGAAGCAACGCTTCGGTTCCCGTGCGCTGCGCGCAATGCGCCACGTGTCAGAAGTTGACACGGCAGCACAACGCCCAAGGCGGTACGTCCGATCAGAGCAAGGCTCTTTAAAAACATAAGTAACACTTAACTGTGCAAGCGCACCGCAGCGCGACACGTGTCTGCGCAGTTGCGCAAGCGCAACTGCGCAAGCGCACGGCAGCGAGACACGTGTCTGCGTAGTTGCGCAAGCGCAACTGCGCAAGCGCACGGCAGCGCGACACGTGTCTGCGCAGTTGCGCAAGCGCACGGCAGCGCGACACGTGTCTGCGCAGTTGCGCAAGCGTAACTGCGCAAACGCACGGCTGTGCAACACGTGTCTGCGCAGTTGCGCAATCGCTGTTGCGCAAGCGCCTTACTGCGCGACACGTGTCACGCGCTGGTGAGTTGCGCAACAACAGAATGAAAATTTAAGGAAATCTTTTCTGTTCTTGTTAAAACAAGAAGATTTCTTCTGTAAAACAGGGGCCTTTGGATCAAAGATCCAACGGTGGGGAAAATTCCCTGAATCACTCAGAAAAGATCTTTTTAACAAATTTAACTGATCTTTGAGCACTATAAAAAGGACCCCAGACCCCATTTCAAAGATATAGACAATTGGATAAAAAAAAAAAGAGGAGAGAACTCTTGAGAATTTCTGGAGAACACAAAAAGGAAGGTAAAAACCTTTGAGATAAGAGAAAATTCTCTTAAAGAATAGATCATTGATCTAGAAAACAAGATCAGTGATCTTCAATAGATAAATAAATAAATAAAAATAATAAAAATAGTGCTTTGCACTTGCTATGAACATCTGGTTCTCTGAAACAGAAAGAAAGAAAAGATTTCTTTCTTTTCTTTTCTTTGATCTAAATTTAGATCAAGAAATTAAAAAGTGCTCTGCACTTCTTTTCCTGAATCTAAAAGATTCTTGGTGCTTTGCACAAATGCAATGCATTATTTGAAGGGCTAGGCCCAAGTCAAAAAGACCTAGCAGGTCAGAATAAATTGCAAAGCAATAAAAGGGCTGGGCCCAAATAAAATTGATGCTCTGCATCCCTTTTGGGCAAAGCCCAAATAAAAGCAAAAGAAATGCAAAAGCAATGGACTTAGCCCAATCGTGGCCATAAGTCCTTAAATTAAATTGACTGAGCAAAATGGCTCTCCTAAATCAATTTACGTCTGGTTCGAGGGTACATCTCCGAACTCCTTTGACATCTATCGTTGTAATTCCTCAACGACGTCAAAGAGGTGACGGGTCCCAACGACCACACACCCATATGGACTGCGGGGTCCTTAAACTCGTGGACCGAGACGTCCTTAAACTAATATTGGACTGAAACGTCCTTAAACTAATATTGGACCGAAACGTCCTTAAACTAATAATGGACTGAGATGTCCCTAAACTAATATCGGACCACCACGTCCCTAAACTGGCACAATAGGGTTCGAACGCTCTTTTGTCGGATCTAAACGGTCCCGTCTAAGTTGATCTTAGCCCCAAATACGGTTAATGTGTCTTTAGATATTTAAATAAACGATAAAACTCCAAATCAACTTTGGTTCAAGGGTACATCTCTGAACTCCTCTGACGCCTGTCGTTGTAATACCTCAACGACGTCAGAGAGGTGACGAGTCCCGACGGCCAGATATTAAATCAATCACTACGTCAAGTCGATCTTAGTCCAAAACAGGACTAACGTATCCTTGACGAACGTTTAAGTCGATCTTAGCCGCAACGCGACTAATGCATCCTTAAACTAAAAACACCAAACCCAAATCTAAGTAAATGCGGATTTGGACTAATCCACGTCCTACGGGCGACGGCATCACTCAGTCTCCGTATACAATCCACGGGCAACCACAAACAAAACAAACACACACGACACGAAGTGAAATTCTGGAGAAGGAGAAAGTTGTTACCGCGATACGGTAGCGTAATTAACTGCAGGGGCTTGCGCCTGCAGGGAAGAGCGTCCCCACAATCAAAAACCCCTCATCCTGAGGGGGAATCTGACGAAGTCTGCTACATCGGCCGCATCCGTCTAAACCTCCAATACACGGTGCCGTAAATCAACTCGGCATCTTCGGAGAGGTGGACGGATAAAACCAAATGGCATCTGCCCCGAACCTCAGGCACAGACGTCCTAACGTCTCGGCCGCCGTTCGGAGGGGAACAGATTCTGGCACGCCCGGTGGGACTTTTTCCTCTTTCCACTCCACACTTCGTGTGTCGTCTTCGCGAACCAATCGCGGTTTGTTAAATGGTTGCCTTTGGATTTCAAGTTGCTAAGATTTGGTCTTTTGTCTGGTGCAGAACTCAAGCATCCATGGATTCTAACTGCACCAAATGCGCGAAGCACCACTGCAACGGACGCTCCACCTCACCGAGAGGTGTAACATATGGGCCCCAAGCGGCCTCTTTCCTCGCTCTGCCGGTAGAACAGGTGACCCAGGCCACCACCGGCCTGTTTTTCGGGACCATGGTCCCACCTACAAGCTTCTCTATGCCGATATCCGCACCGGAAGCGAACAAGAAGTCGGTGTTCGACCGGCTCACTACTACCACGACCCCTGTCAACGGGTCGCCCGCTACTAAACCGACAGCCTCCGTTTTCACCAGGCTAGGTCAGAACTATAAAGTCGCCGTCCCAAAGAGGGCAACGGCCGCTGCTTTGGAAGTCGTTAAAGCGGCTTCTCCCATCAGAGAGTCGGTCTTCACAAGATTGACGGTTCCCACTCCTCCCCCAGCTGGTCAAAAGGCATCAGTCTTCGATAGGCTGACATCGGCAGTTACCCCACACTCAAACAGGGGGCAACAAGAAACCATCTCGATTTCCGAGCCAGTCTCAATGGCTCGTCGTGCGCGACGTCGCCATTGGCAACGAGTAAGGAAAGCAGGGGGCAACTCCCCCTCAGGGCTAACCCCACCTGCTCCAGTGGTGGAGGTCAACGCTGCTGTTCCAACTGGGAACAGCTTTGAATTGCTGAGGAAGGTGAGAAAGAACTCTCCAATTGCTACATTGAAAAGATCTCCTCCGCCTATGGAAAAAGCTCCGGAGACAAAGCAGGAACAGCCCTCTCAACGGCTGTCGTAAAAAATTTATAAAGTTTGGCGGAGGGTTCAAGACTCCGTGATTGACTCAGACCACTTTCGTCGCCAGAAAAAGGCAAAGGTGGAAAAGGACAAAAACCGCCCCATTAAACAGCAGGGGGCAACAAATGCTAGGATGCCCACTTCAACGGCTCCTTCAACCTCAATGGTCCACAAAAGAAAAAGGCCAGAGAAAGCTCCTGTGACACTGACAAAGTTTAAAAGCGGTGAACCTAAACGCCCCAAGTCAGGGGGCATAACAGTTCATACGGTTTATATGGCTTCTGGAAAGGAAGAAAGTCGTACTTCTACGGGTCACCGACCGCTTACCCGATCAGTGACCAAGGCTCAGGAGTAGCAATAAATGCTCCAGGAGATGATGACTACAATGGCTGCACTCACGGAGCCAAAAGAGAATCCTGAGACGTCCTTAGATGAACGCCAAGAGGAAGAGACCGACGCCGAGTTCCTCCGCCGAGTACTGGAAAAGAGAGACAAAGAGGCTGCTGAACAAGCAGCCAATATACAGCGTATGGGCCTCCTCTTCCAGGACATGATAGGGATGATGATACAAAAAGATCCCCCGACTGAAGAACCCCCGATTGTCCTTGGGGATGATAGGGAAGAAACGTCAAACCTTCAGCCCGTTTTATCAACGGTTAAAGAGGATACAATCTCTAAGACTGATCTGGACGAATATATAGCCCAGCAAATAAAGGTTCATCATGCGGCCGAAGCAGCCGGCCACGTCGTAAAAACGGGGCGACCGTATCCAGGCTGGTATAACCAAATCAAATACCCGCCGGGTTACACAATTCCCAAGTTTCATGTCTACAAAGGGACCGGCAATCCCCATCAACATATTGCCCAGTTCAGGGCGCTTTGCGGTAACACCGGCGGCGACGACAAGCTTTTGCTTCGCCAGTTCGTTGGAAGCCTATCAGATACGGCGTTCGAATGGTATTCTGAGCTCCCCAACGACTCTATTAAAACCTTTGCGGAGATGGAGCTGCTCTTCACCCAACGTTTTGCAAGTGCCAGTGAGCGTACCCCGATGACGGCGCTGATTAACGCCAGGGTAAAACCCGGCGAGACATGGGTTCAGTACGCTATATGGTGGCGTAATCTATGGTCTAAGTGTGAACAGCGCATAGAAGAAGCCCCTGTGATGGGAATGTTTGTTGGAACCCTTGATCCACAAGCAACCATTTCACAGTTTATGATGTTCTTCAAGCCGACTACCTTCCAGGCTTTGATCGACAAATTAGCGCAGATGGACCAGATGGGCCATAAACCCCCTCTCCCGAAGCCGGACTCCCGAAACGATAAAGGAAAGGGAAAAGCGATCATTGTCGCTAATGCCCAACAACAACCGAGCGACTCGAAGCCGGTTGCTCGTCCAAACAATACACGCCCATACGTACCCCTTGAGGACAGGATGGGACGTCCTTACTCCTTCCCCCGCGATAAAACGAGGAGGCTATTCGAGCTGGCGTTGCGCAACAGACTCATAAATCTGCCAGATCCAAAACGTCCGTTGCAACCGAACGACGTCAACGAGCCCAATTACTGCCCTTACCATCGAGTGCTAGGACATCCGATCGAAGACTGTTACGTTTTCAAAAATTGGCTTGAAAACCAGTACCGCCAGGGCAAATTTGCGCTATCCGACAAATGGAAGGTGAATCCCCCGCAGCCCCACACCTCTAAAGGGACGAATACGCCGGGGGCAACATGCTCCGTCATTGAAGAAGCTCCTTGGGAGGTTGTATTATCAGCCAAAACGAGGAGAATGCTAAATGATCTTCAGACCTGTCCAGCGGTCAAGTGGAAGAACCCCTTGGAACCGCAGGTTATTGAGGGGATGTTGAAGCCACGTTCGACTCCGAAGACCAATGATGGTAGTTCAAGCGTTCATAGCCAGCCGTCAAAATCTTCGAAAAAGAAGAAGAAGAAATCTAAGAAGCCCGTGAAGCCTGGCGACAAGCGCACGGACTTACAAAAGCAAATCGACGCACTGGATGAATACAACCAAAAGGCGCGGACTCCCATTACGCTCCAAGATTTCCTTGATCACGTCTTTCAAAAAGAAGATGAGGAGGAAAGTTCATCGGATGAATCCGAGGAATATGTGGCGAGTTGTCATATGATCTCCCATTCTGGCACGAACGATGAAGAGACTTCTGGCACTAAAATGCTGGGGGCAAATACTGGGTCAAGGGTTCCGGAGTTATCAATCGAAAGGATTGACGCGTTTCTTAGTAAAGCTCGATTGAAAAGTAAAACTGATCGAGAACGCGAGACGACTATATTCGAAAGGGCCAAGCGCCAGCGACTTGAGGAAAGAGCTGAGATGATCCCGCTGGAGCAAAATGCCTCCACCGCTGACAAAAGCCAATTCAAGATAAAAAAGAGGTTTGCTAAGGCCATATCAATGGGCATGAAGCTACCATCCTCTGAAGGAAAAATGACCGGTGTGGTAGAAATGCACCCCTCTTATTGCTTATATCATCAGAAGGTCTCGCATCCTACTCAAGAGTGCAAGGCTTTCGATAGATGGTGGCAAGGATACGTCGCTAATCAACAACGCTTTAAACGGGAAAAGCGTAAGATTCGTCGGGAGCAAAGAAATACGACCAAAGAGCTTGAAAGAACTGCCGGCAATTGTCACATGGTTAACACTACCAGGTCACAAGTGCCTACATTTGGGAGCGACTCTGATAAGGAGCTAGAGCTTGCCCTTCTCTTTAAAGAGTCAACTTCGGGAAAAGAAGAGGAGCCAGTGGTTTGCGAAAATATCCGGCTGCGGAATCGGACACTGCCTGAAAAGAATCTCGGACCCTCGAATAGAAAGATAAAGGGAAAGAAAAGGTCTCTGAAGACATCGTTTTAGATGACCAAGTTCTGGAAGAGCTAAACGCCGAGAACCCGCCAAAAAGGAATAAAGTGGATTACAATGTCTTGGCGCATCTGAGAAAGCTACCCTCACAACTCAGCATTCTCGATGCCCTATTACTATCAAAAGAGGCGAGGGATTCTTTGATTAAGGCCCTACAAGATCCGGACCAATTCCAAGCTTTCCTGGCCGAACAAAAGATGAAGGATGAATTGGAAGAGGTGCACACAGCCGACGTTGCTTTTGGTGATGAAGACCTTCTCCTCGGGACGTGTGAACACAATCGCCCCCTTTATGTCTCAGGATACTGCCATGACATAAAGATAGGTAAAATCTTGGTCGATAACGGATCGTCTGTTAATTTACTCAATGTGCGAGTGTTAAAGGAGATTTGCATGAGTGTCCAAAACCTCGCCCGAGACAAAATCACCATCTCTGGATTCGACTCCCAATCATCAAAAACTCTTGGATCTGTGATATTGACGCTACGCTTCGGGTTGCTCGTCACAGACATCAAATTCCATGTTATAGACGCCAAGACGTGCTACAATGCTCTGCTCGGCCGACCATGGCTACACGAGTACAATATCATCCCTTCTACACAGCATCAGTGCATGAAGTATTCTAGGGATGGCCTCGAGTACACAGTGGCGGGAGAGTTGAATCCGTTTTCCGTAAACGAAGTTCGCAAGTATGAAGATGCCAAATACTTCTTACCGAGTTTCGAAGACACGGAAAGGTGTCACAAACCGGAGAACAAAACTAACGCCACCATCCCTGTCTTCGGCAGTGACACCGAGGAGGAGGAGGATATAATTTATTCAGGTCCATCCCAATCCACCAGGCCAGGACCATCCGTTCCTTCATTGATCTTCGGTAGTGATTCAGAGGATGAAGTTCATGCTGTATTCCCTGCTCGGCCTTCAATACGGGTTTCCGCTGATGAAGAGCGAAGTCTGCAGATAACCATGGTGCCGCTTGAACATTACAAAGAACTGGATGCACTCGACACCAACAGCGTAGAAGAATTGCAGACATTCTATATCCCTCCCGGACAAAAAGGCGAGAAGGCAATCCTATTCTACCGTTCTGAAGAAAACAAGGTGGAAAAAGAAATTTGGCATGGCGCGGATCCCACGCTCGACAGGCTTCAGCCTATCCGTCTTCCCAGATATTATACCGAAGGTTTGAAGAAACTGCTGAAACGCCAGGGGATGTCCTTCACACAGACCGTTAGAAAAGCCAAATTCTATGACAAGGTCTGGAACGTTCCCGGGACTCAATGCAAACTGCCTAACGGGAGAATAGAAACAAAAGGGCTTGGGTACATCCGGTCAAAGAAACGGGAGCTAGTAAACAGCTGTTATGTTATGTATGACTTCGATGAAGAGGCGGACGCTCAATGGGAGGACGCTAATCCTGAGCCAGCAAAAGTTCCTGATGCAAAACCGCCCAGTCCATCATTTGAGGACCAGATGGGCAAACTTATAAGGAATGCGGATCAAAAAGCCCGAGATGATCACAATTGTGAAATGGCAATCTATGAGAAAGCCAAGACACAGCGCCTCCTTCAACAGGCGGTGAAGGATGAAAATGCCGCTCCTTGTCAACCTACTACAAAAAAGGTTCGACGCGAAAGCAAAAACAAGTCGAAAGGCAAGAAAGGCGCTCGACAACCACAAAGCAGAGCTAAGAAGCCACGCATCCGAGAGTCGAGCATTATTGACCTAGCCCTCATGAAGAAAATGGGTCGAGCATACTCATTTCCTCGGAACAAAACAAGGAAAATACTTGATCTTGCTCTAAAACATCAAATGCTTACACTGCCAGAGTCTAAACACCCTGAGCAAGCGGGCGAAGTCTCCAACCCAAATTATTGCTCTTACCATCGAGTAGTAGGGCATCCGCTTGAAGATTGCTTCACCTTTAAGAATTGGGTTGAGGACCAATATCAGCTTGGCAAATTCGCGTTGTCTGACAACTGGAGGGTAGCGCCGCCGCAAAAGCACGAACCCGAAAACACAAGGATAGAACCAACTCCGCATTGGGATTGGCAGAAAATTCGCACTTGCCACGTGGTAACAATATTAAAAGAAGAGTCCGAGGACATGAACAGCCTTCCTTGGTGCTTTGAAAACGACAGCGATGAGGTGATCTCGGAATTTCCCCCAGCTCCGAAAGAACTGGAGGATGGAATCCATACTACTGCAGATAACCTCAAGAAAATCGAGTTGGGGACAATAAATGATCCGCGACCGACATTCGTCAGCGAGCTGCTGTCTGAAGAGAGGGTGGCTGCGTTAAAAGACGTCCTTGTGCAGCATAAAGATTGCTTCGCATGGAACTATTCCGAGATGCCGGGACTAGATCCAGAAGTTGCTGTACATAGACTAGCAATATCCCCGAACATCAAGCCAGTCAAACAGGCGCCGAGAAGAATGCGACTCGAGCTTGAGATGAGCATAAATACCGAAGTCAAAAAGTTAATCGACTCTGGCTTCATCCAGGAAGTTCAATACCCTGAATGGATCGCCAACATCGTCCCAGTGATGAAGAAAAATGGGACAGTGCGCGTATGCGTAGACTTCCGGGATCTTAATAAAGCTTGCCCGAAGGATGATTTCCCAGTGCCAGTCACTGAACTGATGATAGACAATACATCCACTCATGAGGTTTTCTCCTTCATGGACGGCTCATCGGGGTATAACCAGATAAAAATGCATCCAGAAGACCAGAAGCACACAGCCTTCAGGACTCCTCTTGGTATATTTTGTTATAAAGTGATGCCCTTCGGTTTGAAGAACGCCGGTGCTACTTATCAGAGGGCCATGACAAAGATCTTCGACGACCTTATACACGAAATCGTTGAATGCTATATCGACGATCTCGTGGTTAAAAGCAAATCATACGAGGAACATCTCGAGCATCTGCAGACTGTATTTCAACGCCTTCGGCAATACAACTTGAAGATGAATTCTCTTAAATGTGCGTTCGGGGTTTCCTCGGGCAAATTCCTGGGATTCGTTGTTCGACACCGAGGTATTGAAATAGATCCGTCAAAGATTAAAGCGATAATGGAAATGCCTTCGCCGAGGACTCTCAAACAGCTGCGGTCTCTCCAAGGGAAACTCGCATACATACGGCGATTTATAGCCAACCTTTCAGGAAAGTGCCGTCCTTATAGTCACCTGATGAAGAAGGGAACCCCATTCGTTTGGGATCAAAAATGCCAAGGCGCACTGGATGAGATCAAGCAATACCTGCAGAACCCGCCGGTGTTGGCTGCTCCGGTTAAGGGGAAGCCTCTCATTCTTTATACAACCACCCTCGAAGGTTCCTTAGGCGCATTATGGGCACAAGAGAACGATCAGGGGAAAGAAAGAGCGCTCTACTACTTAAGTCGAGTTCTGCTGGGGGCAGAAAGCAACTACTCCCCCATTGAAAAACACTGCCTGGCGTTGATCTTCGCAATAACAAAGCTTAGGCACTATGCGTTGGCGCACGAGGTCCGTCTTATTTCAAAAGTGGACCCTCTCAAATATCTAATGTCAAAAGCTATATTGACAGGGCGACTCGCTAAATGGGCCCTGCTCTTGATGGAATTTTCGATAACATATCAACTTTTCAGGGCAGTAAAAGGCCAGGCCATCGCCGACTTCCTTGCTGAGCATCCCATACCTGCCGATTCTCCTTTAAATTGCGATTTGCCAGACAGACATGCGTTTGACGCAATCGACAGTGGTGATACCCGTTGGGAGCTTTATTTCGATGGAGCATCTTCCATGAAAAAGCACAAACAAAGTACGCCAATGATCAAATCGGGGGTAGGACTCATCTTTGTGACTCCACAAGGAGGAATAATGCGCTTCGCCTTCTCCTTAACAGAGCCGAGAACGAATAATGAAGCTGAATATGAAGCTTTGATAGCAGGCCTCGAGATCGCCATTGATATGGGAATTGAAAGCCTCCTTATATATGGGGACTCCCAACTGGTCGTCAGTCAAGTGAACGGCGATTTCCAAACATGCAAACCAGAATTGGTAAAATACGGTGAAAAAGTGCAGCAACTGCTAACCCAAATTCCCTCCTACACGTTGGAAAGTATACCGCGCGCGGAAAACAGCAAAGCGGACGCACTGGCCAAACTTGCTAAAGAATTGGCTGACGAGAACCTCGATGACGTTAGAATCGTGATACAAAGCCGTCGAGTGCTCGCCCCAGCAGAAATACCTCCAGAATCATATAAAGAAAAGGGAGCAACTGAGCAGGCGACCCTACAAATAAAAGACCATGAGAAGACCGAAGACTGGAGAGAAGTCTTCATAGATTACTTCAAGTTCCACCGAATGCCTGAAGAAGCGTCCATAAGACATCAGCTCGTGAAACGAGCTCTGTCTTTCGCCTTCGTCAACGATACTCTATACAAGAGGTCATTCGATTCTCTGTGGCTGAGATGCCTAGGACCTGACGAAGCGAGAAGGGTCGTCCAAGAGGTTCACGACGGACTCTGCGGTTCCCACCAAGCAGGCCCTAAGATGAAGTTGAAGATAAAACGGATGGGCTACTACTGGCCCACGATGATGCAGGATTGCCTGGAATACGCGAGGCAATGTCATTCATGCCAAATTCATGGGGACTTCATCCATCAGCATCCCAATCCACTGCATCCAACAGTGGCTAGTTGGCCATTCGAAATGTGGGGAACTGACATAGTCGGCCCCATCGAACCAGCATCGTCAAAGGGACATCGTTTCGTCTTGGCGACGACTGATTACTTCTCCAAATGGGCAGAGGCGGTACCGTTGAGGGAAGTGAAGACGGAGAACATCCTTCATTTCTTCAAAACGCATGTCATATACCGGTTTGGAACCCCAAGAAGGATCATCTCTGATAATGGGCCAGCCTACCGAAGTCATAAAATTAGCCGCTTCGCACAGCAGCACAATATAGACTGGAGATATTCCTCAGTTTATAATCCGCGAGCTAACGGTCTAGCGGAGGCCTTCAACAAGACCTTGACGAAGATCATGAAGAAAACAGTGTCACGAAATAAGAGAGATTGGCACGAAAGATTACAAGAGGCTCTTTGGGCGTATCGAACTACATTTAAAACGGCCACAAACACAACGCCATACGCGTTGGTATTTGGGACGGAAGCAGTACTCCCTCTCGAGATAGAATTACCCTCTCTACGAGTGGCAGTCCACTACGAGCTGACAGACGAAGAAAATGCTCACCTTCGGTTTGAAGAGCTTGACGTCCTTGATGAAATCCGGCTTCTAGCACAACAAAATCTGGAAGCTTATAAAGCAAAGATGACGCGCTCATACGAAAGATTGACCCGACCGAGGACATTTCGTCAATGCGAACTCGTGCTAGTGGTCAAAAGGCTTATGATCCCCAATCGCGCCAAGCGGGGAAAATTCGACTCAAACTATGAAGGCCCGTACGTCATAGATAAAGTTTACCAGGGTGTGGCCTATCTACTCATGGACATGCACGGTGAAAGGCCTTTCAGGACGATAAACGGTCGCTTCCTAAAGAAATATTACGCTTAATGAGCCACAGCCTAGGTCAATGATGGATGACGACGACTAAGTCCGCTCGCTATCTTCCTAAGCTCAAGCCTCATAAAGAATAGCCAACCTTCTCGACAATGGACCGAAATGTTCTTAAACTAATAGCAGACCGAAACGTCTTGAAACTAATACCGCAGCATCCTTAGGCTGACAAGATATTAAAAAAAAAAACAAAAAAAACAACATATAAAAATAAAATAAAATAAACGGTATGTCCATAAGCAAAAAGGGCACGGATGAAAACCCGAAAGGGCTCCGTGAGTAAAAACAGCAGGGCTGCCGGCGAGTGTTCGTGAAAACCCGAAAGGGTGCGACCTCGTAAAAAAAAAAGAGAAAAAGAAAATAAAAAAAAACGGTATGTCCATAAGCAAAATGGGCACGGATGAAAACCCGAAAGGGCTCCGTGAGTAAAAACAGCAGGACTACCGGCGAATGTTTGTGAAAACCCGAAAGGGCGCAACTTCGTTAAAGAACCCTTATGGAGTCCTCTCGACCTTGTAAGAAGAAACCACCTGCGTGAGATCCTTACGACTCACAAAGGAGCAACACACTTAGGGATCCCCACGATTCCTAAGGAGAAAATACACTTGCGAGATCCTCACGACTCGTAAGTAGAACTCTCTTATGGGACCCTCACGGCTCATAGGATTTGAAAGTCTTAAGTCACAGAGACCTAAACCTGTGCTTAAGCAAACCCCCACAAACTTCCAATATTGCCCTACAAGTGGTTCAATATTGACCCTTGTATACAATCCACGGGCGCGAATAAACATTTCCCTAGCCAAATTTCATCCGTAACTGGGAATACGTTCGCATGGCAAACAACCCTTATAAATCCCCTCGATTTATGAGGAGAAAACCTTCCTGTAGGATCCTTACGACTTACAGAAGAACAAAACACTTAGGAACCCTCACGGTTCCTAAGGAGAAAATACACCTACAAGATCCTCACGACTTGTAGGGAGAAATACCTTCACGAGACCCTTACGACTCATGAAGTCAAAAGCCTTAGCCGACAGGATCCTAACCCTGGTCGCTAAGCCTCCTTTGTTCGACAACGACAGAGGCAAATGATGATTCGCTCCTGGTAATATCCCAGTTGTAGCGGTGCTGATGCCGAAATCGGTGTCCAATTTCAGGTTTACAGCGAAAAGCCAGTAGGCCGCACATGCATACGAAATAGCCGAAATGATGGGGCGACTTGAAATAAAAAAGCAGCAAGTAAAAATATATGCATGAAGAAATAGCCGAAATGATTGGGCAACTCGCAATAAAAAGCAGCGGGTAAAAATAAAGTAAAAAGCCGAAATGATTGGGCACCGCGAAAAATAGCCGAAATGATCGGGCAGTCGCGATCTTCGCGATATAAAAGCTGAAATGATAGAGCATCGCGGAAATAAAATAAAATAAAAAGAAGAAATGATAAAACTTTGGCCCTACAGTTAAGATCACATCGATCCCTGTATACAATCCAAGGACGTAAACAAAGAATGGACCATACTTTCCCAGCGGATTCCGTCAGACAACGAACCCCAAACCTCACCGGTTCATTTCAACCGAAGAAGCCAATGACTTCAGCAAAATTCCTCGACTCACGGATACAAACACTCCTTGACGAGAGCCTTCTGATCCGCGTCGACCCGCAGAGCCACCAGTGCCTCCGTAGGAATCCTCGACTCGTTTCAAACCCCAAGGAAACAAATAATCCTTGGCGCTTGGGAAACAAATAATCCCTGGCAAAATTCCTCGACTCACGGATACAAACACTCCTTGACGAGAGCCTTCTGATCCGCGTCGACCCGCAGAGCCACCAGTGCCTCCGTAGGAATCCTCGACTCGTTTCAAACCCCAAGGAAACAAATAATCCTTGGCGCTTGGGAAATAAATAATCCCTGGCAAAATTCCTCGACTCACGGATACAAACACTCCTTGACGAGAGCCTTCTGATCCGCGTCGACCCGCAGAGCCACCAGTGCCTCCGTAGGAATCCTCGACTCGTTTCAAATCCCAAGGAAACAAATAATCCTTGGCGCTTGGGAAACAAATAATCCCTGGCAAAATTCCTCGACTCACGGATACAAACACTCCTTGACGAGAGCCTTCTGATCCGCGTCGACCCGCAGAGCCACCAGTGCCTCCGTAGGAATCCTCGACTCGTTTCAAACCCCAAGGAAACAAATAATCCTTGGCGCTTGGGAAACAAATAATCCCAGCAAACTCCTCGACTCACGGATACAAACACTCCTTGATGAGAGCTTCCTGATCCGCGTCGACCCGCAGAGCTACCAGAGCCCCGTGGGAACCCTCGACTCGTTTCAAACCCCAAGGAAACAAATAATCCTTGGCGCTTGGGAAACAAATAATCCCAGCAAACTCCTCGACTCACGGATACAAACACTCCTTGACGAGAGCTTCCTGATCCATGTCGACCCGCAGAGCCACCAGAGCCCCCGTGGGAACCCTCGACTTGTTTCAAACCCCAAGGAAACAAATAATCCTTGGCGCTTGGGAAACAAATAATCCCAGCAAACTCCTCGACTCACGGATACAAACACTCCTTGACGAGAGCTTCCTGATCCGCGTCGACCCGCAAAGCCACCAGAGCCCCCGTGGGAACCCTCGACTCGTTTCAAACCCCAAGGAAACAAATAATCCTTGGCGCTTGGGAAACAAATAATCCCAGCAAACTCCTCGACTCACGGATACAAACACTCCTTGACGAGAGCTTCCTGATCCGCGTCGACCCGCAGAGCCACCAGAGCCCCCGTGGGAACCCTCGACTCGTTTCAAACCCCAAGGAAACAAATAATCCTTGGCGCTTGGGAAACAAATAATCCCAGCAAACTCCTCGACTCACGGATACAAACACTCCTTGACGAGAGCTTCCTGATCCGCGTCGACCCGCAGAGCTACCAGAGCCCCCGTGGGAACCCTCGACTCGTTTCAAACCCCAAGGAAACAAATAATCCTTGGCGCTTGGGAAACAAATAATCCCTAGCAAACTCTTCGACTCACGGATACAAACACTCCGTGACGAGAGCTTCCTAACTCATGTCAACTGTTCCGCTACAACTGCAAACAGATCCCCGATTCGTCTCAATTTATGAGAAGAGGTCTCAGACAACAAGGATTGAAAAGCTTGCTTTTTGAGCAATGGGGCCCTGCAAGTCAATCCAAACTGGTCTCTTGCATACTATTCACGGGTCTCACTCTCCGAAGTCGAACTTCGACGAAGAGAGAAACAACCACTTACGAATCCTCTCGACTCGTAAGAGGGAAAATTCTCTTATAAGATCCTTACGACTTATAAGAGAAAACCACACTTAGGAATCCTCACGATTCCTAAGGAGAAAATCCACCTACGAGATCCTCTCGATCCGTAGGGAGAAAAGTCTCTATGAAACCCTCACGGCTTATAGAGTTGAAAAGTCTTAGGCAGCAGATCTGAACCCGCGGCCTAAGCCATCGCTATTTCTTAAGAAGGTCAGGGATACTCGTCCTAATCATCCGTCAATCATGGTTACTAAGGTGGCATAGAGATAATAAAAGAAGGAAAAGACGGAGAAATGACACAAGACATTACAAAAATGTGCATCTTTTATTCATAAATATTGATCGAGTACAGGATACATTGTGCTAAAGAATAAAAAATATATACATGTACTTTACAAAGACAAATGATACAAGGAGAATTATTGGGAAGGAAGCGTCTTGCATAGATGTAGCAATCGCTCGCATATGTCTCTCCATACTTTCTCTTGGTCAGCTACCACCGCCAGCTCTGTCTCCACTTGGGCTCGTTGCTGCAGGACCGACGCAAGCTGCTCCCTGATGACCTGATAGGCAGCTTCCCGACTTGGGATATTGCGCTCAGCTACGTCAAGCTTCCGCTTCAAGTTTAGCCCGTGGGAGATGCGGTCCAAGAGACCCTCAAAGATAGTCTTCACTTGGGCAGCATTTGCCTCAACCTCAGCGCGCAGATGGGCCGTTTCGTTCGAGGTCTTCTGGCATTCCCTTAGTCTTAAAGCTGCTTCTTGCTCCAAGTGGCGGGAGTGCGAAGTGATTTGCTCGAGCCAAGCTGTACGTTGGGTGCTCAGGGCTAAAACTTCGGAAGAAGGGCGCGTCGACTCCAGCCGGTATAGACATGCCTCGATCTCCCTGCAGTGATTAACCCAAGATCCGACGACGCCTTCGTTATGAAAATTTACGAGCGCCGCCAACATTGGATTAACCTCCACAGCGAAATCTACGGCAGAAGGGAGAGCGTCCATGTTGAGCTCTTCGATGTACCCGCTCAGCATGCCCAAACTCATCACAGCACCCTTTGAAGACGGGCGTTTCAAGAAAGGGCCTGCCGGTGGAAGGACGAGAGACTCAAAGGGGACCGGAGCTGGAACAGTAGCTGCAAAACAAAACATGGTTAAACGATAGTTCAAGAGATGTTTAAGGGTTACCAAAAAAAGGAATTTCCTATACCAGCAGCAACGGACGGCAAAGCCGGAAGGGCCGGTAGCGCGGCAGGTCTTGCATCCCCTCCTTCGATTTGTGGCACTGCAATAAAGAAAGGGAAAAGTCAGAAATCATTCAATTGCTAGAAAAAGGGGATGAACAAAGATATTGTAGTGAACGTACACTCACCAGCGCCACTAGAGGGAGAAGCAAGTTCGGATGGGAAGGAGAAGTGTGGGAGCAACACTTGATATAGATGATCAAAGAGCACTCCTGAAAAGATGCTGTGGTATGGCGTTAGTCCATGAACTACACGTTTAAAAGATTAACTTGTGAGTCACAAATCCATACCTTCCAACATCCGCGATGGCACGAGGGAAGACGGGGAAGTGACCACCGCCAAAGCAGTAGTTGACGGTGCTCCTTCAAGCAATGGAGCGTCGGCACTGGCCGCACCTGCAAAGACAAGCTTGTTAGAAGAGATCGCAAGATATATAAAAAAGGGAGGGAACAATAGTAACCCGAAACTTACCCGACGAACTGCCAGCCGAGACTGAGGCAATTCCTTCCTCCATTGACATCAGGCCACCACATGTAGCCTCGTCACCCGACTCGATGGGAACCGTTATTGTGCTCGCAAGCCCTGGAGACGGCAAGGAACCATACGCGGGGAGGGCTATGATTGGAGTATTGCCAGATTCCAGAGAAGGAGCGGCTGGCTCGTCCTCAGGAATCGTGGCCACCTCACCCGCTACTCTTTCGGGTCCTGCGGTCACAGTTGTCTCGTCCACCGTCGCCGCGAGGTCTTCAGCCTCAAGCGCCTCCCCCTCTACCGCCTTCGGCTCAGTTAAGACGATCATCTCATCTACCGCCACGTCAGGAGCGGTATCAATGACCCTCTCGACGGCAGATTCCTCAACCTCTGTTTCAGGTCCCGTGGCCCAAATGACGCGCTTCACCGTCGGCTCAGGTGCGGCAGGCGCCGCTTCTACCGTTTCCTGGGGTCCAACGGTCTCCTCTTCCCCCTCAGTCGGACTAGGCCCTGCAAGATGAAACGCATATGAGCCAATGGCTTCATAATTCTTACAACAAAAGTTCTGAAAGAAATGTTACCTGAAGAGGACTTATCGTTTGCATCCCGAGCCGTGCGCGCCACCTGCCTATGAGCAGTAGACAGGGCGGCAGGGGCCTCTTCAGAAGGAGTGTCGGCACAAGGAATAGTGCTAGGGCCCGCTCCTGTGGCCAAATCAGCCCTGCTCGCCTTTGCGTCGGAAGGAGTGTCGGCATGAGGAATAGTGCTAGGGCCCGCTCCCGCAGCCAAAGCAGCTCTGCGCGCCCTTGCTTCGCGTCTCAACCGCTTCCGCTCCTCTCGAGCCGTTGAGACGGATGCCACTAGAGCTTCCCTGATTGAGGTGTCCTCGTCCGTGAATAAGGAGGCCTCTAGGTTTTTCAGGGCATCCCTCGTCGTTTTGTCAAGCTGAGGCTCTTGCGGCAACTTCGACGAGGTTGGGACTTCGGTAACAGGCTCAGGAAGGATCCCCGCGTCAACTGATATAACCTCTGTAAAGAAACAAAAGAAGGTTAGGTTGACCATCAGAGAAGATGACAAACTTTCATTATGAAAGGGAAAAGGGTAGGACATACCAACGCCTGCTGGGACACGCTTCTTCTCCTCCTCCTGGAAGGTCTTCAAAGAGGCAGCAATGGCCTCTTCAGTAGAAATACCTGTTGAGAATGGAGCAAATATTAGCTAAAGATAATAATAAAAACGCAGTAAAATGACAAATAAAGCGTCTGATGATTACCAGACTCAGCGAGTTTGCTTAACATCGCCTCAAGCCTCGCCGATCGCTCCGAAGCTGCAATGGCGGCAGCTAAATTGGTGTCCTCAGGGTCCACCACAAAGCCCTCATTGCTGCCATACTCACATATGGCCTCGGCAGGAGAAGCCGCAGGCTTTGAGCTGAGGATCGCATCGAGGGAAAGGGCGGACTTCTTCTTTTTCTGCTGTCCACCAGCTTTAGATCCACCCGGAGCGGATTTGCGCTTGGCAGCCACTTTAGGGCGGCGAGTCCCGATCTCTGCCCCTCCGCCAGATCCTGGTGATACCACATTAACCGTCTTCGTGGGAGCACGGGGCGCCGGCGGTGCATCCACCGTAGTGGGCAATGGCAATCCACGCGGGGGGCTCAACACGCGCGGTCGATCAACTCTGGCATCTTTTATCGGGGGGATGACCTGGATCCTTGGCTGCAAGGGAGCCTTGCGATCACCGCCAGGAGGCACAGCCCTACGGTCGACCAGCAGGCGTTTCTCCATTAAGATGATTGGGCCCATAGCATGCGCATACCAGGCTACATACGGATGGATTATTTTAGGGACACAGCTAGGCTCACTGATAAAAAAAATAGGAGCCTGTATTGAGCCGGGTGAAATGATGCATCGCATTCCTTACCCCCTCTGGGCCGACTGCGGGTGTTTCCAGAAAGGCTTCCAACGGGATCCCTTGATTGTAGCTCGATTGTCGGGCAAATCGATGCGGGTTATACCTCATAAAGAGAGCCGTCTCATTCTGCCTAAATACTAGGTAACCCGGCCGAATGGAGTAAAGATGGAGGATTTCCCGAGCCTTCAGTACAGAAGCCCCGCCTTTAAAGTCATCACGCAGAGGCACCATTGATTTGGTGGTCTCTGAGCCTATGGTTATGACCTTATCCACAAAGGAAACCTTCGCTCCGACCAAATGTGGACGAAGGAGCAACCCTCTAGACTCCCGCGGGGCTGGAACCACAATTGAAGCCCCAACCAACCGCATGACTCTCGGGAGTCTGTATTTCTCGAAGAGCGGAGGAGTCTTGTGGGCACCAAACACTCCTCGCACGTGCATCTCCATCCAAGAAATAAAATAGTGCGTCGGAAAGTTGGCAGGCTGTACCCCAGGCTCACTAGCATCCGCCGCTACGCTAAGTCCATTGTAAAGGTAAGCCAATCCGGCGATCCCTACCGATAACTGCAAACCGGCCACCATTCGATGCGCCGGGTAAAAGACGGAGGACCGCATGAGGCGTGGGTGCATGGGAAGCGCGAAGCTGCATAGCCATAGACCCAAGAACCCTATGAAAAAAGTCTCCTCGTCCATGCCAGGAACGGCGATCTCTGAGAAAGGGACACTGGCAGTGCCGGGGAGATAAAAATCCCGCTGCTCATTTTCCGATGAAGGTCAGCGGTCCAAGCCGAAACCAAAGGGGTCAGCAAGCTGAGCAAACTTCTCGCCCTGCTCTGATAGGAACTCTGGGCGGATAAAACGAGCAATGAAATCCGCGAAACTGACGCCCCGGTCGCCCGATTCCAAATGGAGTTCCTCATAAATCTCCAACACCTTCACCAAGCCCGGGTGCTGATGCTGAATGGCATTTTCCGGAGTTAAGTCAAATACAAGCTGCTTGGTGGCAAAGACGTACTCATCAGGAGGAAGCAACTCTTCGTAGTGCTCCCTCCTCACTGGTAGACCTGAAATCTCAACAAATTCTTCTAAAGAGATGGAGACTTCCCTATCCGCTGTCAAGAAGGTGTGGGTGGGGATATTCCATTGTTCAATAAAGGCCTTTATCCACCACGTTGGAGGAGAGGGATACTCGAAAAGCGAAACGTAAACGGCCGAGTATAAACCAATCTTCGTCAGATGAGTCCTTTTCGCCGCTAAGATGTAACGGGCCCAGGGCAAATATCCAGCAAGCGGTCGCGGGATCAGTCCAATGTTATAAGCCTGTCCCCAAGGGCGTGCTTCACCCTGACAGATTCGCCTCCCCAAAATATCTATAGCCGGCGGCGGCTGCACCGGAATGGCGCCAATGGCAGGCTGGAGGAGATCGTCAGAATTCCAATTTTTAACCTCCACGGCATACTCCACCGGGGGCTTGTCCGCATAAGGGATCGTAACTATAGGCTCAGAGGGCGAAGCGGAGCTGAAGCTGCGGCGGCCTTGGATGATTTGGCTGTACCACCTTCCCCACAGGTGAAGTCTCTTGCACTCAGGATTGTGATCTCTAATCAAGGCGAACACCACCCGGTCCACTGGTGCATGTGGGAACCCTCCTTCTGAGCGAACAAAAGGGAAAGACAAATCTTCAGACATGTTTCCTGTAGACAAAAAAAAACATAACCGTTAGTGTTCCAATGCTTCACATTTCAAAGGCCTACATCACACTACAATGCAGTGGGTAGGGGACCAAAGGGGGACCCACAAAATCAAGATGACAGCACATCATTTGATAAGACAGTCCCATCATTGGATGAGACTGTCAGTCAATAAAAAAGACCCCCAAGAGAATATCCTCATTGGGGGGGAATCCTTAGAGACAAGGAGAAAATCTCCTCTTTTTAGAGCAAAGCTCTGTCACAGAGTGACATTTGTCAAACTCTGGTCTCAAAGGAATAAAACTTCTTAAAAAAGAGCCTAGCTCTGTAGTAGTAATAAAAAATTATAACTCCTAAGAATTAAAATTTTTGGGATCTTAAAGATCCATGAAAACTTTTAGGAGTTCTCTATTTGATCTATGAGTAGGGCTCTGTTCATGGGTTAAAACCCAGGAACAAGATCTCTGTAAATTTTTGAGAGCAAGGCTCTGTGGATGAAACCCCAAAGGGGTCTTCTTTTAGATCAAAGATCTATGAAAGCAAGGCTCTGTTGAAGAAACCCCAAAGGGGTTTTTCTTTAGATCAAAGATCTACAAGAGCAAGGCTCTGTTAATTAAAATTAATTTAAATTAATTTTTACCTAAGAGTGATTCTAAGTTCTGAACTTCAAAGTTCTTGGGAAGAAGCAAGAGCAAGGCTCTAAAAGTTTTTAAGCAAGAGCAAGGCTCTGAATCAAAGTTCTTGAAACGGTGAAATTTTTTAAGGACCAAGGGTCCCATTTATAGACGCCTGCGTCTCTCCACCTGACCTCTATGATCCAATGATCGGGATCTTGCTACCGCTGCACTCACGTGGGCGCCACGTGAGCGCAACGGTGGGGGGGCATTTCTTCCCCCAAACAGAGCAAGGCTCTGTTTGAGTTTTGAAAATTCAAATTTTGAAGCAACGCTTCGGTTCCCGTGCGCTGCGCGCAATGCGCCATGTGTCAGAAGTTGACACGGCAGCACAACGCCCAAGGCGGTACGTCCAATCAGAGCAAGGCTCTTTAAAAACATAAGTAACACTTAACTGTGCAAGCGCACGGCAGCGCGACACGTGTCTGCGCAGTTGCGCAAGCGCAACTGCGTAAGCGCACCGCAGCGCGACACGTGTCTGCGCAGTTGCGCAAGCGCAACTGCGCAAGCGCACGGCTGCGCGACACGTGTCTGCGCAGTTGCGCAATCGCTGTTGCGCAAGCGCCTTACTGCGCGACACGTGTCACGCGCTGGTGAGTTGCGCAACAACAGAATGAAGATTTAAGGAAATCTTTTCTGTTCTTGTTAAAACAAGAAGATTTCTTCTGTAAAACAGGGGCCTTTGGATCAAAGATCCAACGGTGGGGAAAATTCCCCGAATCACTCAGAAAAGATCTTTTTAACAAATTTTACTGATCTTTGAGCACTATAAAAAGGACCCCAGACCCCATTTCAAAGATATAGACAATTGGATAAAAAAAAAGAGGAGAGAACTCTTGAGAATTTCTGGAGAACACAAAAAGGAAGGTAAAAACCTTTGAGATAAGAGAAAATTCTCTTAAAGAATAGATCATTGATCTAGAAAACAAGATCAGTGATCTTCAATAGATAAATAAATAAATAAAAATAATAAAAATAGTGTCTTGCACTTGCTATGAACCTCTGGTTCTCTGAAACAGAAAGAAAGAAAAGATTTCTTTCTTTTCTTTTCTTTGATCTAAATTTAGATCAAGAAATTAAAAAGTGCTCTGCACTTCTTTTCTTGAATCTAAAAGATTCTTGGTGCTTTGCACAAATGCAATGCATTATTTGAAGGGCTAGGCCCAAGTCAAAAAGACCTAGCAGGTCAGAATAAATTGCAAAGGGGCCGAGCCCAAATAAAATTGATGCTCTGCATCCCTTTTGGGCAAAGCCCAAATAAAAGCAAAAGAAATGCAAAAGCAATGGACTTAGCCCAATCGTGGCCATAAGTCCTTAAATTAAATTGACTGAGCAAAATGGCTCTCCTAAATCAATTTACGTCTGGTTCGAGGGTACATCTTCGAACTCTTTTGACATCTATCGTTGTAATTCCTCAACGACGTCAAAGAGGTGACGGGTCCCAACGACCACACACCCATATGGACTGCGGGGTCCTTAAACTCGTGGACCGAGACGTCCTTAAACTAACATCGGACCGAAACGTCCTTAAACTAATATTGGACCGAAACGTCCTTAAACTAATAATGGACTGAGATGTTCCTAAACTAATATCGGACCACCACGTCCCTAAACTGGCACAATAGGGCCCGAACGCTCTTTTGTCGGATCTAAACGGTCCCGTCTAAGTTGATCTTAGCCCCAAATACGGTTAATGTGTCCTTAGATATTTAAATAAACGATAAAACTCCAAATCAACCTTGGTTCAAGGGTACATCTCTGAACTCCTCTGACGCCTGTCGTTGTAATCCCTCAACGACGTCAGAGAGGTGACGAGTCCCGACGGCCAGATATTAAATCAATCACTACGTCAAGTCGATCTTAGTCCAAAACAGGACTAACGTATCCTTGACGAACGTTTAAGTCGATCTTAGCCGCAACGCGACTAATGCATCCTTAAACTAAAAACACCAAACCCAAATCTAAGTAAATGCGGATTTGGACTAATCCACGTCCTACGGGCGACGGCATCACTCAGTCTCCGTATACAATCCACGGGCAACCACAAACAAAACAAACACACACGACACGAAGTGAAATTCTGGAGAAGGAGAAAGTTGTTACCGCGATACGGTAGCGTAATTAACTGCAGGGGCTTGCGCCTGCAGGGAAGAGCGTCCCCACAATCAAAAACCCCTCATCCTGAGGGGGAATCTGACGAAGTCTGCTACATCGGCCGCATCCGTCTAAACCTCCGATACACGGTGCCGTAAATCAACTCGGCATCTTCGGAGAGGTGGACGGATAAAACCAAATAGCATCTGCCCCGAACCTCAGGCACAGACGTCCTAACGTCTCGGCCGCCGTTCGGAGGGGAACAATTAGCATGATGATAGATTTGATATATAGATCAAGGCTAGAACTCCAAGATACTTAAATAGAGTACCGCATTGTAACTATGCCGCGGTATCACAGCCACAATTACTTAACTCCACCCAAGTCGCTTAAGTCCTAAGGATAACAAGAAATCAGGTTTTCGAGTCGACATGCAAAGTAAGTTGCACGTCGTAAAAGATACAATCAGGAAGAATGTGATTCAAGAATGGTAAAACGGTCAAGGTGGCAGGACATGTTTCCTAAACACGGGTATTTTGATTCGTGTATTGGGTACAATACCCAACTACAAAAGAATCACCCAACTAACCTATGGCTCTGATACCAAAATAACCATGTCACGCCCCGCTTCCCAGAGTGCACTAGATTGGGCACGTGACATAGCCAACCATGCTACCTGTGGGTAGGAAGCATCCATCCACAGTCACATTACGGCTGTAGAGATATCAAGAACAACATAAAATTTTCTAAAACATGTCCATAAACCAGAATAACATGAGTCAATAATAAATAAATGCGGAAGCAAATGGTCCAATACAAATAACTGAAAAGTATGTCCCATAATGCGGGCTCACGTCAGGAAATAAAACTAACTAATACTAACACCTCACAGCTCAGCCTGCTGGCTGAAGTACTCCTGCTCGGACTGCGACAGCGGTACGGAATCTGGGCCATGCAAAACCCAGACGTCAGCGCGTCATGTCATCAAGTAGTATAATAGGAACAGTGTAACAGGCAATGCAAAATAAACATGAATAAAACGAGAGTAGCAAATAATGTGAATCAAGCAGTGCAGGGTAGTGTGCAGTGGGTAACTAAACCATTCTATCAGGTTTTCTATTCTAAAGTCTTTGAAATCAATTTGAGTAATCCTCCATGTAACTCAAAGGATATGTCCCGTTACCCCCGGGACCACGGATCAGGAATATGTGAACCAATAGTGGTTCTGTCCCGTTACCCCCCGGGACCACGGATCAGGAAAAATGTAAGAGTCACGAATGGCTCCGTCCCGTTACCCCCCGGGACCACGGATCAAGTAATACCCTTTTACGTTACACTTTAGTTTACACTTTTGATTTTCCCATACCCCCAAGCTATGTATGTCGAGTCAGGTAGTCAGTAATCAAGAACTAATGCCAACACAGGATCAGGTAACAGCAGGTTTGTCTGGATAGACAACAGGAATGGTCCATGAGGACTACATGTCAGGTTTGTTGGCATTAGGCACGAGATCAGGTAACAGGTCAGGTCATGGTAGATCAGGTTAAGTCCACAGTAAACGGTACCATGTCAAGTGTATCAATATACCATATGCAACAAAGTCAAGTCAAGATGTAACGATATCGTGGGTATGCTCACAACAGATATATAATCGAACAGGGGATTAATAGCAGGAAATAAGAAATAAATTAAACAACAATAAGCAGTTCATTCAATCACAATAGTGCATTAATATAGTACAGCCGTTTTATTATATTAACAGGTTTTGAGCACCCTTAGCGGTGCAACAGTTTAAATGATGATGCAATACAGTTATATCAAGCCTTTGAATACGAATATCCGAATGTAATAGAACTACATGGGAAAGTGCAACAATCTATTAAACGGTAAAATGTGATTAACAGGTAAACTTGGTTCTTAGGTTAAAAGTGGCAAACTGTAATTTCTATATTAACTGTAAAATGATATATGTCATGTTGCAACCAAATGAGAAAATAACTATACCGAGTTAAGTTTTGCAGGTTTAATGAGTCAAACATATATAATTGTATAGTATAGCATGTAGCAAGTGATACTTGCCTCGACGGGTCGCGAACCGGGAAAAACGGAACGTAACTATTTACCCCAATCGGAGCAAAGCTCCGATCAAATTCCGAGGTGGAAGATGAAACAACTCCCCAATCAGAAACAAAGCTTTGCTTAGAAAATTTAAACTTCAATAAAGGAAGCAACGCTTCAGTTGCCCAGGCACTGCGCTGCGCGACACGTGTCAGCGCAGATGCGCTAGCGCAGCCGCGCTGCGCTGTGCGCTGCGCGACACGTGTCAGCGCAGATGCGCTAGCGCAGAAGAAGGGGTTTAACACCAAAAGCAATTTATTCATGCAAAGTTACGTACACTTGATAATAGCGAATTGAAATCACATGATGCACGAACACAACAAAGAACTAAAATAAAAGAACCCTTAACAGGCAATGAAATACTTGATTAAAAAGAAAAATGCTTATTCATTATTATTGATATTACATTTAAAAAAGATCACCGAATACGGGATCAGAAAGACAAGGATTCGCAAAAAGAAGAAGAAGATTCCCCAGCTCCCTCTCTGTCTTCTCCACCACATCGAAGCGGCGATCCTCCCGAGGGGTGGCCATCCAACGGTCGACGCCACACTCCTGGGAAAAAGTGGCGATGACAACCCGACGAGCCCATATCTGGTTCAGCAAATGGAAGGAGCAGTCCTTCAGGGCTTTGGTGATCAAGTGCGCTTCGAGAAGGCCCTCGATCTTGTCCTCGGCGGCATCCAGCATTGCCGTGGACATCTCTGCTGGAGGAGGGGAATGTCGGAGAGCACCGAGGCAAGGGCCATCCGAAGCCAAATGGAATTCGGAGGAAGAGGAGACCCCACACGAGTCAAAAGCTCATGCATTGCAGCATCGCATTGCTCGTCCGAGAGAGAAGGGTCCACCAGGCGCGCAGCGAAACGGGGAACGATGTCCCGAATCGGAACCTCCCATGGTTGTCGGCGGGCATGAGGGCGGTTGCAAGCCATGATCGAAAAAGTTCTCTGAAGATGAGAGAATAAAAGCTCGGCCCTGAACTATATATAGACCCAAACACAAAAGATTTTGTGCACAATGGAATTATTTCCAAGACCCGGGAAATCAAAATCTTGGAAATACAAGTTCGACTTGGAAAAGGGGAGATGAAAAGATATCTCAGGTGAAGCAACGCTTCAGATCCTCTGCGCTGGGCGCAACTTGCCACGTGTCTGGCGCAACGCGCCGAGCACAGCGCCCAGAAAGCGCACCCAATCAGAGCAAAGCTCTGTTCAAACGAAGCAACGCTTCAGTTGCGCTGCGCTCTGCGCTGCGCGACACGTGTCATGCGCTGGAGTATCTGCGCCAAACTGAATTAAGATTTTTATGAAATCTTTTCTGTTCTTTCCAGAACTAGAAGATTTTCTTCGGCCTTTGGATCAAAGATCTAGCGGTGGGAAAATTCCCAAAATCACTCAGGAAAGATCCTGTTAACAAATTCAACAGATTTGTGGTCACTATAAATAGGACCCTAAGCCTCAATTCAAAGGCATCAACAATTTTCTCGAAAAATCAAGAACTCTAAGCAGAGAAAACTCTGAGAAGATCTCAAGAAAAAGGTAAAGAACCTTCATGGATTAGAAGAAATTCCTTCTAATAGACCATTAGTCTAAAAAAAATAATATATAAGATCAATGATCTTTATATAAAAAGAAAACAGTGCTTTGCACTTCTTGTGAACCTTCGGTTCTTTAAAAACAAAATAATAATAAAAGAATAAAAGAATAGTGCTTTGCACTTTTATGAACCTCTGGTTCTTCGAATAAAGAAGAAATCTATTTTTCTTTGATCTAATTTAGATCAAGAACTTAAACAGTGCTTTGCACTTCCCTTTTTGAATCTAAAAAGATTCTTAGTGCTTTGCACTTCCAAGTTGCGCCGTTGCGCTCTTAAGAGAGCGCCACGTGTCGGCTATAAAATCACTTGCGCTAAGCGTCCTTAAGATAAAGTTTTGCTCTCTGGAATTGGCGCAACTCGCTGAGAGCGCGCCACGTGTCAGCAGCGCAATAGCGCAGCGGAACAGCGCAGCGCACTGCGCTAGTGCGCTTGCGCTCATCAGAGCACGACACGTGTCATCACCATATGGACTTGCGCTCATTACTTAGCGCAAAGCGCAGATGCATTAAAAAGGGCCAAGCCCAATTAAGAGAAGGCCTAACAGGCTCAATAAAGCGCAAATGCATTATTTTAAGGGGCAGAGCCCAAATCAAAACAGATGCTTTGCATCATTTATGAATGGGCAGAGCCCAAACAGACTATCCAGAATGCTATGCATTTTAAAAGGGGCAGAGCCCAAACAAAACAGATGCATTGCATCATTCATAAATGAGCAGAGCTCAGAATAAATTGATGCTCTGCAGAGCCTAAACAAAAAAATGGAAGAAATGCAACGCATTACTTAATAAAGATGTTGAACTGGACTTAGCCCAATCGTGGCCATAAGTCCTTAAATTAAATTGACTGAGCAAAATGGCTCTCCTAAGTCAATCTACGTTTGGTTCGAGGGTACATCTCCGAACTCCTTTGACATCCATCGTTGTAATTCCTCAACGACGTCAAAGAGGTGACGGGTCCCAACGACCACACATCCATATGGACTGCGGGGTCCTTAAACTCGTGGACCGAGACGTCCTTTAAACTAATATCGGACCGAAACGTCCCTAAACTAATATCGGACCGAAACGTCCCTAAACTAGCATTGGACCACTACGTCCTTAAACTGGCTACGGACCGGAACGTCCCTAAACTAATAATGGACCACCACGTCCCTAAAACTGGCGACGGACCGCCATGTCCCTAAACTGGCACAACAGGGCCCAAACGCTCTTTTGTTGGATCTAAACGGTCCCGTCTAAGTTGATCTTAACCCCAAATACGGTTAACGTGTCCTTAGACATTTAAATAAACGATAAAACTCCAAATCAATTTTGGTTCAAGGGTACATCTCTGAACCCCTCAGACGCCTGTCGTTGTAATCCCTCAACGACGTCAGAGAGGTGACGAGTCCCGACGGCCGGATAATTAAATCAATCATGATGTTAAGTTGATCTTAGTCTAAAACAAGACTAACGTATCCTTAACGAACGTTTAAGTCGATCTTAGTCGCAATGCGACTAATGTATCCTTAAACTAAAAACACCAAACCTAAATCTAAGTAAATACGGATTTGGACTAATCCACGTCCTACGGGCGACGGCATTACTCAGTCTCCGTATACAATCCACGGGCAACCACGAACAAAACAAACATACACGACACGAAGTGAAATTCTGGAGAAGGAGAAAGTTGTTACCGCGACGCGGTAGCGTAATTAACTGCAGGGGCTTGCGCCTGCAGGGAAGAGCGTCCCCACAATCAAAAACCCCTCACCCTGAGGAGGAATCTGACGAAATCTGCTACATCGGCCGCATCCGTCTAAACCTCCGATACAAGGTGCCATAAATCAACTTGGCATATTCGGAGAGGTGGACGGATCAAACCAAATAGCATCTGCCCCGAACCTCAGGCAACGGACCCGAAGTCCGGGCCGCCGTTCGGAGGGGAACAGATTCTGGCACGCCCGGTGGGACCTCTTCCTCTTTCCACTCCACACTTCGTGTGTCGTCTTCGCGAACCAATCGCGGTTTGTTAAATGGTTGCCTTCGGATTTCAAGTTACTAAGATTTGGTCTTTTGTCTGGTACAGAACTCAAGCATTCAATGGCCACCAACTGCACCAACTGCTCGAAATGCCACTGCAACGGACGCTCCACCTCACCGAGAGGTGTAACATATGGGCCCCAAGCGGCTTCCCTCCTGACTCTGCCGGTAGACCAGGTGACCCAAGCCACCACCGGCTTGTTCTTCGGGACCATGGTCCCACCTACAAGTTTCTCTGCGCCGATATCCGCACCAGAAGCGAACAAGAAGTCGGTATTCGACCGGCTCACTGCTACCACGACCCCTGTCAACGGGTCACCCGCTACTAAACTGACAGCCTCTGTTTTCACCAGGCTGGGTCAGAACTGTAAAGTGGCTGTCCCAAAAAGGGCAACGGCCGCTGCTTTGGAAGTCGTTAAAACGGCTTCTCCCATCAGAGAGTCGGTCTTCACAAGATTGACGGTTCCTACTCCTCCTCCAGCTGGTCAGAAGGCATCAGTCTTCGATAGGCTGACATCAGCAGTTACCCCACGCTCAAACAGGGGGCAGCAAGAAACCATCTCGATTTCCGAGCCAGTCTCAACGGCTCGTCGTGCGCGACGTCGCCATTGGCAGCGAATAAGGAAGGCAGGGGGCAACTCCCCCTCAGGACTAACCCCACCTGCTCCAGTGGTGGAGGTCGATGCTGCTGTTCCAACTGGGAACAGCTTTGAATTGCTGAAGAAGGTGAGAAAGAACTCCCCGGTTGCTACATTGAAAAAGTCTCCTCCACCCATGGAAAAAGCTCCGGAGACGAAACAGGAACAGCCCCCTCAACGGCTGTCGTCAAAAATTTATAAAGTTTGGCGGAGGGTTCAAGACTCCGTGATTGACTCAGACCACTTCCGTCGCCAGAAAAGGGCAAAGGTGGAAAAAGACAAGAACCGCCCCATTAAACTGCAGGGGGCAACAAATGCTAGGATGCCCGCTTCAACGGCTCCTTCAACCTCAAAGGTCCATAAAAGGAAGAGGCCAGAAAAAGCTCCCGTGACACTGACAAAGTCTAAGAGCGGTGAACCTAAACGCCCCAAGTCAGGGGGCATAACAGTTCATACGGTCTATATGGCTTCGGGGAAGGAGGAAAGTCGTACTTCTACGGGTCACCGACCGCTTACCCGGTCAGTGACCAAGTCTCAGGAGCAGCAACAAAAGCTCCAGGAGATGATGACTACAATGGCTGCACTCACGGGGCCAAAAGAGAATCCTGAGACATCTTTAGATGAACGCCAAGAGGAAGAGACCGACGCTGAGTTCCTCCGCCGAGTACTGGAAAAGAGGGACAAAGAGGCTGCTGAACAAGCAGCCAATATACAACGTATGGGCCTTCTCTTCCAGGACATGATAGGGATGATGATACAACCAGAGCCCCCGACTGAAGAACCCCCGATCGTCCTTGGGGATGATAGGGGAGAAACATCAAACCCTCAGCCCGTTCTATCAACAGCTAAAGAGGACACAATCTCTAAAACTGATCTGGACGAATATATAGCCCAGCAGATAAAGGTCCATCACGCGGCTGAGGCAGCCGGCCACGTTGTAAAAACGGGGCGGCCATATCCGGGCTGGTATGACCAAATCAAGTATCCGCCAGGTTATATAATTCCCAAATTTCATGTCTACAAAGGGACCGGCAATCCCCATCAACATGTCGCCCAGTTCAGGGCACTTTGCGGTAACACCGGCGGCGACGACAAGCTTCTGCTTCGCCAGTTCGTTGGAAGCCTATCAGATACGGCGTTCGAGTGGTACTCCGAGCTCCCCAATGACTCTATTAAAACCTTTGCAGAGATGGAGCTGCTCTTCACCCAACGTTTTGCAAGTGCCAGAGAGCGTACTCCGATGACGGCGCTGATTAACGCTAGGGTAAAGCCCGGCGAGACGTGGGTCCAGTACGCTATACGGTGGCGTAATCTATGGTCTAAGTGTGAACAGCGCATAGAAGAAGCCCCTGCGGTAGGAATGTTTGTTGGAACCCTTGATCCACAAGCAACCATTTCGCAGTTTATGATGTTCTTCAAGCCGACTTCTTTCCAGGCTTTGATCGACAAATTGGCGCAGATGGACCAGATGGGCCATAGACCCCCTCTCCCGAAGCCGGATTCTCGAAACGATAAAGGAAAGGGAAAAGCGATTATCGTCGCTAATGCCCAACAACAACCGAACGACTCGAAGCCGGTTGCTCGTCCAAACAATACGCGCCCATACGTACCCCTCGAGGACAGGATGGGACGTGCTTACTCCTTCCCCCGTGATAAAACGAGGAGGCTATTCGAGCTGGCATTGCGCAACAGGCTCATAAATCTGCCAGATCCAAAACGCCCGTCGCAACCAAGTGACGTCAACGAGCCTAATTACTGCCCTTATCATCGAGTGTTGGGCCATCCCATCGAGGACTGCTACGTGTTCAAAATTGGCTTGAAAACCAGTACCGCCAGGGCAAATTTGCGCTATCCGACAAATGGAAGGTAAATCCCCCGCAGCCCCACACCTCTAAGGGGACAAATACGCCGGGGGCAACATGCTCCGTCGTTGAAGAAACTCCCTGGGAAGTCGTATTATCGGCCAAAACGAGGAGAATGCTAAATGATCTTCAGACCTGTCCAGCGGTCAAGTGGAAGAACCCCTTAGAGCCGCAGGTTATAGAGGGGATGTTGAAGCCACGTCCGACTCCGAAGGCCGATGGTGGTAGTTCAATCGTTCATAACCAGCCGTCAAAATCTTCGAAAAAGAAGAAGAATAAATCTAAGAAGCCCGTGAAGCCTGGCGACAAGCGCACGGACTTACAGAAGCAGATCGACGCACTGGATGAGTACAACCAAAAGGCGCGGACTCCCATTACGCTCCAAGATTTCCTTGATCACGTATTTCGAAAAGAAGATGAGGAAGAAACTTCATCGGATGAATCCGACGAATATGTGGCAAGCTGTCATATGATCTCTCACTCGACCTCGAACGATGAAGGGACTTCTGGCACCAAAATGCCGGGGGCAAATGCTGAGTCAAGAGTTCCGGAATTATCAATAGAAATGATTGACGCGTTTCTTAGTGAAGCTCGATTGAAAAGTAAAGCTGATCAAGAACGCGAGACGGCGATATTCGAAACGGCCAAGCACCAGCGACTTGAGGGAGGAGCTGAGATGATCCCACTGGACCAAAATGCCTCCATCGCTGACAAAAGCCAATTCAAGATAAAAAAGAAGTTCGCTAAGGCCATATCGATGGGCATGAAGCTACCACCCTCAGAAGAAAAAGTTACTAGCGTGGTAGAAATGCACCCCTCTTATTGCTTATATCATCAGAAGGTCTCACATTCTACCTAAGAGTGCAAAGCGTTCGATAGATGGTGGCAAGGATACGTCGCTAATCAACAACGCTTTAAACGGGAAAAGCGTAAGATTCGTCGGGAGCAAAGAAACACGACCAAAGTGCTTGAAAGAACTGCCGGCAACTGTCACATGGTTAACACTACCAGGTCACAAGTGCCCACATTTGGGAGCGACTCTGATGAGGAGCTAGAGATTGCCCCTCTCTTTAAAGAGTCAACTTCGGGAAAAGAAGAGGAGCCAGTGGTTTGCGAAAATATCCGGCTGCGGAATCGGACACTGCCTGAAAAGAACCTCGGACCCTCGAATAGAAAAGATAAAGGGAAAGAAAAGGTCTCTGAAGACATCGTTTTAGATGACCAAGTTCTGGAAGAGCTAAACGCCAAGAACCCGCCGAAGAGAAGTAAGGTGGACTACAACGTTCTGGCACATCTGAGGAAACTGCCCTCTCAACTCAGCGTCCTTGATGCCTTGCTACTATCAAAGGAGGCCAGAGACTCTTTGATTAAGGCGCTACAAGATCCGGACCAGTTCCAAGCCTTCTTAGCCGAAGAAAAGATGAAAGACGAATTAGAAGAAGTGCACACAGCCGACGTTGCTTTTGGTGATGAAGACCTTCTCCTCGGGATGTGTGAACACAATCGCCCCCTTTATGTCTCAGGATACTGCCATGACATAAAGATAGGTAAAATCCTGGTCGATAACGGATCGTCTGTTAATTTACTCAATGTGCGGGTTTTAAAAGAAATTTGCATGAGCATACAACACCTCGCCCGAGACAAGATCACTATCTCCGGTTTCGATTCCCAATCCTCGAAGACTCTGGGATCTGTGATATTGACGCTGCGCTTCAGGTTGCTCGTCACGGATATCAAATTCCATGTTATAGACGCCAAGACATGCTACAATGCTCTGCTCGGCCGACCATGGCTACACGAGTACAATATCATCCCTTCTACACAGCATCAGTGCATGAAGTATTCCAGGGATGGCCTCGAGTACACTGTGGCCGGAGAGTTGAATCCGTTTTCCGTGAACGAAGTTCGCAAGTATGAAGATGCCAAATACTTCTTGCCGAGCTTCGAAGACACGGAAAGGTGTCACAAACCGGAGAACAAAACTAATGCCACCATCCCTGTCTTCGGCAGTGACACCGAGGAGGAGGATATAATTTATTCAGGTCCATCCCAATCTACCAGGCCAGGACCATCCGTTCCTTCGTTGATCTTCGGTAGTGATTCAGAGGATGAAGTTCATGCTGTATTCCCTTCTCGGCCTTCGATACGGATTTCCGCTGATGAAGAGCGAAGTCTGCAGATAACCATGGTGCCGCTTGAACATTACAAAGAACTGGATGCACTCGACACCAACAGTGTAGAAGAATTGCAGACATATTATATCCCTCCCGGACGAAAAGGCGAGAAGGCAATCCTATTCTACCGTTCTGAAGAAAACAAAGTAGAAAAAGAAACTTGGCATGGCGCGGACCCCACGCTCGACAGGCTTCAGCCTATCCGTCTTCCCCGATATTATACCGAAGGTTTGAAGAAACTGCTAAAACGCCAGGGGATGTCCTTCACACAGACCGTTAGAAAAGCCAAATTCTATGACAAGGTCTGGAACATTCCCGGGACCCAATGCAAACTGCCTAACGGGAGGGTAGAAACCAAAGGGCTTGGGTACATCCGGTCAAAGAAGCGGGAGCTAGTAAACAGCTGTTATGCCATGTATGACTTCGATGAAGAGGCGGACGCTCAATGGGAAGATGCTAATCCTGAACCAGCAAAAGTTCCTGATACAAAACCGTCCAGTCCATCGTCCGAAGACCAGATGAGCAAACTTATAAGGGGTGCGAGTCAAAAAGCCCGAGATGAGCACGATCGTGAAATGGCAATCTATGAGAAAGCTAAGACACAGCGCCTCCTCCAACAGACAGTAAAGCACGAAGATGCCGCTCCTTGTCAACCTGCTACAAAAAAGGTTCGACGCGAGAACAAAAACAAGTCGAAAGGCAAAAGAGGCGCTCGACAAACACAAAGCAGAGCTAAGAAGCCACGCATCCGAGAGTCGAGCGTTATTGACTTAGCCCTCAGAAAGAAAATGGGTCGAGCATACTCATTTCCTCGGAACAAAACAAGGAAGATATTCGACCTCGCTCTAAAACATCAAATGCTTACGTTGCCAGAGTCCAAGCACCCCGAGCACGCAGGCGAGGTGTTCAACTCAAATTATTGCTTTTACCATCGAGCAATGGGACACCCTCTTGAAGATTGCTTCACCTTCAAGAATTGGGTTGAAGATCAATATCAGCTTGGCAAATTCGCGTTGTCTGATAACTGGAGGGTAGCGCCACCACAGAAGCACGAGCCCGAAGCCGCGAAAGAAAACCCAGTTCCACATTGGGGTTGGCAGAAAATTCACACCTGTCGTATGATAACGACATTGAGAGAAGAGTCCAAGAACCTGGACAGCCTCCCTTGGTGCCTCGAAAACAGCAGTGATGAGGTAATCTCAGAATTTCCCCCAGCGCCGAAAGAGCTGGAAGATGGAATACATACCACTGCAGATAATCTCAAGAAAATTGAGTTGGGGACGGAAAATGACCCGCGACCGACATTCATCAGCGAGCTGCTATCTGAAGAGAGGGTGGCTGCGTTAAAGGATGTGCTTCTACAACACAAAGATTGCTTCGCGTGGAACTATTCCGAAATACCGGGACTAGATCCAGAAATTGCTGTACACAAGTTGGCGATATCCCCGGACATCAAGCCAGTCAAACAAGCGCCGAGGAGAATGCGGCTCGAGCTTGAGATGAGCATCAACGCCGAAGTCAAAAAGCTGATAGACTCTGGCTTCATCCAGGAAGTCCAGTACCCTGAATGGATTGCCAACATCGTCCCAGTGATGAAGAAAAATGGGACAGTGCGCATATGCGTAGACTTCCGGGATCTTAATAAAGCTTGCCCGAAGGATGATTTCCCAGTGCCAGTCACGGAACTGATGATAGACAATACATCCACTCATGAAGTTTTCTCCTTCATGGACGGCTCGTCAGGGTATAATCAAATAAAAATGCATCCAGAAGACCAGAAGCACACAGCCTTCAGGACTCCTCTTGGCATATTTTGTTATAAAGTGATGCCCTTCGGTTTGAAGAACGCCGGTGCTACTTATCAGAGGGCCATGACGAAGATCTTCGACGACCTTATACATGAAATCGTCGAATGCTATATCGACGATCTCGTGGTTAAAAGCAAATCATACGAGGAACATCTCGAACATCTGAAGACTGTATTTCAACGCCTTCGGCAATACAACTTGAAGATGAATCCTCTTAAATGTGCGTTCGGGGTTTCCTCGGGCAAATTCCTGGGATTCGTTGTTCGACACCGAGGTATTGAAATAGATCCGTCAAAGATTAAAGCGATCATGGAAATGCCTCCGCCGAGGACTCTCAAACAGCTTCGGTCTCTCCAAGGGAAACTCGCATACATACGGCGATTTATAGCCAACCTTTCAGGAAAGTGCCGTCCTTACAGCCACCTGATGAAGAAGGGAACCCCATTCGTTTGGGATCAAAAATGTCAAGGCGCACTGGATGAGATCAAGCAATACCTGCAGAACCCGCCGGTGTTGGCTGCTCCGGTTAAGGGGAAGCCTCTCATTCTTTATACAACCGCCCTCGAAGGTTCTTTAGGCGCATTATGGGCACAAGAGAACGATCAAGGGAAAGAAAGAGCACCCTACTACTTAAGTCGAGTTCTGCTGGGGGCAGAAAGCAACTACTCTCCCATTGAAAAACATTGTCTGGCGTTGATCTTCGCAATAACAAAGCTTAGGCACTATGCGTTGGCGCACGAGGTCCGTCTTATTTCAAAAGTGGACCCTCTCAAATATCTAATGTCAAAAGCCATATTGACAGGGCGACTCGCTAAATGGGCCCTGCTCTTGATGGAATTTTCGATAACATATCAACCTCCAAGGGCAGTAAAAGGCCAGGCCATCGCCGACTTCCTGGCTGAGCATCCCATACCTGCCGATTCTCCTTTAAATTGCGATTTGCCAGACAGATATGCGTTTGACGCAATCGACAGTGGTGATAGCCGCTGGGAGCTCTATTTCGATGGAGCATCTTCTATGAAAAAGTACAAACAAAGTACGCCAATGATCAAATCAGGGGTAGGACTCATTTATGTGACTCCACAAGGAGGAATAATGCGCTTCGCCTTCTCCTTAACAGAGCCGAGGACGAATAATGAAGCTGAATATGAAGCTTTAATAGCAGGCCTCGAGATCGCCATTGATATGGGAATTGAAAGCCTCCTCATATATGGGGACTCCCAACTGGTCGTCAGTCAAGTGAACGGCGATTACCAAACATGCAAACCGGAATTGCTAAAATACGGTGAAAAAGTGCAACAACTGCTAACCCAAATTCCCTCCTATACTCTGGAGAGCATACCGCGCGCGGAAAACAGCAAAGCGGACGCACTAGCCAAACTTGCTAAAGAACTGACGGACGAGAACCTCGATGACGTTAGGATCGTGGTACAAAGCCGTCGAGTGCTCTCTCCAACAGAAATATCTCAGAAATCGTCTGAAGAAAAAGGAGCGAAAGAGGAGACAACCCTGCAAATAAAGGACTGGGAAAATACCGGGGACTGGAGAGAAGTCTTCATAGATTACTTCAAGTTCCACCGAATACCTGAAGAGGCGTCCACAAGACATCAGCTCACGAAACGAGCTCTGTCTTTCGCCTTCGCCAATGATACTCTATACAAGAGGTCATTCGACTCTTTGTGGCTGAGATGCTTAGGACCTGACGAAGCGAGAAGGGTCGTCCAAGAAGTTCACGACGGACTCTGCGGTTCCCACCAAGCAGGCCCTAAGATGAAGTTAAAAATAAAACCGATGGGCTACTACTGGCCCACGATGATGCAGGATTGCCTGGAATACGCGAGGCAATGTCATTCATGCCAAATTCATGGGGACTTTATCCATCAGCATCCCAATCCACTGCATCCAACAGTAGCTAGTTGGCCATTCGAAATGTGGGGAACTGACATAGTCGGTCCCATCGAACCAGCATCGTCAAAGGGATATCGTTTCATCTTGACGACGACTGATTACTTCTCCAAATGGGCAGAAGCGGTACCGTTGAGAGAAGTGAAAACGGAGAACATCCTCCATTTCTTCAGAACGCACGTCATATACCGGTTTGGAACCCCGAGAAGAATCATCTCTGATAATGGGCCAGCCTACCGAAGTCATAAAATTAGCCGCTTCGCACAGCAGCACAATATAGACTGGAGATATTCCTCAGTTTATAATCCGCGAGCTAACGGTCTAGCTGAGGCCTTCAACAAGACCTTGACGAAGATCATGAAGAAAACAGTGTCACGAAATAAGAGAGATTGGCACGAAAGATTGCAAGAGGCTCTTTGGGCGTATCGAACTACGTTTAAAACGGCCACAAACACAACGCCATACGCGTTGGTATTTGGGACGGAAGCAGTACTCCCTCTCGAGATAGAATTACCCTCTCTACGAGTGGCAGTCCACTACGAGCTGACGGATGAAGAAAATGCTCACCTTCGGTTTGAAGAGCTTGACGCCCTTGATGAAATCCGGCTTCTAGCACAACAAAATCTGGAAGCCTATAAAGCAAAGATGACGCGCTCATATAAGAGATTGAGCCGCCCGAGGACATTCCACCAAGGCGAACTCGTGCTAGTGGTCAAAAGGCCCATGATCCCCAATCGCGCCAAGCGGGGAAAGTTCGAGCCAAATTATGAAGGACCGTACATCGTTGATAAGGTCTACCAAGGTGGGGCCTATCTACTCATGGATATGCACGGTGAAAGGCCTTTCAGGCCAATAAACGGTCGCTTCCTAAAGAAATACTACGCTTAATGAGCCACAGCCTAGGTCAATGGTAGATGACGACGACTATGTCCGCTCGCTATCTTCCTAAGCTCAAGCTTTATAAGTAGTAGCCAGCCCTCTCAACGGTGGACCGAAATGTCCTTAAACTAATAACAGACCGAAACGTCTTTAAACTACTACCGCAGCATCTTTTAGGCTGACGAGATATAAAAATAAAACATATAAAAATAAAATAAAATAAAAACGGTATGCCCATAAGCAAAAAAGGGCACGGATGAAAACCCGAAAGGGCTCCGTGAGTAAAAACAGCAGGGCTACCGGCGAGTGTTCGTGAAAACACGAAAGGGCGCGACCTCGTAAAAAATATATATCAATAAAAAAAACGGTATGTCCATAAGCAAAATGGGCACGGATGAAAACCCGAAAGGGCTCCGTGAGTAAAAACAGCAGGGCTACCGGCGAGTGTTTGTGAAAACCTGAAAGGGCGCAACCTAGTTAAAGGACACTTATAGGGTCCTCTCGACCTTGTAAGAAGAAATCCCCCGCGTGAGATCCTTACGACTCACAAGGGAGCAACACACTTAGGAATCCCCACGATTCCTAAGGAGAAAATACGCTTGCGAGATCCTCACGACTCGTAAGGAGAACTCTCCTATGGGACCCTTACGGCTCATAAGAGTTGAAAGTCTTAAGTTACAGAGACCTAAACCTGTACTTAAGCAACCCCCACAACTTCCAATATTGCCCTACAAGTGGCTCAATACTGACCCTTGTATACAATCCACGGGCGCGAATAAGCATTTCCCTAACCAAGGTCCATCCATGACTGGGAATACGTTCGTATGGTAAACAACCCTTATAAATCCCCTCGATTTATGAGGAGAAAACCTTCCTGTAGGATCCTTACGACTTACAGAAGAACAAAACACTTAGGAACCCTCACGGTTCCTAAGGAGAAAATACACTTACAAGATCCCCACGACTTTTAGGGAGAAATACCTTCACGAGACCCTTACGGCTCATGAAGTCAAAAGCCTTAGCCAACGGGATCCTAACCCTGGTCGCTAAGCCTCCTTTGTTCAACAACGATAGAGGCAAATGATGATTCGCTCCTGGTAATATCCCAGTTGCAGCGGTGCTGATGCCGAAATCGGTGTCCAATTTCAGGTTGACGGCGAAAACCAGTAGACCGCTCATGCATACGAAATAGCCGAAATGATAGGGCAACTTGCAATAAAAAGCAGCAAGTAAAATGTATGCATGCAAAATAGCCGAAATGATCGGGCAACTCGTAATAAAGAGCAACGAGTAAAAAATAAAATAATAAAAAAGCCGAAATGATTGGGCACCGCGAAAAATAGCCGAAATGTTTGGGCAATCGCGACCTTCGCGATATAAAAGCTGAAATGATAGAGCATCGCGGAAATAAAACAAAAAAATAAGAAATGATAAAACTTCGGCCCTACAGTTAAGATCACATCGATCCCTGTATACAATCCAAGGGCGTAAACAAAGAAGGAACCATGCCTCCCCAGCGGATTCCGTCAAACGACGAAACCAAGCCTCAACGGTTCATTTCCACCGAAGAAGCCAGTGATCCCAGCAAATTCCTCGACTCATGGATACAAACACTCCTTGACGAGAGCTTCCTGATACGCGTCGACCCGCAGAGCCACCAGCGCCTCCGTAGGAACCCTCGACTCGTTTCAAACCCCAAGGACACAAATAATCCTTGGCGCTTGGGAAACAAATAATCCCTCGCAAAACTTCTCAACTCACGGATACAAACACTTCTTGACGAGAGCTTCCTGATACGCGTCGACCCGCAGAGCCACCAGCGCCTCCGTAGGAACCCTCGACTCGTTTCAAACCCCAAGGACACAAATAATCCTTGGCGCTTGGGAAACAAATAATCCCTCGTAAAACTTCTCGACTCACGGATACAAACACTCCTTGACGAGAGCTTCCTGATACGCGTCGACCCGCAGAGCCACCAGCGCCTCCGTAGGAACCCTCGACTCGTTTCAGACCCCAAGGACACAAATAATCCTTGGCGCTTGGGAAACAAATAATCCCTCGCAAAACTTCTCGACTCACGGATACAAACACTCCTTGACGAGAGCTTCCTGATACGCGTCGACCCGCAGAGCCACCAGCGCCTCCGTAGGAACCCTCGACTCGTTTCAAACCCCAAGGACACAAATAATCCTTGGCGCTTGGGAAACAAATAATCCCTCGCAAAACTTCTCAACTCACGGATACAAACACTCCTTGACGAGAGCCTCCTGATCCGCGTCGACTCGCAGAGCCACCAGCGCCTCCGTGGGAACCTTCGACTCGTTTCAAACCCCAAGGACACAAATAATCCTTGGCGCTCGGGAAACAAATAATCCCTCGCAAAACTTCTCAACTCACGGATACAAACACTCCTTGACGAGAGCCTTCTGATCCGCGTCGACCCGCAGAGCCACCAGTGCCTCCGTAGGAACCCTCGACTCGTTTCAAACCCCAAGGACACAAATAATCCTTGGCGCTCGGGAAACAAATAATCCCTCGCAAAACTTCTCAACTCACGGATACAAACACTCCTTGGCGAGAGCCTTCTGATCCGCGTCGACCCGCAGAGCCACCAGTGCCTCCGTAGGAACCCTCGACTCATTTCAAACCCCAAGAACACAAATAATCCTTGGCGCTTGGGAAACAAATAATCCCTCGCAAAACTTCTCAACTCACGGATACAAACACTCCTTGACGAGAGCCTCCTGATCCGCGTCGACTCGCAGAGCCACCAGCGCCTCCGTGGGAACCCTCGACTCGTTTCAAACCCCAAGGACACAAATAATCCTTGGGGCTCGGGAAACAAATAATCCCTCGCAAAACTTCTCAACTCACGGATACAAACACTCCTTGACGAGAGCCTTCTGATCCGCGTCGACCCGCAGAGCCACCAGTGCCTCCGTAGGAACCCTCGACTCGTTTCAAACCCCAAGGACACAAATAATCCTTGGCGCTCGGGAAACAAATAATCCCTCGCAAAACTTCTCAACTCACGGATACAAACACTCCTTGACGAGAGCCTTCTGATCCGCGTCGACCCGCAGAGCCACCAGTGCCTCCGTAGGAACCCTCGACTCGTTTCAAACCCCAAGGACACAAATAATCCTTGGCGCTTGGGAAACAAATAATCCCTCGCAAAACTTCTCAACTCACGGATACAAACACTCCTTGACGAGAGCCTTCTGATCCGCGTCGACTAGCAGAGCCACCAACGCCTCCGTGGGAACCATCGACTCGCTTCAAACCCCAAGTACACAAATAATCCTTGGCGCTTGGGAAACAAATAATCCCTCGCAAAACTTCTCAACTCACGGATACAAACACTCCGTGACGAAAGCTTCTTTGACTCACATCTCGGGCAGTAAGGATTCAAAAACTTGCTTCCTGAACAATGGGACCCTGCAAGTCAATCCTAAATGGTCTCTTGCATACTATCCACGGGTCTCACTCTCTGAAGTCGATTCTCGACAAAGAGGGAAACAACCGCTTACGAGCCTTCTCGACTCGTAAGAGGGCAATGGGACCCTGCAAGTCAATCATAAATGGTCTCTTGCATACTATTCACGGGTCTCACTCTCTGAAATCGATTTTCGACAAAGAGGGAAACAACCACTTACGAATCCCCTCGACTCGTAAGAGGGAAAATTCTCTTATAGGATCCTTACGACTTATAAGAGCAAACCACACTTAGGAATCCTCACGATTCCTAAGGAGAAAACCCACCTACGAGATCCTCTCGAGCCGTAGGGAGAAAAGTCTCCATGAGACCCTCACGGCTCATGGAGTTGAAAAGTCCTAGGCGGCAGATCTGAAACTGCGGCCTAAGCCATCGTTATATCTCGAAGAAATCAAGAAGCTTACTCTACTACCTGCTAATTGTGACGACATGCTGAAAAAGAGGAAAAGCAACAAAAAAAAGCATATGATTTACACTTGATCGGGCATATGAGACGCATTCAGTCAGGTGAAAGATTCAGAACAGAAGATAAGACAGGATAAGAAAGACAAAATTTTCTTTAATATCGCCCAGAGTTCTTACAATCATAAAGCGATAAATTAAAATGTTATTACAACGGAATAACCTCGAACCCAGGGCATGGATTGAGGAACTCGAAAGCTACCCTATCTATGACTTTCCAGGCCGCGCGGACCATCCTGGTATGCTTCCTTTCACGAGCACAAGCGTCAGGGTCCCCCCTGATGTCTTCCACCCTTCGATAAGCGGCGAGTATGGCGGACTGTTGAAAGACCTCATGCAGGAGATCGATAAGGCTGTCTCGTCGCCTCTTTGAGATAAAATTCAACAGGTACACCGAGTGCACCTTGTCCTCAGCAGCATCCAACGCCCTAAGCGGTACGCCGGAACAGAAGAGGGGAAGCGCCTCCCAGATGGCTCCCACTATAAGCTTGAGAAGAGAGGAACGCCGGGGAAGCAGTGGACCATTGTATGCGTCAAAGCGGCTCATGATTTCAGCACACTCCGCGTTTGTGAACTCTCGATTTTGAGAGCGGCCAAGTCGGCGGATGTCCCTGTAAGAGATGATCTCGTTAAGAGCATACATATGGGCGTCCATTGTTCCTGTAGAAGAAGATTGACAACAATCAGTAACCCTTGAAAGCTATGTTATATAATCTAAAAGGAGCAAAGCTCCATTAATGAATCAAGAAATTACAAATCTTTTAGAGGGCAAAGCTCTATTCAAGGATTAAAACCCGCGAACAAAAGCTTAATGAAACCCCAATAGGGATCTCTTTAGATCAAAAGATCTGTGAGAGCAAAGCTCTTTGACTGAGATTAATTTGGATTAATTTGATTTACATTAAAATTTACCCAAAGTCTCCAATTTTGGGGTTGAGCAAAGCTCTGCTAGTGAAACCCCAATAGGGATCTCTTTAGATCAAAAGATCAGTGAGAGCAGGGCTCCCTGATTAAAACTAATTTAAGTTAATTTGATTTATAATAATTTTACTTAAAGTTTCTAACTTTGAAATTGAGCAAAGCTCTGCTGTTTAAGATTAATTAAAGTTAATTTAATCTAAGATTCAATTTTACCTAAAGTTTTCTCCAAAAAACTTTGGAAAGAAGAGCAAAGCTCTAGAGTTCTTGAAGGCAAGAGCAAAGCTCTGAAGCTTTTGAAAATAAAAAAAAACGGAAAGATGATAAGCATCTGTGGGGGACCAGAGGTCCTATTTATAGGCACCAAGTGCCTCTTCGACTTCCAAAAGTCGTCACGGCGGTTGGAATTTCGCCACCATTGCGCTCACGTTTGGGGCCACATAAGCGCAATGGTGCGGGGGGCATTTGTTTACCCCAATCGGAGCAAAGCTCCGATCAAATTCCGAGGTGGAAGATGAAACAACTCCCCAATCAGAAACAAAGCTTTGCTTTGAAAATTTAAACTTCAATAAAGGAAGCAACGCTTCAGTTGCCCAGGCACTGCGCTGCGCGACACGTGTCAGCGCAGATGCGCTGGCGCAGTCGCACAGCGCGCAGCGCAGTGCGACACGTGTCAGCGCAGATGCGCTGGCGCAGTCGCACAGCGCGCAGCGCAGTGCGACACGTGTCAGCGCAGATGCGCTGGCGCAGCCGCGCTGCGCGACACGTGTCAGCGCAGATGCGCTGGCGCAGCCGCGCTGCGCGACACGTGTCAGCGCAGATGCGCTGGCGCAGCCGCGCTGCGCGACACGTGTCAGCGCAGATGAAGGGGTTTAACACCAAAAGCAATTTATTCATGCAAAGTTACGTACACTTGATAATAGCGAATTGAAATCACATGATGCACGAACACAACAAAGAACTAAAATAAAAGAACCCTTAACAGGCAATGAAATACTTGATTAAAAAGAAAAATGCTTATTCATTATTATTGATATTACATTTAAAAAAGATCACCGAATACGGGATCAGAAAGACAAGGATTCGCAAAAAGAAGAAGAAGATTCCCCAGCTCCCTCTCTGTCTTCTCCACCACATCGAAGCGGCGATCCTCCCGAGGGGTGGCCATCCAACGGTCGACGCCACACTCCTGGGAAAAAGTGGCGATGACAACCCGACGAGCCCATATCTGGTTCAGCAAATGGAAGGAGCAGTCCTTCAGGGCTTTGGTGATCAAGTGCGCTTCGAGAAGGCCCTCGATCTTGTCCTCGGCGGCATCCAGCATTGCCGGGGACATCTCTGCTGGAGGAGGGGGAATGTCGGAGAGCACCGAGGCAAGGGCCATCCGAAGCCAAATGGAATTCGGAGGAAGAGGAGACCCCACACGAGTCAAAAGCTCATGCATTGCAGCGTCGCATTGCTCGTCCGAGAGAGAAGGGTCCACCAGGCGCGCAGCAAAACGGGGAACGATGTCCCGAATCGGAACCTCCCATGGTTGTCGGCGGGCATGAGGGCGGTTGCAAGCCATGATCGAAAAAGTTCTCTGAAGATGAGAGAATAAAAGCTCGGCCCTGAACTATATATAGACCCAAACACAAAAGATTTTGTGCACAATGGAATTATTTCCAAGACCCGGGAAATCAAAATCTTGGAAATACAAGTTCGACTTGGAAAAGGGGAGATGAAAAGATATCTCAGGTGAAGCAACGCTTCAGATCCTCTGCGCTGGGCGCAACTTGCCACGTGTCTGGCGCAACGCGCCGAGCGCAGCGCGCCGAGCGCAGCGCCCAGAAAGCGCACCCAATCAGAGCAAAGCTCTGTTCAAACGAAGCAACGCTTCAGTTGCGCTGCGCTCTGCGCTGCGCGACACGTGTCATGCGCTGGAGCATCTGCGCCAAACTGAATTAAGATTTTTATGAAATCTTTTCTGTTCTTTCCAGAACTAGAAGATTTTCTTCGGCCTTTGGATCAAAGATCTAGCGGTGGGAAAATTCCCAAAATCACTCAGGAAAGATCCTGTTAACAAATTCAACAGATTTGTGGTCACTATAAATAGGACCCTAAGCCTCAATTCAAAGGCATCAACAATTTTCTCGAAAAATCAAGAACTCTAAGCAGAGAAAACTCTGAGAAGATCTCAAGAAAAAGGTAAAGAACCTTCATGGATTAGAAGAAATTCCTTCTAATAGACCATTAGTCTAAAAAAAATAATATATAAGATCAATGATCTTTATATAAAAAGAAAACAGTGCTTTGCACTTCTTGTGAACCTTCGGTTCTTTAAAAACAAAATAATAATAAAAGAATAAAAGAATAGTGCTTTGCACTTTTATGAACCTCTGGTTCTTCGAATAAAGAAGAAATCTATTTTTCTTTGATCTAATTTAGATCAAGAACTTAAACAGTGCTTTGCACTTCCCTTTTTGAATCTAAAAAGATTCTTAGTGCTTTGCACTTCCAAGTTGCGCCGTTGCGCTCTTAAGAGAGCGCCACGTGTCGGCTATAAAACCACTTGCGCTAAGCGCCCTTAGGATAGAGCTTTGCTCTCTGGAATTGGCGCAACTCGCTGAGAGCGCGCCACGTGTCAGCAGCGCAACAGCGCAGCGCAACAGCGCAGCGCACTGCGCTTGCGCTCATCAGAGCACGACACGTGTCATCACCATATGGACTTGCGCTCATTACTTAGCGCAAAGCGCAGATGCATTAAAAAGGGCCAAGCCCAATTAAGAGAAGGCCTAACAGGCTCAATAAAGCGCAAATGCATTATTTTAAGGGGCAGAGCCCAAATCAAAACAGATGCTTTGCATCATTTATGAATGGGCAGAGCCCAAACAGAATATCCAGAATGCTATGCATTTTAAAAGGGGCAGAGCCCAAACAAAACAGATGCATTGCATCATTCATAAATGAGCAGAGCTCAGAATAAATTGATGCTCTGCAGAGCTTAAACAAAAAAATGGAAGAAATGCAATGCATTACTTAATAAAGATGTTGAACTGGACTTAGCCCAATCGTGGCAATAAGTCCTTAAATTAAATTGACTGAGCAAAATGGCTCTCCTAAGTCAATCTACGTCTGGTTCGAGGGTACATCTCCGAACTCCTTTGACATCCATCGTTGTAATTCCTCAACGACGTCAAAGAGGTGACGGGTCCCAACGACCACACATCCATATGGACTGCGGGGTCCTTAAACTCGTGGACCGAGACGTCCTTTAAATTAATATCGGACCGAAACGTCCCTAAACTAGCATTGGACCACTACGTCCTTAAACTGGCTACGGACCGGAACGTCCCTAAACTAATAATGGACCACCACGTCCCTAAAACTGGCGACGGACCGCCATGTCCCTAAACTGGCACAATAGGGCCCAAACGCTCTTTTGTTGGATCTAAACGGTCCCGTCTAAGTTGATCTTAACCCCAAATACGGTTAACGTGTCCTTAGACATTTAAATAAACGATAAAACTCCAAATCAATTTTGGTTCAAGGGTACATCTCTGAACTCCTCAGACGCCTGTCGTTGTAATCCCTCAACGACGTCAGAGAGGTGACGAGTCCCGACGGCCGGATAATTAAATCAATCATGATGTTAAGTTGATCTTAGCCTAAAACAAGACTAACGTATCCTTAACGAACGTTTAAGTCGATCTTAGTCGCAACGCAACTAATGTATCCTTAAACTAAAAACACCAAACCCAAATCTAAGTAAATACGGATTTGGACTAATCCACATCCTACGGGCGACGGCATTACTCAGTCTCCGTATACAATCCACGGGCAACCACGAACAAAACAAACACACACGACACGAAGTGAAATTCTGGAGAAGGAGAAAGTTGTTACCGCGACGCAGTAGCGTAATTAACTGCAGGTGCTTGCGCCTGCAGGGAAGAGCGTCCCCACAATCAAAAACCCCTCACCCTGAGGGGGAATCTGACGAAATCTGCTACATCGGCCGCATCCGTCTAAACCTCCGATACAAGGTGCCATAAATCAACTTGGCATCTTCGGAGAGGTGGACGGATCAAACCAAATAGCATCTGCCCCGAACCTCAGGCAACGGACGCGAAGTCCGGGCCGCCGTTCGGAGGGGAACAGTAACGTCGGCGGGAAACACGCGACGGACGCACGGTTCACGGATTGAACCCAAATGACGAACCAAAGGACCTCACGGGTCAGAGCACTCCGTGCTGTTGCAGAGGGCGTGATAGTGATGGGATCGACGGCGGTAGGGCGCCGGCGAGGAGGTTGCAGGCGACGGCTAGGACTGCTGGTTTGGACAAGGGAAAGAAAATGGAGAGGGAGAGGAGGTGGTCGAAGCTGGTGCGTGCAGGTGAAGAGGAGGTGCCGAAGGTAGCGCGGGTGACGACGACGAAGGTCGCCGACGATGTCTCCGGCCAAACAGAGAAGGCACGGGGGTTGTCCGGGGTTGCTGCGGTGGCGACGTGCACACGGGGAGAAGGAGGGGATATCGAGGTTGGTATGAGGAGGCGGAGGCGAGGGCAACGGTGGCGCTGACGCCGGCGTCGGAGCTGCGGTGGCGACGGGTGAAGGTGGCTAGGGTTTGCGCTGAGACTCGCTGGTTCTCTGGTTCCTGAGGAAATAACAGAGAAGAAAGATTTAAAAGGGAGGGGGAGAGAAAGAGGTTAGAGAGAGAGAGAGATTGAGGAGGTGGGGCCCACGAGGATTTCAAGCCTCGCGATTGGCTGAGACAAAATTTAGAGGTTTTAAAATATTCAAAAAAAAAAGATTTATTTAACAGTAAAATTAGTTTAGTTACGAAATATATTCGAAGGTTTTTAAATTATTAAAATTTGGGATTTTGGCGCCAAATAAAACATTTGCAAATCGCGCCCGGGTTGGGTCCAAAAATTTGAAATTTAAATAATAGAATTTTAAACGGGTTCCAAATTTCAAAATGAAATGTTTTATGATTAAAAAGCATACCCCCAAGTTGGACACCAGTACGCACGCGTAGTCGTCCAAACTCGCCCGTTTCACTGAACGGGACGAGAACTCGATGCACGGACGCTACCACGCGGCTAGGGGCGTCAAGTAGGCCAAGATGGATATTTTTAATTTTATTTTAGGTGCTAAAATTTGTTATATGCAGAAATGACTTTGCCAGATAAAATTTTACAGTAAGACCCAAACAAGCAAGATAAATGAAATGAGTAATATCTAACACTCAACCAGTAACAGAAAATAGTAGTATTGGGCTCGGGTGTTACACTGTCTAACCGCCACTGCCTCCAAGTGCTCGGGATTGCACCCAACTGCTACCTGTTTGCACGACTCCTTTGAGCCGTGGTAGGGTAGCAATCTAAGAACAGTGGGACACACTCGAGGCGAAGTAGCAGTGTCAAGTCTGCGGACTATGCTGTACTCATGTCACCTGGGAACTGTTCACTGACGACTGATATAAAACCAACCAACAGTTCCCTGTGAGTCCTGTCCGGTGTACCCGTAACCTAACGAGCACCTGCATACTATCTCCAGTACGACGTACTGACGGCTGTGGGACAAACCATCTCCCCAACTGGGATGAGAAACGTACACACTAGTCTACTCCGGAGTATCGATGCCCTGTCTCGATAATCCAACGACTAGGGACCTGAATAAGGATGTGTTTGTAGACTACACAGCCCCCACTAGTGTGACTGCCATCACAACGCTGGTAATCAAGCAAGATCCTAAGGGCTCTATCAATACGTATACTCACATATTAAGATAGAAAAACTAAGTAGCATACTACCATATTTAGCAAGACTGTTATATACATGTGAATATCCCAAGCTTTCATTAAGTAATATACAAACTAGTATGATACAATAATGGCCCCTAGGGCATATACACTAACAATATATACATATACGTATATATGTATACATGTATACAAATATATAACTTTAATGGAGGAAAGATGACATATGAGAGAATTTCCTCTTATGGCGTCGGAAAAATGCACACTCCGTGAATTTTTTCGACGATCGGCATACATCACCTCCATTTTTATCATCTAAGATGTGGATACACCAAATTTCATGTGATTATACCATTTTTCACCGTTAAAAAAGTTGATGCAAAATTAATGGTTTATCGACAATAGAACATTTTACAGTTCAACGGAAAAAAATAGTGGAATCACATGAGATTTGGTGTATACACATCTTAGATGATAACGATGATGATAATGGATGCCGATCATCGGAAGAAATGGCAGGGATTGTATTTTTTCGATGCCATATAAGGAAATCCCCTTGTATTGCCACTTTTTTCCATTATTCTCTCTTTATATATACTTTTCTCCATTAGCCTCTCTCTCTATATATATATACATATATATAACAAAATTTTACCACAGAAGATATGGAAAAAAAAGGAGTTTTAAGATTTTTAAAAATTTCAGGATTTCTTGTTTGCTTACCAAGAAAAAATATTAAAAAGCTGAAAAATGCCAAAATATTCGCAACTTAATCTTCATATATTTTACATATTAGGTAATAAATATGAGATATTAAAAAATTACAAATCATAGAAAAACCAAACTTTTAGTTTAATCTTTTAGATTAATGTTATTTTTCTTGAATTTGGACCATGGGCCTTGCTATTTTTTTATGAATATCATTTTAAGTGATCAGATGTGATAAGCCAGCAATTGATGGACTAACCACAAACTGAAAATTTTATATTATTTTCATAAAAAGAAAAACAAAAGAAGATTGTTAGTGGGTAGCAGACTTCTCGATTACGTACTTAAATTTCATTATGTCTGAACGTGGCCCACATATTAATCAGGCCCAAATTTTGTCTAAGCCCATTTAATCTAAATGCACGGACCTAAAAAAATTATTTAAGAAATTGTTTTTAATCCCTTCAATTCTAATGCAAAGAAGAGAAGAGGGTGGCGCACATGCAATTTTAATTAAAAGAGAGAATTATGAAAAAAGGGAAAAAAAACCCTTTACTCTTAGATATCGCATATCAAGACTTTTCAATCTAAAATATTGTGCAGCCTGAAAAACTACGGTACCCCTACCCAACACTTAGAAAAAATATTCAAATAAAAATATTGTAGCCAGAACAATTATAATCTCTACTAAACTATACGATAATTTTTACATATATTCAAATGCATTGAACATGCAAAGAAAAATACCAGCATCAATTAATTTTAAAGGTAAATAGCACAAAACACCGATGTAGCTTACCATCTATGACACTAAAACCCTTCAACTGATATATTAGCACAAACACCCCTTTTGGTAACCCTTGTAGTTTACCACCCTTCAACTAATTTATCAGCGCAACACCTATGCGCACTCATGTAGTTCACCACATGTGGCACTTATTCGTCTCTACAAAGACACCTTCTCTACCCATCTATCGAAACTCTAAATGTTGCTCAAATTCAATTCTAAACAACAAAAATTATAATCAATTTCGCATAATTTTTTCTTCAAGTTGAATTTGAGAAATTTTTAGGGTTACCATCGATGGGCGGAGGCCCGAGGTATTCTTATGTCAACAAAGGTATAAGCGTCACACAAGGTAAACAATGGGTGTTATGTACAACCAACCGCAAGTTTTAAATAGTCTAATTGTTAACGCTAAGACCATTTAGGCTATTATTTACATTCTTTCACTACTTGCTATAAAATTTAACTGAACTACAAATTCTAAATTTTCTGATATTAACTCTGAACCACATTAGTGTGATCAACACTTTCATTTGTTATTGTATTTAGTTGCATTAATCGAACTGAAGGTTAGTTTTTACAAAAAAATCCCCCCAAAAAATCGATCCTTTGGCAGAAAACCTCTCCAAAAGTTTCAAACCTCTAAAACCTACCATGCTCAAAAGTACTAATTGTGCTTCTAAAATAACGGTTTTTGACTTTGTATCAGAGATAATATAATTAATTAATGAAAATTATTGTTAATTATACTATTATTAATTTTAAATAACTATTAAATACATATTACGACGACCGATGGAGGTTGACGATGCATGGATGGCACGGTTTAGGGTTAAGGGATGGTGTGGGGAGGAGGAAGAGGAGGAGGACGACGAAGAAGTCAACGAAAAAGACAACGATGGGGAGGCCGGCAACAACTCCGATGGCGGGTGAAATGGGCCACGACAGTGATGGCGGCGGGTTAGATTAGAATTAGGGCTAGGGTTAGGTGTGGGGAAGTGAAGACGATGATCGGAGGGGAGAGAGGGTGACAACGATCATGGGGGTGAAGAGGGCGTTGAGTCGATGATTGTGGGTGTAGGCAATGCTGGTGACATCAACAAGGCTAGATTATGGGGGCGGTGAGGAGAAAACAAGAAGAGATGCTGAGGGCACGGCATGGGCAGCATGGACGGTTTCGGCAAAAGATGGTGCCGGCGACGGTGGCAAGGTTAAATTAGGGTTAGGTCAGGATGAGGATGACGCAGAAAATGGTATTTTGTTTTTTTTATTCTTTTTATGATATGATAACTTAAGTGACTGTGTTGACATGAAAGTAATGTGCCATCGATACTGCCAACATGATAAGAGTAGTTTTTTACAGATATGAAACTCCTAAAAATTTCCTCCCCAAACGCTACAACTTTTGTAAAGTCATATAAAGCACGAACTTAATTCATAGATAAGGAAATAAATACCCTAACTCAGATGCAGTCTCCATTTATTATTTATTTCCCTCTCAATCATGAACTACAAATTTATAAAAACTTTTTTCTTCAAAATAGTTCAGACACGAACTTAGACCTTAATATCATATATTTGATTCTAAATTGTGAATATAGCAAGCTTAGACTTGAAAAATAACATGAAATCTCAGCCTGTTGCTGGCCTAAAGTATCTTATACTTATTGAGATGTGATAATGGAATATAACATTTGGGTATTTCCTTGACTGAAAACTGCCTTGGGAAAAACAAAAAACTCATGAAGAGGATTAGTTTAACTTGATAATGCTAGATATGGATTGTTAAATCTCTACATGACACTTCGGCTTTAGGGCACACTTGGTAAGTGACGATCCGAAGGAAATCCTAGATTTATTTAAAATATCCGCATGCTCGATGCAGCAAGAAAGGAATTTCGGCGAAATGTGAATATCTTGGAATCTCATTTCCATCCAATATCAAGGTTTCAATATTTTTTTTGGAAGTCTCACACTCTGCACTGAACCGACTTTTTTTCAATCGTGCAACCATCAAGATCGCAAGTTGCCACCATTGATGTCTTCTTGCAATGGCCTTTGTATATATTATATTGACACGAACTATCAAATCATATAAAGGATAGTAATACAATGTTTCTCTGAAATCATATCATATACTAAGAATCAAATTCCCGAGAATGTGACTTTCCAAAAATATAAATCCACAAATCCCTTTGCACCTAAAATCTATATACCTAGAAACTCGACATTTACCTTGATCTTTCTCATGTTCTCCTTCTCCAGCCAATCTCGACTTTCGACCTGACGTCATCCCTTATCCCTAGTAGGTAAAAAGATATTCCATTCATATTACAGTATTGGTTGACGCTGCCTGGTAGTTCCACGTAAATGAATAAAAATGTACCAATTATTTTGTCACAAAATCTCAGATAATTCATGGTATTTTATACTGCAATTTTGTCTTCAATTTTATACAATTTTGAAGAAGAATATACTTATTTATTCTCATTTATCTCGCCTTTTACAAAAAGACCAAAGGAACATGTGGCAAAGGAGTAAAATTTTCATCTAGCTGAAAATGTAACATAATCTCACAAGGAATTCGTACAATATGAAGCCCTACGGTTCATAACACAGGAAATACACGAGCCAATCGTCTTTTATTTTGTGATGAAGGATTGGATTTGATCAATGCACATTTGCACTAATATTATCGGCTATATCATATTCGATTGACTACGAAGAAGACAACTTATAACATAATGATCAATCCTTGATGGGCTTAGTATTCTCTACAATGATAAAATCGGCACATGAGTACACTATTAAATCTAATGGTTTGGTTTATAACACAGAAATACACGAGCCAGTCGTTCTTGATTTTGTTGAAGGATTGGATTTTGATCAAATGCACGTACACACTATTTTTATCAATGCGGAATCCTAATCGATCAACTCTAATGAAAACAACTCAATAATTTTTTAGAACGGTTCTTAGAAGTCATAAAATTTAAACTAGAAAAATACATGAAATTACAGAATAAAGAAATTTACATAGAAATGACAAAAAAAAACACCAAGAGCACAAGAAGACAATATTTAATTAGTTTTCTTACCTCCATCATGAGAAGGCTCCTTCATGCTGCCCATGTGACCATGACAAATTTGAAAAACAAAAAGGGATAAATATATACATGTGCATATAGTATAAACTACCATTATATATAGTTATATACTCACATTGTCCATCTAATTTATGATTTCCTCGAAGGAAATTGGAAGGTTTCCATGTATGCCCATTGGAGGGAAGAAGTGAGGCTGCCAGAGCATGACCTAGCAAAAATTGACACTGTAAATATACAAACAAGTGAATTTGTTTTTTTTTTGTCAATCAAAGCTAGATCATGCTGGCAGCTTCACTCATTCCCCTAGGCACTTCCTCTCTCAACTTCATATGCATTGCTATTGCTTTTTCCCCCCTTGGAGACAGATGAGAAAACAAGTCCTAATAAATGTGTGTGTGTGTGGTGGGGGGGTGGGGGTGGCGGGGGGGGGGGGGGAAGACCCTAAAACCATGTGAACAAAAAGATCCAAACAAAGTAGAGGGAAGGAAGAGAAGAAGACCCTATGACATGTACGAAGAGAGATGCCCTTCAAACATAAAGATTAAAGAGAAATCAAAACCCTAGAATATATGCATGGTAAGCAATCAAAATTAGTAAAAATGGGAGGTTGAGATCTATAACAAAGACGGGGGGGGGGGGATGAATGGATTAATTGAGGCCTTGGTCAGGCAAAGACAAGAAATTGCAAAGCTTCTAACAATAAACATAAGGTTTAGTTTTTAAGATACTAGAACTCATGTAAGCCTCCTATTCTCCTTCAAAGGCTAAAAGCAATAGAGAACAGAAAACTTCAAGGAACCCTAATAGGCATATAAACAAAGGGAGAGCAAAGAGAGTGAATCAAATAGAAACTTTATTGAGTAAAAAAAAGAAAATTTTTCCAACAACGCCCATTGATATGCACAAGCAAACTTGCACAGAAAGTTCTCAAAAAAGAAACCAAAAACATGAAAACAACATATATGTGAAGAACAACATGAAGATTTGATCAATGAGAGGAAAATCACAAAAGGAGTTGAGGAAAACATGGTAGAGAAAATGAAAGGAAACAAAGAAGGAAAGCAACAAGAGGAGAAGAATAGAAATGAATTGAGGATGATGCTAGAGCTTCAATTTAAATTACCAACTGGTGAGATTGGTCAATATCAACAGATAGCTTGGGTTTGAACTTTGAACTGAAAAGCCATTAAAGTGACATATGAGTACGGTGTGAGAGAGAAAGAGAGAGAGAGAGAGAGAGAGAAGGGCTACATATGAATAGGGTGATGTAGGGATGCAGAGAATAGGGCGGCATCATGCAGGGGTGAGGGTTGAATGTGAAGGATGGGGGCAAGACATATATAGGGGTCGTACTCCATGTGAGAGATCTGCATGATGTAGATACTTTGTGTACAAAATATTTTACAAAGCCAGCCTAGTGCCTTTCTCTTCATTTTTGTTACAATATCGAGGACAACAAGTAGGTGCATATACAATTAATCTTTGTTGGCTGTTTGACAACTAGTATAGATGCATTATAAAGCTTTAAAGAACATTAAGTATTGCAATAGCTCTGGGTTGGTATGGATCTTTCTTTTCTGGGAAAAGTGAGGTATTTGATTCCAATAAGGAAAGTTGCCACCATATAATGTTTTTGAGGCAAATTCATGGATCAACCAAATACGCGTGTGTTGTATGCTTGTGTATGCTGAATGAGTGAATTTATCGTGCACATTGCTTAGGCTTACGGACCGGTTCCAAAAAAGAAAGATATAAAAAGGAACATTAAATATGAAGCCATAGTCTGTTTGACAACTTCAATAAAACCAAAGGAAGTCCAGCAAATTTGTATATAAAGATTCATATTTTTCTCGATGGCTGGACGGCATCTTGAAACATAAATTTGTATGAATACAAACCCTAACTGTTTTGGAAGCTCTTTTTCTAAGTTGAATATGATAAGCAGATAATAGAAACTGAATAAGATATAACCAAACATCTTGTTAAGGCAACACTTTTTGGGGATCGGTTTAGGGTCTCTTCACTATTATCTATAGTGGAGAGACCACTTGTATTAATCTCACCATCCATTGTTGATAGATGGCCAGATACAAAATTTATCACCCCATCCAATCATCAATGAATGATGAGATTCGTGTTTTTTTTAGTGGAGAGACCCCAAACGAGACGGACTCCTTTTGTATGTCCATCACCCAAACATCTTGTCATCACCCTAAACCAAACCCCTTTTTATAACCCTTGGCCGTAACTATTCTATTTCATGAAACCATGATAGGTTTTTTCTCTCTTTCATCCGTTTTGAGTAGTATTTTTCTAGCCGTCTGAGTCTACCCATCTCTAAGGGAAACACATGAATCATTTATAATCTCCATATTCTATTAACATAGAGTGTTCTATCTAATTATATATTAAATAAATAGACAGGTAGTTAGGGTCATGAAAGAGGCGAATCAAGGTTTAGGTGAATCAAGGTTTAGGTTATTCGTGTTCGTTTATTTATTCAAACGAGCTTAAGAACATGTTTAAGCTCTCGTTTATCTGTCGATCAAGCCGGAGCCAAGCTCTTACCAAGCCCAAACTAAGCCTCGAGTTTTTCCAAGCCTATCTAAAATCTACAAAACTAGCACCAAAAAAATTACGAGTAAACGAAAAATCATATCGATGTTCGGTAAATATTTGAAGTTATTAATTATCTAAATTCTTCAATAATGTAGTATAACAATATTTGACTCAATATATTTATTAATCTCAAGTTAACATCAATGGCGTAATAATTATGATCAAGCTATAAGAATGAGTAATCATTTTATTATCACCAGTGAATACCAAATAAGATCCAACTATATCAGTCTTGAACGAGCCGAGCTCGAGCTTGCCGTGTTTGTATTTTGTTTGTTTGTTTCAAGAAATTTAGATTTTTGTTCAAGCTCGGCTCGTTTTTGTTGTCAAATGAGCTTGAAACCAGCCGAGATATGATATGAGATTTGAGAGTTTTTAACTGCCTTACATGTGGTATTCCAAAAGCTAAAAAAATATATGATAGATCATAAGATCAAGGCCTGGGCCCTGTCTCCTAAGCTCTAAACCAAGCATATGTATCAACTAAAAACTAGTTGACCAAGACTTTTCAACATGATTCCTACAGAATTTGGATCCAATGCTGAACCAGCAGAATGCTTAAACCTATGCTCAATTAGCCTCACAAACTATATGACATGCGCATGCATTATAGGTTGAATTCACACCAAAAATAATTAGATTGGATTTGAACAAAAGGATGCAATGGAATGAAGAAGGTACCAACCACTTGGTCTATTGCTCATGCAAATTGAGAAATTAATTGTCCTTAATATGAATTTTCAAAATAATTTGAATGATCTCTCATTAGCTTTTTTGAATGATTAATGTGCACTATATTATTTACTCTTCTTCTTTTTACCTTTACCTTTTCCTTTTGTGTGTGTGCGTGGGGGGTGCGAGGGGGGCTCCTTATGAGAACATGATGTATACATTAATTTCCTACAATGAGAAATACACATGCATGGCATCATGCTATTCAATGGTTCACGTACAAGTTTGTTTTGCAAACACACGCATCTTTCAGATCAAAAAAGAAAAAGAAGAGTATAGACATAGATCGATGAATGGTGTGTTGCAGCTACATATCCGCTGCAGCAGGAAACTGGCATATATTTACTTGTTTAGAACAATAATAATTAATTCTCCAGGAAAACTTCATACTGTATTACTTCAAGCAATGCTTGTGCTTTCACATTGTATAATTGCATATATACCAGCACATGCATGGACATGAATTAGTATTGTTATCTAGTATGAAGTTTATTATAGAATAATTAACATTAAAGCCCGATTTGTTTCTTACACTTGGTTCTGGATCCAGTGATCTTAAATTTGACAGTGAAATAATTATCATTAGAATAAAGATTACTAGAAGATTGAGGCTTCTGAAGAATTTAATATTCAGGCATTTTGTTTGGTAGTGATTAATTTCATAGTACACCCTTAACTCATATTAATGCCCAATCAATTTGTTAGCCAGTTACAGTCCCATGCATGCCTAGACTTTTGACCATAAAAAGCCCTGGCTTCATATATAGAGTGGTCCTAACCCTAGCCCCCCTCCCTCTTTGAATAATGCTGCAGCATCAAAAAAGCCATTAAATACCAAGGGTTGAAGACACGTTTTATAATTTTTTTACTGCCATTTGTTTGTTTAGTTTTGGGGAGAGCGTCCGCATGGCTTGGCCATCTAATCGAGAAAGCTGAGTCGATCGAAGACAGTTGTAGAGACTTCTGGCGAATTAAAGGTTTTCATAAATGAATGATAGTTCCGGCTCTTTGGCTAATGCTATACCACCCAATGGTGTTGTTGGGATTGATAAGATGACACTTGTAATGATTTTAGTACAGCTGGTTCATAATAACTGTCTCGATTGCTTCATGTCGTATCTTAAGAAGCGATTTGCATAATAATAAAAAAAAAACAGATGTTTTTGATGCATTTTTTTTCAGCATAGCATGGCTGCTGTCCCTAGATTAGATAATTTTTTTAAGATATTCTGTTTAATTTGTATTTTCTAAAGGGTTGAACATCAACAAATGAAGTTTCGATAATAAAGTTCATATGTCTAGGAGATATGCTCATAAGATAAACAATTTTTCTCAATGGACAAAACAATTTCCTTGCATTATACACCTAAATTCACGAGTTTGAGAAAATTCTGGTATGAATTGTGCATAAAAAGTCCAAAAAGATTAGAGCCATTAATCATGTGAGAAAAAAAGTCAGGAGCTAGCCATATATTTTCATCAATTGCAATCAGATGATAAAATCAAGAAACGTATAGGGCATATTAAGAGTAGAGGGAATTCATTAATATTCGCAGCAAATTGATTTTGTGACTTGACGTCCAAATCTTAATCAATTTTAGAACTAAATGGATCTATGCTCAGCCACAGGCATTCGATCGGCCGCGGGTGATGGGGCCCTATGCTTTAAGTCATGGGCTCCATCTCACAAATTAAAGGCACAACCACAGGCAAAATGCTCGTCGCCGTGTGCACAGATACATTATAGGCTTATTTTCAATGTCCTACAACACACTTAGGAATTCATGTTACGACAAGTTAGATTTTTCCGAACCTGGAGATTTTCTTTACTGCTGACGCGGCTTTGAGTAGCTGTACCAAGAGTTTAACCATATCATCAACGGCGTCTGATGCAGCTTCTGCTCGTCAACGTTCAAACAAAGCTAAAGCCATGTTGTTTCATCTGATAAATAAAAAGATAAGATAACACACAGCTAAGCAACATATCCTTGGACAAATACTTTTCGCTATCACCTTCGTGTATTGATGATGATCTTCTTATGCCTGTAAGTTACACAAAGTAATGATACAAACCAAAAGGTAAAATACCCTCCATGGTTGGATATTACAATTATTATAGTGTTCTCGGGATTTCGCACCTTATAAATTTCTAGATCATTCGTCATCTAAACAACTAATCCTTTTTCTCATAAGAAATGGGATTAATTAGGTAAGAAGCCAGCATGAAATTTTGACAAAAGTATCATGAACACCTACCGGTTTGATATCAATCCTCATTAAATTTGTGCCAAATTTTTTGCCAAGAAAATATTGAGCGATTTGCCATAGTCAGAAACTAGCATTCGCGTCCTTCGAATTCTGAGAAGAGACCGAAAGAAGAGAAAATATGATCAATTTTATATAGGAGTTTACGTTCAACTCTAAGGTAAGTACAAAAATAAACTGAATGTGCTCCGGCTTCTAGTTTCAAGAAAAAACCATTGTCAAAGGAAGGATTATTCACTCAAGGTTTAATAATCTAATGACTTAATATGGAAAATCAGAAAAATTTGCTAGTGTATTATAGTCCATTAATTAACGCCCCAGACAAAGTAACAAAATTATAGTTCATGGCGCAACTAGAGATAGGGATAGATCTAAATGAATATGGATATAGACAATTAAGAATGATATGTTAATTATTAATTTGACCGAGAAGACAGTCCTTAATAAAGAGGAATGGAAGAAAATGATTCATATAACCGACACCAAATATTTGAGATGAAGGCTTATTGTTTTTTCTTTTTCTTTTTTTGACAAAAAAAGGTGGATAATTAAGCCACCAAATATCATTAAAAGTGTTGTTGTTGTTGTATTATAGTCCATTAAAAAAAGTAAGCTGATCAAGTTTCAATGTACCAAAACAATAAACAAGCGATATCAACGAGAGAAAAGAAAGGCTACAGTTACTTACCAAATTTTTACCCTGAGATAACTCGGGTAATTTTGAAACCACACAATGCAGAAAACAAAGCAAAATAATTCATGTTATTTTGAACTGGACTCTATAAGTCTCAGCTTCAGGTCAACAACTGTAAGAATTTTGAAGAGCGAGCAGTTCGTACAGAAGGCGCCACTAGGTTCTTCCTGCATCAAAGTTAACACTTAACAAGATCATAAAAATGGCAAAAATATTGACAAAGTTTTGCAACTGGCTGTAGCGAGCAAGATTATATCGACGACTGATGGAGCAAAGGCTTGATAAAGACCCCATTTCAATGACATTCCTAGTGTAGCTATGTCACTCGACATTGAGCTAAATTCTTGCTGCCTCGGATGAGAATATATTTCCTCCTATAAAAAAATAATTATATTTTCTACTATCAGATATCTTTGATTCTTTCCCCAGAAAGAAAGTTGATGTTTTATTTTTTGTCTCTACGCTGCTTCACTTTAGACATGTACATAACTATGATCCTAGTATCAACTTGAACAAAGCAGAAAGAGTGATATTAAAAATACTCAAAATCAACCTAATTTACCACTCTAATTTCCTTATCTGGGTCCAAAAGCAATGCTCATTAATTAACTAAGAAAAAGTATAATGAGGATCAAGCGGCTAAAAATCTATCTAATACAATAATGTTTCAACTATTCATCTTTCACTCATCAATGATATATACGAAAGGTTGATGTTTCAGATAATAGGTAGTAACAAACCCAAGATTCCCAAACTCAGTTACTACAAACTTCCAGTTTAAGATTCCAAGTCAAGCTCCTAAGAATCTAACAGACTCGGTCTCGTTTCCAGATAAATATCATGAAGTGATTCAACCAATAGTTTCGATGAACATCAATCTACTTCAAGCGTCTTTAACGATTAAAAAATTATAATAAGAGATCGCAGGCCCCCTGTGAATCCCCCGGTGACTGGGGTAAAACAGGTGGGGGTCCCGTTGGCGCATGCGGGACCCGCCCTCCAGTCCCCCATTCGTAGGGGACTTCGCAGGCCCCTTTTCCTCTTATAATAAATCAATAAATCACGAGGTTAAAGGAAAAACCAAATAATATATGTGATTCTACCAAAATTTAATAGCACAAAAATCTTATTAAGGAGCAAGAACAAGTATGTCCTGATTTAAAAATCAAGTCCGCTATTGTTATAAATCTCACCATTGTGCGCTTCAACTTCTAGGGGACAAAATAGCTACAAATTGCTAGTCTCGCTGCAATTAAACTAAAATAGCGATTTTTCTTTTTTCCCGAACGCAGCGCTCAATAGTTATTAACTCTCAAATACTTGTGGCAAGTAGACATGTTTCAACTTGAAACTAAATTCCTAAAGAACTCCCTCGATCCTTAATGTAAAGATCAGTAACATGTCAAAATTACATGTCGTGACATTATTTTTTGTTCCAGTAATCAATCATAAATTGGAAAACTTAACCTCAAAAATGCTATAAAACCCCGTTGAACAGTGATAAAACTTATGGTATTAATTATCTCAAAATTACATATTGTGACATTTTTTTTTGCACAGTGATAAACTTATGGTATTAGTTATCTCGATCATTAAAATTCATCAAAACATTAACGATTCAGTGAATAAGCGCAGAACCCCAAATAAAAGAGCGAACTTTACTGAAGAAATGAATGGGTTAAACTCCATACCTAATTGAGAAATCGATTCGATGACAAAAAACTCCCAAATCTTCCATGAATCATCGATAATTGAATTCGCCTTCGGACTTGGAATCGGCGGTGGATCGAGCGGAGGTGGCGCCATCGAGAATCGCATGAAGAGAGATTCTTGGGGTTTAGGGTTAGGATTTTGGGAATTAGGGTAGAACTCAAGATTATGAATTTTTGACCGTAGAATTTTGTGAAAATTTAAAATGAAACGTAGATTAGGATTCGCTTAATAAAATTTTAAATTACGCTAAAATACCCATAACTGCTACGGTGTTTAACTTAAAATACTTTTATAATAGCAAAATACCTTATGTCATGGTATTTTAGTGAAATAAATTCCTTTAGAAACCATAGTTTAATGTATCTTATTGTAATTGAAAAATCAAGGCATATTAGTAAAAATCGTGATAGTTAAGGGTATATACTAGTGTATTTAAACTTTGATTAGCAATAACCAAATGTTTGTTGATGTGCATGTGATATAATACAATTAATGGCCTATTTGATGAAAGTTGAGAACAAAGAAGTTCTCACTTCCCTCCTTTTTATACTAAAATTTGTAGGGGAAGTGTACTTCACTTTCTTAACATATCATTTTTTGTCTTTCGGACGGCATGTTTGGCAATTGGAAAGTGGAATGAAAAGAAAGCGAGAAGAAAATATTCTTTCTTGTTTGTTTTGATAAAAAAAATGGGGGGAAATCTGAGATGGCACTTATGTAGTGATGATGCTCAATATTGAGAACTCCTCCAGATCACGACACGTGGCAGATGACGTATCTCAAGGCTTACGAGAAAAGAGTAAGAACGGTACGTTGAAGGCGTGTCCCGAGCCTTCCTCCCGAGAATGTTTTCGATCCTCGGTGGCCTTCCAGACCACTCCTATGCTCGTCTTCCAAATAATCATTGGCTCATCTCCGAGCTCTCCTGCACGCTGAGCTTCCTCAGCCCTCCCAGCTCGTCCCCGAGCTATCACAGAACCAAGCTTGCTTGGCCTCCCGCTCGCCTCCGAGCCTCCCGCCGAGCTCAGCTTCCTCGGTCTCATCGACCGACCCAGAGCGCAGGTCATCAGCGTCCCGGACATGGCCCCGCGAATCTCACCATACGCGAGATATCCGCCGCCCCACGATCCCGCGTTCTACGCCATCGCGTTTCCCCGTTAACGGACGTATCTCGCCATTAATGGAGGATCCCACCATTTGTGCAGACGCGGCTCCAAGGGCGTAACAGCCGGCGTAAATCTCGTGCCCGCCAGCCCATGGCTGCCACTATATAAACTCCCTCTTAGACGACTCAGATAAGACAATTATTATCCAATAGGCCGCTACTCTGTCCAAATACCTCAACTAACTTGATCGTTGGAGGGTCCACGGTGGTACAACCACCCTGGGACTTCATTGCAGGTAGCTAGGCTTCATTCCAAATCAAGCCCACCGAGATCCACACGCTTCAGGAGGCAACCCTCAAATCCAATCTCAGCCATCCATCGACGCTCGCTACAGATCAACGGAAGACAACATCTGAAGAAGATCCAGACCTCCATCAGTTGGCGCCGTCTGTGTGAAATTTGAAAATTCAACTCAACGAAAGTTAATCTTCCGATCTCGGAGTTATGGCGAGTGATCATCGCGATGACCCAGCACTAGCCGCCGCCCTCCTCACAACGGGGTCGTGGACGGATCTCCTCCTCCTCCGAACGCCATTCACGCACTGTCTGCGCGAATAGATCGGCTCGCGTTCGTCGTGGATGCGCCTGTGCGTGTCCAAACGGCGGGACAAACTCCCCAAGCCGCCGCTTCCTCATCTTAAGAGCGACACATAAGGAGAGAAGACATTGCCCGCGCCGGCATATCCAAGCACCGCCTCGCTATCTCCGGCGGCCACAGATCTTCCGTGGCGACCAATTCGATGACCCGCTGGATGCCTCAGAGCTTCACACCGAGGTCTCACGAAAGAGCACCCCTGTAACGTTCTAAAAATTCTATTAGGTTAATTATGTATTAATTATTGATAATACGCATTTTCCATAAAAACCAGGATATATTTATTTTTCTACATGAGCTTAAATATACCTATTTTAATTATGTAATTGCTAGTATTGATATTTAATTAGTCACCTATTAATTGCTAGTTTACATAAATATTTTCCTTAATTATTTATTTATAATTATTATTTTAATCATACATTTATACCCTAATTAGTGTTAATTACAAATTAGTTTTGGTTAACTACAAGTTTTGTGCACCATGACTCAATTAAACCAAAATATAATATGTTGTTAAAATGAAGAAAAAAAGTTGGTCATGGTTCTAGAAATTTAAAGAAAACTTAATAGTAAACAAAATAAATAAAAAAGTGAAATAAGGTATGGCGCGTATTGACTTGAGCATGGTGTGTGATGTTGTGGAGGTAAGTTTACCCAAATCTTCACTCTCCCCTCTCTCTCTCCATTCGGCAACAGCCCCCTCCCCTCATTTTTCCTCTCTCTCACTTGCAAAACACCTCATTTCCTCACTCAAAAATCCACAAAATCAACACTAATTTCTAATTTAATCCTCAACAAAAATCCCTTGTTCAATCTAGCATGGTTCTTTGGATCAAGTCTACATTTTTGTTGCAAGTTTGGATCTTTTCCAAACCATTGTGAGGTATAAATCTTAATCTAATTATTACTTTGTTAATTATTGCTTTAAATCTAATTTTAATTAGGTGTTAATATAGTTTAATTTCATGTTTTAAATATTAAAGAGAAGGGTTTGAGATTAAGTTCAAATTTACATCACTAAATTATGTTAGCATGTGTAGATTAACATCTAAAAACCTTGCAAAATCTAATCTAGATGTTAACTTGCTAATCTTTGCTCTTAAATGTCCTAATTAAATTTTCATGCAAACTAATTTCATAATTGGTGTGTGTTCCCTTCCGAAAGGCGGCGCACAAGACTGCGAAGTCCTGACGCTGAGATTCGGGGCAGATACTATTTGGTTTTATCCGTCCACCTCTCCGAAAATACCAAGTTGATTTATGGCACCATATATCGGAGGTTTAGACGGATGCGGCCGATGTAGCAGACTTCGTCAGATACCCCCTCGCTTGAGGGGTTTTTGATTGTGGGGACACTCTTCCCTGCAGGCGCAAGCCCCTGCAGTTAATTACGCTACCGCATCGTGGCAACAACTTTCTCCTTTTCCAGAATTTCACTTCGTGTCGTGTGTGTTTGTTTTGTTTGTGGTTGCCCGTGGATTGTATACGGAGAATAAGCGATGCCGTCGCCCATAGGACGTGGATTAGTCCAAATCCGTATTTACTTAGATTTGGGTTTGGTGTTTTGATTTAAGAATACGTTAGCCGTATTTAGGCTAAGACCGACTTAAACGTTTGTTAAGGATACGTTAGTTTGATTTGAGACTAAGATCAACTTAACGGGATCGTTTTGGATCCGACAAAAGAGCATTTGGGGACTCTATTGTTCCAGTTTAGGGACGTGGTGGTCCATATTCCAGTTTAAGGACGTGGTGGTCCATAGGTAGTTTAAGGACGCTTAAGTCCGTGAGTTTAAGGACCCCACAGTCCGTGTTTTAGTTTAAGGACGCGTAAGTCCGCGGGTTTAAAGATCCCACAATCCGTCTTTTGGTTTAAGGACGCTTAAGTCCATGAGTTTAAGGACCCCACAGTCCGTGTTGATGTGTGGTTATCGGGACCCGTCACCTCTCTGACGTCGTTGAAGGATTACAATGATAGGAGTCAAAGGAGTTCGGAGATGTACCCTTGAACCGGTCGTAAATTGATTTAAGAGAGCAGCTGTGCTCAGTCAATTTAATTTGAGGACTTACGGCCATGATTGGGCTAAGTCCAGTTGAAAAATATTAAACGCTTTTATTTATTTTTGGTCTATTAGACCGTGTTAGGGCTTTACCCACATTTAAATAATGCATTGCATTACTTTTTATTTTTTTGTTTGGGCTCTGCCCATAAAGGATGCAGAGCATCAATTTTACTTGGGCTCTGCCCTTTATAAATGATGCAGAGCATCAATTTTATTTGGGCTTTGCCCTTTTATTGCTTTGCAATTTATTTTGGCCTGCTAGGTCTTTTTGACTTGGGCCTGGCCCTTTAGCAAAAGAAATGCATTGCATTTGTCAGGCGCTTTGCGCCAACCAAAGAGCACAAGCGCTTGTGGTGATGACACGTGTCATGCAAGCGCAGTGCGCTGCGCCTGTGCGCTGCGCTTGCGCTGCTGACACGTGGCGCGCTGTGGTGAGTCGCGCCAGTTTCAGAGAGCAAGGCTCTATTTCAAAGGCGCATAGCGCAAATGGTTCAGATGCTGACACGTGGCGTTCTCTGGTGGCTTGCGCCAACCCAAGAGCGCAACAACGCAGTTTTGCAAGTGCAAGGCACTATTAACTTGATAATCTTTTAGATTCCAGAACCAATGGTTCATAAAAGAAGTGCAAAGCACTGCTTGGTTTCTTGATCTAATTTAGATCAAAGAAAACAAGTGTTTCTTATTTTTGTTGATCACAGAGAACCCATGGTTCATAAGTGCAAAACACTATTATTATTTTTTTGTTTTTTTTATTGAAGATCATTGATCTTGTTCTTAGATCAATGATCTATTAGAAGAAATTCTTCTATCTAAAAGATGTTTTACCTTTTTTCTTCTTGAAATTTCTCAGAGTTCTCTCTATTTGAAATTTTTGATTTCTCACAAAATATTGATGCCTTTGATTTGGGGTCTAGGGGCCTTTATATAGTGCCCACAAATTTGTTAAAGAGATCTTTCTCTGAGTGATTTGGGGAATTTTCTCCACCGTTGGATCTTTGATCCAAGGGCTTCTGTTGTACAGAAGGCAATCTTCTTATTTTAATAAGAACAGAAAGATCTTACTGAATTTTAATTCTGTTTGGCGCAAACGTCCCAGCGCTTGACACGTGTCGCGCAGCGCAACTGCGCTGACACGTGTCGCGTAGCGCATGGCGCGGCGCATCTGCGCTGACACGTGTCGCGCAGCGCATCTGAAGCGTTGCTTCCTTTAATTTTGTTTTAAATAGAGTTTTGCTCTGATTGGGCGCGCTGCCTTGGGCGCTGCGCTGATGTATCAGCTTTTGACACGTGGCGCGTTGCGCGCAACGCAAAGAATCTGAAGCGTTGCTTCGAATTTTGAAATTCAAACAGAGCTTTGCTCTGATTTGGGGAAACAAATGCCCCCCCACCGTTGCGCTCACATGGCGTGCACGTGAGAGCAGCGGTGGCAAGCTCCTGACCGTTGGATCAACAGGTGAGCTGAAGGGGCGCAAACGTCTTATAAATAGGACCTATGGCCCTTTAGAAAACTTCACCATTTTCTAGATTTCGATTTCCAGAGCTTTGCTCTCACTTAAGAATTTCAGAGCTTTGCTCTTGTCTTCAGAACTCTAGAGCTTTGCTCTAATTTCCCAAAGTTAGAAAAATTTTAGGTAAAAATTAATCTTTGATTAAATTAATTTTAATTATTCAACAGAGCTTTGCTCTCATATATCTTCTGATCTAAAGAAATCCCCTTTGGGGTTTCACCAACAGAGCTTTGCTCTCACGAATCCATAGATCTACAGAGATCTTGTTCATGGGTTTTAACCCATGAGCAGAGCTTTGCTCATGGATCAAAAATAGATCTTTTTGATCTAAAAGTGAAGAATTCCTAAGAGTCTTCAAAAATTTTAATTTCTTTAGGAGTTTAAATAGATTTTCTCATCATCATCACAGAGCTAGGCTCTTTTAAGGAATTTTATTCTCCTGAGACCAGAGTTTGACAAGTGTCACTCTGTGACAGAGGTTTGCTCTGAAAGAGGAGATTTTCTCCTTGTCTCTAGGGATTTTTTTTATTATTAATGGGAATATTTTCTTAGGGACCAACTGACAATCTCATCCAATGATGGTTTTGTCTTTTTAACTGACGTGTTATCATCCAGATTTTGTGGGCCCCCCTTCGGTCTCCCACCCACTGCACTGCTGTGTGGTGTAATTAATTAATTTTAATTTAATTAATTAATTAGTGAATTTTTTTTTAAACACCAAGCGTTGGAATTACAACACTAACGGCTAATTTCTGTTCACTTGCAGCGATCATGTCTCTCGATACCTCATTCCCGTTTGCTCGATCGGAGGAAGGGTTCCCTGAAGCGCCCTTGGACCGCGAAGTCTTAGCCATGATTAAGGACCACGACCCGGAGTATAAGTGTCTCCACCTTTAGGGGTCGTGGTACAATCAGATCATTATGGATCGACGCAGCTTCACATGCGCAGTACCGTCAGAACCCATCACGGCGATTCATTACGCCAGCCCACCCCCGGTGCAGTATGCCGTGGAGATGGTTGATTGGACATCGAAGGGCTTTCTTCATCCGGCCATAGATGCAATCCCGGTCCAGCGTCCTATGGTTTTGGATATTCCGGGACGCCGTATCTGTCAAGGCGAGGCTAGACCTTGGGGGCAATCATACAACATAGGTCTGATCCCCCGCCACCCGATCGGCTGCCTGCCGTGGGCTCGGTATATCCTGATGGCGAAGAAGTCGCAGTTGATAAGATTAGGATTGTATACCACGGTTTATGTCTCCCTCTTCCAGTATCCTACGCTTCCCACCTGGTGGTTCAAGGCTTTCTTGGAGCAGTGGAACATTCTCACTCATACTTTCCTCGCGATGGATCGGGAAGTGTCGATTTCTCTGGAGGAGTTCACAGAAGTCTCTGGTTTACCGGTTATAGGGGAGCACTATGAGGAGTTGCTTCCGACAGACGAGTATGTCTTCGGGGCCAAGCCGGCGGTAAGGGGCCTCACGCCGGAGAATGCTGTTCAACACCAATTCCCAAGTCTGATCAAGGTGTTGAATATCTACGAGGCTCTTTTCATTGAGCGTGGGAGCCGCGGAGTCAGTTTTGAGGATTTCATCGCTCGGTTCCTTCACCCAAGCGTCCTCTCGGCAGAAGATGCCAAGTTTGCAACCCTTGAGGACCCTTTCGGTTTAGGTTTGGATAACCTACCGGCGAAGGAAATAGACCAAAAGGGTTTTTTCCTTCCTAACTCTCCGGCTATGTCTTTTGCGGAAGTTGCGGCTCCTGGGATGGACGAGGAGACCTTCTTCTTAGGATTTCTTGGGCTATGGCTGAGTTGGTTTGCGCTCCCAATGCATTCTCGCCATATGCGGCCCTCTGTCTTTTACCCTGCTCACCGGATGACCATCGGGGTAAAAGTGACCGTTGGGATAGCCGGCTTGGCACACTTGCATCACGGCCTCAGTCGAGCGGCGGATGCTAATGAGCCTGGGGTGCTGCACGTGATCTTCCCGATGCACTACTTCGTATCGTGGCTCGAGCTATATACATCGGGTGTTTTCGGCATGCATAAAAGGCCATCGTTCTACGACAGGTGCAGCTTCCCTCGTATCATACAGTTGATTGGCGCATCAATTGTGAGTCCATCGCCACGAAATGCCAGGGGTTTACTCCTTCGCCCCACACCGTTGGAGCCGGTGTGTCTTTCGTCGACAAGGTGTTGACTATTGGAAAGGCGTCTACCACTGCAATGCGGCCATTGCAAGACACTTTCAAGGATGGAGCTTCAGTTTTAACGGCCCGGGAGACCCTCCACTTATATTCTATCAGACCGGGCTTCTTGGTGTTTAGGCAGAACGGGGCGGCGATTTTCATGAGATATAACTCGCATCGTTTCGCCCAACAGCTGAGCTACAATCAAGGGGTACTGTTGGAGGCTTTCTTATTGGAACCTGCTGCGACCGAAGAAGGGATGGAGAGCGCACTGCATCATTTCATGCGTCTAAACACGGGCTCCCACTTTTTTATCAGTGAGCCGGCTTGCGCCCCACGACTCCTCAGGGTATATACAGAATGGTACAGTCATTCGACGGGAGCCGTTATAAAGGAGGAAAGGCGATTGCTGGTCGACCATAAGGGTGCGCCTCCGGGTAGCGACCGCAATGCTCCTTTAGTGCCAAGGACCCCAGTAATTGCCCCTCTAAAAGATGCTAGAGCCGGGCCACCGCGTGTGCAAAGTCCTCCACACGGATTGCCGCTCCCCGATATTGCGGATGCACCTCCAGCGCCCTGTGCTCCAGTGGAGACAGTGATTGTAGCCTCGCCGGAATCTGGCGTGGGTGCGGACATCGGGACCCGCCGTCCCAAGGTGGCTGCTAAGCGTAAGTCGATCCCGCGTGCACCTAGGGTTGGCGGGCAGAAGAAAAAGAAGTCGCTCTTCACCGCAGACGTCGCATTCGGTCAGGAACCTCACGCTCCCTATGGTGAGGGCCTGAGTGAATATGGGACTAACGAGGGATTAGTCATGCCGCCGGATGACACAGACTTGGAGGCCGCCCTCGAAACTTCAGCGTGGTTGGCAAGGCGTGACGCATGGCTGGCTAAGCTTGCGGAATCAGGTAATCACTGGCCGCATTTTTTATTGCATCATATCTTTATTATTGCCTTTGACTAATATTTTTCCTTCTTTTCTTCCAACAGGCATCGCCACTGAAGAAGCCATTGCCGCTTCCCTCGAGACCTTCTGTCACATCCCGCTTCCCAAAATACGGAATACGAGGGGTTGACAAGGCCAGCCATGCTCCTACGGTCAAGGAAATGTCCTGCCGTAGTCACACTTCGGCTTCTAACTTTAAGTGGTAAACAGTAAATAATGCGCAGGTAATGAAAAGTGCAGTAACTGAAACAAAACAATATAAAGAACTGACCTGATGGGAAACAAAAGGGTATAACTCTGGATAGCAAATCAAGATGTCCGTGATGTACGTCTAGTCCTGGTCCAGGCTAAATCCTCTCCTCACACTGAGCATGCATACTCAGATAGTCAGAGCGACACAATAGCAATATAATATATAAATCCAAGTGACAACTCTAACAGTGATAATAAATATATATAACAGTAAATCAATGACGGTATAGGTATGAACATGCAGTAATCGAAGAAGTGTCTAATAGAGCAGGTGAACAGTATAGCAGTAAAAGAATATGCCAGGTATGTCAACACAGTAAGTAATGTATATCAATGCCATTATCCCTATCAGTCTCTAAGTCTCACTGTACAGGTCACTAAGCCTATCGTCGGTCCAAGTGTGAGAGTCATCCACTCGCGAGTGTCCTCCACCTAAGGGTAGAACCCAAGGGTAAGGGACCACGGGCCCAACATGTAACTCACGGTAATAATCATGTACCCTGTAAATCTCCATATATCTCCATATATATAAGCCGGCATGGGACTCCCGAGATTCTGTTGAACTCACACTCAAACTACCCCACACCCCGTGGTCTACATCAAACGCTAACCATAACCTCAATACCAGTCGGTCTGTGACAAGTCTGCACGAGAACTGGAGACAGGATCTCCATCAAGCACGTCCCGACTAATACCCAAGATAAATGGCAGTGTCTGGTGCCTTATCTGTGACACCCATGCAAGAGCTTCCATAAGTGTCCCATACCACTTATAGTCACACGTACACGCGTCCCATAGACGTCGATAATGCAATAGAATAATAAGGTTCACTGATTGTGTACAAGTACGTGCCACTTCCACTTATTCACTCATGCACTAACACTACGTACTTGCCACAATCATCACTAATACCTAACACTGGGTAATGCACATGATCACTAGGTTATCAATGCAGTGACATATGTATGATATGATGAGGAAACAGTATGAAAACATAATTAAGATGTTATAGAACAGTATTCTACCACTTGCACAATTTATCCTATATCATACGTGTACAGTTTAACGAAACGATGAACGGGGAATAAATATTATGTTCAATTATCTATCCAGCGAATTTAGTCTTACGCCAATCGGGTTTCAGGATCACTAGTTATGACCATTTCATTTTAAGCGTTCACGGCTGGAAAACCGGTTTCAGAATCGGAAGTCCGTTTCGCAACGCATTTTAATCCCAGTTGGGATCAGAATTTAGCAACGCTACAGTTGAATGAAATCTAGGGTTTTCAGTAAGGTTTTCAACGCAATAGACGGATTCTCAATCGCATAGTACGTCAGGATATATACACTGTTCAATATTAATATGTCAATTCTGATTCTGTTGTGACTGTTATACGTCCTCATCCTTTAAATTACAGATTAAATAGCAACCGATGACGAAACAGAATGAAACCACTTGTGTTATCTAGCTAACTGATTCACCTTTAATAAAATGCGGAGTTCCGCAGTCTACGAGTTAAGAAAACAGGGTGGTACTCATTATGGGACAGCACACAGTAAACAGAGTCGCTCTGGACTGCAGTCCAGAGTCGCACTCCGATCCAAATATTGTCACAGTTTAAGTGCAGAAACAATTAGAAACTTGCATAGGGTTATAGTTCGTCGAGTCGTATTCGATTTGAGCCCTCGAACGCATCATTCCAGTATGTATATAATTTATGGTGATTTTAACGGTTTTCAGGTACAAGAAAATTCCAGTTTTACAGGTATACTTGGGGGTATACATTTTTATCGTTAACAATCGTATTTTCCAATGAGATTTACACACTAGGTTCACTACCCTACGGGCCAGACCACGCAATTGAGTTCCGTCAAATCAGGTGAGGATTTCCAAAGGGATCATGCATCGAACAGTTACGCCGTATAGTTTAACGGAAAAGTAAAACATGGAATCTATACGATTGTACTTTGTAATTAATATAAAGTAGCATGTAGCAAGTAGGGGACTTGCCTGGAGACGTTCTGATGATGCACGGCAGCGGCAGCGGCAGCGGCGATCTCTGTAGGTGCTCGACGAAATGCCGGGGCTCGACTAGGCTTGGGTTTGCGTCGCAGCCTTGCTGTTGATGCGTGGATGCTCGACTGTGTTGGGTTGTCGATGGAGGAGAGGTGATAAGGAGTTGATGGGGTGAGAGAGAGAGAGAGCTCGGAGAGAGAGAGAGAGAGAGAGAGAGATTTTAGAATTTGAAAGAGAGAGAGAAACAGAGATATTGAGAGGGGGAGAGATTGCAGAGAGAGAGAAGAGTTGCGGAGAGAGAGACACAGAGAGAGAGGAGTGTAGAGAGAGAGAGAAGTGTAGAGGACAGAGAGAGAGAGTGAGAAAGAGAGAGGGAGAGAACAGAGAGATTGAAAGGGCAGAGAGAGAGAGAGATTGAGAGAGGAGGTCGGGTGAGGGAGCTGAAGGGGGAAAGAAGGTGAGGAGGTGCTTGGTCGAGTGAGGCTGTTGGCGATGTGGAGGAGGTCGTGTTGGTGCTCAGGCGTGTCCAGCGGCAAGGGGATGCCGGCGTTGATGGAGGCAGTGGGTTGGGTGTGCAGGGGTGCTCGGCAGGGGTACTTGATTGATTGAGTGGAGTGGTGAGGGGTGTTGTTGGTGGAGGAGGAGTGTGCGAGGGGGAGTACGAGGTGGTGGGGTCATCGCCGTCGTCGAGGGAAGCGGGTGAGGCTCGGTGGTAGAGGGTGTGCAGTGGGTCGTGAGAGGGTGGTGAATGAGATGGGAGTTTTGAGAAAAGAGAGGAGTGAGGGTGTCGACAAGGAGAGGTCGAGGGCACGTGTCGTGGGGTAACGCCCAAGCGAGCATGGGCGTGGGCGTGGGCGAAGGAGGTGGGTCGAGCGAGCGGGAAGGGCGGAAGTAGCCGTTGGGGAAGATAGGGGCGAAGCGGGTCGGGTCAGGTGAAGGCGCGGGTGTAGGTTGAAGTAAGTTGGGCCGGGCCGCGATTAAAATAAAAGAATTGTAAGGAATTGGGAAAGAGGGCCGGGCCAGAGAAAGAATTAAAAGAATTTGGTGAAAAAGGAGGGAGTGGGCCGCAGGGAATTAATAAAATGAGGGAAAGAAAGGGCCAGGCCAGAGAAACAAAAATCAAAGAATAAATAAGAAAAAGGAAGGGGGCCGGGGCTTAAAGAAATAAAATGGGGGAAAAATGGGCTGGGGTTTTTTGGAAAGGAAATAAGTTTATAAAAGAAGATGGGCTGAGGGAATTAGTTGAAAAATAAGATGTAATAGGGTTTGGGTTTTAGGGTTTTATTGATAAAAGGAAAATGGGGGGTTTTAAAGTATTTAAAATGGTTTATAGCTATAAATAAATAAATTTGTAATTAACCCTTCTTATAAAAATATGAATATTGGTGTATAAAAGAACCGGGTATTACACCTTCCAAGAGGAGGAACGCCTTAGAGCGTCTTTAGGCCTTAGTAAGTTTCAATTCATCAAGTTTTCATTTTCCCTGGGTTATGGTCAATCTAACCTCTCCCTTTTTATCGCAGAAACCTCAATGTTGTTCCCGCCAAGTAACGCAAATGTTCTGCCAGCTGCCGATGTTCCTGCTTCTTCTGGGCTACCGCAGGAGGTTCGTCTTGAAAAGCCTAAGAGAGATGCCTTAAAGGCTCTGGAGGCGTCTCTGAATGAGGACGACGACGCTTCGATGAAGGAAGCGTCAAAGAGGTCCATCGCGATAGCTCGGGAGGAAAGGAAGCTGTCGAGGCGCGAAGCAAAGGCACGCATGGCTGCCTTGGCCATTGGAGCGGGCCCAAGCACCGTTCCTCGTGCCGACACCCCGTCAGAAGAGCCCCCGGTCGCCCTGTCTACAGCTCATAAACAGGCGATCCGCGCCAATAGGGAGGCTAACGACAAGTCCACCTCAGGTAATACTTTTTTCAGAATTTTGTTGTAAGAATTATAAAGCCGTCGGTTCTTATATATTATATCTTGTAGGGCCAAGCCCAACTGAGGGGGAGGCGGAGACTGTCGAACCTGAGGGGCGAAGGGAAGAGGCATTGGTCGAGCCCGAGCCGGTGGCGGATGACACAGCTGGGATTGCTGGGCCCGAGAGAGTGGCTGACGAACTGGTCATGTCCACTATGCCTAAGCAAGCGGTTGTTGCTGAGCCCGAGGTAGCAGCGGGCAGAGTGCCTGAGGCCGATGACCTCGCGGTGACGGTGGATGAGACAACCGTGACTGCTGAACCCGAGGGAGTAGCGGGTGAGGTAGCCATGATTCCTGAGGACGAGCCAACCGCTCCTTCTCAGGAATCTGGCAATGCTCCAGTCATAGCCCTCCCCGCCTATGGTCCCCCGCCGTCTCCCGGTCTCGCGAGCACGACAATGGTTCCCATTGAGTCGGGTGATGAGGCCACGAGCGGTGGCCTCATGTCGATGGAGGAGGGAGTCGCCTCCGTTTCGGCCGGCAGCTCATCAGGTAAATCCCAAGTTACTGTCCTCTTTATCCTACAATCCTTTCTGACAAGTTCACATTTGTTCGTAATGCAGGTGCAGCCAGTGCCAATGCCCCATTGCTCGAGGGAGCGCCTTCAACTACTGCCTTGGCGGTGGTCACCTCTCAGCCTTCTCTCATACCATCGAAGATGTTGGAAGGTATGGGTTTGCAACTTATTAATCTTATCTTTCAGACGTATAATTTGTGTATTAAAGTCATACTGTTGTGCCTTTCAGGAGTGCTTTTTGACCATCTTTATCAGGTGTTGCTCCCACACTTCTCCTTCCATCTGAACTCGCTTATTCCTCTGGTGGCGCTGGTGAGTATAGTTTCCCATTGCTATCTTTCTTTTTCGTTGATGAGATTACTTCTAACTTGTTTTTTGTCCCGACTGCAGTGCTACAAATCGAAGGAGGGGATGAAAGATCGGCTGCACCACCGACCCTTCCGGCCTTGCCACCTGCCTCAGCTGGTACAACGACTATCACATTGATAACTCCCCCCTTTTCTATTTACTGAACCGTTATCTGACCACATATTGTTTCTTTTCAGCTGTCGTTCCGGTCTCGGCGCCCTTCGAGCCTCGGATCATAATGCCGGCGGGCCTTTTCCTGAGACGTCCGTCCTCGAAGGGCGCCGCGAATAGTCTGCGCATGTTGAGCGACTACGTCAAGGAACTCGACGTCGAGACTCCTATATCTGTTGCAGACTTCGCTACGGCGGTTAACCCGATGCTGGTGATACTCGTGAACTTCCATGACGAGGGCATCATCACGTCTTGGGTTAACCATTGCAGGGAGATCGAGGCTCGCCTGCATCAGCTGGAGTCGATGCGTCCCGCTCTCGAGACCTTAGCCGCCAGCAATCAAAGAGCAGCGTGGATTGAGCAGAGCGCTTCTTACTTCTGCCATCTCGAACAAGAAGTAACTTCAAGGCGTAAGGAGCGTGGTGAGACTTCGAGCAAATCTTCCCAACTTCATGCTCGGGTGGAGGCCAACGCTGCACGGGTGAAGGTTATCTTTGAGGGCCTTCTGCAATGCCTCTCCGAAGGGTTATCACTGAGGCAACAGCTTGACGTTGTCGAGCGGGATGCACCTAACCAGGAAGCAGCCCAGCAGGAGGCTGAGGAGCAACTTTCATCCTTTTTGCAGCAACGGGCCCAGGTGGAAGCGGAAGTGGCCGCGGCAGCCACTCAGGAGGAGGCGCAGAAGGAAGTGCGAGAGCAGCTTGCGGATTTGTTAAAGACACTTCCTCCTCAGTAGCTATCTCTCTTTGTATCGTTTGTACTTGTAAATAAAAAAATGTATATATATATATATATATATTTTTATTCTTTAACACAATGTATCCTGTACTCAATCAAGTTTATGAATAAAAGATACACATTCTTTGTAATGTCTTGTGTCATTTCTCCGCCTTTTCTTTCTTTTATTATCAGGATGCCACCTTAGTAAACATGGTTGACAGATAATTAGAGCAAGCATCTTGATTTCCTCAAGAAATAGCGATGGCTTAGGCCGCAGGTTCAGATCTGCCGCCTAATACTTTTTAACTCTATGAGCCGTGAGGGTCTCATAGAGACTTTTCTCCCTACGGATCGAGAGGATCTCGTAGGTGTGTTTTCTCCTTAGGAATCGTGAGGATTTCTAAGTGTGTTTTCTCTTATAAGTCGTAAGGATCTTATAAGAGAATTTTCCCCTCTTACGAGTCGAGAGGACCCATAAGCGGTCGTTTTCCTCCTTTTCGAAATTCGACTTTAGAGAGTGAGACCCGTGAATAGTATGCAAGAGACCGTTCTAGACCGACTTGCAGGGTCCCATTGTTCAGGAAACAAGTTTTTAATCCCTGCTGCCTGAGGCTTCATCTTGCAAGTTGAGACGAATCGGGAATTTCTCGCGGAGACATTGGTTTCTCTGCGAGCCGACGCGAATCAGGAGGCTCTCATCAAGGACGCTTGTTTCCCTGAATTGAGGTATTTGCCAAGGATATTTGTTTCCCTGGTTTTGAAACGGATCGAGAATTTCCCACGGAGACACTGGTTTCTCTGTGAGTCGACGCGAATCAGGAGGCTCTCATCAAGGACGCTTGTTTCTTTGAATTGAGGTATTTGCCAAGGATATTTGTTTCCCTGGTGTTGAATGTAAGTCCACGTTGCCCACCCCGGTGCTTACGGGGAGGCGGAAAACATAATATAAAATTGGATTTTTAAAGACTTAGGCAACATGGACCTTGCTTGTGAGGATCTTTACTAAACTAAAGCTAGCTAAAGAAAACTAACAACTAGCTAAGTTGTAGAAAGGTTATACCTTGAGCTCGAACTCCTTCTCTCCTTGCTCGTCGGAATGGTAGAAAGGCCTCACCTTGCTTGTCTTCTTCCGTCAAAGAAGGATCCACCCGAAAGCCTCGACCTTTAGCTTCAACTCCAAGCTAGGAGTAACTAGAGTGCAAGAAATGCTAAGACTTGAACCCTAGAAGTGAGTAGAGAAGATCAAGTGAAGGTTTTTCTCAAGCTTTTATGTTTCTCAACACATGAGAGGGAGATAGCTTGAGGGAGAGGATGAGCAAGAGAGAGAAAAGATATGAGAGAATGAATTATTAGTGAGCCATTCTCACTAATATGTGTGTGTTATTTTAATTAATTAATTAGCAAGAAAATTGTCATGGTTTAATCAAGAGGTGACCATTATCATTTCACTTTTAATGCAAATTGTAAGGATCAAAGAGCATCTTCCAAATGAAATGATCATGGCCAACTTGTCAACATGGTCAACAAGTCAAAGAAGTCAAAATGTCAACAACAACAACCATGCACAATAATTAAGCTAATTATTAATTAACAATAATACACACAAAAACAATAGGGTTAATAAAATGACAATAGTCATTAACCCTAAACAAGGTCCTCTCCCTCAATCTCAAGCAACTGTGCATACGCACCCGCATTCGTGATCCGAGGAACACGAATACAATGAGAAAAACCAATCTCAAATCATATACTAGGATCCGGCTTAAACCAAAGCCCGCTAGTATAAACTGTCCGGACAGCAACCGTGCACAAGCGCGCGGATGCGAACGAACCCTGTCGCAAAACCATGCGACCTCTACTCGTTTTGCCTAAAGGCGAATAGCTCTCTGTGTGGGACTCTAAAGACTCGACACTACGCTGGCAGTGGGTTTAACCACAGACCGCAAGCGGCACTAGCTGTACGTAACGGTCCCCAGGTAGATGTCGATAAGAAGACTGACGAGGTGAACCCCATCTGCACTCCTACTGAGCCTGTATGTGACAGTCTCCGTACAGTCCGGTCTGTTCGTCTGATACATCGCATGGCGGGCCTAGGGGGGCGGTGAACGTCAGTCCCCTAATAGCGGTACAAGTCGTGTCGGAGTGTAGCCCAGAACACCCTGAGATAACACTGGAAGCCTACCAGTATATCTCGCTTGCCCTGGCCAGGGACTACTCGTGTAATGGCTCTCCTGGACACAGCGCGATGTCAACCCCCAATACCGGGAGAGACGAATCCTGTCTAACCGTCACTGCCTCCAAGTGCTTCGGGACTGCACCCAAAAACTACCTGTTTGCACGACTCCTCTGAGCCGTGGTAGGGTAGTAATCAAAGTGCAGTGGGAACACACTCGAGGCGAAGTGACAGTGTCAAGTCAGCGGACTAAGCTGTACTCATGTCACCTGGGAACTGATAACTGACGATAGGTATATTACCAACCAACAGTTCCCGACGAGTCCTGTCCAGTGTACTCGTAACCTAACGAGCACCCGCATACTATCCCAAGTACGACGTACTAACGGCTGTGGGACAGACCGTCTCCCACACTGGGATGAGAAGCGCATACGCTAGTCTACTCCGGAGTATCGATGCCCTGTCTCGATAGTCCAACGACCAGGGACCAGTATAAGGATGTGCTTATAGATTACCCAGCTCCCACGAGTGCGAGCGCCATCACAACGCTGGTAATCAAGCAAAGATCCTAAGGGCTCTACTAATATGTATACCTGCAATATGCTAAAAGAAACACATGCACATATTAAAGCAGAGACAAACCAAGTAGCATACTACCATTTCGAGCAAGATTGTATATACAACTGTGAATATCCTAAGCTTCCATTAAGTAATATACAAACTAGTATGATACAGTAATGGCCTCTAGGGCATATACACTAACAATCTCCCACTTGCACTAAGGCCATGTACTGGCGTATCGAAGACCTATCATCTCGATCAGCCGCTCGAACTGAGTCTGGGGCAAGGCCTTGGTGAATGGATCTGCTGTGTTATCCTCTGATGCAACTCTCCGGACCTCGATCTCCTGGCGATCCACAATCTCCCTGATCAGGTGATACCGCCTTAAGATGTGTCTGGATTTCTGATGGGACCTGGGTTCCTTCGCTAAAGCTATAGCCCCGTTGTTGTCGCAATACAGAGGTATTGGGTCAACAATGGACGGAACCACCTGAAGTTCTTTCAAGAACTTCCTCATCCAGACAGCTTCTTTTGCGGCATCAGATGCAGCGATGTATTCCGCTTCCATAGTCGAGTCAGCAACGGTTTCCTGTTTGGAACTCTTCCAACACACCGCCCCTCCATTGAGGGTAAAGACAAAACCCGACATGGACTTGGAATCATCCTTGTCACTCTGGAAGCTGGAGTCAGCAAAGGCCTCAATCTGCAGGTCTTTTCCGCCATACACCAAGAACATCTCCTTAGTCCTTCTCAGGTACTTGAGAATGTTCTTTACTGCTATCCAATGTTTCTCCCCAGGGTTTGACTGATACCTGCTTACCACACTCAGTGCATAAGCCACATCCGATCTGGTACACAACATCACATACATTATAGAGCCTACCGCAGAAGCGTAGGGTATAATAGACATGCGATCCCTCTCCAAATCAGTCTTGGGAGACATCTCTTTGGAGAGGGTGATCCCGTGACAAGCCGGTAGATTACCGCGCTTGGAATCTTCCATACTGAATCTCTTCAGTATGGTGTCGATGTACCTGGACTGTGAGAGTCCTAATATCCTCTTGGATCTGTCACGGTAGATCCGGATACCCAGAATGTATGAGGCATCACCCAGGTCTTTCATGGAGAACCTGTGTGACAAGAACCCCTTGACAGATTGTAGCATAGGAATGTCATTTCCTATTAAGAGAATGTCATCCACGTATAAAACGAGGAATACTACAGTTCTCGCTACAAATCTACAATGGATGCATGGTTCATCTGGATTTTTGATAAAGCCAAATTCTTTGACCGTCTCATCAAAGCAGATGTTCCAACTCCGCGATGCCTGCTTGAGTCCATAAATGGACTTGAGCAACTTGCACACCTTTCCGCTGCTCCCACCCTGAATGAAACCCTCTGGCTGGTCCATATAGACACACTCCTCTAAATGACCATTTAGAAAAGCTGTCTTTACGTCCATCTGCCAAATCTCATAATCGTGGAAAGCAGCGATGGCAAGAAGGATCCGAATGGATTTCAGCATAGCTACTAGAGAAAAGGTTTCGTCATAGTCCAAACCAGGTCGCTGACGAAAACCCTTTGCTACCAGTCTAGCTTTATAGGTCTCAACCTGTCCATCTACACCAATCTTCCTTTTGAAGATCCACTTGCATCCTACGGGTTTTACCCCGTCTGGAGCAATGTCCAACGTCCATACTTTGTTGGTGTACATGGACTCCATCTCGGTCCGCATTGCATCCAGCCATTTTACCGAGTCGACGCTCTGAATGGCTTGCTGGAAGCTAGTAGGCTCATCACAATCTAGGATGCAGTCCTCTCTATCCCCGTCAATGAGAAAACCGTAGTATCTCTCGGGCGGATGAGACTGCCTACTACTCCTGCGGAGTGGCATAGGAATGTCCTGTTCTTTCGAACCTTCTGGTTCCTCTAAGCTTTCAGTAATGGTTTGTGGTTCTGGAATTTCTTCCAGTTCTACTGCGCTCCCGCTTATCTGATTTTCTAAAAACTCAGTTTCCAAGAAGCGGGCATGACGAGAAACAAGGACTTTTTGCTCCTCTGCGTAATAGAAGAGATACCCCTTGGAGTTCTTTGGGTATCCCACAAACTTGCACTGTACTGAGCGTGCCTCGAGCTTGTCCGCATGCTGCTTTTTTACAAAAGCTGGACATCCCCATGTCTTAAAAGATTTAAGACAGGGTTTCTTCCCACTCCACATCTGATATGGTGTGGTAGGCACTGTTTTAGTAGGAACTTGGTTCAAGAGATGTGCAGCTGTTTCCAGTGCATAACCCCAGAAAGATCGCGGTAACTCAGCCTTACTCATCATGGACCGTACCATATCCAATAGGGTTCGGTTCCGTCTCTCCGATACACCGTTGTGTTGCGGAGTGTATGGAGGAGTAAGCTGAGAGAGAATTCCATTCTCTTTTAAATAATTCAGGAACTCGGCACTTAAGTATTCTCCACCTCGATCCGATCTTAGAATCTTGATACTTTTGCCGGTCTGTTTCTCCACTTCATTCTTATATTCCTGGAACTTTTCAAAGGCCTCGGACTTATGTTTCATTAAGAAGACATAACCGTACCTTGAAAAATCATCCGTAAAAGTAATGAAGTAAGAGTAACCGCTTCGCGCATGTGTAGACATTGGACCGCACACGTCGCTGTGTACGAGTCCCAAGAGCTCGCTCGCTCTTTCTCCGTGTCCAGTGAACGGAGCCTTTGTCATCTTTCCCATGAGACAAGATTCACAAGTGGCATAAGACTGATACTCGAACGGATCCAAGCATCCTTCTTTATGTAACTTAGTCAACCGTGTCTCATTGATGTGACCCAGTCTACAATGCCATAAGAAAGCCTGATTAATATCTGGAGACTTTCTTTTGTGTGTATTCTGGATATTGAAAACCTGTGGTTGGTTTAAAACGTAAATACCGTTGTTTAATGTACCTGACCCAATCAAAACTTGATTAAGGTGAATGTTCACTACATTACTTACAAATGCAAATTCATAACCTTCTTTAGATAATAAAGATACTGAAATGATATTACAGGTTGCATTTGGTACATAATAACAACTACGCAAAACCAAAAAGTGTCCATCTGATAATCCCAGGTGATAGTCCCCCACGGCCTCTGCATCCATGCTAGCACCGTTCGCAACTCTGAGGGTCATGTCACCTGCCTTCAAAACTCTACACTTTCTCAACGCCTGCAAAGAATTACAGATATGAGATCCTGATCCGGTATCCAATACCCAGGATGTAGAGTTTATTGATAGACAGTTTTCAATAACATACACACCTGAAGCTGAAGCTGCAACTCGCTTCAAATCCTGTGTTCTGGCTTTCCAAGCCTTGCAATCTTGTTTCCAGTGACCACTTTTATGACAATAGAAGCATTCTTCCTTCCCCACCATCTTCCCCGCTACTTTTGTTGCTTTACCCTTTCCCTTCGTATCCACTTTACCGACACCGCCTCTTGGTTTGGCGGGGGCTTTCTTCTTCTTGCCCTTGGCTTTCGCCCTGGACCTAGAAGAGGAAGATCCTCCTACAAACAAAGTGGATGTCTCCCTACCCTTCTGTAGGGTGCCCTCAGCAGTCCTCAACATGTTCAGAAGTTCGGCAAGTTCAACCTCCTTTCCTTGCATGTTGAAGTTAAGAACGAACTGGGCGTAAGTGGAAGGAAGGGACTGGAGAATCAAATCGGTATAGAGTTCATTCTCCAACGTGGTCCCAAGGTCCGCGAGCTCCTCTATGTAGCCGATCATCTTAAGCACGTGGTCCGCTACCGATGATCCGACGGCCAACCTTGCCGAAAAAAGCTTCTTCGACACTTCGTATCTAGCGATACGAGACTGCTCTCCATACAGTTCTTTTGTATGGAGAAATATGGACTCTAGGTCCATATTCTCATGCCTCCTCTGATGTTCGTTGTCCATCGAGGCTAGTACGAGGCATCTGGCCCTCGCGCAATCTATCTCCCATGTCTTACGGATTTCTACATCCGCGACGCTGGAGGTGGGACCTGGGACAGGGGGAGCTTTGGTGGTAAGTATATACCCCAGCTTGTCATAAGTGATAGCCATCTTGACATTCCTGAGCCAATCTTTGTAGTTTGGCCCTGTCAATATATTTTTATCTAACAGAAACTTAAGTCCAGTCATGTTGAATGGTCGCTGCAATTAGGAGAGAGAAAAGAAACACTTTAGCATGATGCTCTTGCAAGTTTAGAGTGGTTTTTAGTTTGTCTAAACTGGATGGCTCCCACTGTTTCTCGAATCCCTTCTCAAACCGTAAAGAAAAGGATTAGCCGGGATCATTCTCACCGTACAATACTTGCTTAACCGTTCAGCCAGGCCAGTGTCGGTACTTCGAGGGAGGTTTTCCAACGCTTTCGCGAAGTTCCTTAATTAAGTAACCTCTTTTCCCTGTGGGCGTAGCCCCGCTAACACCTTTCTAGGCACCTACTAGGTTTATAGCATTGATCGTTAAGTGAGAGTTTTCCCGAGGAGTAGCATATACTCACAGTAGGATCGGGATCCAAATATCATCGCGTGACAAAACCGAAGGAATCCTACCAGAATCATCACACTCCAAATGGTATGCAACGCTAGCAAGTTTCAGTACTTATGAAACTCCCGATGTGGATTTTTGCCCCATGCTCTTATGACCTTGACTAAGGCCAACAAATCATAAGTCACATGTCAAGTTCTACCCGTCGTTATCCAGGTTAATTTGAACCCACCCGTATCCACCCTTGACTATGGCCAACAAGGCAATACGACTGTCTCAAACCAACGCATTCTATCTATGCAACATATGAATACCCACCAGCTACCAAACACTGTGCCTTGACTAAGGCCAACAAACACAGCTTGAATACCGTTGAATATTCATATGAAACGACGGAGGGCTACGGATGGTTTTGGCGAAACCGTGAACGTAGTGAACTTGATATAATCGATGGAACGAGATAGCTTTTAAAAGGAGTGGTTCAAGCTCCGCGTTTAAAAGTTTAGTTTTGAAAAGAACCGAGTGGTTTTCAAAGTGTTCCATTCGACTTTTACTTGGTTTATTTCTTGCATTAGTTCTTTTAATGCGTCCCATCATTTAATCCTACCATTGCAGAAAACAACCAAAATATGACGTACGCTTATGCCATTCGCATTCGCCACGGGGCCCCGTCATCACCCGTTAGGTTACTTAACTAACGACAGAGCGGGGGCTGGGCTAGCGCGGCTGTAAAACATAAGCAACGCCTAAATAGTTATTATATATAAATATATAGCAATGATAGACATTACAGATCACAGATGAATACATTGGATATACTAGGAATCCGCAATGCGTTCAAGCCTGCAACGCAAAGCGGATTACACGGTCGCGGTGAATAGCCAATACCCCACCCAAGACCCCTACGGGTGCGGCAAACTACCCGCCAAGCACCCGAAGCGAAGCAACCTCCCTCACCACCGTGAGTAGGCCACTCGGCACTTCGAGATACCCGGTAGTTTGTGCACCCCCTCCGTGGGTCTATCCTAGGAGCAAAAACAGTAAAAAGAATTATACAATGACGGCTACAACCCCGACCCGGTTGTGCGGCCATACAAAGAATATTATTACATCAATTTACATGTTACAAATGAATGAAAGAAAAACAACGCTCATCTCACATCCACCCCGGCCATTCACCCGCGACAATCCAATTCATTCATATCCACAAACCAATAACAATCACAGATCATGTATAACCCCGACTAATCGTCTTATAGCGATTAGCCGACGTTCAATACATGCAAGCATTACAGATATAACCGATGTAGTTAAAGTGTAGTGAAGTTCCGAAAAAATACGGATTTATAGGCCCCCAAAAGTAAATTTTAGTTCTGGAAAATCTGGGCACATATAATATATCCTAAAAATCCCAAAATCAACACAGACAGACACTGCACGAAAAACGATGCAGAGAAGACGACAAACCGCGGCGCTTCCGCGGCAGATGGCTACCTCGTGCGGCGGAAGCGCGGCGGTTTGAACGAATCACTGTACCGTATTTCGTGGGTGTTCATAAAAAACCCTGAGCCGAATTTACAAATATAAAGTTTTCCATTTTGAGCAGAAAAAATTTCAACAGAAACTAGGGTTTTTCAAAAGTTCGGTTTTTGGATTTTCGGTTTCGAAACTTCGTTACACTTCACTACCTAGCTAGTTTGAGTTTAGTTAGGCTCTGATACCACTGTAAGTCCACGTTGCCCACCCCGGTGCTTACGGGAAGGCGGAAAACATAATATAAAATTGGATTTTTAAAGACTTAGGCAACATGGACCTTGCTTGTGAGGATCTTTACTAAACTAAAGCTAGCTAAAGAAAACTAACAACTAGCTAAGTTGTAGAAAGGTTATACCTTGAGCTCGAACTCCTTCTCTCCTTGCTCGTCGGAATGGTAGAAAGGCCTCACCTTGCTTGTCTTCTTCCGTCAAAGAAGGATCCACCCGAAAGCCTCGACCTTTAGCTTCAACTCCAAGCTAGGAGTAACTAGAGTGCAAGAAATGCTAAGACTTGAACCCTAGAAGTGAGTAGAGAAGATCAAGTGAAGGTTTTTCTCAAGCTTTTATGTTTCTCAACACATGAGAGGGAGATAGCTTGAGGGAGAGGATGAGCAAGAGAGAGAAAAGATATGAGAGAATGAATTATTAGTGAGCCATTCTCACTAATATGTGTGTGTTATTTTAATTAATTAATTAGCAAGAAAATTGTCATGGTTTAATCAAGAGGTGACCATTATCATTTCACTTTTAATGCAAATTGCAAGGATCAAAGAGCATCTTCCAAATGAAATGATCATGGTCAACTTGTCAACATGGTCAACAAGTCAAAGAAGTCAAAATGTCAACAACAACAACCATGCACAATAATTAAGCTAATTATTAATTAACAATAATACACACAAAAACAATAGGGTTAATAAAATGACAATAGTCATTAACCCTAAACAAGGTCCTCTCCCTCAATCTCAAGCAACTGTGCATACGCACCCGCATTCGTGATCCGAGGAACACGAATACAATGAGAAAAACCAATCTCAAATCATATACTAGGATCCGGCTTAAACCAAAGCCCGCTAGTATAAACTGTCCGGACAGCAACCGTGCACAAGCGCGCGGATGCGAACGAACCCTGTCGCAAAACCATGCGACCTCTACTCGTTTTGCCTAAAGGCGAATAGCTCTCTGTGTGGGACTCTAAAGACTCGACACTACGCTGGCAGTGGGTTTAACCACAGACCGCAAGCGGCACTAGCTGTACGTAACGGTCCCCAGGTAGATGTCGATAAGAAGACTGACGAGGTGAACCCCATCTGCACTCCTACTGAGCCTGTATGTGACAGTCTCCGTACAGTCCGGTCTGTTCGTCTGATACATCGCATGGCGGGCCTAGGGGGGCGGTGAACGTCAGTCCCCTAATAGCGGTACAAGTCGTGTCGGAGTGTAGCCCAGAACACCCTGAGATAACACTGGAAGCCTACCAGTATATCTCGCTTGCCCTGGCCAGGGACTACTCGTGTAATGGCTCTCCTGGACACAGCGCGATGTCAACCCCCAATACCGGGAGAGACGAATCCTGTCTAACCGTCACTGCCTCCAAGTGCTTCGGGACTGCACCCAAAAACTACCTGTTTGCACGACTCCTCTGAGCCGTGGTAGGGTAGTAATCAAAGTGCAGTGGGAACACACTCGAGGCGAAGTGACAGTGTCAAGTCAGCGGACTAAGCTGTACTCATGTCACCTGGGAACTGATAACTGACGATAGGTATATTACCAACCAACAGTTCCCGACGAGTCCTGTCCAGTGTACTCGTAACCTAACGAGCACCCGCATACTATCCCAAGTACGACGTACTAACGGCTGTGGGACAGACCGTCTCCCACACTGGGATGAGAAGCGCATACGCTAGTCTACTCCGGAGTATCGATGCCCTGTCTCGATAGTCCAACGACCAGGGACCAGTATAAGGATGTGCTTATAGATTACCCAGCTCCCACGAGTGCGAGCGCCATCACAACGCTGGTAATCAAGCAAAGATCCTAAGGGCTCTACTAATATGTATACCTGCAATATGCTAAAAGAAACACATGCACATATTAAAGCAGAGACAAACCAAGTAGCATACTACCATTTCGAGCAAGATTGTATATACAACTGTGAATATCCTAAGCTTCCATTAAGTAATATACAAACTAGTATGATACAGTAATGGCCTCTAGGGCATATACACTAACATTGAAACGGATCGAGAATTTCCCACGGAGACGCTGGTTTCTCTGCGAGTCGACGCGAATCAGGAGGCTCTCATCAAGGACGTTTGTTTCCCTGAATTGAGGTATTTGCCAAGGATATTTGTTTCCCTGGTGTTGAAATGGATCGAGAATTTCCCACGGAGACACTGGTTTCTCTGCGAGTCGACGCGAATCAGGAGGCTCTCATCAAGGACGTTTATTTCCCTGAATTGAGGTATTTGCCAAGGATATTTGTTTCCCTGGTGTTGAAACGGATCGAGAATTTCCCACGGAGACACTGGTTTCTCTGCGAGTCGACGCGGATCAGGAAGCTCTCATCAAGGACGTTTGTTTCCCTGAATTGAGGTATTTGCCAAGGATATTTGTTTCCCTGGTGTTGAAACGGATCGAGAATTTCCCACGGAGACACTGGTTTCTCTGCGAGTCGACGCGAATCAGGATTTTCTTCGTCAAGGACGCTTGTTTCCTCGAGTCAAAGGATTTGCCGAAGACACTGATTTCTTCGGGGTTGGGATGAACCGTCGAGATTTGGCTTCGTTTTCTGGCGGAGCCTGTTGGGAAAGTATGGTTCTCTCTTTGTTTGCGCCCTTGGATTGTATACAGGGATCGATGTGATCTCAACTGTAGGGCTAAAGTTTTATCATTTTTTTTATTTCCGCGATGCTCTATCCTTTTAGCTTTTATATCGTGAAGGTCGCGATTGCCCAATCATTTCGGCTATTTTTCGTGGTGCCCAATCATTTCGGCTATTTATTTTATTTTTACTCGCTGCTTTTTATTGCGAGTTGCCCAATCATTTCGGCTATTTTGTATGCATACGTTTTTACTTGCTGCTTTTTATTGCAAATTGCCCTATCATTTCGGCTATTTCGTATGCATGTGCGGCCTACTGGCTTTTCACCGTCAACCTGAAATTAGACACCGATTTCAGCATCAGCACCGCTGCAACTGGGATATTGCCAGGAGCGAATCATCATTTTCCTCTGTCGATGTCGAACAAAGGTGGCTTAGCGAACAGGGTTAAGGTCCTGTCAACTAAGGCTTTTAACTTCATGAGCCGTAAGGGTCTCACAAAGGTATTTCTCCCTATAAGTCGTGAGGATCGTGTGGGTGTATTTTCTCCTTAGGAATCATGAGGATTCCTAAGTGTATGTTCCTCTGTAAGTCGTAAGGATCCTACAAGAGGGTTTTCTCCTTGTAAGTCGAGAGGACTTATAAGGGTTGTTCATCATACGCACATATCCCCAATCACGGATGAAACTTAGTTAGGGAAATGTTTATTCGCGCCCGTGGATTGTATACAAGGGTCAGTATTGAGCCACTTGTAGGGCAATATCGAAAGTTGTGGGGTTTTCTTAAGCACAGGTTTAGGTCTCTGTAACTTAAGACTTTCGAATCTTATGAGCCGTGAGGGTCCCATAAGAGAGTTCTTCTTACGAGTCGTGAGGATCTCGCAAGTGTATTTTCTCCTTAGGAATCGTGAGGATCCCTAAGTGTATTGCTCCCTTGTGAGTCATAAGGATCTCACGCGGGTGGTTTCTCCTTACAAGGTCGAGAGGACCCTATAAGTGTCCTTTAACGAGGTTGCGCCCTCTCAGGTTTTCACAAACACTCGCCGGTAGTCCTGCTGTTTTTACTCACGGAGCCCTTTCGGGTTTTCATCCGTGCCCATTTTGCTTGTGGACATACCGTTTTTTTAATTCTTTTTATATATTTATATATATATTTTTATTTATTTTTCTTTTTACGAGGTCGCGCCCTTTCGGGTTTTCACGAACACTCGCCGGTAGCCCTGCTGTTTTTACTCACGGAGCCCTTTCGGGTTTTCATCCGTGCCCATTTTGCTTATGGACATACTGTTTATTATATATATATTTTTATTTATATATATATATATATATATATTTATTTATCTCGTCAGCCTGAGGATGCTGCGGTAGTAGTTTAAAGACGTTTCGGTCCTTCATTAGTTTAAAGACGTTTCGATCCGCCATTAGTTTAAGGACGTTTCGGTCCACCATTAGTTTAAGGACGTTTCGGTCCGCCATTTGGTAAGGACGTTTCGGTCCGCCATTAATTTAAGGACGTTTCGGTCCGTCATGAAGAAGGCTGGCTACAGCTTATAAAGTTTGAGCTTAGGAAGATAGCGAGCGGACATAGTCGTCGTCATCTACCATTGACCTAGGAAGTAACTCGCCAAGCGTAGTATTTCTTTAGGAATCGGCCATTTATTGGCCGGTAAGGCCTTTCACCGTGCATATCCATAAGTAGATAGGCTCCACCTTGGTAGACCTTGTCTATGATGTACGGGCCTTCATAGTTCGGCTCAAATTTTCCTCGCTTGGCTCGATTGGGGATCATAGGTCTTTTGACCACTAGCACGAGTTCGCCTTGGCGGAATGTCCTCGGCCGGGTCAATCTTTCATATGAGCGCGTCATCTTTGCTTTATAGGCCTCCAGATTTTGTTGCGCTATGAGCCGGGTCTCATCAAGGGTATCGAGCTCCTCAAGCCGAAGGTGAGCATTTTCTTCATCTGTTAGCTCGTAGTGGACTGCCACTCGTAGAGAGGGTAACTCTATCTCGAGGGGGAGTACCGCTTCTGTACCGAAGACCAGCGCATATGGCGTTGTGTTTGCGGCTGTCTTGAACGTAGTTCGATACGCCCAAAGAGCTTCTTGCAGCTTCTTGTGCCAGTCCTTCTTATTTCGGGATACCGTTTTCTTCATGATCTTTGTCAAGGTTTTGTTGAAGGCTTCAGCTAGACCATTAGCTCGCGGATTATAAACCGAGGAATATCTCCAGTCTATATTGTGTTGCTGTGCGAAGCGACTGATATTGTGGCTTATGTAAGCTGGGCCGTTATCGGAGATGATCCGTCGCGGAGTTCCAAACCGATATAGGACGTGCGTCTTGAAGAAATGGAGGATATTCTCCGTCTTAACTTCCCTCAGCGGTACTGCCTCTGCCCATTTGGAGAAGTAGTCAGTCGTCGCCAAGATGAAACGATGTCCTCTGGACGATGCTGGTTCGATAGGGCCGACTATATCAGTTCCCCATATTTCGAACGACCAGCTAGCCACCGTTGGATGTAGTGGATTTGGATGCTGGTGGATGAATTCCCCATGAATTTGGCATGAGTGGCATTGCTTCGCATATTCGAGTCAGTCCTGGATCATCGTGGGCCAGTAGTAGCCCATCCGCTTGATCTTCAACTTCATCTTTGGGCCCGCTTGGTGAGAACCGCAGAGTCCGTCATGAACTTTCTGGACGAATCTTTTCGCTTCGTCAGGTCCCGGGCATCTCAACCACAAAGAATCAAACGACCTCTTGTACAGGGTATCATTGACAAAGGCGAAAGACAGAGATCGTTTCATAAGCTGATGTCTTGAGGACGCATCTTCGGGCATTCGGCGGTATTTGAAGTAGTCTATAAAGACTTCTCTCCAATCCTCGGTATTTTCCCGATCTTTTATTTGCAGGGTCGTCTGTTCAGTCGCTCTCTTCTCTTCGGGTGATTCCGGAGATATTTCTGCTGGGGCAAGCACCCGACGGCTTTGTACCACGATTCTTACATTATCGAGGTTCTCATCGGCCAGTTCCTTGGCGAGCTTGGCTAACGCGTCCGCTTTGCTGTTTTCCGCGCGCGGTATGTTTTCCAAAGTGTAGGAAGGAATTTGGGTCAACAATTGTTGCACTTTTTCGCCGTACTTCACCAATTCTGGTTTGCATATTTGGTAGTCGCCGTTTACTTGACTAACGACCAGTTGGGAATCTCCATATATGAGGAGGTTTTCAATTCCCATGTCGATGGCGATCTCAAGGCCTGCTATCAGAGCTTCGTATTCGGCTTCATTGTTTGTCCTTGGCTCTGTTAGGGAGAAGGCAAAACGCATTATCCCACCTTGTGGAGTTACAAAGATGAGTCTTACCCCCGATTTGATTATAGGGGTACTTTGTTTGCGCTTCTTCACGGAAGATGCTCCATCGAAATAAAGCTCACATCGGGTATCACCATCGTCGATCGCATCAAACGCATGTTCGTCTGGAAGATCGCAATTCAGAGGAGAATCGGCGGGTATCGGATGCTCAGCGAGGAAGTCAGCGATGGCCTGGCCTTTCACTGCCTTGAGAGGTTGATATGTTATCGAGAACTCCATCAAGAGCAGGGCCCATTTAGCGAGTCGTCCCGTCAATATGGCCTTCGACATCAAATATTTAAGGGGGTCCACCTTTGAAATGAGACGGACCTCATGCGCCAACGCATAGTGCCTGAGCTTTGTTATCGCGAAGATCAATGCCAGGCAGTGTTTTTCAATGGGGGAGTAGTTGCTTTCTGCCCCCAGCAGAACTCGACTTAAGTAGTAGAGTGCTCTTTCCTTCCCTTGATCGTTCTCTTGTGTCCATAATGTGCCTAAGGAGCCTTCGAGAGCGGTTGTATAAAGAATGAGGGGCTTTCCCTTGACCGGAGCAGCCAACACCGGCAGGTTCTGCAGGTATTGTTTGATCTCGTCTAGCACGCTTTGGCATTTTTGGTCCCAGACGAACGGGGTTCCCTTCTTCATCAGGTGGCTGTAAGGACGGCACTTTTCTGAAAGGTTGGCTATAAATCGCCGTATATACGCGAGCTTCCCTTGGAGAGACCGCAGCTGTTTGAGAGTCCTTGGCGGAGGCATTTCCATGATCGCCTTAATCTTTGATGGATCTATTTCAATACCTCGGTGTCGGACGATGAATCCCAGGAATTTGCCCGAGGAAACTCCGAATGCACACTTGAGAGGGTTCATCTTCAAGTTGTATTGCCGAAGGCGTTGAAATACGGTCTTCAAATGCTCGAGATGTTCCTCGTATGATTTGCTTTTAACCACGAGATCGTCGATATAGCATTCGACGATTTCGTGTATAAGGTCATCGAAGATCTTCGTCATGGCCCTTTGGTAGGTGGCACCGGCATTTTTTAAACCGAAGGGCATCACCTTGTAGCAGAATATACCCAAAGGAGTCCTGAAGGCGGTGTGCTTCTGGTCTTCAGGATGCATTTTTATCTGATTATATCCTGACGAGCCGTCCATGAAGGAGAAAATCTCGTGAGTGGACGTATTGTCTATCATCAGTTCGGTGACTGGCACTGGGAAATCGTCCTTCGGGCAAGCTTTATTAAGATCCCGGAAGTCTACGCATATGCGCACTGTCCCATTTTTCTTCATCACCGGGACGATGTTGGCGATCCATTCAGGGTATTGAACTTCCTGGATGAAGCCAGAGTCGATCAGCTTCTTGACCTCGGCATTGATACTCATCTCAAGCTCGAGCCGCATTCTTCTCGGCGCCTGTTTGACTGGCTTGACGTCCGGAGATATCGCCAATCTGTGCACGGCAATTTTTGGATCTAGTCCCAGCATTTCGGAATAGTTCCACGCGAAGCAATCTTTGTGCTGCATAAGCAGGTCTTTTAATGAACCCACCTTCTCTTCAGACAGTAGCTCACTAACAAATGTCGATCGCGGATCGTTCGCCGTTCCCAACTCAATTTTCTTAAGGTTATCTGCGGTGGTATGGATTCCATCTTCCAGCTCTTTTGGCGCTGGTGGGAATTCTGAGATTACCCCGTCGCTGCTGTTTTCGAAGCACCAGGGAAGGTCATCCATGTTCTCGGGCTCTTCTTTTGATATCGTTATCACGTGACAAGTACGAATTCGCTTCCAATCCCAATGTGGAACTGGTTCTTCTTCCGTGGCCTTGGGTTCGTGCTTCTGTGGCGCCGCTACCCTCTAGTTGTCGGATAGAGCGAACTTGCCAAGCTGATACTGATCTTCAACCCAATTCTTGAAGGTGAAGCAGTCCTCGAGAGGGTGCCCTATCACTCGGTGATAAGGGCAATAGTCCGGGTGAGAGACTTCGCCTGCTTGTTCGGGGTGTTTAGACTCCGGCAGTGTAAGCATCTGATGTTTTAAAGTGAGGCCAAGTATTTTCTTCGTCTTGTCCCGAGGAAAAGAGTATGCTCGACCCATTTTTCTCATGAGGGATAGATCGGAACCGCTTGGTTCCCGCTTGCATGGCCTTTTAGCCCCGCTTCGTTGCTATTGAGCGCCTTTTTCGCGTTTCAACTTGTTTCTGCCTTTGCGTCGGGCCTTCTTTATAACAGGTTGACAAGAAGCAGCATCTTCATCTTTCACAGCTTGTTGGAGAAGGCGTTGCGTTTTGGCTTTCTCGTAGATGACCATTTCGCGGTTATGATCGTCCCGGACTTTTTGACCCGCTTCCCTTATAAGCTTGTCCATTTGTTCTTCGAACGATGGACTGGGCTCTTTTGCATCTGGAACTTTCACTGGCTCAGGATTAGCGTCCTCCCATTGAGCATCCGCTTCTTCATCGAAGTCATATACGACGTAGCAACCGTTTAGTAGCTCTCGTTTCTTTGACTGGATGTATCCAAGTCCTTTTGTCTCCATTCTCCCATTAGGCAGTTTGCGTTGAGTCCCGGGAACGTTCCAGGCTTTGTCATAGAACTTGGCTTTTCGAACGGTCTGCTTGAAGGATATCCCCTAGCGTTTCAGCAGCTTTTTCAAACCTTCTGTATAATATCTGGGAAGACGGATAGGCTGAAGCCTGTCGAGCGTAGGATCCGCGCCATGCCAGATTTCTTTCTCCACTTTGGTTTCTTCAGAGTGGTAGAATATAATTGCTTTTTCGCTTTCTCGCCTGGGAGGGATATAGAACGTTTGTAGCTCTTCTACATTGTAAATATCAAGTGCATCCAGTTCTTTACGGTGTTTAAGCGGCACCATGGCGACTTGTAGACTTTACTCTTCGTCAGCGGACGTTTGTATTGAAGGTCGAGCAGGGAATACAACATGGACTTCATCTTCCGAGTCTCTACCAAAGATTAACGTAGGAGTAGATGGCCCTGGCTTGTTGTGTTGGGGCGGCCCCGAATAAATTATCTCCTCTTCCTCCTCGGTATCACTGCCGAAGACAGGGATGGTGGCGTTAGCTTTGTTTTCCGGCTTGTGACACCTTTCCGTGTCTTCGAAATCCGGTAAGAAGTACTTGGCATCTTCATATTTGCGGACCTCGTTCACGGAAAACGGATTCAGTTCTCCCGCCACGGTATACTCAAGACCATCCTTAGCGTATTTCATACACTGATGTTGTGTAGAAGGGATGACGTTGTACTCGTGTAACCATGGTCGGCCGAGCAGAGCATTGTAGCATGTCTTGGAGTCTATGACGTGGAACTTAATGTTCGTGACGAGTAGCCCAAAGCGTAGCGTCAGTATCACAGACCCAAGAGTTCTTGATGACTGGGAGTCAAACCCGGAGATGGTGATCTTGTCCCGAGCAAGGTGCTGGACGCTCATGCAGATTTCTTTTAACACCCGCACATTGAGGAGGTTAACGGAGGATCCATTGTCGATCAGGATTTTGCCTATCTTTATATCGTGGCAGTATCCTGAGACATAGAGGGGGCGATTGTGTTCACACGTCCCAAGGAGAAGGTCTTCATCACCAAAAGCAACATCGGCCGTGTGCACTTCCTCCAATTCATCCTTTATCTTTTCTTCAGCCAGGAAAGCTTGGAATTGTTCCGGATCTTGTAATGCCTTGATTAACAAATCTCTCGCCTCCTTTGATAGCAAAAGGGCGTCAAGAATGCTGAGCTGTGAGGGTAGCTTCCTCAGATGCCCTAAGACGTTGTAATCCACCTTATTCTTCTTTGGCGGGTCCTTGGCGCTTAGCTCCCCCAGAACTTGGTCATCTAAGACGATATCTTCAGAGACCTTTTCTTTCCCTTTATCTTTTCTGTTTGAGGGTCCGAGATTCTTTTCAGGCAGCGTCCGATTCCGCAGCCGAATATTTTCGCAAACCTTCGGCTCTTCTTCTTTTCCCAAAGTGGACTCTTTAAAGAGAGGGGAAAGTTCCAGCTCCTCATCAGAATCGCTCCCGAATGTAAGCACTTGTGACCCGCCGGTGTTAACCATGCGACAATCGCCGGTAGTTCTGTTGAGCTCTTCGGTCGTATTTTTCCGCTCCCGACGAGTTTTGCGCTTCTCCCGCTTAAAATGCTGTTGATGAGCAACATATCCTTGCCACCTTCTATTGAAAGCTTTGCACTCTTCAGTGGGATGCGAAATCTTCCGATGATATAAGCAATAAGAGGGGTGCATTTTCGCTTCACCAGTAATGTTCTCTTCGGAGGATGGTAGCTTCATGCCCATTGATATGGCCTTAGCAAACCTTTTCCTCATCTTGAATTGACTTTTGTCGGTAGTGGAGGTATTTTGCTCCAGCGGGATCGTCTCAGCTCTTTCATCAAGTCGCTGGCGCTTGGCCCTTTCAAATACAGCCGTCTCGCGTTCTCGATCAGCTTTACTTTTCAATCGAGCTTCGTTAAGGAATGCGTCAATTACTTCATCTGATGGCCCCAGAATTTTTGATTCAGGGTCTGCCCCCAGCGTTTCAGTACAAGGAGTCTCCTCATCGTCCATGAACGAATGGGAAATTACATGACAGCTCGCCACATATTCTTCAGATTCATCAGATGAACTTTCTCCCTCACCTTCCTCTTGAAAGACATGATTGAGGAACTCTTGGAATGTAATGGGAGTCCGTGCCTTCTGGTTGTATTCCTCCAGCGCGTCAATTTGTTTTTGCAAGTCCGTGCGCTTGTCGCCAGGCTTCACGGGCTTCTTTGATTTCTTTTTCTTTTTCTTCTTCTTTGAAGACTTCGACGGCTGGTCATGAATGCTTGGGCCACCACCATCGGTCTTTGGAGTTGTACGTGGCTTCAACATCCCCTCAATGACCTGTGGTTCCAACGGGTTCTTCCACCTAATCGCTGGACATGTCTGAAGATCGTTTAGCATCCTCTTTGTCTTGGCTGATAATACAACCTCCCAAGGAGCTTCTTCAACGACGGAGCATGTTGCCCCCGGCGTATTCATTCCCTTAGAAGTGTGGGGCTGTGGGGGATTCACCTTCCATTTGTCAGATAACGCGAACTTGCCCTGTCGGTACTGGTCTTCAAGCCAATTTTTGAAGACGTAGCAATCTTCGATCGGATGACCCAGTACTCGATGATAAGGACAGTAGTTGGGCTCATTGACATCATTTGGTTGCGACGGACGTTTTGGATCCGGCAGATTTATGAGTCAGTTGCGCAATGCCAGCTCGAATAACCTTCTTGTTTTATCTCGGAGAAACGAGTAAGTGTAAGTGCACGGCGGCGCCCCGGCCTCCATCCCGAGGCCAAATGCGGAAGCGATGGCTAACTTTAAATTTTCTTGAACCGGCACCACCGCGCACTAAAACCCGGATCGTACCATTAACTAGTCCTAGCTAACTACAAGATGGGAAAGAGAGATATACCGAGTGATCCGAGTCCTCCGGTCTTCTCGCCGTCCTCCCGATCTCCCGCGGAATGTCCGGTCTCCACCTCCTCGTCGGAAAAGGGCACCATGTCGCCTGGTTCTTTTACGGGCTCCCGCCTCTATACCGAGGCGACTCGGGCACGAAGCTGGCGAGTCGACGTGCCCAAGATTTGCTGTAGAATGAAGTGTAAACTTGTGTCTCATTTTGGGGCAGTGGAGGTTCCCAATTTGGTGGAGGAAATGATATAAGCTAATGGAGATTGATCTTGTGGGATTTTTGCCAAAGCAAAAACACAAAAACCCCACACCAAATGAAATGGGCAGCCCCTCCCCTATGTGGCCGGCCAAACATGATAGAGTGGAGAGAATGAGAGTGTGTATCCAAAAATGAGAGAGGCCATCCAATAATGCAAGAGGGAATCAAAAAGAAATCATGAAGGAACATGATCACAAACACATCCACACTCAACCACAACCATCATCAAACATGATGACTCCAAAAGTCAAGCAATGATGAAGTGAACAAGTCAAGGTCAACAAGAGCTATCATGATACAATAATATGCAAAGACCCCCTCCACAATTGCTTATTTGCACAAATGCAAATAAGCCCTCCTCCACCAATCTTCGGCCAATGAACGATACAAAGGAAATTGACCGAAACGGAAAGCAAACTGGCAACTCCAGAAAACTGGTCCCGTAATAAATTACAGGAAAACCCCGATACTGTGTATACACACCCGCATCTGTATTCCGACCGAAATACAAATGCAATGAGACAAAATCTACACTGTACTATACTAGGATCCGGCTTAAACCAAAACCGGCTAGTAATACCCGTTCGATCCTGATCCGTGCAATACCGTACGTATCTGATCGAACCCTGCCATATATCCATAGGGCCTTTAGTACAAACCGTCCGATCCTGATCCGTGCAATACCGCACGTATCTGATCGGACGCTGCCATATCTCCATACGGCCTCTACAGCTTTTCGCCCGAAAACTTGAGTAACTGAATGTGGGGGACTCTAAAGACTCGTCAACACCTTGGTTGTGGATTTAACCACTAGCACGTCAGAGGTATAAGCCAATACGTAACGGGCTACCAGGTATTGACCAAAAGGGACGTCGATGAGCGAACTCATCCTGACACCCTACTGAGCCTGTCAGTGACAATATCCGTACAGTCCGGTCCGTTCGTCTATGAGCATCGCATGGCGGGCCTAGGGGGTTGGTAAAAAGTCAGACCCCCAAAAGCGGTACAAGTCGTGTCGGAGTGTAGCCCAGAACACCCTGAGATACTACTGGAATACCTACCAGTAAATCTCCTGCCTCGGCCGAGGGCTTCGTGTAATGGCTCTCCTAGACACAGCGCGACCTCACCCCCAATACCGGGAGAGACGAACCCCTGAAGATCCGCTCACTGCCTCCATATGGCTCGGGACTGTACCCAACTAAAACCTGTTTGCACGTCTCCTTTGAGCGTGGTAGGGTAGTAATCAAAGTACAGTGGGAACTCACACGAGACAAATGACGATCCTTAGGTCGATGAACTAACCTGTACACATGTCACCAGGGAACTGCTATCTGACGTCAGGTATAAGACCAACTAGCATGTTCCCGGCGAGTCCTGTCCGGTGTACTCATAACCCAATGAGCACCTGTATACATCTTAGGTGAACTAACTGACACCAGTGGCTTGTGAGACCGGCCACCGCCCCTCGTCGGGGTCTCGACTGTATACACTAGTCTACTCTGGAGTATCGATGCCCTGTCTCGAAACTCCCACGACTAGGGACCTTTTAAGGATGTGCTTATAGACTGCCAGCTCTCACGTATATGATCGCCCTCATACTGCTGGTGGTCAAGCAAGAATCCTAGGGGCTCTACCAACGTGTAATAGCGACCTGTCAGGTCACCTAAAGCAGTACACGATGATAAAGATAAACCAGATAGCATACTATCATCTCGAGTAAGACTGTCCTACCGGGATAGGTCCTCCCTCAATCATTGCAATCACGTGCCTGTGATCCAATAATTGACTCTGAGGGCACTATCTCCAACAATCTCCCACTTGCACTCAAGGCTAATTATTGCGATGTCGCATACTCACAGCCCGTGTGATACCGAACACCCAACTCCTCTACTAGTCAGTCTCACAAATCCCGTTTGCGAAACTATTGCGTTTGAGAAATAGCCTCAGTGAGTGGATCCGCTTTGATGTTTCTTTCTTTGTCTCTCTATATCTCAAGTTCGCGGAGAAAGCCATCTCCCGAAATGAGCAATACCTGTCTTAGAATGTGCCTGGATGTCTGATGAGACCTAGCTCATAAATGAACTCCAAATCCAAACTTCTTAGACTGTATCGTCAACTGAACTTAATCAGTGTCCTGCGCCATGCCTCCCTCAGTATTGCCTTGGACCACCTGTCCAAAATACTGCCCCTCGTCAGAAGGAAAACTATAACTCTGACAACCTCCTTGTCGTCCATGTCATCTTGGAAGCCTGGAATGATAACTGTCTCCCGAAAGAGGCTGTCGTTATCATATCCCTTGAACATCCACTTATGTTCTAAAACTGCTTCCGACTGTTTCTCCAGGATAGGATCAATGTCAACTTATTGCATCTAGTGCAAGAACAACATCTGGTGCGGTACTTGACATCTCATGATTGACTCAATTGCCTGAGCAAGTGATTTGCCAATCATGCACATCCCTCTCCCCTTTAGTCTGTAAGACACCTTTAGAGAGGGTGACTCCATTACCTGCAGGTACACTACCGTGCCAGGAGTCGTCCATTCTAAATACTCTTAGAATGCTGTCTAAGTACCCTTAATTGGGAAACCACCCAAATCTAGATCTAAAACCATAGATCTAGTAACCAGTATGTCTGATATAATGTCCAAGTCCCATGTGGAGAAACCACTGTGTGACGACCAAAGTATAATCGATCGTAGTATAGGAATTTCTTTTCCTACTCCGTGTATGTCATCCAAATGACATTACACCCTACTACCTTCTCAACAGATCCATCCCCTATTCCGATGAAGTCAAACCTATGACTATCACATCAGAAATTGATGATCTTTCTCCGCTATATTTACTTTAGTCTATAAATAGACATAAGCTACCTGTCCACCAATGCTTCCGCTGCTCCCACTGACTACGACAACCCTCTGGCAGAGTCATATAGACGTACACTTCTAAAGCCAATTTAGAACGACGCTATACTCATCCTCCTGCCGGGTCTCATAGTCTGGAACAACAGCAATGGCAAGTGTGGGTAAACAAGAACCTCCCTGTCACCGTCCTTGAGGCTACCGGAGTACCTCTCGGGTGCCTGAGGTTACCCACCTTATCTGCGGAGTGGCCAATGGAATGTCAAGCTAGATTGAATCTTTAGGTTCCTATGAAATCTTCAGTAATCGTTTGTGGTTCTGGAATCACTTCCAGTTCTACCATACTCCCACTACTGTTTTTCTGAAAAAATCCATTTTTATTAAAACTGTGGCGAGTCTAGAACAATATCACTATTGATCTTCCAGATGGTAGAAAGTCAACCCTCGTCATAGTCTGGGTCAACCCACAAACAGCCATTACAGAAACGTGCCTTGAGTTGTCCAGTGTCTGGTTTTAATCATAAGCCGGACAACTCCCCGTACCTTAACATCGTTAAGATATGAACTGTTCTATATCCAATATAGAACCAGAGGCACTGATTTAATTGAACCAGATTCAAAACATGCAGCTGTCTCCAGTGCATGTCAACTAAATGGAAAGAGGCCGATCAGCGCTACTCAACTTAGGAATGCTTCCAATTATGAGTAACCTAAAAGAGAAGCAAGTTCTCTTAATCATTACTATCAACTGAACACCATACACAAGTATCTACATCTTCGATCACTTTGAAGAATCCCGATACTTGCAATATCTGGTTCTCTACTTTATTCAAATACCTATAACTTCTCAAAATTCGGACCCTGTGTTTCCACGAAACACTTGTCTAAAAACTAGAGAAGTCATAAGTAAACCGAATATAGTACGAGGACCAACCCCTCTGTCCTGATAGACCCTGGACAACATACAATACTCTGTATAAGTCCCTTGAGTCTGATAACTCATTCACTGTGTGTCGTAGGTTGAAAACTGTACTTATGGTTAAGAAGAATTACACCGATGTTTAATGCTCCTTACCTAACCATCCACTGATATAGGTAAATGTCGTAGACATAATTTCAAAAAGATATATCTCACTCTATAAAAATAGACGTACAGATGTATCAATTTAAATTGGTGCATAACAGCGGATATTCAAAACCAAATATTTGCCGTCCGGCAAACAACCCAGGTGACTTCCTCAAATATCACCGATTACAACGAATCCCAATATAATGAGGATGATCACCCAATTCCCAATGACTTACTCCCACTCATCATCTGTAAAATCATACAGATGTGAGAATCATACCTGGTAAATACATACCCTGGAATAAGTGTCTAATCGGGAAATCAGTTTTCCATTAACAGTACACAGTGAAACTGAAGCATTGAAATGTTTCGTTGGGGTATCCTGGTATTCCTAGTAATGCCTCTTCCATTATCCAGATTCACAACTGTAACCGTATAATTCTTTGCCACCTCTCCAAATCCCTTTATATGTCTTTAGTCATTACCTTCTGTACACCCCTTTAGGCCAAATGGTTTTCTTCCTTCCCTACCGTTCGGCACCAGCCTATGGTTTGGAAGAAGACTATTCAATAAGCATAATGGGTGTACTGTCCTAATCCTAGGAGCACTCGCAAATGCGAGAGAAGGTGAAGATAAAAGACAACCGAATAAACCTTATTCCTATTTCTCCTGAACCAGAATCCATCCCCGAACTGGAACAAGTTCCTTTCGAGTTCGTATATAACCATACGATGGAGTATCCAATAAACTGTGGATCTTCGTAGTGATATGGAGTGTCCTGGAGAAATACAAAGGTGATTTAGGATTGGCGAAAGAAATACTTGGTTTGGTCGTGAATATCAGTCGCAATTTACGTTGCCCTCTTACTAATCCCTTTCTTTGTCTTAACTTAATACCTTCTGCACACCATCGTTATGCTAATTGGTTTTCTTCATTCCCCACCGTTCGGCACCAGCCTAAGGTTTGGAAGAAGACTATCCAATTTGTGTAATAGGTGTACTATCTCCTAAACCAAGGAGTACTCGCAACTTGAGAGAAGATAAAAGGAAAAGACAACTGAATAGTCCTATCCGTTTTCTCCAGAACCGGAAACCATCCTCGAATTCCTTCGAGTTCGTATCTAACCATACGATGGTTTTGTCCAATGGAAGTGGACGTTCGTAGTAATACGGGGTGTCCTGGAGAAAAGGGTAAAAGTAGGAGTGGCAATGAGGTTTGCAACTCTGACAATCCAAAAGCCAGTGTAGAGAAGGTTCGGTCAACTTGGTCACTGAGTCATAGTCTTAGGGTCGGGTCAATGGTCGCTGCCAAAGAGAGAGAGAAAAGAAACACTCAGCGTGCACTCTAAAGCGTGCACTCTAACCTAGATCAGAATGGTTACCAATTTATCTAATCTGGAAACCTCCCACTGTACCGTCAAATTCTCATCCAAACCTGAAAGAAGAATTAGTCGGGATCACCCGAGGAGTAAACCAACTCATCAGTGGGAATCGGGATCCAACTATCATCGCATGATAACGTGACGGAATCCGCTCACGGTGTCACACTCCAGAAGGTATGCGCATATCTGGCAAGTTTCAGTTTCTTTAGAAACTCCCGATGTGATTTTTACCCCATGTTCTTATGACCTTGACTTTGGCCAACATATCATAAGTCACATGTCAAGTTCTACCCGTCATTCTCCAGGTTAATTTGAACCCACCCATACCTACCCTTGACTTTGGCCAAAATGGCAGTACGACTGTCCCAAACCAACGCATCTATCTATGCTGCATATGAATACCCCAATAGCTACCAATCACTGTGCCTTGACTTTGGCCAACATACACAGCTTGAATACTATTGACCACCCATATGAAACGACGGAGAGCTACGAATGGTTTCTGGCGAAAACCTTTAACGTAATGAACTTGATATCGTCGAAGGAACGGATAGCTTTTAAAATATAGTGACGAAAACCATTGCTAAAGAGGTCACTCCCGGTGAAGGGATCTCGGCTCTTTCCCCGTAGAATGAGGTGCAGGATATTCCAACTGAATACCACGGTGCAAAGCAAAAGTAATCGGCTATAGTGAAGTTAATGCTCTGATGCAAACTTTTTGTCCAAGGGGTCACTCCCGGTAAAGGGATCTCGGCCCTTGCCTCGTCGACTGAGGAGCAGGATATTCCAACTGAATACCACGATGCAAAACAAAAGTGAACGTCCTTGCAATAACAGCTTTTTGAAAAGTGTTCCAACAACATCAGATTAGGTTTGTTTTTAACTTGCATTGATCCGAATCAACGCAGTCCCATCAATTGATCACACCAAAAAGAACGAAAATATACTGATGTACGTATATGCCATCCGCATTCGCCACTGGGTCCCGTCATTACCCGTTAGGTTAGCTAACTAACGACAGAGCGGGGACTGGACTAGCGCGGATGCAAAACATATACAACATCTACTAATATATATACCAATATATTATATTCGCTCAAGGCGTGATAAAATGCAACATCGCAGAAATGTACAGCATCACAGAACAATACAGATATCTGGGATCCCCGGGTTTCACAGAGCCACTACTGAAACCCGACGTTCCCCTGGTCGTGTGGATAGCCTGTGCAATGAAATCCTAGACCCCTACGGGCACGGCAAGTTACCCGCCAAAACCTGAAGCGAGGCAGCCCCCTTCAGCAACGTGAATGGACCACCCAGCACTTCACGGAATCCGGTAACTTGGGCACCCCTCCTGGGTCAACCTGTACCCCCTAAGAGTGCGGCGAATAGCCCGCCAATTCTAGAGTGAAGCCCCCTCCGTCTCAATGCCATGAGATGCGGGCTTGTTGCTCTCTAGAACCCGGCTATCCGTGCACCCCTCCGCGGGGTAATCCTAGTACAGAAAGCAAAATATACATACACCGGGTACATCGACCGCAACCTGGTCGTGCCCCAAAATAATAATACAATCAGGCAGTGACGGCAGTCCACATGTCGGACGCTCGTCCCGCAATATCAAATGTACATAATACAACAAACTCTGTACTAGCATTGCATCCAGGCTATCCCCCACGACCAATCCGCAACATCACAGCATAACACAGAACATCAACTTGAAAGTCACGTTCGCAAATCCGTCTAACCGGGCTATAGCAGTCAGACTGGATTTACCAATCAAGTGACATTCACGGTCGCAGATATAATGTAAATACTGTGAACTAATGTGTTTAAAATATCTGATCGATCAAATTTTAACAAGTGGGCCCCAAAGTACTACTGTAGCACATCAAGAAATTCTGGGCCCAAAAATAATATTCCAGAAATCCTATTTTCACCCCAGAAGCCCACTGGAAAAATTTGACGCATTGATCCCTCCATACTGCGGCGGAACCGCGGCGCCAAGTCGGGTTTGGCCGCGGTTCCGCGCTCTCCTTGAAAGATCAATGTCTCGAATTTCTCCAGAATTCTTAGGACTTCCAGTACATCAGTTTTCTACAACCCGAAAAAATTTTCGAGCCAGAAAAAAAAAATCAACAGAAAACTGATGCATGTGTTATTGGGTTTTCGGAACATTTGTTCGATCGGAAGTGTAAAACACATTAGACAATGCTAGACTATGTTAATGGCGAGTCTCTGATACCACTGTAAGTGCACGGCGGAGCCCCGGCCTCCATCCCGAGGCCAAATGCGGAAGCGATGGCTAACTTTAAATTTTCTTGAACCGGCACCACCGCGCACTAAAACCCGGATCGTACCATTAACTAGTCCTAGCTAACTACAAGATGGGAAAGAGAGATATACCGAGTGATCCGAGTCCTCCGGTCTTCTCGCCGTCCTCCCGATCTCCCGCGGAATGTCCGGTCTCCACCTCCTCGCCGGAAAAGGTCACCACGTCGCCTGGTTCTTTTACGGGCTCCCGCCTCTATACCGAGGCAACTCGGGCACGAAGCTGGCGAGTCGATGTGCCCAAGATTTGCTGTAGAATGAAGTGTAAACTTGTGTCTCATTTTGGGGCAGTGGAGGTTGCCATTTTGGTGGAGGAAATGATATAAGCTAATGGAGATTGATCTTGTGGGATTTTTGCCAAAGCAAAAACACAAAAACCCCACACCAAATGAAATGGGCAGCCCCTCCCCTATGTGGCCGGCCAAACATGATAGAGTGGAGAGAATGAGAGTGTGTATCCAAAAATGAGAGAGGCCATCCAATAATGCAAGAGGGAATCAAAAAGAAATCATGAAGGAACATGATCACAAACACACCCACACTCAACCACAACCATCATCAAACATGATGACTCCAAAAGTCAAGCAATGATGAAGTGAACAAGTCAAGGTCAACAAGAGCTATCATGATACAATAATATGCAAAGACCCCCTCCACAATTGCTTATTTGCACAAATGCAAATAAGCCCTCCTCCACCAATCTTCGGCCAATGAACGATACAAAGGAAATTGGCCGAAACGGAAAGCAAACTGGCAACTCCAGAAAACTGGTCCCGTAATAAATTACAGGAAAACCCCGATACTGTGTATACACACCCGCATCTGTATTCCGACCGAAATACAAATGCAATGAGACAAAATCTACACCGTACTATACTAGGATCCGACTTCAACCAAAACCGGCTAGTAATACCCGTTCGATCCTGATCCGTGCAATACCGTACGTATCTGATCGAACCCTGCCATATATCCATAGGGCCTTTAGTACAAACCGTCCGATCCTGATCCGTGCAATACCGCATGTATCTGATCGGACGCTGCCATATCTCCATACGGCCTCTACAGCTTTTCGCCCGAAAACTTGAGTAACTGAATGTGGGGGACTCTAAAGACTCGTCAACACCTTGGTTGTGGATTTAATCACTAGCACGTCAGAGGTATAAGCCAATACGTAACGGGCTACCAGGTATTGACCAAAAGGGACGTCGATGAGCGAACTCATCCTGACACCCTACTGAGCCTGTCAGTGACAATATCCGTACAGTCCGGTCCGTTCGTCTATGAGCATCGCATGGCGGGCCTAGGGGGTTGGTAAAAAGTCAGACCCCCAAAAGCGGTACAAGTCGTGTCGGAGTGTAGCCCAGAACACCCTGAGATACTACTGGAATACCTACCAGTAAATCTCCTGCCTCGGCCGAGGGCTTCGTGTAATGGCTCTCCTAGACACAGCGCGACCTCACCCCCAATACCGGGAGAGACGAACCCCTGAAGATCCGCTCACTGCCTCCATGTGGCTCGGGACTGTACCCAACTAAAACCTGTTTGCACGTCTCCTTTGAGCGTGGTAGGGTAGTAATCAAAGTACAGTGGGAACTCACACGAGACAAATGATGATCCTTAGGTCGATGAACTAACCTGTACACATGTCACCAGGGAACTGCTATCTGACGTCAGGTATAAGACCAACTAGCATGTTCCCGGCGAGTCCTGTCCGGTGTACTCATAACCCAATGAGCATATGTATACATTTTAGGTGAACTAACTGACACCAGTGGCTTGTGAGACCGGCCACCGCTCCTCGTCGGGGTCTCGACTGTATACACTGGTCTACTCTGGAGTATCGATGCCCTGTCTCGAAACTCCCACGACTAGGGACCTTTTAAGGATGTGCTTATAGACTGCCAGCTCTCACGTATATGATCGCCCTCATACTTCTGGTGGTCAAGCAAGAATCCTATGGGCTCTACCAACGTGTAATAGCGACCTGTCAGGTCACCTAAAGCAGTACACGATGATAAAGATAAACCAGATAGCATACTATCATCTCGAGTAAGACTGTCCTACCGGGATAGGTCCTCCCTCAATCATTGCAATCACGTGCCTGTGATCCAATAATTGACTCTGAGGGCACTATCTCCAATAGTAAGGACGCCCTAGCCTCTCCTCAAGGGCTACGTACGGACGCATATTATTTTGACGAACAACCGGCTTCGAGTTGCTCGGTTGTTGTTGAGCATTAGCGACAACGATCGCTTTTCCCTTCCCCTTGTCATTTCGGGAGTCCATCTTTGGAAGAGGGGGTTTATGGCCCATCTGATCCATTTGCGCTAACTTGTCAATCAAGGCCTGGAAGGTAGTCGGCTTAAAAAACATCATAAATTGCGAGATGGTTGCTTGCGGATCAAGGGTTCCCACAAACATACCCACCGCGGGAGCTTCTTCAATGCGATGCTCGCACTTCGACCATAAGTTCCGCCACCGTATAGCATATTGAACCCATGTCTTGCCTGGCTTTACCCTAGCGTTAATCAGTGCCGTCATCGGGGTGCGTTCACTGGCGCTTGCAAAACGCTGGGTAAACAACAGCTCCATCTCCGTGAAGGTTTTGATAGAGTCGTTCGGGATCTCAGAGTACCATTCGAACACAGTATCTGATAAGCTTCCAACAAACTGGCGAAGCAACAACTTGTCATCACCGCCGGTGTTGCCGCAGAGTGCCCTGAACTGGGCAACATGCTGGTAAGGATTGCCCGTCCCCTTGTAGACATGGAACTTGGGAATTGTGTAACCGGGCGGGTACTTGATTTGGTCGTACCAACTTGGATATGGCCGCCCCGTTTTTACGACGTGGCCAGCTGCTTCAGTCGTATGATGAACCCGTATTTGCTGGGCTATGTACTCGTCCAAATCAGCTTTGGAGATTGTATCCTCTTTAGCTGTTGATAGGGCTGGCGGAGGATTTGACGTCTCTCCCCTATCGTCTTCAAGGACGATCGGGGGATCTTCGGTCGGAGGATCTTGTTGGATCATCATCCCCACCATGTCTTGGAATAGGAGGCCCATACGCTTTATGTTGGCTGCTTGTTCAGCAGCCTCTTTGTCCTTTTTCTCCAATATTCGACGAAGGAATTCGGCATCGGTTTCTTCCTCCTGGCGTTCATCTGAGGATGTTTCAGGGTTTTCTTTTGGCCCAGTAAGTGCGGCCATAGCGTTCATCATCTCTTGGAGCTTCTGCTGCTGCTCATGCGCTTTGGTCACTGATCGCGTAAGCGGCCGATGACCCGTAGATATGCGACTGTCCTCTTTACCAGACGCCACGTAGACGGTATGAACTACAATGCCCCCTGACTTAGGGCGTTTGGGTTCACCACCTTTGATATTCGTTGTCGGCGTAGGGACTTTTTCTGGCCTTCTTCTCTTATGGGCCGTAGAAGTTGAGGGGGCCGTTGCTTTGGGCACCCTAGCGGTCATTATCTTTCGTTGCTTGACCGGAGGATTTTCTTCTTCCCGACCTTTCGACTTCTTCTGTTGGCGAGAGAACTTAGGCTCAATCACAGATTCTCGGACTCGTCGTCATGTCTTGTAGATCTTGGAGGACAGCGATCGAGGAGACTGCTCTGGCTTTTCTGCTTCCACGGCAGTCTCTACCGGTGGAGGAAATCTTTTGAGCACCGCAGACGGTGAGTTTCTGCGTACTCTATTCAGTAGCTCGAAGCTGTTCCCGGTGGGAACAGCAGCGTTAACTCCCACCGTTGGAGCTGGCGGATTCATCCCAGAAGGGGAGTTGCCCCCGGTCTTCCTTACCCAGCGCCAGTGGCGTCGTCGGGTGCGACGAGTTGTCGGTATTGGCTCAGAGACAGAAACAACTTTTTCTTGCCCCTTGTTCAGGTGTGGGACTGTTGCCGGCGTCAGCCTATTGAAGACTGATATCTTTTGAGCAGCAGGAGCAGGAGTGGGATTTGGGACTGTCAGTCTTGTAAAGACTGATCTCTTAGCCGGAGAAGCCGCCTTGACGACTTCATGATCAGGTTTGGCTATTCTTTTTGGAAAAACCTTTTCCGGGACTACAAGCTTCATCGTGGGCCTGCAGGAGTTTTGGCCAAGTCTGGAGAAGACCGAGGCACTGGTGTTGGGCGACCCGTTGGGAGGGGCCGCAGTAACTGAAAGTCGATCGAAGACCGACTTCTTAGAAGCTTCTTGTATGGGCACGGGTGTGCTGAAGCTTGTTGGCGGAAGCATAGTTCCGAAAAACAACCCCGTGGTGGCTTGAGTAATCATCTGCTCCACGGGTATGGTGAACAAAGAGGCCGCTTGGGGCCCGTAGGTTATGCCCCCAGTTGAGGCAGGACGCGAGTTGCAGTTGCAGTTGGAGCACTTCGAACAGGTAGAGGCCATCAATGCTTGATTTCTGCGCTAGGCAAAAGACCAAATCTTAGTAACTTAAAATCCGAAGGCAACCATTAACAAACCGCGATTTGTTCGCGAATACGACACACGAAGTGTGGAGTGGAAAGAGGAAAATGTCCCACCGGGCGTGCCAGAATCTGTTCCCCTCCGAAAGGCGGCACACAAGACTGCGAAGTCCTGATGCTGAGATTCGGGGCAGATGCTATTTGGTTTTATCCGTCCACCTCTCCGAAGATGCCAAGTTGATTTATGGCACCGTGTATCGGAGGTTTAGACGGATGCGGCCGATGTAGCAGACTTCGTCAGATTCCCCCTCGCTTGAGGGGTTTTTGATTGTGGGGACACTCTTCCCTGCAGGAGCAAGCCCCTGCAGTTAATTACGCTACCGCAGCGGAAACAACTTTCTCCTTCTCCAGAATTTCACTTCGTGTCGTGTGTGTTTGTTTTGTTTGTGGTTGCCCGTGGATTGTATACGGAGACTAAGCGATGCCGTCGCCCGTAGGACGTGGATTAGTCCAAATCCATATTTACTTAGATTTGGGTTTGGTGTTTTGGTTTAAAGATACGTTAGCCGTATTTAGGCTAAGATCGACTTAAACGTTTGTTAAGGATACGTTAGTCTGATTTGAGACTAAGATCAACTTAACGGGATCGTTTTGGATCCGACAAAAGAGCGTTTGAGGACTCTATTGTTCCAGTTTAGGGACATAGTGGTCCATATTCCAGTTTAGGGACGTGGTGGTCCATATTCCAGTTTAGGGACGTGGTGGTCCATAGGTAGTTTAGGGACGCTTAAGTCCGTGAGTTTAAGGACCCCACAGTCCGTGTTTTAGTTTAAGGACGCGTAAGTCCGCGGGTTTAAGGATCCCATAATCCGTCTTTTGGTTTAAGAACGCTTAAGTCCATGAGTTTAAGGACCCCACAGTCCATGTTGATGTGTGGTTGTCGGGACCCGTCACCTCTCTGACGTCGTTGAAGGATTACAACGATAGGAGTCAAAGGAGTTCGGAGATGTACCCTTGAACCGGTCGTAAATTGATTTAAGAGAGCAGCTGTGCTCAGTCAATTTAATTTGAGGACTTACGGCCATGATTGGGCTAAGTCCAGTTGAAAAATATTCAACGCTTTTATTTATTTTTGGTCTATTAGATCTGTGCTAGGGCTTTGCCCATATTTAAATAATGCATTGCATTACTTTTTATTTTTTGTTTGGGCTCTGCCTATAAAGGATGCAGAGCATCAATTTTACTTGGGCTCCACCCTTTATAAATGATGCAGAGCATCAATTTTATTTGGGCTCTGTCCTTTTATTGCTTTGCAATTTATTTTGGCCTGCTAGGTCTTTTTGACTTGGGCCTGGCCCTTTAGCAAAAGAAATGCATTACATTTGTCAGGCGCTTTGCGCCAACCAAAGAGCGCAAGCGCTTGTGGTGATGACACGTGTCATGAAAGCGCAGTGCGCTGCGCCAGTGCGCTGCGCTTGCGCTGCTGACACGTAGCGCGCTTTGGTGAGTTGCGCCAGTTTCAGATAGCAAGGCTCTATTTCAAAGGCTGTTTACCCCAATCAGAGCAAAGCTCTGTTCAAATTCCAAGGCGGAAGATGAAGCAACGCTTCATCTTCCCCCAATCAGAGCAAAGCTCTACTTTGAAAATTTAAAACTTTAGTAAATGAGGCAACGCTTCAGATTCTTTGCACTGCACGAAACGCGCCACGTGTCAAAAGTTGATACATCAGCGCAGCGCCCGAGGCAGCGCACCAACCAGAGCAAAGCTCTATTTAAAACAAACATTAAAGGAAGCAACGCTTCAGCTGCGCAAGCGCTGCGCTGCGCGACGCGTGTCTGCGCAGTTGCGCAAGCACAGCAGCGCAAGCGCTACGCTGCACGACGCGTGTCTGCGCAGTTGCGCAAGCAAAGCCGCGCACGCACAGCCGCGCAAACATTGCGCTGCGCTCTGCGCTAGCACAGTTGCGCTGCGCTCTGCGCTGCGCGACACGTGTCAGCGCAGATGCGCTAGCGCAGTTGCGCTGCGCTTTGCGCTGCTTGACACGTGTCACGCGCTGGGGCGTTTGCGCCAAACAGAATTAAGATTTCAAAGAAATCTTTTTATTCTTGTCAAAACAAGAAGATTTTTTTCTGTAAAACAGAAGCCCTTGGATCAAAGATCAAACGGTGGGGAAAATTCCCCAAATCACTTAGAGAAAGATCTCTTTAACAAATTTATGGGCACTATATAAAGGCCCCTAGATCTCAATTCAAAGGCATGAACATTCTTGGAAAATCAAGAGCTTCAAACAGAGAGAACTCTGAAAAAGTTTTTCAAGAAAAAGGTAAAAACCTTCACAAAATAGAAGAAATTTCTTCTAATAGATCATTGATATAAAAACAAGATCAATGATCTTCACATAATAAACTGTGCTTTGCACTTCTTATGAATCACTGGTTCTTTAAAACAAGAAAAACAAAATAAAGAATAGTGCTTTGCACTTTTATGAACCTTTGGTTCCTGAAATAAAAAGAAAAAACTTGTTTTTCTTTGATCTAAATTAGATCAAGGAAACGAATAGTGCTTTGCACTTCTTTTATGAACCATTGGTTCTTGAATCTAAAAGATTCTTAAATCATAGTGCCTTGCACTTGCAAACTGCGCTGTTGCGCTCCTGGATTGGCGCAAGCCACCAGAGCGCGCCACGTGTCAGCAGCACAGGCGTAGCGCATTAGCGCAGCGTACTGCGCTTGCGCGACACGTGTCAACACTGCAAGCGCTTGCGCTCTCTGATTGGCGCAAAGCGCCTAATAAATGCAAGACATTTCTTAAAGGGCCAGGCCCAAATCAAAAAGACCAAGCAGGCCTAATTAAATTGATGCTCTGCATCATTTATAAATGGGCAGAGCCCAAACAAAATAATAAAAATGCTATGCATTTTAAAAGGGGCAGAGCCCAAACAAAGTAGATGCTCTGCATCATTCATAAATGAGCAGAGCCCAGAATAAATTGATGCTCTGCATCTTTTATAGGCAAAGCCCAAACAAAAAAATAGTAAATAATGCAATGCATTATTTTAAAATGGGCCAAGCCCTAGCACAGGTCTAATAGACCAAAAACAAATAAAAGCATTGAATATTTTTCAACTGGACTTAGCCCAATCATGGCCGTAAGTCCTCAAATTAAATTGACTGAGCACGGCTGCTCCCTAAATCAATTTACGACCGGTTCAAGGGTACATCTCCAAACTCCTTTGACTGTTATCGTTGTAATCCTTCAACGATGTCAAAGAGGTGACGGGTCCCGACAATCACACATCAATATGGACTGCGGGGTCCTTAAACTCGTGGACCGAAACGTCCTTAAACTAATGTTGGACCGAAACGTGCTTAAACTAATGTTGGACCGAAACGTCCTTAAACTAATAGCGGACCACCACGTCCCTAAACTGGAACATAGACCACCACGTCCCTAAACTGGAATACGGACCACCACGTCCCTAAACTGGAACATAGACCACCACGTCCTTAAACTGGAATGCGGACCACCACGTCTCTAAACTGGAACATAGACCACCACGTCCCTAAACTGGCAATGGACCGCAACGTCCTTAAACTACCTATGGACCACTACGTCCCTAAACTGGAACAATAGAGCCCCCAAATGATCTTTTGCCGGATCTAAACGATCCCGTTTAAGTCGATCTTAGCCCTAAACACGGCTAACATATCCTTAAACATTCAAACGGACTATAAAACTCCAAATCAACTTTGGTTCAAGGGTACATCTCTGAACTCCTCTGACACCTGTCGTTGTAATCCTTCAACGACGTCAGAGAGGTGACGAGTCCCGATGGCCATATATTAAATGGATCACCACGTTAAGTTGATCTTAGTCTCAAACAGGACTAACGTATCCTTAACGAACGTTTAAGTTGATCTTAGCCTCAACACGACTAATGTATCCTTATACTAAAAACACCAAACCCAAATCTAAGTAAATACGGATTTGGACTAATCCACGTCCTACGGGCGACGGCATTACTCAGTCTCCGTATACAATTCACGGGCAACCACAAACAAAACAAACACACACGACACGAAGTGAAATTCTGGAGAAGGAGAAAGTGGTTACCGCGATGCGGTAGCGTAATTAACTGCAGGGGCTTGCGCCTGCAGGGAAGAGCGTCCCCACAATCAAAAACCCCTCAAGCGAGAGGGAATCTGACGAAGTCTGCTACATCGGCCGCATCCGTCTAAACCTCCGATACATGGTGCCATAAATCAACTTGGCATCTTCGGAGAGGTGGACGGATAAAACCAAATAGCATCTGCCCCGAATCTCAGGCAAGACGTCCTCGCGTCGTCGGCCGCCATTCGGCGGGGAACAGATTCTGGCACGTCCGGTGGGACCTTTTCCTCTTTCCACTCCACACTTCGTGTGTCGTGTTCGCGAACGAATCGTGGTTTGCTGTGGTTGCATGTGGATTCGAGATACTAAGATTTGGTGTCTTGCTCCGTGCAGAAAACAGAAGATCAATGGCTTCAAACTGCACTGCTTGCAACTGCAACTCTCGCCCGGTCCTTTCTGGAGGAGTGACTTATGGGCCCCAAGCGGCCTCCCTTTTCAAGATGCCAGTGGAGCAGGTAACTCAGGCCACCACTGGATTATTCTTCAGGGCCATGCTCCCACCGTTGAGCTTCAATGCCACAATGACGTTGCAAGAAACCCCGGAGAAGTTGATCTTTAATCGGCTTATCACTGCCGCGACCCCTCTCAACGGATCGCCCAGTTTCAATACCTCAGTTTTCAACGGACTGGGCCAGAACGTCTGCAAACCTGCGATACCCGAAGCTGCCATCCCGAAGCGGATAGCTATCCCGGCTCAAGCGGACGAAATCATTGGAAGGGTTCCTCCTTCCGAGAAGTCAGTTTTTACAAGGCTGGCTATTCCGGTTGCTGCTCCAGGCGAGGTCCTCAAAGCTGCTTCCCCTACCCAGGGCAGGGGGCATGAAGAAGCTTATCCAACAACGGAGGTGACTCCATCCGCAAGACACACCCGACGTCGCCACTGGCGTCGAGTAAGAAAGGCTGGGGGCAACCCCCCCTCTGGATTTACGCCACCAGCTCCGATTGTGGGGATCGATGCTGCTGTTCCAACTGGGAATAGCTTTGAATTGCTGAATACGGTGCACATAAATTCTCCTACTGCGATGTTGAAACGAACTCCTTCACCTGTGGAGAATACTCCAGAGAAGAAGCTAGAGCAGCCACCTCAACGGCTGTCCTCTAAAATTTACAAAGTCTGGCGACAGGTCCAAGAGTCGATGATTGATGAAAACTATCTCCGCCGACAGAAAACGATGAAGATTCGGCAGGGGAAGGATTACTCTGTCAAACAACAAAAAGCAAAAGCTACTTGGGTGCCCACTAGAACGACCCCCTCAACTCCAATCACTCAAAAAAGGAGGCCGCAAAAAACCCCTGTGTCTTTGGCAAATCGCAAAGACACCGAACACAAACGCCCCAAGTCTGGGGGCATGGTGGTGCACACTGTTTATATGGCTTCCGGAAAGGAGGAAAGCCGTGCTTCGACGGGTCACCGACCGCTCACCCGATCTGTGACGAAAGCCCAGGAGCAGCAACAGAAGCTTTAGGAAATGATGACCGTGATGGTTGCACTTACCGAACCGAAAGAAAGTTCGGAAGTATCATCAGAACAGCGTCACGAACAAGAGACTGATGCTGACTTCTTACGTAGAATCCTCAAAAAGAAGGACACAGAAGCCGCAGAACAAGCGGCTAATATAAAACAAATGGCACTCATCTTCCAAGACATGGTAGGGATGATGTTACAGCCGGACCCTCCAGCTGAAGACCCTCCAGTCATTGTCGGAAATGACGGAGGGGAAACATATGATCCTCCTCCGGCTTTTTCAGCAGCCAAGGAAGAAACCGTTTCCAAGGCCGCGCTTGATGACTATATAGCTCAGCAAATACGAGCTCATCAGGCGAGTGAAGCAGCTGGGCAAACTGTTAGAACTGGACGACCCTATCCGGGCTGGTATGACCAAATCAGTTACCCGCTGGGATATACGATCCCTAAATTCTACGTATATAAAGGGACAGGGAATCCGCATCAACATGTCGCTCAATTCAGGGCCTTATGCGGCAACACTGGAGGCGATGACAAATTGTTGCTTCGCCAATTCGTTGGCAGCTTAGCGGAAACAGCCTTTGAATGATATTCGGAGCTACCTAATGACTCTGTCAAAACATTTGCGGAGATGGAGCTACTGTTCACGCAAAGATTCGCGAGTGCTAGTGAACGCACCCCGATAACAGCACTGATAAATGCCAGGATAAAGCCAGGCGAAACGTGGGTCCAATACGCAACACGATGGCGGAACCTATGGTCGAAATGCGAACAACGCATAGAAGAGGCACCTGCGGTAGGCATGTTCATGGGCACTCTTGATCCGCAAGCGACCATCTCACAATTCATGATGTTCTTCAGGCCGACCACCTTCCAAGCATTGATCGACAAATTAGCCCAGATGGACCAGATGGGCCACGGACCGTCTCCTCCAAAACCAGACTCTCGAAATGAGAAAGGAAAAGGGAAGGCGACTGTCGTTGCCAACGCTCAACAACAGCCGAGCAACTCAAAGCCGGTCGTTCGCCAAAATAACGCGCATCCACGCCCGTCCCTCGAGGAGAGACTAGGACGTCCTTACTCGTTTCTTCAGAATAAAACGAGAAGACTGTTTGAAATGGCAGTACGTAACAGACTCATCAATCTGCCGAATCCAAAACGTCCGTCGCAACCAGGCGATCTCAATAATCCCGATTACTGCCCTTATCACCAAACGGTAAGTCACCCGATCGAGGATTGTTTTGTCTTTAAGGGATGGATCGAGGATCACTACCTACAAGGCAAGTTTGCGCTGTCTGAAAACTGGAAGGTAAACCCACCACAGCCGCATACTCCAAAGAAGATGGACACGCCGGGGGCAACTTGTCATGTGATCTCTCACTCATTGGCAGATAATAAAGAGGCTCCTTGCGCCGAGAAACCGAGGGCGGACCCTGAACCAGAAATTCCGCGGCTGTCAGACGAGTTGATCGATGCCTTCTTGAATGAGATTCGTTTGAAAGTTAAAGCCGATCAAGAGCGTGAGATGGCCATACTGGAAGGAGCCAAACGCCGACTACTAGACCAAAGAGTCGAAGCACTCCCGTCAAATCAAAAGCCATCCGCTGCGGATAAAAACAAATTCAAAACGAGGAAAAGGTTCGCTAAATCCCTGTCAGCGGGAATGGTGCTGCCACCCTCTGAAGAAAATACTCTCGGTGAAGTAGAGATGCATCCTAACTTCTGCTTATATCATCAGAAGATCACACATCCTACCGAAGACTGTGACTCCTTTAAGTGTTGGTGGCAAGGGTATGTCGCTCAAAAGCAACACTTCAACAGGACAAAGTGTGGAGCTCGTAGACATCAGAAAAATGTGATAGATGAGCGCAAAAGAGCCGCCGACGATTGTCATACAGCCGACTCCAAGGGATCGCAAATTATCACCTTTGGAAGCGACTCTGACGAGAAAGCTGCCCTCAACCCTCTCCTCAAGAAATCCATTTCAAAGATGAAAGAATTGAGAAGTTGCGATAACGTTCAGCCGTGTAATCGCACGCTGCTCGGAAAAAATCTCGGCCCCGCAAATAAGGGATCGAACAAAAAGGATAAAGGGAAGGAAAAAACAACCCTCATAGCCAATGCTAAACAGCAATCGAGTGGCCCTAGACCGGTTGTTTGCTGAAACAACAAGCAGCAACCCCTCCAAGAAAAGTTGAAACGTCCTTACTCGTTTCCGCAAGATAAAACAAGGGGACTGTTCGAGTTGGCGTTGCGCAACCGACTCATAAATCTGCCGGAGCCAAAACGTCCGTCGCGACCAGATGACGTCAATGAGCCCAACTATTGTCCCTATCACCGAGTACTGGGTCACCTGATCGAGGATTGCTACGTCTTCAAAAACTGGGTTGAAGATCAATACCAACAAGGCAAGTTCGTCGTCTCCGAAAACTGGAAGGTAAGCCCGCCACAACCGCACGCATCGGGAAAAACGGAGACGCCGGGGGCATCATGCTCATTAATAGGGAAGGCTCCAGGGACCGAAAAGTCAGTAAACTAGAGCTTCGCCTCAAAGACGGCGATGACGGACCGAAACGTCCTTAAACTAATGACGGACCACAATGTCCTAAAACTTGCAAACGACCGAAACGTCTTTAAACTAATACCGCAGCATCCGTAGGCTGACGAAATAAAAAAAAAGAGAAGAAAAATAAAATATATAAAAACGGTATGTCCATAAGCAAAATGGGCACGGATGAAAACCTGAAAGGGCTCCGTGAGTAAAAACAACATGGCTACTGGCGAGTGTTCGTGAAAACCCGAAAGGGCTCGACCTCGTAAAATATATATATATATATATATATATATATATATATAAAGACGGTATGTCCATAAGCAAAATGGGCACGAATGAAAACCCAAAAGGGCTCCGTGAGTAAAAACAGCAGGACTACCGGCGAGTGTTTGTGAAAACCCGAAAGGGCGCAATCTCGTTAAAAGATTCTTATAGGGTCATCTCGACCTTGTGAGGAGAAACCACCCGCGTGAGATCCTTACGACTCATAAGGGAGCAACACACTTAGGTATCCCCACGATTCCTAAGGAGAAAATACACTTGCGAGATCCTCACGACTCGTCAGGAGAACTCTCTTATGGGACCCTCACGGCTCATAAGATTTGAAAGTCTTAAGTTACAGAGACCTAAACCTGTGCTTAAGCAACCCCCACAACTTCCAATATTGCCCTAAAAGTGGTTCAATACTGACTCTTGTATACAATCCACGGGCGCAAATAAACATTTCCCTAACAAAGTCTCATCCGTGACTAGGGATAAGTTTACACGGTGAACAACCCTTATAAGTCCTCTCGACTGATAAGGAGAAAACCCTTTTGTAAAATCCTTACGACTTACAGGAGGACATACACTTAGGAATCCTCACGATCCCTAAGGAGAAAACACACCTACGAGATCCTCACGACTTGTAGGGAGAAACACCTTTGTGAGACCCTTACGGCTCATGATGTCAAAAGCCTTAGTCGACGGAATCCTAACTCTGTTCACTAAGCCATCTTTGTTCGACATCGACAGAGGCAAATGATGATTCGCTCCTGGCAATATCCCAGTTGTAGCGATGCTGATGCCTAAGCCGGTATCAAATTCCAAGGCCTTTCATGGCAAATGATGATTCGCTCCTGGAAATATTCCAGTTGTATCGATGCAGATGCTAAGATTGGCATCAGATTCCAAGTTCCACACTCGCAATAAAAAGCAGCGAGTAAAAATAAAATAAATAGCTGAAATGATTGGGCAACTCGCAATTAAAAGCAGCGAGTAAAAATAAACTAAATAGCCGAAATGATTGGGCAACTCGCAATAAAAGGCAGCGAGTGAAAATAAACTAAATAGCCGAAATGATTGGGCACCGCGAAAAATAGCCAAAATGATTGGGCAATCGCGACCTTCGCGATATAAAAGCTGAAATGATAGAGCATCGCGGAAATAAAATAATAATATGAAAAAATGAAAGAATGAAACTTTTGCCCTACAGGTTAGATCACATCGATTCCTGTATACAATCCAGGGGCACAAATAAAGAGGGAACCATACCTTCCCAACAGGCTCCATAAAAAAAAAGAAGCGAAGCCAAATCTCGACGGTTCACAGACAACCTAGAAACCTTCTCAGCATTCGTCTCGTTACAGCAGATGAGATGTCAACAAAGGCGTTCCTTCGTAGTCCATCAAGATGCAGATACAATGCCAACAAAAGACCTTGCGGTCGAAACAAAGCGGAGTAACGGCAAAATCCCAGCTCCACCACGACGTTCGTCTCGATACAGCAGACGAGATGTCACCCCGACGTTCGTATCGACACAGCAGACGCAACATCATCAAACAAATGGAGCCACGGCAAAATCCCTAGTTCCAAACCTCGACGGTTCACCAACAACCTAGAGACAACTACGACGTTCGTCTCAATACAGCAGACGAGATGTCACCCCAACGTTCGTCTCGACACAGCAGACACAACATCATCAAACAAATGGAGCCACGGCAAAATCCCTAGTTCCAAACCTCGACGGTTCACCAGCAATCTAGAGATAACCGCGACGTCCATCTCGATACAGCAGACGAGATGCCACCCCAGCGTTCTTCCTCCAACAGAGTTCAGACGCGACAATCAAACAAGTGGAGTAACGGCAAAATCCCAGCTCCACCGCGACGTTCGTCTCGATACAGCAGACGAGATGTCACCCCAACGTTCGTCTCGACACAACAGACGCAACATCATCAAACAAATGGAGCCACGGCAAAATCCCTAGTTCCAAACCTCAACGGTTCACCAGCAACCTAGAGACAACTACGACGTTCGTCTCGATATGGCAGACGAGATGTCACCCCAACGTTCGTCTCGACACAGCAGACGCAACATCATCAAACAAATGGAGCCATGGCAAAATCCCTAGTTCCAAACCTCGACAGTTCACCAGCAACCTAGAGACAACTACGACGTTCGTCTCCATACAGCAGACGAGATGTCACTCCAGCGTTCTTCCTCCAGCAGGGTTCAGACGCGACAATCAAACAAATGGAGCCACGGCAAAATCCCTAGTTCCCACCGCAACATTCGTCTCGATACAGCAGACGCGATGCCAGCAAACGAAGCAAAGGCCAAATTCTTAGCTTCAGGGTCTTGACGGCAACTCATATAAAACCTGAAAGACTATCGGAGATCATCCCACACCAGCGCGGAGTGGTTATGACTCATCGGGGCTCGCCAAAATGAGCCTAACCTCAAGTAAAAAGCGGCATGGCAAATTCCTAACGCTTGCTCTTCCGACGGTCAAACTGCCTAGGAAGATTGCTTGAAGACGTCTTGTCCAGCCCCCGAAGGGATCAGAGACACGGCAGTCGCAGGGCTACTCGAACAGCACGATTGCCTATCGAGGAATATATCAGCTTATGCGACGGTACGACGGCCAAAACACTAAGTACCACAGACCCTAACGGACTTCTGTCGAAAAGAGCAGAGGTTAGCTGTGACGTTAGGATATTCTTGCGAGAAATGCTCGATTCGTCTCGACTTGTGAAGAAATTGATGTCTTTGCGAGAAATTTTCGATGCGGCTCGACTCTTGAGATAAAGCCTTAGGCAATAAGCATAAAAGGAGCCTGTTTTCTAAGCACTGGGACCCTGCAAGTTGGCCCAAAACGGTCTCTTGCACACTATCCACGGGTCTCACTCTCCAAACTCGAAACTCGACAAAGAGGGAACCAACCGCTTACGGGTCCTCTCGACTCGTAAGAGGGAAAAATTCTCTTACAGGATCCTTATGACTTATAACAGAAAACACACTTAGGAATCCTCACGATTCCTAAAGAGAAAATCCACCTACGAGATCCTCTCGATCCGTAGGGAGAAAAGTCTCTATGAGGCCCTCACGGCTCATAGAGTTGAAAAGTCTTAGGCGGCAGATCTGAACCTGCGGCCTAAGCCATCGCTATCTCTCGAAAAAATCTAGATGCTTACTCTATTATCGATCAAACATGTTTATCAAGACAGCATGCTGATAATAAAAGAAAGAGAGAAGCGACAGAAAGAACATCCGATTTGCATTTGATCAAGCGCTCGAGACACACTCATTCATGCATAGGCAAAAGACTCAGAACGAAAAATAAGACAAGCTGGGATAAAACTTTTCCATTAATATTGCCAAAAATTCTTACAATCATAAAGCAATAAATGAGAAATATTATTACAAAGGTATAATCTCGAACCCAGGACATGGATTGAGGAACTCGAAAGCAACCCTATCTATGACTTTCCAAGCCTCGCGGACCATCCTAGTGTGCGTTCTTTCGCGAGCACAAGCGTCAGGGTCCCCCCTGATGTCTTCCACCCTCCGATAAGCAGCAAGTATGGCAGACTGTTGAAAGACTTCGTGCAAGAGATCAATAAGACTGTCTCGCCGTCTCTTCGAGATAAAGTTCATCAGGTACACCGAGTGCACCTTATCCTCGGCGGCATCCAACGTCCTAAGCGGCACACCGGAACAGAATAGGGGAAGCGCCTCCCAGATGGCTCCCACGATAAGCTTAAGGAGGGAGGAACGTCGGGGAAGCAGTGGACCGTTGTATGCGTCGAAGCGGCTCATGATTTCAGCACACTCCGCGTTTGTGAACTCTCGATTTTGGAGAGCGGCCAAGTCGGCGGATGTCCCCATAAGAGATGATCTCGTCAAGACTGTACATGTGGGCGTCCATTGTTCTGTGAAGGAAAATCAACAAAATTATCAGAAAGACTGATTAAGCAAAACGATATAATGCACTGAGGAATAAAATGCCATCTTTAAACTCCAAGATCAATGAAAAACTCCTAAGAGTTCTGTTGTATGATTTGGAAGGAGCAAAGCTCCATTAATGAATTAAGAAAATCCAAGGAAAATCTTTCAGAGAGCAGAGCTCTACTAATGGAACCCTAATAGGGTCCCCTTTAGTTCTCTTTGAACCCCTTTAGACCTATAGAGCAAAGCTCTGCTAAGTGAAACCCTAAATGGGTTTCCTTTAGATCAGGGATCTATTGAGAGCAAGGCTCTGTCAATGAAAATTAATTTAACTTAATTTAATTCAAATTAAAATTTTCACCTAAAAGTTTTAAGAGTTTAACTCTTGAAGTTCTTGAAAATAAAGAGAAAGGCTCTGAGTTCTGAAAGTAAAATTCTTAAAAGATGATGATCATCTGTTGAGGACCAAAGGTCCTATTTATAGGCATCGAATGCCCTTTCAACTTCCAAGAGTTGCCGCGACGGTTGAAATTCTTCCACCGCTGCGCTCACGTTTGGGGGCCACGTAAGCGCAACGGTGGGGGGGGCATTTGTTTACCCCAATCAGAGCAAAGCTCTGTTCAAATTCCAAGGCGGACCCAATCAGAGCAATGCTCTACTTTGAAAATTTAAAACTTTAGTAAATGAAGCAACGTTTCAGATTCTTTGCGCTGCGCGCAACGCGCCACGTGTCAAAAGTTGATACATCAACGCAGCGCCCGAGGCAGCGCACCAACCAGAGCAAAGCTCTATTTAAAACAAACATTAAAGGAAGCAACGCTTCAGCTGCGCAAGCGCTGCGCTGCGCGACACGTGTCTGCACAGTTGCGCAGCACAGCTGCGCAAAAGCTACGCTGCACGACGCGTGTCTGCGCAGTTGCGCAAGCACAGCTGCGCACGCACAGCCGCGCAAATATTGCGCTGCGCGACACGTGTCAGCGCAGATGCGCTAGCGCAGATGCGCTAGCGCAGTTGCGCTGCGCGACACGTGTCAGCGCAGATGCGCTAGCGCAGTTGCGCTGCTTGACACGTGTCGCGCGCTGGGGCATTTGCGCCAAACAGAATTAAGATTTCAAAGAAATCTTTTTGTTCTTGTCAAAACAAGAAGATTTTCTTCTGTAAAACAGAAGCCCTTGGATCAAACATCCAACGGTGGGGAAAATTCCCCAAATCACTCAGAAAAAGATCTCTTTAACAAATTTATGGGCACTATATAAAGGCCCCTAGACCTCAATTCAAAGGCATGAACATTCTTGGAAAATCAAGAGCTTCAAACAGAGAGAACTCTGAAAAAGTTTTTCAAGAAAAAGGTAAAAACCTTCACAAAATAGAAGAAATTTCTTCTAATAGATCATTGATCTAAAAACAAGATCAATGATCTTCACATAATAAACAGTGCTTTGCACTTCTTATGAATCACTGGTTCTTTAAAACAAGAAAAACAAAATAAAGAATAGTGCTTTGCACTTTTATGAACCTTTGGTTCCTGAAATAAAAAGAAAAAACTTGTTTTTCTTTGATCTAAATTAGATCAAGGAAACGAATAGTGCTTTGCACTTCTTTTATGAACCATTGGTTCTTGAATCTAAAAGATTCTTAAATCATAGTGCCTTGCACTTGCAAACTGCGCTGTTGCGCTCCTGGATTGGCGCAAGCCACCAGAGCGTGCCACGTGTCAGCAGCGCAGGCGTAGCGCATTAGCGCAGCGTACTGCGCTTGCGCGACACGTGTCAACACTGCAAGCGCTTGCGCTCTCTGATTGGTGCAAAGCGCCTAATAAATGCAAGACATTTCTTAAAGGGCCAGGCCCAAATCAAAAAGACCAAGCAGGCCTAATTAAATTGATGCTCTGCATCATTTATAAATGGGCAGTGCCCAAACAAAATAATAAAAATGCTATGCATTTTAAAAGGGGCAGAGCCCAAACAAAGTAGATGCTCTGCATCATTCATAAATGAGCAGAGCCCAGAATAAATTGATGCTCTGCATCTTTTATGGGCAAAGCCCAAACAAAAAAAATAGTAAATAATGCAATGCATTATTTTAAAATGGGCCAAGCCCTAGCACAGGTCTAACGGACCAAAAACAAATAAAAGCGTTGAATATTTTTCAACTGGACTTAGCCCAATCATGGCCGTAAGTCCTCAAATTAAATTGACTGAGCACGGCTGCTCCCTAAATCAATTTATGACCGGTTCAAGGGTACATCTCCAAACTCCTTTGACTCTTATCGTTGTAATCCTTCAACGATGTCAAAGAGGTTACGGGTCCCGACAACCACACATCAATATGGACTGCGGGGTCCTTAAACTCGTGGACCGAAACGTCCTTAAACTAATGTTGGACCGAAACGTCCTTAAACTAATAGCGGACCACCACGTCCCTAAACTGGAACATAGACCACCACGTCCCTAAACTGGAATACGGACCACCACGTCCCTAAACTGGAACATAGACCACCACGTCCCTAAACTGGAATGCGGACCACCACATCTCTAAACTGGAACATAGACCACCACGTTCCTAAACTGGCAATGGACCGCAACGTCCTTAAACTGGAACAATAGAGCCCCCAAATGATCTTTTGCCGGATCTAAACGATCCCGTTTAAGTCGATCTTAGCCCTAAACACGGCTAACGTATCCTTAAACATTCAAACGGACTATAAAACTCCAAATCAACTTTGGTTCAAGGGTACATCTCTGAACTCCTCTGACACCTGTCGTTGTAATCCTTCAACGACGTCAGAGAGGTGACGAGTCCCGATGTCCATATATTAAATGGATCACCACGTTAAGTTGATCTTAATCTCAAACATGACTAACGTATCCTTAACGAACGTTTAAGTTGATCTTAGCCTCAACACGACTAATGTATCCTTAAACTAAAAACACCAAACCCAAATCTAAGTAAATACGGATTTGGACAAATCCACGTCCTACGGGCGACGGCATTACTCAGTCTCCGTATACAATCCACGGGCAACCACAAACAAAACAAACACACACGACATGAAGTGAAATTCTGGAGAAGGAGAAAGTGGTTACCGTGATGCGGTAGCGTAATTAACTGCAGGGGCTTGCGCCTGCAGGGAAGAGCGTCCCCACAATTAAAAACCCCTCAAGCGAGGGGGAATCTGACGAAGTCTGCTACATCGGCCACATCCGTATAAACCTCCGATACATGGTTCCATAAATCAACTTGGCATCTTCGGAGAGGTGGACGGATAAAACCAAATAGCATCTGCCCCGAATCTCAGGCAAGACGCCCTCGCGTCGTCGGCCGCCATTCGGCGGGGAACAAAGGCGCATAGCGCAAATGGTTCAGATGCTGACACGTGGCGCTCTCTGGTGGCTTGCGCCAACCCAAGAGCGCAACAGCACAGTTTTGCAAGTGCAAGGCACTATTAACTTGAGAATCTTTTAGATTCCAGAACCAATGGTTCATAAAAGAAGTGCAAAGCACTGCTTGGTTTCTTAATCTAATTTAGATCAAAGAAAACAAGTGTTTCTTATTTTTGTTGATCACAGAGAACCCATGGTTCATAAGTGCAAAGCACTATTATTATTTTTTTGTTTTTTTTATTGAAGATCATTGATCTTGTACTAGATCAATGATCTATTAGAAGAAATTCTTCTATCTAAAAGGTCTTTTACCTTTTTTCTTCTTGAAATTTCTTCAGAGTTCTCTCTGTTTGAAAATTTTGATTTCTCACAAAATATTGATGCCTTTGATTTGGGGTCTAGGGGCCTTTATATAATGCCCACAAATTTGTTAAAGAGATCTTTCTCTGAGTGATTTAGGGAATTTTCTCCACCGTTGGATCTTTGATCCAAGAGCTTCTGTTGTACAGAAGGCAATCTTCTTGTTTTAACAAGAATAGAAAGATCTTACTGCATTTTAATTCTGTTTGGCGCAAACGTCCCAGCGCTTGACACATGTCGCGCAGCGTAACTGCGCTGACACGTGTCGCGCAGCGCACGGCGTAGCGCATCTGCGCTGACACGTGTCGTGCAGCGCAGCGCTTGCGCAGCTGAAGCGTTGCTTCCTTTAATTTTGTTTTAAATAGAGCTTTGCTCTGATTGGGCGCGCTGCCTTGGGCGCTGCGCTGATGTATCAGCTTTTGACACGTGGCGCGTTGCGCTCAGCGCAAAAAATCTGAAGCGTTGCTTCGAATTTTGAATTTTGAAATTCAAACAGAGCTTTGCTCTGATTGGGGGAAACAGTGTGTAAATAGGTGAGATTAAAATATGATTAATAATTGTGTGGTCTAATTAAAATAGTAAGTGAAATTTGTGGCCACTAGTTTTGCTAAAACACCTAGTTTTGCACTAAAAATTCTTTTTGTTTGCTTACTAGGTTTTTAGAATAATTAGGTTTTTATTTAGGTTTGAGGTGGTGATGAGCTACAACTTAATTTTTAAGATATGTAATATGATGTGATTGCGCGAATAGTGCGATTGGGTTCTAGGTTTGGGGATTGCTACGTATAGCAACCCCTAGTTGTGGTCGTGGCGACGTCGTGTTCGTTTTGTGCACCAAGTGCACACAAGTCTAACTTGTGGACGTTAATTATTCGTATCGTTTATCTACGTGTCTCTTCAGAGTATCTAGCCTTATGTGTTGTATTGTGTAATCTTAGGATCGGTTGCAGAGATGTCGGACGCGGCGCGAAAGGAAAGGCTGTGATTGGATTAGTTTAGCCGAGACGTCCAGGTGAGTAGATGTACATATCTAGGGGGGATCGTCAGGATGGCGCGGGGCGCTCGATACTTAGGATTACTAGTAGTACTTGTATATATATATGTAGTCTCCTAATCATTCATCTCATTGCATTACATCATCTTACATACATATGATATTATCTCATAGGACACTTGCACCATTACCATTGGTCCATGCCGCACGTGCACTATTCATGCGAACACACACGCCATTGGTAATTACTATGCAACGAACACTATAGAACTTGCTTAAACCAGTATCTAAAACATATGCATCATATATGATATGTAACCGGCAGTTGTATATTCATTTCATCAAGATTGATGCGTAGGATGGCTAGTCACATATACATACCTCATTGCATCATACTTCATACATAGTTTCTGGTTATACGTCGCATGGTATATACTATCGTATCATAGACTTCCATCATCATCGACATGTTTACATGTTGTGATTCTTCTTGAGGATTTCAATACTTATGAGATTTCTGGATTTTGGAAAAAACCGCAAGAATTTTATAAACTTATTATCATTTTAAAAATAGAAATTTACGGTTTTCTCGTGATATGATGTGTATGGCGTCCACCATGAATTTTCTCGGTTCTTGAGCTGTATCATACACCCGATTCGAGGAGGGGGATGCACCGTTTGCGGGGGTACATGGTGGACCCGGTATGGTACCCCGGGACGAGAATGTTTTCGTGGGGATGGCGATGAGCCCGGCAGGGGAGCACTACCGACCGGTTATTATTAACGCGGCGGATATCCGGAGGATACCGACCGTAGTCGTGAGATTTGATGATATGGGCCGATCCAGACTGACGGAGCCCGAGATATTGAGATATTGAGATATACATATATTGTGTCGATACTTGATACAGATTTTCTGTTGATTTCGTTGATGATACTTCAGTCTATTTCATAGAAGTTTTACTAAAATAAGAATACAGATTTTCTTATACCAGACATGTTCAGGTTTCGGGTTTGATTATGCATTAATGTTACATTCATACTAGAGCATCGCATCATATTGGTATATGTAGGTGGTGACACATTTGCGTGCATGCTTACGATAGCCTTATTAGATGTTACTTACTACTCACGAGTTGGCAACTCACTCCCGTTGTGCCACAGTATTTTGCAGGTTTGACCCGTCAGTGCAGTAGCGGCGGGCGTACTTCCTCATTTTGTTTCATTTGCTTGAATTGCGGTTTGCTCGTAGGTGGGTTGCGAGGATATTTTGTTTCTGTCTTGTATTATTATTTGTATCCAGTATTCTCTATCTACCGCTTTTACCAATGTATATGTGACCTAGAGATGTGACGGTGAGATTAGTTTATGCATTGTTCTCTGGTGTCGAGCTCACTTGCGCCGACGTGACGTTTTCTTTTCTTCGTGTTTTTATTTGCTCATTTACTCTATTATGATATATATTGCGTGTGATTGTGATTCCGCCATTGGCGAAGAGCTAGCTCTCGCTTGGGGATGCCTTTATTCACTACTTATATGTATTCTTGTTTTGTACCCGTTTGGGGCCAGTTTTTAAAAAGGAGACTCTGCCGAAATTTTCGGGAAAATTTGATGTTTTAATGTGACTTCATTTTACTAAAACCACCATTTTAAAGCTAAGTCTTCCTTCACTCTATTTCCTTAAATGGTTTAGATTTTCTGGGTTTTGGCTTACTTAGATTACGTTACGCCTCTAGACGTTTCGTAATTTAAGTGCCAGTCACGTTCCGTACCTTCGGATCGTGACAACCCCGCCCCGAGGCTCATCACGCTCCTGTCCCTCCTAAGGAGGTGTCGGTCAGCTCGTCTGCTCCTAGGCATGGCCAGCGCCCTCTCCCTCGACAGGATCACGCGAACGGAACTCACTACGGTAGCTCGAGGACAACCTCACCAGGGGACCTGCGGAACCTTATAGAACGGAACCGGAACCGGAACCGCGGCCAGGCGCAGGTCGCCAGCAGCAGGGGCCATAAATTCAAGTATGCCGGATCCTCGGGATATCACGACCGACTCGATGCCCTCGAAAATAAGATCGAGGGTATAAATCGAGAGAGTCATCCTTCAAGCGACGAGGCTAGATATGCCGCCGACTCGCTTATGAGGCCCTTCACCGAAGAGCTGCTCGCTGTCCACGTCTCCTCCAGGAATAAGCCCCCGAAGGTATCCCTCTTCGACGGAAAGTCCGATCCAAAAGACCACTTGGACGCGTTCACGGCAGGTATGAGCTTCCAGGACAACTCCGATGCCGCACAATGTCGTACATTCCACGCCACTCTCATTCGCTCTGGACGAAACTGGTTCTGAGGACTCACGCCACGCTCCATCTCTACCTTCGATGAGCTGGCCATCCAGTTCCTCGGCCATTTCGTCGGGAACAGACGACAGAAGTGGACCGTCGATCATCTCTTCACCCTAAAGAGCGGGGACAAGGAATCCTTCAAAAGATACATCACCCGTTTCTACAACGCTCTTCTTGAGGTCCCAGAGCACCAGGACGAGACGGTCATCACGGTCCTTAGGTCGGGTCTTAGGTACAAGGAGTGGCTTCGCTCCTTTACATTAGCGCAACCTAAGACCATGTCCGAGGTAAAAGCCTGGGCCGAGCGAGAGATCCAGCTCGATTCCGAGGTGAACGCGAACCTACCCCGGACTGACCAGGCCGATCAAAAGAAGAGAGCCAGAGAAGAGAAAAAGAAGATTGAACGGCCAAAGCCATACTCCCTGAAGTTCCAGGAGTATACCCCGCTCAACATCTCCCAGACAGAGCTGTTGGAGGAGGTGAAGGGTGAGAGAATCTTCAAACTCCCCCGGTCAACAATAAGGCGTCCAAACGGACGCGAGGCCCCTATTGCACTTTCCACAGGTCGCAGGGAAACCCCACCGAAAACTGCAAACAGCTCCGAGATTACATTGAGGAGCTAATTTGCTCAGGGCACCTGGCAAAATACTTGCGGGAAAAGCGACAAGTAGACCGAGAGCAAGAGCAGCGTCCCCCTCCCGGCGAGTTGACGATCGGCCAAATCATGGTCGTATCGGCGGGGGGTGCGCCTGGAGCCGGCGAGATCCGACGCCTCCTGCGGTCGAAGGGACAAGCAGCCAGCCCATGAAGAGGGCCAAAGCAGCCGAGTCCATCACCTTTACCGACGAGGACCTCTACGGGATATCCTTGCCCCACAACGACCCCCTGGTAATTACAACGCGGGTCCACCGCTACAAGGTTCAAAGGATACTGGTCGACTCAGGAAGCTCGGCAGACATCCTCTTCTACGACTGCTTCCTACATATGGGGCTTAGCCCGTCGGACCTGAGGCCGACCGTCCACATTCTGTCGGGGTTCACCAACCACTCCATCGTAGCAGAAAGGGTGGTCACCCTCCTGCTTAACATCGGGGAGGCAGGCCGCACGCGTACCATTCCTGTGGAGTTCATCGTTGCCAGAATTCCATCGGCCTACAACATCCACCTGGGACGCCCGACGCTGAATTCCCTTCGGGCCCAGATAGGTCGAGCTAACGGGAACAAGCAAATCGCAAAGGTTTGCTTCACAGCGACATCTGTTCCTGAAAAGAGAAACGATGACCTTGAAAGCACGGATGATTTCAGAGGGTCTTTGGATACTCGGGACGAGCACAAAGAAATCCGAGGAGCCACGGTGGAGCCGCTAACAGAGGTCCCCCTCATCAAAGGGGACGATGAACGAACCGTCCAAATCGGGTCACTCTTAACGGGGGCTCGGCGCGACTACCTGGTCCACTTCCTCAGAGAAAACTCAGACGTGTTCGTCTGGGCGCCCGCCGACATGCCTAGGATCGACACCAAAATTATATCACATAAACTCGGGGTCGACCCGGCGGTCCGACTCGTCAGGCAGAAGAAATGAAGCTTCGCCCCGATCAAGCAAAAAGCGATCGAGGACGAGGTCGACAGGCTGCTCGCAGCCAAATTCATTTGGAACGTGGTTTACTCAGAATGGTTGGTGAATGTGGTCATAGTTAAAAAGGAGAGCGAGAAGTGGCGCATGTGCGTCGACTTCACTGACCTCAACATGTCCTGCCCGAAGGACAACTATCCCCTCCCTCGGATAGATCGGCTCGTCGACAGTTCGGCAGGCCATGAGCTACTCAGCTTTATGGACGCCTTCTCTGGCTACAATCAGATCCGTATGAATCCGGCAGACGAAGAGCTCACCGCATTCACAACGGACCGGGGGTATACTGCTATATAGTGATGCCCTTCGGCCTAAAAAAACGCTGGGGCTACGTACCAACGCTTAGTCAACAGGATGTTCAAGCCTCAGATCGACATGAACATGGAGGTTTATGTTGACGACATGCTCGTCAAATCGACCTCGTCAGATCAGCACACCAAAGATTTGGGCGAGGCTTTCGACGTCCTCCGCAAATACAAAATGAAACTGAACCCCGCCAAGTGCGCGTTCGGGGTCACTAGTGGAAAGTTCCTCAGGTTCATGGTCACCCACCGAGGAATCGAGGCTTGTTAGTGTATATGCCCTAGAGGCCATTACTGTATCATACTAGTATGTATATTACTTAATGGAAGCTTGGGATATTCACCTTGTATATACAATCTTGCTCAAAATAGTAGTATGCTACTTGGTTTATTTCTACTTCAATGTGTACATGTGTTTATTTTTGTATATCGCCTATACACATTAGTGGAGCCCTTAGGATCTTTGCTTGATTACCAGCGATGTGATGGCCGTCACACTAGTGGGGCTGGGTAATCTATAAGCACATCCTTATACAGGTCCCTGGTCGTAGGACTATCGAGACAGGGCATCGATACTCCGGAGTAGACCAGCGCATGCGCTTCTCATCCCAGTGTGGGAGACGGTCTGTCCCACAGCCGTCAGTACGTCGTACTTGAGATAGTATGCGGGTGCTCGTTAGGTTACGGGTACACTGGACAGGACTCGTCGGGAACTGACTAGTTGGTATTATACCTATCGTCAGTTATCAGTTCCCAGGTGACATGAGTACAGCTTAGTCCACTGACTTGACACTGTCACTTCGCCTCGGGTGTGTTCCCACTGTACTTTGATCACTACCCTACCACGGCTCAAAGGAGTCATGCAAACAGGTGGTGGTTGGGTGCAGTCCCGAAGCACTTGGAGGCAGTGACGGTTAGACAGGATTCGTCTCTCCCGGTATTGGGGGTTGACATCGCGCTGTGTCTAGGAGAGCCATTACACGAGTAGTCCCTGGCCAGGGCAAACGAGATATACTGGTAGGCTTCCAGTGTTATCTCAGGGTGTTTTGGGCTTCGCTCCGGCACGACTTGTACCGCTATTGGGGGACTGACGTTTACCGCCCCCTAGGCCCGCCATGCGATGTATCAGACGAACAGACCGGACTGTACGGAGAATGTCACACTCAGGCTCAGTAGGAGTTCAGATGGGTTTCGCCTCGTCGGTCTTCTTATCGGCATTACCTGGGGACCGTTACGCACAGCTAGTGCCGCTTGCGGTCTGTGGTTAAACCCACTGCCAGCATAGTGTCGAGTCTTTAGAGTCCCACACAGAAAGCTTTTCGCCTTTAGGCAAAAGAGTAGAGGTCGCATGGTATTGCGACGGGTCGCATGGTTTTGCGACAGGGTTCGGTCACATCCGTGCACTTGTGCACGTACAGTGTCCGGATAGTTTACACTAGCGGGCTTTGGTTTAAGCCAGATCCTAGTGTACCTTATGGGATTGGATTTATCCAGTTTGCATTCGTGTTCCTCGGAACGCGGATGCGGGTGTGTATGCACAGTTGACAGGGAGGCACAGACAGCGGATTCTCATTAGGGTTGTTGACAGTTGACCGTTGACTTTTTGACTTTTTGCTCAACCCTAATGAGAATATGATATGTGATTAACTATTATATTAAGTAAGTATTATGGTGACTTGGTTGTTGACTTTTGTTGACTTTGTTGACTTGTTGACTTTTGTTGACTTGTTGACCGGTTGACTAGGCTTGACTAGTTGACCATCATGATAACCATGGCTATCATTTCATGCCAAAGACTTTTACTTGCTTGCTCATTTGAGTAAAATGAGTGCATGACATGATAAGGTTATGGTTGCTTCAACCATCACATAAGACTTTTATTGATATGATGAGTTATGATTACTTTGGATTATGAGAGGGTGAGAGACAAAAGAGAGCCTCATTCTTTCTTGCTCATTCTCTCTCTTGTTCTTGAGCTCTCCATTTTGCTCTCACCCTCTTGCTCTTGCTCCCTCTCTTTAATCTATGGTTCTCTTCTCTCATGTGTTGAGAATCAAGAACCATAGATAAAATCTCATTCTAAATCTTCTCTACTCATTCTAGTTCACTAGGTTTAGCAAACCAAGTGAACTAGTTTCTTCAAAGAACGAAGAAGGAGCTAAAGGTTGGAGCTTTCAAGTGGATCTATCTTCGGCGTACGGAGACGACGAGAAGGAGCCATCGGACCACCACCGGAGCTTGAAGACGAAGGAGTTCAAGACAAGCTAGGTATAACCCCCTAACCGAGTAGCTAGAAACTCTTAGTTAGGATGTTAGATAGAAGTTTAACCAAGATCCGGGTTATAGGTCCATGTTACCACCTCCGTAAAAATTGTTATTTACCAAATTCCGCATTTCCGAAAGTACCGGGAGAGGTAGCATGGACTTACAGTGGTATTAGAGCCTAGTTAAACTCTATCTAGCATGTTAGCAAGTAACTAGAAGATCGATCAACGAAAAAGTCCCGAAACAAACCCCAAAAATTTGCAGTTTCTGTCGATTTTTCCACTGTTCAAAAGTTGATTATTTTAACACCTAAAATCGGCTCAGGCTTTTCTGTGGGCACTCACCAAAAATGGTCCAACGTTCGAGTCAACGAGCCGCGGAAACGCGGCGGGAGCACGCTCCCGCCGCGGATCCGCGGCCGAGGTCAATTTTTGGTGCAGTGTTTTTATGGGGGTATTTGGGGATTTTTGGAATATATATTTTCTGCCCAGATTTTCCAGAACGAAAATTTCTTTTTTGGGGTCCCGAAAATCCGTATTTTTGATCGAACTTCTAAAAGACTTGAGCTAACGGGTTTTCTGTAATGTGATATTTGTATTGAACGTCTACTAATCGCTATATGTCGATTAGTGGGGGTTATACAAATCTGTGATCTGTAATGTGCTGGAATGTGTATATAAATATGTTGGATTGTCGCGGGTGAATAGCCGGGGGTTGTGAGACGAGAGTTTTCTTTTCTTGCAATTCATGTAAATTTGTAAATTGATGTAATAATTATTTGTATGGCCGCACAACCGGGTTGGGGTTGTAGCCGTCATTGTATAATTTCTTTTTACTGTTTTTGCTCCTAGGATAGACCCATGGAGGGGTGCACAAACTACCGGGTATGCCGAAGTGTCGAGTGGCCTACTCATGGAGATGAGGGAGGTTGCTACGCTTCGGGTACTTGGCGGGTAGTTTGCCGCACCCGTAGGGGTCTTGGGTGGGGTATTGGCTATTCACCGCGACCGTGTTATCTGTTTTTGTTACAGGCTCGTACAAATTACAGATTCCTAGTATATCCAATGTATTTATCTGTGATCTGAAATGTTTATCATTGCAGTATATCTATATATGATATTATTTAGGCGTTGCTTATGTTTTACAGACGCGCTAGCCCAGTCCCCGCTCTGTCGTTAGTTAAGTAACCTAACGGGTAATGATGGGGCCCAGTGGCGAATGCGAATGGCATAAGCGTACGTCATATTTTGGTTGTTTTCTGCAATGGTAGGCTTAAATGATGGGACGCATTAAAAGAACTAATGCAAGAATATCACGCATTAAAAGAACTAATGCAAGATAATAAACCAAGTTAAAGTCGTTGGAACACTTTCGAAAAACCACTCGGTTCTTTTCAAAACAAACTTTTAAAATACGGAGTTTGAGCCACTCCATTTAAAAGCTATCTCGTTCCATCGACCAAATCAAGTTCACTACGTTCACGGTTTTGCCAAAACCATCTGTAGCCCTCCGTCGTTTCACATGAATAGTCAATAGTATTCAAGCTGTGTATGTTGGCCAAAGTCAAGGCACAGTGATTGGTAGCTATTGGGTGTTCATGTGTAGCATAGATAGATGCGTTGGTTTGGGACAGTCGTACTGCCATTTTGGCCAAAGTCAAGGGTAGGTGCGGATGGATCCAAATTAACCTGGATAATGACGGGTAGAACTTGACATGTGACTTATGATATTTTGGCCAAAGTCAAGATCATAAGAGCATGGGGCAAAAATCCACATCGGGAGTTTCATAAGTACTGAAACTTGCTAGATTTGCATACCATTTGGAGTGTGATGATTCTGGTAGGATTCCTTCAGTTTCGTCACGCAATGATATTTGGATCCCGATCCTACTGTGAGTATATGCTACTCCTCGGAAAATTTCTCGCTAAACGATCAATGCTATAAACCTAGTAGGTGCCTAGAAAGGTGTTAGCGGGGCTACGCCCCTAGGGAAAAGAGGTTCTCTAATTAAGGAACTTCGCGAAAGCGTTGGAAAACCTCCCTCGAAGTACCGACACCAGCCTGGCCGAACGGTTAAGCAAGTATTGTACGGTGAGATTGATCCTGACTAATTCTTCCTTTATGGTTTGAGGAGGGATTCGAGAAACAGTGGGAGCCATCCTGTTTAGACAAATTAAAAACCACTCTAAACTTGCAAGAGCATCATGCTGAGTGTTTTCCTCTTCTCTCCAAATTGCAGCGACCAATCAACATGACTGGACTTAAGTTACTCCTAGATAAAAACAAACTGGCAGGGCCAAACTACAAAGATTGGCTCAGGAATGTCAAGATAGCAATCACTTATGACAAGCTGGGGTATCTTCTTACCACCAAAGCTCCCCCTGTCCCTGGTCCAACTTCCAGTGTCGCGGATAAGGAAATCCGCAAGACTTGGGAGATTGATAGCGCGAAGGCCAAGTGCCTCCTGCTTGCCTCGATGGACAACGAACATCAGAGGAGGCATGAGAATATGGACATGGAATCCATATTGCTCCATACAAAAGAACTGTATGGAGAGCAATCTCGTATCGCAAGATACGAAGCGTCGAAAAAGTTATTTTCGATAAGAATGGCCGTCGGATCATCAGTAGCCGAGCACGTGCTAAAGATGATCGGCTACATTGAGGAGCTCGCTGACCTAGGGATCACATTGGAGAGTGAACTATATACGGATATAGTTCTCCAGTCCCTTCCTTCCACTTACGCCCAGTTTATACTGAACTTCAACCTACAAGAAAAAGAGGTTGAACTTTCAGAGCTCCTCAACATGCTGAGGAGCGCAGAGGGCACCCTACAGAAAGGTAGGGATACATCCACTTTGTTTGTAGGAGGATCATCTTCTTCTAGGTCCAAGACGAAAGCCAAGGGAAAGAAGAAGAAGGCCCCCGCCAAACCAAGGGGCGGTGTAAGTAAAGTGGATACGAAGGGAAAAGCAAAAGCAACAAAGTTAGCGGGAAAGCTTGTGGATAAGGAAGAATGCTTCTATTGTCATAAGAAAGGACACTGGAAGAATGATTGCAGGGCCTGGAAGGCCAGAACACAGGAATTGAAGCAGGTTGCAGCTTCAGCTTCAGGTGTGTATGTTATTGAAAACTGTCTTTCAATAAACTCTACTTCCTGGGTATTGGATACCGGATCAGGATCTCATATCTGTAATTCTTTGCAGGCGTTGAGAAACCGTAGTGTTTTGAAAGCAGGTGACATGACCCTCAGAGTTGCGAACGGAGCTAGCATGGATGCTAAAGCCGTGGGGGACTATCACCTGGGAATGTCAGATGGACATGTTTTGGTTTTGCGTAATTGCTTTTTTGTACCCAACGCAACTTGTAATATCATTTCTGTATCTTTAGTTTCTAAAGAAGGTTATGAATTTGCGTTTGTAAGTAATGTTGTAAACATTCACCTTAATCAAGTTTTGATTGGGTCAGGTACTTTGAGTAATGGTATATACGTGTTAAACCAACCACAGATTTTTAATGTCCAGAATACACACAAAAGAAAGTCTCCAGAAATAAATCAGACTTTCTTATGGCATTGTAGATTGGGTCACATCAATGAGAGAAGGTTGACGAAGTTACATACAGAAGGGTATTTGAATGCGTTCGAATATCGGTCGTATGCCACTTGTCAATCCTGTCTCAAAGGAAAGATGACAAAGACTCCGTTTACTGGACATAGAGTAAGAGCGAGCGAGCTCTTGGGACTCGTACACAGTGACGTGTGCGGTCCAATGTCTACACATGCCCGAAGCGGACATTCTTACTTCATTACTTTTACGGATGACTTCTCAAGGTACGGTTATGTCTTCCTAATGAAACATAAGTCCGAGGCCTTTGGAAAATTCCAGGAGTATAAGAATGAAGTAGAGAAACAGACCGGCAAAAGTATTAAGATTCTAAGATCGGATCGAGGTGGAGAATACTTAAGTGCCGAATTCCTGAATTACTTAAAAGAGAATGGTATTCTCTCTCAGCTTACTCCTCCATACACTCCGCAACATAACGGTGTATCGGAGAGACGGAACCGAACCCTATTGGATATGGTTCGGTCCATGATGAGTAACGCTGAGTTGCCGCGATCATTCTGGGGATATGCGCTAGAATCAGCCGCATACCTTTTGAACCGAGTTCCCACTAAGACTGTGCCTACTACGCCATTTGAGATGTGGTGTGGGAAGAGACCCCATCTTAATCACATTAAGATATGGGGAAGTCCAGCTTTTGTCAAAAAGCAGCATGCGGACAAGCTCGAGGCACGCTCAGTACTGTGCAAGTTTGTGGGATATCCAAAGAATTCCAAGGGATATTTCTTCTACTGCGAAGAGGAACAAAAAGTTCTTGTTTCTCGTCATGCCCACTTTCTAGAACACCAGTTCATAGAAAAGGAAATAAGTGGGAGCGCAGTAGAACTGGAAAAGATTCCAGAACCACGGACTATTACTGAAAGTTTAGTGGAACCAGAGGGTTCGGAAGAACAGGACATTCCTACGCCGCTCCGCAGAAGTAGTAGGCAGTCTCATCCGCCCGAGAGATACTACGTTTTTCTCATAGACGGGGATAGAGAGGATTGCATCATAGATTATGATGAGCCTACTAGCTTCCAGCAGGCCGTTCAGAGCGTTGACTCAGTGAAATGGCTGGATGCAATGCGGACCGAAATGGAGTCCATGTACACCAATAAGGTTTGGACGTTGGACATTGCTCCAGACGGGGTAAAACTCGTAGGATGCAAGTGGATCTTCAAAAGGAAGATTGGTGTAGATGGACAGGTTGAGACCTATAAAGCTAGGCTGGTAGCAAAGGGTTTTCGTCAAAGACCTGGCTTGGACTATGACGAAACCTTTTCTCCAGTAGCCATACTGAAATCCATTCGGATCCTTCTTGCCATTGCTGCCTTCCACGATTATGAGATTTGGCAAATGGACGTAAAGACAGCTTTTCTAAATGGAAATTTAGAGGAGTGTGTCTATATGGACCAGCCAGAGGGTTTCATTCAGAGTGGGAGCAGCGGAAAGGTGTGCAAGTTGCTTAAGTCCATCTATGGACTAAAGCAGGCATCGCGGAGTTGGAACATCTGCTTTGATGAGACGGTCAAAGAATTTGGCTTTATCAAAAATCCAGATGAACCATGCATCTATAGTAGATTTGTAGCGAGAACTGTAGTATTCCTCGTTTTATACGTGGATGACATTCTCTTAATAGGAAATGACATTCCTATGCTACAATCTGTCAAGGGGTTCTTGTCACACAGGTTCTCCATGAAAGACCTGGGTGATGCCTCATACATTCTGGGTATCCGGATCTACCGTGACAGATCCAAGAGGATATTAGGACTTTCACAGTCCAGGTACATCGACACCATACTGAAGAGATTCAGTATAGAAGATTCCAAGCGCGGTAACCTACCGGCTTGTCACGGGATCACCCTCTCTAAAGAGATGTCTCCCAAGACTGATTTGGAGAGGGATCGCATGTCTATTATACCCTACGCTTCTGCGGTAGGCTCTATAATGTATGCGATGTTGTGTACCAGACCGGATGTAGCTTATGCACTGAGTGTGGTAAGCCGGTATCAGTCAAACCCTGGGGAGAAACATTGGATAGCAGTAAAGAACATTCTCAAGTACCTGAGAAGGACTAAGGAGATGTTCTTGGTGTATGGCGGAAAGGACCTCCAGGTCGAGGCCTTTGCTGACTCCAGCTTCCAGAGTGACAAGGATGATTCCAAGTCCATGTCGGGTTTTGTCTTCACCCTCAATAGAGGGGCGGTGTGTTGGAAGAGTTCCAAACAAGAAACCGTTGCAGACTCGACGATGGAAGCGGAATACATCGCTGCATCTGATGCCGCAAAAGAAGCTGTCTGGATGAGGAAGTTCTTGAAAGAACTTCAAGTGGTTCCGTCCATTGTTGATCCAATACCTCTGTATTGCGACAACAACGGGGCTATAGCTTTAGCGAAGGAACCCAGGTCCCATCAGAGATCCAGGCACATCTTGAGGCGGTATCACCTGATCAGGGAGATCGTGGATCGCCAGGAGATCGAGGTTCGAAGAGTCGCTTCAGAAGATAACACTGCAGATCCATTCACCAAGGCCCTGCCCCAGACTCAGTTCGAGCGGCTGATCGAGATGATAGGTCTTCGATACGCCAGTACATGGCCTTAGTGCAAGTGGGAGATTGTTAGTGTATATGCCCTAGAGGCCATTACTGTATCATACTAGTATGTATATTACTTAATGGAAGCTTGGGATATTCACCTTGTATATACAATCTTGCTCAAAATAGTAGTATGCTACTTGGTTTATTTCTACTTCAACGTGTACATGTGTTTATTTTTGTATATCGCCTATACACATTAGTGGAGCCCTTAGGATCTTTGCTTGATTACCAGCGATGTGATGGCCGTCACACTAGTGGGGCTGGGTAATCTATAAGCACATCCTTATGCAGTTCCCTGGTCGCAGGACTATCGAGACAGGGCATCGATACTCCGGAGTAGACCAGCGCATGCGCTTCTCATCCCAGTGTGGGAGACGGTCTGTCCCATAGCCGTCAGTACGTCGTACTTGAGATAGTATGCGGGTGCTCGTTAGGTTACGGGTACACTGGACAGGACTCGTCGGGAACTGACTAGTTGGTATTATACCTATCGTCAGTTATCAGTTCCCAGGTGACATGAGTACAGCTTAGTCCGCTGACTTGACACTGTCACTTCGCCTCGGGTGTGTTCCCACTGTACTTTGATCACTACCCTACCACGGCTCAAAGGAGTCGTGCAAACAGGTGGTGGTTGGGTGCAGTCCCGAAGCACTTGGAGGCAGTGACGGTTAGACAGGATTCGTCTCTCCCGGTATTGGGGGTTGACATCGCGCTGTGTCTAGGAGAGCCATTACACGAGTAGTCCCTGGCCAGGGCAAACGAGATATACTGGTAGGCTTCCAGTGTTATCTCAGGGTGTTTTGGGCTTCGCTCCGGCACGACTTGTACCGCTATTGGGGGACTGACGTTTACCGCCCCCTAGGCCCGCCATGCGATGTATCAGACGAACAGACCGGACTGTACGGAGAATGTCACACTCAGGCTCAGTAGGAGTTCAGATGGGTTTCGCCTCGTCGGTCTTCTTATCGGCATTACCTGGGGACCGTTACGCACAGCTAGTGCCGCTTGCGGTCTGTGGTTAAACCCACTGCCAGCATAGTGTCGAGTCTTTAGAGTCCCACACAGAAAGCTTTTCGCCTTTAGGCAAAAGAGTAGAGGTCGCATGGTATTGCGACGGGTCGCATGGTTTTGCGACAGGGTTCGGTCACATCCGTGCACTTGTGCACGTACAGTGTCCGGACAGTTTACACTAGCGGGCTTTGGTTTAAGCCAGATCCTAGTGTACCTTATGGGATTGGATTTATCCAGTTTGCATTCGTGTTCCTCGGAACGCGGATGCGGGTGTGTATGCACAGTTGACAGGGAGGCACAGACAGCGGATTCTCATTAGGGTTGTTGACAGTTGACCGTTGACTTTTTGACTTTTTGCTCAACCCTAATGAGAATATGATATGTGATTAACTATTATATTAAGTAAGTATTATGGTGACTTGGTTGTTGACTTTTGTTGACTTTGTTGACTAGTTGACTTTTGTTGACTTGTTGACTTTGTTGACCGGTTGACTAGGCTTGACTAGTTGACCATCATGATAACCATGGCTATCATTTCATGCCAAAGACTTTTACTTGCTTGCTCATTTGAGTAAAATGAGTGCATGACATGATAAGGTTATGGTTGCTTCAACCATCACATAAGACTTTTATTGATATGATGAGTTATGATTACTTTGGATTATGAGAGGGTGAGAGACAAAAGAGAGCCTCATTCTTTCTTGCTCATTCTCTCTCTTGTTCTTGAGCTCTCCATTTTGCTCTCACCCTCTTGCTCTTGCTCCCTCTCTTTAATCTATGGTTCTCTTCTCTCATGTGTTGAGAATCAAGAACCATAGATAAAATCCCATTCTAAATCTTCTCTACTCATTCTAGTTCACTAGGTTTAGCAAACCAAGTGAACTAGTTTCTTCAAAGAACGAAGAAGGAGCTAAAGGTTGGAGCTTTCAAGTGGATCTATCTTCGGCGTACGGAGACGACGAGAAGGAGCCATCGGACCACCACCGGAGCTTGAAGACGAAGGAGTTCAAGACAAGCTAGGTATAACCCCCTAACCAAGTAGCTAGAAACTCTTAGTTAGGATGTTAGATAGAAGTTTAACCAAGATCCGGGTTATAGGTCCATGTTACCACCTCCGTAAAAATTGTTATTTACCAAATTCCGCATTCCCGAAAGTACCGGGAGAGGTAGCATGGACTTACAAGGCTAACCCGGAGAAAATCAGCGCCATCCTCAACATGGCAGTGCCCAAGACCAGCGTCGAAATCATGCGGCTCACGGGACGGGTAGCCGCTCTAAGTTGTTTCATGTCAAGATCCGAGGAAAAGTGTCTCCCGTTCTTCAAAGCTCTGAGGAAGATCCCAAGGTTCGAATGGTCGGATGAGAGTCAGATCGCCTTCGAGCAATTGAAAGTGCACCTGGCGACTCCCCTACTACTCACCCGGCCAGTTGAAGGAGATGAGCTATCGTTGTATCTGGCGGTGTCCGATCAATCTGCAGGTTTGGTGCTCGTGCGAGAAGTCGAGGGAGTCCAGAAGCCGGTCTACTATGTACGCCATGTCTTCAAGGACGCGGAAACAAGGTACCCGGCCATAGAGAAGATTGTCTTGGCACTCATCGTGGCATCGAGGAAACTACGACACTATTTCCAGGCGCACACCATCCTTGTCCTCATCGAACGCCCTTTAGGGGCTATCCTCGCCTCCCCCGAGTCTTCTGGTCATTTGGAGAAGTGGAGGTGGGAGTTGTCCCAATTCAACATCAAGTACCGCCCAAGGCAGGCTATCAAGGCACAAGCCCTGGCCAATTTTATCGTCGAATGCACTATCCCTAAAATGGAGGCAGTGTCCGTGCCGGCCCCCGGATCTCAACCCTCGATCGAAGAGAGGCCCGACTCCGTCCCCGACTGGGTCCTTTATGTCGACGGGACATCAACCGAGGAGGGCTGTGGTGCCATCCTCATCATTCGGGGCCCGAACAAGGCAGAGATGGAGTATTCTTTGAAGCTCGGGTTCAAAGCCTCAAACAACGCAGCGGAGTATGAGGCTCTGCTCGCTAGACTGCGGATCGCCTCCGGAGTGGGACTGAAGACGATCCGAATCCGTAGCGACTCCGCTCTGGTCGTCGGCCAAGTGACCGGCCGTTTCGAAGCACGGGATCCCCTGATGGTGAAGTACTTAGCCGAGGTAAGAAGGCTGTGAAAGGACTTCGACGAAGTTCAAGTGGAGCAGATCCCCCGGCACCTAAATGCCCAGGCCGACGCCCTGAGCAAGTTAACTTCCTCCTACTCGGCCAAAAACAAGAGAAATATCCTCTTCGAGGTCTTGCCACGGCCCAGTATGGAAGACAGAACAACATCGCTCCAAGTTTACACAGCCCGGGAAGAGGGCCAAGATTGGAGGAAGCCCATCGTGAAATTCCTGAAGGAGGGTACGCTCCCCGGAGATTGTGGGGAGGCTCGCCGCCTCCGAGCCAAATCCCGCCATTTCGTATGGATCAATGTGAACCTCTACAAGAAATCCTTCACTCAACTCCTACTTCGATGCGTCTGTAAGTCCACGGTAGCGCCTCGGCCGTCTAACAGACGCCAAATGCGGAACAAAAACTTTTACAACTGGCGCTATCGCGTACTATAACCCGAATCTGCCATTAAAGCTAAACTAACAAACTACAAAGTGGGCTGAAGAGTTATACCGAACGATCCGAGTCCTTCGGTCTTCAACCATCATCCCACGCTTTGTTGCGGCTGCTCAGATCTCCTGAATCTCCAGTCTTCTCGTCCAGGTGTCACCACGTCGACGGATCTTTAAACTGGCTCCCGCCTCTGAACCGAGGCAACTCGGTCGTCAAGTTTGCTAAAAGAGACGACCAAGATGAAGTAGAGAATGAGTAGAACACTTTGTCTCGCTTCGTCCAAAGTCACGGACGAACGGTTAATGAAGTTGCCTTTTGGAATCGGGTGGAAATGTGAAATGAGTATCTATCAAATTTCCATACACTTAAACTCCCATCTTTTTCCTCTCAAGCAACCATATCCTCACAAGAGGGGAGGGGCCGGCCATATATGGTGAGGGGGGGTAAGTGTAGGAGAGGGGAGAGTGAACATAGCATTAATGAAGAGAATGTGTTATCTAACACCTAGTATGAACTCATTTAAAGAAACAATGATTCATAACACATAGTCATCAACACATAAATGCTCCATTAATGCACTAAGCCACCTCACCATCCTAGTCACCATCTAGAAGGTTCCACACTCATCTCAAGAAAAGATAAATCCGCATTTAACCGAATGTTAAATACGGCTGATAAAAAACTGGAAACCGGCAACTTTCAAAAGTGATCCTGAAACGAATTTCAGGATAACCCCGTATCAGTATAAACATACCCGCATTTGTATTACGACCGAATACAAATGCAACCAAGACAAAGATATTATATCTACACAGTATAATACTGGGATCCGGCTTAAACCAAAGCCTACCAGTATTATCTGCCCGAAATATGACACGTGCGAAAACGCACGTGCATTTTCCGAACCCTGCCATAAAACCATACGGCCTCTACAACGTTTTGCCCGAACTTGGGAAAGTGTCTGTGGGGGACTCTAATGACTCATCAACACACTGGCACTGGGTATAATCTCTAGCACGTCAGAGGTACAAGCTGTACGTAACAGTTGCCTATGTATTGATTGGAAGGGAAGCTGACGAGCGAACTCATCCATAAACCCTACTGAGCCTAACAGTGACAATATACATACAGTCTGGTTCGTTCGTCTATGAGTATCGCATATCGGCCTAGGGGATGGTAACGTCAGACCCCCAATAGCAGTATAAGTCGTGTCAGAGAGAGGCCCAGAACACCCTGAGATACTACTGGAGTACCTACCAGTAAATCTCCTGCCTCGGCCGAGGGCTTTGTGTAATGGCTCTCCTAGACACAGCGCGATCTCACCCCCAATACCGGGAGAGACGAATCCCCTGCCGATCCTCTCACTTGCCTCCATGTGGCTCGGGACTGTACCCAAAAAAGACCTGTTTGCAAGACTCCTTTGAGCCGTGGTAGGGTAGAAATCAAAGCACAGTGGGAACTCACACGAGACAAATGACAACCTCAGGTCGATGAACTAACATGTACACATGTCACCAGGGAACTGCTATCCGACGATATGTATAATATCAACTAGCATGTTCCCGGCGAGTCCTGTCCGGTGTACTCATAACCCAATGAGCACCTGTATACATCTTAGGTGACCCTACTTACACCAATGGCTTGTGAGACCGGCCATCGCCCCTCGTCGGGGTCTCGACTGTATACACTAGTCTACTCTGGAGTATCGATGCCCTGTCTCGAAACTCCCATGACTAGGGACACTTTTAAGGATGTGCTTACAGACCCCAGCTCCCACGTATATGATCGCCATCATACTGCTGGTAGTCAAGCAAGAATCCTATGGGCTTTATCAACATGCAATAGTGAACTAAAGCATGTATACAATGATAAAGACAAACCAGATAGCATACTATCATCCCGAGCAAGACTGTCATATCGGTATAGGTCCTGCCTCAATCATTGCAATCACGTACCTGTTGTTCCCCTCCGAAAGGCGGTGCACAAGACCGCGAAGTCCTGACGCTGAGATTCGGGACAGATGCTATTTGGTTTTATCCGTCCACCTCTCCGAAGATGCCAAGTTGATTTATGGCACCGTGTATCGGAGGTTTAGACGGATGCGGCCGATGTAGCAGACTTCGTCAGATTCCCCTTCGCTTGAGGGTTTTTTGATTGTGGGGACGCTCTTCCCTGCAGGCGCAAGCCCCTGCAGTTAATTACGCTACCGCATCGCGGTAACAACTTTCTCCTTCTCCAGAATTTCACTTCGTGTCGTGTGTGTTTGTTTTGTTTGTGGTTTCCCGTGGATTGTGTACGGAGACTAAGTGATGTCGTCGCCCATAGGATGTGGATTAGTCCAAATCCGTATTTACTTAGATTTGGGTTTGGTGTTTTGGTTTAAGGATACGTTAGCTGTATTTAGGCTAAGATCGACTTAAACGTTTGTTAAGGATACGTTAGTCTGATTTGAGACTAAGATCAACTTAACGGGATCGTTTTGGATCCGACAAAAGAGCGTTTGGGGACTCTATTGTTCCAGTTTAGGGACATAGTGGTCCATATTCCAGTTTAGGGACATGGTGGTCCATATTCCAGTTTAGGGACATGGTGGTCCATCGCCAGTTTAGGGACGTGGTGGTCCATGTTCCAGTTTAAGGACGTGGTGGTCCAGCATTAGTTTAAGGACGTTTCAGTCCGACATTAGTTTAAGGACGTTTCGGTCTATATTCCAGTTTAGGGACGTGGTGGTCCATAGGTAGTTTAAGGACATTGCGGTCCATGTTGATGTGTGGTTGTCGGGACCCGTCACCTCTCTGACATCGTTGAAGGATTACAACGATAAGAGTTAAAGGAGTTCGGAGATGTACCGAACCGGAGGTAAATTGATTTAGGACAGCAATCTTGCTCAGTCAATTTAATTTGAGGACTTACAACCATGATTGGGCTAAGTCCAGTTGGAAAATACTCATCATTTTTATTTGTTTTTGCATTGCATTTCTTTTTATTTTTATTTGGGCTCTGCCCATAAAGGATGCAGAGCATCAATTTGTTTTGGGCTCTGCCCATTTATAAATGATGCAGAGCATCAATTTTACTTGGGCTCTGCCCTTTTTATTGCTTTGCAATTTATTTTGGCCTGCTAGGTCTTTTTGACTTGGGCCTGGCCCTTTAACAAAAGAAATGCATTGCATTTTTCAAGCGCTTTGCGCCAATCAAAGAGCGCAAGCGCTTTTCGTGATGACACATGTCATGCAAGCGCAGTGCGCTGCGCTAGTGCGCTACGCTTACGCTGCTGACACGTGGCACGCTCTGGTGAGTTGCGCCAATTTCAGAGAGCAAAGCTCTATTTCAAAAGCGCATAGCGCAAATGGTTCAGATGCCGACACGTGGCGCTCTCTGGTGGCTTGCGCCAGCCCAAGAGTGCAACAGTGCAGATTTATAAGTGCAAAGCACTATTAATTTGAGAATCTTTTAGATTCAAGAACCAATGGTTCATAAAATAAGTGCAAGCACTATTTGATTTCTTGATCTAATTTAGATCAAAGAAAAACAAGTTTTTTCTTATTTCAGGAACCAAAGGTTCATAAAAAAGTGCAAAGCACTGTTTATTATGTGAAGATCATTGATCTTGTTCTTAAATCAATGATCTATTAGAAGAAATTTCTTCTATTAAAAGGTCTTTTACCTTTTTTCTTCTTCTTGAAATTTCTTCAGAGTTCTCTCTGCTTAAAATTTTTGATTTCTCACCAAAATGTTGATGCCTTTGAATTGAGATCTAAGGTCCTTTTTATAGTGCCCATGAATTAGTTAAAGAGATCTTTCTCTGAGTGATTTGGGGAATTTTTCCCACCGTTGGATCTTTGATCCAAGGGCTTCTGTTTTACAGAAGAAAATCTTCTTGTTTTAACAAGAACAGAAAGATTTCTTTAGAATCTTGATTCTGTTTGGCGCAAATGCCCCAGCGCGTGACACGTGTTAAGCAGCGCACAGCGCAGCGCAACTGCGCTGGCGCATCTGCGCCGACACGTGTCGCGCAGCGCTTGCGCAACTGAAGCGTTGCTTCCTTTAATTTTGCTTTAAATAGAGCTTTGCTCTGATTGGGTGCGCTGCGCTAATGTATCTGCGCCTGACACGTGGCATCCTGCGCACAGCGCAGGGGATCTGAAGCGTTGCTTCATTTATTAAAATTTAGATTTTCAAGGTAGAGCTTTGCTCTGATTGGGGGAATTGGAAGCGTTGCATCACCTGAGATATATTTTCATCTCCTCTTTTCAAGTCAAACTTGTATTTCCCCGAAATTTTGATTTTCCGGGTCTTGGAAATAATTCCACTGTGCACAGAATTTTCTGTGCTTGGGTCTATATATAACTCAAGGCCGAGCCTTTTCTTTTCTCATCTTCAGAGAACTTCTTCGATTATGGCTTGCAACCGCCCTCATGCTCGCCGACAACCATGGGAAGTGCCGATTCGGGACATCGTTCCCCGTTTTGCTGCGCGCCTGGTGGACTCTTCTCTTACGGACGAGCAATGCGATGCCGTAATGTACGAGCTTTTGACTCGTATGGGGTCTCTTCTCCCCCCGCACTCCATTTGGCTTCGAATGATCCTTGCCTCGGTGCTCGCCGATATTCCCCCTCCTCCAGCAGAGATGTCATCGGCAATGCTTGACGCCGCCGAGGATAAGATCGAGTGCTTATTCGAGGCGCACTTGATCACCAAAGCGCTGAGGGACTGCTCTTTCCACTTGCTGAGCCAGATACGGGCTCGCCGGGTTGTCATCGCCACCTTTTCTGACGAATGTGGCGATGATCGTTGGACGTCTACCTCTCGGGAGGATCGCCGCTTCAACGTGGTGGAGAAGACAGAAAGGGAACTGTGGAATCTTCTTCTTATCTTTGCGAACCCTTGTCTTTCCGATCCCATATTTGGTGATCTTTTTTAAATGTAATAATAATAATAATGAACAAGTATTTTTCTTTTTAATCAAGTACTTCATTATCTGTTAAGGGTTCTTTTATTTTAGTTCTCTGTTGTGCTTGTGCATCGTATGATTTAATTTGCTATTATTAAGTGCATGTGATTCTTGCAAGGATAAATTGCTTTTGGTGTTTAGCCTTTTTCATGAAGCGGTGCTTTACTTTTCAGTCTTAGAAATAGAGTTTCGTTCTAATTGGGGGAAACACCTGTGATCCAATAATTGACTTTGAGGGCACTATCTCCAACAATCTCCAACTTGCACTTAAGGCTAATTATTGTGATGTCGCATACTCACAGCCCGTGTGATACCGAACATCCAACTCCTCTACTAATCAGTTTCACAAAGCTAGTTTGTAAAACTCTTGTGTTTGAGAAATAGCTTCAGTGAGTGGATCCGTCCTGATGTTTCTTTCTATGTCTCTCTTAATCTCAAGTTCGCGGAGAAAGCGATCTCCCGAATTGAGTAATACGTGTCTTAGAATATGTCTGGATGTCTGATGGGACCTAGTTCATAAATGAACTCCAAATCCAAACTTCTTAGACTGTGTCGATAACTGAACCTAATCAGTATCCAGCACCATACCTTCTGCAGTATCCTCTTGGACGACCTGTCCAAAATACTGTCCCTCGTCAGAGGGACAACTATAACCCTGACAATCACTCTGTCATCCATGTCACCTTTGAAGCCTGGAATGATAACCGTCTCCCGAAGGAGGCTGCCGTCATCAAATCCGTAGAACATTCACTTATGTTCTAAAACTGCTTCCTTATGTTTCTCCAGGATTGGATTAATATTAACTTATCGCATCTAGTGCAAAGACAACATCTGGTGTGGTACTTGAGTTTTCATGATTGACTCAATTGCCTAAGTAAGTGATCTGCCAATCATGCACATCCCTCTCCCCTTTAGTCTCTAAGACACCTTTAGAAAGGGTGACTCCATCACCTGCAGGTACACCACCATGCCAGGAGTCATTTATTCTAAAAACTATTAGAATACTGTCAAAGTACCTACATTTGGGAAACTACCCAAATCTAGATCTAAAACCATAGATCTAGAAACCAGAATGTCCAATATTATATCCATGTCCTTTGTGGAGAAACAACTGTGTGACGACCAAAGTACAACCGATCGTAGTACAGGAATTTTACTTCCTACTCTGTGTATGTCATCCAAATACCAGGACATCACACCCTACTAGCATCTCAACAGATCCATCCCCTATTCTGATGAAGTCAAACCCATGACTGTCACATCAAAATTAGATGATCTTATCTCCGCTATATCTGCTCAAGCCTATAAATAGACATAATCTACTTGCCCACTATGCTTCCGCTGCTCCCACTGACTACGACAACCCTCTGGCAGAATAATATCTACGTACACTTCTAAAACAGTTTAGAACGACGTTATACTTATTCTCTTGACGGGTCTCATAGTCTGGAACAACAGTAGTGTCAAGTCTGGGTAAACAAGAACCTCCTTGTCACCATCCTTGAGGCTACCGGAGTACCTCTCGGGTGTCTGAGGTTACCCACCATATCTGTGGAGTGGCTATTGGAATGTCAAACCTGATTGAATATATAGGTCCTATTAAATTTTCCGTAATCGTTTGTCGTTCTGGAATCACTCCCTGTTCTACCATACTCCTACTACTGTTTTCTGAAAAAAAAATCCATTTTACTAAAACTGTGGCGAGTCAAGAACAATATCACTATTGATCTTCCAGATGGTAGAAAATTAACCCTCGACTAAGCCCGGGTCAACCCACAAACTGCCATTACAGAAACGTGCCCTGAGTTATCCAGAGTCTGGTTTTAAGCATAAGCCGGACAACTCCCCGTATCTTAACTCGTTAAGATATGAACCATTCTATATATAATACAGAAATAGAGGCACTAATTTAATTGGAACCAGATTCAAATCATGCAGCTGTCTCCAGTGCATATCAACTTAATGGAGAGAGCCTGATCAACATTACTCAACTTAGGAATCCATCCAATTATGAGTAACCTGAAAGAGAAATAAGTTTCTCAAAACCATTACTATCATCTGAATACCAATCACAAGTATCTACATCTTTGATTTCTTTGAAAAATCCCGATACTTGCGACATCTGGTTCTCTACCTTATTCTTATACCCACAACTTCTCAAAACTTAGACATTGTATTTCTACGAAACATTTGTCTAAAAACTAGAGAAGTCACAAGTAAACAGAATATAGTACGAGGACCTACCCCTTTGTCCTGACGGACACTGGACAACATACAATACTGTGTATAAGTCCGCTGAGTTTGAATAACTCAAAACCTGTGCATCGTAGGTTGAAAACTGTACTTATGATTAAGAACTACTCCGTTGTTCAATGCTCCTTACCCAAACTTCAACTGATATAGGTAAATGTCACGGACATAATTTCAAAAAGTTATATCTCATTTTATAAAAATAAATGTACAGATATATCATTTTGAAATTGGTGCACAACAACGGATACTCAAAATCAAATACATGCCTGCCGGCAAAACCTAGGCGACTTCCTCAAATATCACCAATTACAATGAATTCCGATATAATGAGGATGATCACCTTATTCCCAATAACCTACTCCCACTCATCATCTGTAAAACTATACAGATATGAGAATCTCACCTGGTAAATTCATATCCTGGAGTAAGTATCTAATCGGGAAATCAGTTTTCCTTTAACAATGCACTGAAACATGAAAATGTTTTGTAGGGGTATCCTGGTATTCCTAGTAATGCCTCTTCCATAATCCAATTCATGACTTTAACCGTATATTTTTTTGCCATCTCTCCAAATCCCTTTATTTGTCTTTATTCATTACCTTCTGTACACCATCGTTAGGTTAAAAGGTTTTCTTCCTTCCCTACCGTTCGGCACCAGCCTATGGTTTGGAAGAAGACTATCCAGTAAGCATAATAGGTGTACCCTCCTAAACCTATGAGTATTCGCAACTTGAGAGAATGCGATGATAAATGACAACTGAATAATACCTTATTCTATTTCTCCCGAACTGGGGAAAAAGGCAAAGGTGAAAAAAGGAGTGGCGATGAAGTACGTGGTTTGGTCGTGAATGATAACAGTCGCAATTTACTTTGCCCTCTTTCTAATCCCTTTATCTTGTCTTTACATATTACCTTCTGCACACCCTACTTAGGCTAATTGGTTTTCTTCATTCCCTACCTTTCGGCACCAGCCTATGGTTTGGAATAAGACTATCCAATAAGCGTAATAGGTGTACTCTCCTAAACCAAGAAGCCCTCGAAACTCGAGAGAAGGTGATGATAAAAGACAACTGAATAATACCTTATTCTATTTCTCCTGAACCTGGATCCATCCTCGAAGTAGTACCTTCGAGTTCGTATATAACCATACGATGGATCTATCCAATGGAAGTGGATGTCCGTAGTAATACGGGGTGTTCTGAGAAATACAAAGGGTAAAAGAAGGAGCGGCAATGTCTTATGCAACTAAGACAATCCAAAAGCCAGTATATTAAGAAGGTTCGGTCAACTTGGTCACTGAGTCATAGTCAAGGGTCGGTCAAAGGTCGCTGCCAAAAAGAGAGAAAAGAAACACTCTGCGTGCACTCTAACCTAGATCAGAATGGTTATCATTTTATCTAATCAGGAAACATCCCACTGTAATCTCAAATTCTTCTCCAAACCTGAAAGAAGAATTAGTCGGGATCACCCGAAGAGTAAACCAACTCATCAGTGAGAATCGGGATCCAACTATCATCGCATGATAACTTGATGGAAGCCACTCAAGTTATTACACTCCAGAAGGTATGCGCATGCCTGGCAAGTTTGCTGTTTGTTTGAAACTCCCGATATAATTTTTACCTCATGCTCTTATGACCTGACTAAGGGCCAACAAATCATAAGTCACATGTCAAGTTCTTCCCGTCATTGTCCAGGTTGATTTGAACCCACCCGTACATACTCTTGACTAAGGGCCAACAAAGTAATACGACTGTCCCAAACCAACGCATCTATCTACGCAACAAATGAATACCCAGCAGCTACCAAACACTATGCCTTGACTAAGGGCCAACAAACATAGCTTGAATACTACTGACTATCCATAAGAAATGACGGAGGGCTACGGCTGGTTTTTGGAAAAAAACCTTTAACGTAATGAACTTGATCTTGTTGAAGGAACATGATAGCTTTTTATAAAAAATATAGTGGCGAAAACCTTTTGCTAAAGAGGTCACTCCCGGTGAAGGGATCTCGGCTCTTTCCTCGTGGAATGAGGTGCAGGATATTCCAACTGAATACCTCGATGCAAAGCAACTTGTAATCGACTATATTGAAGTTACTACCCTGACGAAATCTTCTGCCCAAGGGGTCATTCCCGGTGAAGGGATCTCGGCCCTTGCCTCGTGGAATGAGGTGCAGGATATTCTAACTGAATATCACTATGCAAAACAAAAGAAAACATCTTTGTAATAACACCTTTTTAAGAATCAACGCAGTCCCATCAATCAATCACACCAAAAAAGAACGAAAATAAAATGTACGTATATGCCATCCGCATTCGTCACTGGGTCCCGTCATCACCCGTTACGTTACTTAACTAACGACAGAGCGGGGGCTGGACTAGCGCGGGTGTAAAACATATACAACATCTAATAGTATATATACCAATATACAATACTCGCTCCAGGCGTGATAATATGCAACATTACAGAAAAGTAATAAGCATCACAGAACAATACAGATAATCTGGGATCCCCGGGTTTCACAGAGCCGCTGCTGAAACCTGACGTTCCCTTGGTCGTGTGGATAGCCTGTGTAATGAAACCCAGACCCCTACGGGTGCGGAAAGTTACCCGCCAAAATCTGAAGCGAGGTAGTCCCCACAACATAGTGAATGGAATACCCGGCACTTCACGGAATCCGGTAACTTGAGCACCCCTCCTTGGGTCAACCTGTACCCCCTACGAGTGCGGCGAATAGTCTGCCAATTCTAGAGTGAAGTCCCTCTGCCTCTCAAAGCCATGAGATACGGACCCGTTGCCCTCCAGAACCCGGCTATCCGTGCATTCCGTCGCGGGGTAAACCTAGTACAGAAATAAAAAATGTACAACGGGTACATCGACCTTAACCCGGTCGTGTCCCAAAAGAATATTATACAACAGGCAGTGACGGCAGTCCACATGTTGGACGCTCGCCCCGCAATATCAAATGTACAAATAAATCCAAACTGCACTACCATTGCACACTGCTATCCACCACGACATATCCGCAACATCACAGCACAACACAGAACATCAACGCGAATGTCACGTTCGCAAACCCGTCTAAAAGAACTATAGCAATTAGACGCGGTTTACCGATCAAATGACATTCCCGGTCGGAGATATAAAGTAAGTACTGCGTACTAACAAGTTTAAAATTTCGATCGACAAAACTTCCCGAAGTGGGCCCCACGTACATCTGCTGTACAGTAACAAAATCTGGGCCCAAACAAACAAATCCAGAAACCACAATTTCCTGATATGAAGCTCTATGGAAAACTTGGTGCACTGTTCCCTCAAAACGGCCGCGGTTCCGCGGTGGTAATGAGGGATCACGTGCCCAAATTTTCCCAGAGTGCTTAGAAAAGCCTGCTCTGTTTTCTGTGATATGTAAAATTATTTTTAGAACCCTTTTAAAATTGACAGAAACTTAGAACATGGAAAATTGCGATTTTGAAAATCCGTTCGATCGATATTTTAAACATGTTAGCACAAGTTAGTAAAGCTTAATGGTGAGGCTCTGATACTACTGTAAGTCCACGGTAGCGCCCCGGCCGTCTAACAGACGCCAAATGCAAAACAAAAACTTTTTTAACTGGCGCTATCGCGTACTATAACCCGGATCTGCCATTAAAGCTAAACTAACAAACTACAAAGTGGGCTGAAGAGTTATACCGAACGATCCGAGTCCTTCGGTCTTCAACCATCATCCCACGCTTTGTTGCGGCTGCTCGGATCTCCTGAATCTCCAGTCTTCTCGTCCAGGTGGCACCACGTCGACGGATCTTTAAACGGGCTCCCGCCTCTGAACCGAGGCAACTCGGTCGTCAAGTTTGCTAAAAGAGACGACCAAGATGAAGTAGAGAATGAGTAGAACACTTTGTCTCGCTTCGTCCAAAGTCACGGACGAACGGTTAATGAAGTTGCCTTTTGGAATCGGGTGGAAATGTGAAATGAGTATCTATCAAATTTCCATACACTTAAACTCTCATCTTTTTTCCTCTCAAGCAACCATATCCTCACAAGAGGGGAGGGGCCGGCCATATATGGTGAGGGGGTGAGTGTAGGAGAGGGGAGAGTGACCATAGCATTAATGAAGAGAATGTGTCATCTAACACCTAGTGTGAACTCATTTAAAGAAACAATGATTCATAACACATAGTCATCAACACATAAATGCTCCATTAATGCACTAAGACACCTCACCATCCTAGTCACCATCTAGAAGGTTCCACACTCATCTCAAGAAAAGATAAATCCGCATTTAACCGAATGTTAAATACGGCTGATAGAAAACTGGAAACTGGCAACTTCCAAAAGTGATCCTAAAACGAATTTCAGGATAACCCCGTATCAGTATAAACATACCCGCATTTGTATTACGACCGAATACAAATGCAACCGAGACAAAGATATTATATCTACACAGTATAATACTGGGATCCGGCTTAAACCAAAGCCTACCAGTATTATCTGCCCGAAATATGACACGTGCGAAAACGCACGTGCATTTTCCGAACCCTGCCATAAAACCATACGGCCTCTACAACGTTTCTCCTGAACTTTGGAAAGTGTCTGTGGGGGACTCTAATGACTCATCAACACACTGGCACTGGGTATAATCTCTAGCACGTCAGAGGTACAAGCTGTACGTAACAGTTGCCTATGTATTGATTGGAAGGGAAGCTGACGAGCGAACTCATCCATAAACCCTACTGAGCCTAACAGTGACAATATACATACAGTCCGGTCCGTTCGTCTATGAGTAACGCATATCGGCCTAGGGGCTGGTAACGTCAGACCCCAATAACAGTATAAGTCGTGTCAGAGAGAGGCTGATTGGAGTGAAATTATGTGTTTGTAGTTAACCGCAATCAATAACGGTGTCGCTTGTAGCTAGACCGAGATGAGTACGAATCGTCCTCTGGGAAACGTTGAACCTTTTACCCTTACTTTAGATGTGTTGAGAAAGAGAGGAGGGATAAAGAGTATTGTAGAATGGTTTCTAGATTTACGTTAAGCAAGAATGCAAAATATATAGATCTAGATTATTTTAGGGATGTAGTTAATATAATAAGGGGGCTTGTAGGGTTCGTTAGGATTTAGTAGTTATGGACGATTAATTAAAAGTTACCCTTTTTATCCTTTAATAGATTTATAACTAGAACGACGGTGATGCGTGTAGATTAGGGTTTCTGGAGGGAAAAGGAATCCCACTCTTAACCCTTATCTCGACACGGAACTCCGTTCATATCTAGCCTTTACTAAAACAATCATTAATCTAATCTCTAATCGCGGTCGGAACTAGCAAAGAATTGTTAGCACGCCCGATTAGGATGTTAATGATTCTTTTGATAAAGTTCATAAACTTTATAGGACTTAAAAAGGGTTTAGGGATGTTCATCGTCCCATAGCCTACCCTAATCCTAAGAAGCCTAACAAGCGAAGAATTACTCGCGCATGTTGGGAGAAGAAGATGAAAAGACAGAGAGGGAAAACATAATGTAAAATGCAAAAGAATTAAATAAAATAACTACCTTTATTAATCAACTTGAACAATCTACACTTTATTCCTTAGAAAATGATTACAAAACTAGTTGCTTCTCGATCTCTTCCAAGGAGGTAGATGAACCGTTGATGATCATCCTGGATGCGTGAGCCGTCTGGAACTTCGTGATCGCGTCGGCTTGATAAATTTTCCAGGAGGCTCTCGGTGCCTTTTTATAGTGCAAAGCCATAATCTTTTGCTTGAAAACTTGGTAAAACATAGCAGAGATTCATCGCCCAAAATTTAGGCAAGTAATCCCTCTATCTTGCCGCGGATCCGCGGCACAAGGGTGGGTAAGGCCGCGGATCCGCGGCCGTTTAATCTCTTCCCTTCATCAAAACTTTGGGGCTCTGTCCTTATGACATTTGGCGATCCTTGGAACCTTTGTATCATGGAAATCTTCTCGTGGTTGCTGCCAGACTTGGTCTTCAAGTTTTGCTTTCTTAATTAGGCAAGTCTTCTTTAATAAATTGATCTCCTTGATTCTAGTCTTGAAAAATTCTGCACAACAATCTCAAATAATATTTAGTAGACTTAGTTCTACTAGGATTAGGTCAATGAATTTATTTGCATACATTTTCCTACCAAATGCTAATTAAAATATATTAACACGTGGAAAATAGTGTTTTTACACATAAACCCTCATATGTATAATATATTATAATAAAGTCCTTTTTTAATATGAAAATGGTAGGAAAAATGTAATACAAATGTGTAGTTTTATCAACTGAACAGAGGCCCAGAACACCCTGAGATACTACTGGAATACCTACCAGTAAATCTCCTGCCTCGGCCGAGGGCTTTGTGTAATGGCTCTCCTAGACACAGCGCGATCTCACCCCCAATACCGGGAGAGACGAATCCCCTGCCGATCCGCTCACTTGCCTCCATGTGGCTCGGGACTGTACCCAAAAAAGACCTGTTTGCACGACTCCTTTGAGCCGTGGTAGAGTAGAAATCAAAGCACAGTGGGAACTCACACGAGGCAAATGACGATCTCAGGTCGATGAACTAACCTGTACACATGTCACCAGGGAACTGCTATCCGACGATATGTATAATACCAACTAGCATGTTCCCGGTGAGTCCTGTCCGGTGTACTCATAACCCAATGAGCACCTGTATACATCTTAGGTGATCCTACTTACACCAATGGCTTGTGAGACTGGACATCGCCCCTCGTCGGGGTCTCGACTGTATACACTAGTCTACTCTGGAGTATCGATGCCCTGTCTCGAAACTCCCACGCTAGGGACGCTTTTAAGGATATGCTTACAGACCCCAGCTCCCACGTATATGATCGCCATCATACTGCTGGTAGTCAAGCAAGGATCCTATGGGCTTTATGTGAACTAAAGCATGTATACAATGATAAAGACAAACCGGATAGCATACTATCATCTCGAGCAAGACTGTCATATCGGTATAGGTCCTGCCTCAATCATTGCAATCACGTACCTGCGATCCAATAATTGACTTTGAAGGCACTATCTCCAATAGCGTCGACCCCCACGAAGCCGATTATGTCCTCCGTGAGGTCCACGAAGGGGTTGGCAGAGCACATCAAGGGGACCGCACCTTAGTCCAGAAGACGCTCCTCTAAGGGTACTATTGGCCGACCGTCTATTATAACGCTCAGAAGCTCGTCAGAAGGTGCAAGAGTTGCCAACTCCACGGCAGCATAGCCCGCCTTCCGGCTACCGTGCTGACTACCCTGACCTCCCTATGGCCGTTTTCCCAGTGGGGAATGGACATGATAGGCCAACTCCCTACAGGTACGGGCGGGCTACATATACATCCTCGTTGCGGTGGACTACTTTACGAAGTGGATTGGGGCCGTCCCCATCAGAAAACCGGACGCTACCACGACCATCAAGTTCCTGCAGAATAAAGTAATATTCCAGTTCGGGATCCCGAGGTTGTAGGGTTAGCATAGCACCTTAGCAAGGTTTAGGAAAGCATCACACATGCCATATTGAAAATTTTGGGGTGCTAAATAAACCCTAACCAAGATCTTAACTAGAGAATTAGGGTTAACTATGCATGTAAACTATTTTACATCTAAGAGAGAGGGATTACAACCTTTGTAGTCCGTTCCTTCGCTTCATAAGCTTCGAGTAGTAGTCCCTTTGCCGCGATCCATGATCTCCCGGACTCAAGAGAGGCTCCACAAGTCGAATGATCCATTCTTGCTTGAAGTCTTCCTTTTCGAAGATGATCTACCTTGAAGAATCTCAAACTCAAGCTTTCACTTCTCTAATCAAGTATTAGTGAAGTGAACACCCTAATCTAAGTGGCTAGAATAGATGAGGATGATGAAGTAGGAATTTTACACTCTTTTGTTTTCAATTTCTCACTTTAAATCATTACTTCACAAAAAGCTAGAAAGCTTTTTCAAGGAGGAAGAAGAAGAAGAAAGCTTTTGTGATGAATAATGAATATTGTTATGGTTACAAATGACAACTATGAGTTAATAATATCAAGGCTTTAACTCATGTAGAGAATGAACTAGAGTTAAGGGTTTGGGTTAGGTTAAATAATATCTACACAAAATATCTTAGCTAAAAACAAAAGAAAGCTTCATGGAGCTTCATGAAAAAGCTAACCCAAAAGCTAACCCAAATCAAACCCTAACTTGTTTAATCTCCACAAATCATGTTGAATTTGTAATCCTAACTTGTTACAATATTATATATCACATATATAATATATTTTTGTAACAAAAGAAAATAATACAATTAACATATATCGCATATATATCAATGTATTACCCGGTGAGAAAATGAATCAATAAAGCGAGCTTATATTAGTTAATGTAATGTAATATATTACATATATAATTATACATTAAATTATCGAATCAACACTTGATCCGACAATCCGGCTATATAGCATTTAACCGGCTAATATAACATGTACCGATTCATCGAATCAACACTTGATCCGATGACTCGGCTATATCACATATACCCAGCCGATATCATATATCGCGAGAATATAATACGGTATCTTATATCGTATTATTCTCGGTCCCGCACATATCACATATGTGCTCCTACTCCGTTTTGCCTGAGCCAGGAAACCTCTGTGTAGGACTCTAAAGAATCGTCAATACGTCGGCAGTGGGTGATGATCATATCAAACACCCACAAGCTGCAAGCGGTCAGCTAAACGTAACAGCCACCCGTGTATTGAGCAATCAGAAGATCAACAAGCAAGCCTGTACATTCTCCTGCAAATCCAATCAGTAAACACTACCGTACAGTCCGATCTCTTCGTCTGATATGTTGCATATCTAGTCTAGGGGTGGTAAACGTCAAACCCCAGTAACCGATAAGTCGTGTCGATGTAAGGCTCATAACGGGTCGAGAAACTACTGATAACTTTTACCAGTAAATCTCCATATCAGCCCTGGCCAGAGACTTCCAGTTATAGCCAATCGAACACAGCACAACATCAACTCCCTATACCGGGAGAGACGAAACCCCTCCTATCACTCATTGCCTCCATGTGATTCGGGACTGTACCCAAAAGCCACCATTTTGCACGCCCTCTTGGACGTGGTAAAGTTGAAATCAAAGCACAGTGGGAATCACACGAGACTCTATGACGATCTCGGGTCTACAGACTAACCTGTACCAGTGTCACCGGAGAACTGCCATCTGACGATAGGTATAATACCATTCAGGAGTTCTCGGCGAGTCCGTTCAGTGTACCCAGTCTCCACTGAGCACCCGTACACCATCTTTGATGTCCAACACCAATGGATATAGGATCATCTATCGCCCATCATATGGGTCAAGATGCGTATATGCTAGTCTACTCTGGAGTATCGATGCCATGTCTCGATACACCCTCGACTAGGAACTGTTATAGGATGTACTCGTTGACTACCATGGCCCCACTAGTATGATCTCATCATAGTCCTAGTAGTCAAGTACATCTCCCAAGGGCTTTATCAACACGTGATCACAAAATAGTATTCGTTAACATGTTTAGATAAAGTGAAACCAGACAGCATACTATCATATCGAGCAAGAAAGCCCTCTCTATATATATCCAAGCATTCACTATAATATACATCATATGTACAACAATGGCCTCTAGGGCATACATATAACTAACAGAGGTGTATCATCACCGACCATAGGATGAATTTCGAAAACGAAAGAGTTAAAGGGTTCTGCAGCGAATGCCATATACTGATGAAGTTCGCCGCAGTCACGCACACCAGTGCAACGGGCCGGCTAAGGTCGCTAACAGGGATGTCATTCGGGGACTTTGAGCTCGCCTGGAAGGACGACAGGGCAGTTGGGTCGATGAATTATCCCGGGTCTTATGGGTCTTGCGCACGTCAAAGAAAACCCCCACTAGAGAGACCCCTTCAGCCTCTGCTATGGCACCAAGGCGATGGTCCCAGCAGAGATCGGGTTGCCCAGTTACAGGGTCGAGCACTTTGACGACGAAGCAAATACCTCGGCTCTCTGGACTAGTTTGGACATCTTGCTGTAGAAGAGAGACCGGGCAGATCAAAGCTGCCTTTTACCAACGACAGACTGCCCGCTACTACAATGCTCGGGTCAAGCATCGCGCCTTCAAAATCGGAGATTTGGTCCTAAGGCGGAACGAGTTCGTTGATCAGGGCAAGTTACACAAGTTTTCTCCGAAGTGGGACGGCCCGTTCCTTGTCTTAGAAGTCTTGCCCAGTGGGGCCTATCGCCTACAAGACGCTGCGGGTTGCAAATTTCCACTGCCTTACAACGCCGAGAAGCTCAAGCTGTACCCTTGAAAAGTATATCTGTGAATACATGTTTATTCTTTGACAAAGCGATGTAACCTTTTCAAGTCTTTATTTGAATAAGAAGAAAACTTCTCCTATGTGTTTCCCTCTTCCTCGTTTCAAAGGCCACGAATTTCAATTCGTGAAAATACTCAAATGCACCCAGAAGACAAAAAGGAAACAATAGAACATCGCAAAAAGGAGAACTTTATTCATCAAAAGGTATTGTGGGCTCCCCAGCTTTACATATAATTTTTTTTATTACAACAGAGGGGGAACGAGGTCAAGGAAATACTCCTCATGATACTCCGAGGAGATCTCCGCCAGCCGAGCCCTGGCCTCTGTAGCCCGCTCTCGCTGATGCTGCACGAGAACCCAGGACGCCACGGAAGGGCCGGGCACTCCACCAGCCGAGCCTTGGCTCACAATCTGTCTCTTTTGGAAGCATTCCAAAATGAGGGTCACAGATCGGTCGTGCCTGGTCTTCGAGATGAAGCCGATGACGTAAATCATACGGACCTTGTCGTGGGCATCGTCCAGTAGCTCATCGGCAAGGGGGGTGTACAAACCCGGGGACCTCATCCAAATTGCGTACATCAGCAATTAGAAGAGGGGCGATCGGCGAGGGAGTAGATGGCCGATGTGATCCTCAATGCGCTGGACCACGCCCCGGTACCTATCCTCGGAAACGGATTGCTCATACAGGTAGACATCATCAGGAGTGATAATCTCTTCAATCGAGTAAATACGTCCGACCATCTCGCAGAAGCAATGCTGAAAAAACCCATCTCCTTCTCTATTTATAGCCTTCACGGCATCCCCAAGAGTCCAAATTTGCGCGCGCATGGGCGTGAATCCAGGGATTCGCTCAATTCTTCAAATACCGTACCACCACATGGCAGGCATCCCGTATTTCTCGGCGAATCAAAGTCGGAACGACATGGATCTTGGAACGCCTTGCCTCACTTTATGCGTTGCTTGCCGCGTGCCGCCCGCGACGGTCACTCTTCCCGATATTCCCACACCCAGGAAGGTCGGGCAATGCCTCACAAAACCGAGCAGCTACCCTGCTCAGTCCATCTTTAGCGGGCAATCTCTTACCCATCTACGCTAAGGATCAAAGCCCTCGCCAAGAGGCCACCGAGCAACTTCACTGCTCGGTCCATCCTTAGCAAGTAACTTCTTACCCATCTACGCTAAGGATCAAAGCCCTCGCCAAGAGGCCTACCGAGCAGCTACACTGCTCGGTTCAATCCTTAGTGGGTAACTTCTTACCTATCTATGCTAAGGATCAAAGCCCTCGCCCAGAGGCCAACCGAGCAGCTTCCCCTGCTCGGTCCATCCTTGGCTGGTAGTCTATCTACCCACTGACGCCAAGGATCAAAGCGCTCGCCAAGAGGCCACCGAGCAGCTACCCTGCTCGATCAATCCTTAGTGGGTAACTTCTTACCCTATCTACACTAAAGATCGAAGTCCTCGCCAAGAGGACACTGAGCAGCTGCCCTGCTCGGTCCATCCATGGCTGGTAGTCTTACTACCCACCGACGCCAAGGATCGAAGCCCTCGCCAAGAGGGCCACCGAGAAGCTACCCTGCTCGGTCCATCCATGGCTAGTAGTCTAATACCCACCGACGCCAAGGATCAAAGCCCTCACCAAGAGGCCACCGAGAAGCTTCACTGCTCGGTCAATCCTTAGTGGGTAACTTCTTACCCATCTACACTAAGGATTGAAGCTCTCGCCAAGAGGCCACAGAGCAGCTGCCCTGCTCGGTCCATCCATGGCTGGTAGTCTACTATCCACCGACGCCAATGATCAAAGCCCTCGCCAAGAGGCCACCGAGCAGTTTCACTGCTCGGTCAATCCTTAGTGGGTAACTTCTTACCCATCTAAGCTAAGGATCAAAGCCCTCGCTCAGAGGCTACCGAGCAGCTTCCCTGCTCGATCTATCCTTGGCTGATAGTCTACTACCCACCGACGCCAAGGATCAAATCCCTTGCCAAGAGGTCACCGAGCAGCTACCCTGCTCGATCAATATTTAATGGGTAACTTCTTACCCATGTACACTAAGGATCGAAGCCCTCGCCAAGAGGCCACCGAGCAGCTGCCCTGCTTGGTCCATCTATGGCTGGTAATCTACTACCCGCCGACGCCAAGGATCGAAGCCCTCACCAAGAGGCCACCGAGAAGCTTCATTGCTCGGTCAATCCTTAGTGGGAAACTTCTTACACATCTATACAAAGGATCTAAGCCCTCACCAAGAGGCCGCCGAGTAGCTTCACTGCTCGGTCAATCCTTAGTGGGTAACTTCTTACCCATCCACACTAAGGATCGTAGCCCTCGTCAAGAGGCCACCGAGCAGCTTCCCTGCTCGGTCCATCCTTAGTGGGTAACTCCCTACCCATCTGTATTAAGGATCAAAAGTCCTCAACCTCGGCGACGTCGACTAACCTTAAGAAAGGTGGTCGCCGGTTCAACTCGAGGGAGTGGGCAGGTCTATACCTATCTACTCAGAGGTACCCACCGACGTATTTTCAATGAGCGATCGCCGCCTCGACTTCGGGGCCATAAGGACGACGACCTTGTACCGACCTTTGCACACTTGACAAACAATTGAATTTAACTCGACGAGCGATCGCCAACTAAAGGACCGACCGCCGACTTTGCGTTCATCAGGCGAGCAAAATGTCTACATTACAACGAAATGGAAACATTGCCACAAAATTTCTGCAAAAAGGCTTTATTTACAACTCGAGAGTTTTACAATGGTATTGTGTGCTCCTCAGCCTTACGAATTCGCCCGAAAGCTTACAAAATTCCAAGACGAAAACAAAAAATTATACGAAAAAGAAGGCAGGGAGACTCAGGCGTTAGGGCCGGGAAGAATCTCAACGTGCTCCGCGGTGGCCTCGGGAGCCGGGGTGGCGGCTTGAAGGTCGGCGCCCACCGCAGGAGCTTCGGCACTGGGATCCGGGGTGACCGCCTTCTCCCTAACGCCCCCACCAGGGGCCTTCCCCCGGGCGACGCTTCTGGTGGCATCCCCCTGCACCTTACCCTCAAGGGGGTACTCGAGCCGGAGCTTAGCGTCGGGAAACTCCGGTATCAGCGTCTTGACGGCGTCAAGGGCATTATGCCAGACGAGGGCCGAGGCTTCGGCGAGGCCGGCGTAGCATTGATCCGACGTCTTGTAGCTCTCCACCACCTTCACAGCCCGGAAGTCAGCGCGCCTCATCCCTTCCTTCAGCGCCTCGTTCTCCCTCTTGATGGTGTCCCGCGTCTTCTTCAGAGTGGCGGCGAGCACCCTGCCATCCTCCCACTTGGTCTCAACGGCCTTGTTGGACTCCATCAAAACTCGGATGGACTCCCGGCAGTTGGCGTTCACTGTCTCCTCAGCAGCCACCCGATCTTCAAGGGCGGCGATCCTCTCCCTCGCCTGGCGCTGCTCCCGGCTCAAGCTCTCCTCCCGCGAGGAAGACGCGTCCTCTAGCTGCAGCGCCGGGGCGATTTTCTCGTGCTCCATGTTGGCGACGAGGGCACAGTGTTAGAGGACCTGAGGAAAACAAAGGAGGGGTTAAAAAGGTATACGATCCTACAAACAAAAAGGCTTAATGAAAACCCGAGCAGGAGGTGGACATTAATCTGCACGACCTCCTAAGCTATGGCTGCGATTTGGGCCTTGAGGGTCCCCCAGGGGATTCTTCCCCCAGCCGACCGCTCCATCTCGGAGAGCAAGCTATTGGCGACGGAAAGCACCGAGGGCACCTCGTAGTGAAGATCTCCTTCCTGCACGAAGATCAGGGAAGACGGGGCTCAGGACACCGTCCTCTTGCGCCGCTTGAGAGGGGACACAGTAGGGTCGGCCTCATCCGCCACATCCACAACCCAAGGTTCCTGCTCCCGAGCATGCTTACGGCTCTCCCCGGGGCTGGTCTCCTGAGCCCAAGAAGTAGTCAAACGCCGAGCCGAAGCGGCCGCCGACGGAGGCCGGGCTCACCGCGGGGTGTGACGGGCCGGCGCCTCCGGCCTTCCTCCCTTTCTTCTCGGCCAGGGCAACCCGGAATATAGATCGGCCCATCGGTTCTGCAAAGAAGCGAAAATACAAAGGGGGTTAGCAATGCCAGAAAAAGTGGAAGAATATACAAGTCTAAACAAGTCGCCTAAGCTCCTAACTTACCTGCAAACTGAGCGGGGCTGAGCCCGGCCCAACTGAAGGCCTTCTCGGACAGCAACACATCGGCCCGATGGACGGGCTCCCACTCCGACACCGCCATCGCATCTTGATCGGACGCCCGCCTCACCCACGGGCAGTTGGCCCTGTGCCACTGGACAGACACAGGCCAATCCTCATCTTCGGGTGGCCCGACAAACAAGAACTTCTCCTTCCATTCATGAATGGAAGAAGGCACTGCTATGACCCTCGACCCGGCCCCCCCGCCTCTGTGTTTTCTAAAAGAAACGTATACCCAGCTAGGCTCGTCCCTACGAGTACCGGGGTGATTTTTATAGCAGAGGGAAGAAAGAAGAAGGTTCAGGCTGAAAGGGATCTCCTGCAGTCTCAACCGGACCAGGAACCCGAGAAGAATCCTCCACGAGTTCAGCACTAGCTGGCTCGGGGCTAATTGAAAGCAACGCAGTGCCACACTTACCTCGGGGGAGAAGGGCAGACGCATTCCGGCCCAAAAGGCTTCTAAGTATAAGGCAATCTCCTTACCCCGTACCTGGTCTGTCCTCTCTCCCTCCATGGCCAAGCGAAGCGAGTAGCCGGGGGGCAATGTGGAAGCGAGCCCGGATCGTTGTGAGCTCGTCCACATGCCTCAGGAGGGAAGGCGCGCCACGGACACTACTGACACGCGCTTTGGGGACCGTCCCCCGCCGCGCGACCCTGAGTGCCAGGACTAACCCTAGCTCCATAGGAGGATTCAGACTCGGATGAGGATGAGGAAGAAGTGGCAGAAGACTCCGTAGACTCTACCTCTACTACCTCAACAGACTCCTCAGAGGAAGACATCTAACCTGAGCAGAGGAAAGAGACGTCCGAGGTAAGAACGCAAGAAATCTGACCTAAAGTGAAGAGCACTGAGCTAACATACAAAGCGATGAGGAAATTATATCGAAATGTGGACCTTGGGGGGCCTACCTCTATTTATAGCATTCGGCAAGCGCATCCAACGGCGCCGATCGATTCTCGCCAAAATAGACGCTTCGCGTCCGACGGCCACCAACTTTCCACGTGTCTCAAGAGCATTGGACGCGTCCCTTCAAGCGCCAAGGATACCAGCGGCCCGTCACGTCAGCCAACCAGTGCCGGACGCGTGGCCTGGCGTCTCAACGAACGTACGATCGAGTCGGCGCTTCCCCTTTAATGCATGATCTCTTCTCTGATCCACTGACGTCATCAAAAAATACGACTAACTGCCCGGGAATTCTCGCCGACGATGTCTTCAAATAAGAATTTACCCCGGGTGACCGATCAGACCACTCTCGACCAGACCCATAAATAGCTCGGGACGAGAGTGGAGGGCTAATGATGATGCTTTATACTGAGAACTCCCCCAGATCACAACACGTGGCAGATGACGTGTCCCAAGGCTTACGAGAAAAGAGTAAGAACGGTACGTTGAAGGCATGCCCCAGGCCTTCCTCCCGAGGATGTTCCCGACCCTCGGTGGCCTTCCAGACCACTCCTATGCTCGTTTTCCAAATAACCATTGGCTCGCCTCCGAGCCCTCCTGCACGCCGAGCTTCCTCAGCCCTCCCAGCTCACCCCCGAGCTATCACATAACCAAGCTTGCTTGGCCTCCCGCTCTCCTTCGAGCCTCCCGCCGAGCTCAACTTCCTCAGTCTCATCGACCGACCCAGAGCGTAGGTCATCAGCGTCCCGGACATTGCCCCGTGAATCTCGCCATATGTGAGATATCCGCCGCCCCACGATCCCGCGTCCCACGCCATCGTGTTCCCCCGTTAACGGGCGTATCTCGCCATTAATGGAGGATCCCGCCATTCGCGCAGGCGCGGCTCTAAGGGCGTAACGGCCGGCGTAAATCTCGCACCGCCAGCCCATGGCTGCCACTATATAAACTCTCTCTCAGACGACTCAAGTAAGACAATTAATATCTAATAGGCCGCTACTCTGTCCAAATACTTCGATTAACTTGATCGTCGGAGGGTCCATGGTGGTATAACCACCCCGGGACCTCATTGCAGATAGCTCGGCTTCATTCCAAATCAAGCCCACTGAGATCCACACGCTTCAAGAGGCAACCATCAAACCCAATCTCAGCCATCCATCAACGCTCGCTACAGATCAACGGAAGACAACATCTGAAGGAGATCCAGACCTCCATCATGTAGCAATGGAAAATGATATTATTTGGTTGGTTGGAATAATAGAAAGTATAATAATAGAAAGTATAAAGATTAGAAAGAAAATCAGAAAGTAGAAAAAATAAAATATTCGTTTTCTTCTCCATTTTTTCTCACTTTCTATGCTTTTGGTTAAGAAAGTGAAATGACCAAAAAAGCCAGTGTGACAAGAACATAGAAAAATACTTCCTACAGTTTCCGTTCTAATCTAAACAGATAAAATACTTTTCATATTGTTCATTTTACCTTCCCTTTACCAAACACTTTCTTCTTTCATTTCTTACCAAAACTTATAAAGTGGAAGAAAGTGACAAGATAGCAAATCATTTTATTATTGTGTATTTTAATTTCTATTTTCGCATTTTCTTGCATTTTATCATTCCGGTCATACAGCTCAAACTCATTTTCACTTGCCAATTCAGTATCTTTCTTTCTACATTCTTTTTGACAAAACAAATAAAAACTAATACTGTCTTTCCATCATTTTCCTACTTTCTTTACATTTTACAATTTCCCTACATGACCTAATGTTATGGCGATATACTCTTCCGATGCGACTTTTGGGCTTGCTTGGACAAATTCAGAGTGCATGCTATTATGATCTACACTTGGAAACTATTAGATCCAACGGTGAGAAATTGGTAAAACAAAGAGCCATATGAGCTTGTAGTTTTTTTGATATATGATGTGCAGCCGAGATCTAATAACGATAGGAAAAATATCAAAAAATAAAGATAGAGGTTCCCAGTCCTTATTGTATCGTGTTTTTTTGAAGCCAAAGTCGTGCCAGAAGAAAGAATGTGCAAGTATTTCCCGTTATATCTTTTCAATATTTCTTTTGCAAAGCGGTGATCTAACATGCCATAAAATGAAAAAGCGCTACGATGATTCCATTTGATAGATATGTAGAAAAGCTTATTAATTAGATGATTAAAAAAGCTCATATATAATTTAGCGATAGAATCATTCATTTGATCAGATGAGAGAGGATGCATCGAATGTTTTATCGATTTCTAAATTATCTTCATCCCCAAAGTTAGTACCGACAACGCTTATTAAACTAAGCACTTAATGGACAAATAACAATTTGTATATCACTTTGATATGTAAAATATACCGGGCACAAAACAAAGCGAACAACTTACAGATCTCTGCATACATATAACATTTTTTAAAGAACTGTAATCCTTTTTCTAATTTAATAATAAAAACTAGTTTCTATAGTAGTAGTATACTCGGTGGCAGAGATCTTGATCCTTTCATCAGGCGAAAATTTTCAGTGTATCAAAAAGAAATTTAAGAAATAGATAGTTATCTAGAAAGGATAGTCTTGCATACCATTACACAAAACTCACTTCTTGTCTGGTATTCTAAAGCAATTTTGCATTGTACTAAAATTACATTTTATTGGCTGTTCGAACTATCTTTTCGGCCTAAAAAGGTTTTTTAAAACCGGCAACATCGCTTTTGTGACAGTTTTTATCAAGTAGCACAAGTATATTATATATGAAACAAAATCCTTGAATCCTAATCTAATTAATAGATGTTAATCGATTTATTGAGATTTTCTTGAGGAAAACTTTATTGAGAGTTTAATCAAATTGCAATTTTATTCTTGGCTTTAAATTCAAAATAAGTGAAGTTAGAAGAGATTATAAAGAATTTTATTAGAAAACATGAGCAAATGTAATATTTATAGATTAAATAAAATTTGAAATCATAAATAGACAATCAAAAAAATTACTCCTAAAAGGGGATTTAAATTATACAGGTTTCACTAATAGATACATTGGAAATATAATTTATACATGGTGTTTGGTGTAAAGAATAAGATGACAATAAAGGTGCTAATAAGTTTATTTTCTTAAATCGAATGGACCCAACACAGAAAGCTTATGGTATTTTTTATAAAAATAATTTACAAAAAAATTCTCTTGGAGGATTCAAACTTGGAAAGAATAACCAATCCTCCAACCAAAAGACCAACTTTCTTTCCTATTGGAATTATTCTTTATATGTTATTTCATAGCATTATCCAAGCTATATACCGTATGCTAAACTACAAATCTAGATGGAGCGGATGTCTAATCTCGTCCTTATAAGGATCCTCCTATGAGTTTACTGAGTTGAGGGCAGCCTTGGGCAACGTGTGGGGCTCACACTTCTATTTTTTGTTTCTCTTATCTGGATGCATACGACCGGCATATGGAATAGTTTTCCTGTACAGTGAAGTTCTCTTATATTTGAAAAATCGGTAGAAACAATATTGTATAAAATAAAAATAAAATCATTCCATTTTTGCAGTCATGTGCCCGGTTGTTACACAAAGCAACCAGCCCAAGCGAGGACGCACGAATCTTAATGTTAATCGGACGGATGAGATCAACTTAGATCTGGTCTAAATACATTTTCACCTACATTTGATAGGCCAACTTCAGGCCCGCACCTATAAATAACGGGAGTGATTCATTGCAATCGAGTCCGCGTTTTTTTTGGAAAAAGAAAACTCTCGATCTACGATATATTTTAACGATCCAATCCGTTTAAGTTGATCGTCATACGCTCAAATACATGTGTATGAAAAATCAAGGGATTTAAAAATCTATAGGCTATAAATCGGTGAGTGTAAAAATGAACATCATATCGTTAAAAAGACCGGTTTGCAATGAATCGCTCCATGTGAATACGATTTTTTTTACGAATTCGAACTCTTTTCGTCTCTGTTTCGCGCGCGCGAATCAGAGCTCAGAGCTCCATTGTTAGAGAACGATCCTGGCTCGAAGAATCGAAGGAAGCTAGCAACCTCTGCTGTTTTCGTGATCAATGGCGGCCAGATACGAGGATCAGCACCAGCTCCAGCTCTTGGATCGAGAAGAGGCCGATGAGGAGGAGGATTGCTTCAAATCCATCGATTAATGTTAGATCTCGCTCTAAGTTTGGTTGCTTTCTCTGTTTTTGAGCGAATTTAGGAGATCATTCAGCATTTGAGAGATTATGGCTTTGTTTTGCGTTTTAGTTCTTGTTTTGATGCGTGATTGTTTGAGATCCGAGAGGAATTGAGATCGATTTGGTGTGTGATCGCTTCGTTGAGATTATGCATCAAAATATGAGGTCTCTGTAAGAAAGTCCAAAGATTTGGAGCCTCTCATAGAAAATTAGGCGTTTGAGAGATTTTTTGGTTTTTTTTTCCTCACGTTTTTGCTCTTGTTTGAAGCGAGTTTTTTGAGATCTGAGAGGAACTGAGGTCGATTTGGTGTGTGATCACTTTTTAGAGATGACACATCACATGAGATCACTGCAAATTTCTCATAATTTTTTTATGTTTAGTGTCAGATTTCAAAGTTCCTGCATGAATTTGAGCAAATGCGAAAGTAATTCTGAGATGAATTTAAATTTCATCTATAATCGATGTTCCTTTGAACTGATCTTGCTATGTATTTAAGTTGATATAAATTCTAAGCTCATTTCACCTTAATTTTAGATGATTTTATATCTGTTTGTCAAATTTAAAATTCGTCATCGAGATTGAAAATCACAAAACATGAGATCTCTGTAACTTTTTTGCACCCCCCCCCCCCCCCCCCAATTCTCAATGTTTATTGTCAAATTCAAAGTTCATGCTCGATTTTGAGCAAATATCAAAATAAATTTCGGTTAAGTTCAAATTCATTGTCAATATATGGAATCAGATTTAGATTGATTTGATCTGTAATCACCATACCTACGAACCGATCTTTCTATATATTTACGTTGATCTAATTCTAAGGTGATTTCGCCTTGATTTTCAGATGATTTATCTGTTTGTTAATTTTAAATCCATCAAAGTGATCACTCTTCACAAAACAAGTCTCAATAAACTTTTCCATAAGTTCCCATGCTTAATGTCTGAATTCAAAGTTATTGCTTGGTTTTGAGTCAATTTCAATATAAATCTCAGTTAAATACATATTCATCATCAATGTAAGACATCAGACACGGATTTAGAATCTTAGATAGATTTGAACTGTAATCAACACTCCTTGGAACTGATCTTACTTTGTATTCATGTTGATCTAAATTCTAAGCTGATTTCAGCTTAATTTCAGGTGCTTTATATCCGTTCCTTACAAAATCTGATTGCATCTGTTTGTGCAGTGATTTCTCAAGGAATCAATGCTGGAGACGTCAAGAAGCTTCAGGATGCAGGGATCTACACCTGCAATGGCCTCTTGATGCACTCAAAGAAGGTTTTTCCTCAATCTCCTCTTAAAATTAATATGCAAAGTGTAATTACCTAAAAGATCTTGAAGAAGATGCAATTTAGGGTTTGAACTTAATTGATTTGTATTGAATCTCAAAGGTGTATATACACACTTTACGTGATGAGTAAATAAAATAAAATCTTTCCTAACAAGAATAAAATCTTTCCTAATAAATAAAATCTTTCCTAAAAATTAAATCAGAAAGGTTATTGAAAGATTTGCAATCGCAAAAATCTGCATCAATTATAGGAATCTTTCCTAATACGCCCCTGAAAGATTGAGGTTTCGTTGGAGACTCCGATCTTGAAATGAAGTTTGAGAAATTGACTATGTCCATTTGTGAGAACATCCACAAATTGATCATGTGTACTTATGTGATGAACACGAAAGGTGCCATATTCAACGCATTCCCAAACAAAATGAAAGTCAAGAGCAATGTGCTTCATCCGATAGTGGAAGACTGGGTTTGCACTAAAATGGGTAGCCCCAGTATTATCACAGTATAGAGAGGGTGATTTTTGCAGAATTATCTTGAGTTCATACAGAAATTTTTTCACCCATAATACATTGGCCGTGGCATTCACAAGGGCTTTATATTCAGTTTCGGAGGAGAATCGAGAGACAGTCTTTTGTCGAGCCGATTTTCATGAGATGGGTTTTGAGCCTAGATAGAGAATATAGACAGTGGTGGAACGACCGTCATCATGACTTCTACCCTAATCAGAGTCATTGAAAGCCTGAAGAGCTAGAGGAGATAGTCGGTGGAGGTAAAGACCATGATATATCGTACCTTTGAGATAACGAATAACACGTTTGAGCGTCGTCCAATGAAGCGTTGTGAGAGAGTGCATGAATTGGGAGAGACGGTTGACGGCAAATGAAACGTCGGGCCAAGTGAGAGAGATGTATTGAAGAGCACCAACTAGCTGATGATATGTCGTGGGGTCGATAGATGAAGATCCGTAATGGCGAAGTAAAGGGTGGTATTACACATTGGGATGGTAAGTTTTTTAGCTCCTTCCATAGAGAACTTTTTCAGAAGATCGGCGATGTGACGATATTGAGATAGAAAAAGTCCTTATGTCGTAGGAATAATTTCTACCCCAAGAAAGTGATGAAAATCGCCGGGATCCTTTAGAGAGAAATGTTATCCAAGTCGACAAATAAAAGATTGAAGGAACTGTACATTGTTACCTATGAGAATAATCTCGTCAATGTATACCAAGAAATAGGCTACGATGGCATTCTTGGAGTAGATAAAAAGAGGCGTATCCACCATGGAATTTGCGAAGCAATTTTGTAGAAGATGGCCTTTAAGTTCTTGATACCATACTCTTGGCGCTTGCTTGAGACCATAGATAGCTTTACGTAGTTTAATCAGGGCTAGCAAAGGCACCCAAAAATCTTGAGACGTTTGTAGTTTGGGGGGACGTTGAAATAGTTTTTCAAATGGGGATTGGACATTAAAAACTGGTGTGGGAAGGCGATTTATGAGATAAACAACGGTTTGAAAGGCTTGACTTCAATATTTAGAGGGAAGAGAGGCCGTATGCAAGAATGTAATACCGGTTTCGATAACATGACGATGGCGATGTTCTGACGTGCCATTGTGTTTAGGAGTGGTAAGATGAGAGACACCATACGATGTGAGAATGGAGACAAGAGATTTGTATTCACCGCCATCATCAGAGTATATTGATATGAGCGGTAATTGAAAATACTTTTCGACAGTCTTTTTGAATTAGGAAAAAATTGTGGCAACATCAGATTTATGTTTCATAGGGTATAGCCAGACATATTGTGTAATAATCAACAAAAATTACGTAATAGCGAAAACCATCGAAAGACAATTCAGTGGGTCCCTAAACATCAATGTAAATTAATTGCAAAGGTTTAGAAGCACGAAGTGAATTTTCAAAAAAAGAAAGTTTTTGATTTTTATTGCAATCACAAAAGTTGCATTGAAGATTATTAACTACCAAGACATTAGACACTAATTTATTTTTCCTAACAACTGATTGAAGAATGTGGATGGAGGGATGACCAAGACGACAATGCTACTCACTTATTTATGATTTGGAGGTAGTGTGAATTTGATGTTGGATAGAACGTGGGAGGTAGTGGATATCATTATAGCTATACCCGTGAAGAAGAGGCGCCCTTGTGCGAAGATCCTTCACCAAAAAATTAGAGGAAAAAACTCAAGTGGGACTTTATTTGATTTGTAAAATTTGACAACATAAATTATGTTTTGAGTAATAGATGGTGCATATAGAACATTATCTAAAATAAAGGGTTTTTGGGATGAGTGCAGTGTGGTTTTACCGATGTGAGAAATTTTCAAACCTAAACCATCACTTATGTTGATCTCATCGAGACCACCGTAATCGGTGTAGCTGTAAAGAGTTCCAACATCAGACGTAACTTGATGAGAAGCACCGGTGTCCAATATCCAGAAGGAGTGAGCAGGCCGGTCAACGTTGGTGTTGTTGGCAACATGTGGAGAGAGGGTCTGCCAGGGATTGACTTGCATTGCCTTCTCATGAAGGAACCGAGCGAGTTGGCGATAATCTTTAGTGTTGTGACCGGGACGCTTACAGAAGTTGCAGTAGGAGTTGAAGCGGGACGAGTTGTTGCAGGTGTCGGAGTATTGGTAGTTATTGTTGTTATGAGCAAAGTAATTGATGTTGATGTTGCGATTGTAGGAGGCGCTTTCATATTACTGCAGAGGGCGATAGGAGGAGCGATTGGATTGGCTGGCATAGTTGGCACTTGCGAGAGAGAGACGCACATGTGTCTTTTTTCTTGAGATGGTGTTCATAGTCTATGAGTTTTTCATAGAGCTCGTCAAAAGTGATGTGTTATCACGAACTCGGATAGCAGCGGCGACTTCTTTGAATTCAAGTACAAAGCCGGCGAGGATGTGAAGAACAAGATCATCTCCGGAAAGAAGGTGGTCAGCGAGAGTGAGACCGTCGGAGATATATCGCATCTCTTATAGGTACTCGCTTATAGATCATGGACCGCGTTGATTTTTGATGAGACGTTCCTTGAGCGACATAACTCGTGAGCGAGATTTGTTCGCAAGGGGAATAACAAGTTGATTCCATCTTTTCTTGGAGGAGGAAACAGAGGAGATGTGAGGCTGGATCATCTCGACGCAGTTGTCGAGAATAGCGTTGAGAATAAGTTGATTCTGACGGTACCATTAATGGTAGTCGGTATTTTCGACACGCTTGGTGATGCCATGGACAACAATGATAGACTTCGAAGGAGGAGACTTGGAGCCGTCGATGTGGCCAAGGAGATCGTGGCCGATTAATGCCGATTGAATTTGAGATCTCCACAGTGAAGTTTGTGTTGGAAAGATTTGTTGGGAAAGGGAATTTGGAGATGGTGGAGGTTAAGTTTTGAGAAGAGTCCATGGATAAAAAAAAATTGAGTTTTTAATCACAGGGCTCTAATACCATAAAAGATTTTGAAGAAAATGCAATTTAGGGTTTGAACTTAATTGATTTGTATTGAATCTCAAAGGTGTATATATACACTTTACATGATGAAAAAATAAGATAAAATCTTTTCTAACAAGAATAAATCTTTCCTGACAAATAAAATCTTTTCTAACAAATAAAATTAGAAAAGTTATTGAAAGATTTGTAATCACAAAAAATCTGCATCAATTATGGAAATCTTTCCTAATATTACCGGTCGTTGGTCGCTGATAACTTCAACTCTTTATCTGTTTGCAGAATCTGACAGGGATCAAGGGATTGTCCGAAGCCAAGGTCGAAAAGATCTGCGAAGCTGCAGAAAAGTTTATCGTAAGATCTCTGAATTGGTGTTTAACACAGTTTTCGCTTATTATTTTGTTTGATTCCTCTGATATCTGATTTTTAATCCATTCTTTCTGAACTATTTTTAAATTTTCAGAATAGCGGTTACATAACTGGGAGTGAGCTCATGCTTAGAGTAAGTTCTGTTATTCTCATACTAACATGCACCAAAGATGTTTTAGTTGTTGAGTTGGACGATCTGAACTGTTGGATCTAAGTTTATTGTTCTGTTCTGGTTATCTGATGGCTCAGATCATCCTGCTGTGGTTTAAAATTGTTTAGTAATCAATGCTCTTATTTGATAATAGATATATAGCTTCAGAACTTAGCAGATCCAAATTTCTTTGTTCTGAATTATTAAATCATGTTAATAATCCAAAAACTTAATATGCATACACTTTTCTCCTCTAGAGGAAGGCTGTAATTAAAATCACCACTGGTAGCCAAGCCCTTGACGAGTAAACTCTGCTACCTTGAACTTCGAAATTTCAATAAACTACTCAAATAACAGCCGTCAGATTAGAAAACTCTCTTGTTATGGTATTTAGTTTTCAAATTGACATGTACATGCCGAATATGTATTAATCCTGCTTAAAAATTGAAGGTGGAATTGAGACTCTTGCAATAACTGAGGCATTTGGTGAATTCCGGTTAGGAAACTTCATGTATTTGATCTAGTAAAATTTTTTTTCAGCCTTAAATTGATTTTAAAACAAGAACTTATATAATTTTAATTTTTTGAATGTCGCCGATCAGGAAAGACTCAGCTCGCTCATACTCTTTGCGTCTCCACACAGGTCTGTTGCATTATTCTGTGCTTGGTATTCAGTTGTACTGGAACCATGCGAATGCAGTCTAACGCCTCAATTTATTTAAACTGCAGCTTCTGATTTCTATGCATGGCGGCAATGGGAAAGTCGCCTACATTGACACTGAAGGAACGTTGTATCCTTAATCTTAGTTAAGTTTATGTACATAAATAGTACATAGGAACACTAACTATATTGCTGTCTCCGCTGGCCTTAACAAAAGTTATCAGCCGACCAGACCGGATTGTTCCCAGTGTTTAAAATTGCAGCAAAAACGGGCGCAAATGCTTTCCCGTCGGATCAAAATTGCAGAGGAATTCAATGTCGCAGTCTGCACGACAAATCAAGGTAAACCCTGAAACCTCAACTCATACCATAAATTGTCTCAGTTAAAATAAAAGCAAATTTTTTGACAAGTGTAGTGTTTTTCCACAGTAATTGCGGATCCGGGAGGTAGAGTGTTCATATCCGATCCAAAGAAACCTGCTGGAGGACACGTGCTCGCACACGCCTCCACTGTCCGTCTGATGCTGCGCAAAGGCAAAGGGGAACAGCAGGTCTGCAAGATCTTCGACGCCCCTCACCTTCCTGAAGCTGAAGCAATATCCTTTATCTAAACCTTTTATCGCTTCGATAAAAAATTTAATTTTTTGTTTTCGCTATTTCAACTGATGTGTACCTTGTCAGAAAGTGTTCAGGTTTTTCAGATAACCCTTGGTGGAATCGCCGATGCCAAAGACTGAAGGCGGACCATTCGTGAGCTTACGATTAAAGCGGTGTGGTTTATTTCTATTATGTTCAGTATATAGCTTAAGTTTACTTAGAGCATGAAAGTATTGTTCTTTTTAAATGCCTCCTGCTCTAAATCCAGTATCTGAATTCATGAACAAGTTTATAATAGCATATTTTCAGAGGAAAAAAATTTCTGAAATAATGGGTTTCTCTCCGCTGCCAGTTATATTTCCCCTTTGTTCTTTGTCACCTGCATGCTTGAAGAAATTGCATTTGTCGCTGTGTGAACAAAGTTGCGATAAACATTGCTGTGTAACACTACACCAGAAAACGTAAAAACGCTGGAAACATCATTTATTTTTCAGTAATGCTCAGACCGAAACCCTAAGGTTAAAACATTTATATCATTATCAATGATGATATTTTAGTAATGGGATGACCAATTTGCAGCACTATCAACCCTTGGAATTGCAGAATCCTTCCTGGTCTCAGGATCGACTTTATAAGTAGCCCCGCAGACCTGGCCTTGGCTATCAACCCTCGGCATCGCCTTCATCTCATTCAACGGATGCTCGAAGCTCTGCAAACCCCCCGAGGTCGTGAAGAAGCAACCTGAAACAGAAACTAATAGAGTTCATAATCCCAAACATATACATTATTTAAATCCACATTTCTTTTTTGTTTCAAATGACACCTTTAGGAAATGGTGCAAAAGATTTTCCGCATCCCTTCTTCACGATCTCTACATCATCAGAAAGTACTAGATTACCGACTGAATCAGCTCCCCAAAAGAAAGGGACAGTACCATCAGCATCCTGTATCAAAATTAACCAACAAAAAAAGGGTCAAATAAATATTTAATTTTTGCTGATTCATCATATAGGAAATGGAGCAAATTGCGTACAGCGGCGATGAAAGCGGACTTGGACGAGCTATCGAAGAGAACGAACACGAATTTGCCGTGCAGATCTCTCATAACTTGAGCAGCAGGGTAAGGTCCTCTGTCTCTTAATGTCCGGTATGCTTCGATTACCAGGATCGCTTCATTGGCAGATTTGTTAAGTCCGTATTGTTGCTTTAGAGCTGCCATGTTTTCGATGTGTCCCTGAAACAAGCAGAATATGCCGTCCACGACGGCAAATAACCTGGGAAAGAAAAATAGAAGAAACATAAAATAAAATTAGGCCTTTCAGCTGCAAAAAGGAAGAAATAAGGAAAATTGTGTTTCGTGCATTACTCTGAAAAGGATCATTAATCGGCAATTGTACAATTTAATTCTCCACACATAGTAATGAGAAAAATGTGGTTGTGATCGAGCGTAACCGCAGTCCTGTGATCTCCTAACCCAGCTCTTGGGGATGGGGCCGTCCCAATTTAAACCCAAGGCCTCAAACCCCCCCCCCCCCTCTATTTTATCCTGGGCGGTGTGCGCCACAAAGGGGTTGTGCGATTTTAACTCAATACTCATTTATGTATATACATTATCTACAATTTTTTCTAATGTAAATTGAGGTTACAAATTTCTTTTCCTAGGAAACCAATTGGGATTCAATTTGGATTTCTTCACTTGGCTAGAATCATAGTTACATAATTCGCGAATAATTCGCGAATTTTTGATCGGCCGATTAATTCTTCGATTTAATCGCTACTTGCGAACGCTTCGAATAATTCGTGAATAATTCAAATAAACGGCGAATAATTCGTAAAAAACAACGAATAATTCGTAATATCAAAACTCAGCACCTCGTAATACACTATGGAGAGCGAAATTTCGTCCTATGGCCTCTTTCCTCCATCATTCTCTCTCTCTCTCTCTCTATATATATATATATATGGAATGGAAAACGAGTTAAAGCCCCATCCAGCATTATATTATAAAATATTTTAATCAATCTCATGTCAAACTAATTAAAAACATTTTGGATTTGAAGCAATGGCTAACCAAAAGATGTTGCAAAATTCAAGGCAAAAGGTTACAACAAATCACTACTTTGCAAATATAACGCAAACAGCGCCCCCCGCCCCCAAAAAAAACTAAAATATTACAAACAAAATGAATAATTACCTTGGAGTAAGAGGGTTCTGCTTCTCCGCGGAGTAGGCTAAGGCCCCATCCGACCCAAGCCATACGGTCACCGACGAGAAACTCTCCACGAGAGAGCGGGCCCCACAACCTCCGGGGCCCACCGCTGCCCTCAGGCCCTCAGGGCTCTCCGCAACCGTACGATCAAATACAGCCAGCATCAGCCGTTGATTTTATCACCACGCAACCTTTTCTTTCTTTGTAACGAAAATGGATTTTTTGGGGAGGGGTTTAAATAGAAACGATTTTGGATTTGGAGGCGGATTTTTTATTGCCTAAATTACCCTCGAAAGGATATGGGAGGTTTGGTAAATTTAGTGGATGATTGATGAGTCGGTGCTTATCCATTATATCTTGAAACTAATGATCTGATGTGGATCCTATGCAAAATACCTTTTTTTAAAAATCTATTTGAATATGGTAATGTCAATGGAAAATAGATTATTGATGTTTAAAATTAAAAAATAAAAACAAAATCAGATGTTGCCTCCAAAAGGAATGTAGATCATTTTGAGATATATTGATGTCCTAAATTTTCGATTTCGCCATCTTTGAGTAAGAATCAAAAGTAAGTGCATCAATTCCAAGATTTATGTTTGACTTTTTCAAGCATAAAATAAGCGATTTCATTTTAAATATGGAGATTAGCGTAACCAAGAGGGTAAAAGCCCACTAAGTTTTATATGGTTGTATCACATAATCTCCCTATATTTCAAAATGCTACAACACGCTATTACATACTAAGGGTTGTTTAAACGAGTCGGGTTTAGGTTGTTCGTGTTTGTTTAATTCTCTAAACAAGCTTGAGAACTCGTTCAAACTCGGCTCGGTTATTCGTCGAACGAGGCTGAACGAGCTCTCTCAAAGTTCAGGCCGAGAAAATTATGATCGTATATGTGAAAAAATTATATAGATGTTTAATATCATGTTTGACAAATTGAGCAATGAGAAATGTAGCTGTTTTAACTTGTTTACAACATTGTTGAGACAAAGTTTAAAGTTATAAGTTATCTAAATTTTTCAATATCGTAGATAACAATATTTGACTCAATATTATCTTGATCCGAGACCCGAGATAACATAAAAGGCTTTAAGTTATGATCAAAATTTAAGAATTAATCGGTTTATTATTACTACAAGATATCAAATAAGATGCAAACTGACCGAGCTTACACGAGCCTGCGTTCCGAGCTTGGCTGACCTATTAGTTTAGAAAAACCTATAACTTAACATAAACCTAGTGAACTAATCAAATGACCCATTTTATCTTTTATTTCCATTCTTTTAACCTTCTATTTTGCATCTCTTACATCCTCTATTAGTTAGTAAATTGTCAAGGAAAATGTATTTTAATTCTTTCATACACACCATATATACTAATCAAATGACCCATTTTATCTTTTATTTCCATTCTTTTAACCTTCTATTTTGCATCTCTTACATCCTCTATTAGTTAGTAAATTGTCAAGGAAAATGTATTTTAATTCTTTCATACACACCATATATACATGATATCTCAATCATATCATTCTATAATCATTAGTAAATTCCATGGGAGGGACTCCTATGAGTTCTGCTTAAGGTTCATTAATAAAAATCATTCTCTAAACAATTTGCTCATCCACAAGTTGTTTTCATCCCATGCTTCTATCTCACATGGTCGATACTTTCCATTCAATCCAACCATAGTACTTTCTGTTTAAATCTAAACAAGTAGTTTATCAATAGGCTTTTCTTCTTCCTTTCTCTTTTTTGTTGGGAGCAGAAGATAATTTTGAGATCATCCCATGAAAGCTAAAATTTGATGCAAATTGTAGGAAATGTTTTCTGTTCATAAACTGTAGAGCTCTTTGATCAACAGGTTGATCATCCATCCACCCAACCATAATATGAAAAGTGGAGCTTTTACCTATGGGAGGATCCGGCTAAAATTCAGCATCCTCTCAAACATAACTCGACAATATTCGACAATATTTTTTCGAAACTGATTCGAGTATCCGTGCAGAATTAATTAAGTATTTTTCAATTATTAATAGTGCTGGAGCAAACTCCCCTTAAGTTACCATGAAATAACTAATCACCTTTTAAACTCAAAGGCTTTAATCTCACTGCAACAACATCCTGAATTTTTAGGATCCCGAATTTGAATTTTTAGGATCCCGAATTTTTAGGATCGGCTATATATATCCTTGGTTTTTTTCCATTCTAATTCATTACAGAAGTTAAACAAAGCCCGGCAAAAATCACACCCATACAAAAGAATGCGATACAGAGGGGGAAAAATAAAAAATTCAAACCCCCACATCTTTGAACTTCCACTTTGTTTCCATTCTATAATCAACCTATACAGTTATAGTTCAATTTGGCTACCATCTATTTACACAAAAAAAAAAAAACACAATTGGTAAACCATCTAAAACAACGTACAACAAACTCACAAAAAAAAAAACCATATACCTTTTTTCAATCTGTTAGCAATATCCATGTATCCTCCTCCACTATCTCATTGCTTCTTTTTCTTCTTCCTCCATCGAAATCTCTCTCCTCATAAAATTCTAGGCCAGCCCTCGCTAGAACAATAAAAACCCAGCCTAACCTCAAACAAATCAAACTCTAAACACGTTGGTCACCTGAAAGTCTCATCCGGTAAAGTCCAAGATATCAAATGCCCAGCCAAATCCCCGCTCAGCAACTGCTTGAGATTGCTCGTTAGATGCAACGAAGTCACTGGGTGCTTATGATGCTTGAGAACTTTATGCAACACCAAACGATACTCTGGTGAGCTATCTCCCAGCTTTAGCCCTACTGTGGCGGCTGATGCTGCCGGTAACTCCGTACAATGCAACATGTTCCAAACCTTGACAGCTCCGCTCTGGTGTCCGGTAACATACCAGTTGGCTTCGTGCCAGTCAGATACGGTAGTGCCAGTAGTCACCGACAATATCATATCGGACGGCAACTGCGAAGTGTTCGCCACGGCCAAACAGTCGCCGTTCACGCTCCACACCGAAAGAGTCACTCCCGCGGCTGTTAAAATCTCGCCGGTGAGCTCATTTACGTGCACGGCTGACACAGACACCGGAAACTCAGGCAGCTGCTTTACGAAGACCAAAGTCGTCAAATCCCATAAAATGACGGTATTGTCCTCGGATCCGGTCACAATGAGCGAGTAGGGTTGGCTGACATGGAGGCACGTGATTTTTGCAGTGTGCGCGGAGAGGGAACGTTCCAAGCTGACCCCACCTTTCGTGAACCGCCAAACCGAGACGACCCCATCGTCGCCTCCGGTCGCAAAAACCTTTCCGTCATGGCTCATTCCAGTGCATTGTATTTGATTTCCCCCGTGTAGGCTTTCATGCGTCGATAAAAGGCGATCTTGGTCGTAACTCAAAATCCTTAGGCTACGATCGGGGAACCCCCAAGCTATGTATTTGCTATAAGTTCGGGGTTTTAGGAGGGTGTTGGGCCCACAGATGAGTATCCTTTCGTTGATGGTCACGATTTGGGAGACCGCGGAAGTAGACTTACGGAGTTGTTGGGGTTGGAGGTTGGCGGCGTAGCGGAAGGGGTGGGGTGGGGTTTTTCGGTCGGTGCGCCGCTTGACATGCGGTTTCTGGAAGAGTTGTTTTGGGGTTTGGCCAAAATGGTTGATTTGGGCGAGGATTGAGGCTTTCATTGCAGGATCGGATACAGAGTCAATGTCTACGCTTCCTTCATATGTGTAATGGTAGAATACATTGATGGCTTCTTCAGCAGCCTGCGAAAATATATACAAGGGCCGTTTTAAAACCATTGAAACTTTGAAGTTATCTAGGAGCTCCACTAATCGTTTGATGGCGTTATTACCTTTCCTCGCTGCTTGCATCCAAAGATGAGATCTATCCAATGATGCAGATTCTCAGAAACATGATCAGATTCCAACGCTTCTCTGTGCATCCTTATGAACTCTCGGGCACTGCCTCTAGACCATGGGGGTAAAACAACATCACCAACCTGAAAAAAGAATAGGAAGTGATTCTCTAAGAGAAAGAAACAAAATAGTCATTCAAAAATATAAAGTAAAAAGAGTTTCTCAACAAGAATCTGTGACATAAATAAACTAACGATATAGACCTTCATTCAAGTTTTAGTCAATAGAACAAGCTGGGCTAATGGCTAACATCGTTCATTGTAAGGGAAGCCAGAAGTCCTTCACAATTTAGTATGTTGCATTGAGACCCCTATATTTTCTTTTTCAAATATCTTCTAACCAATTCTTTTGACATCAATTAAATATTATGATTTTGCAATATTGAAACATATGGTATATGTGCTCAGAAAAAATTAGATTACTAAGACTATTGCACCTGCGGAGAAATCTAATGGCTGTAATGTTCTGAACTTTACCTTCTCACCAGATTGCTTTACTCCCAAGTCGAGATTAAACCGGTTTTCGAGAAACTCTGGCATGTAAAAGAACTCGGGTATCAATTCCTTGACATCTGATGTGTTGCCCTTTCCAGCAGCACTTAACCATGTGTCTCTTACACCATTGAAGAGTCTATCAGCATGATCAAACTGTCCCCCTTGTAGAGTTTGGTTTTCTGTACTGAATGGAGGCAACCTCAGAAGATAGAAAAGAACAATCCCGGCACTTGAATAGTGTGAACCATAGTGAAATTTCGGTACATCAGGATCATCCCAGCTTTCATATCTGAAGAGGAAGTTCGAAAACACCGTGTCATCATTGCATTACACGTGACTGAACAGTACAGAGTCGATTTTGCAAAACTAAGTTCTACTAAATATATGTTCATAGATAATAAAAAAATTAATAGGAAGCCCAAACAGTCAGAACTAGGGTTTTTTATATTACCTAAATTAGACTCATTTATAAACTATAAGCCAAAGGTATTTTCTGAAACAAATTGAATCATGTAAAAGCTTGAGAATTGTTTAGTTGGACTTGCTCGTTCCTTGGTTTTGAGCATAATTCCCCATACCAAGTCTACCATCTTTCCCTTCTAGATAACTCCACCACAAATCTAGTATGCAGGATGCTAAAGGATTATGGAATCTGATCTCTTATCCATATTTTTAGAACTAATTAAGAGGGGGTTGACATTAGGTCTAAAATCGGTCGTAAAAAAATTTGTTAAATCATTCACACTGAGATTTCTCCTTCATACCTATACCCTACTGCAGAAATTTTGAGTTTATGCTTGAGCTCCTTCCATCTGATAAATTCAGAGCTAGTCTTATCTAATAAAAGGAACAAAGAAGGTGGGGAAAGAAAATTACCGCTTCTTGAACTCGTCTTCTCCTTGCACAGTTTGGCATCCCATTGGTTTATCAAGCTTACGGAAGGTTTTAGGGTTTGTCAAATCCAGAATCTCGCTCTCATAGTCCGCGAGAACCCATGGAAAAACAGGATATTGGGTGAGGTCACTATATCCACGTCCAGCAAGAGTATTGAGATGCATCAAGTACTGAAAATTGCTAATTTCTCCATTCTGCCACCTCTTGGAAAAAGATTTAGCCATAAGCTTGAAAAGGCGGCTTCCCTCGTTGCTTTCTTGTTTAGATGAGCCTGAAATTGTTGTATCTAACCTGTAAAACGATACATTTAAATTGATACAAGTTAATAAATACTTGAATGAGGGACTACATGAAGTCACATATTAAACAATGAATAATAAAAAATGCCTGATATGGGAAGACATCAGAGTTGAAAACCAATCCAAGCAACAGTTTAAATTTTAGTTTAGATAAAACCAAACTAAAAACCCAGAGACAAATTAGTAAAAGAACAAACAAAGAAAACCCAAATAAGGAGTACCTAAAAGAGGACCCTAGAATATCTTTAGTAGATGAAAACCCCCAATGCTTATGTAAATAGCCAATCATTACATCTACGCCTTCTCCCATAAAATGGGGATGCCCATGAAGCACGTTCCTAATTAGATGGTCCAACAATTTTTGAGTCTACAATAGGATGGTGATATCTTGAATCTTGGTTCAAATTCTTTATTGCTACTATTTTGACTGTGGATATTGGTTTCTGCTTGATCTTCCATCTATTAAATCTATTCATACTTTCAGACATGGAATTGCTATATTGTCGCAATTGTATTCGTTAAGATTGCTATCTCGGTTAGGTCCTTGCCTTCTAGAGCTCTGGCTCTACTGTATGCTTCAAGGCAGGAGGAATTATATGGTTAAACTGATGGAAGGAATGCCAAATCAGGTTAGAGTGAAGTACCGATTAGATGCTAGAAGTACAGAGATCGGACATTAGCCCCTGCATACTAGATGGTAGGGCCTGCAAGGTAATTCACGCCCTAGATGGTCATCTTGCATACTATTTAGATTTCAAAAATGATGATCGGCATAGAATAGATGGACCTATTGGAGGGATGCACTTGGACGGAAACAGAATTGATCATAGGGATAGGCCTAGAGTTATCGCTCAAGTCGGACATCAGCGAGATATTCCTAGGGTTGCCCCCTTGAGTTTCCCAGTGGAATGGTATTAAGGTTTCCCTTAGGGTCCTGCTGCAGGAAATATCCTATATCATATACATATGATAATGATGACGACAATTTTAACGACTATGTATGAGAACTATTATGATTGGTCGACGAGTGATGTTAGGCGTTGAATTGAGGAGTTCATGAGCATGAGAACTATTATGATTGATCAACAAGTAATGTTAGGCATCGAATCGATGAGCTCACCGGAAGGGTGAAGGTAGAGGGCTCTTATGAGCGAGCTCGCATTACGGATTGTAGTGTCCATAGAAGAGACATAATTGACTATCTTGCTTGTGTGGTCAAGGCACTCAAAAGCTATCCTGATTTGAGTGTATTACTCATAGCATTCCTATTTTATTGTTGCCAGTGAGATTCTCTGGACTAGAGAAGCCCTCGGATCCCCAAGTTTAACTCCACCAGCGAGGTTTGTAGTGATCCTAAAGTCTATTGACTTTAGCATCATGAATAAAACTTCTAGGCCCTTAGAGCTTCAAGGTCCGTCAAGCTCCCTTGTAACGGCAGTGGCATTGTATTGTTGATGCAAAATTTGCTTTCTCTAGAGATGAGGCCTCGTCTTGGGTCCGCTTTGTGTAGGTTTTTCAGATTATAGACTGGACCATTAAGCATATTGAGCCTAGAGGATAGGTTGAAGGGTTGATAGGGACAGAGGTCACTAAATAAAGCCTGAGACCCTTATTCAATTTCTCTATACTCACATATAATATATGTGAGCTACAAGTTGATGCCCTTTGCAATATGATGAAATCAATATTCTTACTGGAACTGTTTAGTCCATATTACACGTGGGTGGTCACTATAAAAAATTGACTTGTTCATAACATCTAATATATTTGTGTAAGCTCGTTCTAGGATAGTGAATTTGTAGGGACCTTTACAAAACATTTGCAGGATTTGTATTTGACCTCGACCCAACATTTGCATGATTCACATTTGATATTCAACTGAAGATAGATGTGATGTACTAATCTGTACTGATATCCATAGGTGATAATGAATTCACATGATCAAGTGAATGATGAGGTGTTGGTGACAGCTATACTAAGAAGTTACCACCAATAACCGTGAAGAAGTCAAGCTCATGTCATGTTATATACAGAGGATCGAGTGAAGAAGTCGCATGCCAGTCATACAAGCTCATGTCATGTTATACAAAGGATCAAGGGAAACACCTCAGTACGATATATAAAGGGATGTGGGAATTGATCTATGCGAAAGTTTCTATTGCCCAAGTGAGTTTCTAAGGCACCCAGTAGGATTGGGAAACACATCAATCTAACATGACGGTTGGAAGTTGCGCAAAAAAAAACATGACGTTTGGAATATTACCAAACTTCAAGTTACTAGAATTATTAAAGGACAATACTTGATATCATAAACTGTACTTAACATAAAATGTTTATCGGATTAAAATATTAAACATCAATGTCGTTTAGCAAGCTTCATATCATTGGTGCTGACCTCTTGCTTCAGTATGACTACAAGGAAGAAAATATCATGGTAGAGATTATTAAACAAACACATTTCTATTGAAATCTCCAGCATTCTATACCCATTTAGATGGTGGAAAACTGATGCACCCTAATTGATGTTAACTCGAGAATTTCATTCAGAAGCAATTATGGAAAGGAGCTAAATTGAGGTACATACATGCTATTCCGAGGGAGATTCATTGCCACCAAGGTTTTGAAGACTTCCTCTCTCTCCTTCTTGTGGAAAACGAGAAGATCATTGCATCCATCCATGCTAAATATCTCAACAGCAACAGGGCGCAACTGATAATCCCGTTTCAGAAGCTCATGAATGCTGTCAAGCTTCCACATGTGCCAGGGGTGAGGGAGATTCCCACTACTACAGACCTTCTCCTTCCCCCACGCACCCCCATTGTATGCCCAGGCTCGTCCCCCTGCCAGTGACTTCACTATCATACCCCATGAAGAGGGTGGTTTTGTCTGGAACTCACTGCTGCCTGAAACATCTCTCTTCACGCCCAAAGCTTGATCAATCACAGAAAGCTCACCTTCACTTTCTTTTTCGCATATACACCCTGAATCATCAATGTAATAGTTTTCAATCACATAGAGACAGAGATCACCAATGAGAAATATGCCATCATGCTTATCAAGACCTACAACACGCTCACAATTATATCTGAACCTTATTTTTTCCGATGGTTCAAGAAAAGGTCTGATAAGATATTCTCCGTTGTCATGCGAATCTTTCTCTGACTTGTCCTCTGCAGATCTCATATCATCAGCTCTCATGGAGGATGACGGCCTTGGTGAAGCTAGATCAGATTTAGCATGTGTGCTTTCTGTCATTGGAACAGAAAACGAGCTAGACTTGGCACCAAAGTCCTGGGCAGAGTGTAAACTTGGTTCATTAATACTGCTAGAACGATCGTCATTCCACCCAAACTGAGCCGATGCAGCACTTTCAACTTTGAACCCGTCATCATCTTTAAAGGACAGTTCTTGATAGTCTCCGCCATCAAAATTCCTTCCATTAGTTCCTTCATACAGAACATTGAATTGTGAATCTGATCCTGATCCAGAAGCATCTAACGTGTTTTCAATCTTTTCGTTGACAAGCTTTGCATCTTCCAGCTCAAAACCTTGAGAAAGAGCACTTTGAATTGTTACAACTCTTAGCTTGCAACGCTCAAGTTTCTTGCGCATTCTATATGGCCCTTCTATGGGACAAAGTTGCCACTCGGGTTCATGAGAAGAATTACGAACAGGAAAAATACCGCGTTCGTGTACAAGTTGTTGGAGATGAGTTTGCCACTCACTTTCAGCATGAAGAACCCATCCATATTTATCTTGACGAATAACTCTCAGCTCAGTTGACATTGAATCGCGAACCAATTCAAGAGCATACCGTCTCTCATTCATCTGTTCCCAGTGCCTTAGGTCCAATTTTGAAGCTTCCCGAAATTTTCTCCCCATTTCTCTTTTGCGCCTAACTTCCATTCCTTTTATTCTTACTCCAGGAAACTTAGCTGACCCACCGACATATTGCACCCACATAATAAAAGCACACTGATCCAACACCTTATTGATATTCTGCTCAGTTTTCTCAAACCATTCGAAAAAAGCAGATGGATTTCCCGTCAATAATTTATCAAACCCCCCATGAAGAACATCCAGACATAAGCCTTGATTTGGTTTGGAAACAAGCAAGTCCTCAAGTGCTGGTCGCCGATGCAATAGGAGATACTTAATTACATCAACCGCCATACTCTTAACAGATTGTCTATTGTCATGGAGAAGAGAGATCAGGTTTATACAGAGACAGCAAACAAAATCGGTATCGATATTGCTTGGGCAGAGTATAAGCCGTTTGTTAGCAACTAGTAGCTGCAGAATGGTGGAAATGTCAATAGCAGACTCATCTTGTGGTACATTAGATAGTGAACCCTTTCCCCCCTCAATTTGAAAGCCCAAACTAGAAATAAAATCGTACTCTCCAATAGAAATTAGGAATGAAGGAAGGAAACAGTACATTATCATGCGGTTGGTATTTTTCAGAATGGCCTGTATATACGATTCAAGTTGCTTACTTCCCCTAGTAATGGCTAAAAGGCCTTTACCACCAGCTGCTGCTTCTTCAATACGGCCATCTTTGTTAGCAAGTTGTAGCATAGATAGAAGGAACTCTAGTGTTCTTAACACCCCAACTGGCTGAGGAAAAGAGCCCATATATACACGATCAACGATCATCCAGCATAGACTGTCTAAGTTTAAGGACCAGCGGTTCTTGTCGAGCTTTTTATCGTCTTCCTCATCATCGCGCAATAGGCACCGTTCTAGGAAGTTCATCAATCTGCTTAAACACAACCCCTGGAAGACTAGAGTAGAATCTGAATCCACATACAAAGGAACAGTCTCTAGAACGTTCTCCACAATCTGGGTTGCTTTCAATTGTTCTGAGACGAGATCAGCAAGAACCTCTGCAATGAAATCCAAAACAGCAGTTGCTCCAGCAGAGCAAGGGCCGCCTCCATAACCCGAATCATCAATTTCAAGTAATAGATTAGGAGTAATTGGGAAGGTCACATTTGCGGACGATGATCCTTGCAAGCTTGTTCTAAAATCAGATGATGCATCAAAGTCATTTATAGACATTGAAGATCTCATGGAAGGAGTAGACTGTACTTTCGCATCCATATAACTCCCTGTGCTACCCAGCCAAGATGTCAATGCAAGCATAGGGGATGCAGATGACGTCGCTGAGAATTTAGAATTTGATTTCTCAGAGAAAACTGGAGAATGTGGCACATCTATATTCAAAGAGTTGAATGAATCCATAGCTTGGTTGAGATTTGCTATTCCGTTAGAACCATGTAATTTATTTTCAGGTGCATCAGAAGTAATTGAGATCTTCCTGAAACTCCGATCCTCGGAACTTCTAGAAATTTGTTCATTTTCTCCTGTAAAAGACTTCTTGGATCCCTGGAGGAATGTATCTTCCTTCGCTTCCTTGTTACCCACAACATAGTTTTTCTGCCCAATGAGATCCTCCGAACTAGTACTTTTCTCCTGAGGGAAACTTCCAACACTTACAGATGTTTGGATAGACTGTTCCTGCTCCGGAGGAATACCAGAAAATGTACCTTGAGAGCTCTTATTATCATCAACATCATACACGTTCTTCTCATCAGGAGCTGCAGCTGTGAGGTCTTTTGCCCTCTTCAACCCAAAATCAGCCCTAGATATAAGAAAACAAATGTTTTAAGAAAATAAACGGTGCAAGTTTTCGAAATAAAAGGTTACGAGATGTAATGTAAAGCACAAGTTTATTCTTCTAATGTATGCATAGGGGAAAAATTATCCACCACTATGTTATGGTCTTCTGTAGTCCATCCTCTAGGCGTTATCAAAAGCCAAACATTTTAGTGTCAACAATCAACAAACTATTTCATTTTACAAAACCTGACAAACTAAAAAAAGGAAGGGAAAAAAGCTTAGTATTCAAAAAGAAATGAAGAAAGAAAAAGCTTAATACTTAAAACTGGGCATATACTTCCTCTAGGGTTTGAACTGGTGCGCGCGATGAAAATGTTAATAAGCCAGTGGAATAGAACTCTGAAGATAACAATAATCTGTAATATAGGTAAGAAACCGTCTTGAGACAAACCTGACACATGAAAAATATAGATCCACACAGCTTTCCAAAAAATCTGTTCGCCTGCATACAACAGAGAACGGGGGACACATTTTCGCCAAATCAACCATAAACCGCAATATCGAGGTAGCCGCAGCAGGCGCTGCTGCTTCCCCACCCATTAGACGTGCCGCATACGTTTTATGCATCAGAGCTTCACCTTGAAGATCACCTGCCATGTCTCCTGCTGTTTCTGCAAGTTCTGCCATTAAACCTCCACTGACGTGGGAAGAATTGCCATTTTGGTATGCTAGCATTGCTTGCATGCTCAATCTATCAAATGTATTCTTTGCCATAGCAATCATGGATTCAATGAGCTCCACAAATTTCAGCTCTCCATAGTTTCCATCACTAGGCATAAGAGAATGGAAGTCCAACATGCGAACCTCAGGCACTCTGGGATAGACGGCCTTCCCAAACATCAGACAGAAAAGGATGTAGTATATTTCGGGAGAATCATAAAAGCTTGGAAGCACCCTTGTCAGCCCTTGGTAACCTCCACTGGTGCGAAATTTGAGGACAAATGTGGGAGATGAAGCAAGGGACACTCCAAGAAGAGTCATAACCCATCTCATACTGGTCGGGTGCACAGCTTCATCAAGAAAATATGTGATCAACTTGGAAGAAACAATCTTATGCCATTGCTCAAGCAATTCATCGGACTTAATAGTCACTTGTAAATCAATGAGCATCTCGAGTAACATGTTTCTCACAATAACATGCTTTCCCATAGTCTCTCGAATGACTGGAGAGCGTGATATCAGTGCAGGTGGATCAAATGTCATAACTACAAACCTGACGACAAGTTCTAGCTCTGAAACCAGAAAACCGTCCTCCAAAATAACACCAAGCAGCACTACAAACTTTTCTAAAACAGGAACTTCCACATCACCTCGTTGCAGCGTCACTAGTAAATGTTGAACTAGGTTTATACGTCGTAATATTGTCAAATTATGATTTCTGTACCAATGCATGGACACCATCCGCTCAAGAAACCCAAGCAGTGAAATTTGAATTGAAACGGGAGCTGTAACCCACAATGTCCAATCCAGTAGCACATGCTCGACCATATCAGCATTTGAAAGAACAATGCAGTTTGTATTTTCTTCTGCTATGTCGGTATTCTCAAGCTCTGAAAGATGACTGAAGGAATCCTTTTGCGCTGAGAAATCATCCAAATCTCCAGGGGATCCAATAGAGGAAATGTCATCCGAAAATTTTGGCAATGTGAGGTCCTCAAGGCTAGATTCAGGGGATATCCCAGGAGGGAAAACTACAGATCTGCTTATCTGCAATTTTTGTGGTTCAGAAAAAGAGGCTTCACATGCAGCAATTTGGAAGAAAGTCTCAAGTGACTGCATGTCAAACAATGACATCCTCTGATGCAGGAAAAGTGCAAGCAAATGGTACCCTCTCAATGCTTGCATGTCCTGCACATTTTGAGGACTCTGATCAAGTGCACAGGCAAGTAACTGAAGTGACATGTGTAGCATATCTCTAGTTTCAGCAGCCTCAACAAGAGCAAGAACAACAGCCATTCCACCAACTGTGCGTATACTATCTCCAATCACACGCTGGTTGCAGATGTAAATATCTCCACTAAGACGACCAAAACGGGGAATACCTGTGAGCCATAGAAACAAGAATTTATATCACAACATTATATAATTGTAAATCTGATATTCTAATTCTAATAAGTCAGCAGAGTTAAGGATGTTCTCACCGCCGATTGGGGAAGCCGCAGCTGACAATGGATCCACAAGATTGAGCATAGATAATGTCCCAGATGACCTAAATGCTTCAGAGGGTGTTCCATCAAAAGCAAATATGAGCTTCTTCCCAGATAACTGCAAAGAGATGTTTGATAATCTTTCTGAATCCCAAACGATGCCGCTGCCATCTACCTTAGGATTCACTTGTTTATTCGTATTATCAGATCTCTGTGTGTTTGATGCCACAGGCAATTCAGCATCCAATGAATCTAAGATCGCCATACTCCCCCCGCCGCAAGCTTGGTTAGGGACAAACCTCAGAAGATCTGTATCTTGAAATAGCCCTCTATATCCACGGCCAAGAATATACATGAAACAAATGCTACCAGATGTGAGTACCTCCTCAAATAGATAACAACAGCGAACTCTCCATGACAGTTCAGTCATTTTTGCACGATTAACTGCTGTGCCTAGAGTAACTTGTAGTGATTTACCGACTGGAGAAGGAGAATACCCTAGTTTCCCAGTGTGCCTCAGCTTTCCATTAACATAAACATATGCTACACTAGCTTGGAAGAGTCCAGCTAAAGCATTAGGTTTACTGTGTACTACTGCAAGGTGATGCCACCTTCCTTCCTCCATTTCTATACCAGGAAATGATAGAGACGAAGAATTGCTTGTTGCAAGAGTTATGACACCATTATCTTGGAGGTAAAGTTCTGCATACAACGTGTTGGGATCATCAACAGCTCCAACAGAAAATATACGCAATACATGTCCACCAGAGGTGGACCTTCTAGAGGATCCGGCCTTAGATTGTTGTTCTGATTCTTTAACTTGAGTTTTCAAGAAATTGTGATACTGAAACCAACAAACAAAAGAATACCCTGCTGCCGGAGGCCATGTCCTCTCCCCTAACGATACCTGAACAGATGCATGGCCGAGTCTGCTCATATCCATTTCGATAAAAGGAGCCAAAGCAACATTCTTCGAACGCATATCTTCCATTTGAATTAATTTCTCCATCATATCAACAAGAAGATGTCCTGAACTTTTCGCTTTCATCTGAAGAATACATCTTACAAGCACTCGAAGCTCTGAAGATGAGAGCCTGATACAAAGATATACATTTCTGTCATTAGTCAACTAAAAAAATTACTTTGTAAAATGATATTACCAAACAAAATTGGACCACCAACCTGTAAGCACCAAGCACCTCCACAATGCGCAAAGCATGTGTGAGCAATGGAGATGAGCCAGACAAAAATGGGCTAACTGTCTCCAGAAGAAGCCCGATACAACCTAAATAATGATCAAATCAGATGAAAGAGTACTGTTGGGAAGAAGCTACAGAAACACTGGGAGATTTTGCTTCCTTACCTACAGAAGTTAAGTTTTCCTGATTGAAGGGGCCAGCTTGAGAAAGTTTCTCAATGAACTTTAGTAGATCCAGCTGTACTTTTGGAGTAAAGAGTAATAAGGAGCGGATCAACACTCCAACAGCACTAGCATTGTACACTCGTTCCCTTTCAAGCTTCATAGCACCAATTGATGCACTATAAAGAAAACTTGTTTCATCCTCGAAAGTATCAGCAGGTGAAACACTTTCTTGTACAACACTTGATGGAGCAACAATAATTTCAAGTGCTAGCTCCAACAGTAACTGAATAACCTGCTTTTCGCAATCCACAGAGAGCAAACCAGACTCACAGAGTAGATCATAAAAGGCCTGTGATGACATTATTGCATGCAGTCTCAATCTGTTAATAGGATTATTGCACACTCCAGCCGTCACAACACGCAACAGAAAACTAAAGACTTTAATATGAGGTATCAAAGAAGATTGATAGTCAGGGTGTCCAGCCCCACTCTGGAAACTGTGCAAAGATGTCAATAAAAGGGAAAACCCAGTTGCTTCTCCAAAGACTCTCTGAGATGAACTATTTGCCCCGAGAATACGCCATACTGATCCCAATGTGTCGCATTTCGCATCATCTTGAAGTTTGTATTGTGATCCCAATGCACTTGTAACCATTCCACTCTTGAGAATTTCTATCAAGGCCCCTAATTCTTCCGGATGAGCCTGGTAAAGATAGCAACATGTTATCTTCAGAAAGTTATCATATCATATTGTAACACCTACGTAACATCAAAATTAAGGTTATAATCAATAGATCAGAAAGTTTACAGAAAAAGAAACAGTCAATTAAGTACTAGGTCACAGGCTAACAGTTTACAGCCTCTTACATACCTGGAGAGCGTCTTCAATAATAATACATGAGAGCAGCCGCAGAACCCCCGGACGATGGCTTTCAGATGTCAGAAGTGGAAGAAGTATGCTAAACCCATTACCATATCGGAACGACTGTTGGTTTGCTTCGGCTTTCTTTAATAATGAGAAAAGGCAATCCCATGCTACCCCAATAGTACCTTCGTCTTCAAATATAGGAAGCTTCTCGGAAACAGGGCTCCCTAATTTGGGTGAGGAAAGAATAGCATCTTTGCTGTCTATATGTTTTTTCAAACTATTTGAGCCAGGCTTCCACTCTAGACTAGCTATCTTGTTCTGATGTTCTACACCAGAGATAAATTTATTTTGCTTAAGATCATCTAATAGCACTTCTAACACACCAACTTCCCTTAAGACTTTCTTGTATTGTTGATCAAAGGATAGGAGCTTTACGAAGAATACAAGAATAGCGTGCTTCAGATTAGTACTAGTCGGCTGCTGCAATAGAAAACAAAGTGAAAGCAATTCTTGTTCTGGAATGCAGTTAACTACTGTCACAGCATATTCTAATATTTTCAGAATTATTTCCTGTAATGATGCAGGAAATGCAGCCATATTTAAAATGAAAAGGGGAACCGTTCTCAACTGTTGACACAGCTTGTAGTTCTCAAGATGGCTCGAAAATAGTTTAAACATTCTATTTAACACCTCTGCCTGCAGCTCTACACTGTCTGCCTTTAGAAAAATATCCTGCAACATCTGGATGGCTTCAAGATCTTTAACCATAGTATTACTTTTCTCCCATGACTCAGTACCGTCACCTGAAGGTGTACGGCTTCTACTATGACTTGAAGCCTTTCCATAAGTAGATTTCGAAGCTTTTCCACCAACCAAAGCAGCAGGTTCAGCTGAGCCAGTTTGTGCCAGATTAACAAGCACATCAAGTAGCCTGGAGAGCACTGGAGACAAATGTGCTGTAAAGGCATCTCCTCTGACTAAATTTTGCTTGACCAAACTATTAGATGCAATGTGTTCAGCATGGGAGTTATCTTCAGCAGAAGATTCTGAACCAACAGATTGAACTACCTGATTCTTCTGTAAGCTGGATAGTTTCAACGCAAACTGAACAAGATACTGATAGCCATGGGCATTATGTATGTCTTCCCGCAGCCGGATGTGGCCAGCCTCTGCAGTTAGAATACAGTAATACCATATATAAGACAAAAGGATAGACAAACAATTTGTATAAAGGAATAACCATGTTATTCTACCCGGGGGAAAAAAGAACTGTCATCAGACTCAGCATGTAATCTAGTAGAGCATGGTACAGAGAAGTGTCTGTTATAGAAGTTGCAAAAACTAATACATACCATGCCTATATGACAATTCCACACATTCAAGTAGCAAGTCTACGATGCCCATCGTGTAAGAAGGATCACCTTTCTCCGGGTCAAAATCTTTGACAGCCATTAGGAGGACTTTTATCTATAAATCAGTAAAACAGCTAATGAGGTAAGATGAATTACAAAGAGGAAGCAGTTAAATGTCGATCCATCATCCGAAAAAATAATGTGGTATGTATGCAATGTATTAATCCTTGAAACCTGACTCAGAGAGAAAGAGAAAAACAGGAAGAGAAGGTTTGAGAAGCAAATACTTCCAAAGCCACTCAAATTGATGCACATCGGTTAGAAGCCGAAAAGATAAAATATCAAATGGCTTTAAGTTTTTTCCCCCTATGTATCAAGTAGGCACGAAATATGCAGTAGAAATTAGCACGTTGTAAGATTGACAGACAAATAGGTGTATAAGGATTTTAAGTATACAGAACAGGATCAAAAGTTTGTATTCCTGTAAACTTTTTCTCATATAGATTTATCAATTGGCTTGTTCGAGGGTGGAGGCTAGAGCTTGGAGTTGATTGGTTTAACGAGAGGAAGAAAAGAAATAAAAGAAGTAAAGGCTAATGGGCCATTTCACAGATTCTTGTAACGCCGTTATGTAGTGAATGTTTTATGTGAAAGTTATCGGTAGTAACTTGTAATTTGTAAAAAAAATTGGTTGTTCAGTGCAGATGAGGGTATAGAATTTTTAAATAATTGAAGTTAAGCCTTTACTATATTATTCTCTTTCGCAATTATCACCTCCCTTATTGTCGGCCGAGCCTTTATCCATTCTTTGCCCCTCTTCATTGGCCAAGCCCTTTCACATTAAATTACTTACTATAATGATTAATGTTAGAATACAAGAATATTAGTCCCACATCGAGTAACCAGTAGTTTGTCATATGTTGGTTTAGTATATATAAAGAGGGGAGGAGCTCTCAAATCCTTCACCTCATTTTATTCCCCCATAATTATTTCATGATATCAAAGCATGGGGGAGAATAAATTTCTCAATTTTAAAAAAAAAACAAAAAATAGGGTTTCGAACAAAACCTAGCCCTAACCCACCTCAATCCTAGCCGCTGCCCCCCACCTCAACCTTAGGAGTCGCCAACTGCTACAGCACCGTGGTACCTTTCATCGCTACAGTACCTATAAAACTCGGTTTGGATCCACAACACATGGGCTTAGATACAGTGGGACTCCATTTAAAAAACTCAAGCCTTATGAAGGTTTATTCCATCTTATATCTTATACCCATGTGCATTCCACAACCTTCCCGATGTGGAACTATTTTAACCACATTCTCAACAGAGAGCGATCTGCTCTCCTTACTCACCCCAGAGCTGCTGGTCAGGGGGAGACAAGGACCAGAGGCCATGGAGGTTTCGGAGATTGTGGACGTCGAGGACAGGGACCCAGCAGAGGCAGAGGGAACCGCCCACCACGCAAGAGACCTATTTGTGATCACTGCCATCGTCCGGGCCATGTAAAGGCCATCTGTTTTCAGCTTCATCCTCATCTAGCAGGAGTTGTAGTACCTCCATATTCTTCTCAATCAGCGACCGATTTCGTTCACAACACCGATTCCATATCCTCCAATCTCTCCGATTTGACTCTAAGTGAAGGCGAACTTGCTGTTATCAGACGTTCTTGAAGACTATGAATGGATCTTCCTCTTTGGGGCCATCATCCTTCACCAGTTATCCCACTGCTACTATGGTGAAAGGTAATTATACTTCTTGTCTTACAACATCACCACTCAGGACTAGAGTTATTCATTCAGGTGCATCTGATCATATGACTGGTGAGTCAGGTATACTCACATCCTTTTCACCTACTCCATATAAATCTGTCACTTTAGCAGATGGATCCACATCGCGAGTAGAGGGTATTGGTTCCGTCACTCCTACACATTCATTATCATTGTCTTCTGCATTATACTAGCCATGTTTTCCATTCGGTTTACTTTCTGTGAGCAAGCTTACTCGTTCTATGAGTTGCTTAATCTCATTTTCTCCACATGGTTGTGTTATGCAGGAGCTTGGAACGAAGAAGACGATTGGCACCGGCTATGAAACTGATGGTCTCTACTATCTTGCCGCGTCTACTGATCCAGTAGTCTGCTCAAGCCAACTTCAGTCATTGATCTTCACTTCCGGTTTGGTCATCAACAACAACTAACACCTGAGCCTTTTATCCCAAGTGTAGGGTGTTTTTCGTCACCCCATTGAGATGAGAATACGTGCGCACTTGTCAGACGTACTACAGATTCCCCCTGCCTAGGGTAGGCCGGGGTTTATTGATTGTGGGGATCCGAATCTCCGGCAGCCGCGGACTAAACTGCCGTTAATTACCCCTCGCCTTTGGAGCGAGGGAACCTCCGATTGACGGGATAAACTGGTCATGCGAACTTAATGTGCAGTGTACGTTTGTTGTGTTTTGAAAGGGGGTTTTGGATATATCGGGAGCCACGCAATGTTTTTACGGGGTCCCGCTACCCGGCTAGCGGGCTGGGGGTCAAGGGGGCTAGCAGCCCCCTTACGGGGTGCGGGGCAGCGCCCCGGCCCAAAATTTTTTGGGCGGGAGAGTGTTGCAGAGTGTGTGTATATATATATATATATATATAAAAGAAAGGGAAAGGGCATCCAAAGGATGCGTGGGGTCAGCGTCTTGAGCGTTGTGCGCTTAGGTGCTGTGCGTTCAGGCTCTAGTGCGCCACTTGTCGGCACGTGGACGCTTTGCGCTTGAGCTCTGGAGCGCAAGCGCGCCACGTGTCGGCACATGGGCACTTTGCGCTGGGCGCTTGAGCGCAAGCGCGCAACGTGTCGGCACGTGGGCGTTTTGCGCTTGAGTGCAGGGCGCTGGAGCGCAAGCGCGCCACGTGTAGGCACGTGGGCGCTTTGCGCTTGTGCTGGGCGCAAGCGCGCCACGTGTCGACACGCGGGCATTTTGCACTCCAGCGCAGGATGCTGGAGCGCAAGCGCGCCACGTGTCGGCACGTGGGCGCTTTGCGCTGGAGCGCAAGCGCACCACGTGTCGGCACGTGGGCGCTTGAGCGCAGGGCGCTCGAGTGCCAACGCGCCACGTGTCGGCACGTGGATGCTCTGCGCTCGAGCGCTAGCGCGCCACGTGTCGGCACGTGGACGATCGGCGCTTGGGCGCCGGCGAGAAAAAAGGGCTTTTAGTCCCAGAACCAGAAGCTATACTTCAGAAATGAAATATTTATTATATATATATGTATGGGGTTAAACTCCTTGGATGTTTTGAAGCTGATGAAGGGGGTTCTTCTTCTTCCTCCGGTTGTTTGGCCGGATCTTGAAGATCAAGAAGTAGGAGATTTTAAAAATCACTCCTTTTTGAGTTCTAATGGTAGATCCAAGTTCCCCTTTGTGGGTTTTATGGTGGAAAACTTCTTAGTTTTTGAAAAGAAAGAGTAAAACTCTTGATTTAATTCAAAAAGAAAGAAGAAGGCTTGGAACCTTCAGAAAAGGGAAAGAAGCACAAACCGTAGATTTTTGAGGGGAATGAAAAGTTATCCTTTTATTCATCATCATGTTGCCTTTTATAGGCTTACATATTTACATATAGCCCCTTGGGCTTTGCAAAATGGCATTTTGCCCATTCCATTGCTCATGTGCCATTTTCTTTTTGCACATAAGCCATGGGCTTACAAAAATTTGGCTTTATGCCCATTTTGTTTACATTCATGCATAAAAAATTACATAAAAATTATTTATTACATGATTTTGTTGTTGGCATGGGGAGGCTTGGCCGCGGGCTCGGCTTGGGCATGGACCCGCTTGACCTGGGCTTAGGCCCACCTGGCTTGGGGTTGACCTTGACTTTGACTTGGTCAACCGGGATGCAAATTTTGACTTCAACAAAGTGCCCCTCATCAATAAATGCACACCATATATGTGAGTCGTGTGCATGAAATTGATGGATCTTCTTTCGCGTGGAGGCGACTTGCCTTGGTTCCCACTTTTTGGGATGCAATGCCCTTTTTACGACGTGGACGGTCGACGCTTGATGCGTCTCCGAGACGGAATGTCAGTGGTAGACGTTTCCCTAGCCCGGAGTGATCTGGTTCCTACTTTGTAGGAAGCCTGCACTGCCCTTTTTGCGACATGGACGGTCGACGGTCTGATCCGGAACGATTTGGGTTCCCGATTTGTGGGGAGCCTGCACTGCCCTTTTTACGATATAGACGGTCGACACTCTGATCCGGAGCGATTTGGGTTCCCGATTTGTAGGGAGCCTGCACTGCCCGTTTTGCGACATGGACGGTCGACGCTCTGATCCAGAGCAATTTGGGTTCCCGATTTGTAGGAAGCCTGCACTGCCCGTTTTGCGACATGGACGGTCGACGCTCTGATCCAGAGCAACTTGGGTTCCCGATTTGTGGGGAGCCTGGACTGCCCTTTTTGCGACGTAGACGGTCGACGCTATGATCCGGAGCGATTTGGGTTCCCGATTTGTGGGAAGCCTGCACTGCCCTTTTTGCGACATAGACGGTCGACGCTCTAATCCGGAGCGATTTGGGTTCCCGATTTGTGGGGAGCCTGCACTGTCCTTTTTGCGACATATACGGTCGACGCTCTGTTACGAAGCGATTTGGGTTCCCAATTTGTGGGAAGCCTGCACTGCCACTTTTGCGACTTGGACGGTCGACGCTTGATGCGTCTCCGAAACGGAGTGTCCGTGGTAGACTTTTCTGGCCCGGAGTGATCTGGTTCTTGCTTTGTAGGAAAGCCTGCACTGCCCGTTTTGCGACATGGACGGTCGACGCTCTGATCCGGAGCGATTTAATTCCCGATTTGTGGGAAGCCCGCACTGCCCGTTTTGCGACATGGACGGTCGACGCTCTGATCCGGAGCGATTTGGTTCCCGATTTATGGGAAACCTGCACTGCCCGTTTTGCGACATGGACGGTCGACGCTCTGATCCGGAACGATTTGGTTCCCGATTTATGGGAAGCCTGCACTGCCCTTTTTGCGACATGGACGGTCGACGCTTGACACGTCTCCAAGACGGAGTGTCCGTGGTAGACGTTTCTTTGGCCCAGAGTGATCTGGTTCCTGCTTTGTAGGAAGCCTGCACTGCCCTTTTTACGACCTGGGCGGTCGACGCTCTGATTCGGAGCGATTTGGGTTCCCGATTTATAGGAAGCCTGCACTGCCCGTTTTGCGACATGGGCGGTCGACGCTCTGATCCGGAGCGATTTGGTTCCCGATTTGTGGGAAGCCTGCACTGCCCGTTTTGCGACATGGACGGTCGACGCTCTATTTGACTTGCTCTGCTTTCTGCAGTGTAAGGGGTGAACTTGACTTGCTCCGCTTCTTGCGGTGTCGAGACTGGATTCTGACTTGCTCCGCTTTCTGCGGTGTCGGAGTTGAAGTTGACTTGTTGATTGTGATTTTGGTTGACATCAGCATCACTATACTGGAATATGGCACCAGGAGCGGATCATCATTTGCCATGAGAATTTAGGGATTTTGGTTTTCTGTCGGCATGGCTTAGGAGACGGGTTTAGATCTCTATCACCTAAGGATTTTCAATTTTATGGGGCCGTAAGGGTCCCACAAAAGCATTTTCTCCCTACGAGTCGAAAGGATCTCGTAGGTGTATTTTCTCCTTAGGAGTCGTGGGGACTCCTAAGTGTGTCGCTCTTTTGTGAGTTGTAAGGATCTCACGCGGGAATTTTCTCCTCACAAAGTCGAGAGGACTTTGCGAGTGCATTTCATTTCATTTTTTTTTACGAGTTTGCGCCCTTTCGGGTTTTCGCAAACTCGCCGGCAGTCCTGCTGTTTTACTCACAGCGCCCTTTCGGGTTTTCATCCGTGCCCATTTTGCTTGTGGACATACCATTTTTTTATATTATTTTTTTTTCGGTAGGACTTTGAATGTGGTCTCACCGGTAGGACTTGGGAGAGATTGGGATCGTTTTACGCCCGTGGATTGTATACGGTTTTGCAGGATGTATGATCCAGTCCGTAGGGCCGAAAAAATTTCAGGACTTTGTCGGCGTCTGCATCGCTGCACTGGAATATGGTACCAGGAGCGACACATCATTCGCCGTTGGGGTTTGGGATTTGGAACTTGGTTGGCGTATGCATCGCTGCACTGGAATATGGTACCAGGAGCGACTTATCATTCGCCACTTGGGAATTGGAATTTGGTTGGCGTCTGCATCGCTGCACTGGAATATGGTACCAGGAGCGACTCATCATTCGCCACTTGGGAATTGGTTTGGAATTTGGTTGGCGTCTGCATCGCTGCACTGGAATATGGTACCAGGAGCGACTCATCATTCACCACTTGGGGATTGGGGAGCGATGGCTTAGGAGACAGGTTTAGGTCCCTGTCACCTAAGGCTTTTCAATTTTATGGGCCGTGAGGGTCCTATAAAAGCATTTTCTCCCTACGAGTCGTAAGGATCCCGCATGTGTATTTTCTCCTTAGGAGTCGTGAGGACTCCTAGGTGTGTTTTTCCTTTGTGAGTCGTAAGGATCCCACAAAGGTTTGTTCTCCTCATGTATTGTGAGGACACATGAGTGAGTCTTCTCAATGGAGCATAATTCCAAAGGCGGAGACCAGCCGCGTAACCGGTGATTACGGTGGGGCATGAGTATGATGAGAATTATTTGAGCCCGTGGATTGTATACGGTAGTCAATTTTGGGACTGGCCGTAGGGCTGGGAGAATTTTGAGAAATTGGATTTTGGTTAGCGTCTGCATCGCTACACTGGAATATGGTACCAGGAGCGACTCATCATTCGCCATTGTTTTGTTTTTGTTTTCTTGTTGTTTTTTTGTTTTACCGCGATTGCTCTATCATTTCAGCTTTTCTTATCGCGATTGCCCTATCATTTCGGCTATTTATTCGCGGTTGCCCTATCATTTCGGCTTTATTTTTCATCTTTATTTTACTCGCTGATTTTTATTGCGAGTTGCCCCATCATTTCGGCTTTTCTTTATTTCTCTTTTATTTACACATTTTTTTTGTTTATTTACATATATTTTTTTTTACATTCCCAGTTTAACGACTTAGAGGTCGGCTGTTCCCAGTTTAATGACATGGTGGTCAGTTGCTTCCAGTTTAACGACTTAGTGGTCAATTGTTCCCAGTTTAACGACGTGGTGGTCATTTTTGCTTATCCCAGCTCCTTGAACTTTGATCTTGGCGGAGCTGTGTTGATGACCTAGCTCTGTGGCTTGCCGATACATCCAAGGATTGTGAGGTTCTTCCAAGGTTATATTGGTCCTCTGCCCAATCTTTGAAAACACAGCAGTCTTCAATGGTATGACTCAGCACTCTATGGTATGGGCAGTATACGGAATTGCCGGTCATATTCATTTCATGCGGCCTCTTCGGAATAGGCAATTGCAGGCCATTGTTCAGGGCTTCCTCGAATATATTGCGGACATCATCCCTCCTGAAGGAGTACACCTTCTTTCTCTCCATCAGAGTAGGTGCCCTCACTGATGCCGGTCCCTGAGGCCGATCAGTCTTTGGTTCGCCGTGCACATGTCTGGGAGGGTTAGGTTCCCAAAAGGCTTCGGTCTCCATTTGTGTGAAATCGGCAGTCGTAGCTTGACTGTTTGGTAACACGCGTTTAGATAGTTCTATCTCTCCCGTCTTGTATTGCCTTTTGACCCAGTCTTTGAAGACGAAGCAGTCCTCAATGGAATGACCTATCACCCTGTGATAAGGGCAATATTTTGGGTCGTCAGTCATATTCTCTTCTTGCGGTCTTTTTGATTCTGGCAGTTGTAGACCGTTTCTTAGGGCGTCCCTGAATATCTTGTGGACCTTTTCCCTTTTGAAGGAATAGACTTTTTCCAGTTTCTCTTTCAGAGGCGATTCTCCTTCGATGTATGTATCGAAGGGACTGGAGGCTAATCGCGGCCGTTTTTCGTGAAGGCGCTCCGCTTTTAGGTTGAAGAGGATATCAGTTGGCTGCCTTCGGATATCAACCCCTAGCTCGTGAACCAACATTTGATTCTGCTGTAATTGCAATCGGGCGACTTGGTTCACGAGATCTGCCACGACGTTTGCCAGCTCGTCGACTTTGGAATGGACCTCGACCATCTTCTTATCCCTGTCCTGAAATTGCCTTTGAAGCCATTGGAATAATGCTTGTTCTGTAGTTCCGGCTATGACAACCGGGTCATCTTTATTTCGTGTGCTCGATTCCGCAGGAACCACGGGCTCCTCTGGCTTATCGGCATGAGCGGGCTCTTTATCACTTAGATCGAGCCGATGCTGGGTAGCGTCAATCATATCATCACCATGGCTGTGAAGAAGCGGGGGATTCGTTTCTTCATGTCCGACCATGTAGACAGTGCGGACCATATACCCAGCCATCTCTTTATCTTTGGCGCGGATTTCGCGGAGCGGTCCGGGCTTTGGAAATTCGTAAATTTTAACATGGCCAGAGCCCTAGCCCTTTTGTTGGCTCTGTATCTAAAGCCGCTTCTGCCTCAGCTTCTCTGCCTTGAGCGCTTGGCAGGCTTCTGCTCTTCGGGAAGCCGCCATAGGCTGAGTGATGGGGAGGCTTGAGAAGACACCCAATCGAGCAGTTGTCAGGGGCACCGCCGGAGCTTGCTCGAGACGCCTTGTTGCTTTGTTGGTGTTGATGGCCTTGCCCCCAGCTGAAGCGGTGGAGGGTCGTTTGGAAACGGATTTATGCTTGGGCAGAGGTGCCCTTGCAACCACGACATTCGGCCTTTTCCCTTTTGAGACCGGTTTGTCTGCTACCGGAGCTTGAGGAGCTGGGACGGCGTTAGCAGACACGAACATAATAGAGCCAAATGGTAGCGGCGGCTCCTCCCATTGTCGCCCGAGACTATCCGGGAGGACCGTTCGGGAGTCCATCTTCATCGTATAGGAGATGGGAGCCATGCTGAGAGTTGAGCTGATCCTTGGAGACATCTTTGCTGCGTCCGAAGATTGCAATTGGAGAACGTTAACCTGCACAAAAAAAACATGATTTTAGTACAGGCAATTGACATGCATATCAATTGAGTTCGCATGAAAGCTTAACCCGAAATATGGGAGAGATTAGTCCCAACGGACGTGCCAGAATCTGTAGGGTGTTTTTCTTCACCCCATTGAGATGAGAATACGCGCGCGCTTGTCAGGCATACTACAAATTCCCCCTGCCTAGGGTAGGCCGGAGTTTATTGATTGTTGGGATCCGAATCTCCGCAGCCGCGGACTAAACTGCCGTTAATTACCCATCGCCTTTGGAGCGAGGGAACCTCCGATTGACGGGTTAAACTGGTCATGCGAACTTAATGTGCAGTGTACGTGTGTTGTGTTTTGAAAGGGGGTTTTGGATATATCGGGAGCCACGGAGAGTTTTTACGGGGTCCCGCTACCCGGATAGCGGGCTAGGGGTCAAGGGGGCTAGCAGCCCCCTTACGGGGTGCGGGGCAGCGTCCCGGCCCAAAATTTTTTGGGCGGGAGAATGTTGCAAAGTGTGTGTATATTTATATATATATATATATATATATATATATAAAACAAAGGGAAAGGGCATCCAAAGGATGCGTGGGGTCAGCGCCTTGAGCGCTGTACGCTTAGGTGCTGTGCGCTCAGGCGCTATCGCGCTACGTGTCGGCACGTGGGCGCTTTGCGCTGGAGCGCAAGCGCGCCACGTGTCGGCACGTGGGTGTTTTGCGCTTGAGCGCAGCGCGCCAGATGTCGGCACGTGGACGCTTTGCACTTGAGCGCAGGGCGCTGGAGCGCAAGCACGCCACTTGTCGGCACGTGGACGTTTTGCGCTGGAGCGCAGGACGCTGGAGCGCAAGCGCGACACATGTCGGCATGTGGGCGGTTTGCGCTTGCGTTGGGCGCTTGAGCGCAAGCGCGCCACGTGTCGGCACGTGGGCATTTTGCGCTTAAGCGCATGGTGCTGGAGCGCAAGCGCGCCACGTGTCGGCACGTGGGGGCTTTGCGCTGGAGCGCAAGCGCGCCACGTGTCGGCACGTGGGCGCTCTGCTCTCGAGTGCCAGCGCGCCACGTGTCGGCACGTGGGCGCTCTGCGCTCGAGCGCCACGTGTCGGCGCTTGGGCGCGGCGAGAAAAAGGGGCTTTTAGTCCGAGAACCATAAGTTATGCTTTAGAAAGGAAATATTTATTATATATATATATATATATGTATGTATGGAGTTAAACTCCTTGGATGTTTTGAAGCTGATGAAGGGGTTCTTCTTCTTCCTCCTGTTGTTTCTCAAGAAGTAGGCGATTTTAAAAATCACTCCTTTTTTAGATCTAATGGTAGATCCAAGTTCCCCTTTGTGGGTTTTGTGGTGGAAAACTTCTTAGTTTTTGAAAAGAAAGAGTAAAACTCTTGATTTAATTCAAAAAGAAAGAAGAAGGCTTGGAACCTTCAGAAAAGGGAAAGATGCACAAACCCTAGATTTTTGAGGGGAATGAAAAGTTATCCTTTTATTCATCATGTTGCCTTTTATAGGCTTACATATTTACATATAGCCCCTTGGGCTTTGCAAAATGGCATTTTGCCCATTCCATGGCTCATATGCCATTTCCTTTTTGCACATAAGCCATGGGCTTACAAAAATTTGGCTTTATGCCCATTTTGTTTACATTCATGCATAAAAAATTACATAAAAATTATTTATTACATGATTTTGTTGGCATAGGGAGGCTTGGCCGCGGGCTTGGCTTGGACATGAGCCCGCTTGACCTGGGCTTGGGCCCACCTGGCTTGGGGTTGACCTTGACTTTGACTTGGTCAACCGGGGTGCAAATTTTAGCTTCAACACCAAGCATATGAGGTAGGCTACATGAACTAACATGAGAATCATACCGGGTCCAGCACATGAATCCTCCGCCTCCGCCTCCACTCACTCCTATCGAATAAAATACTTTCATTGAGGCCTTTGACAACAATATCTTTTCGTATCACCTACATCCATGTTTTCTTCGGTCTCCCTTTCGCCCTTTTAACATTGCCTATATCGATAGTATCCATTCGTCGAACCGGTGCTTCCATAGCTCTGCATCGCACATGATCAAACCATTTTAGCCGGTTTTCTCGCATCTTCTCCTCCACATGTGCTACACCAACTTCCGCACGAATATCCTCATTTCGCACCTTATCTTTTCTAATGTTACCACACATCCAACGAAGCATTCGCATCTCCGCTACGTACATCTTCTTTGTATGATGTTTTCTTAGGAGCGCAGCATTATGTACCATATAACAAGGCAGACCGAATAGCGCTCCGATAAAACTTTCCTTTCAACCTTAACGGAATGTTACGATCGCACAAAATCCCTGTTGCACTCCTCCATTTCAACCAACCAGCTTGGATTCTTTGATTAATATCGCTATCGATCTCCCCATCCTTTTGGATGATGGAACCTAGATATCTAAACTGATCGCTCGGTGATATCTCTTATCCTTCCATTATTATACCAATATGGTCTCGACTTCTCTGTTTGCTAAATTTGCAATGCATATATGCTATCTTGGACCTGCTCAATCTGAACCCCCGAGATTCCAACGTTTGCCTTCATAACTCTAATTTGGTATTAACCTCTGCTTTTGTCTCATTTACTAGAACAATATCATCAGCGAATAACATACACCAAGATACCTTATCTTGGATAGTTCTAGTAAGCCTATCCATCACGATGGTAAACAGGAATGGACTTAATACAGATCCTTGATGTAAGCCAATTGTAATCGGAAAATCACTCGTTAGACCGCCGCAAGTTCTGACATTTGCCACTACTCTATCATATATATCCTTGATTATATCAATGAATTTGACGAGACCCCTTTTTCATCATTGTCCCCCATAATACCTCTCTAGGTAGCTTATCGTACGCTTTCTCTTAATCAATAAATATCATATGCAAATCTATTCTCTCTCAAAAACGCTCAACAAGTTGACGAAACAAATGAATAGCCTCTGTCGTCGATCGTCCAGACATAAACCCAAACCGGTTCTCTATTATCTTAATATCCTTTCTTAGCATGTACTCAATCACTCTCTCCCAAAACTTCATGGTGTGACACATAAGTTATTCCACGGTAATTTGAGTAATTTTGAATGCCACCCTTGTTCTTGTAGATAGATAGAAGGATATTTTTCCTCCACTCATTTGACATCTTTTTGGTCTGCTAAATCTTATTAAACAGATATGTCAGCCATTTAACGCCTATTTCTCCTGAGCATCTCCAAATCTCGATAGGAATCCCATCTGGACCAACCGCTTTTCTTGATCTCATTCTCTTCAAAACCTCTTTAACCTCTGGTTTTCTTATTTTACGCATGAAATCACGGTTTATATTTTGAGATTGAATGACAAGTTGATCCAAATTCTTGGTAAAGCTCTCATTGAACAATTTGTCAAAATAATATCTCCATCTTTCCTTGATATTCTCATCTTGAACTAAAACCTTCCGATCATCATCTTTGACACACTTCACTGCACATAAGTCTCTGGTCTTCTTTTCCCGTATCCGAGCAATCCAGTATATATCATTTTCAGCATCCTTAGTGTCCAATTTCTCGTACACCTTATTGTAGACTTTAGTTTTAGCTTCCCGAACAGCTTTCTTAACATTCTTTTTAGCCATTTTATACTTCTCAAATCTCTCCGCATCTCTACTTTTCTTCAAATCTTTATAAGAATCTGTCGTGATTTTAATAATAGTCTTTACTTCTTCATTCCATCATGATGTGTTCTTAGATGATAGAACACCACCTCTCGACTCACCAAGTAAATCTCTAGCTACTATCTTGATACAACTAGCCATCTTGTTCCATGTTCTGTCTAAATCATCTTCAGACTGTCAATCCGCCTCTTAAACTACACGATCTATAAAAATCTTTTGGTTACCTTCTTTCAGTCGCTACTACATAATTCTAGGTTTTACCTTACGTCTAATCTTCCTCGATTCTCTTCTAAATCGAAAATCTAGAACTACAAGTCTATGTTGAGTGGTTACTCTCACCTGGCACTACCTTACAGTCGATGCAACAACCTCTATCTATACTTCTCGTCAGAAAAAAAATCTATTTGACTTGCACTTGATCCGCTCCTAAAGGTGATAAGGTGAGACTCTCTTTTCCTAAACCAAGTGTTTACTAAGATCAAGTCATAAGACAAGACAAAATCTAAAATCGAGCTGCATGCTTCATTCCTTTGTCCAAACCCAAAACCTCCATGGATAGTATCAAACCCACTACGACTAGTACCTACATGTCCATTGAGATCACCACCAATAAATAACTTCTCTACATTAGGTATCATTTGCACCATTTCGTCTAAATCCTCCCAAAATAGACGCTTACTAGCGTCATCAAGATCTATCTATGGTGCATATGCACTAATAACATTAAGGATCTCCCCACCTAGAATAAGCTTAACTAGTAAAATTCTATCACCTTTTCTTCTAATCTCAACTACATACTCAAGCAACCGACTATCTATGATTACACCTACTCATTACGATTTTTATATCTACCCATATACCAAAGTTTATAACCTCAAGGCTCTATGACTCTATCCTTTTCACCTACCCATTTAGTTTCTTGCAAACACATAATACCAACTCTCCTCCTAATTATCACATTCACTAATTCTGTTAGTCTACCCGTAAGGGAACCTATGTTCCAAGAAGCTAGACGGATCCGATGAACCCCTTGTTTATTTGTCACTACACCCGGGATCCGATATAACGTGCTGCTTCCGGTCGACGATCTAGAAGCCCTTGCATATTTAACACTACACCCGGTATCCGATGTAGCACGTCGCTAGGTAACGGACGTCCCAATGATATTCTTATTATGGTTCATGTCATAGAATTTGACAAAGTTTTACGTTGGCTGTCATAAGCCTACCACAACCCTCACCCTTTCTCATCCGGACTTAGGACCGGCAACGGTGGGTTTCCGGTTTGGTCATCCATCATTAGAAATTTTGAAGAAAATGAGCTTGTTTATTAGTTATGTTAACTCTCTAGATTGTGAGTCGTGTCAATTGGGTAAGCACCACTGTGCGTTTTATCCACCTAGGGCCAATAAATATGTGGACGAACCCTTTGAACTTGTCCACAGTGATGATTGGGGTTCTTGTCCTGTTGTGTCACAACTTGGTTATATCGTTATTTCGTAACTTTTATCGATGCTTATTCTCGTGTGATATGGCAATATTTAATAAAATCTTGTTCTGAAGTTTTATCTGTATTTCAAGAATTTTGTGCTAAAATAAGGAATAATTTTGGAAAATCCGTTGGTACTCTTCGTAGTGATAATGCTAAAAATTATTTCAACTCTTCTTTTCAAACATTCATGACACAAAACGGCATTACACACCAATCTTCTTGTCCATACACACAGCAACAAAATAGGGTGGCAGAAAGAAAAATAGACATCTTCTGGAGATAACTCGCACTTTATCGCTTTATATGCGTGTCCCTAAGGTTTTCTAGGGAGGACGTTGTGCTCACCGCATGTTATCTAATTAATCGCATGGCATCCTCTGTACTCAAAGGCAAAGTTCCTTACTCTGTATTGTTTTCTTCTGAACCTTTATTTCCTCTGCTGCCTCACATGTTTTGTTCATGATTGGAGTCCAGAAAGTACCAAACTCGATGTTAAATCCGTTAAGTGTATCTTTCTTGGGTATTCGAGAACTCAGAAGCACTATAGGTGTTATAATCCTGAGTTAAAACGCGGTTCTCTATTGTCTGATGTCACTTTCTTCGAGTCTACTTCATACTATACAGATAATCATTCTCAGCCTGATTTCAATGAAGATTTTCTTTAGAGGATTCAGATGTCATTTTGACCATCAAGAAGCAGATACTTGATAAGGCTACAAAGACGTACACTCGTCAAAGAGATGAAACTACTTTTTAAGATCTGGTGCCAATCCCTTCTACCATTACAGATCCAGCAGGCTCAGTTCATTCCTCTTCTGCTCTTGATCTTCCCATAGCTTTGCGGAAAGGTACCCGACCATGCACCTCTCATCCTATTGCTCATTTTGTTTCATATGATAATTTGTCTCCCTCCTATCAAACTTTCGTTTTTGTTGTTGAATCCCATATTCTTCCCAAGTCTTTGTCAGATGCACTGTCTCATCCAGGTTGGAAAGCAGTCATGATTGAGGAAATGTCAGTCTTAGAGACGAATGATACATGGGAGTTAGTAACTCTTCACATTGAAAAGAAAGCAGTGGGATGTCGCTGGGTGTATACTGTGAAGCTAAATCCCGATGACTCTCTCGCCTTAAAGCCCGGCTGGTGGCTAAAGATTATTCTCAGGTTTATGGCACATATTTCGAGGAGATTCTCCGGTTGCTAAAATGCCTTCGGTCTGTCTTCTACTATCTCTTGATGCATCTCATCATTGGCCTCTCCACCAGTTGGATGTTAAGAACGCTTTTCTTCATTGTTACCTATCTGAGGAAGTTTATATGGAGCAACCTCCAGGGTTTGTTGTTCAGGGGGAGTCTGGGAAGGTATGAAGGTTGAGATCCTTGTATGGATTGAAGTAATCCCCTAGAGCATGGTTTGGACGATTTTCTGATATTGTGAAGTCTTTTAGGATTGCTCGATATGATAATGATCATTCTGTGTTCTGCCGTAATCATCAGGATAGACGCGTTCCCTTGATCGTGTATGTGGATGATATCGTGATTACAGGAGATGATGATTGGGGTTTTACAGAACTGAAGACTTATGTGCAGAGTCATTTTCAGACCAAGAATTTAAGGAGTCTAAGTACTTCCTAGGTATAGAGGTTGCAAGGTCTAAGATAGACGTGTGTGTATCTCCCAGAGGAAATATGTGCTTGATTTGTTGTCAGAAGCTGGCATATTGGGTTGCAAACCTGCTGATTCACCTATGGATCCGAATGCTAAGCTGCTACCAGGAGAAGGCGAGATATTGAAGTAGATATAGAAGACCGGTGGGTAAAATGAATTATTTGACAATTACTCAACCAGATATCTTATTTTTGGTGAGCGTTAGTCAGTTTATGGCGGATCCAAGGGTGACACATTGGGATGCAGCTATTTGGATCTTGCGGTATCTGAAAGGCGCACCTGAGAGAGGTTTGGTCTATTCAGATCATTGACATTTTCAGATAACTCGTTTCCAGATGCGGATCAAGCAGAATCACCTATAGATCGGAGGTCCTCTACTGGTTACTGTGTGTTCGTTCGAGGAAATCGTATATCGTGGAGGAGTAAGAAGCAACATGTTGTAGCTCGATCTAGTGCAGAATCTGAATATCGAGCCATGATCGTTACCTCCTGTGAATTTATATGGATCAGTTATCTACTCGGTGAGCTTGGACTTGGTGCTATCATTTCTATGAGTTTGTACTGTGATAATAAGACAACCATCAATATTGCATCCAATCCAATCTTCCATGAACGAACAAAGCATATTGAGGTAGATTGTCATTTTGTTCGAGAGAAGGTAATCCAAGATGTCCTTGATATATATCACATCTCATCGACAAACCAGTTAGCAGATTTACTTCCTAAACCGTTTGGGAGTACGAGAGTGAATTTTATTTGAAACAAGTTGGGCATGTTTGATGTTTATGCTCCGACATGAGGAGGGTGTTAGAATATGAGAATAATAGTCCCACATCGGATAAATTGTAGTTTGTCATATGTTGGTTTAGTATATATAAAGAGGGGAGGAGCTCTCAAATCCTTCACCTCATTTTATTCTCCCTTAATTATTTCAATTAATATTGCAAAGATACACAATAAGATTGACCAGTTGTACTGAATCATGATCGTTGTCATGGCATTCAACAGAATTCCTAGCCAATAAAAAAATGCCAGGCAAGAGAATTTAGACACTGAAACAAAATGGCAGTAGCTACGCCCCCCTGGCTGTCGTGACTGGGCAGTTTAAGCTGATGCAACCAATGAGCGATACTCCAAATAATCTTAGACTAAGAAAGAGAGTAGACAAAAAGGTGGATTACTACAACAACTAACATTCACTTGTTAAAACCAATGTAATAAGTTTTCTAAGTTAGCTCTGTACACACATACACACACGCACGGATCAGCGACTCAGTTTTCACACGGAAAGCAGATTCACGAGCAGCTTGTATAGACACAGCTGCTTTGACCAAAGAATATGCCCACTCATGATGGAGCTATGAAAGCCTTTCAGCCACTTGATCTTTCCTACGTCACTAGACAGAAGCAAAGTAACAACAGTGGACAGTGCCTTAATATTCAATAAATAGCAAGGATTGAAACCAAAAGCTTAAATACTATTTGAAGTTATATTAATCAATATAAGACTAGATGATAATTTGTAGGTTATGGAATTTATAATAACATAAGAGAAGTTCAATGTCTGTAAATGGAAACGTGGAGCAACATACCAGATGATGTCTCTGTATATATTTCGCTGTGCTACCATTGTCATTAAGAAGAAGAAGGCCAAGTATCTGAATAACAATTGTGATGGAAAAAGTTAGAAATACTAGCACTTTGAGATGGGAGCATACTTCCTGATTTAAGAATACAGAACTAGCTAGCTGCATGTGTGCAGGCTGTAGTAACCTGCATGGCATGGCGATGAAGTTGGATTGTATGCAAAGGAACATGGCCCTCTTTAAATTGAGAAATCACTTTCAAAGAACCATTTGCCACCATATTAAACAAAAGTTGGAGTGAGTTGTCTTCAGTTAAACTTGGTGCAGCTGAAGGATGGCTTGCTAACGCCTTCATAATATGTACTATGCTTCCCTCCACCTGGATGGTCAAGACCACAAATATTCAGAAAGGAATATTCTATTCTCTATAAATAATGGAGTGCACAAACTATGAGAATAATAATAAACTGTCAAAAAAATGCATTTTCAAAAACTTTTGTTTTCTACGGGAACGAGATTTATGAAACACATACAAAAAGCTTCCAAAAAGATTCACTGAAAAAACAAATCTGTTAAAAGTGCATATAGTAGATACTTAAGTGCATCAGATCACTGAAGTTACCTCGAGGCGCCTCACTTGTGTTGTATCTCCATAATCAATTTTCTCACTTGAAGTTAATTCCTCCAATCCAAACTCCGGTTGTGTTTGATTGGACTCGTCCGGATTCAGAAGGGCGTTCAGGATATGAATAAGACAGCAGAAAATACCAGAATCCAATAAAGATTGTTTATCAACTGGCTGTTTATTTGGAAAAGGAAAAATGATTAAAATCTCTAATATAGATCCATTGAAATGTGCATGGCATTATCAGTGGTATGTAGGAAAAGCCGCTAACTAGCAGCCGTCTCATGTGTATGCAATCAATCTTCATGCTAATAGATTTAAGGTAATCCGTATGGTAAATTTTATTTTTACCCCACAGGACATTGACTTGAAATACATCATTATGACTCAATGGTGCAGGTAGATGCAAAACAATAAGATGAGGTACCAAAAGCAGTTTTTGGTGAGAGAGAGAGAGAGAGAGAGTCTGTGTGTGTGTGTGTGGGAATATCAGTATATGTATATGTAGGTGTAGGGTGTGTGGGGGTGTGGGTGTGCATGTCAAATAACTAGACATGAAAACAATAATATATGGGGGATACCAATCAGTTGCTATAATGCTTGATGCAAGATGTATAGATAAAGGAAACTCTCTAAAAGTGAATAATCTCTTTACTTATTGTTCGTAAATGCTTCCTAATATTCATAAGCATACTAATACACCATGAATGTCCTCGAAACTATATAGGGCCATATTACACTAAACCTCCTGAGATTTCATACACATGGATTATATACCCTCCTTTCGAAACAATACAACAAATATATTTAACGTTGTATGAGGTTTTCAAAATCATCAAGAAGGCTAACAAAACATTTTGAAAAGAACTAAATTTATGGGAACTTCGAGATTAAATATACAATATGGAGGATTTGAATGAATTGCCCTAAATAGAGGGACTATCACTGGCTTAGTTAGATTATCCTGAAAAGTCAAACATACTCATTGAGTAAGAAATTCGGAAGCATATGAACGCACCATACCACAAACAAATCATCAAGAAGGCTAACAAAACATTTTGAAAAGAACTAAATTTATGGGAACTTCGAGATTAAATATACAATATGGAGGATTTGAATGAATTGCCCTAAATAGAGGGACTATCACTGGCTTAGTTAGATTATCCTGAAAAGTCAGACATACTCATTGAGTAAGAAATACGGAAGCATATGAACGCACCATACCACAGACAAATGACACGGAACCCCCCCCCCCTCTGAAAAAAATGGTCTGGAGCCAAGAGAACACACTACCAATGCATATGAGGGGGTTGAAGTTATTTCTTTCAAAATATATTGCATTAGAGTTACCGACCAATAAAAACCAGCCACTAGTCCAGCTCATTTGCACAATTAACAAGCCTTAAGGATGCATTACAATTATACACCTGGGTACACAAGGATTCAGATACGCAATATAGTTAAACTGTAGGTGGAAAAATCTAGTGAACTAACTTCACTGATATCATGGAGAAATCAATGCTGGCTTAATGGATATCAATATACCGATGTTGCAACTTGAAATACATTGCCCATCTACTATATAGAAGTGAAGAATATTCACATGCAAAAAGAGAGAACGCTAGAAGAATGCATAACATGAGAAACACAAGTCAACTGCAGATTAACGAAGTTGGAGTAATTACCCAAAAACAAAACCATGGTAAGTTCCCAAATAAACCAAACAACAATCTGATTTAGCTTCAGAGTAGTGCTAACACCTACTCACATCCTTTGCATAGTTATATACAGCTTGAGAGAGAGAGAGAGAGAGAGAGAGAGAGAGATCATTCGTCTAGCACATATACAACCTTTGTTGTAACGGTAGTCGAACGCGACCCATGATGATTTATTTTGCTGGGTAGCTAAAAGTAGGAAGGTTGACAAAGTGCTGCTGACATCTATCAAACCCTTTTCACTCGTTGAAGGGTTGGTCTGTAATTATCTTTTTTTGTTACTTAATATTTTTATTTGCATGAAGCAAAAGGACAAATCAGTAAGTCCCTTGGATGAGAAGGGAATGAAATACCATGGAACAAATACATTTATGCAACTTTCGTTACAATCAACTGCTTGGTCTTATTAAGTCAGGCTATCAGAAAGAATGCAAAAGAAACCTGGACTAGGCCATTATTAAACATTGAGCCATGCTCAGGAAAAGAAACTCGTCTATATAGCTAAATTCAAAAAAGAAAATTAGTGATATAACATGAAATTAAGATAAGAAAGTACAGGTTTTGTTAAATTAAATATATATAAATATATTTTAATAGACGTGGGGAAAATGAAATGATCGGATGGAGGATGGCGTAAATCATACCCCTGACACGAGAATTTCTATAGCATACAGCAAATTTGAACCTGGGCAGATATCATCCTGCATTTTTTTAGGAAAAAAATTTAGAAAGATGTACACAAAAGAGAAAAACGCTAAATCACAAGAAGTTCAAAGCATATACGAATTGCTATCAATCAGAAGTCAGGCAGGGAGGAGACCTTTGTTGCTTCAGAAAAGAAGTTAATGACCTTCGCAGCATTCAATGATCTTCCCTTGCTATACATCCTTAACTTCTCCACATCTGTTACAAAGGCTCTTCCAACGACAAAAGAGAAAATGTGTGCTTCAACTAACCTGTTATTGAAATATGTAGTTAGTGCATGGATAATTTGAACATAAAATAGAATATGTAGGCAAAAAGGAGTTCATACTTAGTAACTAACTGTGCTACACTAGCTTGCTGCTTCACTAGTCTACAAAAAGCATCTACTGCCATGTTTAGGGCCGTTTCTTTCTCCTGCATAGTAAACATAGCATATGTCACCGATCACCAAGGTTATGATTGCAATTGTGATATTGTAGAAAACAAGATTGAGTTTCAAAAGGACCTTTTCAGAGCTGGAAGAGCGAAATTCTTCCCAGAACTTCTTAAAGTCCCACTCCAATTCATGTTTGCCTCTGAACTTGTCAAAAGAAACCAACAACGTCTAAGCAGCCAAAATCTATGTAATGATCCGATCTCCCAAAAAAAAGGAAAAGGACTTTTTGCTTAATAAAGTAAATGAAGCATAATCATATATACATGAGATAGCGTGTGTGCATGCACGAACACACACACATAAGGAAACTATTGACAGCGGATTATCAGAGATGAAACAGGAAACCATAATAGAAATTGTGGAAAGAGTTCCTAAAGAGAAGCTACCCTTTCTTTTTCTTTTTTTAAGCAATGGACTGTGCTTAATCGTCAACAATATGCTCTGTGCTGTGGTTAAAAGTCTCTCATGAAATTGAAGCAATAACATATATGCAATATTTAATTGGAACGTTGAAGGTTTTGTGAGGAGTGCTCTTTCTATCTCATTTTCTTCTTCTATGTAACGTTGAAGGTTTTGTGAGGAGTGCTCTTTCTATCTCATTTTCTTCTTCTATGTGCATGTCAGGGTGGGTTCGAATTGCATTTCAGAGACCTCATATTGTGACCAGACGATTTGTTATCTCATATCCAGTTTTTTTTATCCCATTCTTCTAAACATATTAAATAGTTTACATCCTTTGCACACTATTTCTTATACCAGGAGGGGAGAACGTGTTCCACACGCAATATGCACTCAACTACCTTCATTATATTAAAATGTGTAACTAGAGCCACCATTTGTTCACTGAAAATCCAGTTATGGTTTGTTGTGATTTCTAGATAAACTTAACATCAACTTAAGATAACCATTTACAACACAGCTTTCCATTTCATATCCATCTTCCTCCAAAGAGTGTCGATTTCCCTTTATAACAAAAGCCCAATCTTTCGACTATTTTCACCTCGTGTTTACAATAACTGCGTGTAGAAATAATTTACCTTTCCTTGGGTAAACCAAGTAATTTTGACATTAGTTTAATCACTTTGGGGAATACTTTAGCCTCGATTAAACTTATTGAAAAAATATTTAAGTGCCTAAGTGGTTTTTTGCATTAATTTAATAGCTCAGAACATCAACATGGATACACAAAATAGTCGCATCAGAATCTCCGCAAACCCCTTTTCCATAAAAGTCTCAATGCCTTTTTCCTGGAGTCTATATTTGTACAGCATTCTCCTTTTCAAATCTCCACATTCCATCAAACGCTTCTCTCTAATTAGAAATTATTCAATGTTCGTCGTTGCATTGCATAGAGACTAACTCATTTTATTTCCGAACCTCTAAGGCAATGAATTGTCCAAAGAGGGCTCTTGGGAATTATCTATTTTTGTATCTATAACAGGACAGCAATTTTGTTATCCTACTTTAATGGAGAGGAGCTCAAAGCTTGAATAGAAAGATCAAGCTTACCTAACGCCAAACTTCTCTCTAATGAGTATAAGACCAACATAGGTCCATTTCCTCCTCAGACAACCCAATTTTACTTGATTACTACTGCATATACAAAAGAAATTTATATTTTCTCAACTCATTGCTCTCAAAATTGTCTACAGGTTCTAATCAGAACCTTGATATAATTAATCCCAAAACCTATTATTTTAAAATTCACCCCCAAATACCATTTTACATACTATGGAATATCCCCAAACCTTGAATCGTCATCTTTTAGACAAGTCCAACCCCCAAATTCCCCTGGATCCCTACTTCCTAAATAAGATAAATTCAAATCGTTCTGTTGAATCTTTCTTTCACACTCTATAGTTTTCAAGGCAAATCTCAGTTCTCTATGAACATTCAAATCATCTTAGTTATACTTCTCTCTCGCAAATCTATCATCTTTTCCCTTGTTCTATAAACTTTGTCAAATTTATGAACTTCTGCTTCAAAGTTGACCCATTTTAAGGTGAAATGACTTACATGATGATTCAGATCAAATCATCAAGATCTCAAATTTCAATCATTAATCATCGAACCGATCGGAATCAAGGAATGCACGACGAATCGAATACCTGGACGCAGGCGAGGACGCCGCCGACTCGTATCCCGGCGAAACGATCGCATCATAAGCATCCGAGTCCCTATTCCCAGCTGCGGCGGCGGCGGCGGCTGAGACGGCGGCGGCGAAAGCGGAGGCGGTGGAGGAACCAGGCTGCGGCTGCGACGAGAACCCGACCTTCTCCTTGATGTCCTTAAGCAATGAGGACCATTTCATCGTTTTGAGCAGCTGGAATCGGATCCCCTCATCAAACGAGGGCCGAAGCCCTAGATCCGATCGATCGCGATCCCCAAATCGATCGAGCGACGCGAGATCTGAGCCCTCGTCCTTCGAAACCTCACCGCAATCTTCGAACGAAATCGAGATTCCTTCGCAAAATTTTGTATAAAATTGTGGGATTTTGTGTCCTCGTTCTCTCTCTCTAAATTTTTTTGTTTTTTGATTTGTTTTTGTGTTTTGTTTCTCTCTCCTCTCCCTCTCCCTCTCTCTCTGGAGCTCCTCCGCTTGCAACGGCGCGATATATCTGTGGCGTGCCACGTAGGATGGAACGCTGCTCGTGCCACGTGGAGCGCGGAGAAGGACGTGCGAGCCTCTTCTGAATTTTTTATCCTTTAATTTTGAATTGATGAAAATTAGTTGTTGTTTCTTAATTGAATGATTTATTGAAGTTTATGTGCATTCATAATTATTTCATGCTTTTAATGAAAACTTGATTTAGAAGCCCTACGATACATTAATCATGTATGTATTTGCAAGGAAAAATCTCTCAAGATATGTAGACTTTTGAAATCCATCTTTATTAAATTATACTAATGGAGAATATTGTTATTGATAAGGCTCATGAACGGAAATTCCACAGATTACGACACGTAACAAATGACGTATCGTCCACGTAAACCCACTAGACTTCTGGGGGCTGCGGAGGTGGAATCAGCGTGGCGGCCCCGGAGTCTTTCCTCGAGGCCGCATCTTCGAGCTTACGCCTCCCACCTCTCGCCTCCGAGCCTTCCAGCAGCCGAACTTACATCCCCTTTGCTCGTCTCCGAGCTGTTGCAAGGGCTGAGCTTCCTCGGCCTCCAAGCTCGTCTCCGAGCCATCCGGCAGGCTGAGCTTTCTCGGCTTCCCCGATCAACCGAGAGCACGGAGCCCAAACGTCCCCGCAACGGCTCCGTGTATCTCGCTAAAGTGAAATATCCGCCGCCCCACGTTCCGCGTCCCATGCGGGCGCGTTCCTCTATTAATGACCGGATCCCGCCATCAACGCGGGCAAAATGGGGGGGGGGGGGGGGGCGTAACTGATGGCGATGCTCCCGCGCCTGCTCGCTCCATACGACTAATATATAAACCCCTCTTTTCAGACGGATCGGGTAACTCGAACTCATTCTAATACGCCACTACCTTGTCTTTATATCTCGGTACTAATTTGATCGTCGGAGGGTCCTACGGTGGCTTCCCATCCCAGAACTTCCCTTGCAGGTAGCTCGGCGTCAATAACCCATTGAGATCCACACAACCATTCCTATACCCAATCTCCACCGTCCAAAACCACTCACAGCAAAATCGACGGAGGCCAACATCTGAAGGAAACGAAGGTAGCGGCGACATCCATCAGTTGGCGGTGTCTGTGGGAAACGAAGCTAGAAGTTTCTCCACCCGTAAAGTTGATCTTCCTCTCTCGATCCGATAGCGAACGACAACCGCGACGATCCCAATGCGAGCAGCCCCACCCACCATAACGGAGGCGGGAGCGGTTCTACCCCCTCCTAACGTCATCAACATCTTAACTGCTCGGATCGACAGACTCATAGCGATGGTGGATGCGCTCATCCGTACTCAAGCGACGGGCCCTACCCGTCAGACCGCGGTACCCCCTCCTCGGGATGACGACGTCCGCAGGAGGACATCTGGGCACGCTCAGGCCCTCGATCTCACTCACGCTCACTTCAGCGTCACTGAACGCCGGCATGCTGACTCCGGCAACCATGACCCGCATGCGGCGAATGATTTCATGACCCACTGGGCGCCGAACAGCTCCATAACCCGATCTCAGGGGAGACCAGGCCGTCTGCCTAACTCCCGCCGCGCGCTCTCACCCCTGAGAAGGTGTCGGTCAGTTCGCCTGCTTCTAGGCATGACCGGTGCCCCAACTCCAGCCGGCGCCACGCAAACGGAGTACGTCGAAACTACTCAAGAAGGGCCTTGTCCGAGGATTTAAGAAACGTGATAGAGCGGAATCGAAACCGCACCATTGTACAGGTCCAGAGCGGGGATAGCCGCCGCTCTGACTGTACTGAATCCTCGGGGTATCACCAACGGATCGAAGCCCTCGAAAAGAAGATTGATGGCATACGAGGAGATGACCATATGTTATATCCTCGATATTGAAATAAAAATCGAGGGATTCAAATTCGAACAAGTTTGAAATAAAAAAGCAAACTTTGATCGTGAAATATTGATTGCTTCTTGAACCCTGTGAATCACGTGAAAGTAGGATACTCCAAATTCGGGGGTCAAAGAGTTTCATAAAACGTTCTTGGTGGAAAAAATGTGAGTGAAAGATCCCACTGAATCGAATCAATCATTCGGAGCGTGAAGTGAAATTAGATCAATTTATATTGAGGACCCATATTATCAATTAGAAGAATTTATGGTTGACTTGGAGTAATAAAATCAAGTATCCAGCTCCGTTCAAAAAATACTCAAAAAGTTTTTTTGTGCGACAAACAAGTAAGAAAATTTTGGAATAATCTGAATTTCTATGGCTCGAAGAACTTCCAATTTTGAAATATTAAAAATTCCCATTAACTATTAACTAATGTATTAAACTCCTGAAGATTAGTTAGAACTAACTGCTATGATATGTAGAATAATAAATTCTCTGTCTATTGGTTCGGCGAAAGGGCGAAGTACTCCACCGATTCGCTCACAAGGCCCTTTACAGAACAGCTATTGGCCGAATGCGTCTCGTCCAGAAACAAGCCGTCTAAAGTGGCCCTTTTCGACAGGAAGTCCGACCCGAAGGACCACTTGGACGCGTTTACGGCGGGCATGAGCTTTCAAGACAACTCAGACGCGGTTCAATACCGAGCTTTTCCTACCACCTTAATCCGAGCTGGCCGCGTATGGTTCCGAGGGCTTGCGCCGCACTCCATCTCGACCTTTGACGAGCTGGCTGTCCAATTCCTCGGTCATTTCGTCGGCAACCGACGACAGAAGAAAACAGTCGACTACATGTTCACTGTTAATAACGGAGACAAGGAATCCTTCAAAGAGTATGTCGCTCGCTTCTACAATGCCCTTCTCGAGGTTGCCGAGCACCGCGACGAAACAGTTATCACCGCGCTGAGGTCTGGTTTTAGACACAAAGAGTGGCTCCGTGTAACGACCATGTTTTCTAATACCTAATAAAATATATTTTATTTAAATTTCTACTATCAAATAATTATTTACGTGTTTCTTTTATAAACGAATAATTTTTAAAGTAATGTTAACAATTTTCAAAGTATTAAATATGATTAAAGGAAATTTCTAAAATCTATTTATTGTTTTTATAGGCTTAAAATGTTTTAGTAAGATTTTACGACGCCTTAAAATAATCTACATATTTTTATTGTCAATAAAAGTAATTAATTCGTAATTAAAAATATTTTAAAGCATAAACTAGATATTATATAATTTTAATAACTAACTAAAACCATAGGAATGAATATATTATTTAGTTTTAGCCCAAAATTATTTTTATACTAAAGATAACAATAAAATATATTTTCTGAAATTTTTCCATAATTTTCCCGTATTTTAAACTATTTTTAACAAATTTTTTAAAGCCAAATTCATTTTTAAAATAATAAACAGATTATTATATTATTTATATAAATATATATATATATATATATATATATATATATATATATATATTTAAAACCCCTTTAAGCTGAACCGTTGGATCACAAGATCCGACGGCCCAGACCCTCGCGGCGGCGCCCACGTGGTGGGGACGACGCAAAAACGCGTGGTCTCCACTCGCAGGCGCACGCGTAATGCGTGGCGACACATGGCAGGCGGCGGGGGCTCGGCGGGGCGATCTCGGCCGTTGGATCAAGTTCCAATGGCCACGAAACAAAGGCGGCGGGCGTAATCATTAACAGATGATTCGAAAATGATTGGGGGCGCGGATTTTGATGGGATTTTAACGGAAATTTTGGATTTTATGGTTGGTGAAAAAACGCTATAAATAAGCACTTCAAACATGGATTTCTTACACCTCAAAACTCCAAAAATCCTGGAAAAAAATACCGGTGCCTTCGTATCGACAACGCCGACGCTACGGCTCCACCCAATTGCTGAGGAAAAATCGGGGTGTGGAGCTATTGAGGATTTAGTACAAGCCTACGTTTTCAACTCATCGGCATCCGACTCAAACAAAAGGTAGGATCCGCCTCTCTCCCCTTTTCCTGTCACCTTCTTCTTTCTCAATAACCTAGTTCCAACTTATAATCATCAACCCCTATTTTAAATGTTGTTATAATATTCGTGCATGCCTATTCTTGTACCCTCAATATTGATGATGTTAACCCATACTTTAAAACGGTGTTTAAATTTCCTCTGTACACAAAAGTATGTTGCACACCCAAAATACCTGGAATCTAATATGCTTAATGACATAACCCATGAATTGTCAATTCACCTCTGACATACCCACACTTACCCATACTATCAAAATGATCTCGAAATAGGTTACTTCCACAAAATACGTTTGTTTAATTAAAATATTGTATTTGTTTAAAATATCCATAAGAGATAAGATATGTGAAATAAATATTTTAGATACGACATACGTATATTTTACTTACACTCTTTCATCAACTACTATAATATTGTTAAACCCCCTTCAACCTTTTTAAAGAAGAAAATACTAAATTTAAATAACGATATCTTTTCAAAAGGAATATTTAGTACTTTATTAAAAGATAATTTTAAAATATCACCAATCTAGGACAAAGGAAAGATTGTAAGCATCAGTCGTTTATCTAAACCAGATTTTATGGTGCCTAGGCTAGACAAGTGGGAAAGGTAATTTTAAAAGGCCCGTCTCACGGTGATTCGTGAGCGGATCCCTCCTTTCCTTACTTGTGCTTATCTGGCCACAATTGGCGGTGAAGAGGTGATTTGAGGACCTCACAACTTGCCCTTTTGAAACAGTTAGGAGCAGTCTAGATTTTCAAATAAAAATCTCTTGCAACTTGTCCTAAAAAAAATCTCTTGCAAAAGATTTTCAAATAAACACCACAACCTTTTATCGAAAGAATATTTTTCCGTAAAATATTATGTTTTTCCAAAATGATAAATATCCCAAATCTCATGGTTTTTCTTAGAAGTAATAAAAGATAATTAAACATTATTATTGTTTTTAACAAGTATTCCCTAAGATGACACGAAGTACTTTACGAACTTCAGAAAATAAAACGAGTGGTTGTGGAAGGCCATATTAAACGAGATCAATACTTTTTAAATTTTCAGTTTATGACAACATGACATATACAAAACATGATACGGTTGGGGTTAGAATGCGCGGACCTAGGTATGGAATACTTATTATGAAGATCCCGATATTCCGAATGACCAGTCCAATATATGGGCGACTATACAAATATGAAGATCCCGATATTCCGGGTGACCAGTCCAATATATGGGCGACTATACAAATATGAAGATCCCGATATTCCGGGTGACCAGTCCAATATATAGGCAACAATACAAATATGAAGATCCCGATATTCCGGGTGACCAGTCCAATATATGGGCGACTATACAATGTGGAAATTCCATGCCTAGAGGTATACGCACTAACTCTAATTCGTCAAAACCTTTATACTGAGCCACGGGGATGGGTGGTTTGCTTAGGCAAGGAGATATCGGAACTCGGATTCCCCTATTACTCGATCATGATCCCGGGAAGTGAAACGGTACATTTCACTTCCCCGGTTGTTGTTCCGTGGCCACAATGGAATATTCGCGAGTATCCGGATCCTTGTTTAACAAACTAAAACGTTTGCAATACCTATTGATACTCAGTACTAAACTCACATCATATGCTATACCTACCCGTTATCTTATCTACCTTTCTTCATGATACACGAGTTATTCAGTATCTTGGATGTGGATATTTTATCAGTTTAGACTTGTTGTTTAATATGGAACTGAAGGGTGGTAATACCTGTGCACTTGAGTGATATTCACGCTAGACAAAGCTCCATCATAGTCATGGGACACCTTCCGGGGATGTTCACGCTACCACATTGATTGTCATCCCAGGCACGAGCACCAACTCTACTGCTTCCAGCTAGTCATGGGATACCTCAAGGATACGAGTATGTTCACCCGTCAATTCCATCCATACACATCTTGTTTAACATGATCTAACTCTTAGACTGAATATCCGTTTGACTTGACATGAACCTTTACCAAACATATACCTCACACAACCTACTCATATTCACATATAGCTCTGTCAACATATCTAATTTGAATATAATCTCATACCTTTACACGCATGTACAACATATTCATTATATACACCTGTTCGTTTCTATACCTTTACTTTCTTATGAGGCAATCCTATCCGGGTATAACTCGCTGACGGATCTTCCTTTTCTTCTTCTATCTTTGGAATGTCCGTCAGATAAGAATGAGTATTATGGCGAGGATCAAGGTGTGAAGCCAACCTATGAAGATTATGCAGACTGAACGATGGAAGATAAGCTAGATTTAATTTTTGTTATTGGCCACATGTTTAGGGCTTTTGTTTCTCCTTTGATGTAATTAAACTACTCAGTTTATTTTACTCTTTCTTTTGGGATGTAATAAAGTTTGGTTAATGGAAATAAATGCCTTTCGCTTCCATTATTTTTGTTTTGGTACACGTCCTGCATGTTATATATTCATACGCTTAACGTAACTGTATTGAATAGACCACCTTCGATACAGTTATGTTGCGGACTTTGCCACGTCATCCTTCACCTTCTTTTGAGAAGCGGGGCGTGACACTCCGCTCTTTTGTATTGGCATAACCTAAGACCATGGCCGAAGTGAAAGTATAGACCGAGCGAGAAATCCAACTCGAGTCCGAGGTGAACTCCAACCTAACCGGAGGCGACCAAGCAGACCGAAAGAGGAGAGAAAGGGAAAAGAAAACTAAAGTCGATCGTCCGAAGCCTTATTCCCCGAGGTTCCAAAAGTACACCCCTTTGAACATTTCCCAGACCGAGCTGTTGGAGGAAACTAAGGGCGAGAGGTTCTTTAAGCTCCCGCTAGCTACCCAAAGAACGAGCAAGCGTCTCCGCGGCCCATACTGCGCCTATCACAGGTCGCAGGGTCACGCGACTGAAAGCTGCAAACAGCTCCGTGACTATATCGAGGAACTAATCCGCTCCGGTCACCTGGCGAAATACCTACGGGACAAGCGACAGATGGAACGAGAACAAAAAGACCAAACCCCTCCCGGGGAATTAACAATCGGGAAAATCATGGTCATTACGGCGGATCCAACTCTGGGAAGTAGGAGGAACCACCACCTCCTACCAGTCGAGAGCATAAGCAATTCGCCCCGACAAGAAGCGTAGGAAGGATGACCCGATCATCTTCACCGATGATGACCTCCACGGCATAGCACTTCCTCACAATGACCCTCTTGTATTAATGACCTGAGTTCACCGTTACGAGGTCCAGAGAATATTGGTCAACTCAGAGAGCTCGACGGATATCCTGTTCTACGATTGTTTCCAGCGTATGGGGTTATGTTCATCAGATCTTCAGCTGACCTCCCACGTCCTCTTTGGGTTCACCAACCATTCAATCCCGGCTGAGAGATCGATCACCCTCCTCCTCAACATTGGGGAAGCGGGCAAGACGCGAACCATACCGGTAAATTTCCTCGCTGCTAAGGTCCCGTCGTCCTAAAACATTCTTCTGGGACGCCCTCTGGGCTGAGATCTCGACTTATCACCTTACGCTCAAATTCCCTTAGGATAATGGGGGATAGGCCGGGCCTATGGGGACCAGCAAACTGCCAGGATTTGCCCCGCCTTGGCGTTCCCCGCCGGAGAGCGGGGCGACGATTTTGAAGACACACATGATTTCCAGGGGTCTTCAGATACACGCGACGAACAAAAAGAAGTTCGAGGTGCCCCGGTAGAAGCGTTGACAGAAGTCCCCCTCATAGAAAGTGTCGACAGTCGGACAGTCCAGATCGGCTCTCTCTTGAGTGGGGACACCCGCGAAGGCCTTATCCAGTTCCTCCGAGATAACTCGGACGTATTCGCTTGGACGCCAGCGGACATGCCCAAGATCAACCCTGAAGTGATCTCCCACAAGCTCGGGGTTGACCCGAAAGCCCGGCCTATCCGATAAAAGAAGAGAAGCTTTGAGCCGGTTAAATAAAAGATGATAGAAGACGAGGTGGATCGATTGCTCGCTACCAACTTCATCAGAAACCTGGACTACTCGGAGTGGCTGGCGAACGTGGTCATGGTTAAGAAGGCAAACGGGAAATGGCGCATGTGCATCGATTTCACGGACTTGAACAAGGCTTGCCCCCAAAGACAACTATCCACTTTCTCGGATAGACCAGCTGGTGGACAGCTCGGCCGGCCATGAATTACTAAGCTTCTTGGACGCTTTCTCCGGTTATAATCAGATCCGGATGGACCCGACCGACGAAGAACTTACCGCCTTCACCACCGACCGAGGAGTCTACTACTACAAAGTGATGCCCTTCGGACTCAAGAACGCCGGGGCCACGTATCAGCGGCTGGTCAACAAGCTGTTCAAACCATAGATTGGGAGAAACATGGAAGTCTGCGTCGACGACATGCTCGTAAAATCCGCCTCGACAGTCGGGCATAATAAAGACCTCGGCGAGACATTCGACGTCCTGCGCAAGTACAAATGAAACATAATCCAGCTAAATGCGCGTTCGGAGTCACTAGTAGGAATTTCCTCGGGTTCATGGTTACCCACCGAGGAATCGAAGCGAACTAAGAAAAAATCAGCGCCATCCTCAACATGGCAACGCCCAAGAGTAATGTAGATATCATGCGACTCACGGGGAGGGTGGCTGCCCTAAGTTGCTTTATGTCCAGATCCGGAGAAAAGTGCCACCCTTTTTTTAGAGCCCTAAGCAAAATTCCTAAGTTCGAATGGTCTGAGGAGTGCTAAAACGCTTTCGAACAATTCAAGGCGCACCTAGCGACACTACCGCTACTCACCCGACCGGTCGAGGGTGACGAGCTATTACTATATTTAGTCGTCTCTGACCAAGCGGCAGGCTCAGTGCTCGTCGGAAATTTGAAAGCATACGGTGACCGGTCTACTACGTGAGCCATGTTTTCAAGGATGAAGAAACAAGATACCTGGCCATAGAGAAAACAGTCCTGGCGCTTGTCGTCGCCTCCATGAAACTTCGACACTATTTTCAGGCGCACACGATCCTCGTCCTCACTGAACGACCCTTAGGATCTATACTCGCCTCCCCCGAATCGTCAGGTCGTCTGGAGAAAAGGAGGTGGGAGTTGTTTCAATTCGACATCAAATACCGCCCCAGACAAGCCATCAAAGCACAGGTTTTAGCTGATTTTGTTGTCGAATGCACCATCCCCACTAAAAAAGGAACAGTAGCGTGGGGCCCCAAAACACGACCCTCGGTCGAGGAGGTGCCTGGCCCTATCCCGGACTGGGTACTCTACGTGGATGGATCCTCCACAGAGGAAGGGAGCGGGGCTGGCCTGATCATCCACGGCCTAGAGGAGGTGGAAATGGAATACTCTCTAAAGCTCGGTTTCAGGGCGTCAAACAACGCCTCGGAATATGAGGCCTTGTTGGCAGGGCTACGAATCGCCTCTGGGGTAGGGCTGAAGACCATCAGGGTATGCAGCGACTCCGCACTAGTCATCGACCAAGTAACCGGGCGTTTCGAGGCCCGAGAGCCACCTATGATGTAACAACCCCAAATTTCCAATACAAGTTTTTACAAAAAAATTCAAAAAATCCATAAAGGGGTATTTTAGCCTGAGCACAAGTTATAAGTAATTATTTTGCTTTTTAATTACAAGTTAAAAGAATGTAACAACTCGATTTTTAGTGTACAAAAATTTGCTTTAAAATTAATGTATATTTGGGGTATTTACATTTACTGTCATTACTTTAAGTAATTAATTAGCTCCATAATTACAAGAAGGAGTTTATAGCTCATTGGTAATAGTTTTCACTGCTGAACCAAGGCACCAGAGTTCAAATCCCATACCCCACATTATTTTTAATATTGATTTTTTTTAAAACCTTTAGAATACCAAGAGTTTACACGTGCATATCTCACAAAAACCCCACTACACCCAAAGATGTAACATTTCCAGGAGTTAGATGAACCGTCGGGGGGGATCCCGGCTGCCTGACTCGGCCGGGAATCGGCCAAATCGGCCTTGACTCGGTCTGACTCCGTCCTTAGACCGAGTCACGGCCGAGTCGGTCGATTCCGGTGACGACCCCAACATGAAAGTTGTGTCTTTTCATATTCCCTATGCACCTGCAAAATTTCAGCCTCAGACCATTTTCAGAGCTCTTAAAAAACCCCAATTACTCCACTTTTAATACATTTTTATTACATTTTATCACATTTTTATTTAAAATTTTCATCTACCCTAACCCTAGCCTAACCCTATAAATGCCAACCCTACACTACCCTCTCACCCCAAAATCCTGAGCCCACTCTCTAAATTTTTTTCCAAAGATCGTGTACTTTGAAAACGAGCTCGAGGCGAAGCTCCGACGAATTTCCCGGCGGAACTTCCGGCGATCGTTTTAGAAACTACCGGCGACGACGCAACACATCGGTGATTCCACTACTTCCCTCTCACCCTTTTGTGTGTCCTAAAACCGTAAGTCCCTTTCTATCTCTCTTTTCCATTCTCAAAATACGGATTTACAAAACTCGACGGAATCGGAACAAATCCGATTTCCGATTCGGTTTTCTATAAAATTCCACTTCTCACTAATACAACCATACTTAAACTTTCTCATATTGACTACTAAACACTAATCAAACAATTTGATCAAGTTTCATCACATGAAATGATAACTTTTTCAATTTATCGTATTTTTCACTTAAATACCACATTGTTTCAATATTTCATTTAACTCCATCAAACTTATTATACATTTAAAGTAGATCACGAGGTAACGACCTACCTCCTCACACACTTATATGCAACACCCCCGAGAACCTAGAATACGAGAAAACAACCATTTTTCATTTAAATATCACATACTTAATAAAACCATATCTAAAAGATTTAGTTTTGCTACACTTTTTTTTAAGAAAAAAGCACCACTTATTATGAAAATACGATAAATTGTGGACATCGGTCGTTTATCTAAACCTGACTTTGTGGTGTCTAGGCTAGGCAAAAGGTAACTTTAAAAGGCCCGACTCACGGTGATTCGTGAGCGGATCCCCCATTTCCTCACTTGTACTTATCTGGCCACAATTGGTGGTGAAGAGGCGATTTGAGGCATCTCACAACTTGTCGTCTGGACCAGTTATGAATAGACTAGTTGACTTAGGAGAATCTAGAACATACAATACGGAAAATATACACCTTTACAAATAAATACCATTTACTTCATAAAACCGTTTTCTAAATGATTTAGTATTTACAATCTTTGCAAAGTGCCGCTACAACCCACTTTGGGGAACCCGTTCGGGATGGTGCGGTTTATCGCACATCCTCAGACTTAGTAGTGCGAGATTCAGACCTCCGCAAGGAGCATTCGGTCTCGAAAGATTTAAAATACGACATTTTAAAAAAATGAGATTTCTAGAATATAAAATATTTATTAAAATTATTTTTGTATAAATATATGCATATTTATCATTAAAATATCTATTTTGTTAAGATATAAATATTCCACCTTTTTGTAAAAATCACAAGAATCAATTTTACATTAAAATACCATAAATTCCACATAAATCAATATTACAAATAAATACCTTTATTTTTGAAACTAGGATATTTTCATTAGAAATATCACAATACAAAATCCACCTTCATTACAACTCTAAAGACGAATAACGAATACTTGAGGTGTATTTTGAAAAGTATATAAAAGTATTTTTACATAAAACCCCCTTAAGTTTTATAAATTACCCTAAAGACCCTAGCAATTATAGATTTAAGAAATAATCAAGACTTCGACTTACATTTCTAATTGTCTGACTCGGATTTGAGTCTGATTAAACTGACTTGAACATGATTCTTGTCAATCTACAATCTACAATCTTCAACATGAATCCACAAGTCCAATTATCAATCTATACAACTTGACTAAACCGAACCATGGATATACATTTCATTTACATGGTTCTCCAGTTATTCCATTTACACGATTCTACGGTTACATCCGTTTACTGATATCATGGTTTCCGTCAGTCTTTCAATTATACATTCTATACAATTTACAGTACAAAACAATACAAATAAAACACTACGGGGTTTAAGGGGTAGATTGGTACGGAAGGTGTTAAAAGTGACACGAGACGATAAGATTAAGACACCTAACATGAATCCAATTGCCGTTGTTCCGGGTTGTATAACGGAGTCTTGTACTTCCATTTGCCCTGGTCTCTACCATACTGAGACCCCTCTCGTATACACTGGCATTTTTCTGTACCAAGCTACAAACAACAGCGTTAATACAAAATTACAACAACATAATACAATATTAAAAGCTACTCTCTTTCTTTCTTCTTTTCTACTTCTCCCTTATCTTTGGGACTTACCGAGCGACCTGTTCGCTGACGACATTCTATTTCTTTCTTCTTTGAATGTCGTCAAGTGGTTTGGACCCGACAGAGATTGAGCCATCTGCAGAAGACTTGGATCAGCTTGCTGAAGAACTAGAGCTCTAGTTTCATTGTACATTTTCCATTCAGTACTTTTCATTTCCTGTCATACCATTGTTTAGGCATCGTTTTATTTCAGTTGTATTTCTTTTTCATGCATTGTACAAAAGAATGTTAATAAATAATAGATGTTGTTTTTATTATACCTTACATCTTGTGTATTTTCTTTTATATTGCTTAGTTACGCTTAGCGTATTTGCTTATGAGTAAATACGTAGCGGGCCAGTCGTGTCCCCTTCGCTGTATACCGGGAAGTGGGGCGTGACAGGTTTTTGTTGGTGGCCCATGCAGGTCAGAGCTGTATGAAACCCTATTATGCAGTTCTGTTCTGCGTGAACAAACCTAACCAATATAACACAAGAACCAGCAACTAAAATATTCTTTACAATTCATGTTCCTTGAATCTTACAATTTCATATTCTTTGAATTTTATCATTTCATATACTTTGAATCTGTCCTAACCTAAATTTTTCCTCAAGGTTATGGATTTCCCAAACAATACCAGCACCAACTTCAACAACACTCCACCTCCACCACTCACACCTGCCGTTCCTGCTCCACTCAACGAGCAAACGGTTCTGCTTGAGGAAATCCGCAGCCTCCTAGAGGGACAGCAGCAGCTCTTGAACCGTCCCGAGGCTGAAGCACCTGAGGTGAAGCAATTCAGAGCCTTACATCCCAAACAGTTCTCAGGAAAGGGGAGCCCACTGGAAGCTGAGGAATGGGCTCAAAGTATCGAGGATGATCTGGCAGCAGCACAAGTGCCAGAAATAGTTTGGGTCCGAGTTGCAAAGCTGCAACTCACGGATAATGCACGGAACTGGTGGAAGGCAGAAGAAAGACGTCTTGATCAGCCCATTGAATGGAAGACTTTTCGCGAGAAGTCTGACGCGAAGTACTTCCCTGTGACTGCCAGGTTTTCCATAGAGCAGCAGTTCATTCATCTACAACAAGATTCGATGTGGGACAAGTCAGTAGATGAGTACGATGCTGAATTCACCATGCTAAGCCGGTAAGATATGTCACACTAGTTCAATTTTTAAATATCACATACTACACAGCTAACACAATCCATAAACAGATTCGCGGCACACTTGATACCGACGGACGAGATCAGAGCCCGTCGCTTTCAACAAGGTTTGGACACGGAAATTCAGGCTGCACTAGCCACAGGGAAATTTCTGACTCATGAGGATGCTTTGGAAGCTGCCCGCAGTTACGAGACAGTAATAAAGGCGAGGGGCAGACTTCAATCTGCCGGTTTGAAACGCCCTGTCAATCAAATGGCAGGAGGAGCCCCTTCCAGGCTATCGTTTGAACCCAGGAGAACTGAAGAAATTTGCCACTACTGCCATAGAAAGGGACACTTGTGGAAGGACTGTAGACGCGCAAAAGGCCCGTGTCTTATTTGTGGCGCATCCAATCACAGAATTGAGACTTGTCCATATAGATACAACTCAGCTCACACACCTACCAACTACCAGCAGCGGCCAGCTATCCAGGCTCCTGCAACTCGTTCTGCACTACCTGCTCCACCAACTGCACAGCCTACTCGTCAATTCCAACAAGCAATGAGGGACATGCCTCGAGGGCAGAGAAACAGTCCCCAAAGGCAGAATGTGCCTCCAGCTAGAAGGAATGTACCACGGCGACAGACATTCACATTAGAAGCCGTAGAAGCCGAGACTGTATGTCAAGGTAACACCGGTAAACCTTTTTCACCCTTGTATCACTTTGTTATTTTTATACACTATCTATATTCCAGTCACCAGACTTTCCTTGAAACTGTTACACTTTCCTTTTACGAATTTCGAGGACGAAATTTTTATAAGGAGGGTAGAATGTAACAACCATAAATTTCCAATACAAGTTTTTACAAAAAATTTCAAAAAATCCATAAAGGAGTATTTTAGCCTGAGCACAAGTTATAAGTAATTATTTTGCTTTTTAATTACAAGTTAAAAGAATATAACAACTCTATTTTTAATGTACAAAAATTTGCTTTAAAATTAATGTATACTTGGGGTACTTACATTTACTGTCATTACTTTAAGTAATTAATTAGCTCCATAATTACAAGAAGGAGCTTGTAGCTCATTGGAAATACCTTGCACTGCTGAACCAAGCCACCAGAGTTCAAATCTCATACCCCACATTATTTTTAATATTGATTTTTTAAAAAAACCTTTAGAATACCAAGAGTTTACACGTGCATATCTCACAAAAATCCCACTACACCCAAAGATGTAACATTTTCAGGAGTTAGATGAACCGTCGGGGGGGATCCCGGCCGCCTGACTCGGCCGGGAATCGGCCAAACCAGCCTTGACTCAGTTTGACTCCGTCCTCAGACCGAGTCACGGCCGAGTCGGCCGATTCCGGCGACGACCCCAACATGAAAGTTGTGTCTTTTCATATTCCCTATACACCTATAAAATTTCAGCCTCAGACCATTTCCAGAGCTCTTAAAAAACCCCAATTACTCCACTTTTAATACATTTTTATTATATTTTATCACATTTTTATTTTAAACTTTTCATCTACCCTAACCGTAGCCTAACCCTATAAATACCAACCCTACACACTACCCTTTCACCCCAAAATCCTAAGTCCACTCTCTCAAAATTTTTCCAAAGATCGTGTACTTTGATAACGAGCTCGAGGCGAAGCTCCGACGAATTTCCCGGCGGAACTTCCGGCGATCGTTTTAGAAACTACCGGCGACGACGCAACACATCGATGATTCCACTACTTCCCTCTCACCCTTTTGTGTGTCCTAAAACCGTAAGTCCCTTTCTATCTCTCTTTTCCATTCTCAAAATACGGATTTACAAAACCCGACGGAATCGGAACAAATCCGATTTTCGATTCGGTTTTCTATAAAATTCCACTTCTCACTAATACAACCATATTTAAACTTCCTCATGTTGACTACTAAACACTAATCAAACAATTTGATCAAGTTTCATCACATGAAATGATAGCTTTTTCAATTTATCGTATTTTTCACTTAAATACCATATTGTTTCAATCTTTCATTTAACTCCATCAAACTTGCTATATATTTAAAGTAAATCACGAGGTAACGACCTACCTCCTAACACTTATATGCAACACCCCCGAGAACCTAGAATACGAGAAAACAACCATTTTTCATTTAAATACCACATACTTAATAAAACCATTTCTAAAAGATTTAGTTTTGCTACACTTTTTTAAAAAAAAGTATCACTTATTATGAAAATACGATAAGTTGTGGACATCGGTCGTTTATCTAAACCTGACTTTGTGGTGTCTAGGCTAGGCAAATAAGAAAGGTAATTTTAAAAGGCTCGACTCACGGTGATTCGTGAGCGGATCCCTCCTTTCCTCACTTGTACTTACCTGACCACAATTGGCGGTGAAGAGACGATTTGAGCTTACAACTTGTCGTCTGGACCAGTTATGAATAGACTAGTTGACTTAGGAGAATTTAGAACATACAATACGGAAAATATACACCTTTACAAATAAATACCATTTACTTCATAAAACCGTTTTCTAAATGATTTAGTATTTACAATCTTTGCAAAGCGCCGCTACAACCCACTTTGGAGAACCCGTTCGGGATGGTGCGGTTTATCGCACATCCTCGGGCTTAGTAATGCGAGATTCAGACCTCCGTAAGGAGCATTCGGTCTCGAAAGATTTAAAATACGACATCTTAAGAAAATGAGATTTCTAGAATATAAAATATTTATTAAAATTATTTTTGTATAAATATATGTATATTTATCATTAAAATATCTATTCTGTTAAGATATAAATATTCCACCTTTTTCTAAAAATCACAAGAATCAATTTTACATTAAAATACCATAAATTCCACATAAATCAATATTACAAATAAATAACTTTATTTCTGAAACTGGGATATTTTCACTAGAAATATCACAATACAAAATCCACCTTCTTTACAACTCTAAAGACGAATAACGAATACTTGAGGTGTATTTTGAAAAGTATATAAACATATTTTTATATAAAACCCTTTAAGTTTTATAAATTACCCTAAGGACCTTAGCAATTATAGGTTTAAGAAATAATCAAGACTTCGACTTACATTTCTAATTGTCTGACTCAGGTTTGAGTCTGATTAATCTGACTTGAACATGATTCAGGTCAATCTACAATCTGCAATCTTTAATATGAATCCACAAGTTCAATTATCAATCTATACAACTTGACTGAACTGAACCATGGATATACATTCCATTTACATGGTTCTCCAGTTATTCTATTTACATGATTCTACGGTTACATCCGTTTACTGATATCATGGTTTCGGTCAGTCTTTCAATTATATATTCTATATAATTTACAGTACAAAACAATACAAATAAAACACTACGGGGTTTAAGGGGTAGATTGGTACGGAAGGTGTTAAAGGTGACACGAGACGGTAAGATTAAGACACCTAACATGAATCCAATTGCCGTTTTTCCGGGTTGTATAACGGAGCATTGTACTTCCATTTGCCCTGGTCTCTAGCATACTGAGACCCCTCTCGTATACACTGGCATTCTTCTGTACCAAGCTACAAACAAAAGCGTTAATACAACATTACAACAATATAATACAACATTAAAAGCTACTTTCTCTCTTTCTTCTTTTCTACTTCTCCCTTATCTTTGGGACTTACCGAGCGGTCTGTTCGCTGACGACATTCTATTTCTTTCTTCTTTGAATGTCGTCAGGTGGTTTGGACCCGACAGAGATCGAGCCATCTGCAGAAGACTTGGATCGGCTTGCTGAAGAACCAGAGCTCTAGTTTTATTGTACATTTTCCATTCAGTACTTTTCATTTCCTGTCATGCCATTGTTTAGGCATCGTTTTATTTCAGTTGTATTTCCTTTTCATGCATTGTACAAAAAAATGTTAATAAATAAAAGTTGCTGTTTTTTTCATACCTTGCCTCTTGTATATTTTCTTTTATATTGCTTAGTTACGCTTAGCGTATTTGCTTCTGAGTAAATACGTAGCGGGCCAGTCGCGTCCCCTTCGCCGTATACCGGGAAGCGGGGCGTGACATATGATAAAATACCTGGCTGAGGTAAAATGGCTTCGAAAAAATTTCGACGAAGTCTAAGCGGAGCAGATTCCCAGAAGCTTGAACACCCAGGCCGACGGCTTGAGCAAGCTCGCTTCTTCCTATTCGGCCAATCATAAAAGAAATATCTTCTTCGAAGTCTTACCACGACCCGCATGGAAGATGGAGAGGTAACACTCCAAATCTACACAACTCAGGAAGAAGGCCAAGATTGGAGAAAGCCCTTCGTGGAATTCTTGAAGGGCGGTTTACTCCCCGAAGACCGAGGATAAGCTCGCCGGCTTCGGGCAAAAGCACACCATTTCGTCTGGAGCAACGGAAACCTGTACAAGAAGTCATACACTCAACCTCTACTCCGGTGCGTCGACCCTCACGAGGCAGACTACGTTTTACGAGAGATACATGAAGGGTCGGGGGAGCGCGTCAAGGGGCCCGTACCCTGGTCCAGAAGACACTGCTCCAGGGATACTATTGGCCGATAATACACCAGGATGCCGAGAAGCTGGTCAGAAGATGCAAGAACTGCCAACTCTTCGGCAGCATACATCGTCTCCACGCCACCGAACTAACGCCACTCAGTTCCCCTTTGGCGTTTGCGAATGGGGGTGGATATGGTAGGCCAACTCCCCACCAGCACGGGCGGACACATATACATCCTTGTCGTTGTAGACTACCTCACAAAGTGGATAAAGGCCGTACCCATCAGAAAACCAGATACCGCCTCTACGATAAAATTCCTGCAGAACAACATAATCTCCCGATTTGGAATCCAAAGGTGCATAATTATTGACCATGGGACCGACTTCGAAAACGATAAAGTCAAAGAGTTTTGCAGCGACTACCACATATTGATGAAGTTTGTCGCGGTCGCACATCCTCAATGCAACAGGCAGGCCGAAGTAGCAAACCGAGACGTCATCCGCGGTCTTAGAGCCTGCTTGGATGGTAGGTAAGGCAGCTGGGTCGAAGAACTGCCACGGGTGCTATAGGCATTGCGGACATCAAAAAAGACACCCACGGGAGAAACCCCATTCAACCTTTGATACGGTACCGAGGCAATGGTCCCCGTGGAAATTGGACTGCCCAGTTATCGGGTCGAACACTTTGACGATGAAGCGAACACCTTGGCTCTCCGAAGTAACTTGGACGTCTTGTTAGAAAAGCGAGATCGGCCGCAAATCAGAGCAGACGCCTTCAGTAGCAAACAGCTCGCTACTACAATGCCCGAGTTAAATATCGTGCCTTCAAGACGGGAGATCTGGTCTTACGAAGAAAAGAATTCATAGACTAAGGAAGACTACATAAGTTCTCTCTAAAGTGGGACGGAAAATTTCTCGTAACGGGAGCATTACCCGGTGGAGCATACCGCCTATGGGACTACGGGGGACGTAATTTTCCTCGGCCATATAACGCCGAAAAGCTTAACTTGTATAAGTAAATATGTAACCACTTTTAAATAATGTAATTCCTTTCAGCATTAACTAAGTTTTCCGAACTAAGTCCTCTCGCAGAAGAGACTTCTGCACTACCCCTGGGCTCCAGCCCTTTGTTACTTTCCTCAGCCCCGAGACTCCGGGGTTAAAAAAAATACGGAAAGGAGGAAAGAGACAATACACCATAACCAAAAACAAATTTATTTATTCGAAGGTATTATGGGCTCCCCAGCCTTACAACGATTATAGCAGAGGAGGGCGAGGATTAAGAAAACATTGTCGGTGATACTCAGAAGAAATCTCCTCCAGCCGAGCCCAAACAAGCTCCGCCCGCTCTCTCTGACGGTACCCGTGGACTAAGGTTAAACCTAAAGCTCTGATACCAACTTTGTCACGACCCGGAAAAAAGGCACGTGACTGACACTTGAATCATGTGAAGTCTATAGGATCCCACCTAATTCAAGTAACCCAAAGCCCATAAATCTAAACCTTTTTAGGAAAATAATAGAGGTGAAGTTTTTAAAATAAAGGTATAATAAAATCGAGTTTTCCTTTAAAATGCATAGGTAATGATATATGAAAATGCATGTGGATTATACTATAGTTGAAAATATTTTTCGTCTTTAAAAATTTGGGCAGCACCTCCCTTGTATATTTTGATCCAAAACCACATACAAGTAATATATATAGGCATCCCCAAGCGGGAGCTAGCTCTTCGCCAATCGGCGGAATCACAACCACGAAATTAAGCAATAAATATACGACGCCCAATAGCGAAGATCAACACAGAAGAAATAAGTAAAGTAAGGCATCAAAAACCTCAAAAGAAGCGAACATACATCTGTTCCCCTCCGAACGGCGGCCGTGACGTCGGGACGTCCGAATGCCTGGGGTTCGGGGCAGATGCTAATTGGTGCTATCCGTCCACCCCTCCGAAGATGCCAAGTTGATTTATGGCACCATGTGTCGAAGGTTTAGATGGATGCGTCCGATGTAGCAGACTTCGTCAGATTCCCCCTCATTTGAGGGGTTTTTGATTGTGGGGACGCTCTTCCCTGCAGGCGCAAGCCCCTGCAGTTAATTACGCTACCGCATTGCGGTAACAACTTTCTCCTTCTCCAGATGGTCACTTCGTGTCGTGGGTGTTTGTTTTATTGCCCGTGGATTGTTTACGGAGACTAGTTTATGTCGTCACCCGTAGGGCGTGGACTAGTCCAAATCCGCATTATCTTAAATTTGGGTTTGGGGGTTTGGTTTAAGGACACGTTAGCCATATTTGAGGCTAAGATCAACTTAAACGTTTGTTAAGGATACGTTAGTCCAGTTTGAGACTAAGATCAACTTAACGGGATCGTTTAGATCCGACAAAAGAGCATTTGGGCTCTATTGTTCCAGTTTAGGGACGTGGTGGTCCATCGTATGTATGGCCGTCGGGACCCGTCACCTCTCTGACGACGTTGAAAGATTACAACGACGGATGTCAGAGGAGTTCAGAGATGTACCCTCAAGCCGGAGTTAATTTAGGGGATTCGTAGTCCAATCTGTTTGAAGGTTTAAGGACGCGTTAGCCATTTTTGGAGGCTAAGATCAACTTAAACGGGACCGTTTAGATCCGACAAAAGAGCATATGGAGGGCTCAATTGTTCTAGTTTAGGGACATTGCGGTCCGTGGGTAGTTTAAGGACATTGCGGTCCATGGGTAGTTTAAGGACATTGCGGTCCATGGGTAGTTTAAGGACATTGCGGTCCGTGGGTAGTTTAAGGACATTGCGGTCCATGGGTAGTTTAAGGACATTGCGGTCCATTGTTAGTTTTAAGACATCTCGGTCAAGGTTAAGGACGTCATAGTCCATGGGTTTAAGGACTCCACAGTCCGGTATGTGCTCTGGATGCTTCACACGGGTTCACTGCCGTGCTAGGCGAGGACCAGGCTCCGCTCTGGATGCTTCACACGGGTTCACTGCCGTGCTCTGCGAGGACCAGGATCCGCTCTGGACGTTTTCCGCGGGGTCAAAGAGTGACGTTATCCACGTTCCACGTAACCAGGAATTTTGTATTATGCATGGGTTTAAGGACCCCACAGTCCATATCATGAATGGTCTTCGGGACCCGTCACCTCTTTGAAGACATTGAGGGATTACAATGCCAAGTATCAAAGGAGTGAAGAGATGTACCCTAGAACCGGGGTGGATTAAATAGTCCCTGGCCCAATTTGGGTCAAGACTGATCAATTATGTTATGAGTTCATTAGCCCAGTCAATCACAAATTGAGGACTTATGGCCAGCTTGGGCTAAGTCCAGTCAGGTCTAGAACATTGACTTCTTGCTGGTCCATTGAAGGAGAGGCTTTGCCTCTATCCATTTAGCCAATTGGGCCAAAGCCTAGTGTTAAACACTACAGAGCAATCAGTGTTGAACCCTGGGAATGCGGTTAACAAGTTAGTGTTTAACACTAAGAAATAATTGGTGTTAAACACCAGCAATAAGGCTTCTCAAATTAGTGTTAAACACTAAAACAGATCAGTGTTGAACACTGCAAATAAAGATCTCAGATTAGTGTTTAATACTAAGGTAATCAGTGTTGAACACTGCAGATAAAGCTTTTTAATTAGTGTTGAACACTAAGGCCCAACAGCATTTTAACACTGAGTTCGAGGGTTTCAATTTAGTGTTAAACACTGGGACAAGAAGGGTCACGTGGCAGCACGTGAGAGCGCCCTTCCTTCATTTGTTCTGCTGAAGTTATTGCGTCTCTGATAGCATCACGTGTCAGCACGTGATGGGCGTTCAAATGCCTATGTGTTAAGGCTTCTGCTGAAAGTCACGTGGGTCACGTGGGGTGCTGCCTCAAAAGGAGTTTTCTGTAAGGCTTTTTTAGGGGAGGGGTCACGTGGTGGCACGTGACCCTGCCTTAATGTGGTTTTTTAGAAGATTTGTTACTCCTTTTTTCAGGAATTAAATTCCAGAAACTTTTAATTTCAGAGGAATTAAATCCTTCTTTCTTTTGAAGACTTGTATTCTGGAATAGAGTTTAACTCTGAATCTTCTGTGGGAGTTCAATTCCTCGTTTATGTGAAGGGCTGAATAGGGTTAAACCCTAATAAAAGTTTTTTGAGGAAATGATGATTAAGGGAATTAAATTCCCGTTGTTTAATTAGGGTTAAACCCTATCTCTTTTTTTTGTTCTGAAGGAATTAAATTCCCATGATATAGGGTTTAGCCCTACTTTATTTTGGAGGAATTAAATTCCTATAGTTCTGTGAGAATTAAATTCTCGAGTTTGCACTCCTTCTCTATGTTTTGGATCTGCATGGCAGGATCTCAACCCATTGAGAATTAAATTCTCAACTTTAAGGGGAGATGTGCACTTTGCAGATTCTCTATCAAAGAGAGAAGAAATAAGTTCTTCTGCTTTTATATTATCAGAGTTAAACTCTGTTGAGAATTAAATTCTGCTTCTTTCAAAAGGGCTTCCCTTTCTTACCTAGGGTTTTTTTTTTGCAGAAGATCTGAGTCTTTACGAAGTATCAAAGCTCTTCTCCTTTTCTCCTTTTCTTCTCTGCGCGTGTGTCTCTTTTGTGTCTCTTGGCTCCTATTTATAGGAGAGGCAGCCGCATCAATCAGTTTTTGACGAATCTTCATTGGGAGATTTGATTTGCATCCATCATTCATTTTGGGCCTTTGGATTATTAGGTGAATTTTATTCACCATTGGATCTTAAATCCAGAGATTTTCCTTTGATATTCTGGTTAGATTTAAGGGGGAAATCTTTCCCAAAGCCGCGATTTTCCATAGATAGATGATCTTTAATCGTCTCTGAATCTTTAATTTGATTGGTCCCAGATAATTACTTTCCTTTGGAAAGATTCGAATTTCCTTCAGAATTTAATTCTGTCGTCAACATGGGCTTTGGAAGCCGGTCACGTGTGACCACGTGATTCATGGTCACGTGCTCACACGTGACCCCCTTTGGAACGAGCCTTCTGCGCTGTGTCTTCTGATTGCGGCTTAAACATCACGTGCTACCACGTGACCCCTGGTCACGTGTGAGCACGTGACCCTTTGTTTGAACTCTCTTTCCTTGGTTGTTCTGGAAACGCGCTTGCTGCCTTGAACGTCACGTGCCGACACGTGACCCTGGTCACGTGGGAGCACGTGACTCTTTCTGAACCCTTTTTCTTGACTCGATCAGAGAACTTGCGTGTTGGACGCTTGCATTAAATGTCACGTGTCACCACGTGACCCTGGTCACGTGGGAGCACGTGACTCTTTCTGAAGCCCATTTTCTTCAGCGTAGCTAAGAGACTGAACTCGACCTGATGATGCTTTTTAGGTGTCTCGTGCTAACACGTGGCCGCTAGTCACGTGTAAGCACGTGACCCTCCTCTGAAGCTTTTCCCAGAAGCTTTCCTGATTTTAAATCAGGAAACAAATGCCCCCACAGCGTTGTTCTCACGTGTCACCACGTGAGTGCAACGCTGTCACCTCTCGCGACCGTTGAATTCCCTTAGGGATCTGGGGAGATGAAACGTTTCCACTATCTTCTATAAATAGCTCTGTCTCTTCATAGGAGCCTTCACCTTGCCTATCTACTTCTTCTGAGAACTTCTTCTGAGAATTTAATTCTCCTCTTCCAGAGCTTAGTTCTCTGTCTTGAAACAGTTTGCGGAGTTTAACTCTGTTCGGCAAGGATCCTTTTTCCTTAGGTAATGTTCTTGGACACCGATGGACCTTCACATTTCTCTGGATTTTAAATCCAAAGCAAGGGTTTTTACCCTTTTTCTTCATATTTTTCCAGGAAAACACAAAACTGTTTAATCTTCAAACTGTAGATCCTTTTAGGGTTTAGATGATCTTCGGGGAGATGATGACAACGTTTCAACTCCCTGGACTTTAATTCCATCAAAATGTTTTTGGGAATTTAATTCTCTTTCCTTAATAAGGAATCGAATTCCAACGAAGAACTCGATTTCTTCACACAGAGAATCTTTGGGGTCTCTTGGCCCAAGGCTGTTCTTCTGCAGTTAGTGAAATGGTGGCTTTGTAATGGATCTCTTGACTCTTATCGTAGGTACCATGGATGCCCATCTGTATAGACTTGACGAGATCATCTCCTACGGGAACATTCGTGCGTTGGGCCGCAGTCAGAACCAAGAGTTCACCGATGCTCAGTGCGCCGAGATCATGAGCCGTTTCGACGAGTACAACCATAGGCTCCTCCCCCGCCGCTCTTCTCTTCTGAGGCTAATCGTGCTGGCGATCCGGGAGGCACTTCCTCTCTTTTGCGCCGGCATACCGCTCGGGGACTTGGACATTGCCGAGGATAAGGTGCATTCGGTGTACCTTATGGGCTTGATCTCAAAGAGAAGGCGGGATGATCTCATTGATCTCCTTCATCAGATTTTTCAGCAATCAGCCATACTGGGCGCCTACCGGAGGGAAGAAGACATCCGCGGGGACCCCGATGCCTGTGACCGTGAGAGAAAGCATACTCGGGAGGTTCGAAATGCTTGGAAGATCTTGGATAAAGTTAATTTCAATTTTCTCAATCCATGCCCCGTGTCAGAGGCCTTACCATTGTAAAAGTTTTTCTTTTTTCTTTTATTTTGTATCGCCTTCTTGAAGTCTGGGTGGTAAGCTTTGTTATGTCTCTGTGTGTTTGCATGCTTTTCCTCTGAAATCTTATTATTCTGTTACTATTATCATTTGTGCTTTAATATGCAGGGTATTACTCCCTATTCTTTCTTTTAAATGCACATTAGGCTTGGGCCTCACGTGTTCTACACGTGAGATCATCTGATGGGACTGTTCACAAAACTTTCCATGCCGCATTTTTAGCGCGCATTATCAGATGCATAAAAGGAGCCTTGGAAATAGTTATTTTTCCTTGATTTTCGATGCCTTTCCCTTTTTTGGGCCTTGGAAACATCTTTCGCATGCAAGATTTTCCGCGCATAGCATTTAATGCACTTCTTTATATTCTTGAGGTCATAGCCCATTTTCTCTTCACAGAGAAATTCATTCCCATATCGACGTGATTTAATTTGAGGAGTATCTGAACGCTATGGCTTGTAACCGCCCACACGCTCGTCGACAGCCATGGGAAGTGCCCATCGAGGAGATGATCCCTCGCTTTGCCGCTCGGTTGGTGGATCCCCTCCTTATCGACAACGAATGCGACTCAGCCATACATGAACTCTCGATCCGTAGGGGGTCTCCTCTCCCGATGGGTTCTCTCTGGCTCCGGATGATCCTCACGGTCGTGCTTGCCGACATCCCCCCTCACCCAGCAGAGATGACCCTGGCGATGCTTGACGCGGCGGAAGAGAAGCTCGAGGGCTTTCATGAGGCGTGCCTGATCACTCAGGCTTTGAAGGATTGCTCAATCCATCTGCTGGGCCAGATCAAGGCCCGGCGAGCTATTATGTCCGCTTTCGCTGACGAACACGGCGCCAATCGATGGGGAGCGACTCCTCGTGAGAACCGTCGCTTCGATGTGCTGGAGGAAGCAGAGAGAGAAATGGAGAATTTTGTCCTTTGCTTCACTAACCCTTGTGCCATTGATCCTGTGTTTGGCGATCTTTTCCGTTAGAGTAGGACATCCCCCCTTTTTTTATAACTTGGTCTCCCCTTTTTGCATGCTTTATTTTGAACTTCTATGTAGGCTTGGTACTCGTGTGTATGTTTCCGCTTGCATGAGTAAACTTTGTGTTCCTTTTTGTGAAAACTTTCTTCAATTACCAATACTGTTGTCATGTTGTGTGCGAATCAACGCCTTGAATTTCATCTCTCAGGTGATATGAACTTGTTTCAGACCGATTAGTGCTGGCAACGGAAAGCTCATTCATATGATGAGCCAATCTCACAGCCAGGGCCGATATGAGCTATGGCGGGTGCTTCAGGAGTCCATCAAAGAGGTGGTGGCTCTTGATAAAGCCGCCACGTTTACTCGCGAGAGAGTTGAGGCTCACAAAGCCACTGAAAAGGAGCTTGAAGCCCGGCTCGCTTCATATCAGGCCCAGCAGGCTCAGGCGGAGGCGCGTCTTATGGAGATCTTGCGTCACGAAGCCGTAGCTCAACAACAAAATGATGAGCTGGTAAAATTATTGCACCGCCCGCCGGCTTGAGGACTTGTATCTTTCTTTCTTTTTTTTTTTTTTCTTTTTGTACATACTCATGAATAAGAGTATCTTCTTTGTTTTGAATTGTATTTTGTATCCATTTTGGGTCATGAATAAAAGATACAATTTTCCTCTCAGTGACGTGTCCCCTTTTCATTGAATGCATTCTGCGGACAATCTATCTTAATCTTCTTGCAAGACGGCCGTGGCTTAGGATTCAGGGTTAGGATCTGTTTCCTACGGCTTTTGCATCTTATGAACCACGAGAGTCTCATAAGGAGTCTTTCTCCCTATAGGTCGAGAGGATCCCATAGGTGTGAGTTTTTCTTAAGGATCGTGAGGCTCCTTAAGCAGGTTTTCCCCTGAGAGTCGTAAGGATCTCACAAGAGAGTTTTTCTTCCTTGCAGGTCGTGAGGGCCTGCAAGTGCCGGGTGTGATCACCTCTTTTTTTGTATTTCACGGGGCTAGGGATCTCTCAAGGTAGTTTAAAGACGTCGCGGTCAAGGTTAAGGACCTCATAGTCCGTGGATTTAAGGACTCCACAGTCCGATGTTAGTTTTAAGACATCACGGTCAAGGTTAAGGACTTCATAGTCCGTGGATTTAGGGACTCCACAGTCCGATGTTAGTTTTAAGACATCACGGTCAAGGTTAAGGACCTCATAGTCCGTGGGTTTAGGGACTCCACAGTCCGATGTTAGTTTTAAGACATCACGGTCAAGGTTAAGGACCTCATAGTCCGTGGATTTAGGGACTCCACAGTCCGATGCTAGTTTTAAGACATCACGGTCAAGGTTAAGGACCTCATAGTCCGTGGATTTAAGGACTCCACAGTCCGATGTGCGGTTGCAGGGACCCGTCACCTCTCTGAAGACGTTGAAGAATTACAACGCCAGGTATCAAAGGAGTGAAGAGATGTACCCTTAAACCAAGGGAATCGGGGTGGTTGATCGTTAGTTTTAAGACATCACGGTCGAGGTTAAGGACATCATAGTCCGTGGATTTTAAGGACTCCACAGTCCGGTATTTGCTCTGGATGCTTCACACGGGTTCACTGCCGTGCTTGGCGAGGACCAGGCTCCGCTCTGGACGTTTTCCACGGGGTCAAAGAGTGACGTTATCCGCGTTCCACGTAACCAGGAAGTTTGCACTAGATGCTTCACACGGGTTCACTGCCGCGTTAGGCGAGGACTAGGCTCCGCTCTGGATGCTTCGCATGGGTTCACTGCCATGCTCTGCGAGGACCAGGATCCGCTCTGGACGTTTTCCACGGGGTCAAAGAGTGACGTTATCCGCTTTCCACGTAACCAGGAAGTTTGCACTAGATGCTTCACACGGGTTCACTGCCGCGTTAGGCGAGGACTAGGCTCCGCTCTGGATGCTTTGCATGGGTTCACTGCCATGCTCTGCGAGGACCAGGATCCGCTCTGGACGTTTTCCACGGGGTCAAAGAGTGACGTTATCCGCTTTCCACGTAACCAGGAAGTTTGCACTAGATGCTTCACACGGGTTCACTGCCGCGTTAGGCGAGGACTAGGCTCCGCTCTGGATGCTTCGTATGGGTTCGCTGCCATGCTCTGCGAGGACCAGGATCCGCTCTGGACGTTTTCCACGGGGTCAAAGAGTGACGTTATCCGCTTTCCACGTAACCAGGAAGTTTGCACTAGATGCTTCACACGGGTTCACTGCCGCGTTAGGCGAGGACTAGGCTCCGCTCTGGATGCTTCGCATAGGTTCACTGCCATGCTCTGCGAGGACCAGGATCCGCTCTGGACGTTTTCCACGGGGTCAAAGAGTGACGTTATCCGCTTTCCACGTAACCAGGAAGTTTGCACTAGATGCTTCACACGGGTTCACTGCCGCGTTAGGCGAGGACTAGGCTCCGCTCTGGATGCTTCGCATGGGTTCGCTGCCAAGCTCTGCGAGGACCAGGATCCGCTCTGGACGTTTTCCACGGGGTCAAAGAGTGACGTTATCCGCTTTCCACGTAACCAGGAAGTTTGTTGATTGTATCCGCATTTCACGGAATGGAGGTTTGACTCTTGGTGATGTGTATATCACCGAGTCATGGAACTGGGGGTTGCCGCTGTTCCGTTTCGTCTGAAGTCATGTCCGTTGTTACGAGACGAGTGTTTGGATGATCTCTAGGTCGCTTGTGGCCCATCGAGACTTGGCTTCTTCTTCTGATGAAACCTGGGGGAGAAGTATGATCCCTTCTTTGTTTACGCCCTTGGATTGTGTACAGGGTGCGACGGAATATCACCTGTAGGGCAATAATTTTATTTTTATTTTATTTCTTTTTTTTTTTTCGCGATGCTCTATCATTTCAGCTTTTATATCGCGAAAATCACGATTGCCCAATCATTTCGGCTATTTTTCGCGGTGCCCAATCATTTCGGCTATTTATTTATTTTCTGCTCGCTGTTTTTTTTTGTTGCGAGTTGCCCCATCATTTCGGCTATTTTTTATGGCACCATGTGTGGCTTGCTGACCTTCTCGCCGCAAGCTTGGATTTTAGGCACCGATCTCGGCATCAGCATCGCTACTACTGGAATGTTGCCAGGAGCGAATCATCATTTGCCTTTGTCGATGACGAACAAAGGTTGCTCAGCAAACAGGGTTAAGGGTCCTGTTAACCAAGGCTTTTGACTTCATGAGCCGTAAGGGTCTCACAAAGGTATTTCTCCCTACAAGTCGTGAGGATCTTGCAGGTGTATTTTCTCCTTAGGGATCGTGAGGATTCCTAAGTGTGTGCTCCTCTGTAAGTCGTAAGGACCCTACAAGAGGACTTTCCCATTATGGGTCGAGAGGACCTATAAGGGTTGGACTTTGTTGGGGAAGTGTTAATTCGCGCCCGTGAATTGTATACAAGGGTCAGTATGGAGCCGCTTGTAGGGCAATATCGGAGGTTGTGGAGGATTTGCTTAAGAACAGGTTCAGGTTTCTGTAACTTAAGACTTTCAAATCTCATGAGCCGTAAGGGTCCCATAAGAGAATTCTCCTTACGAGTCGTGAGGATCTCGTAAGTGTGTTTTTCTCCTTAGGAATCGTGAGGATCCCTAAGTGTGCAGCTCCTTTGTGAGTCGTAAGGATCTCACGCGGGTGGTTTCTCCTTACAAGGTCGAGAGGACCCTATAAGTGTCTTTTAACGAGGTTGCGCCCTTTCGGGTTTTCACAAACACTCGCCGGCAGTCCTGCTGTTTTTACTCACGGAGCCCTTTCAGGTTTTCATCCGTGCCCATTTTGCTTATGGACATACCGTTTCTATTATTTTATTTACTTCTTCTTTTTTTTTTTTTTTTTTTTTTTTTTTTTTATATCTCGTCAGCCCAAGGATGCTGCGGTAGTAGTTTAGGGACGTTTCGGTCCGTTGTTAGTTTATGGACGTTTCGGTCCGTCGTTAGTTTTAAGGACATTTCGGTCCATTGTTAGTTTAAGGACGTTTCGGTCCGGCATTAGTTTAGGGACGTTTCGGTCCGTTGTTAGTTTAAGGACGTTTCGGTCCTAGATAGTTTAAGGACGTTTCGGTCCGGCATCATAGGAAGGCCGGCTGCTGCTTGTAAAGTCCGAGCCTGGGAAGATAGCGAGCGGACATAGTCGTCGTCATCTATCATTGACCTAGGCTGCAGCTTATTAAGCATAGTATTTCTTTAAGAAGCGTCCGTTTATTGGCCTGAAAGGTCTTTCACCGTGCATGTCCATGAGTAGATAGGCTCCACCCTGGTAGACCTTGTCTATGATGTACGGGCCTTCATAGTTTGGCTCAAATTTTCCCCGCTTGGCACGATTGGGGATCATAGGTCTTTTGACTACCAGCACGAGTTCGCCTTGGCGGAACGCCCTTGGTCTGGTCAATCTTTCGTACGAGCGCGTCATCTTTGCTTTGTAGGCTTCTAGATGTTGTTGCGCTATAAGCCTGGTTTCGTCGAGGGCATCAAGCTCCTCAAGTCGGAGGTGGGCGTTTTCCTCGTCGGTCAGTTCGTGGTGGACTGCCACTCGTAGAGAGGGTAACTCTATCTCGAGGGGGAGTACTGCTTCCGTCCCAAATACCAACGCGTATGGCGTTGTATTTGTGGCCGTCTTGAATGTAGTTCGATAAGCCCAAAGGGCTTCTTGCAGCCTCTCGTGCCAGTCTCTTTTATTTCTGGAGACGGTCTTTTTCATGATCTTCGTCAAGGTCTTATTGAAAGCCTCGGCCAAGCCGTTAGCTCGTGGATTGTAAACTGAAGAATATCTCCAGTCTATATTGTGCTGCTGTGCGAAGCGGCTAATCTTATGGCTTCGGTAGGCCGGCCCATTATCGGAGATAATCCGTCGTGGAGTTCCGAACCGATAGATGACGTGCGTTTTGAAGAAATGGAGAATATTCTCCGTCTTCACTTCCCTTAGTGGTACCGCTTCTGCCCATTTGGAGAAGTAGTCAGTTGTCGCTAGGATAAAACGATGTCCCCGGGCTGATGCCGGCTCTATGGGGCCGACTATGTCAGTCCCCCACATTTCGAATGGCCAGCTGGCCACCGTTGGGTGTAGTGGATTCGGATGTTGGTGGATGAAGTCTCCATGGATCTGGCATGAGTGGCATTGCTTCGCATACTCGAGGCAGTCCTGGATCATCGTGGGCCAATAGTAACCCATCCGTTTAATTTTTAACTTCATCTTTGGGCCTGCTTGGTGAGAACCGCAAAGTCCGTCGTGAACTTCTTGAACGACTCGTTCCGCTTCGTCAGGTCCCAAGCATCTCAGCCATAGAAAATCAAACGATCTCTTGTACAGGGTATCGTTGACGAAAGCGAAGGATAGAGCTCGTTTCATAAGCTGATGTCTTGAGGACGCTTCTTCGGGCATTCGATGGGACTTAAAGTAGTCTATGAAGACTTCCCTCCAGTCCTCAGCCTTCTCATGGTTTTTTATTTGTAGAGTCGCTTGCTCAATCGCTCCCTTTTCTTTGTATGATTCCGGAGATATTTCTGCCGGGGCGAGCACTCGACGGCTTTGTACCACGATTCTGACGTCATCGAGGTTCTCGTCAGCCAGTTCTTTAGCGAGTTTGGCCAACGCGTCTGCTTTGCTGTTTTCCGCGCGCGGTATGTTCTCCAAAGTATAGGAGGGAATTTGGGCCAACAGTTGTTGTACCTTTTCGCCGTATCTCACCAACTCCGGTTTGCACGTTTGGTAGTCACCATTAACTTGGCTAATGACCAGCTGAGAATCCCCATATATAAGGAGGTCTTCGATTCCCATGTCAATGGCAAGCTCAAGACCTGCTATCAGGGCTTCGTATTCAGCTTCATTGTTTGTCCTCGGCTCTGTTAAGGAGAAGGCGAAGCGCATTATCCCTCCTTGTGGAGTCGCAAAGATGAGGCCTATCCCCGACCTGATCATTGGGATACCTTGCTTTTGTTTCTTTATAGAGGACGCTCCATCGAAATAGAGGTCCCATCGGGTGCTTTCACCGTTAATCGCATCAAATGCATGCTCGTCCGGCAAGTCACAATTCAAAGGAGAATCGGCCGGTATCGGGTGCTCAGCGAGGAAATCGGCAATGGCCTGGCCTTTCACTGCCTTGAGAGGTTGATATGTTATCGAGAACTCCATCAAGAGTAGGGCCCATTTAGCGAGTCGACCCGTTAATATGGCTTTTGACATTAAGTACTTAAGAGGATCCACTTTCGAGATGAGGCAGACTTCGTGTGCCAACGCATAGTGCCTGAGCTTTGTTATCGCGAAGATTAATGCCAAGCAATGTTTTTCAATGGGGGAGTAATTGCTTTCTGCCCCCAGTAGAACTCGACTTAAGTAGTAGAGTGCTCTCTCTTTCCCCTGATCGTTCTCTTGCGCCCATAGTGCGCCCAAGGAACCTTCGAGGGCGGTCGTATAAAGAATGAGGGGTTTTCCCTTGACCGGCGCAGCTAATACCGGCGGGTTCTGCAGGTACTGCTTGATCTCGTCTAGTGCACCTTGGCATTTTTGATTCCAGACGAATGGGGTTCCCTTCTTCATCAGGTGACTGTAGGGGCGGCATTTGCCTGAAAGATTTGCGATAAATCGTCGGATGTATGCGAGCTTCCCTTGGAGAGACCGCAACTGTTTGAGGGTTCTTGGCGGGGGCATTTCCATGATCGCTTTAATCTTTGACGAATCTACCTCAATACCTCGGTGTCGGATGACGAATCCCAAGAATTTCCCCGAGGAGACTCCAAACGCGCATTTGAGGGGATTCATCTTCAAATTATATTGCCGAAGGCGTTGAAATACAGTCTCTAGGTGCTTTAAGTGATCTTCATATGACATGCTCTTTACTACGAGGTCGTCGATATAGCACTCGACGATGTCATGTATGAGGTCATCGAAGATCTTTGTCATGGCCCTTTGATAGGTAGCGCCGGCGTTCTTTAGACCGAAGGGCATAACCCTGTAGCAAAATACACCCAAAGGGGTCCGGAAAGCGGTGTGCTTCTGGTCTTCGGGATGCATTTTTATCTGATTGTATCCTGAGGAACCGTCCATAAAGGAGAAGATCTCGTGAGTGGACGTGTTATCTATCATTAGCTCGGTTACCGGCACTGGGAAATCATCTTTTGGACAGGCCTTGTTGAGATCCCTGAAATCCACGCATATACGCACCGTCCCATTCTTCTTCATCACCGGGACGATATTGGCGATCCAATCGGGATATTGGACTTCTTGAATAAATCCAGAATCGATCAGTTTCTTGACTTCGGCGTTGATGCTCATCTCAAGCTCGAGTCGCATCCTTCTTGGTGCCTGCTTGACTGGCCTGATGTCTGGGGATATTGCTAATCTGTGCACAGCGATCTCCGGATCTAATCCTGGCATCTCAGAGTAGTTCCACGCGAAGCAGTCTTTATGCCGTAGAAGCACGTTCTTTAACGCGGCCACCCTTTCTTCAGAGAGTAACTCACTGACAAATGTTGGTCGCGAGTCCTCTGCCGATCCCAACTCAATCTTTCTGAGGTTATCTGCGGTAGTATGTATACCGTCTTCCAGTTCTTTTGGAGCGGGCGGGAATTCCGAGATTACCTCATCATCGCTGTTCTCGAAGCACCGGGGAAGGTCATCTATGTTCTCGGGCTCTTCTTTTAATATCGTAATCGTATAACAGGTACGAATCCGCTCCCAGGACTGAGGTGGATCCGGTTTCGCTCTCGTGGCTTTAGGCTCGTGCCTTTGCGGCGGCGTCACTTTCCAACCGTCGGATAAAGCGAACCTGCCCCGTCGGTGCTGGTCCTCGACCCAGTTCTTGAAGGTGAAGCAATCTTCGGTCGGATGTCCTCTGGCTCGGTGATAAGAGCAATAACCCGGATGAGAGACCTTGCTAGCTTGCTCAGGATGCCTAGTTTCTGGAAGCGTGATCATCTGATGCTTTAGGGCGAGCTTGAGTAACCGTTCCGTCTTGTCTCGAGGGAAAGAGTATGCTCGACTCATCTTTTCCATGAGGGACGAATCCGAGCCGCGCAATACCCGTAACCCTCTAATCCTGCGTCGTTGTTGTCGGCTTCTTCTCTCGCTTCTTAATTTATTCCCGTCCCTGCATCGGGCCTTTCGTATGACGGGTTGACGATGGTGAACATCTTTATCTTTTGTAGCCTGTGCAGCCTGTTGGAATAGACGTTGCGTCCTGGCCTTCTCATAGATGGCCGCTTCGTGGTTGTGATCTTCCCGAATTTTCTGATCCGCTTTCGTGGTAGGCTTGCCCATTCGTCCTTTAAACAACGGGTTTGGCGCTTCGGTCGCGGGGTTTAGTTTTGATGAGGGGTTGGCCTCTCCTGACAGGGCGCCCTCTTCTTCATCAAAGGTATATATGGCGTAGCTGCCGTGGGCTCGCTCCCGTTTTCCGGTTCTCGCGTACCCAAGCCCAAGTGTTTCTATTTTTCCGTTGGGCAATTTGCGTTGGGTTCCAGGGACATCCCAAATCCTGTTGTAGAACCGAGCCTGCCGCACAGTCTGTTTTAAGGGTACTCCTTGGCGCTTTAATAACTTCTTCAATCCATTTGTATAGTATCTAGGCAGACGGATGGGTTGGAGCCTGTCAAGTGTAACATCCACGCCGTGCCAGATCTCTTTCTCCACCTTCGACTCTGAGGATTGGTAGAATAGGATCATCTTCTCACCCTTTCGCCTGGGAGGGACGTAAAATGTTTGCAGGTCCTGTACGCTGTGGGTTCGAAGCGCGTCGAGATCCTTATAATGTTCTTGTGGTACCATGGTGATTTGCAGACTATGGTCATCGCGAAGGGGTGCCTGTATTGACAGCCGACTGGAGAACACGGCGTTAACCTCGTCCTCCGAATCACTCCCGAAGACCGGTATGGGGGTGGGTGCCCCCAGGTTGTTGCGTTGGGATGGCCCCGTATACACTATCTCTTCCTCTTCTTCGGTATCGCTCCCGAAAACAGGGATGGTGGCGGCGGTTTTGTTCTCCGGGTCGCGACACCTTTCTGTATCCTCGAAATCTGGCAAAAAGTATTTCGCATCTTCGTATTTGCGAACTTCGTTCACAGAAAACGGGTTTAACTCGCCTGTTACAGTGTACTCGAAACCATCCTTGAAGTACTTCATACACTGATGTTGTGTAGAAGGGATGATGTTGTACTCGTGTAGCCAAGGACGGCCGAGCAAGGCGTTGTAGCAGGTCTTGGCGTCAATGACATGGAATTTGATATCTGTGACGAGAAGTCCGAAGCGTAACGTCAGTATTACAGATCCGAGGGTCCGTGACGATTGAGAGTCGAAACCGGAGATAGTAATTTTGTCACGAGCGAGGTGTTGCACACTCATGCAGATTTCCTTCAACACCCGAACATTAAGGAGGTTGACGGAGGATCCATTATCCACCAGGATTTTGCCTATCTTGATGTCGTGGCAGTATCCGGAGACATATAGGGGGCGGTTGTGGTCGCACGTCCCTAAAAGGAGGTCTTCATCACCGAAAGTGACATCGGCTGTATGCACTTCCTCCAGTTCATCCTTCATCCTTTCAGTGGCGAGAAAGGCCTGGAATTGTTCAGGCTCTTGCAACGCTTTAATGAGTGAGTCTCGCGCTTCTTTCGATAATAGAAGGGCATCAAGAATGCTAAGCTGAGAGGGTAGCTTCCTTAAGTGCGCGAGGATGTTATAGTCCACCTTACCCTTTTTGGGAGGGTCTTTGTTAGTTGGCTCTTTTATGACCTGGTCATCTAAAGTGATATCTTCAATGACCTTTTCCTTTCCCTTATCTTTTCGGCCGACGGGTCCGAGATTCTTCTCCGGGAGCGTGCGATTGCGCAGCTGGATGTTCTCGCAGGCCTCTGATTCCCCCTTTTTTCCTAGGACGGATTCTGTAAAGAGAGGGCCCAGAGCCATTTCTTCATCAGAGTCGCTCCCAAAGGTGAGAACTTGTGACCCTCTGGCGTCAACCATGTAACAGTTGCCAGTAGTCTTGTTGTGCCCTTCGACAGTACTCCTTCGCTCCCGACGGCTTTTGCGTTTCATGCGCTTAAACTGTTGCTGACGGATAACATATCCTCGCCACCATATTTTGAAGGCATCGCACTCCTCCGTGGGGTGTGAGATCTTCCGGTGATATGCGCAATAGTCAGGGTGCCTCTCCGCCCCGTCGTGCGTATTTGCTTCCGAAGGTGGTAGCATCATTCCCATTGACACGGCTTTGGCGAACCTTTTCCTTGTCTTGAATCTTTTCTTGTCCACTTCGGGTGCCTTTTGTTCTGGCAGGGGTAACTCCACTCTTCCGTCCGGTCGCCCGCCTCTGGTTCCCGTTGGCGTTGCCATTTCGCGCTCCTGATCCGCTTTACTCTTTAGACGAATCTCGTCTAGGAAGGCATTGATCATATCGGTTGTCAGCCTCGCACGCTCTGGCTCAGGTTCCGTCTCCAACTTCCTGGTGCTAGGAGTTTTCTCATCGTCGGTAAACGAGTGGGAGATCACGTTGCAACTTGCCACATACTCTTCGGATTCGTCCGACGAGCTCTCTTCATCATCTCCACCTTGCGAGATGTGACTAAGGAACTCTCGCAGTGTGACAGGAGTTCGCGCCTTTTGATTGTATTCTTCCAGCGCATCGATTTGCTTCTGCAAGTTTGTTCGCTCGTCTCCAAGCTTCGCGGGCTTCTTGGATTTCTTCTTCTTTTTCTTTGAAGATTTTGACGGTTGGGCGTGAGTATTTGGGCCCTTATCACGAGTCTTTGCAATGGTGCGGGGCTTCAACATCCCTTCGATAATTTGAGGTTCAAGAGGGTCCTTCCATTCGATCGCAGGGCATGCATGGAGGTCTCTCAGCATTCTTTTGGTCTTCGTTGATAGCACGACCTCCCATGGAGCTTCTTCGATGAGGGAGCAGGTTGCCCCCGGTGTATCGGCCTTCTTAGGAGTATGTGGTTGTGGTGGGTTCACCTTCCATTTTTCGGACAGTACAAACTTCCCTTGGAGGTATTGATCTTCGATCCATCCTTTGAAGACGAAGCAATCTTCAATCGGATGGCTTACCGTCTGATGATAAGGGCAGTAGTTGGAGTTATTCATCTCGGTGGGTTGTGGCGGTCGCCTTGGATTTGGTAGGTTTATAAGTCTGTTGCGTATTGCCAACTCGAATAACCGCTTCGTCTTGTCTTGTGGGAACGAGTAGGGACGCTTCATTTTCTCATTATAGTACCGGCGTCTTTCCTCCAGTTGATCCGTCGATTTCGGGGCGTTAGGTTGCTGTTGGGCATTCGCGACAAAGGTTGCCCTTCCTTTACCCTTGTCATTCCGAGGCTCCGACTTCGGTGTAGGTGGTCTATGACCCATCTGGTCCATCTGAGCTAACTTGTCGATCAGAGCCTGGAATGTGGTTGGCTTAAAGAACATCATAAACTGGGAGATAGTTGCGTGAGGGTCTAGAGTTCCCACGAACATACCCACCGCAGGTGCTTCCTCGATGCGCTGCTCACATCTCGACCACAAGTTCCGCCAGCGTATAGCGTACTGGACCCAGGTTTCACTTGGTTTTACCCTGGCGTTAATAAGTGCGGTTATTGGAGTGCGTTCGCTGGCACTTGCAAATCGCTGAGTGAACAACAACTCCATTTCAGCGAACGTTTTGATGGAATCGTTCGGGAGTTCTGAATACCATTCGAACGCTGTTTCTGACAAGCTGCCCACGAATTGGCGAAGCAACAATTTATCGTCACCGCCGGTGTTACCGCATAGGGCCCGAAACTGGGCGACATGCTGATGGGGATTGCCGGTCCCCTTATACACGTGGAATTTCGGTATCGTATAACCTTGTGGGTATTTGATTTGGTCGTACCAGCTCGGATACGGCCGCCCGGTTTTCACGGTTTGACCAGCTGCCTCAGTTGCGTGATGAACTCGGATTTGCTGGGCTATGTAGTCAGCCAAGTCAGCCTTAGAGATCGTCTCTTCCTTGGCCGTTGAGAGGGCTGGTGGTGGATTTGACGTCTCTCCTCGGTCGTCTTCAAGAACAATCGGAGGATCTTCGGCGGGTAGGTCCTGCTGGATCATCATTCCTATCACGTCTTGAAAGAGAAGGCCCATCCGTTGTATGTTGGCCGCTTGTTCGGCCGCCTCTTTGTCCCTTTTCTCCAGTGTCCGGCGAAGGAATTCAGCGTCGGTTTCTTCCTCCCGGCGTGCGTCTGAGGACGCTTCTGGGTTTTCCTTTGGCCCGGTGAGCGCGGCCATAGCATTCATCATTTCTTGGAGCTTTTGTTGCTGCTCCTGGGATTTCGTTACGGATCGGGTTAGTGGTCGATGTCCTGTAGAAGTGCGGCTCTCCTCCTTTCCAGAGGCCATGTATACAGTGTGGACCATCATGCCCCCAGACTTAGGGCGTCTAGGCCTGTTGCTTTTAGCCGTCGTTGCACGTCGAGGGATCTTCTCGGGCTCCCTCCTTTTATGAGCCATGGAGGTTGAGGGGGCCGTCGAGGCGGGCATCCAAACAGCCTTTTGGGTTTTCGCCTGGTGACCAGCCTTCGGTTGGATCTTCAGCTTCTTATGCTGGCGGGAGAAGTTCGGATCGATGATTGAGTCCCGGGCCCGCCGCCAAACCTTATAGATTTTGGAAGACAGCCGTTGAGGAGATCGGGGCTGTTCTGATTCTATTTCCACCACCTTTTCCGATGGGGGAGGAGACCTCTTCAGCACTGCGGTAGGGGAATTCCTTCGCACCTTATTTAGTATTTCAAAGCTGTTTCCAGTTGGAACAGCAGCATCAACTTCTACCGCTGGGGCTGGTGGAGTCAATCCGGAGGGGGAGTTGCCCCCAGCCTTCCTCACTCGGCGCCAATGGCGACGTCGAGAGTGTCGAGCGGACGGTGTAGGGTCAGCGGTAAGAATGGTTTCGTCTTGCCCCCTGTGTAGGTGGGGGGTCGTTGTCGGTGTTAGCCTGTCAAAGACCGATGTCCTTTGTGCAGCGGGAGCAAAGGCCGGAGCCGTCAACCTTGTAAAGACTGACTTTTTGGCTGGAGAGGTTGCCTTGGCGATTTCGGGGATGGGAGCGGTCACTTTCTTAGAAGTAGCCTTCTTTGAGATTGTAGGCCCCGTAATGAGCTCGCATGATTCCTGGCCCAGTCTAGAGAAGACCGAGGCGTTGACGTTGGGCGGCTCGTTGAGAGGAGCCGCGGTAGGGGTAAGACGATCAAAGACCGACTTCTTGAGAGTTTCCTTTGCCAGCACTGGAGCGGTAAAGTTTGTCGGCGGGATCATGGTCCCAAAAAATAATCCTGTAGTGGCGCGGGTGACCTGTTCCACCGGCATTGTGAACAGCGAAGCAGCTTGGGGTCCATAGGCTATACCTCCTGGCGAGGCAGAGCGTCGACTGCAGTTGCCGTCTGAGCAGTTGGAGGATTTCGCAGGGATGAAAGCCATCGATCCTTTGGTTTCTGCAATAAGCAAGATGCCAATTCTCAGTACCTTGAGACCCAAGGGCAATTATTAGCGAACCGCGATTGGTTCGCGAATCACGACACACGAAGTGTGGAGTGGAAAGAAGAAAAGGTCCCACCGGACGTGCCAGAATCTGTTCCCCTCCGAACGGCGGCCGTGACGTCGGGACGTCCGAATGCCTGGGGTTCGGGGCAGATGCTAATTGGTGCTATCCGTCCACCCCTCCGAAGATGCCAAGTTGATTTATGGCACCATGTGTCGAAGGTTTAGATGGATGCGTCCGATGTAGCAGACTTCGTCAGATTCCCCCTCATTTGAGGGGTTTTTGATTGTGGGGACGCTCTTCCCTGCAGGCGCAAGCCCCTGCAGTTAATTACGCTACCGCATTGCGGTAACAACTTTCTCCTTCTCCAGATGGTCACTTCGTGTCGTGGGTGTTTGTTTTATTGCCCGTGGATTGTTTACGGAGACTAGTTTATGTCGTCACCCGTAGGGCGTGGACTAGTCCAAATCCGCATTATCTTAAATTTGGGTTTGGGGGTTTGGTTTAAGGACACGTTAGCCATATTTGAGGCTAAGATCAACTTAAACGTTTGTTAAGGATACGTTAGTCCAGTTTGAGACTAAGATCAACTTAACGGGATCGTTTAGATCCGACAAAAGAGCATTTGGGCTCTATTGTTCCAGTTTAGGGACGTGGTGGTCCATCGTATGTATGGCCGTCGGGACCCGTCACCTCTCTGACGACGTTGAAAGATTACAACGACGGATGTCAGAGGAGTTCAGAGATGTACCCTCAAGCCGGAGTTAATTTAGGGGATTCGTAGTCCAATCTGTTTGAAGGTTTAAGGACGCGTTAGCCATTTTTGGAGGCTAAGATCAACTTAAACGGGACCGTTTAGATCCGACAAAAGAGCATATGGAGGGCTCAATTGTTCTAGTTTAGGGACATTGCGGTCCGTGGGTAGTTTAAGGACATTGCGGTCCATGGGTAGTTTAAGGACATTGCGGTCCATGGGTAGTTTAAGGACATTGCGGTCCGTGGGTAGTTTAAGGACATTGCGGTCCATGGGTAGTTTAAGGACATTGCGGTCCATTGTTAGTTTTAAGACATCTCGGTCAAGGTTAAGGACGTCATAGTCCATGGGTTTAAGGACTCCACAGTCCGGTATGTGCTCTGGATGCTTCACACGGGTTCACTGCCGTGCTAGGCGAGGACCAGGCTCCGCTCTGGATGCTTCACACGGGTTCACTGCCGTGCTCTGCGAGGACCAGGATCCGCTCTGGACGTTTTCCGCGGGGTCAAAGAGTGACGTTATCCACGTTCCACGTAACCAGGAATTTTGTATTATGCATGGGTTTAAGGACCCCACAGTCCATATCATGAATGGTCTTCGGGACCCGTCACCTCTTTGAAGACATTGAGGGATTACAATGCCAAGTATCAAAGGAGTGAAGAGATGTACCCTAGAACCGGGGTGGATTAAATAGTCCCTGGCCCAATTTGGGTCAAGACTGATCAATTATGTTATGAGTTCATTAGCCCAGTCAATCACAAATTGAGGACTTATGGCCAGCTTGGGCTAAGTCCAGTCAGGTCTAGAACATTGACTTCTTGCTGGTCCATTGAAGGAGAGGCTTTGCCTCTATCCATTTAGCCAATTGGGCCAAAGCCTAGTGTTAAACACTACAGAGCAATCAGTGTTGAACCCTGGGAATGCGGTTAACAAGTTAGTGTTTAACACTAAGAAATAATTGGTGTTAAACACCAGCAATAAGGCTTCTCAAATTAGTGTTAAACACTAAAACAGATCAGTGTTGAACACTGCAAATAAAGATCTCAGATTAGTGTTTAATACTAAGGTAATCAGTGTTGAACACTGCAGATAAAGCTTTTTAATTAGTGTTGAACACTAAGGCCCAACAGCATTTTAACACTGAGTTCGAGGGTTTCAATTTAGTGTTAAACACTGGGACAAGAAGGGTCACGTGGCAGCACGTGAGAGCGCCCTTCCTTCATTTGTTCTGCTGAAGTTATTGCGTCTCTGATAGCATCACGTGTCAGCACGTGATGGGCGTTCAAATGCCTATGTGTTAAGGCTTCTGCTGAAAGTCACGTGGGTCACGTGGGGTGCTGCCTCAAAAGGAGTTTTCTGTAAGGCTTTTTTAGGGGAGGGGTCACGTGGTGGCACGTGACCCTGCCTTAATGTGGTTTTTTAGAAGATTTGTTACTCCTTTTTTCAGGAATTAAATTCCAGAAACTTTTAATTTCAGAGGAATTAAATCCTTCTTTCTTTTGAAGACTTGTATTCTGGAATAGAGTTTAACTCTGAATCTTCTGTGGGAGTTCAATTCCTCGTTTATGTGAAGGGCTGAATAGGGTTAAACCCTAATAAAAGTTTTTTGAGGAAATGATGATTAAGGGAATTAAATTCCCGTTGTTTAATTAGGGTTAAACCCTATCTCTTTTTTTTGTTCTGAAGGAATTAAATTCCCATGATATAGGGTTTAGCCCTACTTTATTTTGGAGGAATTAAATTCCTATAGTTCTGTGAGAATTAAATTCTCGAGTTTGCACTCCTTCTCTATGTTTTGGATCTGCATGGCAGGATCTCAACCCATTGAGAATTAAATTCTCAACTTTAAGGGGAGATGTGCACTTTGCAGATCCTCTATCAAAGAGAGAAGAAATAAGTTCTTCTGCTTTTATATTATCAGAGTTAAACTCTGTTGAGAATTAAATTCTGCTTCTTTCAAAAGGGCTTCCCTTTCTTACCTAGGGTTTTTTTTTTGCAGAAGATCTGAGTCTTTACGAAGTATCAAAGCTCTTCTCCTTTTCTCCTTTTCTTCTCTGCGCGTGTGTCTCTTTTGTGTCTCTTGGCTCCTATTTATAGGAGAGGCAGCCGCATCAATCAGTTTTTGACGAATCTTCATTGGGAGATTTGATTTGCATCCATCATTCATTTTGGGCCTTTGGATTATTAGGTGAATTTTATTCACCATTGGATCTTAAATCCAGAGATTTTCCTTTGATATTCTGGTTAGATTTAAGGGGGAAATCTTTCCCAAAGCCGCGATTTTCCATAGATAGATGATCTTTAATCGTCTCTGAATCTTTAATTTGATTGGTCCCAGATAATTACTTTCCTTTGGAAAGATTCGAATTTCCTTCAGAATTTAATTCTGTCGTCAACATGGGCTTTGGAAGCCGGTCACGTGTGACCACGTGATTCATGGTCACGTGCTCACACGTGACCCCCTTTGGAACGAGCCTTCTGCGCTGTGTCTTCTGATTGCGGCTTAAACATCACGTGCTACCACGTGACCCCTGGTCACGTGTGAGCACGTGACCCTTTGTTTGAACTCTCTTTCCTTGGTTGTTCTGGAAACGCGCTTGCTGCCTTGAACGTCACGTGCCGACACGTGACCCTGGTCACGTGGGAGCACGTGACTCTTTCTGAACCCTTTTTCTTGACTCGATCAGAGAACTTGCGTGTTGGACGCTTGCATTAAATGTCACGTGTCACCACGTGACCCTGGTCACGTGGGAGCACGTGACTCTTTCTGAAGCCCATTTTCTTCAGCGTAGCTAAGAGACTGAACTCGACCTGATGATGCTTTTTAGGTGTCTCGTGCTAACACGTGGCCGCTAGTCACGTGTAAGCACGTGACCCTCCTCTGAAGCTTTTCCCAGAAGCTTTCCTGATTTTAAATCAGGAAACAACATCCATCGCTCTAAGTCTCGCAAACATACAGTTTGTCTAGGTCTACTAATATACAAAGTCTAGTTTCTGATTGATGAACTTTATCTAGATATAACAGGAATAATAATACAAGAATGTGCACGATCCAATGCGTCCCATCTACCCAAGCAAACACCGTGAAGGAACTGTATGCCTGCGATACCGCTACTGATCCAAGCGGTCGAACCTGCAAGAAAACTGTGGCGCAACAGGGGTGAGTTGCCAACTCGTGAGTAGAAAACATTAGCAGATAGAAATCGAATAAACAACGATTCTTAGGTCTACGGTAATTGAAATTAATACGAATCGATGTTTTTAGAAGGGTAGGGTCTACGGTGTTTTTGAGAAAAGAAATATCATTTTGAAAATCCATAGCCCCTTCGGGTTGCTCTTTGAAAAAATACCTACGATTCGTTAGTTTTGAAGATAGGTATGACTCTAAATCTAATCTAACATCTACTTAAGGGACTAAACTAAAACAGTGTAGAAAGGGATTAAAAATCTATAATATATCCGAGTCGATGTATCTATCAGTCGGCGATCCAGCCTCATAGCATCACGTACGGTATAGTCAATCGTACAACATCCTTAAGTCAAGAGTGCGGATCAATCATTACATGTATAATCTCGTACGGTATCATCCGTCGCACTACATCATAATCAAGGGTACGGATCCAAGATCACGTACATACTATTATCTTATCAAGTCACATGTTATCACATGTTCTGTGTATATCGTCCAACAATCCTTTAATATATCGTATCATATAGGAGGTCTCAACTCGATCATACATCATAATCTCACGACATCATGTCCGATCATATCGACTCATATCCATTAACATATAATATCCTAATCTCACGTGTGTGTGTGTGTAAACACACACACACACACATATACTATATATAAATATCTTATTCTACGGTTGCGGGGGTGCTATACGCCATCCACCCGACTTCACCCGTAAATATACATCTACTCACCTGCTAATCTTATCGCTTAGCCGAAGTCGATGTGCTTCGTCGTCTCGGAAGTGCACGCGAAGGTACCAATACACATGTTGTAACGTTATTAAAACCAAATTCGAAAATCAATACGGCACACGAAGTGCTCATAGGTTAGAAACTATAGCCTACGCATGCAAAAACAGCCAATTAACCTTCATCGTTGATGTACAAACGTCCAACGACCAAATCCAAATTCAAATACCAAAAACCAAGTTTCAGAAATCGGAAAAACATTGTCAAAACCAACTCAAATTGCTCCCAGATTTTTGTACAGATAGATAGGGACAAAACTAACAATACGAAGGCTATGTCATAAGGAGTATGAGCTACCGACCAAAATCCAACACCAGAACCCCACAATTGGCCGGCGAGGAAGCTCATATACCCGGTGTCGCCGGTCCCCCATGGGAGTTTGGGTCACGTTCTCCTATGGTGGTCTTCTAGTGGTCTAATTAGATCAATGTAGTTGTTTGTTTTTCTTACTAATATCCCAAGTTGCTCAAGATTTCCTGTAAACCCTTAAAACTCCACAAAACCGACACGGGAAAATTCTATGTTCATGTATTGGTTTCTATACTCTGGTCTAGACCAGTAAATATCATTAGAGTCATGAAAAACACTCACTACACCTCAAATACACCTTCACAGGTCATATTATCTCCTAACCCTCATCTAGAAATTTTCAAAGATCACTAAACTACATCGGTTTAACTCTAAACTACAATAGGGATAAGGAAACTCAAAAACTTAACTAAAAGTGTAGGATATATATCATTTGGAAACTTAAGAATTTTCTTGGGTTGTCCAAAGTGCTCAAAACCTTAGCTTGATTCCTCCATGTGGTTATGGATGAGGTTGTGATTAATTTTTATGAAGGGAAACATAAGTTTAGAGTTGTTTTGAGGGGTGTTGTAAAAGGCAGAAGATGTGGAGAAAGGTGGATGAAGATGAAGTGAAAAAAAGGAAATGAAGAAGGGAGAAGATGGAAGCCATGGTTGAGATAACCCCCCCTCTCCCTCTCTCTCGCTCTCAAGCCCATATTCAATTGTCATAACTTGTCCCCTCTCCCATGCCTCCATGTCTTTTCTTTTCTTTTTCTTTTCTTTTCTTTTTCTCATTTTCTTTTAAAACCAACAGAAATACAAATGAAACCAACATGTAATCAAAATGCAACATGTCATGGTGCACTAACCATGGATATTAAAAAAAATACGGATTTGGCCTAATCGTGATTAATAGTGCACTAATCAAGTTTAATTTAAACCTGCATATAATAATTGTATAATTATTTATAAAAGGCCCAAATCCAATAAATACCCCTTTTAATAATAATACATATTAATCTCCAAATATTTTTCCAAATATTAGTATATAATTATACCATTTTACGAAAACCCCAATTCGTAAATTGAATAGTTTTCGTGAAATATATTATTTTAATATTTAATTTTCAAATATAATATTTTTTATTTTTGAAATGTTACAATCCCCCCTTTAAATAAATTCGGTCCCCGAATTTAAATTTAAACCCCCAAATACTTCAACATTTTAATAATCAGTTTAAATCATGGGGCTCCGAAATCATAGAATGCTCAAGAGTATCACAGTGCATCGAGTGCGCATGAAAATGAATGCGAAACTCAAAATCGAACCCCCGTCAAGCGTCACGCAATCACTGGAGTTATAGAGGAGATGAAATCTCGAAATCCACTGCTAAAATCCTATATGCTATAGTCAAAACATCATAATACGTATATAGTACGCATCCTTGTAAAACCATTTTAAAAGTTGGATAAAACACATGCAAAATCCTTTCCGAATCGCTGTGTGATGTGTAACTCACGGCACGAGTGGCGGACTGTCATTTGTAAATTAGTAAATATATACCTATATATGTTTTGCTCAAATTATATGTTCCGTCATTTTGAAATATCCCAGAAGGTTTTCCTTTGTAAAGGTTCGTGTCACTCGCGGACACGTAGAAAATAGCGAGACTATAGCTCTTTTTTGAAAACCTCTTGGTAACTTTTATGCATGCAAAAGTACTCAGGTACTGTCCTCAGATTAGTCATGCTTGGCCATTATATAATATAGTACCCAATATCAAAATATAATGCTCAAGAGCAAAAACCAGCCTCAAAAGGCGTATCCAACATCACGTGCATCTGGTGCGCGCGGAAATCAAAGCCAAATACAAATACCACAAATGTGCACACAAGCAAAACTAAGTGCAACGGGTGTGCACAAAAGTATTTGTCAAGAGCAACTGGTGTGCACGACGACAATATTAAGTGTATCTAGAGTGCACGAAAAACTCAACCCAGTACATCTAACATGCATGGATAAAATCTCAATCAAGTGCATCTGGTGTGCACAAAATCTCATACCATGCACCCAATGTACGTGAAAATACAAATCAAGTGCGTCAGGTCCGCACAAAAAAATATCTAGTGAAGTAAAGCGCATGAAAATAAACATCAAGTGCAACGGTGCACGAAAACATAACTAGTGCAACAAATGCATGAAAACTTAAATCAGGGGCACTGAGTGCCCGAAAACTCATAAATGTCTCAAATGCGCATAAAAACAACACCGAGAGTGCCAAGGTGAATAAAATCATAAACGTGTGCAACTGCGTGCACAAAATCCGTACTAATGCACTGCAAGCATATATGAGCTATACCGAGTGCATAAGTCAAGTCAAGTGCATATGACATGCACGAAATCAAATAGACAATATCGAAATCCACGAAATCATAAACATGTGCATCCAAGGCACAAATCGATATCAAGTGCAATAGATATGCACAAATCATAAACCAACGTAACGATGTATAATACATAAATCAAGTGCAATACTGTGCACAAATGGAATATCCAGTAGGTGCAGCCATGGTGCACGAAAACAAATATCACGAAACCCAATCATCAAAACTCAAAGTCCAAGCGATAAAAGTGTGATACTCGGATCACAAAACGCAATTGCAATAAATGACATTGAGGTACACCTCCTTCAATATCGAAAAGAATTGCCAGTGCGCCCAAAACTGGCAGAGCAAGAACATCCACTTGCCTCCTGCTCACGGTCTGGCGTCTTCGGTCTCTGGGTCCTTATTTTCTCTGTGGATTACCCATCCCACCATCTTTCTGCTCGTCGGCCCGGTTAGGTGTAATAACGGAAACGGTTCCGTTCTGGCACCCTCTGATCTTCTCTTGGCTAATCAACATGACCACTCGCAAACGACACGTTACTGATGGCGGCATCTGGCCCTCTGAATACGTGCGATACAACTGCTTCTGGGTGCAAATATCTATCGATGCGGTGTCCTGGAAAGAACTTACTCAATGTCTCTTCCGATCTCACATATATTGAAATGCATGGAGGTTGGCACTATATTCTTAACCCTTTTCTCTTATCCGGACAGCTGCGTCATCATCATGGCTTTCCTCTGAAATTTGGTCGTATCCAACGCCTCTGTATACATATCAATCCCCTGGCATCAACGGGGAGTAACAATAGTTCGTTAATATCTTGCACGAACCTATTGTTCCTTTCGTCGTCGTTATCATCCACTTCGATGACATCTCTTGCTGTCCTCGTACGGCGATTCGTTCTCGGCTACAGTCAATCCGGAGTCTCTCGCAAGGACTCAAAATTACGAACTCGGGTATCTTCACCACTCTGTGGAAGATATCTAGCCGAACACGTCCTCGGGAACTCGTCCCAATCATCGGAGGTATATGCTTCATTCGTCTTTTCTCGATCAACTCACAACGCATCTTAGGGGCCCTTCTATCTGAAGCTGGTCGACTTACTGATCTCACATCGGAGCATCCAACGAGCAATATCCTCTCTTGTTTGATTTACTCTAGATCTGAGTAACATCCTCCAAACTGGAATTCTTCAATTTTACTGAGCCTGCGTCGGCGCATCAAATCAGACGAATCATCTTCGTCGCTCTATTCAAGATGGACTAGCTACCTTCTGTCACATCTCTGTCTGACAACTCCAGTGGTTTCAGCTCATAAACTCTGGAGGCGACATCCCATCAATCTCAGCAACAGCTGGGTCATCTGTCTGCACGGTAGACAACATCGCGACTTCTGGGGTAGGCAGTATGTCAACGGTCCACTCAATCTGGCAGTCTCTATCAATGGCCCGATCATCCAGTACAGATTCGAACACTCGCCTCAAACGAGAGATCTCAACACAAACACTATACCGCTACGTCCCTGTGTCACCAGAAAATATCATGGTCAGCCCTCATCCGTGACGAGCTCGCTCTGACCGCATCTCTAGCAGCAGCTCTCTCTGCGCTCAAACCCTGGTGACAGGAACCTCAAGCAGGTATCGATGAAGATAGATCAAAGAAACGAATATAAATACAATGTATAAGAAAGGTACATCCTAAAGCTACTTAAGCGAAGTAGCGTATCGTAAGAATGCCGCGGAATATACACACGGTACGTCACACTACTTAAGTCACCTACTCTATCAACCAAGGTCAACCTACGCGACGAAAGTTCGGGTCTAAAACCCCCTCGGCCAATTATAAGTTCCGTAAGATCAAGCCTAGGTTCTGAAGTATATATACGCCCTAGACTCCGCATAGTCAAACCTAGACTCGAACCAAGGTTAAATCTAAAGCTCCGATACCAACTTTGTCACGACCCGGAAAAAGGCATGTGACTGGCACTTGAATCATATGAAGTTTATAGGACCCCGCCTAATTCAAGTAACCCGAGGCCCAGAAATCTAAACCTTTTCATGGAAATAATAGAGGTGGAGTTTTTAAAATAAAAGTATAATGAAATTGAGTTTTCCATTAAAATGCATAGGTAATGATATATGAAAATGCAAGTGGATTATACTATAGTTGAAGACATTTTTCTTCTTTAAAAATTTGGGCGGCACCTCCCTTGTATATTTTGATCCAAAACTACATACAAGCAATATATATAGGCATCCCCAAGCGAGAGCTAGCTCTTCGCCAATCGGCGGAATCACAACCATGCAAGTAAGCAATAAATATATGACGCCCAACAACGAAGATCAACACAGAAGAAATAAGTAAAGTAAGGCATCAAAAACCTCAAAAGAAGCGAACATACACCCATCGCTCTAAGTCTCGCAAACATAAAGTCTGTCTAGGTCTACTAATATACAAAATCTAGTTTCTGATTGATAGAGTTTATCTAGATACAACAGGAATAATAATACAAGAATGGGCACGATCCAATGTGTCCCATCTACCCAAGCAAACACCGTGAAGGAACCGTATGCCTGCGATACCGCTACTGATTCAAGCGGTCGAACCTGTAAGAAAACTGTGGCACAACGGAGGTGAGTTGCCGACTCGTGAGTAGAAAAATCAGCAGGTAGAAAATCGAATAAACAATGATTCTTAGGTCACACTGTATCATAAAGGTAATACTATGGTATCTAGGGTGTCCATGTATGCATATATGTCAACAATAGAGTCAATGCCAATGGCATGTAAAACAAACATGTGAAATCATATGCTTGTATGCATGTGGATATCTTTCACGTGTGTCCATCAACGGCACATCAATATCATAGAAACCTGAGTGTCCAACATCGACACTCGAAAACATTGAAACCCGTGTCCAGTATCGACATGCAAATCCTCATATATCCAGGTGCCGCATCCTCGGATTGGCCCTCATATCCATCTCACGACTCCGGTCGGTATCCTCCGAATAACCGCCGGGTCCAAACTATCACCAGTAGATAGTGCTTCCCTGCCAGGTTCATCGTCTACATCTCGAGCTTATTGCCCCGGGGTACCTTACCGGGCCCACCATGTACCCGCAGACGGTTCATCCACTCCTCGAATCGGGTCTCGAAAACACGCTCAGAACCGAGAAAACTCATAGTGGACAAGAAATATCATATCAAGGGAAAAACCGCCTTTTTAAATATTTCAAGTTTCAAAAGGTATCTTGCGGTTTCCTAAATCCACGAAATCGAAATAAAACATCATATGAGAGTATATATATATATATATTACTATAGCAATGTCAAATGCATGTGGCATCTAAGTAAGAAATGCAATATCTAAACTAGCATGTGAGAGCAAGAATACAACAATATAATTAAACTACCAGCTATCAGGTTATACAAGTGAGATGAGGATTTCTAATGTGTACATGGCATGGCCATTACCGATGATGATGTGTGTGAGCTGGCAAGAAAGTGTGCGTGCAACATACACATTATCGGTAATAGTGCATATGTCCTAGCAGAAAAGATTGTAATAGCTAATGAAAGCACATGTATATGCAATGCAATGAGAATAACATAACATAGCATAATAGTAAACAGTAAACGCAACATTATAAAATATACGTATCTATATCCGAGCCATGCCGTTACCGTAATTGAAATTAATACAAATCGATGTTTTTAGAAGTATAGGGGCTACGATGTTTTTGAGAAAGAAATATAATTTTGAAAATCCATAGCCCCTTCGGGTTGCTCTTTGAAAAAATACCTATGATTCGTTAGTTTTGAAGATAGGTATGACTTTAAATCTAATCTAACATCTACTTAAGGGACTAAACTAAAACGGTGTAAAAAGGGATTAAAAATCTATAATATATCCGAGTCGATGTATCTATCAGTCGGCGATCCAGCCTCATAGCATCACGTACGGTATAGTCAATCGTACAACATCCTTAAGTCAAGAGTGCGGATCAATCATCACATATATAATCTCGTACGGTATCATCCGTCGCACTACATCATAATCAAGGGTACGGATCCAAGATCACGTACATACTATTATCTTATCAAGTCACATGTTATCACATGTTCTATGTATATCGTCCAACAATCCTTTAATATATCGTATCATATACGAGGTCTCAACTCGATCATACATCATAACCTCACGACATTATGTCCGATCATATCGACTCATATCTATTAACACATAATATCCCCATCTCACGTGTATATGTGTGTGTGTGTGTATAAACACACACACACACACACACACACACACACATATATACTATATATAAATATCATATTTTACGGTTGCGGGGGTACTATACACCATCCACCCGACTTCCCCCGTAGATATACATCTACTCACCTGCTAATCTCCTCGCTTAGCCGAAGTCGATGTGCTTCGTCGTCTCTGAAGTCCACGCGAAGATACCTACATATCAACACATGTCATAACGTTATTAAAACCAAATTCGAAAACCGATACGGCACACGAAGTGCTCATAGGTTAGAACCTATAGCCTACGTATGCAAAAAAAACCAATTAACCCTCGTCGTTGATGTAAAAACGTCCAACGACCAAATCCAAATTCAAATACCAAAAACCAAGTTTCAGAAATCGGAAAAACATTTTCAAAACCAACTCAAATTACTCCCAGATTTTTGCACAGATAGATAGGGACAAAACTAACAATACAGAGGCTATGTCATAAGGAGTATGAGGCACCGACCAAAATCCAACACCAGAACCCCACAGTTGGCCGGCGAGGAAGCTCATATACCCGGTGTCGCCGGTCCTCCATGGGAGTTTGGGTCTCATTCTCCTGTGGTGGTCTTCTAGTGGTCTAACTAGGTCAATGTAGTTGTTTGTTTTTCTTACCAATATCCCAAGTTGCTCCAGATTTCCTGTAAATCCCCAAAACTCTACAAAACCGACACGAGAAAATTCTAAGTTCGTGTATTGGTTTCTATACTCTGGTCTAGGCCAGTAAACATCACTAGAGTCATGAAAAACACTCACTGCATCTCAAATACACCTTCACAAGTCATACTATCTCCTAACCCTCATCTAGGAATTTTCAAAGATCACTAAACTACATCAGTTTAACTCTAAACTACAATAGGGGGTAAGGAAACTCAAAAACTTAACTAAAAGTGTAGGATATACCTCATTTTGCAACTTAAGAATTTTCTTGGGTCGCCTAAAGTGTTCAAAACCTTAGCTTGATTCCTCCATGTGGTTTGGGATGAGGTTGTGATCAATTTTTATGAAGGAAAACATTAGTCTGGAGGTATTTTGAGGGCTGTTGTAAGGAGGTAGAGGAGGTGAAGGAAGGAGGATGAAGATGAAGTGAAGAAAAGGAAATGAAGAAGGGAGAAGATGGGAGCCATGGTTGAGATAACCCCTCTCTCTCTCTCACACACACACACACATTCTCAAGCCCATACTCAATTGTCATAACTTGTCCCCTCTCCCATGCCTCCATGTCACTTCTTTTCTTTTCTTTTTCTCATTTTCTTTTAAAACCAACATAAATACAAATGAAACCAATATGTAATCAAAATGCAACATGTTATGGTGCATTAACCATGGATATTAAAAAAAATATGGATTTTGCCTAATCGTGATTAGTAGTGCACCAATAAAATTTAATTTAACTTGCATATAATAATTGCATAATTATTTATAAAATGCCCAAATCCAATAAATACCCCTTGTAATAATAATACATATTAATCTCCAAATATTTTTCCAAATATTAGTATATAATTATACCATTTTACGAAAACCCTAATTCGCAAATCGAATAGTTTTCGTGAAATATATTATTTTAATATTTGATTTTCAAAAATAATATTTTATATTTCTGAAATGTTACACCTTTACGGGTCACGGAAGGTTGAACGACGTCCCAAGGAGAAACTATGGAATTCAGAAAGCCCTCATCATGAGGCCACCGAGCAGATTCCTGTTCGGTCCATCCACAACGGGTAGCTTCCTGCCCTGCGAAGAAGTGGATCCAAAGCCCTCATCATGAAACCGCCGAGTAGATTCCTGCTCGATCCATCCATAACGGGTAGATTCCTGCCATACGAAGAAGTGGATCCAAAGCCCTCATCACGAGGCCGCCGAGTAGATTCCTGCTCGGTCTATCCCCGATGGGTAGCTTCCTGCCCTACGAAGGCATGAATTCAAATCACACGCCATAAGGCGACCGAGTTATATCCTGCTCGGCTCATCCAAGAATGAATCGAAGGGAACCGACCTATTCGAACCTGGCTATCGCTCGATTCATACCCGACTCACGATCGTCACCTCAACTCCGGGGAAAGAGAGGACTCCGGTCTTCCTACACTTGGCTATCGCTCGATTCATACTCGACGCACGATCGTCACCTCGACTCCGGGGAAAGGTTGGACTCCGGTCTTCCTACACTTGGCTATCACTCTATTCATATTCAATGCATGATAGTCACCTCGACTCCAGGAAATGGATGGACACCGGTTTACCTGCGTCTATCTTTTTTCTAGCTTTGCGAGCTAAAAATACTTGCGAGCTAAAAAAGCTTGCGAGCTAAATATACTTGCGGGACAGAAATACTTTAGCCAAAAAATAATATATTTTATTTATGTTCAAAATTATATACAAGGTATTGTGGGCTCCTCAGCCTTGCAGAAACACCCGGAGGCTTACAAAATTCAAATGAAAAAAAAGGGGCAGCTCAGACTGCCTGCTTGGCCGCCACTTCTTCTTGCTCTATGCCACCGTCGGGGACCACACTGGCGACCTCAGGATCGGCGCTTCCGCCAGCCGCCTCGCCTTCTACGGCCAGTTCGGCACCACCCACTGTGGCGCTTCCTCGGCGAGAGGATACCTTGCGCGAAGCTCGCGGTTGTCGAACTCGGGCATGGCCCCTTTGACGGCATCAAGGGCGTTGTGCCACCCAACGGCCGTGGAGTCGACGAGGTCGATATAAAATTGATCAGACGCCTTGTACTCTGTTCATACCAGAATATTGCATTTTAATACCGCTCATTCATTATCTATTTTTTGTATTTATCGGTACTATTAACCAGTGTCTGCTCAGTATTACAGATTACAGGTATCCGTGACAAAATACTAGAAATACACTTAAAATCACGGATATATCATTTGTGAGCCGATACTGCAACCAGAACCGCAACCGACCGATACTTCATGAGGTTCTTTTTGCAACAAGTTTGTGTACACACTTTTTATCTAAATGGTCCAACACATACAAGTGTGTACACAAGACTTTTTGGGCATGGACCATGATGGGGCAGCCATGATGCATGGCACAAGTGGGCACATGGTGGCATAAGTGGGCATGGTGTGATGTGCATTAATGGTGCATTCAATGCATAAAGTGTTGATGTGATCATAGCTACAAGTTTCCCTCCAAGCCCTGAGTGCACCACAGAACTTTTTAGACCAAGCAAACAACATCAGAGTGATGTGGGGGAACACACAAACCAACATACCAAATACGAGCCAGAGAGCTCGGATTTCACCTGAGATCACACCCCTTCTGGCCGGCCCCCTGCTCCCAAAGGCTCCCAGATTTCTGTGGGACCTCTTCTAATGTCACCTCAGCTCATTTTTATTGTTTGTTTAATTTTCTTTTGAGCCTATAAATACAGAACAAGCTAGCAAGGGAGAGGGGTCTTGGATTGTCTTTCATTTTACACTTCTACTCTTTTGTTTTTAATTTTGTTCTCTTGTACATAGCTAACCCCTTGAGTTCTTTGCCTTAACTTGATCTTGCAATCTCTTCATTGAGCTTGCAAGGTTAAGCTTTGGTTATTGCACTGAAGAGTTGTATCATTCTTGAAGATTAATAAAGCTCTCTCTTTTGTGCTTCATTTTCCCTTGGGTTTTTTATCTTCACTTGATCTTTCAACCTCTTAATTGAGCTTGTAAGTTTAAGTTTAGGTATTTGAATCCATGGCTTGTATTGTGCTCTTTGGTTCCATGGTTCTTAATGTTTCTTTCTTGCCTTTTACATTACATTCTCTTTCATTACTTGTTCTTTAATTTCTTGCAATTTATTTCCATGCACTTACTTACTTGCAATTTAAATTCCATGCACTTAATTACTTGTAGTGTTCTCTTTTCTTTTCTCTTTTCTTTTGCTCTTTTGGTTTGTTGTTGTGAATGGTTTGTGAATATGTTGTGTTAGGAAAGGAAATCGATATTGTAAGTTAAGAATTCCTTTCTCATTTCTTTTTCCCGTATTTTCCATTGAACTCCGTCCAAACGTTACGCAAGCGCTCCGTTAGGCATCCTACCCTACCAAGATATCGGTGATTCCTAACCGCGACCAGTTGCGTTCGGTTTGGCCGGAGGCGAAAGCAAGAGACAAGAACGGACAGACAAGGGTCAATAAGCCGGATTTATAATACTGTGCTTAAGTACCCAAATCCACGTTGTTGCCGATTGCTCTAGCTTCAATCGTTATGTTCGGCTCAAAGGTTTTAGCGCGGATTTCTTTAACCTACACTATCCTATCTAATCCTAACAAACGGTTACTTTGCATATATACACTTAGGATAGATACGAACAATCCGCTTACGCGCATTAACTCGTCAAAACAAGAACCTAAAACGCTCCGTTTCCCTGTGGATCGACCCGTGCTCATCGCGGCTAGCTGCAAAGTGACACCGTCCTGATCGCGGTTAAAGTTTAGAACTGTTAAAACTCGACACGCCAAAAGCGTGCGATCATACTCCTCCACGGCAATCTCCGCCCTACTCTCCGCGAGCTTCGCCGCCTCGCAATCCGCCTAAGCGTCCTTTTTGAGAGCGTCTTTCGATCTTTTCATGGCGTCGAATAGCCCGTTCGCCTCCTCCATCTGGGCCTGGATAGCCCGGTTGGATTCAGTCAGTAGTCGATGGGACTCCTTCAGCTTAGAAACCGTCAGGCCCTCGACAACCAATCTTGAGTCAAGGAGGGCCGCCTTTTCTTCCGCCTGCTGCAGCTGAAGGAGAAGCTCTTCTTGCGAGAAAGATTCGCCCGCCTTCTTTATCGTCGGGGCAACCTCCTCGGACTCCATAGCGGCGAGGAGAGCGCAGTGCTGGAGGACCTGAGGAAAACAGGAACCGTGTTAAGAAGATGGAACCGAGAAAATAACTCTTAAGAAATTTTTAGGGAAAGCTACCGACCTGAACCGCCTCTTGAGCTATAGCGGCAACTTGGGCCTTCATGGTGCCCTAGGGAATTTTAGCCCTGGCAGCCTTTTCCATGTCCGCCAACAAGTTGTCGGCCACAGATAGCCCCGAAAGCATCTAGATGCAGAAGTCACGCTCCTGCACTTGGATCTCGGCCGAGGGTGGCTGAGAAACCACCCGCTTCTATCTCTTGAGGGGGGATTCGGCAGGGGGAGTCACCTTCGCCCTAGCACGAGGTGCCGGGTCACGCACATGCTTCTGTCCTCCCCATCGGCGTTCCTCCGGGACGGGAGGCGCTGTGGAGGACCTGGCCGGGGGAGTTTACCTCGGAGCCGCGCTCAGACCTGGTCGGGACGAGCTTGCTCCACTGGTCTTTCTTCCTTGAGCCTTGGCAGCCATGGTGGCTGTTTCCCCAATAAAAGAGCAAAGCTCAGTGAGGCAGCGCCTCGCACTCAAGCGCCTCACGTGCCTTACACAAGGGCGCCGGCGCTAAAGTTAAAAACTCTTATATGAGCAGCGCCGGTATGCAAAGCACACAAAAATCTTAAGCAGCGCCCACGTGCACAACATGTGAGCGCCGACGCCCAGTAGAATTAAATTCTACTCTCGGTTAAACAGAGCCATTGGATCAAAGATCCAACGGAGATGATAAATCATCAGGATGCTGAATTAAATTCTGTTTAGAGAAAATATTTCTCAAATCTTTCTAAATAAGAAAGATTGCCCTCTCTAAAACAGCGCACCGTTGGATTAAAAATCCAATGGTGATTAAAGAATCACCAATTTACAGAATAAATTCTGTATGGGTAAATATTTCCCTAATTTTGTTGAAAACAAGAAAATGCTTTCTGTAAAACAGAAGTCCTTAGATCAAAGATCCAACGGTGGGTAAAATCCCCAAATCATTTGCGATATCTTAATGAGAGATTTCCTCGGAGCTAATCAGCAAACTGCCCCTACTATATAAAGGACCCAAGACTTCAAGTCTAAGGGAGAGCAACCCCCCCATAAGCTAAAAAAGGGAGAATGCTTCGAAAGAACAGAGAATTAAATTCTCGAGGAAGAAGAACTCTCTTCTTGGAAATTTTAGGTAAATAAAAGTAGATAAAGATCCTGTGAATCATTCAAAAAAAAGAACTCAGTACCCAGCGCCCCACGTGTTCCTCATATAGGAACTACTAGAGTGCCTAGCACTCATTGAGTGGCGCTCAGCGCCTAGTGCCCTACGTGCCCCTCACGTGGGTGCCACAGAATAATAAGATCTCAGGGAGTGGCGCCCAGCGCCCACATGTGCCTCTCATATGGGCGCTACAAAAGAACTCAGTGGGTGACGCTCAGCACCCAGCTCCCCACGTGCCTCTCACGTGGGCGCTAAAAAAGAACTCGGAAGTTCTTAGTGCTCGGTAAGCGGCTCCCACCGCACAGCGCCTCACGTGACCCTCACATGGGCGCCATAGAATAAAAGTGCTTAGCACTCAATGAGCTGCGCCCACGGCCCAGCTCCTCACGTGACCCTCACGTGGGCGTTATAGAATGGAAGAGTGCTTGGCACTCACTAGACAGCGCCTAGCACCTAGCTCCTTACGTGCTTCACACGTGGGCGCCATAAAGAGTGTTTTCCACTCCATATAAAGACAAAAGGGGTAAAGTGTTTAACACTTATCGGGCAATTCCCATGACTGAAAACCCTACATGATTATATGTGAGCGTCAGAACTTACATAAGTGCACAACACTTTTTGCACAAAAAAAGGGGGACTGAGCCCAAACAAGTGCTTAGCACTCTTTTTCAAATAAAAAGAAAACTGAGTGGACCAAGCCCAGATTGGTTGGGTCCCTTGAGAGTAGAAACTCCCTAATTCAGATCAACCGAGCCCATGTGCTCACTACTTCCCAAACCGATCTTAGTCCCAAATACGACTATCGATCCTCCAACTGATGATATCCCATAACGATATTTGTCCCACATTCCTCTGAGGAAATCTTAGTCTCAAAATACAACTAATGATTCCTGGGTTTACCATTAATCCCTTTTCCTTCAAACACGGGAATTGGTTCAAGGGTACATCTCTCTACACCTCTGATACATGTCGTTGTAATTCCTCAACGTCTTTAGAGAGGTGGCGAGTCCCGACAACCAACTGCTTTTTGGTGCACTTCCCAAACTGACATGCACATCCCAAATCAAATCACATCGCAGACTGGATGCATCCCATATCATCGTTGCTCATCCCGTCACGTAACGAATACACGTGCACGCAAGATGAACAATGGACCAAGACGTCCCTAAATTAACAACGGACCGAAACGTCCTCAAACTAACAGTTTCCTCCAAAATCGCAAGAACGGACTGAAACGTCTTTAAACTAACCGTTGCCTCCAAAATGGCAACCACGGACCATAACGTCCTTAAACTAAAATCTCACCCCCAAATGGTGATCAACGGACCGAGACGTCCTTAAACTAAAATCTCATCTCCAAAATAGTGATCAATGGACTGAGACATGCTTAAACTAAAACCTCACCTCCAAAATAGTGATCAACAGACTGTAACAACCCTAACTTTCTGTACAGTTTTTCAAAAAATATAGAAAGGGGTAATTTTGCCTGAGCACAAGTTATAAATTTGTTTTGCTTTTTAATAGCAAGAAGGAGCTTGTAGCTCATTGGTAAGACCTTGCACTGCTGACAAAGCACCAGAGTTCAAATCCCATTAGCCACATTATTTTTATTATTGTTTTATTTTAAATTTTTAGAAGTCCAAGAGCCTACACGTGCATAACTCGTAAAAACAGCACTACACATGTAAAACAAACCGACCCAGGGGCTACACCAAGTGACGAGGGACACGTGGCAGCGAACCCAGGCCCGACTTGGGCTGGCGACTCGGCCGACTTGGCCCGCCGCCGCTGGCCGGACTCGACCGGATCGCCGATCCTCCAACACAAAAGTTGTGTCTCTTGGTCTTCTTAACACCCCTGTATAGTTTAAATTTCCTGCACATGAACAAAACACTTTAAAATCCCATTAAACCATATTTTTAATACAACTTAATACATTTTTTCTTTACACCCTTTCACCTACCCTAAACCCTAGCTTTACCCTATAAATACCACCCTAAACACCCCCCTCACTCACAATTCTGTCCAAACTCTAAAGAAATCTCTCTAGAATCTTTGTGTACAAGTGGAGTTAGCGAAGGGCGAAAATCCGGTGATCTTCCGACGACGACCCTAGGAGCTCCCGGCGAAGAAACGACGTACCGACGCCTCCTACCGTCTCCTCTCCCTCTTCTCTTGATTCTAAACCCGTAAGTCCCTCCTCCCTATTCTATTCTCTATTCTTAAAACTTCTTTTAATAAAACCCGACGGAAGCGGAGTTAAATCCGACTTTCGATCCGGTTTTCTTTATAAAATTCAGTTTTCCTTAACACAACCATGTTAAACTCTTACATCTTGACTATTAATCATTAAAAAACATGTTAAACAAGTTTCATAGCAAAATATTTCATTTTGTAACTTTTACCGCTCTTTTTCACTAAAATACCATGTAGTTTAGTTTCGATTTTAAAACATCATTAATCTTACTATAACTTTAATTAGATCACGAGGTAATGACCTACCTCCTCACAACACTCATATGCAATATAGCACAATACCTTTCGGGAACATAGAATACGGGAAAACGAAACTTTACATATAAATACCATTTACTATTAAAACATTTTTACAAGAATATGTATTTTACACAAATCTTTGCAAAGCGCCGCTACAACCCATTTGGGGAATCCGTTCGGGATGGTGCAGATTATCGCACATTCTCGGGCTTAGTAGTGCGAGATGCAGACCTCCGCAAGGAGCATTCGGTCTCGAGAGATTTAAAATAGAAATATCTTAAGAAAATGAGATTTCTAGAAAATAATAAATTAAAATTATTTTTTAAATATATATATATATATATGTATGTATGTATGTATCATCAAAATATCTATTTTTGATATATTATAAATATTCCAACTTTTCTAAATCAAAAGAATCACTTTATATGAAAATACCATGAATTTCCATAAAAGTCCAATACTTTACAATTAAATACCCTATATTATGAAAAATAGGTTTTATTCACTAGAAATGTCACAATAATAAAATATACATCAAGGAAAACTCAAAAGACTATAATAAAATACTTGAGGTGTATTTTGTAAATTATACAAAATTATTTTTATATAAAACCCCCTCAAGTTTTATAAATTACCCTAAGGATCCTACTAAATATAGGTTTAAGCAGGACCAATCTCTTGAGCCTCAGGGAGTCGGAGAAGTGGATGCTTACCTATTTAAGGTAGACAACTTAACAAACGGTGTTATCAACACGGTAATCGTCTTTGAAAAAGACACAAATCCTGCCGCCCATGTGCAGCGGTTACCGATAACACCAAAACCTAATTCAGGATTCAATTTCTTTTCTATTTGTTCTGACTCAGACCGAGTCTCATTATAATAATCTGACTTGAATGAGATTCAAGTGTATATATAACAATTCAACATGAATCCATATAATCAATCTGTTTAAACTATTCCATCCGTATTGACCGAACCGAACCATAGATATACTTCCATTTACATGATTCTCCAGTTAAATTTACATGATTCTCCAGTTACATCCATTTACTGATATCATGGTTGTTCCCTGATAAAATATCAGGAAATACCTCAATGGGGTATCACGTGCTCACACGTGACCAAGGGTCACGTGTTGACACGTGATCTCTTCCTGTGATCTCTGCTTTATAGAATTAAATTCTAGTCAAATTAAAAATAACAAATCAGCCAGGAAATACCCCAACGGGGTATCACGTGCTCACACGTGACCAAGGGTCACGTGTTGACACGTGATAGGTTCCTGTGATATCTGCTTTATAGAATTAAATTCTAGTCAAACAAAAATATAATAAGATACTAAGGAAAAACCCCAATGGGGCATCACGTGCTCACACGTGACCAAAGGTCACGTGCTGACACGTGATGATTCCTTAGCTCAATTAAAAGGCAGAATTAAAATTCTGAATAAAATGTTTAATCAAGGGGGGGTCATGTGCCAACACGTGACAAGTTCCTAAACTCTTTAATCGATAGAATTAAATTCTATTTTAATGATCAAACATTGAGATCACGTGCCAACACGTGATGGGTTTTTAATCCTTCTGAACTAATAGAATTAAATTCTAATTAAGTGGGAATCCAGAACCTTAACTGGAAAAAGATCTCTATAAATCTTTCCAAACAAGAAGATGGTGCTCTGTGAAATAGACCACCGTTGGATTAAAAATCCAATGGTGATTAAAAATCACCAATTTATGAAAAGATTTTATACAAGGAAAGATTTCCCTAAAATTCACCAAGAATAACAGATAGAATATCTTTTGGATTAAAAATCCAATGGTGAATAAAATTCACTGAGTGATCTAAAAAGATCATGTTGGTTACAAAAACAACCAAAATCTTTCAATGAAAGATTCACTAAACAAATTGATTCTTTTCTTTCTCCTATAAATAGGAGCCAAGAGCAGAAGAGAAGGGATCTTGGAATTTTGATTTTCTGGAAAGAAAAACAACAGCAGAGAGAAAAGAGAGGAGAATTTAATTCTCAAGAAAAGAAACCCTAGGTGAGAAAGGGGAAGGAGATCTAAGCTCCATAAAAAAAAAGAGAATTTAATTCTCAAGAAAAGAAACCCTAAGTGAGAAAGAGGAAGGAGATCTAAGCTCCAAAAAAAAAAGAGAATTTAATTCTCAATCTAAGAGTTTAACTCTTCTGCAAAAGAACTTAGTTCTTCCTCTGGTTGAAGATCTGCAGAAGCAAATCTCCCCACAAGTTGAGAATTTAATTCTCATCGGGGTGATTCTGCCATGCAGATCCAAAACTTAGAGGGAGAATTGAGTTTAGAGAATTTAATTCTCCCAAATTCACAGGAATTTAATTTCTCCAAATAAAACTAGGGTTTAACCCTATATGAGAATTTAATTTTCCCAAATTCATAAGAATTTAATTACTCCAAAACAGAACTAGGGTTTGACGCTATATGAGAATTTAATTCTTCCACATACACAGGAATTTAATTCCTCTAAAAAAATAATTAGGGTTTAACCCTATAGAGAATTTAATTCTTAAAACAAAGAGACTTGAAAGCTCTCCATGCACGTAAAGAACTTGATCACGTGGTAACACGTGACCCCCATTCTCAATGAGCAGAAAAGAAAAAACAGAACTTGGTCACGTGGTGACACGTGACCCCTATCCTCAATGATCAGAAAAGAAAGAATAAAACTAGGTCACGTGCCCCCACGTGACCCCTAAAAAGATCCCCCAAAATGAGAAAGAAAAAAGTTTGGAGGCAATGCCTCACGTGCTCCCACATGACTTCCAAAACAAAGGGAACAAAAGCAAAGGCAGTACTGACTTTGGGCGCTCTCACATGTCTTCACGTGACCCCTAATAAATGCTTTAATAATCAATGCACGGGTACCAATCATGTGCCCACACGTGATGGCCTGAAGACCAAAAGTGTTTAACACTTATCTGAATATTCTGAGAACAAAATAAAGGAGGTCTGGCCCCACCTTTGGGTACCCCCACGTGCCTCCACGTGACCCCTTCCTTTCTAGTGTTTAACACTATTTTGAGTATTTTGTCTCCAGTGTTTAACACTGTTTTAAATACATCACGTGAGGACACGTGACCACCAGATGTCCTCTAATGTTCAACACTATTTTAAAACCAGCTTAGCCCAAATTGGCTAAGTTTTCCAGAGGCAAAATCTCCCCTTCAAATGGACTTTAAAATCCAGAGCTACAATGTTTAATGCTCAACCAAAGACAAAAATGTTATCAGCGCCCTCAAACTCTTGTTTAGCATTGCTAAATAATGAGGGGCTGAACCCAGACAAATGTTTAATAGTCCAACAAAGGGCCAGCATTTCAAACTTAATTGGACTTAGCCCAAATTGGCCATAAGTCCTCAATTCAGATTTAACTGAGCCAATGTGCTCACAATCTAATTAATTGATCTAAGTTCCAAATTGGACTATAAATCTCCCAATCAATTTTGGTTCAAGGGTACATCTCTGAACTCTTTGGATATTTGTCGTTGTAATCCTTCAACGTCTTCAGAGAGGTGACGGGTCCCGACAACCACACATTTCATAGACTATGACGTCTTTAAACTGGACTGTGGGGTCCTTAAACTCATGGACCATGAAGTCCTTAATCTCGGACTGTGGGGTCCCTTTAAACCCATGGACTATGATGTCCTTAACCTTGGACCGAGATGTCCTTAAACCAACATTGGACCACCATGTTTTTAAACTGGTAATGGACCGCAAAGTCCCTAAACTAAACAACAAAGCCCGAATGCACTCTTGTCGGATCTAAATGATCCCGTTAAGTTGATCTTAGTCTAAAAATTAGACCAACGTATCCTTAACAAACGTTTAAGTTGATTTTAGTCTCAAATGAGACTAACGTATCCTTAAAACCAAACCAAAACCCAAATCTAAGAAAATACGGATTTGGACTAATCCACACCCTACGGGCAACGACATAAATTAGTCTCCGTATACAATCCACGAGCAACCAAAAATAAAACAAACACTCACGACACGAAGTGACTATCTGGAGAAGGAGAAAGTTGTTACCGCGATGCGGTAGCGTAATTAACTGCAGGGGCTTGCGCCTGCAGGGAAGAGCGTCCCCACAATAAAAAAAACCCTCAAATGAGGGGGAATCTGATGAAGTCTGTTACATCGGCCGCATCCGTTTAAACCTTCGATATACGGTGCCATAAATCAACTTGGCATCTTCGGAGAGGTGGACGGATAGCACCAATTAGCATCTGCCCCGAAATTCAGGCGAGACGTTTATCGCGTCTCCGGTTTTCGGCGGACATAAACTGGCTATATCGCCGGACGTTAAGCCAGTCAAACAGACGCCAAGAAGAATGCGGCTCGAACTCGAGATGAGTATCAATGCCGAAGTCAAGAAACTAACTGACTCCGTCTTCATCCAAGAAATTCAGTATCCCGACAGGATTTCAAATATTGTTCTAGTGATGAAGAAAAATTTGACGGTGCGCATCTGCGTAGACTTTTGGGGCCTCAACAAAGCCTGTCCGAAGGATGACCTCCCAGTACCTGTTACCGAGCTGATGATCGATAACACGTCCATTTATGATGTCTTCTCCTTCATGGATGGATCTTCATGCTACAATCAAATAAAAATGCATCCTGAAGACCAAAAGCACACCGCTTTCTGGACTCCGCTAGGCATATTCTACTATAAGGTGATGCCCTTCGGTTTGAAGAACGCAGGCGCTACCTACCAGAGGGCCATGACGAAGATCTTCGATGACCTCATACATGAGATTGTCGAATGCTATATTGACGACCTTGTGGTGAAAAGCAAATCGTACGAGGAGTACTGGGAACATATGAAAATAGTGTTCCGGCGTCTTCAGAAATACAATCTAAAGATGAATCCTCTAAAATGCACGTTTGGAGTCTCTTCAGGCAAATTCCTAGGACTCATCATACGATAGCGAGATATCAAAATAGACCCTGTTTCCACCGATCAGAGAGCAAAAGCTCTATTCAAAATTTGAAATTTGAACTGAGGCAGCGCCTCATGAGGCCGCTCGCGCCAAGTGCTCCAGCGCTAAGAGTCAAAGACTCTGAGACAGCGCCTTACGTGCAAAGCACAAAGGCGCTAGCGTCAAGCGCTAAGAGTCAAAAACTCTGAGGCAGCGCCTCATGTGCAAAGCACGGGGGCGCTCGTGCCAGCGCTAAGAGTCAAAGACTCTAAGGCAGCGCCTCACGTGCAAAGCATGAGAGCGCTAGCGCCAAAAGCGCCAAGTGCTAAGAGTCAAAATCTATGAGGCAGCGCCTCACGTGCAAAGCATGAGAGCGCTAGCGCCAAGAGTCAAAGATTCTGAGGCAGCGCCTCACGTGCAAAGCATAAGAGCGCCGGCGCTAGAACTAAATGTTCTCCACCCTTGGATCAAAGATCCAACAAAGACGACTAAAAATCATCAAATTACCAGAATAAAATTCTGTTGAGGAAATACTCCTCAAATCTTTCCAAACAAGAAAGACCGTGCTCTGTAAATCAGAGCACCGTTGGATCAAAAATCCAATGGTGATTAAACATCACCAAGATACAGAAGAAGTTCTGTATGGGAAAATATTTTCCTAATCTTGCTAAAAACAAGAAAGATGTCTTCTGTAAAACAGAAGCCCTTGGATCAAAAATCCAATAGTGGGATAAATTCCCAAATCAATTAGAGATCTCTCAATGAGAGATTTCCTTAACTGATTCAACAAATCGGCATCCCCTATATAAAGGACCCAAGACTTCAAGTCTTCAACAGAAGAACCCCCCATAAGTTTCAAGTTCTCAGAAAAGAAAAAGAGAAGAGCAAACTCTAAGAAGAAGAACCTTCTTCAAGATAAAAAAAAAGAGAGATTATAACATCTCCTCCATATTTAAGAGTTTAACTCTCATATTATAAGAACTTAGTTCTTTTTATAGATCATAAATCTACAAGACAAAGTCTTTCACAAAAAAATAGAAGAGATCATAGAATCTCCTCATAAAAGAAGAACTTATTTCTTAGATCCACAAGACAAAATCTCTTATAAATGAGAACTTAATTCTCAAATCACAGAATTGATCAGAACTGCCAAAGAAGTGCTTTAGCGCTCCAAGTCTGGTGCTCAGTGCCAAGCGCTCCACGTGCTCCTCACGTGGGCGCTATTTTATAATAAGCTCTTTAGCGCTCCAAGTCTAGTGCCCAGCGCCAAGCGCTCCATGTGCTACTCACGTGGGCGCTATTTTATAATAAGCGCTTTAGCGCTCCAAGTCTGGTGCTCAGCGCCAAGCGCTCCACGTGCTTCTCACGTGGGCGCTATTTTATAATAAGCGCTTTAGTGCTCCAAGTCTGGCGCTCAGCGCCAAGCGCTCCACGTGCTCCTCACGTGGGCGCCATTTTATAAGAAGCGCCGTGGCGCACCCAGTATGGCGCTCAGCGCCAAACGCTCCACGTGCTCCTCACGTGGGCGCTATTTCATAAGAAGCGTCTCAGCGCTCCAAGTTTGGCGGTCAGCGCCAGGCGCTCTACGTTCTCCTCACGTGGACGCTAAGGAATTACAAAGTGCTCTGTAAATAAATCCCCAGCGCCATAAAAAGAGTGTTCAACACTCAATAAAAAACAAAAAGAAAGTGAGTGTCAATTGTCACATAAATGTCTGGCATTATGTGCATAGAGAAAGGACTGTGTCCTAGCAAGTGTTTAACACTTTATAAAAAAGGGGAAATGACAAAGACTAAGTGAGCAGAGCCCAAGGTTGGCCAAACCCCAAAATCAACCGAGCCCATAGGTCTTCTCCTAAATTGTTCTTAGTCCCAAACTTGACTACAGATCTTCCAAACAACATTGGTTCAAGGGTACATCTCTTCACGCCTCTAATACATGTCGTTGTAATTCTTCAACGTCTTCAGAGAAGTGGCGGGTCCCGACAACCAGAAACTCCATAGACTATGATGTCTTTAAACTCCACGGACTACGAGGTCTTTAAACTCATGGACTATGATGTCCTTAGACCCAATAGACCGCAACGTCCCTAAACTAAACTTTATAGACTATGATGTCTTTAAACTCCATGGACTATGAGGTCCCTAAACTCATGGACTATGATGTCCTTAAACCCAATGGACCATAACGTCCCTAAACTAAGCTCTATAGACCATGATGTCTTTAAACTATGGACTATGAGGTCTTTAAATTCATGGACTATGATGTCCTTAAACCCAATGGACCGCAATGTCCCTATAAACTAAATAAAATCCTGTTGAGTAGATCTTAGTCTAAAATTAGACTAACGTATCCTCAATAAACGTTTGAGTTGATCTTAGTCTAAAACCAGACCAACGATCCTTAAACCAACCCAAATCCAAATCTAAGAAAATATGGATTTGGACTAATTCACGCCCTATGGGCGACAACATAAATTAGTCTATGTATACAATCCACGGGCAACCAAAAATAAAACAAACACACACGACACGAAGTGACCATCTAGAGAAGGAGAAAGTGGTTACCGCTATGCGGTAGCGTAATTAACTGCAGGGGCTTGCGCCTGCAGGGAAGAGCGTCCCCACAATAAAAAACCCTCGTAAACGAGGGGGATCTGATGAAGTCTGCTACAACGGCCACATCTGTCTAAACCTCCGAGACACGGTGCCATAAATCAACTTAGCATCTTCGGAAAGGTGGACAGATAAAACCCAATAGCATCTTCCCCCAAAATTCAGGCAAGACGAGCTACGTAGTTCCGCCTCTGTTTTTGGCGGCGAACAAATTCTGGCACGCCCGGTGGGACCTTTTCCTCTTTCCACTCCACACTTCGTGTGTCATGTTCGCGAACGAATCGCGGTTTAATATGGTTACCCCTGGATTCGAGGTACTAAGATTTGGTGCCTTACTCCGTCAAGAGAAAAGAAGAGCAATGGCCTCTAGCTGCACTAACTGCAACAACAACCCCCACTCCGTCCTCGCTGGAGGAGTGACTTATGGGTCCCAAGCGGCCTCCATTTTCGCAATGCCGGTGGAACATGTGACACAAGCCACCACTGGGTTGTTTTTCGGGACCATGCTCCCGCCAATGAGCTTCAACGCTCCGGTGCTGTCACAACAAACTCCAAAGAAGTCGGTCTTTGATCGGTTTGCAACTACCACGACCCTTCTCAACGGGCTGTCCAATTCCAAGTCTACTGCATCAGTCTTTGACAGGCTGAGCCTGAGCTCCAATGGGCCCGTAAAAACGCCTGCAGTATTTGAAGGAGTTATCCCGAAGCGGATAGCCATTACAACTCCGACAGACGAAGTCGTCAAAAAGGCTTCTCCTGCTAAGTGATTGGTCTTCGCAAGATTAACTATTCCTTCTCAGCGGACGTCTGTCTTCAATAGGCTGGCAATAACAGCAACCCTTCACCAGAACAGGGGCATGATGAAACCACCCCGGTGACTGAGACAATATTGTCTGCAAGACATGCTCGACGTCGCCACTGGCGCCGAGTGAGTAAAGTTGGGGCAGTTCCCGTTCCGGGCTTACCCCACCAGCTCCAACGGTGGAAGTTGATGCTGCTGTTACAACTTGGAACAACTTTGAGCCGCTCAGGAGGGTGCGCCAGAACTCTCCAACCGCCGTGTTTAAAAAGTCTCCTCTACCCGCTGAAAATGTTGCTAAAGCGAAACTAGTGCAGCCCCATCAGCGGCTGTCCTCCAAATTTCACAGGGTCTGGCGAAGAGTCCAGGATTCTGTAGTTGACCAAAACTACTCCTGCCGACAGAAGAAAATGAAAGTTCGGCAACAGGAGGACCATCCTGCCACTATGCCACGGAATGTATCGTCTGCACGGGTGCCTATTTCATCCCCCTCTACTGCGATCGCCCATAAACGGAGAAAGTCGGATAAGATCCCCGTGTCTGTGACAAATCTCAAGGGCACTGAACCTAAATGCCCCAAATCTGGGGGCATGATGGTGCACACCATTTATATGGCTTCTGGAAGAGAAGATAGTCGTACCTCTACGGGTCATTGACCACTCACTCGATCTGTGACAAAGTCTCAGGAGCTACAACAGCAAAAGCTCCAGGAGATGCTGACAAAAATGGCCGCACTCACTGGGCCAAAAGAAAGCCCGGAGACATCGTCGGAGCAGCGCCAGGAAGAGGAAACCGATGTTGAATTCCTCCGAAGAATGCTCGAGAAGAAAGATAAAGAGGCCGCAGAACAAGCGGCCAACGTAAAACAAATGGCGTTCTTATTCCAAGACATGGTCGGGATGATGATACAACCGGATCCTCCAGCTGAAGACCCTCCAATAATCCTTGAAGACGACAGATGGGATACATCAAACTCTCTTCCGGCTCTATCAGCAGCTAAGGAAGAGACCATCTGCAAAGCCGCCCTTGACGACTATATAGCTCAACAGATACGAGCTCATCAGGTGAAGCGGCCGGCCAAATCGTCAAGACTGGACGACCCTATCTGGGTTGGTACGATCAAATAAAGTACCCGCCAGGATATACGATCCCTAAATTCCATGTGTATAAGGGGACGGGTAATCCACACCAGCACGTTGCTCAATTCAGGGCTCTATGCGGTAATACTGGAGGTGACGACAAACTGCTGCTTCGCCATTTTGTTGGCAGCTTGTCGGAGACAGCATTCGAATGGTACTCCGAACTCCCGAATGACTCTGTCAAGACTTTTGCAAAAATGGAGCTACTGTTTACACAAAGATTCGGAAGTGCCAGCGAGGGCACCCCGATCACCGCCCTAATTAACGCTAGAGTGAAGTCGGGAGAAACCTGGGTTCAATACGCCATTCGGTGGCGGAACCTGTGGTCAAAGTGTGAACAACGCATAGAGGAAGCTCCAGCTGTGGGCATGTTCATAGGGAACCTCGATCCACAGGCGACCATATCTCAGTTTATGATGTTCTTCAAGCCGACCACTTTCCAAGCCTTGATTGACAAGCTGGCCCAAATGGACTAAATGGGCCATAAGCCGTCCTCTTCGAAAACTGATTTTCGGAATGAAAAGGGGAAGGGAAAGCGACCTTCGTCGCCAATGCTCAACAACGACCGAGTGACCCAAGACCGGTTGTTCGCCAAAGAAACAAGCAGTGGTCCCTCGATGAGAAGTTAAGACGTCCTTACTCATTCTCTCGGGATAAAACAAGGAGACCGTTCGAAGTGGCAGTGCGCAACGGGCTCATCACTCTGCCAGAGCCGAGACACTGTAACAACCCTAAAATTCTTATACAAGTTTTTACAAAAAAATTTCAAAAATCCATAAAGGGGTATTTATTGCCTGAGCACAAGATATAAGTAATTATTTTGCTTTTTAATTTCAAATTAAAAGAATATAACAACTCCATTTTTAGTGTACAAAAATTTGCTTTAAAATTAATGTATACTTGGGGTATTTACATTTTCTGTGACTACTTTAAGTAATTAAATAGCTCCATAATTACAAGAAGGAGCTTGTAGCTCATTGGTAATACCTTGCACTGCTGAACCAAGCCATAAGAGTTCAAATCCCATACCCCACATTATTTTTAATATTGATTTTTTTAAAACCTTTAGAATACCAAGGGTTTACATGTGCATATCTCACAAAAACCCCACTACACCCAAAAATATAACATTGCCAGAGGTTAAATGAACCGTCGGGGGGGATCTCGGCCGCCTGACTCGGCCGGGAATCGGCTAACTCGGCCTCGACTCGGCCGACTCATTCCTCCGACCGAGTCACGGCCGAGTCACCCCCGAGTCGGCCGATTCCGACGACAGCCCCAACATGAAAGTTGCGTCTTTTCATATTCCCTATGCACCTGTAAAATTTTAGCCTCAGACCATTTCTAAAACTCTTTAAAAACCCCAATTACACCACTTTTAATACATTTTATCACATTTTTCATTTTAACCTTTCATTTACCCTAACCCTATAAATACCACCCATACCCTCTACCCTCTCACCACTAACTCTAAGCCAACTCTTTAAAAATTTCCAAGAATCTTGTGCACTTTGAAAACGAGCTCGAAGCGAAACTCCGACGAATTCACGGTAGAACTTCCGGCGATCGTTCTAAGAACTCCCGGCGACAACGCAACACATCGGTGATTCCACTACTTCCCTCTCACCCTCTTGTGTGTCCTAAAACCGTAAGTCATATTTTCTATCTATCTCTTCTATCTAAAAAGTATGGATTTACAAAACCCGACGGAATCGGAACAAATCTGATTTCCGATTCGGTTTCTTCATAAAACCCCACTTCTCGTTAATACAATTATGCTTAAACTCTCTCATGTTGACTATTAAACACTAATCAATCAAATTGATCAAGTTTCATTTCATAAAATGATGGCTATTTCACTTTATCGATGATGGCTATTTCACTTTATCGTATTTTTCATTTAAATACCATATTGTTTCAATTATACATTTAACTTCATTAAACTTACTATACTTTAAGTAGATCACGAGGTAACGACCTACCTCCTCACACACTCATATGCAACATAACACGATACCATCGAAAACATAGAATACGGGAAAACAAACATTTTCATTTAAATACCCTTTACTTAATAAAACCATTTCTAAAAGATTTAGTATTGATACACTTTTTAAATAAATACCACTTATTATGAAAATAGGATAAAATTGTGGACATCAGTCGTTTATCTAAACCTGACTTTGTGGTGTCTATGCTAGACAAGTGAGAAAGGTAATTTTAAAAGGACCGTCTAACGGTGATTCGTGAGCGGATCCCTCCTTTCTTCACTTGTACTTACCTGGCCACAATTGGCGGTGAAGAGGCGATTTGAGATATCTCACAACTTGTCGTTTTGGACCAGTTAGGAATAGTCTAGTTGACTTAGGAGACCTTAGAACATAGAATACGGAAAATTGTCATCTTTACAAATAAATACCATTTACTTAATAAAACCGTTTTCTAAAGGATTTAGTATTTATACAAATCTTTGTAAAGCGCAGTTACAACCCATTTTGGGGAACCCGTTCGGGATGGTGCATATTATCGCACATCGTCGGGCTTAGTAGTGCGAGATTCAGACCTCCGCAAGGAGCATTCGGTCTCGAAATATTTAAAATACGACATCTTAAGAAAATGAGATTTTTATAATATAAAAAATATATTAAAATTATTTTTGTATAAATATATATATATTTATTATTAAAATATCTATTTTGTTATGATATAAATATTCCACCTTTTTTTCTAAAAATCACAAGAATCAATTTTACACTAAAATACCATGAATTCCATACAAATCAATATTACAAATAAATACCTTTATTTCTGAAATTAGGATATTTCCACTAGAAATATCACAATATAAAATCTACATTCATTACAACTCTAAACACGAATAATAAATACTTAGGGTGTATTTTGAAAAGTATATAAAAGTATTTTTTATATAAAACCCCCTCAAGTTCTATAAATTACCCTAAGGACCCTAGTAAACATAGGTTTAAGCGAAACCAATCTCTTGAGCCTCAGGGAGACGGAGAAGTGGGTGCTTGCCTATCTAAGGTAGAAAAATTAATAAAAACAATCAGGACTTCAATTTACTTTGCTAATTGTTTGACTCAGTTTGAGTCTCAGTATAATCTGACTTGAATATGATTCAAGTATAATCTACAATCTACAATCTTCAATATTACAATTCAATATGAATCCATGAATCCAATTATCAATCTATACAACTTGACTAAACCGAACCATGGATATACATTCAATTTACATGGTTCTCCAATTATTCCATTTACATGATTCTACAGTTACATCGTTACTGATATCATGGTTTTGGTCAGTCAATCAATTATACCATCAATACAATTTACAAGACAAACAATACAAACAAAACACTACGGGGTTTAAGGGGTAGATTGGTACGGAAAGTGTTAAAAGTGGCACGAGACGGTAAGATTAAGACACCTAACCTATATTACTTTGCTGTTGTATCGTGGCCCAACGGTTTCTTGAGTTTCTGATACCTTAGTCTCCGGGGCAAGTGAGACTCCTCTCGTATACACTGGCATCCTTCCGTACCAAGCTACAAATAACAACGTTAACACAACATTACAACAATATAACACAACTTTAAAAGATACCTTCTTATTTTGTCTATTCTACTTTCCTCTTATCTTTGGGACTTACCGAGCGACCTGTTCGCTGACGACATTCTATTTCTTTCTTCTTTGAATGTCGTCAGGTGATTTGGACCCTTCAGAGATCGAGCCAACTGCAGAAGACTTGGACCAGTACAGCGAAGACCCTGAGCTCTAGACATTGTACATTTTCTATTCAGTACCTTTAATTTCCTGTCATGTCATTGTTTAGGCATTGCTTTTATTTCATTTGTATTTCCTTTTCATGTATTGTACAAAAGAATGTTAATAAATAAATTTGCTGTTTTTATTATACCTTGTCTCTTGTGTATATTTTCTTTTATATTGCTTAGCTACGCTTAGCGTATTTGCTTCTGAATAAATACGTAGCGGACCAGTCGTGTCCCCTTCACCGTATACCGGGAAGCGGGGCGTGGCAGGTTTTGTTGGTGGCCCATGCAGGTCAGAGCTGTATGAAACCCTATTATGCAGTTCTGTTCTGCGTGAACAAACCTAAGCAATATAACACAAGAACCAGCAACTAAAACATTCTTTACAATTCATGTTCCTTGAATCTTATAATTTCATATTCCTTGAATCTTATCATTTTATATACTTTGAATCTGTCCGAACCTAAATTTTTCATTCAAGGTTATGGATTCACCAAACAATACCAGCACCAATGTCAACAACACACCTCCACCACTACCTCTCACACCTGCTGTTCCTGCGCCACTCAACGAGCAAACGGTTGTGCTTGAGGCAATCCGCAGCCTCCTAGAGGGACAACAACAGCACTTGAACCGTTCCGAGGCTGAAGCACCGGCGGTGAAGCAATTCAGAGCTTTACATCCCAAACAGTTCTCAGGAAATGGGAGTCCACTGGAAGCCGAGGAATGGGCTCAAAGTATCGAGGATGATCTGGCAGCAGCACAAGTGCCAGAAATAGCTTGGGTCCAAGTTGCGAAGCTGCAACTCACGGACAATGCACGGAACTGGTGGAAGGTAGAAGAAATCCGTCTTGATCAGCTCATTGAATGGAAGACTTTTCGCGATAAGTTCGATGCGAAGTACTTCCCTGTGACTGCCAGGTTTGCCATGGAACAGCAATTCATTCATCTACAACAAGATTCGATGTGGGACAAGTCAGTAGATGAGTATGACGCTGAATTCACCATGCTAAGTCGGTAAGATATGTCACAATAGTTCAATTTTTAAATATCACATACTACACAGCTAACACAATCCTTAAACAGATTCGCGGCACACTTGATACTGACGGATGATATCAGAGCCCGTCGCTTTCAACAAGGTTTGGACACGGAAATTCAGGCTGCACTAGCCACAGGGAAATTTCTGACTCATGAAGATGTTTTGGAAGCTGCCCGCAGTTATGAGGCAGTAATAAAGATGAGGGGCAGACCTCAATCTGCAGGTTTGAAACACCCTGCCACTCAAATGGCAGGAGGAGCCTCTTCCAGGCCAACGTTCGAACCCAGGAGAACTGAAGAACCCAATAACTAGCCAAGACCACATTTCTGTTTCCATTGCAAGAGAGATGGACATTTGATAAAGGACTGTAGGCGCGCAAAAGGCCTGTGCCTAGTTTGTGGCGTGTCCAATCATACAATTGAGACCTGTCCATATAGATACAACTCAGCTCACACACCCACCAATTACCCGCAACGGCCAGCTATCCAGGCTCCTGCACCTCGTTATTCACTACCTGCTCCACCACCTGCACAACCTACTCGCCAATTCCAACAAGCAATGATGGACATGCATCGAGAGGAGAGAAACATGCCTCTGTAGGGTGTTTTTCGTCATCCCATTGAGATGGGAATACGCGCGCGTTTGTCAGGCGCATTACAGATTCCCCCTGCCTAGGGTAGGCCGGGGTTTATTGATTGTGGGGATCCGAATCTCCGGCAGCCGCGAACTAAGCTGCAGTTAATTACCCCTCGCATTTGGAGCGAAGGAACCTCCGATTGACGGGTTAAACTGGTCATGCGAACTCAATATGCAGTGTGCGTGTGTTGTGTTTTGAAAGGGGGTTTTGGATATATCGGGAGCCACGCAGAGTTTTTACGGGGGTCCCGCTACCTGGATAGCGGGCTGGGGGTCGAGGGGGCTAGCAGCCCTCTTGCGGGGTGCGGGGCAGCACCCCGTTAGAAATTTTTTTTCTAACAGGGACAGTGTCGTGGAGCACGTTTGTGTGCAAATATGTATACATATGTATATTTATATGTATGTACATAAAAAGAGGGGGAAAAGCGTCTTAAAGACGCGTGCGTAGCATGTGGGTGTATGGTGCCCGGGGTCACGTGGCGCACACGTGACCGTTGGACGCCTCAGCGCCTGGGGTCACGTGGCACAGACGTGACCGTTGGGCGCCTCAGCGCCCCGGGGTCACGTGGGCACACGTGACCGATGCGCGCTGAGGCGCCCGGGGTCACGTGGGCGCACGTGACCGTTTGGGCGCCCCAGCGCCCGGGGTCACGTGGGCGCACGTGACCGTTTGGGCGCCCCAGCGACCGGGGTCACGTGGGCGCACGTGACCATTTGGGCGCCTCAGCGCCCGGGGTCACGTGGGCGCACGTGACCGTTTGGACGCCTCAGCACCCCGGGGTCACGTGGCGCACACGTGACCTTTGGGCGCCTCAACGCCCGGGGTCACGTGGGCGCACGTGACCACGGGAAAACACCCGCCGGAGGGGGGCTAGCCCCTAGGTTGGGGAGTTGAACTCCCAAGGGATTTTTGGAGTTAAACTCCTGGCATAAAATTAATTTATGGAGTTAAACTCCACCAGATCTAGAAAGGAGTTAAACTCCTAGGAATCTTTGGCCCTTCTTCTGAGCCTTGGATCTGTCCAAATTTAGATTCTTGGAGATGGGTCTCCTTCTTCTTCTTGTCTTTTGGCCGGATCTTGAAGATCGAGAGATGTGAGATTTTAAAAATCTCTTCTTTTTTGAGATCTGGTGGGAGATCTGAGTTCCCCTTTATGGGTTTTGTGGTGAAAAACTATTTATTTTGAGAAAAGAAAGAGTTAAACTCTTGATTTAGTTCAAAAGAAAGAAGAAGGTTTTTGGAACCTTGGAGAAGGAGAAGGAGGCACAAACCCTAGTTTTTTTTGGGAATGAAAAAGTCTATCCTTTATTCATCATCATGTTGCCTTTTATAGGCTTACACATTTACATATAGCCCCTTAGGCTTTTCAAAATGGCTTTTTGTCTATCCCATGGCTCATGTGTCATTTGTTTTTGCACATAAGTCATGAGCTTACAAAAAATTGGCTTTATGCCCATTTTGCATACATTCATGCACAAAAATTACATAAAAATTATTTGTTACATGATTTTTGTTGTTGGCATGGAGGAGGCTGGCCGCGGGCTCGACTTGGGCATGGGCCCGCTTGACCTGAGCTTGGGCCCACCTGGCTTGGGGTTGACCTTGACTTTGACTCGGTCAACGGGGGTGTAAATTTTTACCCCAACAAAGTGCCCCCCATCAATAAATGCACACCGCATATGTGGGTCGTGTGCATGAAATTGATGGATTTTCTTTCACGTGGAGGCGACTTGCTTTGGTTCCCACTTTTTGGGATGCACTGCCCTTTTTACGACATGGACGGTCGACGCTCTGATCCGAAGCGATTTGGTAGACGTGTCCCCGGCACGGAGTGTCGCTGGTCGACGTTTCCCCGAGGCGGAGTGTCTGCTGTAGGACGTTTCCCCGAGACGGAGTGCCTGTGGTAGGACGTACCCCCGAGACGGAGTGCCTGTGGTAGGACGTATCCCCGAGACGGAGTGCCTGTGGTAGGACGTATCCCGAGACGGAGTGCCTGTGGTAGGACGTTTCCCCAAGACGGAGTGCCTGTGGTAGGACGTATCCCCGAGACGGTGTGCTTGTGGTTGGACTTTTCCCCGAGACGGAGTGCTTGTGGTAGGACGTATCCCCGAGACGGAGTGCCTGTGGTAGGACGTATCCCCGAGACGGAGTGCCTGTGGTAGGACGTTTCCCCGAGACGGAGTGCCTGTTGTAGGACGTATCCCCGAGACGGAGTGCCTGTGGTAGGACGTTTCCCCGAGACGGAGTGCCTGTGGTAGGACGTTTCCCCGAGAAGGAGTGCCTGTTGTAGGACGTATCCCCGAGACGGAGTGCCTGTGGTAGGACGTTTCCCCGATACGGAGTGACTGTTGTAGAGCGTATCCCCGATACGGAGTGCCTGTTGTATGACGTTTCCCCGATACGGAGTGCCTGTTGTAGGGCGTATCCCCGAGACGGAGTGCCTGTTGTCTGACGCAGAGGTCGATGTTGGAATTGGTTGGTTTGATTTGTTTGAGTTGAGTTGACATCAGCATCGCTGTACTGGAATATGGTACCGGGAGCGAATCATCATCTGTCTTTGAGAGGATTTGGGAATTGGGGTTTTTGTTTGGCATTTGCATTGCTGCACTGGAATAATGCCAGGAGCAACTCATCATGTGCCCCGAGAGGATTTGGATTGGGTTTGTTTGGCATCTGCATTGCTGCACTGGAATAATGCCAGGAGCAACTCATTATGTGCCCTGAGAGGATTTGGGAATTGGTGGCTTAGAAGACAGGTTTAAATTCCTATCACCTAAGGCTTTTCCATTTTGTGAGCCATAAGGGTCTCACAAAGCATTTTCTCCCTACGGGTCGTAAGGATCCCGCAGGTGTATTTTCTCCTTAGGAGTCATGGGGACTCCTAAGTATGTTGCTCCTTTGTGAGTCGTAGGGATCTCACGCGGGAATTTTCTCCTCACAAAGTCGAGAGGACTTTGCGAGTGCATTTCATTTCTTTTTTTTTTACGGGTTTGCGCCCTTTCGGGTTTTCACAAACTCGTCGGCAGTCCTGCTGTTTTTACTCACGGAGCCCTTTCGGATTTTCATCCGTGCCCGTTTTGCTTGTGGACATACCGTTCTTCTTTTTTTCTTTTTTTTGGAGAGATCGGGATTGTTTTACGCCCGTGGATTGTATACGGTTTTGCAGGATGTATGATCCAGACCGTAGGGCCGGAAAAATTTTGGGACATTGTTGGCGTCTGCATCGCTGCACTGGAATATGATTCCAAGAGCGACTCATCATTCGCCGTTGGGGATTGGGATTTGGAATTTGGTTGGCGTCTGCATCGCTGCACTGGAATATGGTACCAGGAGCGACTCATCATTCGCAACTTGGGGATTGGGATTTGGAATTTGGTTGGCGTCTGCATCGCTGCACTGGAATATGGTAACAGGAGCGACTCATCATTCGCCACTTGGGGATTGGGGAGCGATGGCTTAGAAGACAGGTTTGGATCCCTATCACCTAAGACTTTTCAATTTTATGGGCCGTGAAGGTCCCATAAAGGTATTTTCTCCCTGCGAGTCGTAAGGATCCCGCAGGTGTATGTTCTTCTTAGGAGTCGTGAGGACTCCTAAGTGTGCTTTTCCTTTGTGAGTCGTAAGGATCCCACAAAGGTTTGTTCTCCTCATTTATCGTGAGGACACATGAGTGGGTCTTCTCAATGGAGCACAATTCCGAGAGCGGAAACCAACCGCTGGACTGGTGATTGCGGTGGGGCATGGGTATGATGAGAGTTATTTGAGCCCGTGGATTGTATACGGTAGTCAATTTGGGGGCTAGCCGTAGGGCCGGGTGAGTTTTGGAAAATTGGATTTTGGTTGGCGTCTGCATCGCTGCACTGGAATATGGTACCAGGAGCGACTCATCATTCGCCGTTGTTTTTTTTTTTTTACCGCGATTGCTCTATCATTTCAGCTTTTTTTATCGCGAAGGTCGCGATTGCCCTATCATTTCGGCTATTTATTCGCGGTTGTCCCATCATTTCGGCTTTATTTTCATTTTCATTTTTACTCGCTGATTTTTATTGCGAGTTGTCCCATCATTTCGGCTTTTCTTTATTTTTCTTTTATTTACACATTTTTTATTTACAATTTTTTTTACATTCCCAGTTTAACGACTTAGAGGTCGATTATTCCCAGTTTAATGACGTGGTGGTCGACTGTTTCCAGTTTAACGACTTAGCGGTCATCTGTTTCCAGTTTAAAGACTTAGGGGTCTACTGTTCCCAGTTTAAAGACTTAGAGGTCTACTGTTTCCAGTTTAACGACTTAGAGGTCATCTGTTTCCAGTTTAAAGACTTGGAGGTCATCTGTTTCCAGTTTAACGACGTAGAGGTCATCTGTTTCCAGTTTAACGACGTAGTGGTCATATGTTTCCAGTTTAAAGACTTAGAGGTCTTCTGTTTCCAGTTTAACGACGTAGAGGTCATCTGTTTCCAGTTTAAAGACTTAGAGGTCATCTGTTTCCAGTTTAAAGACGTAGAGGTCATCTGTTTCCAGTTTAAAGACGTGGAGGTCATCTGTTTCCAGTTTAAAGACTTGGAGGTCATCTGTTTCCAGTTTAAAGACGTAGAGGTCATCTGTTTCCAGTTTAAAGACTTGGAGGTCATCTGTTTCCAGTTTAACGACTTGGAGGTCATCTGTTTCCAGTTTAACGACGTAGAGGTCATCTGTTTCCAGTTTAAAGACTTAGAGGTCTACTTTTTCCAGTTTAACGACGTAGTGGTCATCTGTCTCCAGTTTAACGACGTAGAGGTCATCTGTTTCCAGTTTAAAGACGTAGAGGTCATGTGACGAGGAGCTCAGAGAAGATACCTGATCGAGCAGTTGTCGGGGGTACCGCTGGAGCTTGCATGAGATGCCTTATTATTTTGTCGGAGTTGATGGCCTTGCCCCCAGCTGGGGCCAAGGAAAGCCGTTCAAATACCGACCTGCGTTCGAAGATGGCAATTGAAAATTGTAAACCTGCAAATAGAAACATTATTTCAGTATAGGCAATCGATATGTATATTGATTGAGTTCGCATGAACATTTAACCCGAAATATGGGAGGAAAGATGGTCCCACCGGGCGTGCCAGAACCTGTAGGGTGTTTTTCGTCACCCCATTGAGATGGGAATACGCGTGCGCTTGTCAGGCGCATTACAGATTCCCCCTGTCTAGGGTAGGCCGGGGTTTATTGATTGTGGGGATCCGAATCTCCGGCAGCCGCGAACTAAGCTGCCGTTAATTACCCCTCGCATTTGGAGCGAAGGAACCTCCGATTGACGGGTTAAACTGGTCATGCGAACTCAATATGCAGTGTGCGTGTGTTGTGTTTTGAAAGGGGGTTTTGGATATATCGGGAGCCACGAAGAGTTTTTACGGGGCTCCAGCTACCTGGATAGCGGGCTGGGGGTCAAGGGGGCTAGCAGCCCCCTTGCGGGATGCAGGGCAGCGCCCCGTTAGAAATTTTTTTTCTAACTGGGACAGTGTCGTGGAGCACGTGTGTGTGCAAATATGTATACATATGTATATTTATATGTATGTACATAAAAAGAGGGGGAAAGCGTCTTAAAGACGCGTGCGTAGCATGTGGGCGTATGGTGCCCGGGGTCATGTGGCGCACACGTGACCGTTGGACGCCTCAGCGCTTGGGGTCACGTGGCGCAGACGTGACCGTTGGGCGCCTCAGCGCCCCGGGGTCACGTGGGCACACGTGACCGATGGGCGCTGAGGCGCCCGGGGTCACGTGGGCGCACGTGACCGTTTGGGCGCCCCAGCGCCCGGGGTCACGTGGGCGCACGTGACCGTTTGGGCGCCTCAGCGCCCGGGGTCACGTGGGCGCACGTGACCGTTTGGGCGCCTCAGCGCCCCGGGGTCACGTGGCGCACACGTGACCTTTGGGTGCCTCAGCGCCCGGGGTCACGTGGGCGCACGTGACCACGGGAAAACACCCGCCGGAGGGGGGCTAGCCCCTAGGTTGGGGAGTTGAACTCCCAAGGGATTTTTGGAGTTAAACTCCTGGCAGAAAATTAATTTATGGAGTTAAACTCCAACAGATCTAGAAAGGAGTTAAACTCCTAGGAATCTTTGGCCCTTCTTCTGAGCCTTGGATCTGCCTTGGATCTGTCCAAATTTAGATTCTTGGAGATGGGTCTCCTTCTTTTTCTTGTCTTTTGGCCGGATCTTGAAGATCGAGAGATGTGAGATTTTAAAAATCTCTTCTTTTTCGAGATCTGGTGGGAGATCTGAGTTCCCCTTTGTGGGTTTTGTGGTGAAAAACTATTTATTTTGAGAAAAGAAAGAGTTAAACTCTTGATTTAGTTCAAAAGAAAGAAGAAGGTTTTTGGAACCTTGGAGAAAGAGCAGGAGGCACAAACCCTAGTTTTTTTTAGGAATGAAAAAGTCTATCCTTTATTCATCATCATGTTGCCTTTTATAGGCTTACACATTTACATATAGCCCATTGGGCTTTTCAAAATGGCTTTTTGCCTATCCCATGGCTCATGTGTCATTTGTTTTTGCACATAAGCCATGAGCTTACAAAACTTTGGCTTTATGCCCATTTTGCATACATTCATGCACAAAAATTACATAAAAATTATTTGTTACATGATTTTTGTTGTTGGCATGGAGGAGGCTGGCCGCGGGCTCGACTTGGGCATGGGCCCGCTTGACCTGAGCTTGGGCCCACCTGGCTTGGGGTTGACCTTGACTTTGACTCGGTCAACGGGGGTGTAAATTTTTACCCCAACAGCCTCAAGGACAGAATGTGCCCCCAGCTAGAAGGAATGTACCACGGCGACAGACATTCACCTTAGCTGCCATAGAACCTGAAACCGTGAACCAAGGTAACCCAAGTAACTCCCTCACAATTTTGACCAAATTTTTTTACAATTTTTAGTTCTGTCACCAAACCGTTACACTTTCCTTTTACAAATTTCGAGAATGAAATTTTTTAAGGAGGGTAGAATGTAACAACCCTAAAATTCCTATACAAGTTTTTACAAAAAAATTTCAAAAATCCATAAAGGGGTATTTATTGCCTGAGCACAAGATATAAGTAATTATTTTGCTTTTTAATTTCAAGTTAAAAGAATGTAACAACTCCATTTTTAGCGTACAAAAATTTGCTTTAAAATTAATGTATACTTGGGGTATTTACATTTTCTGTGACTACTTTAAGTAATTAAATAGCTCCATAATTACAAGAAGGAGCTTGTAGCTCATTGGTAATACCTTGCACTGTTGAACCAAGCCACCAGAATTCAAATCCCATAACCCACATTATTTTTAATATTGATTTTTTAAAAACCTTTAGAATACCAAGCGTTTACACGTGCATATCTCACAAAAACCCCCACTACACCCAAAAATGTAACATTGCCAGAGTTTATATGAACTGTTGGGGGGGATCCCGGCCGCCTGACTCGGCCGGGAATCGGCCAACTCGGCCTCGACTCGGCCGACTCCGTCCTCCGACCGAGTCACGGCCGAGTCACCCCCGAGTCGGCCGATTCCGGTGACGGCCCCAACATGAAAGTTGTGTCTTTTCATATTCCCTACGCACCTGCAAAATTTTAGCCTCAGACCATTTCCAGAGCTCTTTTAAAACCCCAATTACTCCACTTTTAATACATATTTAATATATTTTATCAAATTTTTCATTTTAACCTTTTATCTACCCTAACCCTAGCCTAACCCTATAAATACCACCCCTACCCTCTACCCTCTCACCCCTAACTCTGAGCCAACTCTCTAAAAATTTCCAAGAATCTTGTGCACTTTGAAAACGAGCTCGAGGCGAAACTCCGACGAATTCCGGCAGAACTTCCGGCGATCGTTCTAAGAACTCCCGGCGACGACGCAACACATCGGTGATTCCACTACTTCCTTCTCACCCTCTTGTGTGTCCTAAAACCATAAGTCATATTTTCTATCTATCTCTTCTATCTAAAAAGTACGGATTTACAAAACCCGACGGAATCGGAACAAATCCGATTTCTGATTAGGTTTCTTCATAAAACTCCATTTTTCGTTTATACAATTATGCTTAAACTCTCTCATGTTGACTATTAAACACTGATCAACCAAATTGATCAAGTTTCATTTCATAAAATGATGGCTATTTCACTTTATCGTATTTTTCATTTAAATACCACATTGTTTCAATTATACATTTAACTTCATTAAACTTGCTATACCTTTAAGTAGATCACGAGGTAACGACCTACCTCCTCACACACTCATATGCAACATAACACGATACCATCGAAAACATAGAATACGGGAAAACAAACATTTTCATTTAAATACCCTTTACTTAATAAAACCATTTCTAAAAGATTTAGTATTGATACACTTTTTAAATAAATACCACTTATTATGAAAATAGGATAAAATTGTGGACATCAGTCGTTTATCTAAACCTGACTTTGTGGTGTCTAGGCTAGACAAGTGAGAAAGGTAATTTTAAAAGGACCGTCTCACGGTGATTCGTGAGCGGATCCCTCCTTTCTTCACTTGTACTTACCTGGCCAAAATTGGCGGTGAAGAGGCGATTTGAGATATCTCACAACTTGTCGTTTTGGACCAGTTAGGAATAGTCTAGTTGACTTAGGAGACCCTAGAACATAGAATACGGAAAATTGACATCTTTACAAATAAATACCATTTACTTAATAAAACCGTTTTCTAAAAGATTTAGTATTTATACAAATCTTTGCAAAGCGCTGCTACAGCCCATTTTGGGGAACCCATTCGGGATAGTGCGGATTATCGCACATCCTTGGGCTTAGTAGTGCGAGATTCAGACCTCCGCAAGGAGCATTCGGTCTCGAAATATTTAAAATACGACATCTTAAGAAAATGAGATTTTTATAATATAAAAAATATATTAAAATTATTTTTGTATAAATATATGTATATTTATCATTAAAATACCTATTTTGTTATGATATAAATATTCCACCTTTTTTCTAAAAATCACAAGAATCAATTTTACACTAAAATACCATGAATTCCATACAAATCAATATTACAAATAAATACCTTTATTTCTGAAATTAGGATATTTCCACTAGAAATATCACAATATAAAATCTACATTAATTACAACTCTAAACACGAATAATAAATACTTAGGGTGTATTTTGAAAAGTATATAAAAGCATTTTTACGTAAAACATAGGTTTAAGCGGAACCAATCTCTTTAGCCTCAGGGAGCCGGAGAAGTGGGTGCTTGCCTATCTAAGGTAGAAAAATTAATAAAAACAATCAGGACTTCAATTTACTTTGCTAATTGTCTGACTCGGTTTGAGTCTCAGTATAATCTGACTTGAATATGATTCAAGTACAATCTACAATCTTCAATATTACAATTCAATATGAATTCATGAATCCAATTATCAATCTATACAACTTGACTAAACCGAACCATGGATATACATTCTATTTACATGGTTCTCCAATTATTCCATTTACAAGATTCTACGGTTACATCCGTTTACTGATATCATGGTTTCGGTCAGTCAATCAATTATACCATCAATACAATTTACAAGACAAACAATACAAACAAAACACTACGGGGTTTAAGAGGTAGATTGGTACGGAAGGTGTTAAAAGTGGCACGAGACGGTAAGATTAAGACACCTAACCTATATTCCGTTGCTGTTGTACCGTGGCCCAACAGTTCCTTGAGTTTCTGATACCTTAGTCTCTGGGGCAAGTGAGACTCCTCTCGTATACACTAGCATCCTTCTGTACCAAGCTACAAATAACAACGTTAACACAACATTACAACAATATAAGACAACTTTAAAAGATACCTTCTTATTCTGTCTATTCTACTTTCCTCTTATCTTTGGGACTTACCGAGCGACCTGTTCGCTGACGATATTCTATTTCTTTCTTCTTTGAATGTTGTCAGGTGATTTGGACCCGTCAGAGATCGAGCCAACTGCATAAGACTTGGACCAGTACAGCGAAGATCCTGAGCTCTAGATATTGTACATTTTCTATTCAGCATCTTTAATTTCCTGTCATGTCATTATTTAGGCATCACTTTTATTTCAGTTGTATTTCCTTTTCATGCATTGTACAAAAGAATGTTAATAAATAAATTTTCTGTTTTTATTATACCTTGTCTCTTTTGTATATTTTCTTTTATATTGCTTAGCTACGCTTAGTGTATTTGCTTCTGAGTAAATACGTAGCGGATCAGTCGTGTCCCCTTCGCCGTATACCGGGAAGCGGGGCGTGACAGAGACCCACCGCAACCAAGTGACGTCAGCCATCTTAACTATTCTCCCTACCACAGATTAGCGAGTCACTCAATCGAAGATTGCTACGTCTACAAAAACTGGGCTGAAGACCAGTACCGGCAACGCAAATTTGCGTTGTTTGAGAACTGGAGGGTAAACCCGCCACAACCGCACGCTTCTAAAAAGACGGATACGCCGGGGGCATCATGCTCGTTTATAGAGGAAGCTCCATGGGGAGTTGTCCTCTCGGCAAAAACTAAGAGAATGCTGAAGGATCTTCAAGCATGCCTGGAAATCAGATGGAGAAGCCCGTTAGAGCTGGAAATCATTGAGGGGATGCTGAAACCGCGCCCAACACCGAGAACCAGTAACGATGGGAAAAATTCACAGGCCCGGCCGTCAAAGTCTTCGAATAAAAAGAAGACTAAGAAACCCGCGCAGTCGGACGAAAAACGCACGAATCTGCAAAAGCATATTGATGCGCTTGAGGAATACAACCAGAGGGCACGAACCCCGGTCACACTCCAAGAGTTTCTCAACCATATCCTTGAAAGCGGAGATAACGAAAATGATGAGGAAGATGACTAGTCGGAGGAACCCAAAGATTATGTGGCAAGTTGCCACATGATCTCTCATTCGTCGCTAAATAACGAAGAAGCTCACTCGGCGTTAGAAGATAACATAGAGGAGCTAGGGGCAGGAGCAGTGCCAAAATCCTTGGATTATGTGACAAAGTCTACCAAGGTGGGGCTTACTTGCTCATGGATATGCATGGCGAAAGTTCCTTCAGGACAATAAACGGACAGTTCCTAAAGAAAAAATACTACGCTTGACAAGTCACGACCTAAGTCAACGATAGTTAACGATACCTATGTCCGCTCGCTATCTTCCCAAGCCCAAACTCTATAAGTAGTATCCAGCGAAACCATTGTCTCCAAAATGGCAACCATGGACCGCAATGTCCTAAAACTAACAATGGACCATAATGTCCTAAAACTAGCGACGGACCGAAACGTCTCTAAAAATACTACAAATTGCAGCATCCTTGGGCTGACGCAAAAAAAAACGGTACGACCATAAGCAAAATGGGCACGGATAAAAATCCGAAAGGGCTCCATGAGTAAAAACAGCAGGGATACCGGTAAGTTTGTGAAAACCCGAAAGGGCGCAGACTCGTTAAAATTCATGCATACTTGCAAGGTCCTCTTGACCCTGTAAGAAGAAAGTACCTGCGTGAGATACTTACGACTCACAAGGGAGTAACACACTTAGGGATCCTCACAATTCCTGAGGAGAAATTACACTTACGAGATCCTCACGACTCGTAATGAGAACCCTCTTATGAGACCCTCACGGCTCATAAGATTCGAAAGCCTTAAGCTACAGGGATCTGAACCTGTTCTTAAGCCATCACATTTCCCAGACTGCCCTACAAACGGTTCAATATTGACCCTTGTATACAATCCACGGGCACAAATAAACGTCTCCCCCACCAAGTTCCACCGATGGCGCGAAATGTCCTTACTTAGTAAACAGACACTTGTAAGTTCTCTCGACTTATAAGTAGAAAATACTCTAATGAGATACTTACGACTTATAAGAGAGAACACCACTTAGAAATCCTCACGACTTCTAAGGAGAACATACACCTATGGGATCCTCACGACTCGTAGGGAGAAACACCTTTATGAGACCCTTACGGCTCATGAAGTCAAAAGCCTTAGTCGACAGGATCCTAACCCTGTTTGCTAAGCCATCTTTGTTCGAATTGACAAAGGCAAATGATGGTTCACTCCTGGCAATCTCCCAGTTGTAGCGATGTTGATGCCTAAATCGGTAACAAATTCCAAGTCCTTTCACGGCAAGTGATGATTCGCTCCTAGTAATGTTCCAGTCGCAGCGATACTGATACTAAGATTAGTATCAGATCCCAAGTTCCATACCCGCGGTGAAAAGTCAGCGAGCCATAGATACATATGAATGAGCCGAAATGATAGGGCAACTTGCAACAAAATCAGCAAGTAAAAAATATGCATACAAAAATAGCCGAAATGATTGGGCAACTTGCAATAAAAAACAACGAGTAAAAAGAAAAATAGCCGAAATGATCGGGCACTATTAAAAATAGCCGAAATGATTGGGCAATCGCGACTTTCGCGACATAAAAAGCTGAAATGATAGAGCATTGCGGAAAGAAAAAATGAAACTTTTGCCCTACAGGCGAGTCCATACTGACCCCTGCATACAATCCATAGACATAAACAAAAAGGGAACCACATTTTCCTACCAGACTCTGTCAAAGGAAGAGTCAGATCTCGACGGCAACATCTGCGTCCCGGAAGGTCAACACGACGTTCATTCTCAACTCCAGCAGGATGCAGACATAACGTCAACAACCGACCTTAGGATCGCAACGAAGCGGAGCCATGGCAAAGTCCTTAGTTCCAAAATCTCGACGGCCACACCTATAGCCTAGAGACCAACAACAGCGTTCCTCCTCACTCCAGTAGGATACAGACGCGACATCACCAATCGGAGCCACGGCAAAGTCCCTAGTTCTAAGACTTTACGGTTCACAAACAACCTAACGTCAGCAGATGACCCCGTCTCGGAAATACGTCATCCAATGACCCCGACACCGTAGAAAACGGAGAAAGTCAACCCTGGCACCGTAGAAAACAGAGAAAGTCAACCTAGACACCGTAGAAAATGGGGCAAGTCAACCCTGACACCGTAGAAATCAGAGAAAGTCAACCCCAACACCGCAGAAAGAGGAGCAAGTCAACCAACGACCTCCCCGCCGGATCAATGCTCCATCCCAGAACCAAGTCAACTCATAAATATCTTGATTCAGGGAAATCAGCGTCCTTGACGAGAACCTCTCGATTCGCGTCGACCCCCAAGGAAATCAGTGTCTTTGCAGGAATCTCTCGATTCGTCTCAACCCAGGGAAATCAGCGTCGTTGACGAGAACCTCTCGATTCGCGTTGACCCGCAAGGAAACCAGTGTCTTTGCAGGAATCTTTCGATTTGTCTCAACCCCAGGGAAATCAGTGTCCCTGGCAAAATATCTCGATTCAGGAAAATCAGTGTCCATGACGAGAACCTCTCGATTCGCGTCGACCTGTAAGGAAATCAGTGTCTTTGCAGGAATCTCTCGATTCGTCTCAACACCAGGAAAATCAGTGTCCTTGGAAAAATATCTTGATTCAGGGAAATCAGCGTCCTTGACGAGAACCTCTCGATTCGCGTCGACCCGCAAGGAAATCAGTGGCTTTGCAGGAATCTCTCGATTCGTCTCGACCCTAGGGAAATCAGTGTCCTTGGCAAAATACCTCGATTCGGGGAAATCAGCGCCCTTGACGAGAACCTCTCGATTCGCGTCGAACCGCAAGGAAATCGGTGTCTTTGCAGGAATCTCTCAATTCGTCTCGACCCCAAGGAAATCAGTGTCCTTGGAAAAATATCTCGATTCAGGGGAATCAGCGTCCTTGACGAGAACCTCTCGATTTGCGTCGACCCGTAAGGAAATCAGCGTCTTTGCAGAAATCTCTCGATTCGTCTCGACCCCCAGGGAAATCAGTGTCCTTGGCAAAAAACCTTTCGATTCAGGGAAATCAGTGTCCTTGGCGAGAATCTCTCGATCCGTTTCGACCCACAAGGAAATCAGTGTCTTTGCGAGAATCTCTCGATTCGTCTCGACCGGCAGGGAAATTAGTGTCCCCGCGCATGAAAAGAGAATTCTCTTGTGAGATCCTTACGATTCTCAAGAGAAAACGCACCTAGGATTCCTCACGACTTCTAAGAAGAAAATACAGTTACGGGATCCTTTTGATATGTAGGGAGGAAACTCTTTATGAGACCCTCATGGCTCATAAAGTTGAAAATTCTTAGATGACAGATCCTAACCCTGTCTCCTAAGCCATCACTGCCCTGCAAGGAGGTCAAAATAGACTATTCACGGGCCATACTCTCCCAAGTCGAATATCGACAATAAGGGAAACAACCACTTATGAGTCCTCTCGACTTGTAAAGGGGAAACATTCTCTTGTGAGATCCTTATGACTCTCAAGAGAAAATTCACTTAGGCGTCCTCACGACCCCTAAGGAGAAATTACACCTACGATATCCTCTTGACTCGTAGGGAGAAAAGTCTTTATGAGACCCTCACGGCTAATAAAGTTGAAAAGTCTTGGGCAGCAGACCTTTACCTGTTTCCTAAGCCATCGCTACCCTACAAGGAGGCTAAGATGGACTGCTATCTACCATCCTCAGGCCACATTTGCTACAGTAACATGCCAATGACACAGCAAAGAAAAGAAAGCGATCGTACAAAAAAATGTGTGTCTTTTATTCATGAATTCAATTGGATACAAGATACATCATATAAAAGAATAAAAAAATGAATAAAGGCATGTTGTTCATAAATTACAAATTTTCAGTCGATACAAAGATGGCTACTGAGAAGGAGGTGTTTTTAGCAAATCAGCAAGCTGCTCTCGCACTCCTCTCAATTCCTTTTCACGATCAGCCGTCGAGGCCAACTCCGCTTCAATTCGAGCCCGCTGCTGCAAACAGGATGAAAGCTTCTCATCGATTTCCTGCTGAGTGGCTTCATGACTCTGCGTAGCCCGCTCAGTAAGCTCAAGCGGCCGCCTCAGCGTCAACCCGTCTGAAATGCATCGCTGCAGATTGTCAAAGACGGCTTTCAGTTACGCAGCATTCGCTTCAACCTGGGCGCGCAGCCGGGCAGATGCGCTTGAAGCCTCCTCACGTTCCTTCCGCCTCAAGGTCGCCTCTTGTTCAAAATGGCGAAGGAAAGGAACACTCTGCTCAACCCATGCAGCTCGCTGGGAGTTCAAAGCCGATACTTTCGGAGCAGGATGCCTGAGCTCAATCTCATGCAGGAAGACCTCAATCTTCCTGTAGTAATTAACCCAAGACTCTACGACGCCTTCGCTATGGAAGTTCATGAGCATCGCCAGCATAGGATTAACCTCAGCAGCAAAATCTGCAGTGAATGCGAGGGTCTCGGCGTCAAGATACTCGACGAATTCGCTCAGCATCCACAGGCTAGTCGCAGCGCCCCTGGAAGACGGACGCCTAGCAAAGGGCCCTGCCAGCACTGGGATACGAGACTCAAAGGGAGCAGGAGCCGCTGTGATTGCTGCAAAACAAATTAGTGTCAAAGTCGACTCGAGAGGTAAAGGAAATACATGAGCGATGGACTCTACTATACCGGCTGTGGCAGGTGGCAAAATTGGGAGTACCGAAGGCATGGTTATTCTCTTGTCCCCTCCGCGGATCCGTGACACTGCGATCAATACAAAGAAGACTTAGCAACAATATGGCTATTCACAAAAGAAAGAAAGAGACATTGGCTAAAGACTATACTCACCGACACCAGCAGGTGGAGCAATCTCCGACTGGAAGGAGAAATGTGGGTTCAGCACCTGATATAGGTGGTCAAAAAGGACTCCTGGAAAGTTATGACAATATATTGTCAGTACAAGGAGGATGATACCCACAATGAGATCGATAAATCGCAAACCTATACCTTCCAGCATTTTGGAGGACATATGAGAAGGTGAGGGAATAACAACCGTCATGGCGGCGACCGGAGGCGCTTCAGATGGAACGATCTCAGCATTCGCCGCACCTACAAACAAAACATCGTCAGAATAAGCTGAACGAGATTGTGAAATAAAAGAACAGTGACTCAGGACTTACCTGACAGGTCACCAACCAAAGTCGCGATGGAAGCATCACCGGGCGTAGTGGCTTGTTTGCTCTTCCCCAAAGGAGTAGTTTCTGCGCCCCTGGCTTCATCCCCTGATTCTACAAGAGCCGTTGTGACGCTTGCGATGTCCGCCGATAGCGGGGAAATACAAGGGGAAAGAGCGGCGGTTTGGGCAGTCCCAGACTCCCGAGAGAGAGTAGCCGCTTCAGGCTCTGTAGTCGCCGTCATCTCACCTGCCATCTCGTCGCCAGGACTTGGCCCTGTATGATATGGTATATAAGAGTTTGAAGATCAAGTTCTAATAAAAAAAGACTCAGCGTTACGTTACCTTCGGGCAGCTTTTCGTTTTCTTCCCGAGCCGCGCGCGCAACCTGTCTATGGGCGGCATACAGGGCAGCGGGAGCATCCTCTGGAGGAATAGCGACAGGGGGAGTGGTGCTTGAGCCGGCACCTACAGCCAAGGAGGCATCATGATCTTTCGCTGCACGGCTCTGGTGCTTCCTTTCGGCTTGGGTCATGAGAGCTGACCTCCTCAGGACCTCCGACAAGGGTATACCGTCGTCTGAACCAAGCTCTGCCTCCGGCGCCGTTACGACGTCCATCATCGGCTGCTTTAAAGAGACCCCTTGCGGTGACTAGGGATAGCCATGGCTGCGGTAGCCGGCTCTAGCGATGCCGCTGTGTCACCACTTGCGATTGGTACCGCACTCGGAATAACCCAAGTCAAGGTAGTCACTGCAATAAAATAAAGGAGAGGGTCAGACCACGAATAAAGAAAAAAGGGAATGAAAGCCACAATTAGTAGAATTTTACCAAGGCCCAGAGAAGTGCGGAACCACTCTTCCTCTTCAAATTTTTTGAGGGAAGCCGCGAGAGCCACTTCGGAAGAGATACCTATTGAAGAAGAAAACGTCAGTAAAAGCATAAAAAAAATAACCGCGGAAAGGTGCGACTGAAGTCTACCTGACTGCGCGATAGTGATTAGTGCTGCCTCATCGCGAGCCAGTCGCTCGGAAGCCACAAGGGAAGCTTGAAGATCAGTATCATCCGCATGGGCTATAAATAGACCCTCATTGGTCCCGTACTTGCACAAGCCTTCGCTGTAGGGAGCATGGGGCTCCTGGCCAAGTACAACGTCCGCAGAAAAGAGCGACTTCTTCTTTTTCTGCGAGCGGGCGCCAGCGGCCAATGACAGGATCTTGCGCTTGGCAAGAAATTTTGGGCGATGAGTCCCGATTTCCGTACCTACGCCGGACTCAGGAGGCACTGCAGCTACCGCTTCTATAGGAACACGAGGTAGAGGCTTATCGGGAAAGGTGCGCGGGACCACAACAGCAGCAGCTTCTCTCAAGGTAGGACCAATAATGGTCCGTCGCTTCAAAGGGATAGCTGGATTACCAGGAGGGATAGCACCCTTGCGATCGAGCAGTAGCCGTATTTCTTCCCTAATAACGACACCCATCGAATGCTGGTACCACGCCACGTATACGTTCAAGACTTTCGGAACACAGCTCGGCTCATTGATAAAAAAGTTGGATCCGGTGTTCAGCCGCATGAAATGGTGTAGCGCGTTGCGGATACCCTCTTCCGTGGCAACTGGCTCAGCTAGGAAAGCCTCTAGCGGGATACCCTGATCGTAGCTCGACTGTTGAGCGAACCGGTGCAGATTGTACCTCATGAACAGCGTCGAGTCATTCTGCCTGAACAACAAAAAGCCCGGCCTGATTGAGTACAGATACAGAATCTCCCGAGCCTTTAATATAGAATTCCCGTCTTTGAAGGTGTCCCACAGCGGCTGCACCGTCTTAGTGGATTCCTTGCCGATATTTACAACCTTATCGACAAAGGTCATGCCATCTCCTACTGTACGTGGGCAAAGGACCAGACCCCGAGCCTCCCGCTGTGACGGATTTAAAACAGATGCGTCAACCAGACGCATAATCCGAGGGAAGTTATAACTGTCATAGAAACGATGCCGTTTTTGGGCTCCAAAAGCGCCAAACACGTGCAGCTCGATCCACGACATAAAATAGTGCAACGGGAGAGTGACGGGCTGTACCCGCGGTTGAGTGGTGTCTGCCGCTATGCTGAGGCCATGATACAGGTGGGCCAACCCAGCGATCCCGATGGCCACTCGCGTTCCCGCAACCATGCGGTGGGCTGGGTAAAAGACTGATGGCCTCATATAATGAGGGTGCATCGAAAGCACGAACCGGTTCAACCACAAGCCAATAAACCCCAGCAAGAACGTCTCTTCATCGACGTCTGAAGCAGTAAGCTCTGCGAAAGGAACGACCGGGGTATCCGGAATAAAGAAGCTTTTTAAATCTGCTTCCGACGTTAGCTGGTTATCCAAACCAAAACCAAATGGATCGTCAAGCTTGGCAAACATCGCGAATTGCTTTGATAATACCTCCGGACGAAGAAAACGAGCGATGAAGTCTGCGAAGCTGACTCCTTGCCCTCCGGACTCTAGAAATAGACTTTCGTAAATATTCAACACCTTGATCAAACTCGGGAATCGGTGTTCAATGGCGTTCCCCGGGGTAAGGCCCATTACCACTGATTTGGTGGCAAAGATGTACTCGTCAGGAGGAAGTAGATCCTCGTAATATTCCCCCCTGACGGGTAAGCCGGAGATCTCCACAAACTCCTCCAAAGAGATTGAAACCTCCCGATCTGATAGAAGGAAGGTGTGAGTCGGGATGTTCCATTGCTCTAAGAAAGCTTTGATCCACCATACAGGTGGTGTGGAATACTGGAAAAGAGACACGTAAATTGCGGGGTATAACCCGAGCTTCAGCAGTAATGATTTCTTGGCCGACAAGATGTACCGAGCCCACTGCAGATATCCAGCTGAATGGCGAGGAGTCAAGCCAATCATATACGCCTGTCCCCAAGGGCGCGACTCGCCCTGACTTATGCGCTGCCCCAGAGTATCTAAATCCATCGGCGGCTGAACGGGTATCGCGGCCATAGAGGGCTGAAGGCAACCCTCCGAAGTCTAGTTGACCTCCTCTACGGCATAGTTCACTGGGGGTGAGTCGGCATAGTGGATCGCCGAAATGGGCTCCGAAGGCACCACACAGGAGAAGCTACGCTGACCCTGGATAATTTGATTATACCACGACCCCCATAGATGAAGAGATTTTCGCTCCGGGCCGTGATCTTTAACGAGCGCGAAGACTTCCCTATCCACGGGCGCGTCGGGGAATGCGCTTTCCGGACGAACAAATGGGAAAGAATTGTCAAAAGACATAGTACCTGTGCGAAAAAGAACAAGAATTAGCTGTCAGGGCTACAGTTCAAATTCTGACACTTGGTACTTTAAATTTTGTACCGCACTGCAATGCAGTGGAAAGGGACCAGAGGGGACCCACAAAATCAAGATGACGACTCATCATTGATGAGACAGTCGCTCATTAAATAGTAAATCCTAAAAGGATTCTCATTTAATGAGGGGCCCCTCGGGTCAAGTAGTTAAACTCCCTCGAGAGCAACACTCTGCAGACAAGAGTGACATCTGTCAACTCTAATCATGAGAGAAATAAAATTCCCTAAAAATTTTAAGAGCCATGCTCTGTGAAGACGATGTAATCATCCATCAAAACCCTAAAAAAAAGCAAAGCTTTTGCAGAGTAAAAATTCCAAGATCTTCAAGATCTGGGAACAAACTCAAAGATTTCTTCATGGAAGATGAACAGTGTTCTAATTCATGGGTTAAATCACCCTAAAAAGATTATATCTTGAAGATCTATGATCTAAAGATGAGCACGGCTCTGTTAATGGGTAGAACCTAAAACATTTTAAGATCTACGATCTGAGAAGAGCAAAACTCTGTTAATAAGTTCAATCTTTACCAAATTTGGGCAGAGTTTTGACTCTGATAAATTTCTTAAGGCAGAGAGCTTAGCTCTGAAGGAGAATTAAATTCTCAAGAACAAGAAAACAAGAAGATGAACAAGCAGTCATCTTAAGGGCCAAAGGCCCTATTTATAGGCGCTGAAAGTCGATCCAACTTCCAAGTTGATCTAACGGTGGAAAGGCTGCCACCGCTGCACTCACGTGTAAGCCACGTGGGCGCAACGGTGGTGGGGAATTTGTTTCCCCCAACCAGAGAGCAAAAGCTCTATTCAAAATTTGAAATTTGAACTGAGGTAGCGATTCATGAGGGCGCTCGCGCCAAAAGCGCCAGCACTAAGAGTCAAAGACTCTGAGGCAACGCCTCACGTGCAAAGCACGAGGGCGCTAGCGTCAAGAGCGTCAGCGCTAAGAGTTAATTACTCTGAGGCAGCGTCTCAGGTGCAAAGCACGAGAGCGCTAGCGCCAAGAGTCAAAGACTCTGAGGCAACGCCTCAAAGCACGAGAGCGCCAGCGCTAGAACTAAATGTTCTCCACCCTTAGATCAAAGATCCAACAATGACGATTAAAAATCATCAAATTGCAAGAATATAATTCCGTTGAGGAAATACTCCTTAAATCTTTCCAAACAAGAAAGATTGTACTCTGTAAATTAGAGCACTGTTGGATCAAAGATCCAATGGTAATTAAACATCACCAAGATACAGAATAAGTTTTGTATGGGAAAATATTTTCCCAATTTTGCTAAAAACAAGAAAGATGTCTTCTGTAAAACAGAAGACCTTGGATCAAAGATCCAATGGTGGGATAAATTCCCAAATCAATTAGAGATCTCTTAATGAGAGATTTCCCTGACTGATTCAACAAATCGGCCTCCCCTATATAAAGGACTCAAGACTTCAAGTCTTCAACAGAAGAACCCCCCCATAAGTTTCAAGTTCTTAGAAAAGAAAAGGAGAAGAGCAAGCTCTAAGAAGAAGAACCTTCTTCAAGGTAAAAAAGAGAGAGATCATAACAACTCCTCCATATTTAAGAGTTTAACTTTCATATCATAAGAACTTAGTTCTTTTTATAGATCATAGATCTACAAGACAAAATCTTTCACAAAAAAACAGAAGTGATCATAGCATCTCCTCATAAAAGAAGAACTTAGTTCTTAGATCCACGAGACAAATTCTTTCATAAAAGAGAACTTGATTCTCAGAGAACATAATTGATCAGAACTGCCAAAGAAGCGCTTTAGCGCTCCAAGTCTGGTGCTCAGCGCCAAGCGCTCTACGTGCTCCTCACGTGGGCGCTATTTTATAATAAGCGCTTTAGCGCTCCAAGTCTAGTACTCAGCGCCAAGCGCTCCACGTACTCTTCACGTGGGCGCTATTTTATAATAAGCGCTTTAGCGCTCCAAGTCTGGTGTTCAGCGCCAAGCGCTCCACGTGCTTCTCACGTGGGCGCTATTTTATAAGAAGCGCTTTAGTGCTCCAAGTCTGGCGCTCAGTGCCAAGCGCTCCACGTGATCCTCACATGGGCGCCATTTTATAAAAAGCGCCGTAGCGCTCCCAGTCCGGTGCTCAGCGCCAAACGCTCCACGTGCTCCTCACGTGGGCGCTATTTTATAAGAAGCGTCTTAGCACTTCAAGTTTGGCGCTCAGCGCCAGGCGCTCTACATGCTCCTCACGTAGGCGCTAAGGAATTACAAAGTGCTCTGTAAATAAATCCCCAGCGCCATAAAAAGAGTGTTCAACACTCAATAAAAAACAAAAAGAAAGTGAGTGTCAATTATCACATAAATGTCTCGCATTATGTGCACAGAGAAAGGACTGTGTCCTAGAAAGTGTCTAACACTTTATAAAAAGGGGAAATGACGAAGACTAAGTGAGCAGAGCCCAAGGTTGGCCAAACCCCAAAATCAACCGAGCCCATAGGTCTTCTCCTAAATTGGTCTTAGTCCCAAACTTGACTATAGATCTTCTAACCAATATTGGTTCAAGGGTACATCTCTTCACACCTCTGATATGTGTCGTTGTAATTCTTCAACGTCTTTAGAGAGGTGGCGGGTCCCGACAACCTGAAACTCCATAGACTATGATGTCTTTAAACTCCACGGACTATGAGGTCTTTAAACTCATGGACTATGATGTGCTTAGACCCAATGGACCGCAACGTCCCTAAACTAAACTCTATAGACTATGATGTCTTTAAACTCCATGGACTATGAGGTCCTTAAACTCATGGACTATGATGTCCTTACACCCAATGGACCGTAACGTCCCTAAACTAAGCTCTATAGACTATGACGTCTTTAAACTATAAACTATGAGGTCCTTAAACTCATGGACTATGATGTCCTTAAACCCAATAGACCGCAATGTCCCTATAAACTAAAGAAAATCCTGTTGAGTAGATCTTAGTCTAAAATTAGACTAACGTATCATCAACAAACGTTTGAGTTGAGCTTAGTCTAAAACCAGACTAACGATCCTTAAACCAACCCAAACCCAAATCTAAGAAAATATGGATTTGGACTAATCCACGCCCTACGGGCAACACTATAAATTAGTCTCCGTATACAATCCACGGGCTACCAAAAATAAAACAAACACACACGACACGAAGTGACCATCTGCAGAAGGAGAAAGTGGTTAATGCTATGCGGTAGCATAATTAACTGCAGGGGCTTGCGCCTGCAGGGAAGAGCGTCCCCATAATCAAAAACCCCTCGTAAACAAGGGGGAATCTGACGAAGTCTGCTACAACGGCCGCATCTGTCTAAACCTCCGATACACGGTGTCATAAATCAACTTGGAATTTTCGGAGAGGTGGACAGATAAAACCCAATAGCATCTGCCCCCAAAATTCAGGTAAGACGACCTACGCGGTTCCCTCTTTATTTTCGGCGGCGAACAGACCCATCGAAGATCTAGGCGATTACGGAGATGCCCACGCCGAGAACTCTTAAACAACTGCGGTCTCTCCAAGGAAAGCTCACGTATATCCGGCGGTTCATAGCCAACCTCTCCGGCAAATGTCGCCCCTACAGTCATCAAATGAAGAAGGGGACGCCGTTCGTTTGGGATCATAAATGCCAAATTGCACTGGACGAAATCAAGTAATACCTGCAGAATCTGCCGGTACTGACCGCTCCGGTTAAAGGAAAGCCCCTCATCCTGTACACAATAGCCCTGGAAGGTTCTTTAGGCACGTTATGGGTACAGGAGAACGACCAGGGGAAGGAGAGAGCTCTCTATTATTTGGGTCGAGTTCTCCTGGGGACAGAAAACAACTACTCCCCATCAAAAAGTATTGCCTGGCACTGATCTTCGCTATAACGAAGCTAGACACTACGTCTTGGCACATGAGGTCCATCTCATATCAAAGGTGGACCCTCTCAAATATTTGATGTCAAGAGCCATACTAACAGGAAGGCTTGCCAAATAGGCATTCCTTTTGATGGAGTTCTTGATAACGTATCGACCCCTCAAGGCAATGAAAGGTCAGGCCATCGCCGACTTTCTCGCAGAGTATCCGATACCAGCCGATTCCTTCTTGAATTGTGAATTGCTAGACGAACACGCATTCGATACAATTGAAGGGGAGAAGGAAGAAAATAATGTCCAATGGGAACTCTACTTCGATCGAGCATCTTCCATGAAGAAGTGGAAGCATAACACCCTTATAATTAAAGCTGGGATGGGCATCATCTTCGTGACTCCGCAAGGGGGGATAACGCGTTTCACCCTTTTCTTAACGGAGCCAAGAATAAACAACGAGGCTGAATATGAAGCTTTGATAGCGGGTCTTAAGATCGTTGTCGATATGGGAGTCGAAAACCTCCTCATATATGGAGACTTCCAGCTGGTCGTTAGCCAAGTAAATGGCGACCATCAGACGTGCAAACTAGAGTTGATAAAATATGGCAGGAGAGTACAGCAACTGCTGACGCAAATCCCCTCCTACATCCTGAAAAGCATACCGCGTGCGGAAAATAGCAAGGCAGATACATTAGCCAAGCTTGCTAAGGAGCTGGCTGACGAAGATCTCGATGACGTAAGGATCGTTGTGCAAAGCCACCGGGTTCTCGCGCCGTCAGAAATACCTTCAGAGGATTCGATCGAGCCATCTGAAGGAAAAGAAACGACCAAACAATCGGTCCTACAAATAAAAGACAAAGAAAAGGTCAAGGATTGGAGGGAAGTCTTCATAGACTACTTCAAATCCCATCGAACGCCCGAAAATTCGTCATCAAGACATCAGCTGATGAAACGGGTTCTATCTTTCGCTTTCGTCAATGATACTCTATATAATAGATCATTTGATTTTCTATGGCTGAGATGCCTGGAACCAGAAGAAGCAAGGAGAGTCATCCAAGAAACCCACGACAGACTCTGCGGTTCTCATCAAGCCGAACCAAAGATGAACCTGAAGATCAAAAGAATGGGTTACTACTAGCCCACAACGATTCAGGACTGCCTCGAATATACGAAGCAGTGTCACTCGTGCAAAATTCATGGGAACTTCATCCACCAGCATCAAAATCCGCTACACCCAACAGTAGTTAGCTGGCCGTTCGAAATGTGGGGAACCGATATAATCGGTCCCATTGAGCCAGCGTCGTCCAAAGGATATCGGTTCATACTTGCAACGATCGATTACTTCTCTAAGTGGGCAGAATCAGTACCGGTAAGGAAGTGAAGACGGAGAACATTCTCCATTTCTTCAAGACACATGTCATCTACCAGTTTGGTACTCCGCGATGGATAATCTCGGATAATGGGCCAGCCTACAAGAGCCATAAAATCAGTCGCTTCGCAGAACAACATAAAATAGACCGGAGATACTCTTCAGTCTATAATCCTCGTGCCAACGGTCTAGCTAAAGCTTTCAACAAGACCTTGACCAAGATAATAAAGAAAACGGTGTCCAGAAACAAAAAGGACTGGCACGAAAGGCTGCACAAAGCACTTTGGGCGTACCGAACGACGTTCAAAACAACTACGAATACAACACCATACGCGTTGGTATTCGGCACTGAAGCGGAACTCCCTTTGGAAATAGAACTCCCTTCTCTCCGAGTAGTGGTTCGATACGAGCTAACAAATGACGAAAATGCCCATCTTCGGCTTGAGGAGCTCGACGCCCTCGATGAAACCCGCCTTATAGCACAGCAAAATCTGGAGGCTTATAAGGCAAGGATGATACGGTCATACGAAAAACTGACTAGGCCGAGAACATTCCGCCAAGGAGAACTCGTGCTAGTCGTTAAAAGACCTATGATCCCCAATCGTGCAAAACGGGGGAAATTCGAGCCAAATTATGAAGGCCCGTACATCATAGACAAAGTCTCCCAAGGTGGGGCTTATTTGTTCATGGATATGCATGGCAAAAGACCCTTCCGGCCAATAAACAGCCGATTCCTCAAGAAATACCACGCTTGACGAGTAACGACTTAGGTCAATGATAGATGACGATGCTCGTGTTCCCTGGCTATCTTTCTGAGTCAAAACTCTTAGTGGTATTCAGAAAAAATTCAACCTAAAAATGGTGATAATGGACCACTACGTCCTTAAACTGGCAACGGACCGTAATGTCCTTAAACTAAAGTTTCACCCCAAAATGGTGATAATAGACCAGTACGTCCTTAAACTGGCAATGGACCGAAATGTCTCTAAACTAGTGCTCCGTCTCAAACATGGCGCATCACCCCAAAAACGGCGATATCCTCTCTTGAGATCTATCTTGCAATCAAAACTCCAATGGCGAAGACTGCAACTCAAGACCCGCTGGCTACACAGCTACTCCAGCGGTGTAGTCACCCCTAAGTCCCATTGGCAAACAGATGGGTATTAAAAAAACGGTATGTCCAAAAGCAAGATGGGCACGGATGAAAACCCGAAAGGGCGCCGTGAGTAAAAATAGCAGGGCTACCGGTGACCTTGTGAAAACCTGAAAGGGCGCAATCTCGTTGTTATAAAATGGTACGTCCACAGACAAAATGGGCACGGATGAAAACCCGAAAGGGCACCGTGAGTAAAAACAGCAGGGCTACCGGCGACCTTGTGAAAACTTGAAAGGGCGCAATCTCGTTGTTAAAAAAACGATACGTCCATAAGCAAAATGGGCATGGATGAAAACCCGAAAGGGCGCCGTGAGTAAAAACAGCAGGGCTACCGGCGAGCTTGTGAAAACCCGAAAGGGTGCAATCTCATAAAAATTTACTTACAGATCCTCACGACTCGTAAGGAGAATTCCCCCTATGAGACCCCCACGGCTCATAGGATTCAAAAGTCTTAAGCTGCAGGAATCTAAACCTGTTCTTAAGCCATCATATCTCCCGAATTTCCCTACAAGAGGTCCATAATGACCCTTGTATACAATCCACGGGCACGAATAAATATTCCCTCAACAAGTTCCACCATAGGCGGAAAATTTCTCTATATGGTGAGTGGCACTTATATGTCCTCTCGACTTGTAAGGAGAAAACACTCTTGTAAGATCCTTACGACTTGCAAGAGAAAATATCACTTAGGAGTCCTCACGACTTCTAGGGAGAACCTATACCTATGGGATCCTCTCGACTCGTAGGGAGAAAACCCTTTATGAGATCCTTACGGCTCATAAAGTCAAAAGACTTAGTCGACAAGATCCTAACCCTGTCAACTAAGCCACATTTGTTCAAATCGGTAAAGGCAAATGATGATTCGCTCCTGGCAATATTCTAGTCGTAGCGATGCTGATACCTAAATCGGTATCAAATTCCAAGTTCTCTCACGACAAATGATGATTCACTCCTGGAAATATTCCAGCCGCAGTGATGCTGATGCCTGAACATGTATCAAATTCCAAGTCCTTTCAAGGTAAATGATGATTCACTCTTGGCAATATTCCAGTCCCAGCGATGATGATGCCAAAATTGGTATCAGATCTCAAGTTCCATACTCGCAACCAAAATCAACGAGCTAAAAATGCATACGAAATAGCCAAAATGATGGGGCAATTCGCAATGAAAATCAGCGAGTGAAATATATGCATATAAAAGCAGCCGAAATGTTTGGGCAACTCGCAATAAAAAACAGCGAGTAAGAAGAAAAAATAGCCTAAATGATTGGGCACTGCGATAAAAAGCCAAAATGATTGGGCAATCGCGACTTTTGCAATATAAAAAGATGAAATAATAGAGCATCGCAGAAAGAAATAAAAAAAATGAAACTTTTGCCCTGCAGGTGAGTCCACATCAACCCCTGTATACAATCCATGGGCATAAACGAAAAAGGAACCATATTTTCCCACCAGACTCCGTAAAAGGGAGAGCCAAGTCTTGACGGTTCACAAAACAACCTAAATACTACCTCAACATTCGTCTCGTCACAGCAGACGCAATGTCAACAGCGGTGTTTCTTCTCACTCCTGCAGGATGCAGATATGACGTCAAGAAAAGACCCCAGGGTCGAAACAAAACGGAGCCATGGAAAAATTCCTAGCTCCAAGTCTTGACGGTTCACAAAACAACCTAAAGACTACCTCAACATCCATCTCGTTACAGTAAATGCAATGTCAACAATGACGTTCCCTCTCACTCCAGCAGGATGCAGACACGACGTCAACAAAAGACCCCAGGGTCGAAACAAAACAGAGCCATGGCAAAATTCCTAGCTCCAAGTCTTGATGGTTCACAAAATAACCTAAAGACGACATCAACTTTCGTCTCGTCACAGCAGATGCAATGTCAACAGCGACGTTCCTTCTCACTCCAGCATGATGCAGACGCGACGTCAACAAAGACTCTTGGGTCGAAACAAAATGGAGCCATGGAAAAATTCCTAGCTCCAAGTCTTGACGGTTCACAAAACAACCTAAAGATTACTCCGACATTCTTCTCGTTACAGCAGACGCAATGTCAACAAAGGCTCTAAAATAGCCGAATCAAAAGGAAGCGAATGCCAAATTCCTAGCTTCAGGGTCTTGATGGCAATTCAAATAAAACCCGAAAGACTATCGGAGATCATCCCACACCTGTGCGGAGTGGTTATGACTCATCGGGGCACCCAAACTGAGCCTAACCTCAAGTAAAAAGTGAAATGGAAAAACTCCTAACGCTTGTTCTTCCGATGGTCAAACTGCATAAGAAGATTACTTGAAGACATCTTGTCCAACCCCCGAAGGGATTAGAGACACGATAGTCGCGGGTCTACTTGAACAACAGCATAAAGTTTGCATATCGGGGAACGCATCAGCCAACACGACGGTACCACGGACTAAAACCCTAGTACCACAAAACCTAACAGACCTCTGTCATAATGAGCAGGGGTTAACTATAACGTTAGGACTAGTTTGCCTATAATCCCAAGGGAGGTAAACTAAATAAACTCCAAAATGAGTCCATAAACTAGAGACTCCGGAATGAGTGAATATACTACAAACTCCGAAATGAGTCCATAAACTAGAAACTTCGAAATGAGTGAATAAACTACAGGCTCCGAAACGAGCGCATAAACTACAAACTCCGAAACGATCAAGTAAACTAATTACTGCCACATTAAGGCATCAAGACATGGATAAGCGCATAAAAGAGAATGTATTTTCTTATTCATGAATCAAAATGTTTAAGAGATATAAACAATGCAATAAGGGGAATACAATTACAATGATTAAGAAGGAGGCGCTTTCAACAAACTGACGACCCCCTCACGCGCTCCCTGCAATTCCTCCTCGCGTTCAGCTACGGTGGCCATCTCCGCTTCGATTTGAGCCCGTTGTTGCATGCGGGATGAAAGATTCTCAGCAATTTCCCGTTTGGCTGCTTCGCAACTTTGCGTGACCGGCTCAGTGAAGTCAAGCTTCTGCCTTAGCGCCAACCCGTCAGAAATACATCGTTGGAGGTTTTCAAAAATAGCTTTGAGCTGCGCGGCATTCGCTTCAATTTGGGCGTGCAATTGGACGGATTCGCCGGAAGCCGTCTCATGCGCTTTTCGCCTCAGAGTCATCTTTTGTTCAAAATATCGAATGAAAGCAATACACTGCTCGATCCACGCAGTTCGCTGAGATTTCAAAGTTAATACCTCAGGAGCGAGGCGCTTAAGCTCAATCTCATGTAGACAAGTCTCAATCTTCCTGCAATAATCAACCCAAGAACCGACGAGGTCTTTAGTGTGGAAATTCACGAGCATCGCCCGCATTGGATTGATTTCGTCGGCAAAATCCGTAGCAGAATTGAGAGCCTCGGCATCAAGATCCTCGATAAACTCGCTTAACATTTGCTGGCTAGTCACCACGCCCTTAGAAGATGGACATTTAGCGAAGGGCCCCGTGGGCATGGGAATGCGGGACTCAAAAGGAGCTGAAGCCGGTGTAATCGCTGCAAAATAAATTACAGTCAGATTTCAACTTGAAAGACAAAGAAGACACCTGACAGAAGAAATCTACCATACCAGCTGTTGAAGGTGGCAAAATAGGGAGCTCCGGAGGCTTGGCTATTCCTTCGCTCCCTCCTTTGAACTGTGATACTGTGGTCAATATAAGGAAGTCTTATCAGCAGAAAGTTTACTCACGAAAAGGAGAAACACTAAACAAAGAATATACTGACCACTGCTAGAAGAGGGAACGACTTCCGATTGGAAGGAAAAGAGTGGGTGTAGCACTTGGTATAAATGGTCAAAGAGCACTCCTGCAAGGTTGAGACAATATATAGTTAAGGCAAAGAAAATTGGTATCTATAATAATGCAACTAAATGAGAAACCCTTACCCTCCAAAACTCGGGGAGGCGCAGAAGGAACTGTGACAGTCAAGGCAGCGGCCGGCGGTAATTCTTCGGCCAGTACAACTTCAGGGTTTATGGCGCCTATGCTCAAGACAAAGGAAATATCATCAGAAATGCTTAGCAGGATTAAAAAAACTCAAATATAATAACCCAAGGAATACCTGACAAGTCAGAAATCGGGAGAGCAGATTCAACGCCCACTGCTTCATCCCCTGATTCGACAAGGGCTGCCGTAACGCTTGCGTCACTCGCCGATATCAAAGATCCACAGGGGGAAAGAGCGACAGTTGGAACGGTCCCAGAGTCCAGAGAAAGATTGGGCGCTTCATGCTCTTTAGTTGCCGGTGCTTCACCTGTCACGCCGCCATCCAAATTTGGTCCTGTAAATAAAAATGCGTATGTTAAATAAATAGACATGGGGATGAGCTGTTATTAAGGACCGTGCGTTGTTATACCTTGAATTAGTCGTTCACTCTCTTCACGAGCTATACGCGTAACCTATCTATGGGTAGTAGACAGGGCAGAAGGAACGTCCACCGAAGGAGTGTCAGCAGGCGGAACATTGCTCGAGCCTGCACCCGTAGCAAAGAAAGCATCGCGTTACTTCGCCGCATGCTTTCTATGCTTCCTCTCAGCCTGAACCATGAGAACCGACCTTTTTAAAACTTCCGACAGGGGGGCGTCGTCGTCCGAACCAAGCTCTGCCTCCGGAGCCAATACGGCGTCCATCATCGGCTGCTTCAGCAACGCCTCCTGTGGTGGCTTTAGGATGGCCTCGGTCGTAATCGGTGGCTCTGGAAGCTTTTCTGTGTTACTGCCTGGGATTGGAATTACACTTGGAACAATCTGGGTTTTGGTAGTCCCTGAAGCAAGATAAAGAAAAGAGTCAGACCATGAATAGAAGGAACTAAAAGAGCAAAGGTGTAGTGAAGCGAATTATACCAAGATCCAAGGTGGCGAGAAGCCTTTCTTCCTCCTCAAACGTCTTGAGGGAAGCCGCGAGAGCCTCTTCGGCAGAAATACCTGTTAAAGAAGAGATTGTTAATAAAGCATAATAAGGGGAGAAGGGATAGATGGTGAAGAATGTAAATGAAGTATACTCGACTCCGCAATAAAGACCAACGCTGCTCCCTCGTGAGCCAGTCGCTCGGAAGCTGCGAGGGCAGCCTGAAGATCAGTATCAGTTGCAGGAGTGTCAAACAAACCCTCATTAGTGCCATTTTCGCACAAGCCCTCACTGTAGGGAGCATGGGGTTCCTGGCCGAATACGACATTAGCAGAGAATAGAAATTTCTTTTTCTTCTGCGAACTGACACCAACAGCCGACGATAAAAGCTTTCGCTTGACATACCTCTTCGGACGGCGGGTCCCGATCTCCGAACCAATACCCGATTCCGGGGACGCCATAGCTACCGCGGTCGCAGGAACATCCGGTCGAAGCTTATCAGGAAAAGCTCAGGGGACTATAGCCGTAGCGGTTTCTCTTAAAGAAGGGCAAATGGCTGCTCATCACTTCAAAGGGACCACTGGATTGCCGGCTGGGACGGCATTCTTGTGATTGAGTAACCGCCGCCTCTCCTCCCTGACAACAGCACCCGTCGCATGCTGCTACCATGCCATGTGAGCATTCGAAGCTTTCGGCACATAGCTCAGCTTGCTGGCCAGGAAATGGGACCTCATATTTAATTGCATAAAATGATGCATCGCGTTGCGAATACCCTCCTCCGTAGCAACCGGCTCGACTAAGTACGCTTCAAGAGGAACTCCTTGATTATGACCCAATTGTTGAGCGAAGCGGTGTGAGTTGTACCTCATGAACAGCACTGAGGCGTTCTGTCTAAATATTAGGAAGCCCGGCCTGATAGAGTACATGTGCATGACCTCCCGGGCCCTCAACACAGAAGCCCCATCCTTAAAAGTATCGTGCAACGGTTGGACCACCTTGGTGAATTCTTTGCCGATAGTCAAGACTTTATCGACAAAGGTCATATTGCGTGGTCGAAGGAGTAATTGCTGAGCCTCTCGCTGTGATGGGTCTGGAGCGGAAGCGTCAACTAGAAGCATGACCCGGGGGAAGTTGTAGCTTTCGTAGAATCGGGGTCATTTACTCGGTCCCTGAAAAAGACTCAACTGCAACGTGAAAAGTTGCAGGAGATGCTTGCTCAGGTGGCGGCACTCGCTAATCCATCGTCTAAGGCAAATCCCGAAGACGCGCCTGGAGAAAGAACATAGCACGAGTTGGATATTGATTTCCTAAATCACGCTATCAAAAAGAGAGATGAAGAAGCGGCGGAAATGTCTGGAACGATGGTTCAATCGGAACTACAAGCAAATGAACTACCGGTAGTCGCTCTTAAAGACAAGGGTGACATTTCAAATTCTCTTCAAGTCTCATCAACGGCCGAAGAGGAAATGATTCCAAAAGCAAAGCTGAATGAATATATCGCTCAGCAAATCAAAACTCACTACGCCAGTGAAGCCGCAAATAGATCAATCAAGAATGATCGACCGTATCCGACGTGGTACGATCAAATACAGTACCCGCCAGAGTAAACACTTCCAACGTTCCACATGTACAAAAGAATTGCGAATCCTCGCTAGCACATTGCGCGATTTAAATCTATGTGCGGCAATTCTGGAGGAAATGACACACTACTCCTCCGACAGTTCGTCAGCGGTCTGGCGGGCATCGCCTTCGAATGGTATGCGGAACTCCCAAATGATTTCGTGAAAAGCTTCGACGAAATGGATATGCTCTTCTGTCAGGGATTCGCTAATGAGAACGAATATACTACCGTGACGACGCTGGTCAACGAAAGGGTTAGACCGAATGAGACTTGGGTTCTATATGTTACCCGATGGCGAAATCTCTGGTCAAATACGAGCAACGCATCGATGAAGTTGCAGCCATGGGAATGCTCATCGCCACCCTTGACCCAAATTCAATGGCGTTCCCGTATATGGCCCTCTTCAAGCCGACGACCTTCCAAGAACTCATGGATAAAATGGCTCGATTGGATCAAATGGGTCAAGACTCTTTCTCATCCGATGATGACAAGTGAAAAGCGAAGGCAAGATAGCGTTTGTCGCCTACGCTCAACAAAAATAAGCGGCTCTGAAGCAACCTGTCGCCAAAATAGAGACGGCGTGGGTACTCGTTCCCCCCGAGATATACACAGGGGGTATATTTATCACCGGCGGAAGAATCTCTATGTAGAATGGTCCTTTCTTCTCAAGGGGCAGAAAGGATATTAAGGGGCCTACAAACAGGTCCTACAATCTAGTGGAATGCCCCTCTTCAAAAAAACCGGTACGTCCACAACCAAAATGGGCACGGATGAAAACCTGAAAGGGCGCCGTGAGTAAAAACAACAAGACTGCCGGCGAGCTTGTCAAAACCTGGAAGGGCGCAATCTCATTAAAATAAAAACACCTACAAGGTCCTCTCGACCTTGTGAGGAGAAAACACCTGCGTGGGATCCTTACGACTCACAAGGGAGCAACATACTTAGGGATCCCCACGATTCCTAAGGAGAAATTACACTTACGAGATCCTCACGACTCGCAAGGAGAATTCCCCTCTATGAGACCCTCACGGCTCATAGGATTCAAAAACCTTAAGATACAGGAACCTGGACCTGTTCTTAAGCCGTCGTATCCTCCAAGTTTCCCTACAGGCGGTCCATATTAACCCTTGTATACAATCCACGGGCACGAATAAATATTTCTTTGCCTGGTTCTACAAATGGAAAGAAATGCCCCCATGTAGTGAATAACACTTGTAGGTCCTCTCGACTTATAAGGAGAAAACACCCTTGGAAGATCCTTACGACTTACAAGAGAAGACATCACTTACGAATCCCCATGATTCTTAAGGAGAAAATACGCTTACGAGATCCTCACGACTCGTAGGGAGAAAACCATTTATGAGACCCTTACGGCTCATAAAGTCAAAAGTCTTAGTCGACAGGATCCTAACCCTGTCTACTAAGCCATCTTTGTCCAAATCGACAGGGGTAAATGATGATTCGCTCCTGGCACTATCCCAGTTATAGCGATGCCGATGCCTAAATCGTTATCAAATTCCGAGTACTCTCAAGGCAAATGATGAGTCGCTATTGGCAATATCCCAGTTATAGCGATACTGATGCCTAACCAGGTGTCAAACTCCAAGTCAACCTCTCCAGCAAATGCCATCCTTACAACCATCTAATGAAGAAGGGGACCTTGTTCGTCTGGGATCAGAAATGCCAAAGTGCACAGGACGAAATCAAGCAATATCTATAAAATCCGTCGGTACTGACTGCTCCGGTCAAGGGAAAGCCCCTCATCCTGTACACAACTGCCCTTGAAGGTTCTTTAGGCGTGCTATGGACACATGAGAATGACTATGGGGAAGGAGAGAGCTCTCTAGTATTTGAGTCGAGTTCTTGTGGAGGCAGAAAGCAACCACTCCCCCATTAAAAAGTATTGCCTGGTACTGATCTTCGCGATGACGAAGCTTCGACATTATGCCTTGGCACATGAGGTCCATCTCGTATCAAAGGTGGATTCTCTCAAATATTTGATGTCGAGAGCTGTACTAACAAGAAGTCTCACTAAATGGGCCCTCCTCTTAATGGAGTTCTCGATAACGTATCGACCCCTCAGGGCAGTGAAAGGCCAAGCCATTGCCGACTTTCTTGCTGAGCATCCGATACCAGCCGACTCTCCCTTAAATTGTGAATTGCCAGATGAACACGCGTTCGGCGTGATCGATAGGGAGGAGGAAGGAAATAATGCCCGATGGGAACTCTACTTCGATGGAGTAGCTTCCATGAAAAAGCGAAAGAAAAACACCCCCCATAATTAAAGCCGGAGTTGGCCTTATCTTCATGACTCCGCAAGGAGGGATAATGCGATTCACCCTTTCCTTAACAGAGCCGAGGACAAACAATGAGGCCGAGTATGAAGCTTTGATAGCGGGTCATAAGATCGTTATCGACATGGGAATCGAAAACCTCGTCATATATGGAGATTCCCAGCTGGTCGTTAGCTAAGTAAATGGTGACTATCAGACATGCAAACCAGAGTTGGTAAAATATGGCGAGAGAGTGCAGCAATTGCTGACACAAATCCCCTCTTACATTCTGGAAAGCATTCCGCATGCAGAAAATGGCAAGGTGGATGCATTAGCCAAACTCGCTAAAGAACTGACCGACGAAAACCTCGATGATGTAAGGATCATTGTGCAAACCCGTCGGATTCTCACGCTAGCAGAAATATCTCCGGAGTCGTCTGAAGGAAAGGAAGCGACCAAACAAGCAGCCTGCCAAATAAAAGATGAAGAAAATGCTAAGGATTGGAGAGAAGTCTTCATAGACTACTTCAAATCCCATCAAACACCTGAAGAGGCGTCGTCAAGACATCAGCTCATGAAACGAGCTCTGTCTTTTGCCTTCGTCAATGATACTCTATACAAGAGATCATTTGACTGTTTATGGCTAAGATGCCTGGGACCAAAAAAGCAAGGAGGGTCGTCCAAGCAACTCACGATGGACTCTGCAGTTCTCACTCAAGAGGTGGCCCACAATGATTCAGGACTGGCTTGAATATGCAAAGCAGTGTCACTCGTGCAAGATTCATGGGGACTTCATCCATCAGCATCTAAATCCTCTACACCCAACGGTGGCTAACTGGCCGTTCGAAATGTCGGGAACCGATATAATTGGGCCCATCGAACCAGCGTCATCCAAAAGACATCGGTTCATACTGGCAACAACCGATTACCTCACTTAGTGGGCAGAGGCAGTATCGCTAAGGGAAGTGAAGACGGAGAACATCCTCCATTTCTTCAGGACATAAGTCATCTATCGGTTCGGCACTCCGCGACGGATTATCTTAGATAATGGGCCAGTCTACAGAAGCTATAAGATCAGCCGCTTCGCACAGCAGCACAATATAGACTGGAGATACTCTTCAGTCTATAATCCCCGAGCTAACGGGCTAGATGAAGCTTTCAAAAAGACCTTGACGAAGATCATAAAGAAAACGGTGTCCAGAAATAAAAAGGATTGGCACGAGAGACTGCATGAAGCTCTCTGTGCGTATCAAATCGCGTTCAAAACGACCACGAATACAACACCATACGCTTTGGTATTCGGCACGGAAGCGGTACTCCCTTTGGAAATAGATACCCTCTCTATGAGTGGCGGTTCGTTACGAATTGATGGATGAAGAAAAAGCTCATCTTCGGCTTGAGGAGCTCGATGCCCTCAATGAAAATCGTCTCATGGCGCAGCAAAACCTGGAATCTTACAAAGTAAGGATGGCGAGCTCATACGAAAAACTAATCAGGCCGAGAACATTCCGCCAAGGCTAACTCGTGCTAGTTGTCAAATGACCAATGATCCCTAATCGGGCCAAACGGGGGAAATTCGAGCCGAACTATGAGGGCCCGTACATCATAGACAAGCTCTACTAAGGTAGGACCTACTTGCCCATGGACATGCATGGCGAAATACCCTTCCGGCCAATAAACGGCCGATTCCTTAAGAAGTCCTACGCCTGACGAGTCACGATTCAGGTCAATGATAGATGACGACGTTTGTGTCCGCTCGCTATCTTCTTGAGTCAAAACTCTAAAAGTAGTATCCAACAGAATCTCCATCCCAAACAAGGAAATAACGGACCGTAACGTTCATAAACTGCAACGGACCGAGACGTCCTTAAACTAACTCCAGACCGTAACGTCCTTAAACTACAATGGACCGAAACATCCTTAAACTAACTACGGACCGAAACGTCCTTAAACTAACTGTTGCCTCCAAGATGGCGAAAATGGACCGAAATGTCCCTAAACTAACATCGGACCGAAATATCCTCAAACTAAACGCTGCCTCCAAAATGGCGACAACGGACCGAGATGTTCCTAAACTAACAATAGACCGTAATGTCCTTAAACAAAATACGTCGCCTCAAACACGGTGATAGTGGAATTCAAGTCCATAAGTCCCAGCGGCGAGGACTGCAACTCAAGTCCCGCTGGCTGCATAGCTGCCCCAGTGGCAAAGTCCCCCATAAGTTCCATTAGCGAACAGAAGGGTAAAAAAAACGGTAAGGCTCGTTTGAGCAATTCGTAAACCCTCGTCGGGATAAACAAGCAATGGTTTCATCTAAGTTGGTATTCTCCGCCATCGGTAAATCGGTGCTAAGGGCCTTAATTCATAGTGAAAACGAGTGAAAGAGAGTCCCAGACTTAAAGAAGACTGAAATGAAAGCCTTAAATTTTCTTTCTACGAGTCCTTCTCAAACCGCGATCTACCGGCCCCATCTCGGTAATGGTCCTGGCTCCTATCTCTAAAGGGGCTTTCTCTCGGTGCTGGCTCTGCAGCTGGACTTCTCTCTTTATCTCAGCACCTAACGGTGTTGGCAATAGATGGGGGCCGGCGTGTAGCCCGAACAGCCAATATCTTCCCATCAATCCTGCACCCGTTCATCTGAGCTGCAGCCTTGGCAGCAAAGATAGGATCAATATACTTAACAAGTAAATCTCTTTCACGGGCTATATTTTTTAGAATTTCATCATCGAAGGGGTGAACCAGCAGCTTCCGGTTCCGTTAGAAAGGACTCCGCTAAAACCTCTTCCTTTCGCCGCGCAGTGGCTCAATCAAGACAGTCTGACTTGATTGAACTGAGGGGACACCCACGGCTGGATTGAATAGCCTTACTGGCCTGGCTTTTGCAAAAGTTGGAGAATAAGCATCCCTTAGGAACTCTGGGTTGTTGTTCTTTGAGGGTGCTAGCATTGTGAAAAAATCTTCGTTGATACTCAATCCGTGCGGGATAGAAAGAACATACCTTGAGGGATTGGCCCGTCGGGGATGCTCTGGTGGCTTATCTCGCGTCTGATCCTAGAAAAGCACCATCCGAAAAGGGACTATATGGTATACCCGTTGCTATAGGCGCATCGGAAAAAATGTCGAGAGTTATCAAATCAAAAAGAAAATCGGGAGATGATTAGATTCAAGAAGAAGCACACCCGAACCCCCCACTCCTGACCGGAAAAGTCTATGAATTTAAATAAAGTGAACTTTAATTCATTCTTCGAAGCAAGAAGTAGCATCTTCAAGTTCAGAGAATCAGTACTGGCACTATCATCTTTTGAGTGAACTTCAAAGCGAACGTAGCCCTTTCGAAAAGTTTTCTTGCGTAACCCTGTCAAAATTGCCTTAAGTACCGTTTCGCTCGCGGCCCTCCACTCTCTCCACTCTGTAAAGTCTGTGGTCAACAAGGGATTCTTACCCGAACAGTTTCTTACCCCCCAGTCGCCGGGGGCTTCGCCACCATTATCACTCCTCAGGCATCTCATTTTGCACTTTTCCAGATTTTCAACATGCAACTTGAACTAACCTTCTCAAAGACCTCTGACTTTTCCTTGAGAAAATACACCCAAGTGTAGCGGGAGAACTTTCAGAATCCAAAACCTTTCTTCTTTCTTCCTTCTTTACTTTGCATTCAGTCCCGTAGTTTAACCTGTGACAATTTTCACCATTCTCTCCGTCCTCTCACTGGATGCTTGACCGTAAGGGAGAGGGGAGGACCCCCACTTTTTCCATGTGTTCTTACTATGAAAAGAAGGATCAATGGCTTTCGCGCTAGCGCTTACTCCGTTGTTTGGTCGTGCCGGGTAAGGAAAGCAAATTTCTTTGGAATCCCTTTTGTCTTGATTTAGGGGAATAGGCGCGTTGATTAAGTTACGTGGTTCGAGCAATCTGCAGGAAGTTTATTGTTTCTTTATTTTAGTCTTTGACCAAGGTCGCCCATGCAATAGATGTGACTTCAGATCTGGGACTGCCATACCCTTATCTTATATATATATATATATATATATATATATATATATATATATATATATATATATATATATATATATATATATATTATTTCTGCGAGAGAAACCTCCGCCAAAAGTCTGAGTGCTAACGAAGGTCACCGGTAGGCTAAGAAACTTCCACAAGAAAAATGGGTACGAATGAAAATCCGAAAGGGCGCCGTGAGTAAAAACAGCAGGGCTATCGGCGAGCTTGTGAAAACCCGAAAGGGCGCAATCTCGTTAAAAAAAGGGGATATGTCCACAAGCGAAATGGGCACTGATGAAAACCCGAAAGGACTCCGTGAGTAAAAACAGTAGGGATACCGGCGAGTTTGTGATAAGCCGAAAGGGTGCAATCTCGTTAAAATAAAAACACCTACAAGGTCCTCTCGACCTTGTGAAGAGAAAACACCTGCGTGGAATCCTTACGACTCACAAGGGAGCAACACACTTAGGGATCCCCACGATTCCTAAGGAGAAATTACACTTACGAGATCCTCACGACTCGTAAGGAGAATTCCCCCCTATGAGACCCTCACGGCTCATAGGATTCAAAAGCCTTAAGATACAGGGACCTAAACCTGTTCTTGAGCCATCACACTCCCCAAGTTACCCTGCAGGCGGTCCATACCGACCCTTGTATACAATCCACATGCACAAATAAATATCCCCTCATCAAGTTCTACCACTGGTGGGAAGTTTACCCATATGGTGAACGGCACTTGTAAGTCCTCTCGACTTGTAAGGAGAAAACACTCTTGGAAGATCCTTACGACTTACAAGAGAAGATATCACTTAGAAGTCCTCACGACTTCTAAGCAGAATTTACATCTGCGAGATCCTCACGACTCGTAAGGAGAAATAACTTTGTGACACCTTTACGGCTCATAAAGTCAAAAGGTCTTAGTCGACAGGATCCTAACCCTGTTTGCTAAGCCATCTTTATTCGAATCAACAAAGGCAAATTATGATTCGCTCCGGCAACATTCCAGTCATAGCGATGCTGATGCCTAGATTGGTATCAAATTCTCAAGTCTTTTCAAGAAAAATGATGATTCGCTCCTGGCAACATTCCAGTCATAGCAATGCTGATGCCTAGATTGGTATCAAATTCTCAAGTCCTTCCACGAAAAATGATGATTCGCTCCTGCAAATATTCCAGTCGCAGTGATGCTGATCCTAAGATTGGTATCAGATCTCAAGTTCCATACTCGCAATAAAAAATCAACGAGCATAAAATACATATGAAATAGCCGAAATGATGGGGCAACTCGCAATAAAAATCAGCGAGCAAAATGTATGCGTATAAAAGCAGCTGAAATGTTTGGGCAACTCGCAATAAAAAGTAGCGAGTAAAAAGAAAAATAGCCGAAACGATCAGGCACCGCGATAAACGGCCGAAATGATTAGGCAATCGCGACTTTCACGATATAAAAAAGATGAAATGATAGAGTATCGCGGAAAGAAATAATAAAAAAATAAAAAAAAGTATGAAACTTTTACCCTGCAAGTGAGTCCACATCAACCCATGTATACAATCCATGGGCATAAACGAAAAGGGAACCACATTTCCCCACCGGGCTCTGTCAAAGAGAAAGCCAAGTCTCGATGGTTCATGAACAACCTAGAGACCATCTCAACACTCATCTCGCTACAGTAGACGCAGTTGTAGGGTGTTTTTCGTCACCCCATTGAGATGGGAATACGCGCGCGCTTGTCAGGCGCATTACAGATTCTCCCTGCCTAGGGTAGGCTGGGCTATATTGATTGTGGGGATCCGAATCTCCGGTAGCCGCGGACTAAGCTGCCGTTAATTACCCCTCACATTTGGAGCGGGAGAACCTCCGATTGACGGGTCAAACTAGTCATGCGAACTCAATGTGCGGTGTTGTATTTTGAAAGGGGTTTGGGATATATCGGGCGGCCCGCAGAGTTTTTACGGGGGTCCCGCTATCCGGATAGCGGGCTGGGGGTCAAGAGGACTAGCAGCACCCTTACGGGGTGCGGGGCAGTGCCCCGTTAGAATTTTTTTCTAACGAGGGACAGTGTTGTAGAGTGTGTGTGTGTGTGTGTATATGTATATATATATATATAAAGGGGAAAAGACATCCAAAGGATACGTGGGAGAAAGCGCCAAGGCGCTAGCGCCTCACATGCCAGGCACGTGGGCACTCGGGTGCTAGCGCTTTGGGCGCTATCGCCTCGCGTGCCTGGCACGTGGGCGCTCGGGCGCTAGCGCTTTTAGCGCAAGGGTGCTAGCGCCTCACGTGCCAGGCACGTGGACGCTCGGACGCTAGCGCTTTGGGCGCTAACGCTTTGAGCGCAAGGGCGCTAGCGCCTCACGTGCCAGGCACGTAGGCGCTCGCGAGGCAAAAAGGACTTGGTCCCTGCAATGGGAGTTGTACTCCCAGAAAGGAACACTTGTTATTTTGTGTGTGTGTGTGTCTCTCTCTCTCTCTCTCTCTCTCTCTATATATATATATATATATATGAGGAGTTAAACTCCTAGGATATTTTGAAGCTGATGAAGGGGGCTTCTCCCCCTAGAGCCCTGGATCTTCCCCAAAGTGGGGTCTTTAGAGATGGGTTTCCTTCTTCCTCCTTTGTTGGTCGGCTCTTGGATAACAAGAGGGGTGAGATTTTAAAAATCTATTCTTTTTAAGATCTGATGGAAGATCCAAGCTCCCCTTTGTGGGTTTTGTGGTGAAAAACTATTTAGTTTTGGAAAAGGATGAGTAAAACTCTTGATTTAATTCAAAAGAAGAAGAAGTTTTAGAACCTTGAGGAATGAGAAGATCACAGATCTTGATTCTTTTTTGGAGAGAGAAAAAAGTTGTTGAGATATTTCATTATCTTTGCCTTTATAGGCTATGTACTTTACATATAGCCCCTTGGGCTTTACAAAAATGGCATCTTGCCTATCCCATGCCTTATGTGCTATTTCTTTTTGCACATAAGTCATGAGCTTTACAAAAATTTGGCTTTATGCCCATTTTCTTACATTTATTCATAAAATAAAATAAAAGAAATACACAAAAATTATTTATTACAAAAATTTTACTTTGGCATAGGGGGAGGCCGGCCGCTTCATGTTCGGGCTCGACCCGGGCATTGGTCCACTTGACCTGTGCTTGGGCCCACTTGGCTTGAGGTTGACTTTGATTTTGACTTGGTCAACCAGGGTGTAAATTTTTACCCCAACAAATTGCCCCCATCAATAAATGCACACCACACATGTGGGTCGTGTGCATGAAATTGATGGATCTTCTTTCACGTGGAAGTGACTTGATTTGGTTCCCACTTTTGGGAAGCTGGCACTGTCCTTTTTACGACATGGACGGTCGATTCTGCCTTTTTTACGACTTGGACAGTCGGTTCTGCCCTTTTTGCGACGTGGACGGTCGGTTCTGCCCTTTTTGCGACGTGGACGGTCGGTGCTGCCATTTTAGCGACTTAGACGGTCGGTGCTGTCCTTTTTGCGACGTGGACGGTTGGTGCTGCCCTTTTTACGACGTAGACGGTCGGTTCTTCCCTTTTTGCGACTTGGACGGTCGGTTCTGCCCTTTTAGCGACGTAGACGGTCGGTTCTGCCCTTTTTGCGACGTGGACGGTCGGTTCTGCCCTTTTTGCGACTTCGACGGTCGGTGCTGCCATTTTAGCGACTTGGACGGTCGGTTCTGCCCTTTTAGCGACGTGGATGGTCGGTTCTGCTCTTTTTGTGACGTGGACAGTTGGTTCTGCTCTTTTTGCGACTTGGACGGTCGGTTATGGATTTGACTTGTTTCGCTTCTTGCGGTGTCAGGAATGAAGTTGACTTGTTTCCGAGGTGGAATTTGATTCTGCCAGGGAGTTCATTGATTGTTTTACTGATTTGATCTGATTTGGTTTGACATCAGCATCACTACGCTGGAATATGATATCAGGAGCGAATCATCATTTGATATGAGGAAATTTCCCTCGTTCCCAGTTTAACGACTTAGGTGTCATCTGTTCCCAGTTTAACGACTTAGAGGTCATCTGTTCCCAGTTTAACGACTTAGAGGTCATCTATTCCCAGTTTAATGACTTAGGGGTCATCTGTTCCCAGTTTAACGACTTAGAGGTCATCTATTCCCAGTTTAAAGACTTAGGGGTCATTTGGATTGGAGTTTGGAATTTTGGGGTTAGGGTCGGTATCAACGTTGCTAACACTGAAGCACATGTGACAGGAGCAATTTATCATTTGCCTTTTCCTCTTGGGAAGCGATGGCTTAGGAGACAGGCTTAGGTCCCTATCACCTAAGACTTTTCAATTTTATGAGCCGTAAGGGTCCCATAAAAGCATTTTCTCCCTGCGAGTCGAAAAGATCTCGCAGGTGTACTTTCTCCTTAGGAGTCGTGGGGATTCCCAAGTGTGTTTTTTCTTTGTGAGTCGTAAGGATCCCACGAAGGTGTTTTCTTACGAGTCGTGAGGATCCCATAAGCTTGTTCTCCACATGTATCGTGAGGACACATGAGCGGGTCGTCCCAAATGGAGCATAATTCCAAAGGCAGAGACCGACCGCTGAACTGGTGATTGCGGTGGGGTATGGATATGATGAGAATTATTTGAGCCCGTGGATTGTATATGGTAGTCAATTTGGGGACTAACTGTAGGGCCGGTAGAATTTTGAGAAATTGGATTTTGGTTGGCGTCTGCATCGCTGCACTAGAATATGGTACCAGGAGCGACTCATCATTCGCCGTTTGGGGACTTGGAAATTGGATTTTAGTTGGCGTCTGCATCGCTGCACTGGAATATGGTACCAGGAGCGACTCATCATTCGCCGTTTAGGGACTTGGAATTTGGATCTTGTTTGGCATCAATTGCTGCACTGGAATAATGCCAGGAGCAACTCATCATTTGCCCCAGGAGGACTTGGGATTTGGTTTTTTGGGTCGGTATCAGCACCTCTAACACTGAAGCAAAATGCCAGGAGCAACTCATCATTTGCCATTGCCTGTTGGGGAGCGATAGCTCAGGAGATAGGTTTAGATCCCTATCACCTAAGACTTTTCAATTTTATGAGCCGTAAGGGTCTCATAAAAGCATTTTCTCCCTACGAGTCGAGAGGATCTCGCAGGTGTATGTTCTCCTTAGGAATCGTAGGGATTCCTAAGTGTGTTGCTCCTTTGTGAGTCGTAAGGATCTCACGCAGGGATTTTCTCCTCACAAGGTCGAGAGGACTTTACGAGTGTGTTTTATCTCTTTTCACGAGTTTGCGCCTTTTCTGGTTTTCACAAACTCGCCGGCAGTCCTGCCGTTTTTACTCACGGAGCCCTTTCGGGTTTTCATCCGTGCCCGTTTTGCTTGTGGACATACCGTATTTTATTTTATATTTTTTTTCGCCAGTGGGACTTTAAAACTAGTCTCACCGGCAGGACTTAGGAAAGATAGGGGTCGTTTATGCCCGTGGATTGTATACGGTTTTGCAGGATGTATGATCCAAACCGTAGGGCTGGTGTGCTCAATTCGCCTGCGACTTGGAGCATTCACGCATAGTATTTCTTGAGATATCGGTCATTGATGGGTAGCATGGGCCTTTCTCCCTCGGCACTTATTAGTTGGTAGGATCCTCCGTCGAACACTTTTTCGATGATGTATGGTCCTTCCCAGTTTGGCTTGAATTTTCCCTTGGCATGTCGATTGGGGATGATCGGTCTTTTAAGGACCAACACTAATTTACCTTTCTTGAAAGCGCGGAGATGGGTCATCTTGTTATAGTCCTGTGACATTTGGGCTCGGTATAGCTCCAGATTTTGCTGCACCGCGAGCCTCTTTTCTTCGAGGGCGTCAAGCTCTTCCAGCCGAAGGAGCATGTTTTCCTCCTTCGTCAATTCGTGCTGAACGGCCATTCTTAAGCTTGGAACTTCGACTTCGAGGGGAAGGACTGCCTCCACTCCGAAGAGTAATGAGTATGGAGTGGACTGAGTTAGAGTACGGTGCGTGGTACGATATGCCCACAACGTCTTGTGAAACTTGAGATTCCAGTCTCTCTTGTTGGCTGAAGCATTTTTCCTCAGTAGCTTGCATAGAGTCTTATTGAAGGCTTCGAATAGCCCATTGGCTCTTGGATTATAGATGGAGGAATATCTCCAGTCTATCTTGTGTTGAGTAGCGAATCTTGAGACTTTGAAGCTCTTGAAAGAAGGCCCGTTGTTAGAAATGATTCTTCTTGGTGTACCGAAGCGGTGTAAAATATTATGCTAGAAGAACGTAAGAATATTTTCTGTCTTGACTTCTTTTAGCGGGACAGCTTCAACCCATCTGGAGAAATAGTCAGTTGCGGCCAATATGAACCGGTGGCCTTTGGATGACGGAGGATCAATTGGGCCAACAATGTCGGTGCCCCAGACTTCGAAGGGCCACAACGCCACCGTATGATGCAACGGATTGTGATGCTTGTGAATGAAATCGCCGTGAATTTGGCAGATATGACATTTCTTTGCATGCTCTCCACAATCCCGTATCATGGTGGGCCAGTAATACCCAAGCCGTTTAATTTGAAGTCGCATCTTGGGGCCAGATTGGTGAGCACCGCAAACGCCCGAGTGAACTTCTTTCATAACTTTTTGGGCTTCGGCCGATGACAGGCACCTGAGCCAGAGTTGGTCATATGACCTGCGGTATAGCGTGTCATTTACAAACACGTATCGGAGAGCTCTCTTCTTCAGCTGAATCCTTGCAGATTTTCCTTCGGGCAGCTTGTCGTATCGGAGGTACTCTATGAAGGGTTCTTTCCAATCTGGCTCGTCTTGGATGGTCGAAGCTTCTTCGGCAGGACTGCTCTTCTGTTCTGCGGTTTCCTCTTCTCGTAGAGAGACTGGGGGTAGAATTTTCCGGCTCCTGACTGTGATCAGAATTTCATCCATGTCAGGATCAGCCAACTCCTTGGCTGAGAGAGCGAGTAGGTCAGCCTTTCCATTCAACACTCTAGGGACTCTCATTAGTTCAATGTGAGTGAACCGTTTCATGAGTTCCACCACTCGGCTTCTGTACCGAGCTAACTCAGGTTTGTATATCTTATACTCGTCGCTTACTTGGTTGACGACAAGCTGGGAGTCACCGTAAACCCGTAGCCGAAAGATTTCCATTTCTATGGCGAGCTCCAGACCAGCTATCAGAGCTTCATACTCAGCCTCGTTGTTTGTGCGAGGCTCAGTACGAGCAAAAGAACGTCGCAGGGTTCCCATTGATGGCGTGATGAACACCAATCCTATCCCTGCTTTTATCTCCGGGATGCTTGATTTGCTGGAGGTCCTTATTGATGAGGTCCCATCGAAGTAGAGCTCCCAACATGGCTCGCTATCCTCGAGGTGCAATATTTGTTCATCGGGTAACTCACAATTGAGCGGTGGCCCTTCCGGTATGGGATGAGCAGCGAGAAATTCCGCAAGAGCTTGCTCTTTTACTGCTTTCTGGGGAGTATAAACTATGTCAAACTCAAGTAGCATGATAGCCCATCTCGACGTTCTACCGGCTAGGCTTGCTTTGGTCATTAAGTGTTTGAGCGGGTCGACCCTAGAGATCAGCATAACCCGATGAGCGAGCAGATAGTGCCTCATCTTCTTCACAGCGAACATCAGAGCCAGGCATTGCTTTTCGATCGGGGAATAGTTGTGTTCCGCCCCGACTAAAGTTCGATTGAGGTAGTAGAGGGCATTCTCCTTTCCCTCCTCGTTGTTCTGGGTAAGGAGCGTACCGAGTGACTCATCTAGCGCGGCAGTGTAGAGAATCGGCGGTTTATTTGGAATGAGAGCGGCCAGCACTGGAGGGTGCAACAAGTACTGTTTGATGCTTTTGAACGCTTCTTGACATTCGGCATCCAAGACAAAAGGAGCTCATTTCTTCATGAGCTTTGAGAAGGGCCTACATCTCCCCGACAAATTTGAGATAAACCTTCGTATATAAGCAAGCTTGCCTTGAAAGGATCTTAGCTGCGTCAAACTCCTCAGAGGGGGCATCTCTATGATGGCCTTTATCTTTGATGGGTCAACTTCGATCCCTCGATGTCGGACTTTGAAGCCCAGGAATTTTCCCGATGACACGCCGAAAGCGCACTTTAGAGGATTCATCTTCAGATCGTATTCCCTCAGTCTGGTGAGAACGGTCCTAAGATCTTGGATGTGGTCAGCTTTGTCTTTAGTCTTGACGACCAGATCATCAACATAGCATTTGACGACTTTATGGATTAGGTCATCAAAGATATTGTTCATTGCCCTTTGATATGTAGCACCTGCGTTCTTCAGTCCGAACGACATCACTTTGTAGCAGTATATTCCGATCGGGGTTCGAAATGCTGTGTGTTTCTCATTCTCAGGCGACATCTTGATCTGATTATATCCAGACGAGCCATCCATAAAGGTGAACAGTTCCTAATTTGGGGTGTCATCGACCATCATTTCCATGACCGGTAGCGAAAAGTCGTCTTTAGGACATGCCTTGTTGAGGTCCCTGAAATCGACACAAATTCGGATCTGCCCATTTTTCTTCTTCACTGGGACTATGCATGCGATCCAGTCCGCATATTTCTCCTCCCTGATGAAGCCGGCATCGATGAGTTTCTTGGTTTCCTCGATGACCTTTTTTTCCAATTCCCTTCTCATTCTTCGAGGAGCTTGTTTGACTGGCTTAGCATCAGGAGATATAGCCAGCTTATGCACGGTCACTTCTGGGGAAAGGCCATGCATCTCTTTGTACGTCCACGCGAAGCAGTCGACGAACTCATGCAGCAGGGCGATTATCTGCTCTTTAATTTCCTTTGACAAGAGTGAGCTGATGTAGGTCGGCCTTAGATTATCGGGCGTTCCTAAGTCAATCTCAGTTAGCTCGTCAAAGGTTGCTTGTCCGCCATCTTCGAGCTCTTGAGGAGCTTCTTCTGGCTCGGCTAGCTCGTCATCATCATTTGACCTTTCGCTGGCTTCACCAACATGGATTATGTAGCACGCTTTAGAATCAGGTTGAATGAAGCCTATGCCCCGTCTATCTAGAATTCGTCCATCGATGAGCGCTCGGACCTAAGGCGGATGCCATAGCCCTTCATAAAACTTTGCTTCGGACTCCGTTTGATATAACCGGCATCCGCACCTTTTGAAATATTCCCTCATCTCGGGCACATAATATCTGGGATTGAGGACGGCCCTTATGCCTCTCTCGTATGGAAGGCATGCGACAGACAAATTGTCCGGGTGCCTAACAGGATTTAACCCATAAAACAGGATGTCTTTCTGTCCACTTTTCCTTCCGGGAACGTAGAAAGTTTTCAGCTGGTCCACGGTGGAGACTGAAAATGCATCGAGCTCTTTGTACATCTGCTCCGGTACCCTTGTGACGGCTAGAGACTTTTCTGCAATTTCGAAGGTCTTTCGTAGTTTCGCTTGTTGCATGGGGGTCCAATCTGCACAGCTGTTGCAAGGCAGGTCCTCTTCCTCCGACTCTTCAGTGTCGCTGCCAAGATGAGGGCGGACTTTGCTGCTAGATGGGCCTTCAGTATTATATTCGTCCGTAACGAGGGCGAGTTTTACGGAAGGACAGACTTCCAGCATCGGACTCATCAGTGTCACTACCGAAACGCGGGCGCACTTGGGCGTTTTGGCTTTTGAAAGTGACAGCTGGCTCCGATTTTCTTTTGGGTCTTAGGGCTGCTCTATCCTTAGTCGGTTGTGGCTTAGCATTTTGGTGGTTCATAAAGTATCGAGAATCCTCATATCGGACTTCATGCATACCGAACGGTTGGACGTTTCCGTCAATGCGTTTTTCTTCGCCATTTTTAGTATACTTCATGCATTGATGGAGAGTTGACGGAATGATGCCGTAATCATGAAGCCACGGCCGTCCCAAGAGAATTTTATAAGACGTGTCAGCGTCGATCACGTATATCTTAGCTTCGGATTGCAGATCCCCAAATTTGATTGGCAGAGCTATGGACCCCAGAACTTGCTGGCAATTTTGGTTGAAGCCTTGAATGACAATCCTTTCCCTTGATAGGTGTCGGACGTCCATTGACAAACTCTTCAGAGTTCGCAAGTTCATGATGTTCACTGAGGACCCTGGATCAATCAATATGCGATTAATCCGGTCTCCGTCACTGTACCCTCTCACGTAAAGCGGCCGATTATGCTCAGCCGTTCCCGGTAGCAAGTCTTCGTCCTTAAACATGACTGCGGCGGCATGCAGAGAGTACTGGGATTCTTTCATATTAATTTCCGCAAAGCAATCCTGAAACCGCTCGGGGTTCTGTAGAGCGTGAATGAGAACATCTCTAAGCTCTTTAGATAGGACCAAGGCATCATAAATGCTCAGGAGAGACGGAAGCTTTCGGAGATAAGCCAATACATTGTAGTCCACTGAGGAAGTACTTGAGTTTTCATTAGCCGGTTATCTTCCATCTTCCTCATTAGCCGCCTGTTTTTCCTTTCCTTTTGGGGCGTTTCCTTGATTTGGCGGTAGAGCCCTGCCGCTTCTGAGTTGGATTTGGTTGGCCTTTGTGGCGAGCTCCTCGTCCTCTTCAGGAAAACAGAGCTCCTCCTCGGAGTCGCTGCCAAGATGGATGGCGTAGCATGTCACTATAGGGATCTCCTTATTGGAGTCTTCTTCTAACTCCTCTAGAATTTCGGTCGCTTCTATAGGGAGGAACTCCTTCAATTGAATCAGAGTTCTTTCCTTCTGTTCATAGTCTTCGAGGGAATCAATATATTTTTTAATGGTCGATCTCCCTGCGGACTCTTTTTCGTGTCGAGCTGCACTTTTCTTCTTCTTGAGCTTCTTGGATTTTGAGCCTGATGGGGCCGCATTGGCAGCTGGAATGTTAGGCTTCTTCTGCCCTTCCTATTCCGTCCTGGGCCCTTTCTGAAGTAGCTTTAGCATCTTCTTTGTCATGTTAGATACGTGCTTACTCCAAGGAGGCTGCGGTGAGTCGATTTCATTTCTCAGGGCTGCGGGTTCGGCTGTCTGCTCCCAGAAGGTTTCAGCTTCTGTCTGTATAAAGTTGGTGGTTGCAACTTGATTGTTCACCAACACACTTTTGGACAGCTCGATATCTCCTGCCTTGTACTGCTTCTCGACCCAGTCTTTGAAGATATAACAATTCTCGATCGCATGGCTCACTACTTGGTGGTAAGGGAAATACAGGGGATTGTCGGTCATTTTTGCTTCTTGAGGTCTGTTCGACTCTGGCAATTGTAGACCGTTGTTCAAGGTATCTTTAAATATCTTTCGGACATTTTCCCTCCTGAAAGAGTAAACCTTGTTCTTTTTCTCCTCTAGGGAAGGCCCTTCTCCTCCCAGCACTGGCTTTCGAGACCGGTTGGTTTTGGATTCGCCCGCCCTTCGCTTTTCTTCGTTGTCGGACGCATTGAAGACATTGGTACTGCCGGGATTCCCGCTTCTACGGTTGTCATCCTGCTTGCTTTTCCAAGCCTTGTCTCTCTGAGAGTCCGGGGTAGACTCTTGCTTCGAGCGTTCCAGCATTTGGACTTTCTTGGTTAGCTCTTGAAACGTCTTGAGGCCTGCTGTACACAAGAATGGGGCCATCCAATTGCTGAGGTTCCCAATGAGAAGGCTGACGGACTAGTCATGCTCCTGCGGCGGTTTGCACTTGACCATAAGATTACGCCATCGGGCGATAAAATCGGTGTTGCTTTCATTCTTCCCCGGCTTGGTCCTCACAAGGTCAGCAATGGATATTTTATCACTGACACTCATGAACCTTTGCCGAAAGAGAGACTCCATTTGGGCAAAGGTAATGACGGACCAGTCTGGTATACTCGCGTACCAGTCGAAAGCAACACCGGCCAGGCTGTTGACAAACTGACGAAGAAGGAGCGCATCATTGCCCCCTGTATTTCCGCACAATGCTTTAAAGTGGATGACGTGCTGATTTGCATTTCCCATCCCGTCAAATCTTTCGAACTTGGGAATGACGTAGCCGCTCGGGAACTCGATCAGATCGTACTGTACGGGATATGGCCGCCCACTACTGCCAATTTCTTTCTGAGCTTCAGTTTCGGCCACCAATGTTTTAACCTTGCTGGTGACCAAATCCATTATCCAATCTTGTGTTAGCAGGATAGTGTTATCTGGGGCCAAGGCGTCCCCAAAAGCGGATGTGGCCGGCTTTCGTGCGGCTCGACGAATCTTGGACCCAAAGGGACAGGCATCGGCCGCTTCAGATTGTCATCATCCGGCTCATGAGTAGCGACTTGTGCTTGATTGGGAGGCGCTCGAGCAATTTGAGCCGTAAGCTGCATCACAACGTTCGCTAGGTGGTCAATTTTCGAATAGAGCTTGGCCATCTCTTTATCTTTGCTCCTGAGCTGTTTTCGAAGCTCTTGAAGCAGCTCTTGCTCCGCGGTCCTGGGGCGGAAAGTCGGCTCTTCCTCGCTGTCCGAACTTGACTATGCATAGACCGAGGGGTTTTTCTGCCTATCGTCCTCATCGAGAGGGTTTTCGTCATCCAGCGGAGGCGGCTATTCTTGGGAAGCAGCAACCACATTCAAGCCAGATTGGACTTGGGATGTGGTGGCCCCATCCTTGCTTTTGCTATGAAGGTTGTCGCTGGGGCGCCCACCCGCCATATTGACCGTATGGATAATATATCCAGCCGTCTTTTTATTATCGGCGGCTAATTTCACAGATCGTTGTCTTGACCCCCTGTTTCGGTAGCGGGCAATCGATTGAATGCGGCTGGCCTGACCGGATTCTTGAATGGTGCCAGCGCTTCTTTTCTAGATTTGCCCCGCTGCTTTCGCGCGGCACAGAGCGCCTGATAGACTCTTGAAGAGACAGTGTCATACTTTTTCTGTTAGGGCCGGGACACGTCTCTTTGTAGCGACATTCGGACCACTGTCTTCTTGATTCTGGCGATCATGGCATTTTTCTAAACCCACTTCAGAGGTTCGAAGGGATTGCTGATTTTTACGGCTGATTCAGTCGTCGTCGCAGGATGACTCTGCTCTGGGACTCTCACACGATTCCACCTGGCCGGAGCCCTGGCCCTCTTGTTGGCTCGATACCTGAGCCGCTTCTGCCTTAACTTTTCTGTTTTAAGCACTCGGCAGACTTCGGCTCTTCGGGAAGACGCCGTAGACTTATTGATAGAGAGGCCAGAGGAGGCGCCCAATCGTGCATTTATTGGATTCATCGCCTGAGCTCGCCCGCAAAATTTGATGTTGCCCGTTGTACCGGAGGTCCTGCCCCCAGCTGGAGCACTAGAGAGTCGTTCAGACACCATCTCAAGTTTCGGTCGCGGTGCCTTAGCGATCACAACATTCGGCCTCTTGCCCCTTGAGACCGGCTTGGCCACATGTTTTGCCGGGATTTCTGCCAGATGAGCGCTTCCAGCAGGGTAGATGATAATGGAACCAAACTGGCGGGACAGTTCTTCCCACTGTCGACTGAGGCTTGCGGGGAGAACCACACGAGCATTGATCTTGACCACGTACGAGATCGGGGTCGCATTGGAAGCTGAATTCGTCTTGGGAGACATTGTCGTTGAAAGTTGATTGCTGCACGGAAAAAATATTATTTCAGTACAAACATCGGCATATATGTTAAATGAGTTCGCATGAACACTTGACCCGAGATATGGGAGGAGAGAAAGGTCCCACCGGGCGTGCCATAATCTGTAGGGTGTTTTTCGTCACCCCATTGAGATGGGAATATGCGCGCGCTTGTCAGGCGTATTACAGATTCCCCTTGCCTAGGGTAGCCTGGGGTATATTGATTGTAGGGATCCGAATCTCCGGTAGCCGCGGACTAAGCTGTCGTTAATTACCCCTCGCATTTGGAGCGGGAGAACCTCCGATTAACGGGTCAAACTAGTCATGCGAAATCAATGTGCGGTGTTGTGTTTTGAAAGGGGTTTAGGATATATCGGAGGGCCCCGCAGAGTTTTTACGGGGGTCCCGCTACCCGAATAGCCGGCTGGGGGTTAAGGGGGCTAGCAGCCCTCTTGCGGGGTGCGGGGCAGCGCCCCTTTAGAAATTTTTTTCTAACGGGAGACAGTGTTGTAGAGTGTGTGTGTGTGTGTGTGTGTGTGTAAGGGAAAGGGCATCCCAGAAAGGAACACTTGTTATTTTGTCTCTCTCTCTCTTTCTCTCTCTCTCTCTCTCTCTATATATATATATATATATATATATATATATATATATGAGGAGTTAAACTCCTAGGATATTTTGAAGCTGATGAAGGGGGCTTCTCCCCCTGGAGCCCTGGATCTTCCCCAAAGTGGGGTCTTTGGAGATGGGTTTCCTTCTTCCTCCTTTGTTGGCCGGCTCTTGGATAACAAGAGGGGTGAGATTTTAAAAATCTCTCCTTTTTAAGATCTGATGGAAGATCCAACCTCCCTTTTATGGGTTTTGTGGTGAAAAACTATTTAGTTTTGGAAAAGGAAGAGTAAAACTCTTGATTTAATTCAAAAGAAGAAGAAGGTTTAGAACCTTAAGGAAGGAGAAGATCACAGATCTTGATTATTTTTTGGAGAGAGAAAAAAATTGTTGAGATATTTCATTATTTTTGCCTTTATAGGCTATGCACTTTACATATAGTCCTTTGGGCTTTACAAAAATGGCATCTTGCATATCCCATGCCTCATGTGCTATTTCTTTTTGCACATAAGCCATGGGCTTTACAAAAATTTGGCTTTATGCCCAATTTTCTTACATTTATTCATAAAATAAAATAAAAGAAATACACCAAAATTATTTATTACAAAATTTTTACTTTGGCATGGGGGAAGGCCGGCCGCTTCATGTTCGGGCTCGACCCGGACATTGGCCCACTTGACCTAGACTTGAGCCCAGTTGGCTTGAGGTTGATTTTGATTTTGACTTGATCAACCGGGGTGTAAATTTTTACCCCAATAGCAGTGTCAACAACGACGTTTCTTCTCACTCCAACAGGATGCAGACGCGACGTCAATAAAACGGAGCCATGGCAAAGTCCCTATTTCCAAATCTCAACGGTTCACAGACAGCCTAGAGATCAACAACGATATTTCTTCTCACTCCAACAGGATGCAGACGCAACGTCAACAAAACGGAGCCATGGCAAAGTCCCTAGTTTCAAATCTCGATGGTTCACAGACAGCCAAGAGATCAAAAACGACGTTTCCTCTCACTCCAACAGGATGCAAACGTGACATCAACAACAGACCCCAGGGTCAAAACAACGGAGCCATGGTAAAGTCCCTAGTTCCAAGCCTCGACGGTTCACCAACAACCTAGAAACTAACTCGGAGCCATGCCAAAAACCTTAGTTCTACGCCTCGACGGTTTACCAACAACCTAGAGACTACCTCGGAGCCATGGCAAAGTCCCTAGTTCCAGGTCCCGACGGGTTCACAAACAACCTAGAGACCACCTTGACGTTCGTCTCGATACAGCAGACGCAATGCCACCCCGGCGTTCCTTCTCAATTCCAGCAGGATGCGGATACAACGTAAAAAACCGACCCCGGGATCATAACCTCGGAGCCATGACAAAGTCCCTAGTTCCAAGCCTCGACGATTCACCAACAACCTAGAGACTACCTCGGAGCCATGGCAAAGTCCCTAGTTCCAAGCCTCGACGGTTCACAGACAACCTAGAGACAACCTCGACATTCATCTCGTTACAGTAGACGCAATGCCAGCAAACGAAGCAAAGGAAAATCCCTAGCTTCAGGGTCCTGACGGCAACTCAAATAAAACCTGAAAGACTATCGGAGATCATCCCACACCAGCGCGGAGTGGTTATGACTCATCGGGGCTCCCAAACTGAGCCTAACCTCAAGTAAAAAGCGGCATGGAAAATCCCTGACGCTTGCTCTTCCGACGGTAATATGACCCGGGAGATTACTTGAAGAAGTCTTGTCCAGCCCCCGAAGGGATCAGAGACACGACAGTCACGGGGCTACTCGAACAGCAATATTGCATATCGGGGAATGCATCAGCCAACGCGACGGTACCACAGACAAAAACCCCAGTACCACAAAACCTAACGGACTTCTGTCATAAAGAGCAGGGGTTATAACGTTAGGATATTCTTGCGAGAACTTCTAGACTCGTAGGGAAGACAATGTTCCTGCGAGAACTTCTCGACTCGTCTCGACTCGTAGGGGAAAACATCTTCATGAAACCCTCACGGGTCATGAAGGTGAAAAGTCTTAGGCAACGGGGATATCAACCTGTTTCCTAAGCACTGCGGCCCTACAAGAAGGTCCAAACTGGCTCTTGTATACTATCCACGGACCATATTCTCCAAAGTCGAATATCGACAAAGAGGAAAAAAACCACTTACGAGTCCTCTCGACTTGTAAGAAGGAAAATTCTCTTGTGAGATCCTTACGACTCTCAAGAGAAAACGCACTTAGGAGATTCTCATGAATTTTAAGGAGAAAATACACCTGCGGGATCCTCTCGACTCGTAGGGAGAAAAGTCTTTATGAGACCCTCACGGCTTATAAAGTTGAAAAGTCTTAGGCGGCAAATCCAAACCTGTTTCCTAAGCCATCGCTGCCATACAAGAAGGTCCAAACCGACTCTTGTACACTATCCACGGGCCACATTCGCTAATGAAATGAAGAAGCTACTTACAGGTCATCACGATTCGTAAGGAAAAAATACCCGAGTGAAATCCTTACAACTCACGAAGGCGATGAACACTTAGAAATCCTCACGACTTCTTGAGAGAATATGCACCTATGAGATCCTCTCGACTTGTATGGAGAAAAACCTTCTTGAGACCTTTACGGCTCAGGTAGATGAAAAATCCTTAAGCTACAAGGATCCTAAACTTGTCTCCTAAGCTATCGATTCTATGGCCATGCATAACTTTGCACCGCTTCACCCACGTACATACTTATGTGGGTAAAGTAGTGGGGGGCATTTGTTCCCGCCAATTTTTTTGGCTAAATGCTACTTGTTCCCTTATAAAAAAGGGGAGATTCCTCAAAATTTAGCCTCGCGTGTTAAACACGTGGGCGCTCATATGCAAAGCATATGAGCGCTGAAAACAAACAATTAAGGGCCAAATATGCCTCACGTGTTAAACACGTGAGTGCTCATATGCAAAGCATATGAGCGCCGAACATAAATAACTAATGACCAAACAGGCCTCACGTGCTAAACACGTGAGCGCTCATATGTAAAGCATATGGGCGCTGAAAAAAACTAAATAAAACAACTAATGGCCAAACAGGCCTCACGTGTAAAACACGTGAGCGCTCATATGCAAAGCATATAAGCGCTGAACATAAACAGGATAAAACCTATAGCAGGGGTCACGTGTTAAACACGTGAGTTCTCTTGCCTCTCACATGCAAAGCATGTGAGCGCCCCAATTTAAAATGTTCCCATTAAATTCTATGTGATAAAATTAAATCATATTTAGGAAATATTTTTCCTGATCTTTCTAATATGGAAAGATCTTTCTCTAACAGAAAATACTGGATTTAAAATCCGATGGTAATAAAATATCACCAATTAAATCATCTAATATAATTAAATTCTATTTGGGAAATATTTTCCCGATCTTCCTCAAACTAGAAAGATCTTCTCTGTTAAACAGAGGACCTTTGGATCAAAGATCCAACGGTGATCATCTGGTAGAATAAAATTCTATCATAGAAAAATATTTTCCTAATCTTGTTAAACTAACAAGATATTCATATGATAAGAATAAAATTCTATGTTAAACTAACGAGATATCCATATGATAGAATTAAGTTCTATATTAAGAAAATATATTTCTGATCTTGTTAAACTAAAAAGATATGATAGAATAAAATTCTAATCTTGTTAAAACTAATAAGATATTCATAATCTTGTTAAACAAATAAGAAATCTTCTCTGTTACACAGAGAGCCTTTGGATTAAAAATCCAACTGTGAATAAAATTCACCGATTGATCTAAAAGATCATGAAATCAATCATGATCTCTAAATGAGTGATTCTCTTAACAAATTGATTCTAGTTCTTCTCGTATAAATAGGAGCGAGGAGGGGAGGAAAGAAAGAAAAAAAAGGAGAAAGAGAATTCAATTCTCTAAAAGAAGAAGATCCCCTTCTTTAAAAAAACCCTAGGTAAGAAGAAAATACAAAGATTATCTTATCCCTTCTTCGTCTCTTTAAGGGTTTAACCCTTCATAGAAGAACTTAGTTCTTCCTCTGGTTAAGGTCTGCAGAAGTAGATCTCTTCACAAGTTGAGAATTTAATTCTCATCGGGGAGATTCTATTATGCAGATTCAAAACTTAGAGAAAAGAACTAAGTTCAAAGAATTTAATTCTTACAAAAGTATATAGGAATTTAATTCCTCTGATAAAACTAGGGTTTAACCCTGTAAAAAGAATTTAATTCTTATAAAACAAGAGACTTGAAATTCTCTAAACTCAGATCCCAACTTCGTTAATATGAGATCAAAATCTTCATGCACATAGAAAGAAAGACTGGTGATTCATTAGTGTTCAACACTGTAACGAAACCTCACGTGTTTCACCACGTGAGCACCTCTGATGAACAAAAAAGAATGGCTGAGACCGAGTCACGTGTTTCACACGCGAGCATTTAAAAAGAATAAGAAGTGCCTCCTAGGGTAGTCACGTGCTTCCCACGCGAGCGCCTAAAACAAGAACAAGAAGTGCCTCCTAGGGCAGTCACGTGTTTTCCACGCGACCCCCAATCAAGTGCTTAGCGCTTATATGAAAAAGGGAATAGACCCAAAGACAGCGCTCACATTTTGAGGGCGCCTCACGTGTTCGCACGTGAGCACCACAGGGTCCAAGTGCTTAGCACTTATAAAAGAAAGAGAAATAAAATCCAGAGAACAGTTCCCATTTCGGGCGCCTTACGTGCTCACACGTGAGCCAAATGCTTAGCACTTATAAAAGAATAGGGAAGTAAAACCCAAAAAGGCAGTACCCAACTTTTGGGCGCCTCGCGTGCTCACACGTGAGTGCCACAAGAATTAAGTGCTTAACACTTATATATAAACAGGGACTTGAACCCAATGTACAGCGCTAGCTTTGAGGTGTCTCACGTGCCGCACGTGAGCACCCCCGAAATCCAGTGTTTAACACTGTTTTAGAACCTCACGTAGGAACATATGAGTGTTGAACGTATACTAGTGCTTAACACTATGGGAAGTCAACTCCAGCCTCAAGTTAAAACATCTTCGATCTCCAAATAGACCGAGCCTCTATGCTCATGACTTCCCAAGCTAATTCCAGTTTCAAACACGACTGATGACTCTTCAATTGATGATGACCAAAACGATCCCACATTCCCCCGAAGAAATCTTAATCTCAAAATATGACTAATGATTTCTGGGCTTGACTATCAATTCCTTTTCCCTCAAACATGGAGTTGGTTCAGGGGTACATCTCTCTACTCCTTTGATACATGTTGTTATAGTTCCTCAACGTCTTCAGAGAGGTAGAGGGTCCAGACAACCAACTATTTTTTTGGGCACGCGTCTAAAGATGACATACACACCTCAAACTACTGCGGACCGAAATGTCCTTAAACTAAACTCTCACCTCAAAAGGGATGATCTACGGACCGAAACGTCCTTAAACTAACAACGGACCGAAACGTCCTTCAACTAAAGCAATAGAGCCCAAATGCTCTTTTGTTGGGTCTGAATGATCCCAAAATCCTGTTGAGTAGATTTTAGTCTCAAATTGGACTAACATATCCTCAACAAACATTAAAATTCAACTTAATCTCAAACGAGATTAACGGTCCTTAAATCAAATCAAACCCAAATCTAAGAATATACAGAATTGGACTAATCCGCGCCCTACAGGCGACAACATAAATTAGTCCCCGTATACAATCCACGGGCAACCAAAAAAATAAAACAAACACACACGACACGAAGTGAACTTCTGGAGCAGGAGAAATTGGTTATCGCAATGCGGTAACGTAATCAACTGCAGGGCTTGCGCCTGCAGGGAAGAGCGTCTCCACAATCAAAAACCCCTCCCAAACGAGGGGGAATCGGATGAAGTGTGCTACAATGGTCGCATCCGTCCAAACCTCCGATATACGGTGTCATAAATCAACTTGGCATCTTCGGAGAGGTGGACGGATAAATCCAAATAACATCTGCTCCCAAATTCAGGCAAGACGACCCATCCCGGGTTCGTCTCTGTTTTCGGCGGTAAACAGTCATGATCCTTAATAAGAGTGAAGACTTCCCGATATATGGGCACGTCGGCAAAAGCACTTTCCTAACGTACAAAGAGAAAAGAGGAATCATAAGCCATAGTACCTGCACAAAAAGGGAGGAGTCAGCTATTGACACAATGATTAAGACCTTAACATTCTTTGTCACTTAAAATTGTACTGCACCACAGTTCAAAAATAAAATAAAATAAATAAAATAAATTAAAAAAAAGAAAGGGACAAGGGCCTCACAATATCAAGGTGACGCCACATCAATGATGGGGCAGTCACTCATTAAAAATAGAATCCAAAAGGATTCTCATTTAATGAGAAAACATCATTGGACTCGGGAGTTAAACTCCCTCGAGAAGTGTGTTCTGCAAACAGATTTCAAATCTGTTAAGAAAATTAGAGAAGGAATAAAATTCCCAAAAATTTTCAGAGTGAAGATCTGTAGAACAATAGGATAACATCCCAGAACCCTCAAAAGCAAAGCTTTCTAACGGGATAAAACCCCAAAGATCTTCAAGATCTGCAAGAAAAAATCTTAGAACACTAAGAGATCTTTGTAAAAGAAGAGAAAAGCTCTGTTAATAGGTTAAAACCCTAGAACATGAAGAGATTCCTTCAAGAGTTTGGTCATAGTTTTTACCAAATTTTTGACAGAGATCTAAGCTCTGGAAAGAGAATTGAATTCTCAAAGAAAGAAGAAGGCTAAGAAAGATGAACAGCAGTAATCTTAAGGGCCTAAGGCCCTATTTATAGGCACATGAAGACGGTTCAACTTCCAAGAAGATCAAACGGTGGAAAAGGTGCCACCGCTACACTCACGTGTGAGCCATGTGAGCACAACGGTGGAGGGTCATTTGTTTCCCTAATAAAAGAGCAAAGCTCTATGAGGTAGCGCCCAGCACCCAAGCGCCTCACATGCCTTACACGAGGGCGCCAACACCAAAGTTAAATACTCTTATATGAGCGGCGCCAGTGTGCAAAGCACACAAAAATCTTAAGCAGCGCCCACGTGCACAACACGTGAGCGCCGGCGCCCAGTAGAATTAAATTCTACTCTCTGTTAAATAGAGTCGTTGGATCAAAAATCCAATGGAGATGATAAATCATCAGGATGCAGAATTAAATTCTGTTTAGAGGAAATATTCATCAAATCTTTCTAAATAAGAAAGATTGCCCTCTGTAAAACAGGGTACCGTTGGAATAAAAATTCAAAGGTGATTAAAGAATCACCAATCTGCAGAATAAATTCTGTATAGGTCAATATTTCCCTAATCTTGTTAAAAACAAGGAAATACTTTCTGTAAAAAAGAAGTCCTTGGATCAAAGATCCAATGGTGGGTAAAATCCCTAAATCATTTGGGATCTCTTAATGAGAGATTTTCTCGGAGCTAATCAACAAACTGCCCCTACTATATAAAGGACCCAAGACTTCAAGCCTGAGGGAGAGCAAACCCCCAAACTTAAAAAAAAGAGAGAAAGCTTCGAAAAAACAGAGAATTAAATTCTCGAGGAAGAAGAACTCTCTTCTTTGAAATTTTAGGTAAATAAAAGTAGATAAAGATCCTGTGGATCATTCAAAAAAAAGAACTCAGTACCTAGCACCCCACGTGTTCCTCACGTGGGTGCTACAAGAGTGCCTCGCACTCATTGAGCGGCGCTCAGCGCCTAGTGCCCCACGTGCCACTCACATGGGCGCTACAGAATAAAAAGATCTCAGGGAGTGGCGCTCAGCCCTCAGCGCCCCCACGTGCCTCTCACGTGGGTGCTACAAAAGAACTCAATGGGTGACGCTCAGCACCCAGCACCCCACGTGCCTCTCACGTAGGCGCAAAGAAAGAACTCTGGAGTGCTTAGCGCTCAGTAAGCGGCGTCCACCGCCCAGCGCCTTGTTCTCGCCAAAACTTTCTGCGCAAAAGAGTCCAAGGTATCAAATGGCAGCGATACGCTTAAGGAAATGCGAACCAGTATCTTCCGGTCTGTATTTTGATAAACTCCCGAAGGAGGAACTGTTAAATTCTGATGATATTGGAAGCATCTCGAAAAACCCTTCGATTTGATATATTATGGGCCTCATAATTCATCCGGGATCAAAAGTTATGAGGCATCACGTGTCCACACGTGATGGACCTTTAAGAACCCGCTGGAGGAGTTAAAAGATATAATAAAAACTCAGAAAAGACCACAATGGAGCATCACGTGTTCACACGTGACCATGGGTCACGTGCAGACACGTGATGGGCTCTTAAGGCCTCTAAAATAATGAATAGAATTAAATTCTAAAATCTGTTCCCTGATTAAAAATCAGAAGTTACCTCAATGAGGTATCACGTGCTCACACGTGACCAATGGTCACGTGTTGACATGTGATGGTTAAAACTGAAGCGTGAATGAACGCTGAGAAGAGGACTCAATTGGGGGTCACGTGCTCACACGTGACCAAGGGTCACGTGTCAGCACGTGACTGGCTTCGAAAGCCTTACAGATTAATAGAATTAAAAATCTAAAGTTTTCTAAATCTTTCCAAATGGAAAAGGATTATGGGAACCGTTGGATTAAAGATCCAAGGGTGATTAAATATCACCAATTTATGGAAAAATCCTAGACAAGGAAAGATTTCCCTTAAATCTCCTCAGAAATAACAAACAGAATATCTTTGGATTTAAAATCCAACGGTGAATAAAATTCATTGTGTGATCTAAAGGATCATATTAATTATGAAATCAATTAAAAAATTTCAATGAAAGATTCACAAAACAAATTGATTCTTTTCTTTCTCCTTCAAATAGGAGCCAAGAAAAGAAGAGGAGAGACCTTTTTGAGAGAAGAACAGAAAGAGGAGAATTTAATTCTCAAGAGAGAAAAAAGAAAGGAGAATTTAATTCTCAACAAAGAAAACCCTAAGTGAGAAAGGGAAAAAGGATCAAAACATCAATAAAGAGAATTTAATTCTCAATCCAAGAGTTTAACTCTTATACAAAAAGAACTTAGTTCTTCTTTTAGTTGAAGATCTGCAGAAGCACATCTCCCTATAGGTTGAGAATTTAATTCTCATCAGGTGAGATCCTGCCATGCAGATCCAAAATTTAGAGGGGGAATCGAGTTTAGAGAATTTAATTCTCCCAAAACAAATTAGGGTTTAACCCTATATGAGAATTTAATTCTCCCAAACTCACAGGAATTTAATTCTTTCAAGATGGACAGAACTAGGGTTTAACCCTAATTGAGAATTTAATTCTCTCAAATTCACAGGAATTTAATTCCTCTTAAAATGAAATTAGGGTTTTACCCTATGCAAGAATTTAATTCTTTTACATATATGGGAATTTAATTCCTCTATAAAAAATTAGGGTTTAACCCTAAATAAGAATTTAATTTTTTCATAATAGGAATTTAATTCCTCCAAAATCATGATTAGGTTTTAACCCTACAGAAAATTTAATTCTTAAAATAAAGAGACTTGAAAGATCTCCATGCACATAGAGAATATTGGTTACGTGATGACACGTGACCCTAATCCGCAGTGATCAGAAAAGAAGGAATAAAACTAGGTCACGTGTCCCCACGTGACCCCTAAAAAGATCCCCAAAAATAAAAAGGAAACAGCTTTGAGGCAATGCCTCACGTGCTCCCACGTGACTTACAAAACACAGAAAGAAAAAGCAAAGGAAATGAAGGCTTTGGGCGCTCTCACGTGTTACCACGTGACCCCTTGGCAAACGCTTTAATAGTCAGCGCATAAATCCCCATCACGTGTCAACAAGCGACGCTCAAAATATAAAACAAAAAGTGTTTAACACTTAATTGCAGAACGAGGTAAAAGGGAATCTGGTCCCACCTTTGGGCGCCCTCACGTGTCCACACGTGACCCCTTTTTCTTTAGTGTTTAACACTAATTCGAGAGCTTTATTCCCAGTGTTTAACACTGATTATCTTTTAGTGTTTAACACTAATTTGAAAATCTTATTTCCAGTGTTTAACACTGTTATTTTCTAGTGCTTAACACTAATTTGGGATTCTATATTTCCAGTGTTTAACGCCGATTGTCTTTTAGTGTTTAACACTAATTTGAGGGATCTATTTCCAGTGTTTAACACTGTTTTCTCTTGTGTTTAACACTACTTTTAGCCAAATTGGCTAATTTTCCAGAGGTAAAAGTCCCTCCTCCAAATGAATCTCAAAATTGAGAAAATCAAAGATGAAAATGTTTAGCATTGCTAAATAATGTGGGCTTGAACCAAGACAAATGTCTAATGGTCCAACAAAGGGCCAACACTTCAAATCCAATTGGACTTAGCCCAAGTTGGCCATAAGTTTTCAACTCAGACTCAACTGAGCCAACGTGCTCACAATATAATTAACTGATCTTAGTTCCAAATTGGATTACAGATTACTTAATCCACTTTGGTTCAAGGGTACATCTCTTCACTCCTTTGATATTTGTCGTTGTAATTCCTCAACGTCTTCAAAGAGGTGACGGGTCCCGATAACCTCACATTTCACGGACTGTGGGGTCCTTAAACTCATGGACTATGATGTCCTTAAACTTTATAGACTACGATGTCCTTAACCTGGACTGTGGGGTCCCTTTAAACCCACGGACTACGATGTCCTTAACCTTGACCGGGATGTCTTTAAACTAACAATGGACCACCATGTCCTTAAACTGGTAATCGACCGCAATGTCCCTAAACTAAACAATAGAGCCCAAATGCTCTTTTGTTGGATCTAAACGACCCCGTTAAGTTGATCTTAGTCTGAAATGAGACTAACGTATCTTTAACAAACGGTTAAGTTGATCTTAGTCTGAAATGAGACTAACGTATCCTTAACAAATGTTTAAGTTGATTTTAGTCTCAAATGAGGCTAACGTATCCTTAAACCCAAACCCCAAACCTAAATCTAAGAAAATGTGGATTTGGACTAATCCACGTCCTACGGGTGACGACATAAATTAGTCTCCGTATACAATCCACGGGCAACCAAAAACAAAACAAACATCCACGACACGAAGTGACCATCTGGAGAAGGAGAAAGTTGTTACCGCGATGCGGTAGCGTAATTAACTGTAGGGGCTTGCGCCTGCAGGGAAGAGCGTCCCCACAATCAAAAACCCCTCAAACGAGGGGGAATCTGACGAAGTCTGCTACATCGGCCGCATCCGTTTAAACCTTCGATACAAGGTTCCATAAATCAACTTGGCATCTTCGGAGAGGTGGACGGATAGCACCAATTAACATCTGCCCCGAATCTCAGGCAAGACGTCCATGTCTTGGCCGTCATTCGGAGGGGAACAGATTCTGGCACGCCCGGTAGGACCTTTTCCTCTTTCCACTCCACACTTTATATGTTGTCTTCGCGAACGAATCGCGGTTTGTTAATGGTTGCCTTCGGGTTTCAAGTTACTAAGATTTGGTCTCTTGCTTGGCGCAGAAATCAAACAGCAATGGCGTTCAACTGCTCCAACTGCAAGTGAAACCGACACTCTGCCTCACCTGGAGGTGTAGCCTATGGGCCGCAGGTTGCTTCCCTGTTCATTATGCCTATGGAACAAGTAACTCAGGCTACCACCGGTCTGTTCTTTGGGACTATGCTCCCGCCAGTGAACATTAATATCCTGCCGCCAAAGGAAGCGCAAAAGAAGTCGGTCTTCGATCGGCTCTCTACTACCATGGCCCCTCTCAACAGGTCATCCAATTCCAACTCCTCGATCTTCACCAGACTGAGCCTGAACTCCGATGGGCCGTCCAAGAAGCCCATGACCCCTGAAGTGGCCATCTCGAGGAAGATAGACATCTCTGCTCCTGAAGTCGTCAAGACGGCTTCTCCTGCCAAAGAGTCGGTCTTTACGAGACTGACTATTCCGGCTCCCGTTCCTGCTCGAAGGTCTATCTTTGACAGATTGGATACCGCTACTCAAAAGACATCAGTCTTCAAGAGGCTGGCACCAGCGGCGCCTCATCTAGACAGGGGGCAAGACAAAACCATCCCCATCGCCAAACCAGCCCCAACAGCTCGACACGCTCGACGTCGCCACTGGCGCCGAGTAAGGAAGGCCGGGGGCAACTCCCCCTCTGGGCTAACCCCACCAGCTCCAACGGTGGAAATCAATGCTGCTGTTCCGACTGGGAACAACTTTGAACCACTAAGGAGGGTACGCAAGAACTCTCCGACTGCCGCGCTGAAAAGATCTCCTCCACCCGCAGAGAATGTTACAGAAACAAAGCCAGAGCAGCCCCCTCAACGGCTATTCTCCAAAATTTACAAGGTCTGGCGACGAGTTCAGGACTCAGTAATCATTCGAGATCACTCTCACAGGCAGAAGAGGGTGAAAGTTCAGGAAGAAAAGAACCGTCATGTCAACCGCAAAGGACGACAACTACCTGGGCACCCGCTGCAACGGCCCCCTCAACGTCAACTGCCCCCAAGAGCAGAAAGCAGAGGAAAGTCCCCACGCCTGCAGCAAATGTCAAAGACAGTAAGCCTAAACGCTCTAAGTCTGGGGGCATGGTGGTGCATACCGTCTACATGGCGTCCGGGAAAGAGGATAGCCATATATCCACAGGTCATCGACCGCTTACGCGATCAGTGACTAAGGCTCAAGAGCAGCAGAAGCTCCAAGAGATGATGACCGCGATGGCCGCACTCACCGGGCCAAAAGAAAGCCCAGAAGCATCCTCGGATCAGCGACAGGAGCAAGAAACCGATGCCGAATTCCTTCGCAGGATACTTGAAAAGAAGGACAGAGAGGCTGCTGAACAAGCAGCCAATATAAAACGAATGGCCCTTCTGTTCCAGGACATGGTGGGTATGATGATCCAGCCGGATCCCCCAGCCGAAGACCCTCCAGTTATTCTTGAAGACGACAGAGGAGAAATGTCAAATCCACATCCGGTTCTTTCAACAGCCAAAGAGGAAACAATCTCTAAGGCTGCCCTGGATGACTACATAGCCCAGCAGATACGAGTTCACCAGGCGAATGAAGCGGCTGGGCAAATTGTTAGAACCGGACGACCCTATCCGGGCTGGTATGATCAAATCAGTTACCCGCCGGGATATACGATCTCTACATTTCATGTGTACAAGGGGACAGGGAATCCACATCAGCATGTCGCTTAATTCAGGGCCTTATGCGGCAACACTGGAGGCGACGACAAACTGTTGCTTCGCCAATTCATCGGCAGCTTAGCAGAAACGGCCTTAGAATGGTATTCGGAGTTACCTAACGACTCTGTCAAAACATTTGCGGAGATGGAGCTACTGTTTACACAAAGATTTGCAAGCGCTGGTGAGCGCACCCCGATCACCGCATTGATCAACGCCAGGGTAAGGCCAGGCGAAACGTGGGTTCAATACGCAATACGATGGCGAAACTTATGGTCGAAGTGCGAACAACACATCGAAGAAGCACCTGCGGTAGGCATTTTCGTGGGCACTTTTGATCCGCAAGCGACCATCTCGCAATTCATGATGTTCTTCAAGCCAACTACTTTCCAGACCTTGATTGACAAGTTGGCCCAAATGGACCAGATGGGCCATAGGCCTTCCTCTTCAAAGACAGAGCCTTGGAATGAAAAGGGCAAAGGGAAAGCAACTTTCGTTGCCAATACTCAACAACGGCCGAGCAACTTAAAGCCGGTTGTTCGCCAAAACAACGTGCGTCCACGCCCATCCCTCGAGGAGAGACTGGGACGACCTTACTCATTTCCCCAGGAAAAAACGAGGAGACTGGTCGAGCTGGCAGTGCGCAACAAACTCATCAATCTGTCGGATCCAAAGTGTCCGTTGCAGCCAGGCGATGTCAACAATCCTAATTACTGCCCTTACTACCAAGCAGTAAGCCATCCAATCGAAGATTGCTTCGTCTTCAAAAGCTGGATGGAGGACCAATACCAAGAAGGCAAGTTCGTATTATCCGAAAACTGGAAAGTGAACCCGCCACAACCTCACGCCCCTAAAAAAGTGGACGTGCCGGGGGCATCGTGCTCATTCATAGGGGAAGTCCCGTGGGAGGTCGCTCTTTCAGCCAAAACTAAAAGAATGCTGAAGGATCTCCAAACGTGCCCGGCAATCAGGTGGTAAAATCCACTGGAACCCGAGATCATCGAGGGAATGCTGAAACCGCACCCAACTCCAAAAACGGGTGATGATGGTCAGAGCGCTCACACCCAGTCGTCAAAGTCTTCGAAGAAGAAGAAGAAGACCAAAAAGCCCGTGCAGCCTGGTGACAAGCGCACGGACCTACAAAAACAGATTGATGGGTTGGAAGAATATAATTAGAAGGCGCGGACCCCAGTCACACTCCAAGAATTTCTCAGCCACGTCCTTGAGGACGGAGATGATGACAATGGAGAAGACTCGTCGGATAAATCTGAAGATTATGTGGCAAGCTACCATGTGATCCCTCACTCGTCAATAAATGACGAAGAATCTCCTTACACAGAGAAGCAGGGGGCAGATCCTGAGCCAGAACTTCTAGGACCATCAGACGAAATGATTGATGCATTCCTGAACGAAGCCCGTCTTAAAAGAAAAGCTGATCGAGAGCGCGAGATGGCCATATTCGAGAAAGCCAAACGCCGACGACTGGACAAAAAGGTCGAAACACTCCTACCAGGTCAAAGTACATCCGCCGCAAATGAAAACAGGATCAAGACAAGGAAACGATTCGCCAAAGCCATATCGATGGGGATGAAGCTGCCCTCTTTTAGAGAAAATTCTTCTGGCGGTATACATCTTGATGAAGCGGACGTACATCCTAACTTCTGCTTATATCATCAGTAGATCGCACATCCTACTGAAGACTGCAACTCCTTTAAGTGTTGGTGGCAAGGGTATGTCGCTCACAGGCAACTCTTCAACAGGACAAAGCGTGAAGCCCGTAGACAGCGGAAAAATGCGACAGATGAGCGTAAAAGAATTGCCGGCAATTGTCATAGGGTTGATCCCGGGGGATCGCGAGTTCTCACCTTTGGGAACGACTCCGACAAAAAAGTAGCCCTCAGTCCTCTCTTCAAGGAATCCATCTCTGAAATGAAAGAATTGAGGAGCTGCGAGAACATTCAGCCGTGCAATTGCACGCTACCCGGAAAGAATCTCGGACCCGCGAACAAGGGATCGAACAAAAGGGATAAGGGGAATGGAAAAGCGACCTTCGTCGCCAACGCTCAACAACAGCCGAGTAACCCGAGACCTTTTTGTCGTCAAAACAATAAGCCACGATACCTCAGTGAGAAGTTGAAACGTCCTTACTCGTTTCCCAAAGATAAAACAAAGAGATTGTTCGAGCAATCAGTGCGCAGCGGGCTCATCACTCTGCCAGATCCAAAACGTCCATTGCAGCCAGGTGATGTTAACAATCCTAACTATTGTCCCTACCACAGAGTAATGGGTCACCCACTCGAAAATTGCTACGTCTTCAAAAACTGTGTTGAAGACCAATACCAACAGGACAAGTTCGCGCTGCCCGAAAAATGGAAGGTGAACCCACCACAACCACATGCTCCGAAAAAGATGGACATGCCGGGGGCATCGTGCTCTTTCATAGAGAAATCCCCATGGACTGAAAAGTCCGTAAACTAGAAATTCGCCTCAAATATGACAACGATAGATTAAAATGTCGTTAAACTAACGATAGACCACTATGTCCTAAAACTGGCTGATGACCGAAACGTCGTTAAACTACTACCAACCCGCGACATCTTCAGGCTGATGTGGTAGCAATAAAAAAACAAAAAAACAAAAAAAACGGTACGTTCATAAGCAAAATGGGCACGGATGAAAACCCGAAAGGGCGCCGTGAGTAAAAACAGCAGGACTGCCGGTGATGTTTGTGAAAACCCGAAAGAGCGCAGACGCGTTAAAAAAAATGGTATGTCCATAAGTAAAACGGGCACGGTTGAAAACCTGAAAGGGCTCCGTGAGTAAAAACAGCAGGGCTACCGGCGAGTGCTTGTGAAAACCCAAAAGGGCGCAGCCTCGTTAAAAGACACTTGCAGGGTCCTCTCGACTTTGTAAGGAGAAACCACCCACGTGAGATCCTTACGACTCACAAGGGAGCAACACACTTAGGGATCCCCATGATTCCTAAGGAGAAATTACACTTACGAGATCCTCACGACTCGTAAGAAGAATTCTCTTATGGGACCCTCACGGCTCATAAGATTTGAAAGTCTTAAGTTACAGAAACCTTAACCTGTTATTAAGCACACCCCACAACTTCCAATACTGCCCTACAAGCGGTTCAGTATTGACCCTTGTATACAATCCACGGGCGCGAATAAACATTTCCCTAACAAAGTCCCATCCGTGACTAGGGATATGTTTACACGGTGAACAGCCCTTGTAAGTCCTCTCGACTTATAAGGAGAAAGCATTCTTGTAAGATCCTTACGACTTATAAGAGGCCATGCACTTAGGAATCTTCATGATTCCTAAGGAGAAAATGCACTATGAGATCCTTACGACTTGTAGGGAGAAATACCTTTATGAGACCCTTATGGCTCATGAAATCAAAAGACTTAGTCGACAGGATCCTAACCCTGTTTGCTAATCCACCTTTGTTCGACATCGGCAGAGGCAAATGATGATTCGCTCCTGGCAATATCCCAGTGGTAGCGATGCCGATGCCTACAACGGTATCAAATTCCAAGTCCTTCTACGGCAAATGATGATTCGCTCCTGGCAATATTCCAGTCGCAGCGATACTGATGCTAAAATTGGTATCAGATCCCAAATCCCCTACTCACGAGAAAAAATCAGCGAGCCAAAAAAAATGCATATGAAATAGCCGAAATGATGGGGCAACTTGCAACAAAATCAGCAAGTAAAAATGTATGCATACAAAAATAGCCGAAATGATTGGGCAACTCGCAATAAAAAGCAGCGAGTAAAAAGAAAAATAGCCGAAATGATTGGACACCGCGAAAAATAGCTGAAATGATTGGGCAATCGCGATTTTCGCGATATGAAAAGCTGAAATGATAGAGCATCGCGGAAAGAATAAAAAAATGATGAAAGAATGAAACTTTTTACCCTACAGGTGAGATCACATCGATCTCTGTATACAATCCAGGGGCACAAACAAAGAGGGAACCATACCTTCCCAACAGGCTCCATCAGAAAGCGAAGTCAAATCTCGACGGTTCATAGACAACCTAGAGACAACCTCGACATTTGTCGCAATATTGCAGACACAATGTCAGCAAATGAAGCAAAGGAAGATCCCTAGCTTCAGGGTCTCGACGTCAACATCGACGACTTAGAGATCAACACCGGCGTGCTTTGTCCCTCCAACCTGATGCAGACGTGACGTCAACAACCGACCTCAGAGTCGCAACGAAACGGAGCCATGGCAAAGGCCCTAGTTCCAAATCTCAATGGCCACATCTGCAGCCTGGAGACCAACAACGGTGTGCCTCCTCATTCCAGCAGGACACAGATGTTACACCATCAAATGGAGTGACAGCGAAATCCCAGCTCCACCTCAACATTCGTCTCGTTACAGCAGACGAGATGTCAACGACAGCATTCCTTCGCAGTCCAGCAGGATGCAGATGCAATGTCAACGAAAGACCTCACGGTCAAAACAAAGCGGAGTGACGGAAAAATCTCAACTCCATCTCAGCATTCTTCTCGCTACAACAGACGCAATGTCAACAACGGCGTTCCTTCGCAGTCCGGCATGATGCAGGTACAACGTCAACAAAAGACCTCACGGTCAAAGCAAACGGAGCTACGGCAAAGCCCCTACTCCAAATCTTGATGGTTCACAGACAGCTTAGAGACCGCCTCGACATTCATCTCGATACAGCAGACAAGATGTCACTTTAGCGTCCTTCCTCAAACCGGATTCAGACGCGACAAAACAATCGAAGCAAAGGCCAAATTCCTAGCTTTAGGGTCTTGAAGGCAACTCATATAAAACCAGAAAGACTATCGGAGATCATCCCACACCAGCACGGAGTGGTCACCACCTCGACGTTCGTCTTGATACAGTAGACGCGATGTCAACAACAGTGTCCTTCCTTCGGCAGGATTCGGACACACTAAAGCAAACGAAGCGAAGGCCAAGTTCCTAGCTTCAACGTCTTGGCGGTAACTCATATAAAACCGGAAAGACAATCAGAGATCATCTCACACCTGCATAGAGTGATCACCACCTAGACGTTCGTCTCGATACAGCAGACGAGATGTCACTACAGCGTCCTTCCTCCAACAGGATCCGGACACACCAAAGCAGATGAAGCAAAGGCCAATTTCCTAGCTTCAGGGTCTTGACGGCAACTCATATAAAACCTGAAAGACGATCGGAGATCATCCCACATCAGCACGGAGTGGTTACCACCTCGACATTCGTTTTGATACAGCAGACGAGATGTCACTACGGCATCCTTCCTCCAACAGGATTCGGACACGCCAAAGCAAATGAAGCAAAGGCCAAATTCCTAGCTTCAGGGTCTTGACGGTAACTCATATAAAACCTGAAAGACAATCGGAGATCATCCCACATCAGCGCGGAGTGGTCACCACCTTGACGTTTGTCTCGATACAACAGACAAGATGTCACTACGGCGTCCTTCCTCCAACAGGATTCGGACACGCCAAAGAGAATGAAGCGAAGGCTAAATTCCTAGCTTCAGGGTCTTGACGGTAACTCATATAAAACCTGAAAGACAATCGGAGATCATCTCGCACCAGCACGGAGTGGTCACCACCTCGACGATCGTCTCGATACAGCAGATGAAATGTCACCCCAGTGTTCTTCCCCCAGCAGGATTTGGACGCGCCAAAGCAAATGAAGCAAAAGGCCAAATTCCTAGCTTCAGGGTCTTGACGGCAAGTCATATAAAGCCTGAAAGACAATCGGAGATCATCTTGCACCGGTGCGGAGTGGTCACCACCTCGACGTTCGTCTCGACACAGCAGACGCAATGCCAAAGCAAATGAAGCAAATGCCAAATTCCTAGCTTCAGGGTCTTGACGAAAACTCATATAAAGCCTGAAAGACAATCGGATATCATCTCGCACCAGCACGGAGTGGTCACCACCTCGACGATCATTTCGATACAGCAGATGAAATGTCACCCCAGCGTTCTTCCCCTAGTAGGATTTGGACGCGCCAGAGCAAATGAAGCAAAATGCCAAATTCCTAGCTTCAGGGTCTTGACGGCAAGTCATATAAAGCCTGAAAGACAATCGGAGATCATCTCGCACCAGTGCGGACTGGTCACCACCTCGACGTTCGTCTCGACACAGCAGACGCAATGCCAAAGCAAATGAAGCAAAGGTCAAATTCCTAGCTTCGGGGTCTTAAAGGCAAGTCATATAAAGCCTGAAGGACGATCGGAGATCATCTCGAACCAGTGCGGAGTGGTCACCACCTCGATGCTCGTCTCGATACAGCAGACGCAACATCACCAAAAGGAGCCACGGCAAAATCCCTAGTTCCAAACCTCGACGGTTCACCGGCAACCTAGAGACAACCACGACATTCGTCTCGATACAGAGGACGCAATGCCAGCAAATGAAGCAAAGGCCAAATTCCTAGCTTCAGGGTCTTAAAGGCAAGTCATATAAAGCCTGAAGGACGATCGGAGATGATCTCGAACCAGTACGGAGTGGTCACCACCTCGACGTTCGTCTCGATACAGCAGACGCAACATCACCAAAAGGAGCCACGGCAAAATCCATAGTTCCAAACCTCGACGGTTCACCGGCAACGTAGAGACAACCACGACATTCGTCTCGATACAGAGGACGCAATGCCAGCAAACGAAGCAAATGCCAAATTCCTAGCTTCAGGGTCTTAACGGCAAGTCATATAAATCCTGAAAGACTATCAGAGATCATCCCACACCAGCGCGGAGTGGTTATGACTCATCGGGGCTCTCCAAAATGAGCCTAACCTCAAGTAAAAAGCGGCATGGCAAAATTCCTAACGCTTGCTCTTCCGACGGTCAAACTGCCTAGGAGGATTGCTTGAAAACGTCTTGTCCAGCCCTCGAAGGGATCAGAGACACAGCATGTCGCAATGCTACTCGAACAGCAAGATTGCCTATCGAGGGATACATCAGCCAACGCGACGGTACGACGGGTAAAACCCTAGTACCACAGACCCTAACGGACCTTTGTCGTAAAGAGCAGAGGTTAACTGTGACGTTAGGATATTCTTGCGAGAAATGCTCGATTCGTCTCGACTCGTGAGGAAATTAGTGTCTTTGTGAGAAATGCTCGATTCGTCTCGACTCGTGAGGAAAAGCCTTAGGCAGCGGGGATTAAAAAACCTGTTTCCTAAGCACTGGGGCCCTGCAAGGCGATCCAAAACGTTCTCTTGCATACTATCCACGTGTCACACTCTCCAAAGTTGAATCTCGACAAGGAGAGAAACAACCACTCACAAGTCCTCTCGACTTGTAAGCGGGAAAAATTCTCTTGTGAGATCCTTACGACTCTCAAGAGAAAATACACACTTAGGAGGTCCTCACGACTCCTAGGGAGAAAATACACCTACGGGATCCTCTCGACTCGTAGGGAGAAAATTCTTTATGAGACCCTCACGGCTCATAAAGTTGAAATGTCTTAGGTGGCAGATCCTAACCCTGTCTCCTAAGCCACCACTGCCCTGCAAAGAGTTCAAGATGGACCATCTATGAGCCTTACTTGCCAAAGCTACATGCCACTGAAATGGAGAAGCTACTCATGAGCATATAAACTACTTCACGCCAGAGTAAGATATAAAAAATGGAAGGGTTGTGGCTCATGGAGTTGAGAGTTTGGAACTATATCTCTTAAGAGTCAACGATAAATGACGACGCTTGTGTCCTCTCGTTATCTTCTCAGATCAAGATTCTGAAAGTTATATACCAACCCGAAACTGGTCATACGCTATGCATAACTCTGCACTACTTCACCCACGTATATACTTACGTGGGCAAAGTAGTGTGGGGCATTTGTTCCCGCCAAAAATTTCTGCGCAAAAGAGTCCAAGGTATCAAATGGCAGCGATACGGTTAAGGAAATGCGAACCAGTATCTTTCGGCCTGTATTTTGATAAACTCTCGAAGGAGGAACTGTTAAATTCTGATGATATTGGAAGCATCTCGAAAAACCCTTTGATTTGATATATTATGGGCCTCATAATTCATCCGGGATCAAAAGTTATGAGGCATCACGTGTCCACACGTGATGGACCTTTAAGAACCCGCTGGAGGAGTTAAAAGATATAATAAAAACTCATAAAAGACCCCAATGGGGCATCATGTGCTCACAAGTGACCATGGGTCACGTGCAGACACGTGATAGGCTCTTAAGGCCTCTAAAATAATGAATAGAATTAAATTCTAAAATCTGTTCCCTGATTAAAAATCAGAAGTTACCTCAATGAGGAATCACGTGCTCACACATGACCAATGGTCACGTGTTGACACGTGATGGTTAAAACTGAAGCGTGAATGAACGCTGAGAAGAGGACTCAATTGGGGGTCACGTGCTCACACGTGACCAAGGGTCACGTGTCAGCACGTGACTGGCTTCGAAAGCCTTACAGATTAATAGAATTAAAATTCTAAAGTTTTCTAAATCTTTCCAAATGGAAAAGGATTATGGGGACCGTTGGATTAAAGATCCAAGGGTGATTAAATATCACTAATTTATGGAAAAATCCTAGACAAGGAAAGATTTCCCCTAAATCTCACCAGAAATAACAAACAGAATATCTTTGGATTTAAAATCCAACGGTGAATAAAATTCATTGTGTGATCTAAATGATCATATTAATTATGAAATCAAATAAAATCTTTCAATGAAAGATTCACAAAACAAATTGATTCTTTTCTTTCTCCTACAAATAAGAGCCAAGAAAAGAAGAGGAGAGACATTTTTGAGAGAAGAACAGAGAGAGGAGAATTTAATTCTCAAGAGAGAAAAAAGAAAGGAGAATTTAATTCTCAACAAAGAAAACCCTAAGTGAGAAAGGGAAAAAGGATCAAAACATCAATAAAGAGAATTTAATTCTCAATCCAAGAGTTTAACTCTTATACAAAAAGAACTTAGTTCTTCCTCTAGTTGAAGATCTGTAGAAGCACATCTCCCCATAGGTTGAGAATTTAATTCCCATCGGGTTGAGATCCTGCCATGCATATCCAAAACTTAGAGGGGGAATCGAGTTTAGAGAATTTAATTCTCCCAAAACAAATTAGGGTTTAACCCTATACGAGAATTTAATTCTCCCAAACTCACAGGAATTTAATTCTTTCAAGATGGACAGAACGAGGGTTTAACCCTAATTGAGAATTTAATTCTCTCAAATTCACAGGAATTTAATTCCTCTTAAAATGAAATTAGGGTTTTACCCTATGCAAGAATTTAATTCTTTTACATATATGGGAATTTAATTCCTCTAAAAGAAATTAGGGTTTAACCCTACATAAGAATTTAATTCTTTCATAATAGGAATTTAATTCCTTCAAAATCATGATTAGGTTTTAACCCTACAGAGAATTTAATTCTTAAAATAAAGAGACTTGAAAGATCTCCATGCACATAAAGAACATTGGTCACGTGATGACATGTGACCCCAATCCGCAGTGATCAGAAAAGAAGGAATAAAACTAGGTCACGTGTCCCCACGTGACCCCTAAAAAGATCCCCAAAAATAAAAAGGAAACAGCTTTGAGGTAATGCCTCACGTGCTCCCACGTGACTTACAAAACACAGAAAGAAAAAGCAAAGGAAATGAAGGCTCTGGGCGCTCTCACGTGTTACCACGTGACCCTTTGGCAAACGCTTTAACAGTCAGCGCATAAATCCCCATCACGTGTCAATACGTGACGCTCAAAATATAAAACAAAAAGTGTTTAACACTTAATTGCAGAACGAGGTAAAAGGGAATCTGGTCCCACCTTTGGGCCCCCTCACGTATCCACACGTGACCCCTTTTTCTTTAGTGTTTAACACTAATTCGAGAGCTTTATTCCCAGTGTTTAACACTGATTATCTTTTAGTGTTTAACACTAATTTGAAAATCTTATTTCCAGTGTTTAACACTGTTATTTTCTAGTGCTTAACACTAATTTGGGATTCTATATTTCCAGTGTTTAACGCTGATTGTCTTTTAGTGTTTTACACTAATTTGAGGGATCTATTTCCAGTGTTTAACACTATTTTTAGCCAAATTGGCTAATTTTCCAGAGGCAAAAGTCCCTCCTCCAAATGAATCTCAAAATTGAGAAAATCAAAGATGAAAATGTTTAGCATTGCTAAATAATGTGGGTTTGAACCAAGACAAATGTCTAATGGTCCAACAAAGGGCCAACGCTTCAAATCCAATTGGACTTAGCCCAAATTGGCCATAAGTCCTTAACTCAGACTCAACTGAGCCAACGTGCTCACAATATAATTAACTAATCTTAGTTCCAATTGGACTACAGATCACTTAATCAACCTTGGTTCAAGGGTACATCTCTTCACTCCTTTGATATTTTTCGTTGTAATTCCTCAACGTCTTCAAAGAGGTGACGGGTCCCGATAACCACACATTTCACGGATTGTGGGGCCCTTAAACTCATGGACTACGATGTCCTTAAACTTTACAGACTACGATGTCTTTAACCTGGACTGTGGGGTCCCTTTAAACCCACGGACTATGGTGTCCTTAACCTTGACCGGGATGTCTTTAAACTAACAATGGACCACCATGTCCTTAAACTGGTAATCGAACGTAATGTCCCTAAACTAAACAATAGAGCCCAAATGCTCTTTTGTTGGATCTAAATGACCCCGTTAAGTTGATCTTAGTCTGAAATGAGACTAATGTATTCTTAACAAACGGTTAAGTTGATCTTAGTCTCAAATGAGGCTAACGTATCCTTAACAAACGTTTAAGTTGATCTTAGTCTCAAATGAGGCTAACGTATCCTTAAACCCAAATCCCAAACCCAAATCTAAGAAAATACGGATTTGGACTAATCTACGTCCTACGGGCGACGACATAAATTAGTCTCCGTATACAATCCACGGGCAACCAAAAACAAAACAAACACCCACGACACGAAGTGACCATCTGGAGAAGGAGAAAGTTGTTACCGCGATGCGGTAGCGTAATTAACTGCAGGGGCTTGCGCCTGCAGGGAAGAGCGTCCCCACAATAAAAAAAACCCCTCAAATGAGGGGGAATCTGACGAAGTCTGCTACATCGGCCGCATCCATTTAAACCTTCGATACATGGTGCCATAAATCAACTTGGCATCTTCGGAGAGGTGGACGGATAGCACCAATTAGCATCTGCCTCGAATCTCAGGCAAGATGTCCATGTCTTGGCCGCCATTCAGAGGGGAACACGCCTCACGTGACCCTCACATGGGCGCCACAGAATAAAAGTGCTTAGCACTCAATGAGCTGCGCCCAGCACCCAGCTCCTCACGTGACCCTCACGTGGGCACCACAGAATGGAAGAGTGCTTGGCACTCACTAGGCAGCGCCTAGCTCTTCACGTGCTTCGCATGTGAGCGCCATAAAGAGTGCTTAGCATTCCATATAAAGATAAAAGGGGTAAAGTGTTTAACACTTATCGGGCAATTCCCATGACTAAAAACCCTACATGATTATATGTGAGCGTCAGAACTTACATAAGTGCTCAGCGCTTTTTGCATAAAAAAAGGGGGACTGAGCCCAAACAAGTGCTTAGCACTCTTTTTGAAATAAAAAGAAAACTGATTGGACCAAGCCCAGGTTGGTTGGGTCCCTTGAGAGTAGAAACTCCCTAATTCAGATCAACCGAACCCATGTGCTCACTACTTCCCTAACCGATCTTAGTCCCAAATACAACTATCGACCTTCCAACTGATGATATCCCAAAACGATATTCGTCCCACATTCCCCTGAGGAAATCTTAGTCTCAAAATACAACTAATGATTCCTGAGTTTACCATTAATCCCTTTTCTCTCAAACACGGGAATTGGTTCAAGGGTACATCTCTCTATACTTCTGATACATGTCGTTGTAATTACTCAACGCCTTCAGAGAGGTGGCGGGTCCCGACAACCAACTGCTTTTTGGTGCACTTCCCAAACTGACGTGTACATCCCAAATCAAATCACATTCCAGACAGGATGCATCCTATACCATCGTTGCTCATCCCATCACGTAACAAATACATGTGCACGCAAGATGGACAATGGACCGAGACGTCCCTAAACTAACAACGGACCGAAACGTTCTCAAACTAACTGTTGCCTCCAAAATAGCAACAACTAACCGAAATGTTCTTAAACTAACCGTTGCCTCCAAAATGGCAACAACGGGCCGAAACGTTCTTAAACTAACTGTTGCCTCCAAAATGGCAACAACGGACTGTAACGTCCTTAAACTAAAATCTCACCCCCAAATGGTGATCAACGGATCGAGACGTGCTTAAACTAAAATCTCACCTCCAAAATGGTGATCAACGGACTGAGACGTCCTTAAACTAAAACCCCACCTCCAAAATGGTGATCAACAGACCAAGATATTCTCAAACTAGAACTTCGCCTCCAAAATAGCAATAATGGACCGAAACGTCCTTAAAATAAAACGATAGAGCCCAAATGCTCTATTGTTGGATCTGAAACAAAAATGATCGTAAAACCTTAAGTAGATATTAGTCTCAAATTGTACTAACGTATCCTTAACAAAAAACCAATCGAGCTCCCAAACGCTCACATACTTTTAAGTCGATCTTAATCCCAAAATAGATTAACAGTCCTTAAATAAAAACCCCAAATCTAAGATATACGGATTTGGACTAATCCACACCCTATGGGCGACAACATAAATTAGTCTCCGTATACAATCCACGGTCAACCTAAACAAATAAAAACACACACGACACGAAGTGAAGTTCCGGAGCAGGAGAAAGTGGTTATCGCGATGTTGTAACGTAATTAACTGCAGGGGCTTGCGCCTGCAGGGAAGAGCGTCCCCACAATCAAAAAAAAACTCGCAAACAAGGGGGAATCTGACGAAGTCTGCTACAACGGTCGCATCCGTCCAAACCTCCGATATACGGTGCCATAAATCAACTTGGCATTTTCGGAGAGATGGACGGATAAATCCAAATAGCATTTGCCCCCAAATTCAGGCAGGAAGATCCATCCCAGTTCATCTCTGTTTTCGGCGGTGAACAACGGCCATAATTTTCAATCGATCCATAGACTCTGCGAGAAAAACAAAAAGAAAGGTCAGCGACACAGAAACGGCAATAGAATTTTGGTGAAATCTAAACATACCGGCAAAAGACCTAACTTACCCAAAAAAACGCGTGGGACTGAGTCCAGCCCAGCTCAGTACCTGCTCGGAGAGTAGGACATCAGCCCGCCGGATCGATTCCCACTGGGACACCACCTTCGCCTCAGGGGCGTTCGACTGCCTCACCCTCGGGCAATCGGCCCTATGCCACTGGGTTGCCACAGGCCAATCCTCACCCTCCGGTGGCCCGACGAAGACAAACTTCTCCTTCCATTCGTGGATAGAAGAAGGGACGACCACTACCCCCGACCCGGCCGCTCTACCCTTACGCTTTTTAAACGAGAGATATATCCAGCTTGACTCTTCCTTACTGGTGCCGAGATAATTTTTATAGCAAAGGAAAGATAAGAGGAAGCTCAAATTGAAGGGGATTCAATCAATTTTAAACCGGACCAGAAACCCGAGGAGGATCCTCCACAAGTTCGGCGCCAGCTATCCCGGTGCAAGACGGAAATAATGGAGCACAGCACAAACCTCATACGAGAAGGGCAGACGCATCCCTGCCCGGAATGGTTCCAGATACAGAGCAATCTTCTTGCCCCGCACCTGATCTGTCCGCTCACCCTCTCTGACCAGAAAAAGTGAATAGCCAGAAGGGATATGGAATCGAGCCCGGATAAAGCTCGTCAAGACGATTCAAGACTGAGAGCGCATCGCGGGTATTCCCGATGCGCACCTTAGGAGCCCTTATCGTGCCCGACGGAGAGAGATAAGGGCGACACTATCCCTAGGGGGTGAGCCCGACACAGAGGACATAGATGAAGAAGAAGAAGAAGAGCTCTCTCGGCTATCTGAAACCGAGGAGGAGGAGGATGACCCACTGGTCTCGGCCCCAGAAACTGAGGCCTCATCGCCCGACTCAACCCCTACTACATCCACAGATACCTCAGAGAAAGACATCTAACCTAATTCAAGGAAAGGGTTCGCCGAGGAAATTTCAGCGAAAGATCCGACCTAAGAGGAAGTGCGCCGAACAATCTTCAAATGACGAGAGACAACCAAGGCAAAGTATCGGCCCTGGGATGCCCCCCTCCTATTTATACAGTCCAAAGGGGACATCCTACAGCCCAAATCGACTCCCGCCAAAACGAAGCGTCGCACCTAGCGGCCGTCGAGGCTCCACATGGCGATCGGCCATTGGAAACACCCCTTCGCAGCGGAAATCGGAGACAGTCTCTCGTGCCCTGCCAATCAATGATGAGCACGTAGCGCGTAACCTAACCGACGGTCGAGCGAAACTGTAACGATCCTAAAAATCCTATACCTTCGCGTATCATTTCTTTAATAAAATATTGCAATTATTTATTTTTGGTATATTTTGTTTTCTAATAAATAAATTATTTTATCACTTCATCTATTTTATCCAAGCCCAAAACCCAAGCCAATACAATTCCATTTGATTTCTTTTTTTTCTTTTTCTAAGCCCATTTTCTTTTTAAGGTACGACATATATTTAATTTTTATTAAATATATGTATGAACAATCTTGTAGCTCATCGGTTAAGTCCTTTTATTGTTATTCTATAAGTCACATATTCAAATCCCCATTCTTGCAATTATTTTTTATCAATTTTTATCCTTATCATAACCTACAAATGAGACCTTTCATTTCATCTTTTTTTTAACTCCCAAAATAATTAGAATGGTTATGAGCTATAATTTATTAGAATTATGGTGGCTATAAACCTTTTTTATATGTCACCCTTCTTTCTTTTCTTCATCTCACATTTCTATTATTTCTCATCTCTCTCTTCATCTTTTCTTCATCCCACCTTAGCCATTTCCTTTTGATCAATTCTAAAAATAAAATAAAATAAATCTCTTTTCTCTTGAGCCTGGAGAAGCACCAGTTCTATCAAGCTTCAAAGACTCGGTTAAGGATTTTATCTAAACGGTGAGCCGGTTGTTATACTGGCTCACACAACCCGTAAGTCTCTTTTCTCCCTCTCCCTCTCTTTCACTTTGTTATTGTGTCTTCTCCATAATTTCATATTCTTGACCGTAGTACCTAATCGAGTGCATAAACATACATACATACATACATACATACATACATACATATATGAGAATAATGGAGAAAAGAGGCCATAGGAGGGGATTTCCTCCTATGGCGTAAAAAAAATACAACCTCCACCATCTTTTCCGACGATCGGCATCCGTCATCATCATCGTTATCATCTAAGATGTGAGCACACCAAATTTCATGTGATTCCACAACTTTTTCACCGTTGATTTAGCAATGTAAAAAGTTCTATTGTCGGTAAACCGTTAATTTTGAACCCACTAAATCAACGGTGAAAAAGTTGTGGAATCACATGAAATTTGGTGTGCTCACATCTTAGATGATAACAATGATGATGATGGGTACCGATCGTCGGAAAGATAGTGGAGGTTGTATTTTTTCCACGCCATAGGAGGAAATTCCCTCATATGGCCTCTTTCCTCCATTATTCTCTCTCTCTCTCTCTCTCTATATATATATATATATATAAATGAATATAGTTACATATATATTTAAAATATTGTTTGTTTATACTTAATTTTCATATTTATTCTTTGTTTTCTTATAGAATAAAAATGTCTCCATGTCATAGATTTACTTTTATGTTAACTAGGAATATCATGGACTGATTATAAATAAACGATGTGCGATAACACAACTTTACATAAGCTCTCTTGAAATTAGAAGTTTTCTGGTATAGAACGTTGTCGAAATTCATGATCCATATATTGACATTAGGAGATCCAATTTGAAGTATATATTGCATGTGCCGTTTATTTTATAATTGTTTAATTTTTTATATAAAAGAGAAAAACGAAGCTGCAAATAAATCCAGTAGTTTTGTCATATTTAAATACGGTCCTAGATAACTTTTGTCTTTAAAATAATTTTTAAAAATTAATTTTCACATCTGGAAATCCTAAGAAAATTAGGATAAATAATAGATAGAATTTCAGGTTTGCAGTAAAAATTTCATATCAAACCGAATAACGGTTGCGTAGTTTTTTTTATTCACTGTTTTTAAAACCAGAAAACTGGCAATAAGGGTCTTGTTAGAGAGACCATAACTCTGTAATTGTTAATCCAAATGAAACGTTTTTAGATATTTTGAACATATATATCTAATGATATAGATTTTCTTAGTTTTAAGTTCTTACTAAAAACCGACGTAAAATATAGAAAACTGCGTTACAATATTTAGTGACATATCTGGACAAAATCTTTCCTGATTCGCGCACTGTTTTTAAATAGGACATAACTCGAATTCCCAATATCCGTTCGTGACAAACTTTAGATGTGTAGATGGATAATTTATAGAACTATAATTTCCTGTATATTATATTACTTAGAAACGTATGAAATAACTCGATATAGGCTTTGCAATATAACATATAGTTGCTGTCCAGAAATCTGAATTTCTGTTTTAAACGCTGATATTAAAACGATCATAACTAGAGATTCAGAAATCCAAATCATGCGAATCTTAGTGTTTTGGATAAGTACTCCGAAAGACCTACAATTTTATAATAATTTTTGTAACCTGAAACCCGATAGAAATTAACTCAAACCGCGTTTTAAAAATGTGTGATGGTGCTGAACAGATTCTGATCTGTTTTGCGCGATGATACGAAAACATTTATATCTCCCAAACCGGTAGTCGTATTTAGGCGAGACTAGAACTCACGTGTGCATAACAATTAACACTATGTTTTCATTTATATTTTGGTCTCAAATGACTTAATTAACTAGTCGTACATATCACATATTTACAACATTGTTTTGGACGTTACTTGTATACTTATCTCATATCATGTTTTGTAATTACTTATTTATTTTTATTTATATGACTTGTGATTAAATCATTAAATTTTAGAATTGACTTGATCTTGATATGAATCAATTATGAATACTTGAACCCGATATATACACTTGAACCAACTTGACTCGAACCATGAATACAATTGGCATGACTTGCACTTGACATGACTTCATAAACTCAATCTTGAAAACTTGATATCATACATCACTTTTTGTATTCATGGATTCGATCAAGACTCATAACATTAATCATAAACTAATCAACACGGGATGTTAGGATAGTTTGAGTATGAATCCAACGGAATCTCATGAGTCCCATTAAATACAAATCATGTTATTGTGATACCGGGCTGAAACGGTACAAATCATGTTGCTGTGGTACCGGGCTGAAACGGTACAAATCACGAATTCACGAATGAGGGCCCGTATTTCTAAGCCCCTGGATCATAGCATGTTGGGTTTGGAATACTTCAATAACAATTGAAGTCTCGCTATTTTGGGCCCGTGATTTCTTACCCCTGGACGATAGCCTTAGGTTCGAGAATACTCTTGAGATTGATTGATATTCACACTTAAACTCACGTTAGTTGCTTTTACTCTTTTAAAGACCTTTTAGGACACTTACATTCATTTCATGTTCACTATATCTACACTCCACGGTCATGCTATACTTGTTTACTATGCTCATGTTATATTACCATATTTACATAGTTGTTATTAACATTACCATGTTATACTTATTCATGTTTTATTTCCATTCATACTATATCACATGTCACCTTGTATATTTATTTATATACTTTCACATCCTACCTTTCTTGGGAACTTACCGAGCGCAAGTTCGCTGATAGGCATTCCACCCATTTCTTTGTTTCCTTGGAATGTCCGTCAGATAATCTAGAGATTGAGGAGATCGAGCCAAGTCAGAAGGATTACTCTTAGTTTGCGGAGCAGACCGACTACTAGTTCTTTTTTTTCAGCTTTTACTTTCTGTATGCTATCTGTTTAGGCACTTTTTTTATGCATTTTTGTTTTCAGATATCATGTATTCAGTTTGAAACTTGTGAAAGTTGGGAATGTAAATATATAAAGTTGAATTTTCATTATCATGTCTTTTCTTGTCATTTTATATTGCTTATATGCATTTAGCGTATTTGTTTCGAGAAATGACCTTCTCGGAATAAATACGTCGCGGACTTGTCATATGCCGTTACCGCTCTTTTAGGAAGCAGGGCGTGACAGAAACGGCGCACTCTCTTTAAAAGCACAATCATTTCACCGATCCGTTGACGTTACTAAAGATACGCATGGTGATCAAGGCATCCCGTGCCCCACCACGTGGGCCTAATTATCCGAGGGGAGCAGCCGCCAAATGTCCCGCCGTCATCAGACAGCCCGGGAATTCTAGGCTGAATCGTTAAAAACCGGGCTTACCACTCTCGACCCTGACCCACAAATAGGTCAGGACGAGAGTGGGGGGCCAGTGATAAGGCTCATGAATGGGAATTCCCCAGATTACGACACATAGCAGATGACGTGTCATACACATAAACTCATTAGGCTCCTGGACGCTGCGGAGGTGGATCGGCATGGCGGCCCGGGGTCTTTCCTCGGGGGTTCATCTCCGAGCTTACGCCCCCCACCTCTCGCCCCCGAGCCTTCCAGCAGCCGAACTTACATTCCTTTCGCTCGTTTCCGAGTTGTTGCAAGGGCTGAGCTTTCTCCGTCTCCAGGCTCGTCTCCGAGCCATCCGGCAGGCTGAGTTTTCTCGGCTTCCCCGATCAACCGAGAGTACGGAGCCCAAGAGCCCCCACAACGGCTTCGTATATCTCGCTAAAGAGAGATATCCGCCGCCCCATGTTCCGCGTCCCACGCGGGCGCGTTTCCCCATTAATGAGCGGATCCCGCCATCAACGCGGACGTAACGACGGGGCGTAACTGACGGCGAGAATCTCGTGCCTGCTCACTCCATGGGACCACCATATAAACCTCTTTTTTCAGACGACACAGGTAACTCGAGCTCATTCTAATACACCGCTACCATGTCTTTATACATTGGTACTAATTTGATCGTCGAAGGGTCCTACGGTGGCTTCCCATCCCGGGACTTCCCTTACAGGTAGTTCGGCGTCAACAACCCATTGAGATCCACACAACCATTCCCATACTCAATCTCCACCGTCCAAAACCACTTGCAGCCAAATCGACAGAGGACAACGTCTAAGGGAGATATCCACCTCCATTAGTTATAGAACGGTGGTAAAAGCTTCTGCAGTTGCACGAAAAGGCCTAATTTTATAACCTTGCTTGCCGGTTATAATGTATTATTAAAAATATGGTTATATCCATAAGCATTATATATTCAGAGAAAAGGAAGAAAGCGTGTGTGATTTCGGTAAAAATGTTTTGAGAAGGTTAAGCACAGGGCATGCCATTTCAATAGAGATTTTCAATAGAGATTACCCCATATTATATGATTTTCAAATGGCAATGTTAATTCATGCTTAATGTCACCAGCTCTTGAACACCCAAACAAACACCCCATGTGGGCCCCAAAAGTTCCAATGAGGAGCTCAAGATGGGTGTTTCGGTGGTTAGGCATATGCATGGATACCAGCCCCCCCCCCCCCCCCGGCCCCCTCCTGACAATGCCAAGATATTATAAGGTTTTGGTGATCTAATCTCACGTCTCTAATTAATTTTTGTTTTAATTGTCTTGCAAGGATACGGTCGCCATTTTGGGTGAGATGTGGAGCTTTTGACCAAGAACCCTATGTGACGAGGGCTTTGGATTCTTGAATGTTGTTATCGATTGGAGAGTTTGATGCCAAATGGGTTGCTTTGTGTGGGATGGCCCACGAAAAAAGAGCTAGGGTATAATAGGGAAAAAATCGGATAACTCGAGAGGAAAAAAGACCGAGACATTGTCAGGTATAGGTTACGGATATTGGAAAACAAGAACCTGATAGTTTTATTAGTATAGAGAGCATTGTTTATGATAATGCTATATTACAAGAGCGGAAAATAAAAATCTTCCGTGTAAAGAAAGAAACAAGTCGAAGATTGATAATGATAATAAAAAAGGACACTAAACATGCATGCATAAACATGATAGGTAATCAAATAGGTATGATTAAGATAACTAAATCTATCGTAATTTCAATTAATGCTTTGTCTTATTTAGTCTTAGGCTACCATCTTGGACGGTATTGGAAATTCCGATTAAAAAAAATTTATAACCTAATTTTGCTGGTAACGGATAGGCAAGTTTTGTTTCACCCAAAAAAAAAACTGCAATTAAATTATTGGGATGATGCGGGCATGGTGGGGGTTTATTCAAATTAAAATTGGAAATGTTTCATGGCCCATTGTGTAGTTAAGATAGTACTAGCAACGCACCGTGTTCAAATAAAAATTACTCTTAACTTACAAGGTAGGAATGGATAATTTGTGTTCAGTTATTTAGTATCAGCATGGATGGTTGTATAGTTATAACTGAATATGATTGTATTTATTAATCAGTTAAAAAAGCCCTAACCCAGATATTTTTAGTTGAGAAAAAAAAAACCTAGAATGATCCTTCGACAACTTCACAGGTTTATTTATTATATCTAGATTTACATGCTCGACACATATGTGTGTGTGTGTGTGAGAGAGAGAGAGAGAGTTACATTCCAATTTGTCTCTTTCAAGTAGCATGATCATGATGAATTATCTTCTCATCACCAAATAGACCCTAATTCAGCATCTCATGCATTTTTGAGACCAGAAAAAGATTTTTCTTAAGATTAAAACGTTTATATTGTTTTGATTTTTTATCACTGTTTTTACCGTGGGCTTTTTTTTATTTAAAAAAAACGGATCGTATGCAAACCAAACAAGCAAATACACATGCAACGACCGATTACCTCTGCTCCTCTCAAGTGATTAACCTTTTACACCCACTTGCTTTTTCAAATTAGCAGATGTTTCCTACAAAGGGAGCGGCAATGTCATATGCAGAAAGAAAGAGACTTGTAGAACGGCAGAGACAAATAAAGCCTTTGGTTATTGAGAAAAATGGCATGTAGATGCCAGACCATCAAGACGCATGACTGCATAAGCAAATATCAATTGCTTTGAGTATACGCATGAATAGCGAAGCACGTTTATTGTTCCAGAGATACCAAGAATAATGAGAAAAGATGTTTGTACATGGCGGAAAAAACTTCTCTACAAGGGCTTTTGAAGAAAATTTCTCTGCAAGCCCCTTGCAAGCTCTTGAATGGGCTTTAAGATTCGTGCAAGAAAAGAGAGAGTGTATGCAAAAAAGATTTACACGAATCTCAAAGCCAATATAAGGGCTTACAGAGAAATTTCTCTACGAACCCCTGTAGAAAAGATTTTTCCATATTTGGCATGGTCCTCAATAGAAGACCGGAGAGATGAATTGCCATGTCCATTGTTTGGTAGCACATCATCTTTTAAAGTATAATCCATCCGTCATAACTTACTTTCATATGAGGCTCATATGAGACCAAAACAACACGGATTCAAATTATATTGGAATGTATTAAAAACCAAAAAGAAAGGTTACGGCAGAAAAAACCGTGCAGTGTACAAGTATCTGTTTAAACCTTCGACGCATATTCAAAGCTTAGAATTGTGGCAGACAATTTACATGCGACGACATCCATGTATCAACGCATGAAATACATTTTTGATTCCAAAACAAAACCATCAAAGAAAAAGTGAAAGAAGAGGGTGAGGAGAAACTTTACGCAAAGGTGAAAGAAAAGGTCATGCTACCCATCCTATGCCTTGGTCAAAATGCACCGCAAATGTTGTCCTTTATTAATTTATCTTGTTTTCTTATGATGGCTACATAATCAAGCTTAAAAACCCAAAACATATTCATTAATTGACGCTAATTGCAAGCTTAGCGTCACATTAGCACCAATTCTAGATGTTGAGTGAGGTGCAATTTTTCCAATTATCCATTTGCAAATAATATATATTAGAGAGAGAAGGCCAGACCCGAAAGCAAGAATGTGGAGTCCTACCAATTCCACAACGATAAAGTCAAGGCGCACAAGGTCTATCCTACCAAACAACTAAAAAAGAATTATACATTAAAATCAAAGTTTTGGCATATGAGATGACGACTTTATACGTTGAACCCGACAAAACTGCAAAATATGCGATTTTGCAGGATCCATAACTTTAGTTCTAATATATTTTATATCAACCATATCCGTGTTGGGGATTTCAATCGCCTCATCACGTCAAACATAGAAGATATCCCAATCAACTTGAGAAGAACACCGGTTTTATGTGCTTTGACCAAACCGGCCTGCATTCAAGGGACAAAAATACAATCATGCGACAGTACTTAGAAGCATTCACACACGTTATAGCTCTCGCATTCCGTATGTCTTCCCTCTATTGCCGGCGTACCACAAGGCACGAGAGAGAGGATCGTCTTCAACCCTCATTATACTAAAAACTATAACCCCCACCCCCACAGAATTCCATCGATGGGCCAACCCGTACGGACATTGGACACAATCCCATCAATCCGAACATTTGCGAGAATCTTCTTTTTCTTTGCATTTCGCTTACTAGAAATTTTTTTCTTTGCTTATCATGTTTAAACCATTTTCATTTTTATTAGGAAACATGTCTACTTAAGCAACACTTCTCGCGGTTATATATTTTCGTTCAATGTTGATCAATTGACAGTTATTCGATGCAAGCATCTCAAATATTTGGATCGAACATAGATCAGAATTATCCATCCCAATTACGCCTTGATTATTACCAGATAAATAAACTTTAGGAACTTTGTTATGCATTACAAATTCACAACAAAACAAATGGATTTTTTTTGCACGGAAAAGAAGTTGCAGGGACCTATTTGATATTAATCCAACTTTTTTGAGACGCGGAGACTATGGAGACCATTTAATGAAAAATGATTCCTTTGTTTCAATGATTCCTTTGTTTCTCCGCCATCTCTTCCACCAATCTCGTCTGAAAGCGACGTTCAGATGTTCCTCAGGATCAACGTAAGTCTTGCGGGCCCCACACAAAAAAGGCAGTGTTTGAGGATTTGAGGTTGCTGCTGTGCTTCCGATATGAAAAGTTGAGGGAAACTATTAGGACTGTTCAAACTATATATCTGGCACTCGTCTGAAACTGGTAGGAAGAGAGGCGGAATAGAACGAAGTGTCGCCCCAGTTAGCCTATTCGTTATGGCGAATCAATGCTCCGGACCGAATAGAGCTTACCTCCGTAAGCTTTCTCCTCTCAGGTATTGTTCTGATTCAGAGCTTCCATCTCTTCTTCCATGGTCTTTTACAAAAATCAGCGGAGCAGATTTGACTCGGACAGTTTTCCGTCCGGACACATAGCTTACCGGCGCAAGACATGGGAAATCTCAAGTTAGGAGCGATTTTTGTACTATTTTGGAATTCCACCATATATTCTCATCAATAAAAAACACCGTCCTTATTTTACCCAAATTTAACCGTTGGATTGGATAACATCTAGGAGCGGGGATGGTAATAGCACTCATCCCGAATCCGGACTTTGCTGGTCCCCACACATCTTAAGTTCTTAACCCCCAAAATCCAATATAGCTTGTATGTAATCCGCTGCGCAACCAACCAGCAGGCATCGGTTTCAACCAATGAATGATTTGATTTGCATTTCATCTGTGGATTAATGATGAATCTAGGGCTGTTAAAAATATTTGAAGCTCGGATGCCCGGCTCGATAAAAGCTCATTCGACCTCGTTTGTTAGTCAAACAAGCTGAGCTTGGACATAAATTAAATATCGATAAAACAAACGAACAAACATTAACACAGCCTGTTCGATCTCGGTTTGTGTTCAGGCCCGGCTTGCTTAGAGCTCATGTGTGCTTGAATGGTTTATGGCTTAATCGGTATTTAGTAGTAATAATAAAATAGTTATTTATTCTTACATTCGGATCATATCCATTAACACGTCGGTATTACGGCTAAACTTACATCATGATAAACGTTCAATCAAATATTGTTATGATAAAATATCAAAGAATCTAAATATCGCACTGTTTTTAAACAGGCGCTGGCTCGTTCATCTGGTAATAACAACAATATTTCTCACCGGTGGTGAAAAAGCAGTCTACCCAGCAGATTAATCGTCCGTATAATCGTAAACGGCGCTTAACCGCATAGAAATCCATTAACTGTCAAAAACGATTAAACACCGGATAATGAGTTTAAAACGGTTAATCAGGCATTTAATATCTAAACGGTTTTGAAAAAATAAAAATCCGCTTTAGAACAAAACCGTACTCGTTTCTATCCATTTACTGAAGCAACCGAGATTTTTTATTTTTTCTCTCCCAGATTTCTTTCTCGATCCAGCCTCGACCTCCATCCTCGATCCTCAATCTCGATGAGCCTTCGATCTTGATCCTCCAGCCATGACGAGCCTTCGATCTCAATTCTCCAGTCTCGACCTCGATCTTCGATCCTCCAGCTTTTGACCTCCGGCCTCAGCATCTCCATCCTCCAGTTTCATCTCCATCCTTGATCGCAGCCTCTATAGATAATTTTTAAAGGTTTTCCTAAATTTTTTATTTTTTTCTTTACCCGCAGCAAGTCATTTATTAATGATTTATCAGGGAAAATTTTGTTTTTATCTATTCTCATAGACTGTAGAATGTAAGAAATTAATGGTTACGGAGAACAAAAAACCTACTTTATTTTTCAATCCATATTAATAATGGCATGCTCAATGTCAATTTTGCACAAATTATATAATATATATCCTGCAAAATATATTGTATATCCGGTGGGACTGAAACCCACAATCTTTCTCATTTAATTTTATTCGGACGCCTTACAGTTAGGTCACGGACATATTTAATATTTAATAGTTGCAAACGATACTAAATTTTTCTTATAAATATTTGTGTGTGAGCGTATATTTGTTTATGGCCGCAAAATCGTAAAACGATCAATCACCGTATAATCCAATTATATGCTGGCTGCTGTCCGAACGAATAGAAAATGAATACGCGTTTTACAACATTGTTTCTCACTGTTTAGTTTGTCAATAACAATATCGGATATCTACATGTTTTTTCATATACTCTTATAATTATTTGCAACTATTTTTTAGATTGTAAATAGGCTTGATAAAGCTCGAGACGAGGCTCGGGCTCAATCTCTCCCGTGCTGGTCTTGAGAATGAACTGAACCGAGCTTGAACAAGTTTTCAAGCTATTAGATAATGGAATCATGGGACATAAGGGACCGTTTGGTTGCAAGATTTACCAATTTGGATTGTGGAATCCTTAAAAGTAATCCTGAATTCATGAATTTTGTGTTTAGCCGCAAGATTTGGATTTGGGGGATTCTTTATTTTTAGTGCGGGTCCCCCTCTAAAACCAAGATCCATGAACACTAAAAAAAAGACAGCATTTAGCTTGGATTTGAACTATTCACCGCACTTATTTGGTGGGGCCCGTGTATTTTTATGCATAGGGCCCCTGTGCTTTTATGCATAAAAATCCCTCTTTTTAATTGTTAAATCCAAATCCTATTTTATTTTTTCCGATTGGCAAATCCAATACAAAATTAGGCAATCCCAAAATTTTCAACTGTAGCATAGAAGAATCCAAATTTCAAGCTGAAGCTCGGTTGGCTCAATGTGTTACGATTATAATAAGCTAGGGTTGTCGGTTGTCACGTGGTGTTTGGTGTTTTGGTTTGATAGGGTTCACGCGCTTCTTGACTTTTGGGGATCCTAGCTCAAAAATAATGTCAAGGAACTGTGTGGGCTGGAAAATAAAATTGACCGTGCATGGAAAATGGGCTGTCGGCCCGTGGCTTGGCTCGCTAGAGGCCCGAGCCCAACTGAAATTTTTTATTGGGGCTCGATTATAAAGGGAAAAAATATTTTGGTAAGAATCGGATACGAATCCACGTCCCTTGGGACAACTCAGGGCAGTCGTGCGGGCCTTAGGCCTGGTCAACTCAGGCTTGGCCCGGCCCGAAATCCTGCCGAGCCCGATATGCTAAGGGTTGGGTCGGTGGCCCAATTGCCGCCTTGAGATGTAAGTAGATCTTTTACTATTTTAATGCAAAAAGAATGGATCTTTCGAATTGAAGTTACCAATTTTAATGAATCTTACGCAGACATCGTGCCAAGAAATATCCTCATAAGTTTAAAAAAATAAATTTAAAAACCCATGACTGACTTTTCAAATCTTCCTAATTATTTAGAGTAATGAATCGATAACGAAATTAACAAATCAATTCTTCAGATACATTCTCTTATTAATTTAATTACATGAATTGTACGTGCTAAAAGACTAGTATAAATAATACGAGCTTACTATGTATCCGTTTCCGGTTCTTGTCAAAACTATGATCGCCCGCATCTGTATCTACATCAGCCAATAACCTCCTAATACAGATACACCAACATCTATATCCGTTGTCCGTTGTCCGATATCAAAGGCAACAATGTTTGATTTTCTCATATATATATTCTCTCTCTAAAATTCATGTCATAGCTAATAACCATATTCGACTTATACCAAACAAGAACAACATGTTTCATTTTCGATACCCGTATTCAAATCCGCATGTGAATACAAGATACGAATATGACAACACCTACATCATTCCGTATCCGATTAAATCCCTGATTGAATAATGGCTAATTAAAAAAACTCCTTCAATTTTGCTTTCATTAGGATTCCCACAGATTACCCTATGTGAAGCTTTATCTCCAATATCCACTTTGGACATCTATCATTTTTCTCTTCCATTGTCTCTTAAGGTCTTGCGGGTTGATATAATGAAGAGGGGACATAGAAATTTGATAGAATGGCAAGTTGCAGTTAAAGAAACAACTTAAAATTTTTTGTTTTTTGGTATGTGCTAAGAGTAGGCTTTTATGCAATTTTAAATCTAACTATTATAATGCCATGAGGTCAGAAACTATATTGAAATTGAGTCACCACTTTTATATAACCGTAGCAAGGTCCATTGCGCAAACTCAGGGCCATCGAAATTTCCATCTGTATATTGAAAGCAAAACGAACAATTGATTAAACGACGTTTTCTCAGTATAGCAGCAGTAAAACGGTTGTCGCAAGTTAAAAATTTCCACGATGAAGCTTGACGAGCTGGCTACTCAGTTCCTCCGCCACTTCGTCGGGAACCGTCGGCAGAAGCGCACGGTCGACTACCTCTTCACAATTAAAAGTGGGACAATGAGACGTTCAAAGCTTACGTCACTTGCTTCTACAACGCCCTCCTCGAGGTCCCCGAGCACCGGGACGAGACCGTCATCACGACGCTCAGATCTGGTCTTAGGCACAAGGAGTGGTTATGCTCCTTTGCACTGGCGCAGCCTAAGACCATGGCCGAGATTAAGGCATGGACCGAGCGCGAGGTCCAGCTTGAGCCCGAGGTGAACGCGAACCTCACTCGAGCAGAACGGTCCGACCAGAAGAAGAGGGCTCGGGAAGAGAGGCCGGAGCGTCAGCAGCCCTATCACCTGAAGTTCCAGAAGTACACCCCGCTCAACGTCTCCCTCGCAGTGTTACTAGAGGAGGCCCAGGGCGAAAGATTCTTCAAGTTCCCTCCAATCCCGTGTCAGGCCTCGAAGCGAACTCGGGGCCCCTACTGCGCCTTCCACCGGACGCTGGGCCACGCCACGGAGATATTGTAAGCAACTCCGGGACTATATCGAGGAACTCATCCGATCAGGGCACCTCGCCCGTTTTCTCCCACAAAGTCGCTGCCACGCGGCGATCATTGAGCCTTCTCTGGCGGAATCGAAACGATGCGACTCTGGCGCTTCGCCTCCCCACACATTTAATGCGCATGCTGTGCGCACGTTCGCCGTGACCGCTCCTGTTCCCTATACCTGCAACGGGATGGTCGGGCGAAACCTCATGAAGAATCGGCCAAGCATCTACCAGGCTCGACTATCCCTGGCTGGTAGCTTCCCTACACGCAACGCCGGGGATCAAAGCCCTCGCCAAGAGGCAACCGCGCAGCTTCACTGCCCGGCTATCCTTAGCAGGCCCCCTACGGCCCCTCCAACGCTAAGAATCAAAGTCCTCCTTAGAGACAGCCGAGCGGCTTCCCTGCTCGGCTATCCCTGGCCGGTAGCTTCCCTACTCGCAACGCCAGGGATCAAAACCCTCGCCAAGAGGTAACCACGCAGCTTCACTGCCCGTTTATCCTTAGCAGGCCTCCTACGGTCCCTCCAACGCTAAGGATCAAAGTCCTCCTTAAAGGCAGCTCAGCAGCTACCCTGCTCGGCTATCCCTGGCCAGTAGCTTTCCTACTCGCAACGCCAGGGACCAAAAAGCCCTCCCAGAGGCAGTCGAGCCCGACCTTCGCTTGGCTATCCTTCAGGACAAAACCCTCGCTAAGAGAAACCGGGCAGTAACCCTGTCCGTCCAAGGGTCCTTGGTAGGCTTCTTACAGCCCTTCCCGCGCTAAGGACCAAAGCCCTCCTTTGAGGCGGTCGAGCCCGACCCTTGCTCGGCTATCCCCGGCTGGTAGCTTCCTACCACAACCGACAGGGATCAAAGTCCTCGCCAAGAGGCACTGGGCAGTAACCCTGCTCGGTCCCCGTCCTGAAGGATCGAAGCCCTCGCAAGAGGCAACCGAGCCCAACCCTTGCTCGGTCATCTCTGGCTGGTAGCTCCCTACCCATGACGCCAGGGATCAAAGCCCTCGCAAGAGGCATCTGAGCGGCTACCCTGCTCGGTCATCCCAGGCTGGTAGTTTCCTACCCACGACGCCAGAGATCAAAGCCCTCGCCAAGAGGCAACCGCGCAGCTTCACTGCCCGGTTATCCGTAGTAGGCTTCTTACAGCCCCTCCAACGCTGAGAATCAAAGTCCTCCTTAGAGGCAGCCGAGCGGCTTCCCTGCTCGGCTATCTCTGGCCGGTAGCTTCCCTACTCGCAATGCTAGGGACCAAAGCCCTCGCCAAGAGGCAACCACGCAGCTTCACTGTCCGGTTATCCTTAGCAGGCCTCCTACGGCCCCTCCAATGCTAAGGATCAAAGTCCTCCTTAGAGGCAGCTCAGCAGCTACCCTGCTCGGCTATCCCTGGCCAGTAACTTCCCTACTCGCAACGCTAGAGATCAAAGCCCTTGCCAAAAGGCAACCGCGCAACTTCATTGCCCGGTTATCCTTAGCAGGCTTCTTACATCCCCTCCAACGCTAAGGATCAAAGTCCTCTCAGAGGCAGCCGAGCGGCTTCCCTGCTCGGCTATCTCTGGCCAATAGTTTCCCTACTCGCAATGCCAGGGATCAAGGCCCTTGCCAAGAGGCAACCGCGCAGCTTCCCTGCCCGGTTATCCTTAGCAGGCCTCCTACGGCCCCTCCAACGCTAAGGATCAAAGTCCTCCCAGAGGCAGTCGAGCCCGACCCTTGCTCGGCTATCCCCGGTTGGTAGCTTCCTACCACAACCCACAAGGGTCAAAGCCCTCGCCAAGATCAACCGAGCAAACGCTGCGGGTTTGTAGCCCTCATAACGAGGCCACTGAGCCCCTTTATGCTCGGCACAACTACGGCGGACATCCCTCCGCCCATCACATGTAGCGGACTCGAAGCCCCAACAAGAGACATCAGATCTATCCAAGTCTGAGTGATCCCCCCTCGACTTCGGGGCCGTGGAGTTGCCTCCTTCTCAGCAGTTGGCACACTCGGCAAGTGATCGAAATCAACTAGACGAACGATCGCTAGATGGATAGCCGACCTGACATGGAAGCCCAACAGTGCAAGCAAGGATAATTTACGAGCATTCTTCACAAACAGGAGATAAAGTGACGATCGCGAGACTGATAGCCGACCTGACATGGAAGCCCAGCAGTGCAAGCAAGGATATTTTACGAGCATTCTTCATAAACAGAAGATAAAGTGCAAGCTGATGAAATAAAAAGTTTTACTACCAAAAGCGAAGTCTTTACAAAGGGTATTTTGGGCTCCCCAGCCTTACAGACTGCCCGGAGGCTTACAAAAATTCCAAAAGCAGCAAAATAAAAGAAGGAGGAAGACGGGGGCTTTAGGCCTCGGGGACAGGCATGACCTCGGGTTCCTCGATATCTACCACGAGTCGAGCAGGCTCCTCGTCAGGAATCTCTTCCCCCTGCTCATCGACGTCCGCGAGGGGGTATTCGGCCCAGAGCTCTTCATCAGCGAAATCCAGCATCCGGACCTTAACCGCGTCGAGGGCCTCGTGCCAGATGCGGGCGGCGGCCACGTCTAAGTCATTGTAGAAGTTCTTCGACTTCTTGTAGCCCTCTACCGCCTTCGCCGCCGAGAGGTCGGTCTGCTTCGTCGTCTCGACCGCCGCCCCTAGCTCCTTCCGGAGGGTCCTCACCGTCTTCTTCATGTTGCCGGCGAGCGCTTGAGCGCCCCTAAGCTTGACCTCGGCAGCCTCCCGTTAATCGTATTCTTCGTTAATCGTATAGCATCTCCGTTAATCGTATTTGCGGTGCCGGGCAACCTCCCGTTTCCCGGCCTCTACTTCGCCCTTCAGGGAGGCAACCCTCGCCATTGTCGCCTCCAGCTCCCTCTTGGAGCTCTCTTCCAGCGAAGTAAACTGGTCCGCGGCCTTCATCGTCGGGGCTATCACCTCGGCCTCCATGCGTACGGCAAGGGCGACGTGCTCGAGGACCTGAAATAATCAGAAAGAGGTCAGGAAAACGAAGGAAGCTCCAAATCTCACAGACGGCCGAGCACTTACCTGCACGGCCTCCTGGGCGATGGATGCCATCTGGGCCCTGAAGGTCCCCCCGGGGACCTTACCCCCTGCCGACTTCTCTATTTCGTGCAGCAGGCTATCCGCGACAGATAGCCCCGAGGGCACCGCGAACTGGAGGCCCCCCTCCTCCACCATGATCGGCGAGGGCGGGCCCCGAGGAGACCTCCGGGGACCCCTCTTGAGTGGCTCCGATGGAGAGCCGGTCTCCTCCTCCGAGATCGGGTCCTCCAGAATTCGAGCCCGCTTCCGGCCCGGCGTTCTGCTAGGCCCCGGGGCGGGATCCGCCCCCGAACGCTCAAGGGACGCGGCCACCGGAGGCACTGGGATGGAGGCCAAAGGAGCCGGGGCAGGCTTCGAACGAGAAGAGCTGGCACCTCCAGCCCTCGTGTCCTTCTTCGGCTGACGCATGGAGGCTCGGAGCTCGTTCATGTCCATGGGTCCTGCACAAAACCAAATGCAAAGAAGTCAGCGACACATGCAATATAAAAGCCAAAAAGCAAACCCAACTTACCGACGAACTCGACGGGGCTGAGCCCGGCACAACTCAGGACCCTCTCAGACAGCAACACGTCAAATCGGGGGACGAGCTCCCACGACGCCACTCTCACCGCGGCGGGGTCATTGGACTGGTTCCCTGGCAAGCATTTTTCCATCGACCACTTGGTGGGCACGGGCCAGTCCTCGCCCTCGGGCGGCGCGACGAAGAAAAACTTCTTTTTCCAGTCGTGAATGGAAGAAGGCAGGACTACAACTCCTGTCCCGGCGGCGCCCCCTGTCGCTTTCTAAAAGAGGTAGACCCACCTCGGGTCGCCCGCTCGACCCCAAGATAATTTTTGAAAATAAGGGAAGAATCAAGGAGGGAGAGGCTGAAGGGAATCGCCTGTAGCTTCAGGCGGATCAGGAACCCGAGGAGAATCCTCCATGAGTTCGGCACTAACTGGCCAGGGGCTAACCCGAAGAAGTTCAGCGCTTTGACGACCTTGGGAGAGAAGGGCAGGCGCATTCCATCCCCAAAAGCTTCCAAGTACAGGGCGATCTCTCTACCCCGTACTTGGTCTGCCCTCTCTCCCTCCTTGGCCAGACGAAGCGTATAACGTGAGGGGATATGGAAGTGAGCCCGAGCATTGGCAAGCTCATCCTTATGCCTCACCTAACACAACGCGTCAGGGGCAGCGTCTACCGCCTCCTCCCTGGGGGCTGCCCCCGCCGCACGATCCCGGGAAGAGGATCTGCTCCCTGCTCCCCGGGAAGACTCAGACTCAACTAAAGGGTCCCTAGAACCTGCTCCTACGACATCTACAGATTTTATGAAAGAAGACATCTAACCTGGAGAAGAGGGATCCTCGGGAAACGAAAGCAGAAGAAAGAAGACGAGCGCCGAGCAACCAAGACTTAGAGCGAGGAAATATGAAGGAGTAGGGGCCCTGGAGTGGGCCCCACCCCTATTTATCACTGCAATCGCCCTCATCCAACGGCACCCTTCATCTCCCGCCAAAGCGCTTCCTCGCGTCCAACGGCTCCGATCGCTCCACTTGTCGTTCCCACACTGAGCCGCATCCCATCAGACGCCGCAGGTCTGCACACGTCGCGTCGACCAACTGGTGCTTGACACGCGGACCGTCGCTTCAGTGACAGGATGCACGAACCGGCGCACCTTCCTTAAATGCAGAGATCTCGCCCTGATTCGCTGGCAGAAAAGACAGCTGACAGTCCGGGGATGCATCCCGACGAAATCTTAGGAGGGAGCTCACCCCGGGCGGCCCGGCAGTCCACTCTTGACCCGACCCGTCAGCTGGTCGGGACAAGAGTGGGGGGCTAATGATGATGCTCTATATTGACGATCTCCCAGATTAGGACACGTGGCAGATGACGTGTCCCAAAATTCAGAAGAAAGGGCCCACCAGGCCACCCCTGTACCCGACCTGCAAGCACAAACTGGCTCTCCTCAGAGCCCCCTGCAAATTGGTCTCCTCGGCCTCTCAGCTCGTCCCGAGCTACCACAGGACCAAGATGCCTCAGCCCTCCCGCTCGTTCCCGAGCTCTCCCTCCGGGGCCATCTTCCTCGGTCCCTCCGACTGACCAACTCCACCACTCACAGGCGTAACCGCCGCTCCGCAAATCTCGCCATGCGCGGATTCTCCACCGGCAACATCCCATGTTCCACGCCATCACGATCCCCATTAACGGGCGATCCGCTTATTACGCGGTCGTGACGACGGGAGTGTAACCGCCGGCGAGATTCTCGTGTCTGCTACTGCGTGCTGCCGCCATTATATAAACCCTCATCGCAGAGGGGTCAAGTAAGCTTTTTTCACCCCACTTAGCCGTTACTCTGCTCGGATCTTGTGCTATCTTGATCGTCGGAGGGTCCTCGGTGGTACCAAACCACACCAGGACTTCCTTGCAGGTACTCGGCGCAAACTCCTCAAGACCACCAATCTCCTCAAAACCCATTGAGACCCACACGCAACAGGAGATCACCTCCAAGATCCACCGGAAGATCGACGGAAGACAACATCTGACGGAGACCCGAAATGGAGTTCCATCACACACTGTTAGGATAAAGTCAATGATCGTATAAGGGGTGCCATCACACCAATTTAAAGCCAACAACTCGGAGGGTACAATTACATCACCAAGAAATAAGAGTAAACCCTATACTCAAGGGAACCAACCAAAGAATTAAAAAGAGATAAAAACGTAAAGCTTTTATTCGAAACCAAAGCATTACATGTTTCATTTCTTATCAATAACTATCTTTAGGCGGTTTAGAAAACCGAAGAGTACATCATACACTTTTTAATGCGCAAGTAATGTTTTGGCCATAACTCCTTTTAGAGAAATCCAAATGTCAAACCGTCTCTTGCATTGGAATCCAGAAAATATTATCTTTTAATTGAACTATAAAGTGATGAATTTGGATTTTTGCAGAGGAGCCTAAAAGCATTTAAAATCAGATATTCTGCATTGGTTCGAGATTCGTCATTCATTAATTCTCGGTTCACGCATTTATTTCACGTTCTTTAAACTTTAGAGGTGTAAGTGTGAATGAATAGGAATGCTCCTCCATCATTCTTTCGGGTTGGAAAATCTACACCGAGTAGCCGCCTTCTTCTTCTGGATGATAAGAAGAAGAGATCCGAGACATTGAACGTGAGCGATACACTATGGTCAATCGGAAGTTCAATCTTATAAACATTTTCTTCAATTCGGCTAAACATATTGACTAAACTATCGGTTCTCGGCTTGATCTTGCTACATTGACCAAGAGGGAAGCGTTATTTGCGAAGATGAATCCACACCATGTCGTCTTTCTTGAAAGTCATTGGATTTTGATGCTTGTTTGCAGCTTACTTATATTTCTCGTTCTGCTTAATAATGCGAGTTCGAACTCACTCGTGTAGTTTCTTGAATTGTTAGACTTCAGCTTCGGCATCACTAGTGAAATGATGAGGAGCAGGAAGAGGATCAAGTCCATGGGACTTGGGTTTTGCTGGATATAGGTACCGTGCAGGCAATTATTGTAATTATATATGTACCTATATGAATAGAACATTTTTGCTCAAGATGATAGTATATTATCTGGTTTGCTTTATCTTTCATATGTATATATTTTACTTGCTATTACGTATTGCTAATAAATTTTGATAAAACCCTTAGGATCTTTACTTGACTACCAAGATTATGATGTGATCATACTAGTGGGGCTTGAGTAGTTTATAAGCATATTTTTAAATGTTCATAGTCGTGGGAGTATCGAGATGGGATATCGGTTTTCCAAAGTAGACTAGTGTTTCTTGATCCGGTTGGAGGGCGATGGCTTGTCCCACAGCCATTCGTGTTTGACACCGAAGATCATATACATGTGCTCATTGGAGAACGAGTACATTGAACGGACTCGCCGAGAACTCCTAAATGGTATTATATCTATTGTCAGATAGCAGTTCTCTCGTGACAATGATACAAGACAGTCTTTTGATCTGAGATCGCCATAGTATCTTGTGTGTGTTCCCACTATATTTTGATCTCAACCCAATCACGACTTTAAAGAGCGTGCATACAAGTTTTTGTTTGATATAGTCCCGAAGCACATAGAGGCAGTGAGCGGTAAAGATGGGATTCGTCTATCCCGGTATAGGAAGTCGATATCGCGTTGTGCATGATATGACTATAACCTGAAATCCCTAGCTAGGATGGTTGAGGTTAACTAATAAGAGTTATCAGTTGTATCTCGAACGGTTATGAATTTGATATCGGCATGACTTATTAGGTTATTGGGGGTCTAACAGTTTCCACCCCTAGACCTGGTATGCGACACTCTTTGACGAAGAGACCGGACTGTACGGTAATTGTCACTGATAAGTTCTGTTGGGTTCGGAGGAGTTTGCTTGTCGACCTGCCTTTTGACACATACTTGGGTAGCCGTTACGTACAGCCAGTGCCGCTGACATGCTTATGGATTAACCTGTTAGGGAATTGATCTGAAATTTTTTCAGATTCAATCGGATATGATCCTATTAATTTACTGCCAGCGTATTGTCAAGTATTTAGAGTCCCACACCGAAAATGTCCGCTCAGACGAAATGATGATGTGGATTTGTATTGTGTGTATAGTCGATACGTGCATGAGTTCAATTAAACATGTGTAAATGATACACATATATTAATTAGATGTTTAATAATATTAGCCGGTTTATTTATAATCCGGATTATTAAGTAAGTGTTGACTTAATATCTATATATGTGATATGGTTACTACTATTGTGTATATGATGCACGCACACACTCTTTCAAGTATTTAGTATATGTATATGATACATATACTAATCTTTGTCACTTAGTGACAAATGTGGCACGTGAGAAAGTGGGACCACTTGAGAAGATAAGTTTCATTCGATCTCTCTTTTATGTGATAGAGGAGAGAGAGAATGAGATGGCTAATTCATTTTTTTCCTTCTCATTTTCTCTCTCAAGTGATGAGAACAAAAGAGAAGAAATAGAGAAAAAAAGAGAGTTTTTTAACTTCATCTTATTCCTCTTGCTTATTAGTAATTTGTGAGAGCAATTTGCTTCATAAAAATCGTTCTTTTGTGCAGTTGAGGTTTGTAGTAGATTGCTTTCAAGGGGATCATCTTCGATGAGCAGGCTGTAGATTAAGATCGATCCAGCAACCTTGGAACGGAGCTTGGATCTTCCATTAGAGAGTGGACACGCTACAAAGGTTGTAGTCCCCTCAAACCCTTAGTATAACTTGTGATAGCTGTCTTGTTTTGTTACAATTGCTAGTATTTGGATGATCTTTATTTTAGTCTATTGTGTTATTGTTTAGAAATTTTTGTTCTATATTTCCACCGCGGTCCGCAAGTGTTATGACCCTAGCACCGTATACTAATAGGTTTCTTGTTCATAGACTATCTCGATTAGACTTAACCCAGTAGTTCAGCTAAATGATTCGTTGTAAGAAAATTTGGCTAATGCTCACTGCCGATATTTTTAGCGACCACATTTCTCAAGAAGTTGCCCAAACTCCGATTAAGTTTAGTTAATTTGTCCATCAATTTGTGTGTGATGATTTGTGAGTGATGAGACAAACTGAATTGTAGCTCAGTGCCAAGATTTATTTATAATGTAAGGCAAAAAGACTCATGAACTTTGGATCATGGTCGAAAGTGACTGTCCTTGGAATTTCATGAAGCTTCACAGTCTCCCGATGATAAAAATCGAAGGCATGAGAAGCATCAAAGAGTTTTGTTTAGCACAAAGTGCGCTCTATTGGAAAAGCGATCGACAACCACTATAATAAAGTCTTTATGTCGTCGTGTTAGGAGCAATCTCGCAGTAAAATCTAAACTCAAATCTTCCACAAGGGCATTCAATCGACACTAGTAAAGCAGTATAGAGACCGATATTTTGCGAGTGGCTTTTAGCCATATGACATGTTCGCAACGCTCAACATAATGAATAATATCACATTGTAAATGCAGCCAAAAGAAATATTCTTGAAGCAGAGCTGATGGGGCTCCTTTAAGGGCCTCCGTCAGATGTTGTCTTCTGTAGATCTCGCAGCGAACTTAGCTGATTATTCTTCGTTGCGTGTGGGTCTCAATGGGTTATTGGAGGAAGAGGTGAGGTGTGGAAGCTGTCGCCGAGTACCTGCAAAGAAGTCCCGGAGTGGTTTGGTACCACCGAGGACCCTCCGACGCTCAAGCTAGCGATGAGATCCGAGCAGAGCAACGGCGTAAAGTGTAAAAAATGGCTTACTTGACCCCTCTGTGATGGGGGTTTATATAGTGGTGATAGCACACAGCAGCAGGCGCGAGAATCTTGCCGGCAGTTACGCTCCCGACGTCACGCCCGCGTAGAGAGCGGATCGCCAATTAATGGGGATCGCGGGGGCGTGGAACGTGGGACGTTGCTGGCGGAGAATCCGCGCATGGTGAGATTTGCAGAGCGGCGGTTACGCCTGTGAGTGGTGGAGTTGGTCGGAGGGCCGAGGAAGACGGCCTCGGCAGGAAGCTTGGAGCCGAGCGGGAAGGCCGGGGAGTCTTGGTCCCGGGGCGGCTCGGGGCGAGCTGAATGTCCGAGGAGGCTAATCTGCAGGGGTCCTCGCGGAGGGCCGGCCCGTGCTTGCTGGTCGGGCACGGGGTGGCTTGGTCGGCCCCTGTGGGCTATTTCTTCTGAGTTTTGGGGCGCGTCACCTGCCACGTGTCATGATCTTGGGGATCGCCAATATTGAGCACTATCATTATCCCCCCACTCTTGTCCCGACCAGTTGGTGGTCGGGTCAGGAGTGGACAGCCGGGCTTCCTGAGGAGAGATCCCTTCTATGGTTTCGTGGGGGCGACCCCTCGGTCTGACGGTCGTCCTTTCCGCTAGTGAACTAAGGCGAGATCTCCGCATCTCGGAGAGGTTGTGCCGGCTCGTGCACTATGTAACTGAAGCGATGGTCTACGCGTCAAAGGATGACTGGCCGGTATGACGCATGCGGGCCCACAGCACCCGATTGGGTGCAATCAAGTGCAGGACTGACACGTGGGGCGATCGGAGCCGCTGGGCGTGAGGAGCCGTTTTGGCGGGAGGTGATGGGCGCCGTTGGATACGGCCCTGCGTGGTGATAAAACGGGGGCGTGACTCGCCTCAGGGCCCCCAACCTTTCATTTCCCTTCTTCCTTGAGTTGCTGCCGCTCGGTGTTCTTCTTCTTTCGGGATACATGGTTCGTTCCCACTTTTCAGGCGGCTTGCGCCGGGGGAAGGCTAGTGGCGTAGTCGGGCCCCCGGCCAGCTCGCACCCTCCGCCGGATTCTCTGCCGACGGCAGGGCCGTCCATTTCATTGACGTCATATGGGAGTTTCTCTGGGCGGCCGGAGTCGTCAACAGTTACCCAAGTCCCAGAATGGTGATGGGTGGAAGAGTGAGGACATGCCCCTTCCAAAGAGGAAGAGAACGGTTTCTCGCGCTCCATCGTCGAAGGCCCCCGAAGGGATTTCCGTGCAGGAAGGGGGCTCCGTCTTCATTTTGGGCTTTCCGTTGCTACTGGTCTGCTCGCCGGGATGGAGGAGTCGGCCGGGGGAAAGCTCCCGTGCGGCTCCTTGAAGGATCAATTGGAGGCCGTGGCCTAAGGGGCGGTCCAGGTACGAATCCCTCTACGCGCATTTGACTCGGTATGCCTTTCCTCGGTCCGGGTGTTTCCTGGTTTCTAATCGGCTCTTTGTCATGTTCTTCAACACTGCGCCCTTGCCACTCGCATGGAGGCCGAGGGGGCGTTCCACGCCCCGAGGCCAGTGGAGGCGTTCCTTTCGGAGGTCGAGATTCTGCAACGCGTCCTGCGCCGGGAGAGGGATAAGGCCGACGTTGTGGCTGGCCGGGCGGAGGCTGCAAAGCTCGCCAACTCGGCGACTCGGGGTGCCCTTCGCCGTCTGAACGCGTCTCTCCGGGTTGCCGATAGGAAGCTGGCGGACATGGGCGAATGCTTTGCGGCATTGGAGAAGGAGAGGGATGCAAGCAGGGGAGATGCCGAGGCGGCGCTGCTGAAGGCCCAAGTTGCCGAGGCTCGGGCTAAGAAAGCTGTGGCTGAGTATAAGGCGTCAGAGCAGTTCTACGCCAAGCTCGGGGAGTATTGCCGTCGCGTGGAATAAGGCTTTGGACGCCATAAAGGAATAGCTTCCCGAGTTTGACGATAGTGAACTCCGCGCTCGGGTTCCGCTTCCGGCGACGAGGCCTCCGGTGAGAGATAACGAGGGAAGCAGGGCGCGCCCCTGGTGGCGGAGTCTCCGGTGGTAGGGCCTTGGGCCGTGACGCCGACGATGAAGTGGCCGAAGTAAGCCCCCGGGCAGTTTGTAGGGCTGGGGGCCCCCAGAATACCCTTTGTAAAGACCTTGATTTTAGCAATAAAAGAGAAAACCATTGATTCGTCGGTTTATATTTCATCTCTTGTGTGTGAAGGACGTCCGTGGAATATCCTTGCTTGTATTGTCGTGTTTCCGTGTGCCTCGGATCCTTATGTATGGCTACAGGGCTACCGGCCGGGCTTGAACGAGCAGGGTAGCCGTTTGGGTGCCACTGCGAGGGCTTTGGGCCGCGGAGGGCCGCTAAGAATGACCGGGCCATGAGGATGCGCGGTTGCCCCTTAGTGAGGGATTTGATCTCTGGCGTCGTGGGTAGGGAGCTACCAGCTAGAGTTTTTATCGAGCAGGGTAGCTACTCGGTTGCCTCTTGCGAGGGCTTTGGACCCTTCAGGACGGGGACCTAGCAGGGTTGTTGCCCAATGCCTCTTAGTGAGGACTTTGATCCCTGTCGGTTGTGGTAGGAAGCTACCAGCCGGGGATAGCCGGGCGAGGACCCGACTGCCTCTGGGAGGACTTTGGTCCCTGGCGCGGGAAGAGCTATAAGGCTGTAAGAAGCCCACCAAGGACCCTTGGCCGGGCAGGGTCACTGCCCGGTGCCTCTTGGCGAGGGCTTTTGTCCTGAAAGATAGCCGAGCGAGGGAACCTCGGGCCCGACTGCCTCTGAGAGGGCTTTTTGATCCCCGGCGTTGTGGCAGGGAAGCTGCCCACTGGGGATAGCTGAGCGAGGGAACCTCGGGCCCGATTGCCTCTGGGAGGTCTTTTTCTTTTTCTTTGATCCCTGGCGTTGTGGCAGGGAAGCTGCCCGCTGGGGATAGCTGATCGAGGGGACCTCGGGCCCGAATGCCTCTGGGAGGGCTTTATGATCCCCGGCGTGTGGCAGGAAGCTGCCCGTGGAGGATAGCCGAGCGAGGGAACCTCGGGCCCGGCTGCCTCTGGGAGGGATTTTTGGTCCCCGGCGTTGTGGCAGGGGAGCTGCCCGCTGGGGATAGCCGAGCGAGGGAACCTCGGACCCGAATGCCTCTGGGAGGGCTTTGATCCCTGGCGTTGTGGCAGGGAAGCTGCCCGCTGGGGATAGCCGAGCGAGGGAACCTCAGACCCGACTGCCTCTGGGAGGGCTCTTTCGTTGTACATTGGGAACTCTACCGGAAAAGAGGTTCGAAAGTTTCTTTATTCGTATGGGTAGGAATCCTAGACAACGCTATACACCATCTTTTGAAAGGGAAATCTCGAGCGGTAGCTGGGGTGCGACGCTTTGCTAGCTCTGACTTCATTGGTATAGCTTGAGCTTCTTGGCGTTGTAAGGCCGAGGGAGCTTCCGTCCGTCCTCGTCCTGCAGGCGGTAGGCTCCGCCGGGGAGCGTTTCGAAGACGAGGAAAGGACCTTCCCACTTTGGGGAGAGCTTGTGAAGCCTGCCTTGGTCGATGAATTCGTTCTGCCGCAGGACTAGGTCCCCGGTCTTGAAGGATCGGTGTTTTACCCGAGCGTTGTAGTACCGGGCCTTCTGCTGTTGGTAGGCGGCGGCTCTGATCTGGGACCGATCCCTTTTCTCTAACAGCACGTTGAGGTTGGTTCGTAGTGCCATGGTGTTTGCTTCATCGTCGAAGTGCTCAACTCGGTGGCTGGGTAGCCCGATCTCCGCTGGGACCATTGCTTCGGTCCCGTAGCAGAGGCTAAAAGGGGTCTCCCCGGTGGGAGTCTTTTTTGACGTGCGCAGGGCCCATAAGACCCGGGGTAGCTCCTCAAGCCACCCGCCTTGTTTCCCTTCCAGGCGGGTTCGGAGGCCTCTGAGGACGTCTCGGTTAGCGACCTCGGCTTGCCCGTTACATTGGGGATGCGCGACCGCGGCGAACTTCATGAGGATGTGGTATTCTTTGCAGAAGTCCCTTACTTTCTCGTTCTCGAAGTTCGTCCTGTGGTCGGTGATGATGCACCTGGGCATTCCGAACCGGTGTATCAGGTTGTTTTGGAGGTACTTGATGGTTGTGGCGACGTCCGGTTTCCTGATGGGAACGGCCTCGATCCACTTGGTGAAGTAGTCCACCGCGACGAGGACGTATTTATGTCCGCCAGTTCCGGTGGGGAACTGGCCGACCATATCCAATCCCCACTGGGCGAATGGCCACGGGGATGTCAGGACAGTTAGCTCGGTGGCTGGGAGGCGGGGGATATTGCCGTGGAGTTGGCAGCTCTTGCACCTCCTGACCAGCTTCAGGGCATCCTCGTGCATGGTGGGCTAATAGTATCCCTGAAGTAGTGCCTTTTGGGTCAAGGTTCGAGCCCCCTGGTGTGCGCCGCCCACTCCTTCATGGATTTCCCGAAGGATGTAGTCGGCCTTGTGGGGGTCAACGCACCGGAGCAGGGGCAGGGTGAAGGACTTCTTGTAGAGGTTCCCGTTGCTCCAGACGAAGTGGGTGGCTCTGGCCCGGAGGCGGCGGGAGGCTGCTCTGTCTTCCGAGAGCGTGCCGTCCTTCAGGAATTTTACGAGGGGCTTCCTCCAATCCGGGCCGTTCTCCTGAGTCGAGTACACTTGAAGTGTCGCTGACTCTTCTCCGACGCCGGGTCGGGTCAAGGTTTCGAAGAGTATCGACTGCCTGTTGCTGGCCGAGTATGATGAAGCCAGCTTGCTCAGGGCGTCTGCTTGGGCGTTCATTTGCCTGGGTATTTGCTCCACCTGTACTTCGTCGAAGTTTCTTCGGAGCTTCCTCACCTCGTCTAGGTATTTCATCATCAGGGGCTCTCGAGCCTCGAAGCAGCCGGTCACTTGGCCGACAACTAGGGCCGAGTCGCTACGGACGCGGACGGCCTTCAGTCCCAGCCCGACGGCCATGCGCAGTCCGGCCAGGTGGGCTTCGTACTCCGCCGCGTTGTTCGATGCTTTGAAACCGAGCCTCAAGGAATACTCCATCTCGGCTTCGTTTGGGCCCCGGATAATGAGGCCGGCACCGCAGCCTTCCTCGGTAGAAGACCCGTCGACGTAGATGACACACTCCGGGGCTGAGCTAGGGCCTTCCTGGACGGGACGTCGGGTTGCGAGGGGCGGCACGGGATCCTGCTTCTTACTAGGGATGGTGCATTCAACGACGAAATCGGCCAGGGCCTGCGCCTTGATGGCTTGCCGTGGGCGGTACCATATGTCGAATTGAGACAACTCCCATCTCCATTTCTCTAGACGGCCATAGGATTTCGGCGATGCCAGGATAGCCCCCAGGGGGCGCTCAGTGAGGACGATGATCGTGTGCGCTTGGAAGTAGTGCCGCAGTTTTCGCGAGGTTACCACAAGGGCCCTGACAATCTTCTCTATGGCGGGGTATCTCGTCTCCGCATCCTTGAATACATGGCTCACATAGTACACTGACTTCTGTGCCCCCTCGGCCTCTCGGACGAGCACCGAGCCTGCTGCTTGGTCGGATACTGCCAGGTACAGCGACAACTCGTCCCTTTCCACGGGCCGGGTGAGTAGGGGCGGTGTTGCGAGGTGCCTCTTCAGTTGGTTGAAGGCGGCTTGGCAATCTTCCGACACTCGAACCTTAGGATTTTCCTCAGCTCATTGAAGAACGGGAGGCACTTCTCTCCCGACCTGGACATAAAACGGCTCAGAGCGGTGACCCGCCCTGTAAGCCACATGATCTCGACGTTGGTCTTGGGTGCGGTCATGCTCAGGATGGCGTCGATCTTCTGTGGGTTAGCTTCAATTCCGCGGTGAGTGACCATGAACCCGAGGAATTTCCCTCCGGTGACTCCGAATGCACACTTGGCGGGGTTCAGCTTCATGTTGAACTTGCGGAGCACCCCAAACGCCTCGCCCAGGTCCTTGACATGGTCGGCCGACGAGACGGACTTGACGAGCATGTCGTCAACGTAGACTTCCATGTTCTTGCCGATCTGCGGCTTGAACATGCGGTTGACCAGCCTCTGGTATGTGGCTCCGGCATTCTTGAGGCCGAAGGGCATCACTCTGTAGCAGCACACCCCCCTGTCCGTCGTGAATGCGGTCATATCTTCGTCGTCGGGATTCATGCGGATTTGGTTGTAGCCGGAGAAAGCGTCCATGAAGCTCAGGAGCTCGTACCCGGCCGAGCTGTCGACGAGCTGGTCTATGCGGGGAGCGGGAAGTTGTCCTTAGGGCAGGCTGTTAGTTATATGTATGCCCTAGAGGCCATTACTGTACATTGGATGTATATTGTAGTGGATGCTGGGACATATATAGGTAGGACTTTCTTACTCGACATGATAGTATGCTATCTGGTTGCTCTTTATCTTAACGTGTATACTTTCTGTCTCTCTGATTACATGTTGATAAAGCCCTTAGGATGTGTATCCGACTTCCAGGACTATGATGCAGATCATACTAGTGGGGCCTGGGTAGTCAATGAGTACATCCTTCATTGTTCCTAGTCGTGGGAATATCGAGACGGGGCATCGATATTCCAGAGTAGACTAGCGTATATCTTCTCGACCCATGTGATGGGCGATGGATGATCCCATATCCATTGGTGTTTGACATCAGAGATGGTATACGGGTGCTCAGTGGAGACTGGGTACACTGAACGGACTCGCCGAGAACTCCCAGATGGTATTATACCTCACGTCAGATGGCAGTTCTCTGGTGACACTGGTACAGCTTAGTCTGTTGACCCGAGATCGTCATAGAGTCTTGTGTGTCTCCCACTGTGCTTTGATTTCCACCCTACCACGGCTCTACTGAGTCGTACAAACAGGTGGTTTTTGGTACAGTCCCGATTCACATGGAGGCGATGAGCGATAGGAGGGGATTCGTCTCTCCCGGTATTGGGGGTTGATGTTGCGCTATGCTCGACTGGCCATAACAGGAAATCCCTGGCCAGGGTTGCAGTGACCTACTGGTAAGTGTTATCAGTAGTTTCACACATGTCATGGACTTCACGTCGGCATGCCTTATCAAGCTATTGGGGTCTGACGTTTACCACCCCTAGGCGAGATATGCGACATATCAGACGAACAGACCGGACTGTACGGTAAGTGTTACTGGTTGGATTCACAGGAGTGTGAGTGGGCTTGCTCGTCGATCTTCTGATCGCTCAATACCCGGGTGGCCGTTACGTTTAGCAGACCGCTTGCGGCTTGTGGGTGTTTGATATGATCATCACCTGCTGCCGGCGTATTGACGAGTCTTTAGAGTCCTATACAGAGGTTTCCTGGCTCAAGCGAAACGAAATAGGAGTGCATATGAGATATGTGCGGGACCGAGAATAATGCGTGTATGTGATACCGTATTCCATTCTCGCGATGAATGTATCGATTGGTTGTATGCGATATAACCTAGTTATCGAATCAAGGATTGATTCGATAAGCCGATACATTGGATACTAGTCGGTTATATACGATATGACCGGATCATTAATTCAAGTGTTGATTTAATGATTTAATGTATAATTATGTATTTGATATATTACTTTGCATTAACTAGTATTGGTTCACTTTAAATGGATTTTCTCACTTGAATTGTGCAAGTTGTATATGTGATATATTTTTGTGCACATGATTGTATCATGTTTGATGATACATGCATACTTAGTTAAGTGTATGATTAAACCATGGTTGTGTAATGGTTAGGGTTTTGTATTTATTGACTATTTATTTATTTATTCATTCTTCATTTGGAAAGAAAATAAAATGGTTGATTATTTTGTTCTTTTCTTTGAAGCTTCAAGAAGCTTTGACCATTTTGTCTTCATCTACAAAACCTAACCATTCACTAACCCTAGTTGATTCTCTACACTTAACCAAGGGTAAGATTATGATAAGTATTCATTTATTTTCCTTTTTAAAATAACTTATCATATCTTCTTCTTCTTCTTCATCTTCTTCTTCCATGAAAAGAAGCTTGCTACATCAATGGTGATTGATGAAAAAGTGTGAGAAATCCAAATCTAAAGTCTACCCACTTCCTATTTCTCCATCCTCTACCTCTTGCCAAGTAGTATAGGGTGTTTCCTTCACAAGTTTTCTTGACTTGGTGAAGTTGGAGCTTGATCTAGCGATGCCTCGACGTAGATCATCTTCGGCATCGTAGTCGATGACCTAGCCCGCCCATTCTCCGATGAAGCCGATGCTAGAGTCCAGGATCCGATATGGACAGCGAGGGGACTTCATCACGGAGCCTAGGAGGTGGAGGACCGGATTTACAAAGGTTGTAGCCCCTTCCCTTTAGCTATATTTCCGTTTACTTGCTCGCATCGCCTCATTATCTAGTTAACGATTCGTATTAGGGTTTGTAGGCACCCATATAATTTTGAATTAGCCATGTTTGATGCCTTGTGAGACTTCATTAGTGTGCCTAGGAACCCTACAGTGGTATCAGAGCCTAGCTAGAGCCTTAGGCGATGCGTAGACGGAGTTAGAAGTCCGATCGACCCAAAACCCCGACTTTAAAATGCTCTCTGGACAATTTTGAAAAACTGGGTTTTTTCCAGATTAAAAATATGCAGAAACCTCAGTGCAATATTATAAGAATTACTGTTTAAAAAGGGGGCTCTGAATCGTTCATAGTGCGGCGGAACCGCCGCATAGGCATGCCTAATGCGGCGGTTCCGCGACAAGTTGGTCTCCTCTGGCACATTTTTCTGCACAGTAATTCTTATAGTTTATTGTTGGTGTTTCTGGGAATTTTTAATAATTTTTTAAAGAGTTGAATTTTCTGGGTTGTATTAGAGACTTGGTGTTTCGATCGGATTGTCTAATTTTGTCAGTGTGTTTTTCCGGGTATTTTTTAGAATATGTTAAAAAGTTCGACCGGATATAAATACCCACTTTTTCCCCTGCTGGGAAATTTCCAATTGTTGGATTTTCCGTAGTTTAATAACGTTCTAAGTAGTGCAAGTAACGCAATGGACCCTCTAGAAGACAACAAACCTTAACTCGATTATGTGACCGTCTTGAACTGCCCTTTGAACCTTAGGGTTTGGGGCAGTACGGCGTGCCACATGTGAGGCGTTGGCTTGACCCTTCTACGGCTGGACCGTTGGTACTGAGGTACGAACTGAATGTTGTTAGACTTATTTCATGTGTTGAGCTGTTTCGGGAAAACTTGGGTGTTCGATTGTTCGATCGGAAAGTTTAACATTTTCTATTTATCTGGAATGTGATACAATACTTGGAATTCGCAAATAGTTATGAGATGACTGGATGAATGTTATAAACATAGCAGTTTAGTCTCACTTGATCGATTGCCACGGAATTTTGATGTGATCAAAAGTCCCTCGCAATCACGTAGTGTACGCGGATACTCGCCGGGTAAACTTAATAGACAGCCTCACTCCATAGCTCCGACCATGTGACTGTAGGAGAACCCCGTCGCCGAAAGCATCCGTTCGGGTGCTCGCGGCAGCGGTGTTCCGCCTTGGTGCACTTTGTCGACGGCGTCGGGGGTGCGGTCGCCTACTAAAGTTTGCGACGAGCATTCGATCAGAATGTCGGGAATCCTGTTGAATTGCCCGACTTGATATTGAAATTTTTTTTCGATAATGAGACTAAAATGCGGGGTTTATAATTGTTAGGCATACGATGTCTAAGTATTTCATTTGATTAGGCATGTGATGTCTAAAGAGATTGCGGATTCCAACTGTTGTAGTTTTACACTTTCTTTTCTGTGACCGTAAGTGTAATATGTGATATCGCCGGTTTCGTTGCTATATGTTAACGACAATTGGGATACGCATGTTTACTTACGATGATGACATGTGATGTTATGTGTTGATGGATATGTTATATTGGATCGTCGTGTTTGAATAGCTGGGTTTTTTTTATGTGAGATGAGTGTTTTTCCTTTTCATTCATGTAAAAACTTGTATGTAATATTCTTTTATTGGGGCACTTCCAGGTTGCGGAAGTTGTCACCGTTGATGTATATTATTTATTTTTCCGCATTAGGATAGACCCAAGGAGGGGAGCACAAGTAATCGGGTTCTAGGGACCAGTGGGAGACCATCTCGAGGAGTCGAGTCCGGGTCTCCTAACCCTAGAATTGGTAGGGTTGCTTGCCGCTCTCGTAGGGGTCTAGGGGTGTGGGATTGGCTATTCATCACGACCGTGGAATTCGTGTTTTATACTGGCTCGTATTGAAAACACGGACGTCCTAGTATATCCAATATTTCATATGTTTCTTCTGCTGTGATGTGATCATGTGATGTTCTGTGACAGATATTATATATAGTATATATGATATATTATATAGACGTTGCTTATGTTTTACACCCGCGCTAGCCCTGCCCCGCTCTGCCGTTAGTTACCTAACGTAACGGTGTAGACGGGACATCGAGGCGAATACGGATGACATAAGCGTACGTTATATTTATCTGTGATGTTTAGGTGGAATTAAATGATGGGATATTCATTAATGAGATTAATGAAAGAAAATAAACCTAATTGATGTTGTGGAATCGAATTTCAAAATAAAAACAGGTAGCTACAGTTCTTGCTTTGCATCGCGGTGTTCATTATAGAATATCCTGCACCTTATTCGATGAGGAAAGGACCGAGATCCCTTCACCGGGAATGACTCTTTTAGCAATAACTGGCAGATGCTACAACCCTCGGTTTGTCTTTGATCGCTTCTATAGTTTCCTCTTTGCATAGTGATATATATGATATATCCCGCACCTCATTCGACGAGGAAAGGGCCGACGATCCCTTCACCGGGAGTGACCCCTTTAGCAAAACTAGAAAAGCCTAAAAAACATTCCATTTAAAAACCATTTGATTCCGCAACGAGATCAAGTTCAAAGCGTTAAAGGTTTTCATAAAAACCATGCGCAACCCTCCGTCATTTTAGGAAGTAGAGTACTTAGTATTCGTGCTGTGTTTGTTGACCATAGTCAAGGCACAGTGTACGGTAGCTAAGTGATGTCTTCCTACACCGCATATGATGCGATTAGTTAGGACAGTCGCGTGACTTTGTTGACCTTAGTTAAGGGTCATGTGGATGGGTCTAATTAATCACGAAATGACGGGTAGAACTTGACTAGTGCTTATGATTTGTTGACCATAGTTAAGGTCATAAGTGCTAGGGGTAAAAATCTTTATCGGGAGTTTCAAGTGTTGAGATTTGCAATGAGATTGCATACCTTCTATATGATAGTTGGATCCCGATACCCACTGCGAGTAATTGTTAATCCTGGGGGAGTTTTGCACTTTACAATTAGCCGATCAAGTAGGTGTCTAGAAAGGTGTCAACGGGGTTACGCCTCTGGGAAAACGAGGTTTACTGTAATTAGGTCCGTGCGAAAGCACGGGGAACCTCCCTCAAAGTACCGACACTGGCCTGGCTGAAAGATTGGCGAACTTGTAGAGTGTAATTAATCCCGGCTAGTCTTTCCTTTTAAGGTTTGAAGGAAGATTTGATAAAAACAGTGGGAGCCATCCTGATTAGATAAAATATATAACCAATTTGATCTTGCAAGAGCGCACGCTGAGTGTTTTCTTCTCTCTCTCTCCTTGTAGCGACCATATCACGCCTTAATCAAGATAATAAAATGGATGTATTGACCGAACCCGCTTGTTATACTGAGCTGGAGAACGTTGGTCCCGCTCCAACTTATAATTGTTATAAGACAGAGCAGGAAATAGGGGAATACCAGAATTCCTATGCCACCCAAACGAAGAAAGTGCATATGATGCATCTCCTTCGGGTGTGTTCATTATAAAGAACTGTTTCTCAGTATCCTCTGAATCCTGGGTATTTGATACAGGATCAGGATCCCAGATATGTAATCTGTTACATAGGGCTACAAAAGGGTAGAAAAACTGAGAACGGGTGATAAGTTTCATGAGACAGAAAACGGGGCAAGTGTTGCAGCCAAGTCTGTTGGTCACTGTCACCCTGTATTACCAATACATTGATTCTGAACAAATACTATTAGATACCGAACCTGATATACAAAATCATATCAGTCTCTTTATTAGTAAAGAAATGATATAATTTTGTATTGTTGGATAATGTTTTGAACATTTCCTATATCAAAAGTTGATCGGTTCAGGCACGTTATCTAAAAGCATTGACGTTCTAAATCAAACTACAGTTCCTTGTATACTGAACACACACAAGAGGAAGAGTTCAGAAATGAACAAATTCTTCTTGAGGTATTATAGACTAGGTCATATCAATGCGACCCGACAAGCTGAAGTTACATTTAGATGCATATTTAAATCAGTTTGAATTTACATCTTGTGAAACTTGCCAGTCATGTCACAAAGATAAGATGACCATAGCTCTGTTTATTGGAAACAGGGAAAGAGTTTGTAAAACTCTTGGGACTGATACATGCTGATGTATGTGAGGTCTCCTGTCTACACATGCCAGGACTGGTTCTTTATACTTCATTACGTTCTCTGATAATCTCTCAAGATTCAGACATATGTTCCTGTTGAAACATAAGTCCGAACCTTTTGAGATATTCACAGATATAAGCTAGAAGTAGAGAACCAATACGGGTATAAGTATTATGTCCTATGATAAGATCAGGGAGGAGAATACTTGTGCATGGCATTCCTGGACCATTCTAAAGGAGAATGAGATTCTCTCTCCGTATTACTCCTCTGAATACACCACAGCACAACGGTGCATCAGGGCGGAGCAATCGCACAATATTAGATATGGTGTGCTCTATGATGAGTATTACTGAGTTACCTATTTCCTTTTTGGGAGTTATGCGCTTGAGAAGCTGCATACCTATTGAATAGGGTTCCAATCAAATCAGTTGTCTACCACTTCATATGTGATACGGAAAGGGAAGAGCCCATGTCTTAAGCTAGTTAAGATTTGGGGTTGACCGGCCTATGTCTAAAAGCAAAATCCGGACAAGCTCGAGGCAAGGTCTGTAATGTAGAACTGGAAAGGTTCCAGCTATACAAACTACAGCAGACAATTTGGTAGAACCAAAGGATTCAGTAGATTCCAACGAACCTCAGCCTCTCCGCCGATCTAGTAGGGTTCCTCACCCACCTGAGAGATACTTCGGTTTCTCGATGACAGTGGGAGCGAGGATTGCATCATAAGATGATGACCCAACTAGTTTCGAGCTGGCCATCGGGGGTAGAACTCTGTAAGAATGGCTAGATGCTTAGTGATCTGAGATGGAATCCTTATACACCAACAAAGTATGGACTTTGGTTGCTATATCTGAAGGGTTAAATCCCCATCAGGAGCAAGTATATCTTGAGAAGATTACTTGGTGTACATGGAAAAGTTGAGACTTTCAAAGCTAGATTTGTTAAAGGTTTTCGTCATCAACCAGGCACGGATAATGATGAAACCTTTTCCAGGGACTATGTTTAAATCCATCCAGATCCTACTTGCCACGGCTACATACCATGACTACGATATCTGGTGGTTGGGTGCCATGACTACTTTTCTAAATATTGATTTAGAAGAGAACGTCTATAAGAACACAGCCAGAGGGCCTCGTAGACAGTGGGAGCAGCGGAAACGTGTGCAAGATGCTTTATAGGATAAAGCAGGCATCGCGGAGTTGGAACATCTGTTTTGATGGATTAGTCAAAGAAGTTGACATCATCAAAATGGTAGATGAACCTTGTATAAACAAAAAGGTAGTAGGGAGTATGGTGACGATCCTCGTAGAGTACGTGGATGACATACTCTTGTTAGGGAAGGAGTTTCCTATGCTACGCTCGATCAATCTCCGCTTATCACAATGATTTTCCATATAGGATCAAAGTGACACCTACTAAATCCTAAGCTTTGGATCTATGAGATAGATCTAATTAGATGTTAGGATACTCACTAGTTGTAGTGAGATGGTATCAATCGATCCTTGGGAGAATCATTGGAAGGGTTCCAGAGTGAGAAAGACGACTGAATGTCAGTCACAGGCATTGTCTTTACCCTTAGTAAAGGGACGGTATGTTGGAAGATATCCAAGCTAGATACCGTGACAAACTAGACGATAAAGGCTAGTAACATCGCTATTAAAGATACTACCAAAGAGGAAGTTTGGGTGTATATTGGTTCATAAGATGAACTAGGTTCCTGCCATTGTATGACAATGGAAGTGTGGCTTCGGCCCTGGAACCCTGGTCCCATCAGTGACCCAGACCTATTCTGAGGCAGCATCACCTGATCATGGAGATAGTTGATCTCCAGGGTGATCGAGGTTAGGAGAGTAGACTCAGAGGAGAACACGGCGGATCCACTCACGAAGGCCTTTTCCCAAAGAGAGACTTTTAGGGGATGGTTGAGTATTAGATACTACAACTACTGTTACAGATGGCCCTAGTGCAAGTGGGAGATTGTTAGTTATATGTATGCCCTAGAGGCCATTACTGTACATTGGATGTATATTGTAGTGGATGCTGGGACATATATAGGTAGGACTTTCTTGCACGACATGATAGTATGCTATCTGGTTGCTCTTTATCTTAACGTGTATACTTTCTGTCTCTCTGATTACATATTGATAAAGTCCTTAGGATGTGTATCCGACTTCCAGGACTATGATGCAGATCATACTAGTGGGGCCTGGGTAGTCAATGAGTACATCCTTCATTGTTCCTAGTCGTGGGAATATCGAGACCGGGCATCGATATTCCAGAGTAGACTAGCGTATATCTTCTCGACCCATGTGATGGGCGATGGATGATCCCATATCTATTGGTGTTTGACATCAGAGATGGTATACGGGTGCTCAGTGGAGACTGGGTACACTGAACGGACTCGCCGAGAACTCCCAGATGGTATTATACCTCACGTCAGATGGCAGTTCTCTGGTGACACTGGTACAGCTTAGTCTGTTGACCCGAGATCGTCATAGAGTCTTGTGTGTCTCCCACTGTGCTTTGATTTCCACCCTACCACGGCTCTACTGAGTCGTGCAAACAGGTGGTTGTTGGGTACAGTCCCGATTCACATGGAGGCAATGAGCGACAGGAGGGGATTCGTCTCTCCCGGTATTGGGGGTTGATGTTGCGCTATGCTCGACTGGCCATAACAGGAAATCCCTGGCTAGGGTTGCAGTGACCTACTGGTAAGTGTTATCAGTAGTTTCACACATGTCATGGACTTCACGTCGGCATGCCTTATCAAGCTATTGGGGTCTGACGTTTACCACCCCTAGGCGAGATATGCGACATATCAGACGAACAGATCAGACTGTACGGTAAGTGTTACTGGTTGGATTCACAGGAGTGTGAGTGGGCTTGCTCGTTGATCTTCTGATCGCTCAATACCCAGGTGGCCGTTACGTTTAGCAGACCGCTTGCGGCTTGTGGGTGTTTGATATGATCATCATCTGCTGCCGGCGTATTGACGAGTCTTTAGAGTCCTACACAGAGGTTTCCTGGCTTAAGCGAAACGAAATAGGAGCGCATATGAGATATGTGCGGGACCGAGAATAATGCGTGTATGTGATACCGTATTCCATTCTCGCGATGAATGTATCGATTGGTTGTATGCGATATAACCTAGTTATCGAATCAAGGATTGATTTGATAAGCCGATACATTGGATACTAGTCGGTTATATACGATATGACCGGATCGTTAATTCAAGTGTTGATTTAATGATTTAATGTATAATTATGTATTTGATATATTACTTTGCATTAACTAGTATTGGTTCACTTTAAATGGATTTTCTCACTTGAATTGTGCAAGTTGTATATGTGATATATTTTTGTGCACATGATTGTATCATGTTTGATGATACATGCATACTTAGTTAAGTGTATGATTAAACCATGGTTGTGTAATGGTTAGGGTTTTGTATTTATTGACTATTTATTTATTTATTCATTCTTCATTTGGAAAGAAAATAAAATGGTTGATTATTTTGTTCTTTTCTTTGAAGCTTCAAGAAGTTTTGACCATTTTGTCTTCATCTACAAAACCTAACCATTCACTAACCCTAGTTGATTCTCTACACTTAACCAAGGGTAAGATTATGATAAGTATTCATTTATTTTCCTTTTTAAAATAACTTATCATATCTTCTTCTTCTTCTTCTTCTTCATCTTCTTCTTCCATGAAAAGAAGCTTGCTACATCAATGGTGATTGATGAAAAAGTGTGAGAAATCCAAATCTAAAGTCTACCCACTTCCTATTTCTTCATCCTCTACCTCTTGCCAAGTAGTATAGGGTGTTTCCTTCACAAGTTTTCTTGACTTGGTGAAGTTGGAGCTTGATCTAGCGATGCCTCGACGTAGATCATCTTCGGCATCGTAGTCGATGACCTAGCCCGCCCATTCTCCGATGAAGCCGATGCTAGAGTCCAGGATCCGATATGGACAGTGAGGGGACTTCATCACGGAGCCTAGGAGGTGGAGGACTGGATCTACAAAGGTTGTAGCCCCTTCCCTTTAGCTATATTTCCGTTTACTTGCTCGCATCGCCTCATTATCTAGTTAACGATCCGTATTAGGGTTTGTAGGCACCCATATAATTTTGAATTAGTCATGTTTGATGCCATGTGAGACTTCATTAGTGTGCCTAGGAACCCTACATAGGCCTTGTTGAGGTCGGTGAAGTCCCGGCACATACGCCACTTCCTACTCGACTTCTTGACCAGGACCATGTTGGCCAGCCACTCCGAGTAGGGCACGTTCCTGATGAAGTTGGCGGCGAGGAGTCGGTCAACTTCCTCTTCGATGGCCTTTTGTTTGACCGGGGCGAATCTTCTTTTCTTCTGCCTGATGGGTCGGGCCGTAGGATCAACCCCGAGCTTGTGGGAAATGATCTTGGGGTCGATCCCAGGCATGTCTGCTGGGGCCCAGGCGAAGACGTCGGAATTGCTTCGGAGGAACTCGACCAGGTCATCCCGCTGGATTCCCGTCAGGAGTGACCCGACCTGGACGGTCTTCCCTGGGTCTCCTTCCGCTAAGGGCACCTCGGTTAGGGGCTCGACCGGTGCTCCACGGACCTCCTTCCGTTCGTCCCGGGTGTCCAAGGACCCCTTAATGTCGCCGCATGCGTTGGCGCTATCAGCGTGCTGATCGAGGGAAGATGCCTCTGTCAGAGCTACCTCCGCAGCCCGTTGGCTCCCGTAGGCCCGGCCCACCCCACCCTGGTCGAGGGGGAATTTTATCGCTAGGTAGTATGTCGAAATCTAGGCCTGGAGGGAGTTCAGGGTCGGCCGGCCGAGGAGGACGTTGTAGGTCGAGGGGACCCTAGCCACAATGAAGTCCACAGCCAGTGTGCGCGTGCGGCCGGGCTCCCCAATCGTGCATTGCAAGGTAACCACTCCTTGCGTCGAGACAGAGTGGTTGGTGAAGCCCGAGAGGACGTGGGAGTTCGGCCTCAAGTCCGCTGGGGCCAGCCCCATTCGCAAAAAGCAGTCATGGAAGAGGATGTCCGCCGAGCTGCCTGAGTCGAGTATTCGGTGGACCTCGTATCGGTGAATTCGCGCTACGATCACCAGTGGGTCGCTATGGGGCAGAGATATGCCGTGGAGATTCTCGTCACCAAATGTGATGGGCTCCCGGCCCCTAGCCCTTTTGGCTGGGCGGCCGCCGAAGCCTGTGAGGCGGCAGCCTGCGGGGAGACCGACGACCTTGGGCGAGGGTTCGCCCGCGTCTCCGTTGCGAGGGAGGCGGTGGCGGGCGTTTGGATCTTTAGGGGAATCGGTTGCCATACGGGCGGAGATCGGAAGGCCAACTTTGTATTTTGTGGAGTTATGTTTCCCACAGACGGCGCCAACTGATGGGGCTCCTTTTCGGGCCTCCGTCAGATGTTGTCTTCTGTAGATCTCGCAGCGAACTTAGCTGATTATTCTTCGTTGTGTGTGGGTCTCAATGGGTTATTGGAGGAAGAGGTGAGGTGTGGAAGCTGTCGCCGAGTACCTGCAAAGAAGTCCCGGGATGGTTTGATACCACCGAGGACCCTTCGACGCTCAAGTTAGTGATGAGATCCGAGCAGAGTAACGGCGTAAAGTGTAAAAAATGGCTTACTTGACCCCTCTGTGATGGGGGTTTATATAGTGGTGATGGCACGCAGCAGCAGGCGCGAGAATCTCGCCGGCAGTTACGCTCCCGACATCATACCCGCGTAGAGAGCGGATCGCCCATTAATGGGGATCACAGGGGCGTGGAACGTGGGACGTTGTTGGCGGAGAATCCGCGCATGGTGAGATTTGCGGAGCGGCGGTTACGCCTATAAGTGGTGGAGTTGGTCGGAGGGCCGAGGAAGACGGCCTCGGCAGGGAGCTTGGAGCCGAGCGGGAAGGCCGGGGAGTCTTGGTCCCGAGGCGGCTTGGGGCGAGCTGAATGGCTGAGGAGGCTAATTTGCAGGGGTCCTCGAGGAGGGCTAGCCCGTGCTTGCTGGTCGGGCACGAGGTGGCCTGGTCGGCCCCTGCGGGCTCTTTATTCTGAGTTTTGGGGCGCGTCACCTGCCACGTGTCATGATCTTGGGGTCGCCAATATTGAGCACTATCAAGAGCTAACGTTTTGCCCCCTTTCAAAGTGCCTACTGAGACTTCCTTCATGAACTTCTTGAAAAGTTGATCCAGGAGCATATGGCTGAGATCATGACCGAGACTGAGCAGGAGGCCGAGACCGAGACTCAGCAGTGGAGGATCTAAATAAGATTTGAATGAAAATTCGATGAAGATTCGGTGAAGATTCGGAAGATCCAGTGCAATTTAAATTGAGATTTGATTGAAGATTTAAATCAATTAAATTGTTATTGCTTATATCTAATTAGTTTAGATTATGTTTATTTTATTATCTTTCTTCTTTTTAGTTAAGATTTCTCTTCTTTTTTTGTTATGGTTTTATTCACCTATTTAAAGGGATGAAAACTATTGAATCAAGTAAGTTGATTTTGATTATTGGATAAAGTTTGCGCTTAGCAAAGGAAAAGCTGCGACTATTGTTTTTGAAGAAGAGACCGTCATATATCGTCCTTGATTATTTTAGGGTTTTATGCTTATAATTTCTCTTATGAGTTAAAAATTGAGCCGAGCATATGTTTACCCTTGTTCCCGTCTAAATTCCGGTGTTTAACTGCCAAGCCGAAGTCATCCTGACAGCGCCCACGTGTAAGGCACATGACATTAATGCCATCGGCTTAGACGGTGCCTCACGAGCAACGCACGTGGCACTAATGCCATCAACCTTTAGCACGCTCATGAGCAACGCACGTGACGCTAATACCATCGACTTAGGTGGCGCCTCACATGCAATGCACGTTGCACTAATGCCATCATCCTTTAGCAGCGCTCATGTGCAAGACACGTAGCGCTAATACCATCGGCTTGGGCTGCGCCGAATAATCTTTATCTTTGGAAATATTTTCCATAATCTTTCTAAAATAAGAAAAATCCTCTCTGTTAAAACAGAGAGTCCTTGGATAAAAGATCGAACGGTGTATAAAATTCACCGATTGATCTTTAAGATCGATTTGATCAATTGAGATCTCTTAAATAGAAGATTCTCTCAAACTATTTGATCCTTTTTTGCTCCTATAAATAGGAGCCCAAGAGATCAAATCTCATATACACAGACCCCCATAAGCTTATGTAACAGAGAGTTTAATTCTCTTCGAAGAACATCTTCCTCCTCGAAACTCAAGATAAAACATAGAGAAAAGATCTCCCTTACCTAATATCTCTATTTAAAAGAGGCTTAGCCTCTCATAAGAACTTGGTTCTTCCATTAGATAAAAAATTTATGATACAAATCGCTCATAAAACGAGAAATTATGTTCTCAGGGAGAGATCTTGATCTCAAAATCTAAGATCGGATGGAAAACTCAAGTTTTCTCATCATCAAAAGACATCAAAAGCAAAAAGTCAGAGTTTTTTGCTCTGTGAAACTTAGTTCTCCATAAAAAAAACATGCTTGTTTAAGAACTCGAGATCTTAACAATGGTCAAAAGATCAGCTTTGCATAAGTTTTATGGTTAAAACATATTATCTCCTAAAAGTTTGAATCTTTCCAAAACAGCAGGGCTTAGACTCTCTAAAGAACCCTACCTCGGTTTGCCTTACGTGCTGAGCACGCGTGCCGGGCCGTTTAGCTCATATGGCTGCCTCACGTGAGAAGCATGTGAGCGCACCAAAACCTTATTCGGCTCAAGTCGAGTCGAGTGCCAATATGCTCATGTGCTCACATGAATATCGCATTAGCAAGCCCCAGAGCCCTATCGGCTTGAGCTGACCCAAGCCGTACATGTGCCGTGCACGCTCTGGGTATCAAACTAACCTATATTTATCCAGAATGGCTATGTCTTGAAGTATAATCTTCTATGATGATCATATGATCAATTCAAGAGCCATATAGGTTGACTTAGCTTCCAAAAAGGACCAAGTGTCCCTAGGCCGTGTCTGTACCCTAAGTAGCTTAAGTTGATCTTAGTCTCGAAAACGCTAAATGATCCTTAATTAAACCCCTAAGATGATCTTAGTCTCAAATAAGACTGACGATCCTTAGTTATAACTTTTAAGTTGATCTTAGTCTAAAACATGACTAATGATCCTTACATCAAAACAAGTATTCCCTGAATTGACGGACCTTATCAATATGAGAAATGCGACCTAAATTCACCCGCAAATCTATTATGTATGGATTTTCACTAATCAGCGCCCTACGGGAGACGATAAAATTAGTCTCTGTATACAATCCAAGGGCAACCTAAAATAAATAAAATTAAAACACAACACACGAAACAAATTTTGAAGAAGCAGAAAGTTGTTATCGTTTGCGATAACGTAATTAACTGCAGGGCTTGCGCCTATAGGAAAAAGCGTCTCCACAATCAATAAACCTCTCATCCGTGAGGGGGAATCTGCAAGTTCAGCTACATCGGTTGCATCCCTCCAAACCTCCGATATACGGTTCCATAAATTAACTTGGTATCTTTGGAGAGGTGGATGGATATATTCCAAATAGCATATGCTCCCAGATTCAGGTTGGACGCGCTCCCCGCGCCTCAGTTTGGTTTCCGGTGGGAAACAACCTTCTTTAAAGATCTCTGATGAAATGAACGGTCATAACAGGTAGAGTTTAAACAAAACAAGTATTTGAGTTTTAGAATTTGACCATAAGGTCTTGGGGTTCAAGAATTTCGATAGGCACAAGCACCTATGATTAATTACACTATAGTGTCTAAAGAATAACTTGTTAGATATAGGTGCCCTAAAGACAATTATTATTGTACTCGGACCTATATGTACAGAACATTCTTGCTCGATATGATAGTATACTATTTGGTTTGCTTTATCTTTCATGTGTATATGTTTTACTTGATATTACGTATCGCTAATACATGTTAATAAAACCCATAAGATCTTTAACTGACTACAATGATTATGATAGGGATCATACTAGTGGGGCTTGGGTAGTCCATAAGCACATCCTTAAATGTTCTTAGTTGTAGGAGTATCAAAACTGGGTATCGGTACTCCAGAGAAGACTAGTGTATACATTTCTTGACTCCGACTTGGATGATGGTTAGTCCAACAACCATTAGTGTTCGACACTAAAGATTGTATACATGTGCTAATTGGATAATGAGTGCAACGAACGGACTCGCCGAGAAATCCTAGATGGTATTATATCTATTGTCAGATATCAGTTCTCTGGTGACAATTGTACAGGGTAATCTTTTGACCTGAGATCGTTATAGTGTCTTGTGTATGTTCCTACTGTACTTTGATTACTACCCAACCACGGATTTAAAGAGCCGTGCATACAGGTTTTAGTTGGGTACAGTCTCGAAGCACATGGGGGCAGTGAGCGATCGAAGGGATTCGTATTTCCCGGTATAAGGAGTTGATGTCACTTTGTGTATGATTGACTATAACCATAAGTCTCTAGTTAGGGCGGTTGAGATAAACTGATAAGTGTTATCAATTGTATCTTGGATGGTTATGAGTTTGACATCGGCATGACTTATTGGGTTATTGGAAGTCTGACAGTGTACACCCTCCAGACCCGGTATGCAACACTCTCTGATCAAGAAACTGGACTGTACGGTGATTGTCATTGATAGGTGTTGTTGGGTATGGATGAGTTTGCTTGTTGACCTTTCTTTTGACATATACCTGGATAGCCATTACGTACAGCTAGTGCCGCTGACGTGCTTGTGAGTTATGGATACTATTCAATAACTCACTGCCAGCGTATTATTTAGTCTTTAGAGTCCTACATAAAGGGTTCCCCGCTCAGGTGAAATGATGTAGTGTGCGTATGTTGATACGTGCGGGAGTTCGATTAAATACGAGCATATGATACACATATATTAATCGAATACTAGCTGGTTTATTATAAAGTCGGATTATTAAATCAAGTATTGATTTAATATATATATATATATATATATATATATATATATTCTAGAATTATGTTCACTCTCTTTCTCTTATTTGTTATTTGTATGTGATACAAATACATGTGTGTGTGTGTATGATACATATACTAAAATATTTTGTGTATATGATACACACACACATACATCTAGAAGGGACACCTCATTTCTTTATATTAATAAAGAAATGAGGCATGGATAAAGAGGTATGAGTTGCTTGGTATGGTCATTATTTTATTGAAAATAATTTACTAATCTAACATGGTTGCCTCTCCTCTCTACCTCATTCTTTCATTTTCGTCTCTCTTTCCTCATTTTTGAGAACTAAAGAGAAAAGAGAAAGAAAAAGAAAAAGAGAGAGTGCTTACTATATCTTCTTCTTCTCACTTTCCAGCAAATTGTGAGAGCAAGTTGCTTCACAAAAATGTGTTCTTAGGTGAAGTCGAAACTTGGGTTGGGTTTCTTTCGAAGTGGATCATCTTCGGTGAGGAGGTCCGCAATCAAGCTCGTTCCCATGACTAAGGAGCCTAGTTAGGGTCTTCCACTTGTGTGTGGATACGCTTCATAGGTTATAGCCCCTCTAAACTCCTAGTTTAGCCCTCTAGATTAGTTGCAACTTCTGGTATTTGGATATTTTTGGGTTTTGTGTTTGGTGCTATACTTTAGAAATTTTTGTTCTATATTTTTGCCATGGTCCACAAGTGTTGCGACCCTAGCACCCCTTACTTACATGTTATCAGAGCCGATCCATCCACCGGTAGTTGTTTCTTTAGCTTAAAGAGTTTAAAAACCCAAATTTTCCAAAATCGGTTTTGAAAATGGCTCAAAAATCAATTTATTTTGTATGCAATCGATCTCAGGGGTTCTCGTTTTGGAACAAGAACTCCGCGGGAGTTCAATAGCAACCCCGAGCGTCTTGGGGGGGGGCCTTGGGTGGGCCCCCAACCCAAGAGCACCAATTGCTGCTCTCGGGTCTGCTCCCCCAACCCGAGACCACTAATTGGTGGTCTTGGGTTGGGGGAACCCCCAAGCCCTTTTGGGAGCTCTAGAATCGAGCCCGAGCGTCCCGTCGGGCTCATTTCGGGTCCTCCGGGGCTTGAATTTCAGCAAAAACAGAAGTTTTTGGGGGTTGAGGTACGCGCCGAATTTCGATTCTTTGAAATTCACCTCGTGGGTTAAATTCTTAGCCATTAGTTTCAAATTAACTCGAAGAATTGTTCTATCGAGTTGGTTTGAACGCATTTAAGGATATGTGTTGGTAAACGTAGCATAATTAATGTGTGATCAATTAGACTAGGTTGCACATTATAAATGTGTTGATTGGTGTGTATGGATTGGTTTGGATTGTCATGAGAATAGCTCCTCGTGGGAATGGAATGTATACAAATGCTGTATTTAATTCTAGTATTTTGTGGAATACCAAATGTATTATTCTTTTATTCGGAACGCGGTTGGGTTGACACCGGCATATCCTATTGGTATGTATATAATACAGGTTGCTTTGCGGAGGAGTGCTCGATTCGTCGGGTTCTAGAATGCGCTCCCCTCAAGGAGTTGAGGCCGAGTTGCCTCGTTCTAGGATCGGCGAGTTACTCGCCGTACTCGTAGGGGGTTCATGGTTTGGTTTTCTTTGGGCTATTCATGCGACCGTGGAATATCGCGTTTTGTTTGCGGCTCAAACGAAACGCGTGATTCCTAGTATATCTGACCATTCCATTTTCTATAATGTTTATTGTATGCCTGTGATGTGTGTGCGTGTGCGCGCGCGCGCGTGTGTGTAAATGTTTCTATATGTTTTATATTCGCAAAAACCTTGCGTCCGCCCTGCCTTAAGTTAAGTAACCTTACGGTGAAAACCCGATGCATCGTGGCAATTGCAAATGGCATATAAAAATATTCTATTTTCTTTTTCCTATTTTATTTTTCTAGTGTGATAGGACTTAAATGATGTGACTATATTAATATGATTAATGTAAAGAAAATAAACCTAAAATAATGTTGTAGGAACCGATCCGTTTTTCAAAACAACTAAGTTTTTAAATCACTCGGTTCATTCAAAAATATCAAGTTCATTACATTAAAAGTTTTACTCAAAACTGGTCGTAGCCCTTTGTCATTTTAAATGAGTAGAGTACTTAATATTCGTTCTACGTTAATTGGCCTTCGTCAAGGTATAGTGTATGGTAACTAAGTGATGCCCATTTGCTTCATACGATGAGATTAGTTAGGACAGTCGCATGACTTTGTTGTCCTTCATCAAGAGCTAGTGCGGATGGGTTTAAATTAATCACAAAATGATGGGTAGAACTTGAATAGCCATTTATGATTTGTTGGTATTCATTAAGGTCATAAACCGTTAGGGGTAAAAACTATATCGGGAGTTTTAATTGTTCGAATTTGCAATTTGATTGCATACTTTCTATGTGATAGTTGGATCCCGATTCCCATTATGAAAAAAAGTTATTCTTAAAAGAATATCGCTTTCACAATAAACTGACTTAGTAGATGTCTAGAAATGTGTTTACGGGAGTTATTTAATTAGGTCCGTGCGAAAGCGCGGGGAGCCTCCCTCTTAGTACTTACACTGGCCTGGCCGACCGGTTAGTGAATTGTGGGGTAAAGATATTTCAGGCTAATTCTCATTTTAAGGTTTGAAGGAGAATTCGACTAGACATGGGAGCTATCCTGATTAGATAAACTAATTAACCATTATAATGTTACAAGAGCACATACTGAGTGTTTTCTTTTCTCTCTCTTCTGGTAGCGACCATGACCAGCCTTAAGTTACTACTAGAAAAGAATAAATTCACTGGACTGAATTATAAAGACCAGCTGAGGAATGTCACCATTGCTCTTAAATATGATAAGATTGCATATGTCCTCACTGCTACTGCTCCCCAAATCCCCGATACAGATTTCTTGATTGTGGATGTTAATGTCCGCAAAACATGGGATCAAGATTGCGCGGTGACCAAATGCCTCATGCTGGCCTCTATGGACAATGAGTTACAAATGCAGTACGAGAATATGGATGTTCAATCTATCTTTCTCCACTGCAAAGACTTGTATGGAGAGCAATCACACATCGTAAGATACGAGATCTCGAAGAAACTGTTTCAATCGAGGATGACTGCCAGATCATCTGTCAGGGACCATGTCCTGAAGATGATCAGTCTTATAGAAGAGCTCGCAGATCTAGGATGCACGCTGGACAATGAATTATATATTGATATAATTCTACAATCCTTCTCCCTTCCCTTCACTCCTCCGTATACACCACAACACAATGGTGTTTCAGAGAGAAGAAATCGTATCCTATTCGATATGGTGCGTTTTATAACGAGTAGTGCTAAGTTACCTCTTTCCTTCTGGGGCTATACGCTAGAGTCAGCAACATACCTATTGAATAGGGTTCCGATCAAGTCTGTGCCAACCACTCTATATGAGATGTGGAGTGGAAAGAGACCATGTCTTAAGTCTGTTAAAATATGGGGTTATCTTGTTTATGTAAGAAGAAGAATCCAGACAAACTCGAGGCATGGTCAGTTATGTGCAAGTTTGTGGGATGTCCCAAAAATTCACGAGGTTATCTATTGTACCACTTCGAGGAACAAAAAGTGTCTGTTTCTCGACATGCCACCTTCTTAGAAAATGAATTTCTTGCAAAAGAAATTAGTGGGAGCGCGGTAGAACTGAAAGAAATTCCAGAATCACAAACTGCCACTAAAGACTTGGTCGAACCGGAGGTTTCAATAGAACCCGACGAACCTCAGCCACTCCGCAGATCCAGTAGAATTTTTCACCCATCTAAGAGATACTACAGTTTTCTTATAGACGGAGGATTGCATCATAGAAGATGATGACCTTACTAGTTTTCAGCAGGCCATCGCGAGTGGGGATTCAGTGAAATGACTGGATATTATGAGATCCGAGATAGAATCCATGTATACCAACAAAGTATGGATTTTGGAGGTTGCTCCTTAAAGGGTAAAACCCATTGGGAGCAAATGGATCTTCAAAAAGAAGATCGGTGTAGATGAAAAGGTGGAGACCTATAAAGTTAGATTTGTAGCAAAGGGTTTCCGTCAGAGACCAGTAATGGACTACGACGAAACCTTTTCTTCAGTGGCTATGCTTAAATCTATCCAGATCCTACTTGCCATTACTGTCTTTCATGACTATGAAATCTGAAAGATGGACGTTAAAACCGCTTTTCTAAATGGTGATTTAGAAGAGTGCATCTATATGACCCAACCAGAGGGTTTCGTAGACAGTGGGAGCAGCGGAATGGTGTGTAAGTTGCATAAATCCATTTATGTATTAAAGAAAGCATCACTGAGTTAGAATATCTGTTTTGATGAGACAGTCAAAGAGTTTGACTTTATCAAAAATATAGATGAATATTGTATTTATAAAAAGGTTGCAGGTAGTACTGTCACGTTCCTTATATTATATGTGGATGGCATTCTCCTGATAGGAAATGATACTCCCATATTGCAATCGGTCAAACTTTTCTTGTCACAAAAGTTCTCCATGAAAAACCTGGGTGATCCTCCTACATTCTGAGAATTAAGATCTATAGAGATAGATCTAAAAAGATGCTGGGACTGTCTCAATCCAGATTCATTGACACTATACTAAAGAGATTTTGTTTGGAAGATTCCAAGCGTGGTAATTTACCCGCTTGTCACGGAATCACCCTATCTAAATAGATGTCTCCCAAGACCGATGAGTAGAGGGCCCGCATGAGTGTTATACCCTACGCTTCAGTGGCGGGGTCTATCATGTATGAGATATTACTTACTAGACCAGATGTAACTTACGCACTTAGTGTAGTTAGTATGTATTAATCAAACGTAGTGGAGAAATATTAGATAGCTGTGAAGAATATTCTTAAGTACTTGCGAAGAACTAAAGACCTGTTCTTGGTGTATGGTAATAGCGATCTCCAGTTGAAGGGCTTTATCAATTCGAGCTTCTAAAGTGACATAGATGCCAGCAAGTCTGTCTCGGGTTATGTGTTTACCCTATATGGAGGGATGGTCTGTTGGAAGAGTTCCAAACAGGATATCGTCGCAGACTCGATGATGGAATCTGAGTACATCGCCACTAACGATACTGCTAAAGAAACGGTCTGAATGCAGAAGTTCATTTCAGAGCTTGGTGTGGTTCCAACCATTGTTGATCCAATATCCTTGTATTGTGATAAAAATGATGCTGCGGCGTTAGCGAAAGAACCTCGGTCCCATCAACGATCCAGACACATTCTGAGACGGTATCACCTGATCCAGGAGATAGTTTATCTCCGCGAGATCGAGGTTCGGAGAATAGAAACAAAGAATAAAACAACGGATCCATTAACCAAGGCCATACCTTAGGCACAGTTTGTGCGACTTTTCGAGATGTTGGGTATGCGATATTCCAATAATTGGCCTTAGTGCAAGTGAGAAATTGTTAGATATAGGTGCCCTAGAGGCAATTATTATTGTACTTGGACCTATATGTACAGAACATTCTTACTCGATATGATAGTATGTGACCAGTCATATTTATTGCATATTTGTACGGTCATTTTCCCTATTATTATTAATTACTAAAATGTGTTAATTGTAAATTAAGAACATATGTGGATTTATTTGTAAAAAGATTATTGTCATATGTTTCTTAATTTATAATTAATATAATTGGGTAATATATGCATATCATATTTAAATAAAATATCCATGAGATTATTAATTATTAAAATATGCATATCATGTCATATCAAATATTCTAAACCAATATTATGAAGATATCATATCATTTAATTGGTTGGAATATTATCTCAAATAAGCCAATTGCTACCAACAAATTGATTTGATGTATTATGCATGTATTATAATAAATCAGTTTAGGGCTGAAATACACGTAGGATATTCACATCAAATTGAATTACCAAACCAAATCTGCCGAATTTTAGAAGAATTTCGCAACTGCAGAAAGAAAAATATATTTGTTCCCGACAAAATTTTTGGCTAAGAGCTATTTGTTCCGTTATAAAAAAAGGGAGAAAAAAGAAAGAGGAAAATAATTCTCACAGTCTGGCATCACGTGTTAAACACGTGAGCGCTTATATGCAAAGTATATAAGTGCTGAAAACAAATAACAAAAAGGCCAAACTAACCACACGTGTTAAATACGTGAGTGCTCATATGCAAAGCATATGATCGCTGAACATAAATAACCAAAGGCCAAATATGCATCACGTATTAAACACGTGGACGCTTATATGCAAAGCATATAAGCGCTGAAAAACAAATAACTAAGGGCTAAACTGGCCTCACGTGTTAAACACGTGGGCGTTCATATGCAAAGTATATGAGCGCTGGATAAAATAACCAAAGGCCAAACATGCCTCATGTGTTAAACATGTCAGCACTTATATGCAAAGCATATAAGTGCTGGAAGCAGATAATAACTAAGGGCCAAACCGACCTCACGTGTTAAACATGCGGGCGCTCATATGCAAAGTATATGAGTGCTGAACATAAATAACCAAAGGCTAAATAGGACTCACGTGTTAAACACGTGAGCGCTCATATGTAAAGCATATGAGCGCTGAAAATGAACAAGCTAAAACACACATTAGGGGTCACGTGTTAAACACGTGAGTTCTTTTGCCGCATTCTGTTGGATATGTATGCCCTAGATGCTATTATTGTATATGTATACATGTGGATGCTTGGACATATGTATGTACAGGACAATCTTGCTCGATATGATAGTATGCTATCTCGTTTGTCTTTATCTTAACATGTGCATATGTTCTACTTGTTATTACGTATCATCTATACATGTTGATAAAGCCCGTAGGATCATTTCTTGACTACCTGCGTTGTGATGGCGATCATACTTGTGGGAACAGGGTAGTCGATAAGCACATCCTTAAAAGGTCCCTAGTCATGGGAGTATCGAGACTGGGCATCGATATTCCGGAGTAGACTGGTGTATATGTTTCTAGACACCGACGAGGGGCGATGGTTGGTCCCGCAACCATTGGTGTGATCACCTAAGATTATATATAGGCGCTCATTGGGGGTGAGTACACTGGACGGACTCGCCGAGAACTTCTAGATGGTACTATACCTATCGTCAGATAGAAGTTCTCAGGTGACATGAGTATAGATTAGTCTTCAGACCTGATATCATCATTTGTCTCGTGTGAGTTCCCACTGTACTTTGATCACTACCCTACTATGGCTCTACTGAGTCGTGCAAACAGGTTTTGGTTGGGTACAGTCCCGAGCCACATGAAGGCAGTGAGTGATTGTTGGGGATTCGTCTCTCCCGGTATAGGGAGTCGATATCGCACTGTGTTCGATTGGTCATGACCATAAGACCTTGTCCAAGGCAGTTGGGATTTACTGATAGGTTGATCAATAGTTTCCCGGATTGGTCCTGAGCCACATCAGCACGAATTATCGTCTTATTAGGGTTTGACGTTTACCATCCCCTAGACCCGGTATGCGATACTCTCAGACAAAGAGATCAGACTGTACGGAGATTATCACGGATAGGCTCAGTAGGGATCCGGATGAGTTTTCTCGTCGGCCTTCCTTTTAGACAAGTACCCGGGTAGCCGTTACGTACAGCTAGTGCCGCTGACGTGCTTGTGGTTATGGATTTATCCAGTAACTCACTGCCGGCGTACTGTCGAGTCTTTAGAATCCCATACAGAGGGTTTTTCTGGTTCAGGAGAAATGTTGTAGTAGCCATATTGGATACGTGCAGGGTTTCGATTGATTGATGGTACTATGAACCCGGACTTTCGATCGGACAGTTAATAATACTAGTCGGCTAGGGTTTTGAGCCGGATTATTAAATCAGGTATTGATTTAATAATTTACATATATATATATATATTTCGATATGTATATTCTAGTATTATGTTCTTTGTGTTATTCTATCTCTTTGAGTATTCGTATTTTATGCAAATGCTGGTATGTATATATAGTATACTGTAATCCGTATTTTATACGGAAAACATTCTAGAAGGTGGACACCTTATAATGGCTTTTTCCATTTATTCTTAAATAGAAATGAGGAGTAAAATAAATGAAAGGGGAGTATGGTGAGAACCATGTCTCAATAGTTGACAAATGAATTTTTAATTCATTTATGGCAACTATTGAAGCATGGTTGATACTTCTTTATTATAAAAATTGTTTTACAAAACCTTTGTGAGGATTTTCTCTCACATGCTAGCCTCATTATTTTCCTTAGCTCACTATTTGCTTCACTCTCCTCTCATTCTCTTGAGCTCCTCCACCTTTTTCATCTACCTCCTCTCTACACTCTCATGTGTTGAGAAACAAGAGAGGAGCTGAGATAGTGAGATAGAAATACACTTTGAACTATTACACTACATCCTAGAGTCCTTAGACTAGCAAACTAAGTTCTCTAGTTGCTCCATAGATACTTGGTTTGGAGCTAGAGCTATGGACTACATCTCTCGGGTGGATCATCTTCGACGGAGGGAGACAGACGATCAAGCTCGATCATGGAGGCTACTAGGAGCTAAGGAAAAGGAAAGAAGACCAAAAGACATGGATCTTTTGGTGAGACTATTTCATCATAGTAGATAGCTTCTCTAGTGTTACATAGTTTAGGGTTTATGCTAGATCCGGTTATCGGGTTTCATTTAGTGCCAGTTTGAAACCCCAGAAATGTTTTTGTTCCACAAATGGCCACGATAGATGGCCGGGGCGCTAGTGTAACCCAACATGGAATCAGAACCACCCCATAAACCCATACTAGCTGGTTTATACGTGTTTGAAATATCGATCGATCGAAATTTTCGAAACCGCAAATCCAATTTCATACTTTCTGCCGATTTTAAAAGGTGTTCAAAAAATTATTTCCAGTGTCTTAAAAATGCGTGCAGGGTATTTTAAAAACACATAAGAAATTTGGGCACAATAACTCTTCATTCCGCCGCGAAACCGCCGCGAAACGTGATCGTTTGTCGTGGTTCCGCGGTCGGAGTGGGGCCACTGTGCTCAAAAATTCTTCTGGGGTTTTATTGTCTGGAATTGTGATTTTTGGGATCTATATTTTTGGCCCAGATTTCTTGGAGTACTGGTTAGCCCTTGGGGCCTATTCAGAAAAGTTTAGTCTATCGAAATTTTAAAACACGTGGTTTTTATCAGTACATGTGTTATTATCTGTGACCGTGAATGTCATTTGAGCGGTATAACCTGTCTAACTGCTATATATTCTTTTAGACGGGTTTGCGAATATGACATTCACGTTGATGTTCTGTAATGTGCTGATATTGTGGTTGGATTGTCGTAGTGGATAGCCGATGTTGCAATGGTAGCAGTACAGTTCGGATTCATTTGTACATTTGTTATTGCGGGGCGGATGTCTGACATATGGACATTCGTTTCTGCCGTGATGTATATTATTTTATTGGGGCACGACCGGGTTGAGGTCGATGTCATCTTTATACATATATTTTCATTTTCTGTACTAGGATTACCCCACGGTGGAGTGCTCGAATAGCCGGGTTCTAGAGGGCAACGAGCCCGCATCTCATGGCGTTGAGATGGAGGGGGCTTCACTATAGAATTGGCAGGCTATTCGCCGCACTCGTAGGGGGTATAGGATGACCGACGAAGGGGTGCTCAAGTTACCAGATCCCGTGAAGTGCTGGGTGGCCCATTCATTTTGTTGATTGGGGTTGCCTTATTTCTGGGATTGGTGGGTAACTTGCCGCGCTCGTAGGGGTCCAGGTTTTTATTGCACGGGCTATCCACACGACCGAAATGTCGGGTTTTATTTGCGGCTCAAAAGAAACCCGAGGCTCCAAGATTATCCACTATTTTGTGTTGCTTGTTGTTGATCTGTGATCTTGCTTATATCATGCCTGGGACGAATGCTATATATATATATTTATATATATACTAGTAGATGTTGTATATGTTTTGCATGCTCGCTAGTCCAGCCCCCACTCTGCCGTTAGTTAAATAACCTAACGGTGCATGCCGGGGCCCCGTAGCGAATGCGGATGGCATATACGTACATTGTATTTTCGTTTTTTCTGGTATGATAGGAATTAATTGATGGGACCGCATTAATTTTGATTAATGCAAGAAAAAAAACCTAAAATATGTTGTTGGAATAAATTTTGAAAAACTATAGTTATACTCTTTCGCTTTGCATAGTGGTGTTCGGTCATGAACATCCAGCACCTCATTCTAGGAGGCAAGAGCCTAGATCCCTTCGCGGGGAGTGATCTCTTGAGCGGAAGTTTATACTGTAGATTACTCGGTTTTCTCCAAAACCACAAGTTTTAAAAAGCGGAGCCTAAACCACTCCTTTTCAAAACTACTCGGTTCCTTCAACGATATCAAGTTCATTACGTTAAAGGGTTTTTTCACCAAAAACCCAGCCGTAGCCCTCCGTCATTTCTTACAAGTACTACTTAGTATTCGTGCTACATATTTGGCATTGTCAAGGCGTAGTGATCGGTAGCTGAGTATTGCTTGTTTGTAGCTTTGTTTCCGATTATTTAGGACAGTCGCGTAGCTATGTTGGTATTGTCAAGGGTTATGCGGGTGGGTCTAAGTTAATCAAAATAATGACGGGCCGAACTTGATTAGCGGCTTATGATATGTTGGCATTGTCAAGGTCATAAAGTCGTTAGGGGCAAAAACTACATCGGGAGTTTCAAACATACAGAAAACTTGCTAGTGTTGCATACCTTCTGGAGTGTGGTGACTAGAGTGGTTTCCATCTAGGTCATCACACAATGATAGTTGGATCCCGATCCCACCGATGAGTAGGATTACTCTTGGAAGATTTTTTCACTTAACAATCAATACTATAAACTAAGTAGGTGTCTAGAATGGTGTTAGCGGGGCTACGCCTCCAGGGAAAAGTGGTTATGTAATTAAGGAATTTTGCGAAAGCATTTGAAAACCTTCCTCGAAGTACCGACACTAGCCTGGCCGAAAGGTTAAGCAAGTATTGTGACGTGCGATTAATCCTGACTAGTTCTTTTTTTAGGGTTTGAAGAAGAATTCGAGGAAACAGTGGGAGCCATACTGATTAGATAAACTAATAACCAATCTAATCTTACAAGAGCGCATGCTGAGTGTTTCTTTTCTCTCTCTCCAGGTAGCAACCATTTTATGCCCTAATCAAGATAATAAAATGTATCGCTTGACCGATTCGAATTCTTATTCGGGGCTGGGGAACGTCGGTTTGGCTCTAACTTATGAAAAATGTCATGAGTATGAGCAGAGGAAAGGGGATTGCATGAATTCCTTGATGACCCCATCGAAGAAGAAGCATACTATTGCGTCTCCTTCAGGTGTTCTTGTTATTGAGAACGGCTTTTCGGTCAGTCCTACCTCCTGGGTACTAGATACCGGATCAGGATCTCATATCTGTAATTTATTACAGGGACTGAGAAAAAGTAGGATAGTTGGACCTGGTGATATGTCCTTTGGAGTAGGGAACGAGGCATAAGTTGATGCTGCTGTCGTCGGTGAATATCACCTAGCGTTGCCAAAAGGCAATACTATGATTTTGAAAAATTGCTACTATGTACCTTTCATGGTTTGCAACATCATATCAGTTTCTTTACTTGATAAAGATGGATATAAGTTTGTTCTTGATAGAAATATCATGAACATTTACCTTAATCAGGTATTGGTTGCAGAAGGTAAACTGTGTAATGGTATCTATGTTCTAAATCAAAACGCAGTTTTCAAGATACAAAATACACGCAAGAGTAAGAGTTCAGATGTGAATGAATCCTACTTGTGGCATTGTAGACTTGGTCATATCGGAGAAAAAAGACCAAGTAAGTTGCATAAAGATGGATATTTGGATACGTTCGAATTTTCATCTTATGAAACTTTTCAGTCTTGTCTCAAGGGAAAGATGACCAAATCTTCGTTCACTGGGCACGGAGAAAGAGCAACAGAGCTCCTGGGACTCATACACAGTGATGTATGTAGTCCGATGTCTATACATGCAAGGGGTGGGTTCTCGTACTTCATCATATTCACCGACGATCTCTCTAGATTCAGATACGTGTATATTATGAAACACAAATCTGAAGGTTTTGAGAAATTCAAAGAATACAGAAACAAAGTAGAGAACTAGACTGGAAAAAGTATCAAGATCCTCCGATTTGATAGAGGAGGGGAGTACTTAAGCACGGAATTTCTAGATTACCTAAAAGAGAATGGAATTATCTCTCATCTTACTCCTCCTTACACACCACAGAACAACGGTGTATCGGAGAGGAGGAACCGTACCCTGTTGGACATGGTTCGCTCCATGATGAGTAACGCCGAGTTGCCTCTTTCGTTTTGGGGACATGCGCTTCAAAAAGCAGCATATCTATTGAATTAGGTTCTATCCAAATCCGTGCCTAAGACTATATATGAAATATGGAGTGGTAAAAGACCGTATTAAGATATGGGGTTGTCCGGTCTATGTAAAAGTACAAAATCTGGACAAACTTCAGGCACAATCAGTTTTATGCAAGTTTATGGGATATCCTAAAAATTCTCTAGGATATCTGTTCTACCACACCGCGGAACAGAAAGTGTTCGTTGCTCGTCGCGCCACCTTTTTAGAGTGGCAATTTCTTGCAAAAGAAATAAGTGGGAGCACGGTTAAACTGGATGAAATGTCAGAACCACAAACTCAAACTGAGGATTTGGTAGAACCTTAAGATTTAGAAATCCCAGACGAACCTCAGCCACTCTGCAGATCTAGTAGGATTTCTCAACCGTCCGAGAGATACTACGGTTTTCTCATAGACGGGGATCGAAAGGATTGCTTTTAGAAGAAGATGATTCTACTAGTTTCAAGCAGGCCATTATCAGTAGGGACTCTGATTAGTGGCTGGATGCTATGCGATCCGAAATGGAGTCCATGTACGCCAATAAAGTGTGGACCTTGGATATTGTTCCACCTGTGGTAAAACCCGTTGGATGCAAATGGATCTAAAAAAAGAAGATTGGTATAGATGGGCAGGTGGAAACCTATAAGGCTAGACTTGTTGAAAAAGGTTTTCGTCAAAGACCAGGTGTGACTATGACGAAACCTTTTCTCCAGTAGCTATGCTCAAATCCATTCGGATCCTACTTGCCATTGCTGCCTTCCATGACTATGAAATCTGGCAGATAGACGTAAAAACGGCTTTTCTAAACGGAAGTTTGGAAGAGTGCATTTATATGGATTAACCAGAGGATTTTGTAGACAGTGGGAGAAACAGAAAGGTGTGCAAGTTGCTTAAATCCATTTATGGATTAAAGCAGGTATCGCAGAGCTGGAACATCTGTTTTGATGAAACAGTCAAGGAATTTGACTTCATCAAGAACGAGGATGAGCCGTGTATATATAAGAAGATTGTAGGACAAACTGTCGTATTCCTAGTCTTGTACGTGGAAGTCATTCTTTTGATAAGAAATGATATTCCTATAGTATAATCGGTCAAGCTGTTCTTGTCAAAAAGGTTCTTCATGAAGGACCTGGGTGATTCCTCGTACATTCTGGGAATTAAGATCTACAGAGATAGATCCAAGAGATTATTGGGACTTTCGCAGTTCAGGTACATAGAGACCGTACTAACGAGATTTAGTATGGAAGATTCCAAGCGCGGTAACATACCCGCATTGCACAGAATCACCCTCTCCAAAGAGATGTCTCCCAAGACTGATGAGGAAAGGGTTCGCATGAGCACTATACCCTACGCTTTGGCGGTAGGATCTATAATGTATGCAATGCTATGTATAAGACCTGGTGTAGCTTACGCACTTAGCGTGGTGAGCCAGTATCAGTCAGACCCAGGTGAGAACCACTGGACTACAGTGAAGAACATTCTCAAGTACATGAGAAGGACTAAGGAGATGTTCTTGGTTTATGGTAATGGAAACCTGCAAGTCGAGTCCTTTACCGATTCAAGCTTCCAGAGTGACAAGGATGACAGCAAGTCTATCTCGGGTTTTGTGTTTACCCTCAATGGAGGGGCAGTGTATTGGAAGAGTTCCAGACATGACACCATCGTAGACTTGACGATGGAGGCTGAATATATTGCTGCCAACGATGCCGCAAAAGAAACCGTCTGGATTAAGAAGTTCATTACTGAACTTGAGGTGGTTCCGTCCATTGTTAATACGATACCTCTGTATTGCGATAACAATGGGGCTATAGCTTTAGCGAAGGAACCAAGGTCTCATGAGAAATCCAGACACATCTTATGGCGGTATCACCTGAGGAGATCGAGGTGCGGAGAGTGGACACAAAAGACAACACGGCGGATCCATTCACGAAGGCCCTCCCTCTAGCACAGTTTGAGCGACATTTTGAGATTTTGGGTATGCGATACGCCAACAACTGGCCCTAGAGTAGACGTTGGGTACTCGGTACGTCAATATCTGGCCTTAGTGCAAGTAGGAGATTGTTTGATATGTATGCTCTAGAGGCCATTACTGTATATGTATACATGTGGATGCTTGGACATATGTATGTACAGGACAATCTTGCTCGATATGATAGTATGCTATCTGGTTTGTCTTTATCTTAACATGTGCATATGTTCTACTTGTTATTACATATCATCTATACATGTTGCTAAAGCCCGTAGGATCATTTCTTGACTACCTGCATTATGATGGCGATCATACTTATGGGAGCAGGGTAGTCGATAAGCACATCCTTAAAAGGTCCCTAGTCGTGGGAGTATCGAGACTGGGCATCGATATTCCGGAGTAGACTGGTGTATACGTTTCTAGACCCTGACGAGGGGTGATGGTTGGTCCCACAACCATTGGTGTGATCACCTAAGATTGTATACAGGCGTTCACTGGGGGTGAGTACACTGGGCGGACTCGCCGAGAACTTCTAGATGGTACTATACCTATCGTCAGATAGAAGTTCTCAGGTGACATGAGTACAGATTAGTCTTTAGACCTGAGATTATCATTTGTCTCGTGTGAGTTCCCACTGTACTTTGATCACTACCCTATCACGACTCTACTGAGTCGTGCAAACAGGTTTTAGTTGGGTACAGTCCCGAGCCACATGAAGGCAGTGAGTGATTGTTAGGGATTCGTCTCTCCCGGTATAGGGAGTCGATATCGCACTGTGTTCGATTGGTCAGGACCATAAGACCTTGGCCAAGGCAGTTGGGATTTACTGATAGGTTGATCAGTAGTTTCCCGGATTGGTCTTGAGCCACATCAGCATGAATTATCGGGTTATTAGGGTCTTACGTTTACCACCCCTAGAATCGGTATGCGATACTCTCAGATGAAGAGACCGGACTGTATGGATATTGTCACGGATAGGCTCAGTGGGGATCCGGATGAGTTTGCTCGTCGGCCTTCCTTTTCGACAGGTACCCGGATAGCCGTTACGTACAGCTAGTGCCGCTGACGTGCTTGTGGTTATGGATTTATCCAGTAAATCACTGCCGGCGTACTGTCGAGTCTTTAGATTCCCACACAGAGGGTTTCTCTGGTTCAGGCGAAATTATGTAGTAGCCGTATTGGATACGTGCAGGGTTCCTATTGATTGATGGTACCATGTATCTGGACTTTCGATCGAAAAGTTAATAATACTAGCCGGTTAGGGTTTTGAGCCGGATTATTAAATCAGGTATTGATTTAATAATTTACACATATATATTTCGATATGTATATTATAGTATTATGTTGTTTTTATTATTCTATCTCTTTGGGTATTCATGTTTTTATGCGAATACAGGTATGTATATACAGTAGACTGTAATCCGTATTTTATACGGAAAACATTCTAGAAGGTGGACACCTCATCACGGCTTTTTCCATTTATTCTTAAATAGAAATGATGTGTAAAATAAAGGAGAGGGGAGTATGGTGAGAACCATGCCTCAATAGTTGACAAATGAATTTTTAATTCATTTGTGGAAACTATTGAAGCATGGTTGATACTTCTTTATTGTAAAAATTGTTTTACAAATTCTTTATGATGATTTTCTTTCACATGCTAGCCTCATTATTTTCCTTAGCTCACCATTTGCTTCACTCTCCTCTCCTTCTCTTGAGCTCCTCCACCTTCATCATCTACATTCTCTCTACACTCTCATGTGTTGAGAAACAAGAGAGGGGGTGAAATAGTGAGATAGATATACACTTTGAACCATTACACTATATCCTAGAGTTCTTAGACTAGCAAACTAAGTTCTCTAGTTTCTCCATAGATACTTGGTTTGGAGACAGAGCCATGGACTACATCCTTTGGGTGGATCATCTTCGACGGAGGGAGACGGACGATCAAGCTCGATCATAGAGGCTACTAGGAGCTAAGGAAAAGGAAAGAAGACCGAAGGACATGGATCTTTTGGTAAAACTCTTTCATCATAGTAGATAGTTTCTCTAGTGTTAGCTAGTTCAGGGTTTAAGGTAGATCCAGTTATCGGGTTTCATTTAGCGCCAGTTTGAAACCCCAGAAATTTTTTTGTTCCGCAAATGGCCACGGTAGATAGCCGGGGTGCTAGTGTAACCCAACACATTCTTTGACAGCGCTCACATGCAAAGTACGTGAGCGCTCTAATTTAAAATGCTCCCATCTGATAGAATTAAATTCTATGTAATAGAATTAAATTCTATTTGGGAAATACTTTCCTTGATCTTTCTAATATGGAAAGATTTTTTTCTGACAGAGAATCTTAGATTTAAAATCCAATGGTGATAAAATATCACTAATTAAACCATCCGATAGAATTAAATTTTATGTGGGAAATATTTCCCTGATTTTTCTCAAACTTGAAAGATCTTCTTTGTTAAATAGAGTACCCTTAGATAAAAGCACGTGAGCGCTCAAGGCCAAATTACATAACGCCTCATGTGAAACGCACGTGAGCGCCTGAAAAAATTAGTGCTTAGCACTAGTGCAGCGCCTCACGTGAAACACACGTGGACGCCACAAAAAGCGAGTGCTTAGCACTAGTGCAATGCCTCACGTGAAACACACGTGGGCGCCACAAAAAAACTAGTGCATAGCACTATTTCAGCACCTTACGTGAAACGCACGTGAGTACTGTATAACTGAGTGCTTAGCACTGCTGGGTGTTACAGAAACCCAATCTTAGCCCAAATTGGCTAAGCATATATTTATGATATCCAAATTGATATCCAAACTGATCTTAGTCTCAAACATAACTAATGATCTCTTATCGATGATATGCAAAATGATATTCATCTCATATCCTCTAAGTTAGTCTTAGTCTCAAATATGACTAACGATTCTTAGGTCCATCACTATCTTTTCCCTCACATACGGGATTTAGTTTAAGGGTACATCTCTTCACACCTCTGATATATGTCGTTGTAATTCCTCAATGTCTTCTGAGAGGTGACGGGTCCCGACAACCAACAACTCTTTTCTCGTCCCAACTTGATATAAAATTTCATTATGATGGAGAATGATACATCCCACACCGATGCACTTCTAAAATGATATGCACACCTCAAATCGGATCGCACCCCAAATTGGGTGTATTCCATGTCACCATCGTTCATTCCGCCATGTAACAAAAACACGTGCGCACATGATGAATGATGGACCGAAATGTCCTTAAACTAATATCCATCCCCAAACATGGCGATAATGGACCGAAATGTCCTTAAAATAATCTTCATCCAAAATAGGGAACATTGGACCGAAATTTCCTTAAACTAACATTCGTCCCAAACAAAGAATGTTGGACAGCGACGTCCTTAAACTAATATGTTTTTCCCTACGAACTGTCTCCATAATGACTACCGTATACCATCCATGGGCTATTCATGTATGATCTAATGATTAGTTGAGCCCATATGCTCATTGTTCATAAGTCGATCTTAATCTCAAATACGGCTAATGATCCTTAGATTAAACTCAAATATCCCATGAACCGATGGACCTCACAAATATGAGATCTGCGTCCTAAGTTCATTCCCGTTGGCAAACCAAATTACCAACATGGGACTCGTCAAGCAAAATCCTTGATCTAAACCTAAACTCAAATATACGGATTTGGACTAATCCGCGCCCTACGGGCGAAAACATAAATTAGTCTCCGTATACAATCCATGGGCAACCCAAAATAAAACAAACATAACATGACACGATGTGAACTTCCGGAGCAGGAAAAAGTGGTTATCGCAATGCGGTAACGTAATTAACTGCAGGGGCTTGCACCTGCAGGGAAAAGCGTCCCTACAATCAAACCCCCTCGCAAACGAGGGGGAATCTAATGAAGTCTGCTACAACGGCCGCATCCATCCAAACCTCCGATATACGGTGCCATAAATCAACTTGGTATTTTCGGAGAGGCGGACGGATAAATCCAAATAGCATCTGCCCCCAAATTCAGGCAAGACGATCTATCCCAGTTCGTCTCTGTTTTTGGCGGTGAACAGATTCTGGTACGCCCGGTGAGATCTCTTCCTCTTTCCCCTCCACACTTCGTGTGTCGTGTTTTTCCGCGATCAAATAATTACGGTATAGATCTTTGTAGTTGCCCTTGGGTGATGGGATACTGAAGCCGGCGTTTCGTCTCTATGTAGAATGGCGTTTGCTTCCACTCACCGCAACTCAGGCTCTGTCACATCTGGTGGAGTCAAGTATGAGCCACTTACAATCTCAAATCTCCACAATCCGGCTCTTCAAGAAATCAATGGGCTTCTCTTTGGGTTTATGCTCCTACCTCCCACCCTTGGTACCTCAACGCCGAAGGAGGAATCCTAGAAGAAGTCTGTCTTCTACAGACTGGCACTGGCTTCTCAAGTTTCTGCTTTGCCAATGGAATCGATCTCCAAGGTACCTTCCAAAGGCCATGGTCGATGCAGGGGGCAGAATACTCAAGCTCTCGAAGAAAACAGGGGGGTTCAGCAAAATCCTGAGGCTAATCAAATTCTGGCCGTAAGAAACGGTCGACGTCGATATCAGCGTTGTACAAAACAAGCTGGGGGTAGTTCTCCATCAGCATTGACTCCACCTGCTTCAACTTTGATGATGAATGCTGTTGTTCCAACCGGGAATTGATTCAAACTGCTGTGAAGGGTTAGACAAAATTCTCCCACCGCAGTATAGAAGAAATCTCCGCAGCCCGTGGAAATACAACGAGAGCGGAAACCAGTTTGCTCCCTAAAAGAACTTTCCTCATCTATATATCAGGTGTGGAAGAAGGTGATGGACTTAGTCGCCAACCGCGACACTTCCCCTAAACGTCAGCCAAATTCTGACAAATTCCCTTTCAAATACAAGGGGACTTATCCCAAGACGGTTCCTGATACAATGGTTCCTCCCAAAGCCAAAGCGGCTTCTCACAAAAAAGAGAGGCCTGATAAAGCCCAAGTGCCCGAGGCAAACTCCGAGGGTCAAAGCTCCAAATGCCCCAAGCTTGGGGGCATAGTAATTCACACAGTCTACATGGTGAACTCCAAAAACAATGTTCAAGCTTCCACTAGCCACAGACCGTATACTTAGTCCCTGAAAAAGGCTCAACTGCAACGTGAAAAGCTGCAAGAGGTGCTTGCTCAGGAGGCAGCACTCGCTAATCCATCGTCTAAGGAAAATCCCGAAGACGCACTTGGAGAAAGAACATACTAAGAGTCGGATATTGAATTCCTAAAGCGCGCTCTCAAAATGAGAGATGAAGAAGCAGCAGAAATGTCCGTTAAAATGAACCAGATGACCCTTCTAATCCAGAATATGGCTGGAATGATGGTTCAATTGGAACCACTGGCAGATGAACTATCGGTAGTCGCTCTTAAAGACAAGGGTGATATTTCAAATCCTCTGCAAGTATTATCAACGGCCGAAGAGGAAATGATTCCAAAAACAAAGCTGGACGAATATATTGCTCAGCAAATCAAAACTTACTATGTCAGCGAAGCTGCAAATAGGTCAATCAAGACTGGTCGACCATATCCGGCCTAGTACGATCAAATATAGTACCCGCCAGAGTACACACTTCCAACGTTCCACATGTATAAAGGAACTGGGAATCCTCGCCACCACATTGCACGATTTAAATCCATGTGCGGCAATACTGGAGGAAATGATATACTGCTCATCCGACAGTTCGTCAGCAGTCTGGCGGGCATCGCCTTCGAATGGTATGCGGAACTTCCAAATGATTTCGTGAAGACCTTCGACGAGATAGATATGCTATTATGTCAGAAATTCGCTAGTGAGAATGAATACACTACCGTGGTGGCGTTGGTCAATGAAAGGGTTGGACTGAATGAAACCTGGGTTCAATATGTTATCCGATGGCGAAATCTCTGGTCCAAATGTGAGCAACGCATCGACGAAGCTACAGCCGTGGGAATGTTCATAACCACCCTTGACCCAAATTCAAAGGTGTTCCCATTTATGGCCCTCTTCAAGCCGACAATCTTCCAAGAGCTTATGGATAAAATGACTCGATTGGATCAGATGGGTCAAGACCCTTCATCATCCGATGAAAATGAATGAAAAGTGTAGGCAAGGTGGCGTTTGTCGCCAATGCTCAACAAAAAATGAGCGGCTCTGAAGCAACCTGTCACCAAAATAGCGATGGTGTGGGTACTCTCCCCCCCGGAGATATACACAGGGGGTATTTCTCACTGGCGGAAGAATCTCTACGTGGGATGGTCCCTTCTTCTCAAAAAATAGAAAGGATATCAAGGGACCTACAAGCGGGTCCTGCAATCGAGTGGAATATCCCACTTGAACCAAAAAACCATGGGAGGGATGTGAAATCCATGTCCCACTCCGAATCAGACGATGAGGGGAAAAACCGCCAAGTCTAGTTCATTCTTCCAGGGAAGAAGAAGATTCGGCAGAAGGAATGACGTGATATCTCGTTCTTTCGTATATGAAGAAGATGCTCCATCAGTATCGGAAAGCGACATTGATGAGTAGGGGGCAGGTGCCGTGTAAAATACCCGGTACTTCCCGCAAAACAATCCGATGGGCACGATGATAGATGAAGCAGTCCAAGAAGGTGAAGATAATCTAAGGCGTGAAGTGTCCATGCAAACAAAGGACAGGCAGCAGTGCCTCAGCAAATAAGAGTTGGAAGGGATGGGTTATGTAACTCTCCGACCGAATGATAAAATGGACCGAAACGTCTCTAAACTAATGCATTCCTCCAAAAAAGGGAATGTTGGACCAAAACGTTCTTAAACTAACAACTGACCGAAACGTTCTTAAGCTAATATTCGTCCCAAATATGGGAATGTTGGACCGAAACATCCTTAAACTAATATTCGTCCTCAAAATGGGAATGCTGGATCGAAAAGTCCTTAAACTAAAAATTCGCCTTAAACATGGCGATAATGGACCGGAACGTCCCTAAACTAGCGCATCGCCTCAAATACGGCGATATGCTCTCTTGAGATCTATATTGCAATCGAAGTTTCAACGGCGAAAGTTGTAACTCAAGTCCTACCGGCTACATAGCTCCTCCAGTGGTGAAACTACCCCTAAGTCCCACCAGTAAATAGATGGGTCACCTGCGACGAAGCTACTTTCGAGAGTTCCATCGCTCGCAAAAAAACAATATGTCCAAAAGTGAAATGGGCATGGATGAAAACCCGAAAGGTCGCCGTGAATAAAAATAGCAGGACTGCCGGTGAGTTTGTGAAAACCCGAAAGGGCGCAATCTCGTTAAAGAAAGGTATGTCCACAAATAAAATGGACACGGATGAAAACCCGAAAGGGCGCCGTGATTAAAAAACAGCAGGACTGCCGGCGAGTTTGTGAAAACCCGAAAAGGGCGCAAAATCACAAAATAAAAAAAATTCATGTGCACTTGCAAGGACCTCTCGACCTTGTGAGGAAAAAAAACCTGCGTGAGATCCTTACGACTCACAAAGGAGCAACACACTTAGGAATCCCCACAATTCCTAAGAAGAAAATACACTTACAAGATCCTCACGACTCGTAGGGAGAAATACATTTATGAGACCTTTACAGCTCATAAAGTCAAAAAGCCTTAGTCGACAGGATCCTAACCCTGTTTGCTAAGCCACCTTTGTTCAAATCAACAAAGGCAAATGATAAATCGCTCCTGGCAATATTCCAGTCGTAGCGATGTTGATGCCTAATAAAGGTATCAAACTTCAAGTCCTTTCAAGGCAAATGATGATTCGCTCCTGGCAATATCCCAGTTGCAGCGATGCTGATGCCTAAACAAGTGTCAAACTCTAAGTCCTTTCATGAAAAATGATGATTCGCTCCTGACAATATTCCAGTCGTAGCGATGTTGATGCCAAGGTTGGTATTAGATTCCAAACTCGCAATAAAAACAGTAGCGAGTAGCAAAAAAATGCATATGAAATAGCCGAAATGATGGGGCAACTCGCAACAAAAATCAGCGAGCAAAAATATGCATATAAAAACAACCGAAATGTTTGAGCAACTCGCAATAAAAAGCAGCGACTAAAAAACAAAAATAGCTGAAATGATTGGGTACCGCGATAAATAGCCAAAATGTTTGGACAACTCGCAATAAAAAGCAGCGAGTAAAAATATAAAAAAAAATAGCCGAAATAATTGGGCACCGCGGATAAAAAGTCAAAATGTTTGGGCAATCGCGATTTTCACGATATGAAAAGCTAAAAAGATAGAGCATCGTGACAATAAAAAATAAAATAAAATAAAATTTTCTCTGCCCTGCAAGTATGTTCATATTGACTCTTATATACGATTCATGGGCACAAATAAAAGAAAAGGGAACCATATTTTCCTACCAAGCTCCGTCAAAGGGAGAGCCAGATCTCGACGATTTATATACAACTTAGAAATCAGCTCGACACTCTTCTCATTCTAACAGGGTGCAGACGTGACGTCAACAAAGCTCCAAGGAGCCAAATTAAAAAGGAGTAATGGCAAAATCCCAGCTCCAACTCGACGTTCCTTCTCAATGTAGACGCAATATCAACAATCAAAAAAGTGTAATGGCAAAATCCCAGCTCCAGCTCGATGTTCCTTCTCGGTGCAGATGCAACGTCGACAAAGGCTCCAAGGAGCCAAATCAAAAAGGAGTGACGGAAAAATCCTAACTCCAGCTCGACGTGCTTCTCATGCCAGCAGGATGCAGATGCAACGTCAACAAAAGACCCAGGGGTCAAAGAAAAAATGGAGTTACGGCAAAATCCTAGCCCAAGTCTTGATGGTTCATATACAACCCAGAGACTATCTCGACGTTCCCCCTCATTTCAGCAGGATGCGGACGCAACTATTAAATGAAATTGGAGCAATGACATATTCCTAGCTCCAGACTTCAATTGCAATATATACAGCATAAAGGTCCTACAGATGTCTACCCTACTTCAGCAAAGAAACGACACGACATCGTCAAAACAAAAATGAAGTGACGGCATATTTCCAGTTTCGGGTCTTGACGGCAACTCATATAAAGCCTAAAAGACTATCAGAGATCATCCCACACCAGAGCGGAGTGGTTATGACTCATAGGGGCTCCAAATTGAGCCTAATCTCAAGTAAAAGCATCATGGCAAATTCCCAACGTTTGCTCTTCCGACGGTAATATAACCTAAGGAGATTACTTGAAGACGTTTTGTCCAGCTCCCGAAGGGATCAGAGACACGACAGTCGCGGGGCTATTCGAACAGCAGCTTAAAGACCGCATATCGAGGAATACATCAGTCAATGCGACGGTACCACAGACTAAAGCCCTAGTACCACAAACCTAACGGACCCCTATCGTAAAGAATAGGGGTTATCTATATTTCACGTTAGGATACACCTGCGAGATCCTCTTGACCCATCTCGACTCGTAAGGAAAAACATTTTTATGAAACCCTCACGGCTCATCAAGGTGAAAAGCCTTAAGCGACGGGGATATCAACCTGTTTCCTAAGCACCGTGGCCCTACAAGTAGGTCCAAAATGACTCTTGTATACTATCCACGGGCCACATTCTCCAAAATCGCATACCGACGAGGAGAAGAAACCACTTGCGAGTCCTCTCGACTTGTAAGGAAAAAATTCTCTTGTGAGATCCTTATTACTCTCAAGAGAAAACACACTTAGGATCCCGCACTACTCCTAAGGAGAAAATACACCTACGAGATCCTCTCGACTCGTAGGGAGAAACATTTTTATGAGACCCTCACGACTCATAAAGTTGAAAAGCCTTAGGCGATAGATCTAAACCTATTTCCTAAACCATCGTTGCCGTACAAGGAGGTCCAAACCGACTCTTGTATACTATCCACGGGCCACGTTCCCCAATGAAATGAAGAAGCTACTTACGGGACCTCATGACTCGTAAGGAAAAAATACCCGAGTGAGATCCTTATGACTCACGGAGGCGATGGACACTTAGAAATCCTTACGATTTCTAGGGAGAATACACACTTATGAGATCCTCAAGACACATAGGGAGAAAAACCTTCTTAAGACCCTTACGGTTTATGAAGATAAAAAAACCATAGTTACAAGGACTCTAAACTTGTCTTCTAAGCCATCAATTCTATGGCCATGTATAATTCTGCACTACTTCACCCACGTACATACTTATGTGAGCAAAGTAGTGGGGGGCATTTGTTCTCGCCAAAATTTTTGGTTAAGAGCTATTTGTTCCCTTAAAAAAAAGGAGAGAAAAGAAAGAGGAAAATAATTCTCATAGTCTGACATCACGTGTTAAACACGTGGGCGCTTATATACAAAGCATATAAGTGCTGAAAACAAATAACAAAAAGGCCAAACCGACTTCACGTGTTAAACACATGAGCACTCATATGCAAAACATATGAGCGCTGAACATAAATAACTAAAGGCCAAACATGTATCACGTGTTAAACACGTGGGCGCTTATATGCAAAGCATATAAGTGCTGAAAACAAATAACTAAGGGCCAAACTGGCCTCACATGTTAAACATGTGGGCGCTCATATGCAAAGTATATGAGCGCTGAATAAAATAAGCAAAGGCTAAACATGCCTCACGTGTTAAACATATGAGCACTTATATGCAAATCATATAAGCGCTGAAAGCAGATAATAACAAAGGGCCAAACCGGCCTTACGCGTTAAACACGTGGGCGCTCATATGCAAAACATATGAGTGCTGAACATAAATAACTAAAGGCCAAATAGGCCTCACGTGTTAAACACATGAGCGCTCATATGTAAAGCATATAAGCGCTAAAAATGAACAAGCTAAAACCCACATTAGGGGTCACGTGTTAAACACGTGAGTTCTCTTGCCGCATTCTTTGGCAGCGCTCACATGCAAAGCACGTGAGCGCCCTAATTTAAAATTCTCCCATATGATAGAATTAAATTCTATATAATAGAATTAAATTCTATTTGGGAAATACCTTTCCTGATCTTTCTAATATGGAAAGATTTTTCTCTAATAGAGAATCTTGGATTTAAAATCCAATAGTGATAAAATATCACCAATTAAACCATATGATAGGATTAAATTTTATGTGAGAAATATTTCCCTGATCTTTCTCAAACTAGAAAGATCTTCTCTGTTAAACAGAGGAACCTTGGATCAAAGAACCAACGACGATTATAAAATCACTCATAAATCATCCGTGAATAAAATTCTATCTTAGGAAAATATTTTCCTAATCTTGTTAAACTAATAAGATATTCATATAACAGAATTAAATTCTATATTAGGAAAATATATTCCTAATCTTGTTAAACTAACAAGATATCCATATGATAGAATTAAATTCTATATTAGGAAATATCTTCTTAATCTTATTAAACTAACAAGATATCCATATGATAGAATAAAATTCTAATCTTTTTAAACTAACAAGATATTCATATGATAGAATAAAATTCTAATCTTTTTAAACTAACACGATATTCATATGATAGAATAAAATTCTATCTTAGGAAAATATTTCCTAATCTTGTTAAAAAAATAAGAAATCTTCTCTGTTAAACAAAGTGCTTTTGGATTAAAAATCCAACGGTGAATAAAATTCACCGATTGATCTAAAAGATTATTTTGATTGATCTAAAAGATTATTTTGATTGATCATAAAATCAATCATGATCTCTCAATGAGAGATTTTCTCAACAAATTGATTTTTCTCTTCTCCTATAAATAGGAGCAAAGAGATTAATCAGAGGGAAAAGAGGGAGAAAAAAAGGAGAGGAGACCCCCTATAAGCTTCTGTAAAAACACAGAAGGCTCTCAAAAGAACAGAGAATTTAATTCTCTAAAAAAAGATTTCCCTTCTAAAATCCATAGGTAAAGAAAAAAGAAGAGATCAAAATATCTCTTTTACCTAACATATCATATCTAAGGGTTTAACCCTTCTCAAAGAACTTAGTTCTTTCTCTGGATCTGAGATCCACAAGGCAAGTCTCTCACAAGTTGAGAATTTAATTCTCATCAGGAAGATCTTGTTCTTGAGAATCAAAGATTCAGAGGAGAATATGGATACATGAACATGGAAAACATGAAGTTCATAATACTCTAGGAACTTAGTTTTTTCAAATCAAGAACTTAGTTCTTAAAGAACATGATTCCAGATCCTTAAAATAGTGATCTTGGTGATTGTTAATGATCAAAATACCATTAACAGAGATTTATGTTCTCTAAAAATATCAACAAAAATTAAATCTCCAAAAGAACTTAGTGCCTCATGTGAAAGGCATGTGAGCGCTCAAGACCAAGTTATATAACACCTCACGTGAAATGCACGTGAGCACCTGAAAAAGTTAGTGCTTGGCACCAGTGCAACGCCTCACGTGAAACATGCGTGGGCACCACAAAAAGATAGTGCTTAGCACTATTGCAGCGCCTCACGTGAAACATACGCGGGTGCTACAAAAAAACTAGTGCTTAGCACTATTTCAGCGCCTCACGTGAAACACACGTGAATGCTTTATAACTGAGTGCTTAGTACTGCTGGGTGTTACAGAAACCCAATCTTAGCCCAAATTGGCTAAGCATATATTTATGATATCCAAATTGATCTTAGTCTCAAACATGACTAATGATCTCTCATCGATGATATCCAAAATGATATTCGTCCCATATCTCTTAAGTTAGTCTTAGTCTCAAATATGACTAACGATTCTTAGGTCTATCACCATCTTTTCCCTCAAATACGGGATTTGGTTTAAGGGCACATCTCTTCACACCTCTAATAAATGTCGTTATAATTTCTCAACATCTTCAGAGAGGTGACGGGTCCCGACAACCAACAACTCCTTTCTCGTCTCAACTTGATATAAATTTTCATCAAGATAGGGAATGATACATCCCACACCGATGCACTTCCAAATTGACGTGCACACCTCAAATCGGATCGCACCCCAAATTGGGTGTATTCCATGTCATCATTGTTCATTCCGCCACGTAACAAATACACGTGCGCACAGGATGAATGATGGACCGAAATGTCCTTAAACTAATATCCGTCCCCAAACATGACGATAGTGGACCGAAATGTCCTTAAACTAATCTTCATTCCAAACAGGGAACATTGGACCGAAATGTCCTTAAACTAACATTCGTCCCAAACAGGGAATGTTGAACCGCGAAGTCCTTAAACTAACATGTTTTGCCCTGTAAACTTTCTCCATAATGACTACCGTATACTATCCATAGGCTATTCATGTATGATCTAATGATCAGTTGAGCCCATATGCTCATTGTTCATAAGTTGATTTTAGTCTCAAATATGACTAATGATCCTTAGATTAAACTCAAATATCCTATGAACCGATAGACCTCACAAATGTGTGATATGCGTCCTAAGTTCATTCCCGTTGGCAAACCAAACTACCAACGTGGGCCCCGTCATGCAAAATCCTTGACCTAAACCCAAATCTCAAATATACGGTTTGGACTAATCCGTGCCCTACGGGAGACAAAATAAATTAGTCTCCGTATACAATCCATGAGCAACCCAAAATAAAACAAACATAATACGACACGAAGTAAACTTTCAGGGCAGGAGAAAATGGTTATCGCAATGCGGTAACGTAATTAACTGCAGGGGCTTGCGCTTGCAGTGAAGAGCGTCCCTACAATAAAAAACCCCCTCACAAACGAGGGGAAATCTGATGAAGTCTGCTACAACGTCCGCATCCGTCCAAACCTCCGATATACAGTGTCATAAATAAATTTGGTATCTTCGGAGAGGTGGACGAATAAATCCAAATAGTATCTGCCCTTAAATTCAGGAAAGACGATCTATCCCAGTCTGTCTCTGTTTTCGGCGGTGAACAATATTCATCAGAAGGATATCCAAATATCCAGAGAAGAAGGCACGGAAAATCTGATGATGCAACTCTACCGGGGGGTGGCGCAACCACAGCTGTTAGGGGCATATGGCGGTGGAAGAGCGGTCTAATTGTGGCCGTTGGATATGAAAATTCAGGGGCTTGATCGTCTTTGCACACACTTTAAGATGACGTCTAGAGTTTCAAGTTTCAGAGCCTATAAAAAGGACCGAGAGCAATTAGGGTTATCTATCTATCCCCTGATCTACCGATAAAGCAATCTAGATCTCTCGAGAAAACTAGGATTTGTAGTTTATTTTTTCAGCAGTCAAAATCTGTAATGCAATTGTATTCAATAAAAAGTAGATTTTTTAATCTTGTTTCATTACTTTCTGCATTTTAATTTCTGCATTTACTTTTCGCAATTTTAATTTTGTTATTTCTTATGGGTTCATTAATCTTTAATCTTTCATCGTTTACTTCGTTTATCCCAATGAGCGAGTAAATTCTCGCTTGTTAGGATTTGTAGGATAGGGTAGTTTATTGGACGAACAAAATCTCTTAATTTCTTATTAAGTTTTAATTTTTATAAAGTTTCGCAAAATGAATCTTAACCCTCTTATCGGCCGTGCTACCAATTCATGATAGTCACGACTATGATTTGAGATCGTTAATACTTTCTTTGTTGAGAGATTGGGATAAATAGGGATCAATGGAAGGACAAGAGTCAGTAGAGGGAAACCCTAATCCCTCCAAGAACCCTATTCCACATTCATCGTTATTTCTCTAGTATTAAATAATTAAAAGATAAAAAGAATTATTTTTAAAACTCCATCCATTAACTACTAAATTCTATAAACCCTACAAGCCCTTCTTTTATAAAATTTTCAAATCACTTTAGTTTAAAACGATAAAAATCCCATCTTTCTTTATTAACTCGTCTAAAACAAGATAAATAATTCATCATTTCCTTGTGGACGACCCGTACTCACTATCGGTTAGTTATTGCGACACCGTTATTGATTGCGGTAACTAGAACACATAAATACTCACTTTTTCAAACCAATCAAATGGCGTCGTTGCCGGAGAAACGGTAGTATTATTTTTCTTGTTATTCGGGTTGATTTCTTAAAAAAAACCAGAAAAAATAAAAAGAGAAATAAAAACCGCATTTTGTGTTTAACGATTCTTGTGCGAGTTTTGCAAGAAATCTGGAGCACTTGGAGTGAACCAACAGAGATACAGAGACTGTCAAATAGGACTAGAGGAGCATTAAAGTGCTGTGAAATTTTTTGGAGAAGAGACTCCATCAACTGGCGGTGGAACCACGGCCAAAAGGTGTGCTTGGCGGCTGAACCGTAGCCATCTTGGAGAGTTAGGCCCCCAAATCTTTCTGGTACTATTTTATCGTCTTCCTCTCTCCTCTGAAGTTCCAATAAACCGTTTTTACCTACAGAATTCTTTGAAAATAGCGCCGCTAAAAATCTTTTTGCGTGTTTTAGATTTTGGTTTGTTTTGCATATTTAAAATGGACATTAAGGAGCAAGAAACCCAAATTCAGATTAGGTGGGGATTTTATCACCCTTCCTAGGCCCCACAAATTACAAACAAGTATACACATCACCCTACATTAATAAAAAATATTCAGACCAAGACTCTAAGGACAATCATGATCAATTAGGACAAAGGAGGGTCATGGGTAATCTATTGCTTATCCGTATTTTTCTTGTGGTGTCTAAGGCAAGTGTGACTAAGGAAAGTGGTTTATTTAATCAGGCCCGCTATTTCGGTGATTTGTATAGCGAAAACCTCTCACTTACCAGGCTGCAATATTTATAAGGAGATGATAGAGGATTTATCCTATGTCTTGTCCTTTAGAAGTTTAGGAGCGGTCTAGTGATTTGACCTAGGTGACCCTAGCTCTAAGGACTGATTGTGCATTTTGTGATTGGTTGAGTTAAGTCTTGCGTCCGTCACTTTTTTCAAAGCAAAGCCTTCTTAAAATCGTTTTCACCACTTTATCACACGCTGTCACGTGCACTAAACCCGCTTAGTGCATGATCGATTGGACATGGGATTCTAGCGCCCGTCTAGTCCGCGTTTTTGCTGTTGACTCCGAGGTCGATACTTCTTCACTTTCTTTTTCTCCTCCACCTACCACATCTCCCGAGATGGACGAACCTCCACTGGATTTTAACAACACCACGTTGCCACCACCCCTAGGTGCACAAACTCAAAATCCACCATGCATCGCTCTTTAAGACCGATGCTACCCCACGCGCGGACCCCTTCCTACGTGTCTGTCTCTTCCAGCAGCCAATGGGGATAACTTCAAAATTAAACCCCACTTCATCAACTTGTTGCCTAAATTTCACGGGCTTGAATATGAGGATGCCTAGTTTTTTATAACCAAATTTCAAATGTATGTGCAATGATGAGCATTGCCCAACTTTCAGGGGATGCTATGCGATTATGCATTCTTCCTTTTACCTTGTGCAATCTCGCAGAGAAGTGGCTTTATAGCACATTCTCACATTCCATCACCAATTGGGATGAATTTGTTAAAACATTCCTTAAGAAATTTAATCCTAATCATAAGACTGCTCACATCAGGAGTGGGATCAATCAGTTTTCCCAACTTCCCAACGAACCCTTTTGGAAATGCTTTGAACGGCTCAAAGATCTCCTTGTCCAATGCCCTCATCACGGATTTGAAAAATGACAACTTTGCCAAATTATGTATGAGGGTGTTAATACAGTGACAAAATAAATACTAGAAACCATTTGTCAATGTCATTTCATGTCAAAATCCGATGAGGTGGCGTGGAAATTTCTTGAAGATCTCGCCGAACAAACACTACAATGGAAGAGAATAAGACCAATAACATCATAGGGTAGGTATCCATCAGCTCAACGCTTCCATCGCAATGAAATCCGTAATGGCTGCGATGCAAAAGAAGCTCGACGCTATTGATGCCAAATTCTCTTCGGCCTCCCTAAACCAAGTTACGCTCCCCAAAACCGTGTGTGGTTGCTGTTTTGACTCGTCATATTTAACTGAGGAATGTCCTTTGAATCCTCCGTCTCAAGGTCAAGAACAAACTAATGCTGATTTTCAGCAACGACCTAGAAACGATCTTTATTCATCCACATATAACCAGGGATGTAGGAATCTTCCTAATTTTGCTTGGAACCAAAACCAAACTCAAAACCAAAATCAAAATCAGTTCCAAAGTCAAAATAACTACCAAAGATTTCCTCCACAGCAACAACAACCACCACAACAAATGCAGCAGCCCTTTCAACCACAATCATTCCAAAATCCGGCCAACAATTTTGCCTCTTATAACAATTCTTTCCAACCACAAAATAATGTTCCTCCTGCCGGTACCGACAAAATCTCTGCACTCGAAAGAAGCTTAGAAGCTTTTATTAAACAATCCGTACAAATGTCGCTAGTTTAACTTCTTCTATCCAAACGTTAGAACAACACACTACTTCCCACGGTGAAAACATCAAATCTATTGAAGCATAAATTGCACAGTTAAACATTGCAATGAGTGCAAGAGAGAAAGGAAAATTTCCATTTCAACCTCTTCCAAATCTCAGCCACCTACAAAACGCTAACACTGTTCTTAACCAACAAAATTATAATGTGAGTGCCGTAACTACGTTGAGATCAGGAAGAATGCTAAACAACCATGTTGGAGAATAAGTTGATGAATTCGATAACACCCCGGCTACTACTTCTACTTCTACTTCTTCTAATCAAACATCTTCTTCCGAGCCCATTCTCCGTTCTCTACTGGGCTCGAACTCTCAGTCCACTTCCTTGAATGGATTACCTTATCAAATCACCCAACTCCAGTTTTGGGATCCATTCCATCTCCCCAAGTGTTGGACCCAACCCCTGTTAATAAAGTTCCTTCTTCAAACCGGTTGAGGCCCAACAAACCAAATTCATAGATGGAGAAGGTTGTGGAAATGCTTAAGTAAGTTAACATTAATATTTCTCTCTTAGATGCTATCTAATAAGTTCTATCCTATGCAAAAATTCTTAAAGACTTGTGCACTAAGAATAGGAAAACTCAAGTACCTAAAAAAGTTTTCTTAGCAAATAATGTGAGTGATGCTCTTACCCAAAATTTGCCCAAGAAACATAAGGACCCCGTCTGTCCTACAATTTCTATAACTATTGGGGGTAAAAATATCAATCGCGCTCTTCTCGAACTTGGTGCTAGTGTTAACTTGCTCCCTTATTCTGTTTATGAGCAATTAGGCGTATGAGAGTTAAAACCTACGCACTGCACTCTTCAGATGGACGATCGATCTATCACCCACCTTAGGGGTGAGGTAGAGGATGTGTTGATCAAAGTCGGGGAATTTATATTCCCTGTGGACTTTATAGTTTTAGATACACAGCCTGTGGCGAATCCACGGAACCAAATCCTGGTGATTCTTAGTCGACCATTTATCGCAATCTCAAATGCGGTAATCAATTGTCGTAACGGTTCCATAAACATATCTTTTGGGAAGATGACAATTGAACTTAACATTTTTAGGGTATGAAGTCAATCCTCCGAACCTTCTGCTCATATGATATATATATATATATATATATATATATATATATATATATATATGTTTCGTCCATAAGATAGCTTCCGACAGTTGCAAATTTGAAGAGTTTTTGTTCTACGACAATGATCTTGACGCCACTAGTGCGTTTTTGTTTGATTCAGCCACTACTTACACGAATAGGGAATATGAAAGGTTTACTTTCCTTGATGATCTTGATTCACGGGACACTTCTGTAGACAAGTCAATCCCCGAGTTCGAATCCTTTGACTTTTTGAACAAGTTAGTCGAGCTATCCGAGTCAATCTCTTACGCTAGTTATGAACCTCTCATGGAGTCCGAGTATCGTTTCTTTACCCTACCTTCTATCGTCTCTCCACCGACACTTGATCTCAAGCCGCTGCCGTCTCATCTTAAATATGCATATTTAAGTGAGAATGAGTTTTTACCTGTCATCATATCAACTTCTCTAGCCTTAGAGCAAGAGAGAGCTATTCTTTTTGTCTGTCTTGAGATTGAATCGGTAAGGTTTTGGTTGGACAATGGCGGACATCAATGGGATTAGCCCCTTGATTGTTGAATATCATATATATATGATGGATGAGGCCAAATCAGCCCGTGACCCACAAAGACGGTTAAATCCTGTCATGAAAGAGACGGTGAAGAAAGAAATCGTCAAATTCTTAGATAATGGTATAATTTACCTAATATCTGATAGCCAGTGGGTAAGTCTTATTCACGTTGTCCCTAAAAAGTCTGGCATCACAGTCATAACTAATGAGACAAATGAGTTGATTCAAACTCGCACCTAAACTGGGTGGCGGGTATGTATTGATTATAGAAAACCCAATGCCATGACGAGGAAAAATCACTTCCCTCTACCCTTCATTGACCAGATATTGGAACGCTTAGCTGGGCATGAATTTTACTGTTTCTTGGACGGTTACTCAAGCTGTAACCAAATTCCCATCGCTTAAAAGGATCAAGATAAGACAACTTTTACTTGTCCTTTTGGCACTTTCGCTTATACACGCATGCCCTTTGGGTTATGCAATGCTCCCGCTACATTTTAGCGGTGTATGGTGGGGATATTCTTTGACATGGTCGAGAATTTTCTGGAGATATTTATGGATGATTTCTCTATATTTGGGTATTCGTTTGAGGAATGCTTACGTCAACTTGATATTGTTCTTACCCGCTGTAAGGACAAGAATCTAAATTTGAATTGGGAAAAATGTCATTTCATGGTTCAAGAGGGTATTGTCTTAAGGGCATATCATTTCACGAAATGGCATTGATGTAGACAAAACTAAAATAGCTGTCATTTCCAACCTTGCTTCTCCCAAATGTGTCAAAGATATACGATCCTTTTTTGGTTATGCCGGTTTTTATAGACGGTTCATTACGGATTTAAGCAAGATTGTTAGACCCTTAACTCTTCTCTTGGCCAAGAATACAATATTTCATTTCGACTCGGATTGCTTGGCTGCTGTTCCCCTCCGAATGGCGGCCGAGATATGGACGTCTAGGCCTGAGATTCGGGGCAGATGCTATTTGGTTTTATCCGTCCACCTCTCTGAAAATGCCAAGTTGATTTATGGCACCGTGTATCGGAGGTTTAGACGGATGCAGCCGATGTAGCAGACTTCGTCAGATTCCCCCTCGTCTGAGGGGTTTTTGATTGTGGGGACGCTCTTCCCTGCAGGCGCAAGCCCCTGCAGTTAATTACGCTACCGCATCGCGGTAACAACTTTCTCCTTCTCCAGAATTTCACTTCGTGTCGTGGGTTTTTGTTTTGTTTATGGTTGCCCATGGATTGTATAGGGAGACTAAGTTATGTCGTCGCCCGTAGGACGTGGATTAGTCCAAATCCGTATTTTCTTAGATTTGCGTTTGGGTTTTGGTTTAAGGATACGTTAGCCATATTTGAGGCTAAGATCAACTTAAACGTTTGTTAAGAATACGTTAGTCTAATTTTCAGACTAAGATCAACTTAACGGGATCGTTTAGATCCGACAAAAGAGCATTTGGCTCTATTGTTCCAGTTTAGGGATATGGTGGTCCATTGAATGTATGGCCGTCGGGACCCATCACCTCTCTGACGACGTTGAAGGATTGCAATGACAGATATCAGAGGAGTTCAGAGATGTACCCTTAAACCAAAGTTGGTTGGGAGACCTATAGTCCAATTTGGGACTAAAGTCTGTTTGAAGGTTTTTGGTTTAAGGACGCGTTAGCCATATTTGAGGCTAATATCAACTTAAACATTTCTTAAGGATACGTTAGTCTAATTTCCAGACTAAGATCAACTTAACGAGATCGTTTAGATCCAACAGGAGAGCAATTGGCTCTATTGTTCCAGTTTAGGGACATAGTGGTCCAACATTCCCATTTTCGGGACGAATATTGGTTTAAGGACACGTTAGCCATATTTGAGGCTAAGATCAGCTTAAACGTTTGTTAAGGATGCTTTAGTCTAATTTGAGACTAAGATTAGCTTAACAGGATCGTTTAGATCCATTTCCAGTTTAGGGACATGGTGATCCATTGCCAGTTTAAGGACATGGTGGTCCATTGTTCCCATGTTGGGGACAGGTGTTGGTTTAAGGACGCATAAGTCCATGAGTTTAAGGACCCCACAGTCCGTATTGTTGGTTTAAAGACGCATAAGTCCATGAGTTTAAGGACCCCACAGTCCGTATCGATGTGTGGTTGTCGGGATCCGTCACCTCTCTGACGACGTTGAAGGATTACAACGACAGATGTCAGAGGAGTTCAGAGATGTACCCTTGAACCGGGTGTAAATTGATTTAAGAGAGCAGTCGTGCTCAGTCAATTTAATTTGAGGACTTATGGCCAGAATTGGGCTAAGTCTAGTTGAGGATATTCAACATTTTTTGTTTGTAGTTGGCCTGTTAGGCCTTGGCTTGGGCTTTGCCCTTTGAATGATGCACAGTATCTATTTTGGTCTGACAGACCTTTGTTTGGGCTCTGCCCTTTTTTAATAATAATGCATTGCATTTTATTAGGCCTGTTAGCCTTTTTTAATTAGGCTTAGCCCTCTTTAAGTAATGCAGAGCATTAAAGATCTGACAGTTGCCACGTGGCCTGTCAGGAGCTCTGCGCCAATTAATGAGCGCAAGTGCATGTGGAGGTGACACGTATCGCGCTCTGGTGAGCGCAAGCGTAGCGCACTGCGCTAGTGCGCTGCGCTGTTGCGCTGCTGATACGTGGCGCGCTCTGGTACAGTGCGCTAATTTAAGAGAGCGGTACTCTATTTTAAAAGCGCATAGCGCAAGTTGTTCTGGAGCTGACACGTGGCGCTCTCTGGTGGCTTGCGCCAACCCAAGAGCGCTACAGTGCGGATTTTACAAGTGCAGGGCACTTTTAATTAAAGAATAGAATCTTTTAAGATTCCAGAACCAATGGTTCATCAAAAGGCAATGCCTTTATAGATCAAATGATCTGAAGAAGAAGTAAATTACTTCTTTTTATTTATCATTTTTTATTGAAGATCTTTGATCTTGTTCTTAGATCATTGATCTTTTTTTAGAAGAAAATTCTTCTTTTTCTAAAGGTTTTACCTTTTTCTTTCTTTCTTTCTGAATTCTTCTCAAAATTCTTATAAGAGCTCTTGTGAATTCTCTCTGTGTTTCAATGTGTTTCTGTGTGTTTTAGACTTGGAGTCTAGGAGCCTTTTTATAGTGCCAAATGATTTGTTGAATCAGTTAAAGTGATCTTTCTCTGAGTGATTTAGGGATTTTTCTCCACCGTCGGATCTTTGATCCAAGGGCTTCTGTTTTATAGAAGGCAATTTTCTTGTTTTTAACAAGATTGAGAAAGATCTTTCCAGATTTTTTCTGTTTTAGATGCTGGCATAGCACATCTGCGCTTGACACGTGTCGCGCAGAGCAGAGCGCAGCGCAACTGCGCTGACACGTGTCGCGCAGCGCAGAGCGCAGCGTAACTGTGCTAGCGCAACTGCGCTGACACGTGTCGCGTAGCGCAGAGCACAAGTCAACTGAAGCGTTGCTTCTTTTTAAAATTTGATTTTTATTATCTTTTAAAACAGAGTTTTGCTCTGATTGGGGGAAACAGAAGCATTGCTTCATTTCCCGCCTTGGGATTTGAACAGAGCTTTGCTCTGAAAGGGAGATTTTCTCCTTTATTATTATTTATTTATTTATTTTCTCTTTTTTTTTTATTATTTTATAAGGAGTGGGTTTTGAGCCAAAATTTTGGCGGGAACAAATGCCCCCCACTACTTTGCCCACGTAAGTATGTATGTGGGTGAAGTAGTGCAAAGTTATGAGTAGCCATGGAATCGAGGGCTTAGGAGACAAGTTTAGGGTCCTTGTAGCCTAAGACTTTTTAACTTTATGAGCCGTGAGGGTCTTACAAAGACTTTTCTCCTTACGGATCGAGAGGATCTCATAGGTGTATTTTCTCCTTAGGGGTCGTGAGGACTCCTAAGTGTGTTTTCTCTTATAAGTCGTAAGGATCTTATAAGAGAATTTTCCTTCTTACGAGTCGAGAGGACCCGTAGGCGGTTGTTTCCCTCTTTGTCGAGACTCGACTTTGGAGAGTGCGACCCGTGGATAGTATGCAAGAGACCGTTTTGGATCAACTTGCAGGGCCCCAGTGCTTAGGAAACATGTTTTTTAATCCCCGCTGCCTAAGGCTTTCCCTCACGAGTCGAGACGAATCGAGCATTTCTCGCAAAGACACTAATTTCCTCATGAGTCGAGATGAATCGAGCATTTCTCGCAAGAATGTCCTAACGTCACAGTTAACCTCTGCTCTTTACGACAAAGGTCCGTTAGGGTCTGTGGTACTAGGGTTTTGTCCGTTGTACCGTCGCGTTGGCTGATATATTCCTCGATAGGCAATTTAGCTGTTCGAGTAGCCTTGCGAATGTCGTGTCTCTGATCCCTTCGGGGGCTGGACAGGACGTCTTCAAGCAATCCTCCTAGGCAGTTTGACCGTCGGAAGAGCAAGCTTAGGGATATTCCATGCCGCTTTTTACTTGAGGTTAGGCTCATTTTGGAGAGCCCCGATGAGTCATAACCACTCCGTGCTGGTGTGGGATGATCTCCGATAGTCTTTCAGGCTTTATATGACTTGCTGTTAAGACCCTGAAGCTAGGAATTTAGCCTTTGCTTCGTTTGTTTTCATTGCATCTGCCGTATTGAGACAAATGTCGTGGTTGTCTCTAGGTTGCTGGTGAACCGTCGAGGTTTGGAACCAGGTATTTTGCCGTGACTCCTTTTGGTGATGTTGCGTCTGCTGTGTCGAGACGAACACCGAGGTGGTGATCACTCCGCACTGGTGCGAGATAATCTCCGACTGTCTTTCAGGCTTTATATGACTTGCCGCTAAGATCCTGAAGCTAGGAATTTGGCCTTTGCTTCGTTTGTTTTGTCATGTGCGAATCATGTTGGAGGAAGAATGCTGTCGTAACATCTCGTCTGCTGTATTGAGACGAACATCGAGGTGGTGACCACTCCATGTGGGATGATCTCTGATTGTCTTTCCGGTTTAATATGAGTTACCGTCAAGACCCTGAAGCTAGGAATTTGGCCTTCGCTTCGTTTGCTTTGTCACGTCCGAATCCTGTTGGAGGAAGAACACTGTCATGACATCTCGTCTGTTGTATCGAGACGAACGTCGAGGTGGTGATCACTTCATGTTGATGTGAGATGATCTCCGATTGTCTTTCAGGCTTTATATGAGTTGCCGTCAAGACCCTGAAGCTAGGAATTTGGCCTTTGCTTCGTTTGCTGGCATTGCGTCCTCTATATCGAGACGAATGTCGCGGTTGTCTCTAGGTTGCTAGTGAACTGTCAAGGTTTGGAACTAGGGAGTTTGCTATGGCTCCGCTGTTTGATTGTCGCGTCTGAATCCTGTTGGAGGAAGAACGCTGGGGTGACATCTCATCTGCTGTATCGAGACGAACGTCAATGTGGTGACCACTCCGCACTGGTGCAAGATGATCTCCGATTGTCTTTCAGGCTTTATATGACTTGCCGTTAAGACCCTGAAACTAGGAATTTGGCCTTTACTTCGTTTTCTTTGTCACGTCTGAATCCTGTTGGAGGAAGAACGCTGTTGTGACATCTCGTCTGTTGTATCGAGACGAACGTCGAGGTGGTGACCACTCCGCACTGGTGCAAGATGATCTCCGATTGTCTTTCAGGCTTTATATGACTTGCCGTTAAGACCCTGAAGCTAGGAATTTGGCCTTTGCTTCGTTTGTTGGCATTACGTCCTCTATATCGAGACGAATGCCGCGGTTGTCTCTAGGTTGCTGGTGAACCGTCGAGATTTGGAACTAGGGATTTTGCCGTGGCTCCGCTGTTTGATTGTCGCGTCTGAATCCTGTTGGAGTAAGAACGCTGGGGTGACATCTTGTCTGCTGTATCGAGACGAATGCCGAGGTGGAGCTGGAATTTTGCCATCACTCCGCTTTGTTTCGACCGTGAAGTCTTTCGTTGACGTTGCGTCTACATCCTGCTGGACTGCGAAGGAACGCCATTGTTGACATCTCGTCTGCTGTATCGAGACGAATGCCGAAGTGGTCTCTAAGTTGTCAGTGAACCGTCGAAACTTGGCTCTCTTTCGGATTGAGCCTGTTGGGAAGGTATGGTTCCCTCTTTGTTTGCGCCTCTGGATTGTATACAGGAATCGATATGATCTCACCTGTAGGGCGAAAAGTTTCATTCTTTTATCATTTCAGTTTTTTTATTCTTTCCGCGATGCTCTATCATTTCAGCTTTTTATATCGCGAAGGTCGCGATTGCCCAATCATTTCGGCTATTTTTCGCGGTGCCCAATCATTTCGGCTATTTCTTTTATTTACTCGCTGCTTTTTATCACGAGTTGCCCAATCATTTCGGCTGTTTTATTTATTCGCTGCTTTTTATTGCGAGTTGCCCAATCATTTCGGCTATTTTGTATGCATATATTTTTACTTGCTAATTTTGTTGCAAGTTGCCCCATCATTTTGGCTATTTCATATGCATTCGTGGCCCGCTGATTTTTCTTATCGCGAGTGTGAAATTTGGAATCTGATGCCAATCTTAGCATCAGCATCGCTACGACTGGAATATTGCCAGGAGAGAATCATCATTTGCCATGAAAAGACTTGGAATTTGATGCCAGTTTAGGCATCAGCATCGCTACAACTGGGATATTGCCAGGAGCGAATCATCATTGCCATGAAAGGACTTGGAATTTGATACCGACTTAGGCATCAGTATCGCGACAACTGGGATATCGCCAGGAGCGAATCATCATTTGCCTCTGTCGATGTCGAACAAAGGTGGCTTAGTAAGCAGGGTTAGGATCCTGTCGACTAAGGCTTTTGACTTCATGAGCCATAAGGGTTTCACAAAGGTATTTCTCCCAACAAGTCGTGAGGATCTCGTAGGTGTGTTTTCTCCTTAGGAATCGTGAGGATTCCTAAGTGCATATTCTCCTGTAAGTCGTAAGGATCTTACAAAAAGGTTTTCTCCTTATAAGTCGAGAGGACTTACAAGGGTTGTTCATCATATGGACATATCCCCAGTCATGGGTGGGACCTGGTTAGGGAAATGTTTATTCGCGCCCGTGGATTGTATACAAGGGTCAGTATCGAGCCGCTTGCAGGGCAGTATCGAAGGTTGTGGGGGTTGGTTAAGAACATGTTCAGGTCTCTATAACTTAAGACTTTCAAATCTTATAAGCCGTGAGGGTCCCATAAGAGAGTTCTCCTTACGGGTCGTGAAGATCTCGCAAGTGTAATTCTCCTTAGGAATCGTGAGGATTCCTAAGTGTATTGTTCCCTTATGAGTCATAAGGATCTTACGCAGGTGGTTTCTCCTTACAGGGTCGAGAGGACCCTGTAAGTGTTCTTTAACGAGGTTGCGCCCTTTCGGGTTTTCACAAACACTCGCCGGTAGCCTTGCTATTTTTACTCACGGAGCCCTTTCGGGTTCTCATTCGTGCCCATTTTGCTTATGGACATACCATTTTTTTTATTATTCTTTTTTCTAACGAGGTTGCGCCTTTTCGGGTTTTCACAAACACCCGCCGGTAGCCCTGTTGTTTTTACTCACGGAGTCCTTTCGGGTTTTCATCCGTACCCATTTTACTTATGGACATACCGTCTCTTTTTTTATTCTTTTCTTCTTCTTTTTTTTTATTGCGTCAGCCTAAGGATGCCGCAGTATTAATTTAAAGACATTTCGGTCATTTGCAAGTTTTAGGACATTGCGGTCCATCATTAGTTTAAGGACGTTTCGGTCCACCGTCGCCGTATTTGAGGCGAATCTCTAGTTTAAGGACGTTTCGGTCCACCGTCGCCGTATTTGAGGCGAATCTCTAGTTTACTGACTTTTCGGTCTAGTGTCGCCGTATTTGAGGCGAATTTCTAGTTTACTGACTTTTCGGTCTAACGTCGCCGTATTTGAGGCGAATTTCTAGTTTACTGACTTTTCGGTCTATATCCAGTTTTAGGACATAGTGGTCCATTGGGCTTTCTCTATGAATGAGCATGATGCCCCCGGCATGTCCATCTTTTTCGGAGCATATGGTTGTGGCGGGTCCATCTTCCAGTTTTCGGACAGCGCGAACTTGCCCTGTTGGTAGTCGCCATTCACTTGACTAACGACCGGTTGGGAGTCTCCGTATATGAGGAGGTTTTCAATTCCCATGTCAATGGCGATCTTGAGACCTGCTATCAAAACTTCGTATTCGGCTTCATTGTTCGTCCTCGGCTCTGTTAAGGAGAAGGCGAATTGCATTATCCTTCCTTGCGGGGTTACGAAGATAAGGCCCACTCCCGATTTGATTATCGGCGTGCTTTGTTTGCTCTTCTTCATGGAGGATGCTCCATCGAAAAAGCTCCCATCGGGTACCACTTCCGTCGATCGTGTCGAACGCCTATTCGTCTGGAAGTTAGCAATTCAAGGGAGAATCGGCCGGTATTGGATGTTCAACGAGGAAATCGGCGATGGCCTAGCCTTTCACTGCCTTAAAAGATTGATAAGTTATTGAGAACTCCATCAAGAGCAAGGCCCATTTAGCGAGCCGGCCTGTCAATATAGCCTTTGACATCAAGTATTTAAAGGGGTCCACCTTCGATATGAGACGGACTTCATGCGCCAACGCATAGTGCCTGAGCTTTGTTAGCGCGAAGATCAACGCTAGACAGTGCTTTTCGATGGGAGAATAATTGCTTTCTGCCCCCAGGAGAACTCGACTTAAGTAATAGAGAGCTCTTTCTTTCCCTTGGTCATTCTCTTGTGCCCATAATGCGTCTAAGGAACCTTCGAGGGCGGTTGTAGTCGGCGGAATCAGACCAGAAGGAGAGTTGCCCCCAAGCGACCTCCCTTTTCACTATGCCAGTGGAGCAGGTAACTCAAGTCCCACCGGGCGTGCCAGAATCTGTTCCCCTCCGAATGGCGGCCGAGACATGGACGTCTAGGCCTGAGATTCGGGGCAGATGCTATTTGGTTTTTTCCGTCCACCTCTCCGAAGATGCCAAGTTGATTTATGGCACTGTGTATCAGAAGTTTAGACGGATGCGACCGATGTAGCAGACTTCGTCAGATTCTCCCTCGTCTGAGGGGTTTTTGATTGTGGGGACGCTCTTCCCTGTAGGCGCAAGGCCCTGCAGTTAATTACGCTACCGCATCGCGGTAACAACTTTCTCCTTCTCCAGAATTTCACTTCGTGTCGTGGGTTTTTGTTTTGTTTATGGTTGCCCGTGGATTGTATACGGAGACTAAGTTATGTCATCACCCGTAGGACGTGGATTAGTCCAAATCCATATTTTCTTAGATTTGGGTTTGGGTTTTGGTTTAAGGATACGTTAGCCATATTTGAGGCTAAGATCAACTTAAACGTTTGTTAAGGATATGTTAGTCTAATTTCCAGACTAAGATCAACTTAATGGGATCGTTTAGATCCGACAAAAGAGCATTTGGCTCTATTGTTCCAGTTTAGGGACATAATGGTCCATTGAATGTATGGCCGTCGGGACCCGTCACCTCTCTGACAACGTTGAAGGATTACAACGACAGATATCAGAGGAGTTCAGAGATGTACCCTTAAACCAAAGTTGGTTGGGAGACCTATAGTCCAATTTGGGACTAAAGTCTATTTGAAGGTTTTTGGTTTAAGGATGCGTTAGCCATATTTGAGGCTAAGATCAACTTAAACATTTGTTAAGGATACGTTAGTCTAATTTCCAGACTAAGATCAACTTAACGGGATCGTTTAGATCCGACAAAAGAGCATTTGGCTCTATTGTTCCAGTTTAGGGACATAGTGGTCGAACATTCCCATTTTGGGGGCGAATATTGGTTTAAGGACACGTTAGCCATATTTGAGGCTAAGATCAGCTTAAACGTTTGTTAAGGATGCTTTAGTATAATTTGAGACTAAGATTAGCTTAACAGGATCGTTTAGATCCATTTCCAGTTTAGGGATATGGTGGTCCATTGCCAGTTTAAGGACATGGTGGTCAATTACCAGTTTAGGGACATGGTGGTCCATTGTTCCCATTTTGGAGACATGTGTTGGTTTAAGGACGCATAAGTCCATGAGTTTAAGGACCCCACAGTTCGTATTGTTGGTTTAAGGACGCATAAGTCCATGAGTTTAAGGACCCCACAGTCCGTATTGTTTGTTTAAGGACGCATAAGTCCATGAGTTTAAGGACCCCACAGTCCGTATTGTTGATTTAAAGACGCATAAGTCCATGAGTTTAAGGACCCCACAGTCCATATCGATGTGTGGTTGTCGGGACCCGTCACCTCTCTGACGACGTTGAAGGATTACAATGACAGATGTCAGAGGAGTTCAGAAATTTACCCTTGAACCGGTTCTGAATTGATTTAAGAGAGCAGTCGTGCTCAGTCAATTTAATTTGAGGACTTATGGCCAGAATTGGGCTAAGTCCAGTTGAGCATGTTCAACATTTTTTGTTTGTAGTAGTCCTGTTAGGCCTTGGCTTGGGCTTTGCCCTTTGAATGATGCACATCATCTGTTTTGGTCTGACAGACTTTTGTTTGGGCTCTGCCCTTTTTTAATAATAATGCATTGCATTTTATTAGGCCTGTTAGCCTTTTTTAATTGGGCTTGGTGTAACATTTCGAAATAATAAAAATATTATTTTTGGGAAATTTATAATTTAATATTATTTTATTGAATATTTTAATAATTCGGTATAATTAAATACAAATAAATGGAGTAAAATTTGGAAAAATTATGGAAAATCTTAAAATAGGGTAATTTAGAGGTTTATGCCACTTTTAAGCTATTTTGATTAGTTATATGCTAATTTAGTGCTAATCGCGATTAAAAATCACTAATCGGGTTTTCGGGCAATTTTGTGTAAAACATGCACATATCATTTCTTACACTTGTGTTGCATTTTTCTTGCCATGGTTTTATTTTGGGGTTCACTATTTGAGTGAGAAGGAATTTGAGGGAAAAGAAAAGAAAGGAAAAAGATAAAGGATTATAATATGGTGGTAGGTGGATGAGAGAGAGAAAAGAGAGGGGGTAGCTTTGACTTAGCCATTTCCCTCTACTTCCTCAACTCACTTTCTCTCTCCCTCTTCCCCTTCAGCTGCTGCTGGCTGCCCCTCATCTTCCTCCCCTCTTCATTAGCCCCAAATCACTATGAAAACTACACCAACACCCCATCTTCATTTCACAAAAAATGTGCACAAGCTCGAGATCTACACATAGGACCATGAAATCAAAGATTTTGGCCACTAGAGGCAACTCAAGAAAATTCTTGAGTTGCCAAATGAGGTATTTACTGAACCCTTAGCTTAGTTTTAGTATTACTTATACCCCATGTTTAGTTTAGAACCGATATTGTGTGTTTTGGTGGAGAAAACCTAGTTAGGGTTTGAGGGAATTTTGGGTTGTAATGTGAATTTGAGCTCAGTTGGGTTAGATAAATACCCTAGTGCATGAATTGAGACCCCAACCTGAGAGTTGAAAACCCGAAATACGGATTTAGAAACCGATATCGGAAAAGTTATGAAATCTGGGAAGCTTTTATGAGATCTGCTATCACCCGAGACATCCTAAAATAAAATTGAATGGACAGTGACATGTGCAGGCACCCAGGAAGCTACCACCAAGACCCTAGCTCCTAACTCCATGACTCGGCCGCCAATTAATTCCCTCTGGCCGCAAATTGCGGCCAGACCTGCACCAATTTGGGTCGTTTTGGTTCTACTGCTCCTACATCTGTAGGTTAGGCCCCTGCCATGTATAGATTTGTCTAATTTGACCTAAGATGAAATCTGGAGCCTATTTCCTTAATTGCTGTTTTAGATTCGTGTTTCCGTATTCCGTATTTTTAATTCTGAATTTGTGTATTGTGTTTTAACTCGACTATTTGGCGTTTATACGATGATATCGAGGGTTGTTGATGGGTTTGGAAGGCGTTGTCCATAGGTTCTAACCTATAGATCTTAGCGTATCGTTTTGAGATTCGTATGCCGTTTTAGTTCGGAATTGGTTTTGATACGCATTTGCGATACGTTAATGTGTAGGTACCCCATGAAGACTTCGGGACGACAAGCAAACGCGTGGTGACGTCGACAATGAAGACGCAAGGTGAGTAGATTATATCTACAGGGGGAAGTCGGGGGATGACGTATAACACCCCCGCAGTCCGTAGTTGATATACTATATATGATAGTTATAGTGTGTCATGGATACCGTGTTAGGTGTTTTATGGATAGTTTAGGCTTAGAAGTAAACTAGTGTAGTTCATAGCCACGAACCCTAGAATAGGTTTACACCCACACGCACACCCTTGCATATTCACTATACTTACAATGTGTTGATGATGATATTGGATGACTTTGGAGATGAGTCGATGATATTGGGCTTGGTGCCGTGAGATCGGTGATTTGATATGATTCGTATTTGGGATACGATATGTGATTCTTAGCGGGCCTTTGGGCATGTGTTTTACCCCCCCCCCCCCGCATTCATAATTATATAGATGGTATCGATTTGTACTAGACTTAGATTCAGTATCCCAGATTATGTGTTATGATGATAAGAATACCAGGTACTTGATGAGATAATGTGATATTGACCCATACCCAGCTATTGGGATGCCGTACGACGATTTACCGTACGAGCTTTATATTGATGATAGATCCACACTCATGACTTGAGGATTGTCATATGATATACTGTATTGTACGCGATACTATTGAGGCGGGATCACCGACTATTATATGTATATATATTTATATCGACTTAGATTTAGGTGGATTCCATACCTCTCCCGGTTGACTTGATACTTAGATCTGTGGTTTGCATAATAGATGTTAGACTAGACCCAAGTCATACCTATTACAAAAACCCCGATTTGTCTTATTTCAAATGGCAAGCCGCATTATTATTCATTTACCATTTATTCTACGGCTCGCATTGCATTGCATGCTCATATGTTATTGATTCATATTCCTTGTGCATATGCCTTTACATAGTTGCATACTTATATTAGTGTTCTTGTTGCATGTATTATAATTCATGGATTTCGCACTGTGATATGGTTGCATATGATGATTCTGGATTGTTTTACTCCTGCGTATATATATCAGTGGTATGGGACGCTGAAATATATATGTATACCCATAGAGTATATATATATTAGTGGTATAGGACACTGATATATATATACGCATACTTAATATATCATCATGATGATCAATGCAAATTTACATATGCATTATGTGAGAGGAGCCTATGTGCTCGGAGCCTATGAGCTCGATGTGAGAGGAGCCTATGTGCTCGGAGCCTATGAGTTCGATGTGAGAGGAGCCTATGTGCTCTGAGCTTATGAGCTCGATTTGAGAGGAGCCTATGTGCTCGGGGCCTTTATGGTCGATGGTATATTATATCTCCCCTACCCTACATTTATTGTATATGCATTGCATCACATATTAGTAGTACCTGATAGAGTACCTTCATGAATGCTGCATACATGTCGGATACATGATATATGGGTTTCACTTGACATTGAGATATATAGTTTGTGTCAATGCTCGACGTTGATTTTCTGATGATTTCATTCACGATATCTCCTGTTTTCATTTTACCGCATACATACATCATATTTATGATATATTGTTACGTGAGGCACTGGCACGAGTACTTGGCACTACACTTATATTCAGATATTACACTGCCACTTTACTATGCTTCAAACTTATTCATTTGAGGTTTATATTATATCTGATCGTTTTGACTTAGGTTTATGTCATGCTTCCAATTTCTGCTTGTAGATATTTTCTATTCACGAGTTGGCAACTCACCCCCGTTGTGCCACGGTTCTTGCAGGTTTTGCCGTACAGGTTCCATAGCGGCATTTCCGGCACATTGCTTCGTTTGCGGGTGATTTGCTTGGTAGGTGGGTTCTTTGCATCAGAACCACCCTTGTATATGTATTATTCCTTGTATCTAGAAATTCCATCAACCAAAACTTGTATATTGTTTCAGACTCAGACACTAGTGATGTATTATTTCGACCTTAGAGTCGCGCTTAGTAGTGTTAAGGTTTTCATGTTACTGTGAGTTTCTTTTGAGTTTGATCCTCGCCTTTCGGCGTTGTATATTATATTGCTTGTATGGGTTGTGCTCTTTGTTTATGCGTAGTAAGTGTTAGATATAATGCCTGAAGGGAAAATAATTTACAAGATATGTTTCTTTACTCTAAAAATGGTTTTAGATTTCTGGGCTTTTGGCTTACTTGGACCAGATGGAGTCCTATAGACTTCATATGGTTCAAGGGCCAATCACGTGCTCTTTCGGGTCGTGACAAAGTTGGTATCAGAGCGCTAGGTTAACCTTGGTTCGAGTCTAAGTTTGACTATGTGAGCCTAGGGCGTCTATATATATACGGAACTTAGGCTTGACCTTACGGAACTTAGACTTAGTCGAGGGGGTATTAGACCCGAACTTTCGTCGCGCAGGATGACCCTTGGTTGATGGAATAGGTGACTAAAGTAGAGTGACGTACCGTGGGTATGTTCCGCGGCATACTAACAATACGCTACTCCGCTTAAGGAACCTTAGGATGCAAATATTTTCGAGATCAGTGATTCTCTTCATATCCATGATTATATATCTATTTGAGATCCTCGATTCTATTAGTTTCATGATCATACCTTCATTGATGCTGTTCCTTCTTATGATCATGTATCCACTCTGGATTTGTTGTTCTCTTTCTTGCCATTGATCTGCTCACTTCAATACTTGATTGAGGTTCTTGTCGCCATTGTTTGAGCCCAGTTGGGCTGCTGCTAGGGTTACGATCAGGGCGAGCTCGTCTGGTACGAGGGCCGACCGTTGTATTTTCTGGTGACATGGGAACGTCTCGAGTTAGTACTGGTGATTGTGACCTCTAGTGGAGGCGAGTGCTTGGTTTTACACCGGATGATCGGGCCATTGTTAGAGCTGTCAGTTGAGAGAGGACTGTTGATGTATAGCATACCTCAGAGTGTATGATGTTGCCTACCGTGTAGACAGATGGACCAGCTGTTGCTGAGATTGATAGGATGTCGCTTCCGGAGCTCACGAGCTGAAATCGCCGGAGCTTTTAGGCAGATATGAGACAGATGATAGCTTATCTACTCGATTTAAGAGACGAAGGTGATCCGTTCGATTTATGCACCGGAGCAGGCCCAGTCGAGTTGAAGATTTCCCGTATGGAGAGTCTTACTCAGATCTAGAGCAGACCAATTTAGAGATGACCACCAGTGTATCGCCTTTCCTGGAGGATTGAGGTGATGTTCAGCATACAAGCGAAGGAGCCAGTTGTTGCTGCGAACAACGAGATGTTGCCCCGGATGTTAGAGCTATTGCGGTACGAGTTGTTCTATGAGATGATAAAAGGTCGTTAGTCATTGAGGACGAGTAATTAGGACATGTGGATTGTTTACCTACCCCGATGCGAGGTCATCAGATAGAATGATTCCAGCTAGAGGCGACTTCGTGCAGGTTCGTTGAGAGTCGATTGAGACGATCGAATGTCAGGAGCCCATTTTCCAAGTTTAAAGTATTCGGAAAGACATGCAAGTGATTCTATGGACCCTCTAGAAGAATGAAACCCTAACACGACTTAATGACCGTGTGAAAGCCTTTGAACCTTTGGGTTTGCGGCAGTTCCGCGGCGCCATTAGTGAGGCTTGGGTTTGCCCTTCTACGGCTGGACCACTGATGCTGTGGTATGTACTCGATACTATTAAACTGTACCCAAGATGTTGATCTCTTGGGGATTATGAGGGTCTGACGATTCGGTCGGATGATTCGACATCATTCGGATATCATGTGATGGGACACACTGCTGGGGAGACTCTAGATATGAGGATAGCCGTTAGAGCGCAGTCCGTGCAGCCACGATGAGACGAGTCCAAATCAGTCGACATTGAAGCAGAGTGAAGTAAAGAGTTCGCAAGAGATTTCGACGCGATGACGTCCCACTCCGCTGACATCAGAGATGCGATACGCACGCAGAGGCATTGTATATGGATATACCTTCCAGAAGGAGTTGCGACGAGTATGCAGCCATTCCGTAACAAGAATTTGCTTCAGCAATGGATGATGACTTCTGGGCAATTCGGCAGGAATGAGATTTGAGAGAGACCTCGACAGGACCTTTATAGAATACTATACGAGAAGACCTAGACCCAGGAGTGGTCATATTGCGCACACCCAGCAGGCCAGAGTTCGGCATCGTCGACGAGGTAGTTGACCAGGTTCGGATAAAGGACCTTACCCAGATGCGTTGCGAGTTGATCGAGGACGGACGAGTATTGAGTATTCATCCGATGGTTGGGACGTGTTCCCGAGGACCTGTTCGGCCAGACATCTTCTACAGAATGATGAAGCTACAGAGTACGCGATTTTGAGTCCGTGCGAGAGACTTCAGATTGACCGTGGCCGAGAACAGTGAAGTGCGTAGATAACATGGCGTGACGTCATAGTGGACAACGATAGAGACAAGTGGAACCAGAGGTTCGTGTGAGACGCTGACGAGCTGTCGTTACTTCCCGTCGAGACTAGAGACCTGATATACTTACAGAGGCATTGGGATGCGACCAATTTCCGAGAAAATGCTGTACTGAGGACGCAGATGTCCATCGAGCGAGAAAAGAGATATGCAAAAGTACCAGCCTCCGTACAGACCGGCATAGGCAAGATCGGAAGAGACCTTGAGCGGGATTCCTTCTAGGACACTGCCACCATGATATTTGCACCCAGGATCGGATGTGTAATGTGTATTCAGAGGACCAGAGGCCGATGCCAGTGACATGCTGCTTTACAAGTGGTCGTGGGGATTGACCGAGAGATGACCAGAGAAGTGCCAGAACGGAATCGTCCCCGTTAGCACACCTGACAGGGCCGATGAGCCGATTGATTGGAAATTGGTAATCCGCAGAGGAGATAAGGACCCAGAGACAGAAGACGCCAGACCGTGAGCAAGAGGCAAGTAGATATCTTGCGCTGCTAGCATTGGATGCACCCTTAGTGTTTTGAGGTACGATTTTGGTGCACACCAGATGCACTAAATCGGGTTTCATTGTGCATGTCAGATGCATCTGGTTTTGCTGTCAGGCACACACGTTGCCTATGACAGATGTTGTGAGCACACCCGTTGCACCTGTATGGTAATTATGTGGATTTTGTTTTCCGTGCGCACCTGACGTACGGGGTATTCTTATATACGCCTTAGGATTGATGTTTGTGGAGCCCCGACAATTTGGATTTTTGCTGAAATGTTTTAGTACTTGGGAGTTTAAATTTAAATTCGGGGACCGAATTTATTTAAGGGGGGTAGATTGTAACATTTCGAAATAATAAAAATATTATTTTTGGGAAATTTATAATTTAATATTATTTTATTGAATATTTTAATAATTCGGTATAATTAAATACAAATAAATGGAGTAAAATTTGGAAAAATTATGAAAATCTTAAAATAGGGTAATTTAGAGGTTTATGCCACTTTTAAGCTGTTTTGATTGGTTATATGCTAATTTAGTGCTAATCGCGATTAAAAATCGCTAATCGGGTTTTCGGGCAATTTTGTGTAAAACATGCACATATCATTTCCTATACTTATGTTGCATTTTTCTTGCCATTGTTTTATTTTGGGGTTCTCTATTTGAGTGAGAAGGAATTTGAGGGAAAAGAAAAGAAAGGAAAAAGGTAAAGGATTATAATATGGTGGTAGGTGGATGAGAGAGAGAAAAGAGAGGGGGTAGCTTTGACTTAGCCATTTCCCTTCACTTCCTCAACTCACTTTCTCTCTCCCTCTTCCCCTTCAGCTGCTGCTGCTGCCCCTCATCTTCCTCCCCTCTTCATTATCCCCAAATCACCATGAAAACTATACCAACACCCCATCTTCATTTCACAAAAAATGTGCACAAGCTCGAGATCTATACATATGACCATGAAAGCAAAGATTTTGGCCACTAGGGGCAACTCAAGAAAATTCTTGAGTTGCCAAATGAGGTATTTACTGAACCTTTAGCTTAGTTTTAGTATTACTTATACCCCATGTTTAGTTTAGAACCGATATTGTGTGTTTTTGTGGATTGGAGAAAACCTAGTTAGGGTTTGAGGGAATTTTGGGTTGTAATGTGAATTTGAGCTCAGTTGAGTTTAGATAAATACCCTAGTGCATGAAATGAGACCCCAACCTGAGAGTTGAAACCCGAAATACGGATTTAGAAACCGATATCGGAAAAGTTATGAAATCTGGGAAGCTTTTATGAGATCTGCTATCACCCGAGACATCCTAAAATAAAATTGAATGGGCAGTAACATGTGCAGGCACCCAGGAAGCTACCACTAAGACCCTATCCCCTAACTCCATGACCCGGCCGCCAATTAATTCCCTCTGGCCGCAAATTGCGGCCAGACCTGCACCAATTTGGGTCGTTTTGGTTCTACTGCTCCTACATCTGTAGTTTAGGCCCCTGCCATGTATAGATTTGTCTAATTTGACCTATGGTGAAATCTGGAGCCTATTTCCTTAATTGCTTTTTTGTATTCGTGTTTCCGTATTCCGTATTTTTAATTCTGAATTTGTGTATTGTGTTTTACCTCGACTATTTGGCGTTTATATGATGATATCGAGGGTTGTTGATGGGTTTGGAAGGCGTTGTCCATAGGTTCTAACCTATAGATCTTAGCGTATCGTTTTGAGATTCGTATGCCGTTTTAGTTCGGAATTGGTTTTGATACGCATTTGCGATACGTTAATGTGTAGGTACCCCATGAAGACTTCGGGACGACAAGCAAACGCGTGGTGACGTCGACAATGAAGACGTAAGGTGAGTAGATTATATCTACAGGGGGAAGTCGGGGGATGACGTATAGCACCCCCGCAGTCCGTAGTTGATATACTATATATGATAGTTATAGTGTGTCATGGATACCGTGTTAGGTGTTTTATGGATAGTTTAGGCTTAGAAGTAAACTAGTGTAGTTCATAGCCATGAACCCTAGAATAGGTTTACACCCACACGCACACCCTTGCATATTCACTATACTTACAATGTGTTGATGATGATATTGGATGACTTTGGAGATGAGTCGATGATATTGGGCTTGGTGCCATGAGATCGGTGATTTGATATGATTCGTATTTGGGATACGATATGTGATTCTTAGCGGGCCTTTGGGCATGTGTTTTACCCCCCCCCCCCGCATTCATAATTATATAGATGGTATCGATTTGTACTAGACTTAGATTCAGTATCCCAGATTATGTGTTATGATGATAAGAATACCAGGTACTTGATGAGATAATGTGATATTGACCCGTACCCAGCTATTGGGATGCCGTACGACGATTTACCGTACGAGCTTTATATTGATGATAGATCCGCACTCATGACTTGAGGATTGTCATATGATATACTGTATTGTACGCGATACTATTAAGGCGGGATCACCGACTATTATATGTATATATATTTATATCGACTTAGATTTAGGTGGATTCCATACCCCTCCCGGTTGACTTGATACTTAGATCTGTGGTTTGCATAATAGATGTTAGACTAGACCCAAGTCATACCTATTACAAAAACCCCGATTTGTCTTATTTCAAATGGCAAGCCGCATTATTATTCATTTACCATTTATTCTACGGCTCGCATTGCATTGCATGCTCATATGTTATTGATTCATATTCCTTGTGCATATGCCTTTACATAGTTGCATGCTTATATTAGTGTTCTTGTTGCATGTATTATAATTCATGGATTTCGCACTGTGATATGGTTGCATATGATGATTCTGGATTGTTTTACTCCTGCGTATATATATCAGTGGTATGGGACGCTGAAATATATATGTATACCCATAGAGTATATATATATTAGTTGTATGGGACGCTGATATATATATACGCATACTTAATATATCATCATGATGATCTATGCAAATTTACATATGCATTATGTGAGAGGAGCCTATGTGCTCGGAGCCTATGAGCTCGATGTGAGAGGAGCCTATGCGCTCGGAGCCTATGAGCTCGATGTGAGAGGAGCCTATGTGCTCGGAGCCTATGAGCTCGATTTGAGAAGAGCCTATGTGCTTGGGGCCTTTATGGTCGATGGTATACTATATCTCCCCTACCCCACATTTATTGTATATGCATTGCATCACATTTTAGTAGTACCTGATAGAGTACCTTCATGAATGCTGCATACATGTCGGATACATGATATATGGGTTTCACTTGACATTGAGATATATAGTTTGTGTCAATGCTCGACGTTGATTTTCTGATGATTTCATTCACAATATCTCCTATTATCATTTTACCGCATACATACATCATATTTGTGATATATTGTTACGTGAGGCACTGGCACGAGTACTTGGCACTACACTTATGTTCAGATATTACACTGCCACTTTACTATGCTTCAAACTTATTCATTTGAGATTTATATTATATCTGATCATTTTGACTTAGGTTTATGTCATGCTTCCAATTTCTGCTTGTAGATATTTTCTATTCACGAGTTGGCAACTCACCCCCGTTGTGCCACAGTTCTTGCAGGTTTTGCCGTACAGGTTCCATAGTGGCATTTCCGGCACATTGCTTCCTTTGCGGGTGATTTGCTTGGTAGGTGGGTTCTTTGCATCAGAACCACCCTTGTATATGTATTATTCCTTGTATCTAGAAATTCCATCAACCAAAACTTGTATATTGTTTCAGACTCAGACACTAGTGATGTATTATTTCGACCTTAGAGTCGCGCTTAGTAGTGTTAAGGTTTTCATGTTACTGTGAGTTTCTTTTGAGTTTGATCCTCGTCTTTCGGCATTGTATATTATATTACTTGTGTGGGTTGTGCTCTTTGTTTATGTGTAGTAAGTGTTAGATAAAATGCCTCAAGGGAAAATAATTTACAAGATATGTTTCTTTACTCTAAAAATGGTTTTAGATTTCTGGGCTTTTGGCTTACTTGGACCAGATGGAGTCCTATAGACTTCATATGGTTCAAGGGCCAGTCACGTGCTCTTTCGGGTCGTGACACTTGGCCCTCTTTAAGTAATGCAGAGCATTAAAGATCTGACAGTGGCCACGTGGCCTGTCAGGCGCTCTGCGCCAATTAATGAGCGCAAGCACATGTGGAGGTCACGTGTGTCGCGCTCTGGTGAGCGCAAGCGTAGTGCGTTGCGCCAGTGTATTGCGCTGCGCCAGTGCGCTGCGCTGTTGTGCTGCTGACACGCGGCGCGCTCTGGTGCAGTGCGCCAATTTAAGAGAGCAGTGCTCTATTTTAAAAGCGCATAGCACAAGTTGTTCTGGAGCTGACACGTGGCGCTCTCTGGTGGCTTGCGCCAACCCAAGAGCGCAACAGTGCAGATTTTACAAGTGCAGGGCACTTTTAATTAAAGAATAGAATCTTTTAAGATTCCAGAACCAATGATTCATCAGAAGGCAATGCCTTTATAGATCAAATGATCTGAAGAAGAAGTAAATTACTTCTTTTTTTTATCATTTTTTATTGAGGATCTTTGATCTTGTTCTTAGATCATTGATCTTTTTTTTAGAAGAAAATTCTTCTTTTTCTAAAGGTTTTACCTTTTTCTTTCTTTCTTCCTGAATTCTTCTCAAAGTTCTTATAAGAGCTCTTGTGAATTCTCTCTGTGTTTCAATATGTTTCTGTGTGTTTTAGACTTGGAGTCTAGGGGCCTTTTTATAGTGCCAAATGATTTGTTGAATCAGTTAAAGAGATCTTTCTCTGAGTGATTTGGGGATTTTTCCCCACCGTCGGATCTTTGATCCAAGGGCTTCTGTTTTACAGAAGGCAATTTTCTTGTTTTTAACAAGATTGAGAAAGATCTTTCCAGAGTTTTTCTGTTTTAGATACTGGCATAGCTGGTGCAAGCGCATTTGCGCTTGACACGTGTCGCGCAGCGCAACTGCGCTGACACGTGTCGCGAGCGCAACTGCGCTGACACAACTGCGCTGACACGTGTCGTGCTGCGCAGAGCGCAAGTCAGCTGAAACGTTGCTTCTTTTTAAAATTTGATTTTTATTATCTTTTAAAACAGAGCTTTGCTCTGATTGGGGAAACAGAAGCATTGCTTCATTTCCCGCCTTGGGATTTGAACAGAGTTTTGCTCTGAAATGGAGATTTTCTCCTTTATTATTTATTTATTTATTTTCTCTTTTTATTGTTATTATTTTATAAGGAGTGGGTTTCGAGCTAAACTTTTGGCGGGAACAGCTGCTTTTGAATCGCTTAAACATTCCCTCATTACTGCTCCCATTCTATCATCTCCAGACTGGAATCACCCTTTTGAGTTTATGTGTGATGCATCCGACTTTACCATTGGTGCAGTCTCAGGACAACACATCGATAAGATACCATATGACATTTTTTATGCGAGTAGAACCTTGAACGATGCCCAAATGAACTATACAACTACCGAAAAAGAACTCTTGGCAGTTGTCTTTACATTAGAAAAATTCAGGCCCTACCTAATTGGCTCTCCGGTCGTAGTTTATATCGATCATTTCGTCTTAAGATATCTTTTATCTAATACGTTGGATCCTCTTGTTGCAAGAATTTTACCTTATCATAAAAGATAAAAGTGGATGTGAAAACGTCGTGGCCGACCATCTTTTACGACTTCATTCTTCACCAATGTTGACCTTGCCTATAAACGACTCTTTTCCGGATGGGCATCTCTTGACCCTATCTTACGAATCTTGGTTCGCTGATATCGTGAATTATTTAGCAACGGGATTTCTACCCAGCGAATGGTCAAATCAAAACAATCACAAATTTTTATCCCAGGTAAAACACTTTTACTGGGACGAGCCTTGTTTGTTCAAGTATTGTCCCGATCAGATCATCCACTGGTGTGTCCCTAATAATGAGTTCAGGAGTGTTTTGTCCTTCTGCCATGATCAAGCATGTGGCGGTCACTTTGGTCCAAGAAAAACTGCGGAAAAAGTTTTGCAATGTGTCTTTTATTGGCCAACGTTATTCAAAAATGCATATGATTATTGCAAAACTTGTTTACGGTGTCAGCACATGGGTCGGATTTCATGGAGAAACGAGATGCCGATTCAACCAATCTTGGTTGTTGAGATATTTGACGTGTGGGGAATTGATTTCATGGGCCCGTTTTCCAACTTTTTTGGGAACTTATATATTCTCTTAGCGGTTGATTATGTCTCTAAATGGGTTGAAGCAATACCTAGCAGTATTAATAACAACAAGGTTGTCATTAAGTTCCTTAAAAAAATATCTTTTCTCGGTTTGAGCACCCTCGCACTATCATTAGCGACAATGGGACGCATTTCTGTAATCGGTTTTTTGAGACTTTGATGCGGAAATATTCAATCAACCACAAGCTTTCTACGCCCTATCATCCCCAAATAAGCAGGCAAGTTGAAGTCTCTAATAGACATATCAAGCAAATTTTGGAGAAAACGGTTTCTAACAACCATAAAAATTGGTCCTCTAAACTGACTGACACTCTTTAGGCATTTCGTACTGCATATAAAACCGATCTTGGTATGTCTCCTTATCGGCTGGTGTTTGGGAATGCTTGTCACCTCCCTGTCGAGATCGAACATAAGGCAGTGCGGGCAATTAAAGAGCTTAACTTCGATTTTGACCAAGCATGAAGCTATCGGAAGCAGCAATTAAATGAGCTGAGCGAGCTTCATAATGAAGCCTATGATAATGCAGTTATAGTAAAGAACCGGACAATGGTGTTCCATGACAACACTTTTTGAGAAAAACATTCATACCGGGACAACAAATCCTTCTTTACGATACCCGTCTCCATCTTCATCCGGGTAAGTTGAGATCTCGTTGGAAAAGACATTTTGTGGTACGGTATGTATACCCGCATGGTGCAGTGGATGTAGAAAATTCTAAAAACGGTTTCATTTTCAAACTAAACTGGCATAGATTAAAACCGTACTTTTCCGCTGACCCATCGGAGGAGCTCCTGTTCTTGCAGGAGCTGTTTTATCATGACTAATTTTCCTCCGCCTCACCTCCATGCTTCGGTTTTCCAGCCATAAACAGTGGCAACACTGTTTCATCTAAGAATGGAGGTGTGTATATTAGTAGATCCAATAATAAAAAAAATAAAAAATATATGTGCGTGCTAAAAAACAAGTTTGGGGGAGGTTTTCCATTTGACTATCTTTTGACCCTATTATTCTCCACCCAAGTTTACAGGTTTTTGTGCTCGAACAACAACATCAATGAGGACACTGCTGTAAACAGGTTGGGGGGAGGTTTGTGTTTATTCACGTATCATTTGGCATTAATTTTTTTTTGAAAATAAAAGTTAGAAAGTGAAAAATGCATATGAAGGAAAGAAAGAGATTTAAGAAATGCAAGAAAATTAGATATTTTAAAACGAAACTAGTAATACGTGGTCATGAGCTGTTGTCCTAAGGGTTAGTAAGATGAAGAAATTACTAGTCTGCAGATGGAAATAAGTCTGAAAAACAGTTCCTAATCTTAAGCCCAAACTTCTGAATGTTGATACCGTACTATATGCACTTACACACATCTTGAAATTTGGGATAGTGGAGTATACCTTGAAATACTCTTGCGTGAAAACCTTAGTATAAAAAAAACATAAAAAAATATAAATGGTGCATAAAATAAATTTTAAAAGAAAATGAACACTAGTTTTGTAATTATTTAAGGCAGTATAAAAAAAATACAGCGAGGGTGCCTTATCACCTAGTGCTTTAAACCAACTGGTTTGGGGGTCACTGCTAAGCCTTAAGTGTTGCAAGATTAGGATATTGCTAAGTACGTCTTAATAAGTGAGCACATTCGGTAATCGGTTGGTTAGTACCTCAAGAAATATTAGCGGTCTTATGAAAAATGTGTGAGCAAATCCATCTAAAATATCACCGACTAAAAAGTACTAAGAAATATGGAGAAAATGTATGATAGTTTGAATTAAATTCTACAAGTGTAGGGATGACTTTTATACACACGTAGGGGTATATGATCGATATTTGGAGGAGATGTAGGGAGGAAGATTAAAGACGATGTTTTATTGAGCGAGGATGTTGAGGGCTTGCATGTTGGACTTCAAAGGTTCTTGCGAAGATCATCTACACCTGGTGGAGTTTTCGTACAACAACAGCTTCCAAGCAACTATTCAGATGGCCCCGTTTGAAGCACTGTATGGTCGTAAGTGCCGTTCACCTGTTTGTTGGGATGATGTTGGTGAACGAAGGTTACTGGGACCAGATTTGGTGGTACAGACAGTCGAGAAGGTGAATACAATCAGGAAGCATATGAAGGTAGCTCAAGACAGACAGAAGAGTTGGGCCGACACGTCAAGAAGACCTCTAGAGTTCGCCGTGGGTGATTTGGTATTCCTGAAGATATCACCGACTAGAGGGGTGATTCGCTTTGGAAGTCGGGGAAAGCTTAGTCCCCGATTCGTTGGACCCTTCGAGATTTTGAAGCGTGTTGGAGAGGTATCGTACCGGTTGGCGTTACCACAGTCATTAGCAGGAGTTCACGATGTGTTTCATGTGTCTCAACTACGGAGGTATGTTCGTGATGAGACTCATGTCTTGGATCATTCGGAGTTGACTGTACGAGAGGACCTGACTTTTGAGGAGTGACCAGTTGAAATCAAGGATCGAAGAGAAAAGGTTCTTAAGAACAAGGTTATCCCTCTTGTGCTAGTTTCTTGGAGTAACCGATTGCATGGAGGATCCACTTGGGAGCGAGAAGACGAGATCCGACAGAAATTCCCTCACCTTTTCCCGTAGTTAGCTATCTTGTATTCTTGGAATTTCGAGGACGAAATTCTTTTGTAGTTGGGTATGATGTAACACCCGAGCCCAATAATACTATGTATATTACTAGTTGAGGGTTGTTTATTGCTCATTCCAATTTTCCTGATTTTCTGGTGTTTATTGCTAAATTTTACCCGGTTAAGTCATTTTGGCACTTAACAAATTTTAACTCCGAAAATGAAATTTAAGATGTCCATGTTGGCCTACTCGTCGCCACTAGTCGCGTGGTAGCGTCCGCGTGTCGAGATTCCGTTCCGTTTGGCTAAACGGGCAGGTTTGGGCGACTACGCGCGCGTGCAAGTGTCCGACTTGGGGGCATGCATTTTAATCATTAAACACCTATTTTCAAAATTTGGAACCCGCTTAAAATCCTATAATTTGAATTTGGAATATTTGGGCGCAACCCGGGCGCGATTTGGAAATGTTTCATTTCGCGCCAAAAAGGGCCCGTTTCAATTTAATATATAAAACTATAATTATATACGAATCTAATTCCCTTAACAGTTTAATCCCTAAAATCTTTACTTTAATATTTCAGTTATCCTGCATCAACCAATCGCGAGCTGGGGTTTTCCTTCGCGTGGGCCCCGCCTCCCATTCCCCATCTCTTTCTCTCTCCTCCCTCAATCTCTTTCAAATCTCCCTCTCTCTCTATCTCATCAACTTCTCTCTCTTCCTCCATATTATTTCCCATGCACAGCCGCCTTCCCCAACCCATTCCTTCACGAGTAAACCCCCTCAAACCCTAACCCTAGCGTCCTGCGACCTCACCGCCGGTTCCCCCGCGACCTCGCCGTCGCCGCCCTCGCCACCGCGAGCCAGCCACACCTCCTCCCTCCTTTCCTCCTCTCTCTCTTGCGCCTGCACCCATCACCCCGACGCCTCCATCCCCTCGCAAACCTCGCCGTCGACGTCGCCTCTCACCGTCGACGCCTCCCACGACTCCCTCTCACACCCCTCGTCGAGACCTCGTCGTCGTTTCCCTCCTCCCCTCGCCGGAACAGCGAACCCGAGCCTTCATCCTTTGCCTACCCCGCTGTTCGCCGGAGAAACGCGCCGGCGACCTCGTCGACGCCACCTCCGACCACCTCCCTTCTCCCTCGACCACCAGAGCCGACCCCCTCTCCTCCAGATCGCCGCGGCACCTTCCCCTGCACACCCGAGGCCCTTCACCCTTGCTGCAGCCGCCGCCGTCGCTTCGCCGGCGATCCAGTGCCGTCGAGCCATCGTGTTTGCACCCTGTTTCTTCTCGGTGAGTTTTCCTTGTGCTTCCTCTTGGTACAATCCCTCCGCTGGTCCGTATTTTGGATGCGTAGTTTATGTTTGCTAACTTTGTTGTTTCTGTTTGCTGCCGGATCCGACCGTTGCCGTCTTGGCGAACCCGACGCTACAGCGAAGCCCCCTAGTCCGTGTGATCCCGTTGTTCGCTGTTGAGACCTGATCCGTGGCCCGTGCTAGCTTATCGTGGTTTCGACCGACATCGCATCCGTGTTCCAGTTTACAGACCGTCGAGGCAAGTATCTGAATACTTGCTTGAACATGCTAGTGTGCGAGATCTAGTCTTGCCACGCAATTTATTTCACACTATTTAATCCCGTAACTTAATGATGGTAATGGATATCGTAATATTGCTGTTATCCTCATAATGGAATCGTTACAACCGTTCCCCGTAATTAATTAACCCACATCAATCCATGCTTTAACTAAATAAAACGACTGAATCATATCTGCTTGAACTGTTAAACCATTCTTGAGACAATTATTACATTTAGTATAATTTCATGTAGTTCCTTAATTTATAATTGTGAATATTGCTTTACCTTGTGGCTATTACACCCTAAGATGATTGAACATGTTAATAAGAGAATATAAACCTCACTGTAGTTATATGGAATATTGTGGTTAAATACTGTTCCTGCTGTTATTCATTATTGATTGTATACCTGTTGTGAGCACTTACCCGATTGCACGACATATTGACCTGACCCTGCTACACCTGACATATATATACATACCGACTCATCCTGTTGTACCATGACATTACTTGTCTCACGATTTCATGCCTAATGCCGACAAACCTAACCATTCCTGCTGTCGATCCAGACAGACCTACTTTTACTTGACTTTGTTGGCATTAGTCCTTGACTACTGAATATCTGACCTGACATACATAGTTTGGGGGTATGGGGAAATCAAAGGTGAAACCGACTTGTAACTCAACAGTTCGATACATTGTTCTGATCAGTCTTACGGGCTTGGCCAGTCCGGGAGTGATGATGCTGACATCACTCGTCCATCCTACTACCTTTTACTGCTTAGCGGCACGTCTCGGATTCAGCCCCGAGGATCGTGACCGTGGTCCCGGGCACGCACGGGATACTATTGAGTTACATCGACGATTCATCAATTGGTTTCAAAGACTATAGAGTAGAAAACCTGATAGGACAGTTTAGTCACCACTGCACATTACCCTGTTTATTACTTCTTATTGTTGCTTTATTCATGTTCATGCTTGCATTGTTTATTACCATGTTTATGCTGTATACTTGATATCATGACGCGCTGACGTCTGGGTTTTGCATGGCCCAGATTCCGTACCTCTGTCGTCGACCGAGCAGGAGTACTTCAGCCAGCAGGCTGAACTGTGAGTTCCTTAGAGTTTAGTTTATTTATGTCATTTCATTTCCAGATGTGAGCCCGCATTATGGGACATACTGTTTATTCATTGTATTGGATCATTAGCTTTCACACTTATTGTTTATTGATTCTTGTTATTATGGATTTGGACATGTATTAGATTAGTTTTATCTTGTTCTTGATATCCTTACAACCGTAATGTGACTGTGGATGGATACTTCCTACCCACAGGTAGCATGGTTGGCTATGTCGCGTGCCCAAATCTTGCGTACTCTGGGAAGCGGGGCGTGACATGGTTTTATGGTATCAGAGCCATAGGTTAATTGGGTTGATTCTTTGTAGTTGGGTATCGCACCCGATACACGAATCAGAATACCCGTGATTAGGAAACATGTCCTGCCACTTTGACCGTTTTACCATCCTTAAATCATTCTTCCGGATCATGTCGGCATGCAAACTTACTTTGCATTGTCAAACTTGAAAACCTAACTTCTTGTTATCTCTAGGACTTAGGCGACTTGGGTGGAGTTAAGTAATTGCGGCTATGATACCATGGCATAGCTACAATGCAGCACTCTATTTAAGTATCTTGGAGTTCTATCCTTGATCTATACTCGAAAACTATCATCATGCTAATGTGGGTACTTTGATTTCCAGGAATATGGCCGGTCAGAATTTGGAGATGGACCCAGGGCATGCGGTCCAGGCAAAGAGTGATAAGGGGATTGCTGGAGAAACTAAAGGAACAACTCGAGCTGGAACCAGCACTTGCACTGGACCCCACGTCCGTACGTAGAAGTATTCCAGTGAACAGGCGCAGCGTGGCACCAATGAAGAAAACAAGTATGGGTGATCGGAAGGGGAAAGTGATCTGTAGATACTGCCATAAACCCGGACTTGTGCGAAAGAAGTGTCGTATGAGGCTGGGACTCTGTTTTAGATGTGGAGCGGCAGATCACACCGTTGATGCTTGTCCGTCGAAGCCTCGCACAAAGGATGATACGCAGAAGTCTCCGCAGGGACCGTTCCAAGGACAGGAACCGCTTACTCAAGGACCACAGCAGGCTCGAGCGTTCACGTTGACAGCTGAAGAAGCTAAGGCATCGGGAGAAGTGGATTCAGGTAATTTACTCGTTCATGGTTTTTCCGCTTTGGCATTACTTAATTTCGGAGCATCCCATTGTTTATGTCATCCAAGTTTATAACTACACACTCGATCACCTGCACGACCCTGTCTAGTTTCTGGGACATACACACTGGGAATGGGAAAATCATAGCTAGTAAGGAATGTAGAGATTGTACTGTTGTTGTTTGTGGTCGGGAGCCCTTTGCAGATTTCTTGGTGATTGATGCGGGCAGTTATGATGTAGTCTTGGGAATGGATTTTCTTGGCACTTTCCACGCCCACATTGACTGTAGGGCAAGGAAGGTGATTTCCAGATTCCCGGACATCCTAAGTTACTTTCATTGGAGAAAGCTGTTCTGTCGGGCCAGTCGAGTTTAGGGCTAGGCCGACGAACAATATTCTTGCGGCTAGGGTAGTGGATAGTAAGGGAGAGCCGTCAGTTGTTCGCGACTTTGTGGATGTGTTTGAAGACATTTCGGGCTTACCGCCGAAGCGAGACGTGGAGTTCACGTTTGACCTTAGTCCTGGTGCAGCGCCAGTGTCTAAAGCGTATCCGATGGCACCGGTGGAATGGGAAGAAGCTGAGAAACAGGTGGGTGAATTACTCGAGAAGGGATGGATTCGAAGCAGCAACTCACCTTGGGGAGCTCCAGTTCTTTTAGTGAAGAAGAAGGATCGCACTGCCGACGCTGAGACAAGAGAAATTATTCGCGAAGACAAGTAAGTGCGAATTCTGGCTGGAAGAAGTGAAGTTTCTGGGGCATGTCGTGTCGGGCGATGGAATCGCCGTTGATCCCGAAACGATTGCAGCAGTTCGAGATTGGCCTATTCCAAGGAATGTAGCTGAGATAAGAAGTTCCTTGGAGTAGCCGGATACTACAGAAGATTTGTGGAGAATTTCGCTCATTTAGTTGAGCCGTTAACCAAGCTTACGCGTAAGGAGGTACCGTTTGTTTGGACAGATGGATGTGCATTGGCCTTCGAGACGTTGGAGCAGAAGTTGATAACCGCCCCTATCCTAACCGTACCGGATGATTCAGGAGGACTGGTGATTCACAGCGACGCATCTGGAAAAGGGATTGGGATATGTTTAATGCAGAATGGGAAAGTCGTCGCTTACGCATCGAGACAGCCGAAGACTCATGAGAAGAACTGTCCGACTCATGACTTAGAGCTTGCAGCCGTGATCTTCGCCCTGAAGATTTGGAGACACTACCTTCTGGGCGAGAGAGTTGAAGTCTTTACAGATCACAAGGGTTTGAAATATGTGTTCACTCATAAGGAGTTGAACATGAGGCAACGCAGATGGTTGGAGCTGATGGCCGACTACGACCTTGATCTTAAATACCATCCGGGAAAAGTTAACATCGTGCCAGATGCGCTAAGTCGGTTACCAGCAATTCAGTTATTGACTGCACCGAGAGAGATCATTGAGGAGTTTCGGAGATTTGACTTGGAGGTTGTGCTACCGCGTGCTACAGGACAGTTAATGCAGTTGCAAGTACAATCGTCCCTAGTTGAGAAGATTAAAGCGGCGCAATCGCAGGATCCTAGACTGCAGAAGTTTCGAGAGCAGGATGGAGCCGGACTACGAACCGATTTACTGATCCGTGAAGATGGTTCGTTGAGATGTGGTAGCTGTGTGTGTGCGCCAAAAGGAGATGTGCGTGAAGAGCTTATGAAGGAGGCACACAGTTCAGCTTACTCTGTACGTCCAGGAGGGACAAAGATGTACCGAGATATTCGACAGCATTTCTGGTGGGAAGGTATGAAGCGGGAAATTGCTCGCTTCGTGGCTTAGTGCTTGGTGTGTCAGCAAGTCAAGGCTGAACACCAAAGGGTTGCTGGTTTGTTGCAACCACTTCCGATTCCTCGATGGAAGTGGGAACATATAACCATGGATTTCATGACGGCTTTACCGCGGAGTCCAAAGGGCAACAATGTTGTATGGGTGATTGTCGATCGGTTGACCAGGGCAGCTCACTTTATTCCTTTTCGGGTTGGTCAATCGACAGAGACTTTGGCAGAGCGGTACATGCAGGAGATTGTCAGATTGCATGGAGTACCGGTAAGCATCATGTCCGATCGGGACACTCGGTTCTTATCGCACTTTTGGAGGAGCTTACAAGAAAGTTTGGGGACTCGATTGAAGTTTAGCACAGCTTATCATCCTCAGACTGATGGACAATCAGAGAGAACGATCCAGACCCTTGAAGATATGTTGAGGGCTTGCATGTTGGACTTCAAAGGTTCTTGGGAAGATCATCTACACCTGGTGGAGTTTTCGTACAACAACAGCTTCCAAGCAACTATTCAGATGGCCCCGTTTGAAGCACTGTATGGTCGTAAGCGCCGTTCACCTGTTTGTTGGGATGATGTTGGTGAACGAAGGTTACTGGGACCAGATTTGGTGGTACAGACAGTCGAGAAGGTGAATACAATCAGGAAGCATATGAAGGCAGCTCAAGACAGACAGAAGAGTTGGGCCGACACGTCAAGAAGACCTCTAGAGTTCGCCGTGGGTGATTTGGTATTCCTGAAGATATCACCGACTAGAGGGGTGATTCGCTTTGGAAGTCGGGGAAAGCTTAGTCCCCGATTCGTTGGACCCTTCGAGATTTTGAAGCGTGTTGGAGAGGTATCGTACCGGTTGGCATTACCACAGTCATTAGCAGGAGTTCACGATGTGTTTCATGTGTCTCAACTACGGAGGTATGTTCGTGATGAGACTCATGTCTTGGATCATTCGGAGTTGACTGTACGAGAGGACCTGACTTTTGAGGAGTGACCAGTTGAAATCAAGGATCGAAGAGAAAAGGTTCTTAAGAACAAGGTTATCCCTCTTGTGCTAGTTTCTTGGAGTAACCGATTGCATGGAGGATCCACTTGGGAGCGAGAAGACGAGATCCGACAGAAATTCCCTCACCTTTTCCCGTAGTTAGCTATCTTGTATTCTTGGAATTTCGAGGACGAAATTCTTTTGTAGTTGGGTATGATGTAACACCCGAGCCCAATAATACTATGTATATTACTAGTTGAGGGTTGTTTATTGCTCATTCCAATTTTCCTGATTTTCTGGTGTTTATTGCTAAATTTTACCCGGTTAAGTCATTTTGGCACTTAACAAATTTTAACTCCGAAAATGAAATTTAAGATGTCCATGTTGGCCTACTCGTCGCCACTAGTCGCGTGGTAGCGTCCGCGTGTCGAGATTCCGTTCCGTTTGGCTAAACGGGCAGGTTTGGGCGACTACGCGCGCGTGCAAGTGTCCGACTTGGGGGCATGCATTTTAATCATTAAACACCTATTTTCAAAATTTGGAACCCGCTTAAAATCCTATAATTTGAATTTGGAATATTTGGGCGCAACCCGGGCGCGATTTGGAAATGTTTCATTTCGCGCCAAAAAGGGCCCGTTTCAATTTAATATATAAAACTATAATTATATACGAATCTAATTCCCTTAACAGTTTAATCCCTAAAATCTTTACTTTAATATTTCAGTTATCCTGCATCAACCAATCGCGAGCTGGGGTTTTCCTTCGCGTGGGCCCCGCCTCCCATTCCCCATCTCTCTCTCTCTCCTCCCTCAATCTCTTTCAAATTTCCCTCTCTCTCTATCTCATCAACTTCTCTCTCTTCCTCCATATTATTTCCCATGCACAGCCGCCTTCCCCAACCCATTCCTTCATGAGTAAACCCCCTCAAACCCTAACCCTAGCGTCCTGCGACCTCACCGCCGGTTCCCCCTCGACCTCGCCGTCGCCGCCCTCGCCACCGCGAGCCAGCCACACCTCCTCCCTCCTTTCCTCCTCTCTCTCCTGCGCCTGCACCCATCACCCCGACGCCTCCATCCCCTCGCAGACTTCGCCGTCGACGTCGCCTCTCGCCGTCGACGCCTCCCACGACTCCCTCTCACACCCCTCGTCGAGACCTCGTCGTCGTTTCCCTCCTCCCCTCGCCGGAACAGCGAACCCGAGCCTTCATCCTTTGCCTACCCCGCTGTTCGCCGGAGAAACGCGCCGGCGACCTCGTCGACGCCACCTCCGACCACCTCCCTTCTCCCTCGACCACCAGAGCCGACCCCCTCTTCTCCAGATCGCCGCGGCACCTTCCCCTGCACACCCGAGGCCCTTCACCCTTGCTGCAGCCGCTGCCGTCGCTTCGCCGGCGATCCAGTGCCATCGAGCCATCGTGTTTGCACCCTGTTTCTTCTCGGTGAGTTTTCCTTGTGCTTCCTCTTGGTACAATCCCTCCGCTGGTCCGTATTTTGGATGCGTAGTTTATGTTTGCTAACTTTGTTGTTTCTGTTTGCTGCCGGATCCGACCGTTGCCGTCTTGGCGAACCCGACGCTACAGCGAAGCCCCCTAGTCCGTGTGATCCCGTTGTTCGCTGTTGAGACCTGATCCGTGGCCCGTGCTAGCTTATCGTGGTTTCGACCGACATCGCATCCGTGTTCCAGTTTACAGACCGTCGAGGCAAGTATCTGAATACTTGCTTGAACATGCTAGTGTGCGAGATCTAGTCTTGCCACGCAATTTATTTCACACTATTTAATCCCGTAACTTAATGATGGTAATGGATATCGTAATATTGCTGTTATCCTCATAATGGAATCGTTACAACCGTTCCCCGTAATTAATTAACCCACATCAATCCATGCTTTAACTAAATAAAACGACTGAATCATATCTGCTTGAACTGTTAAACCATTCTTGAGACAATTATTACATTTAGTATAATTTCATGTAGTTCCTTAATTTATAATTGTGAATATTGCTTTACCTTGTGGCTATTACACCCTAAGATGATTGAACATGTTAATAAGAGAATATAAACCTCACTGTAGTTATATGGAATATTGTGGTTAAATACTGTTCCTGCTGTTATTCATTATTGATTGTATACCTGTTGTGAGCACTTACCCGATTGCACGACATATTGACCTGACCCTGCTACACCTGACATATACATACATACCGACTCATCCTGTTGTACCATGACATTACTTGTCTCACGATTTCATGCCTAATGCCGACAAACCTAACCATTCCTGCTGTCGATCCAGACAGACCTACTTTTACTTGACTTTGTTGGCATTAGTCCTTGACTACTGAATATCTGACCTGACATACATAGTTTGGGGGTATGGGGAAATCAAAGGTGAAACCGACTTGTAACTCAACAGTTCGATACATTGTTCTGATCAGTCTTACGGGCTTGGCCAGTCCGGGAGTGATGATGCTGACATCACTCGTCCATCCTACTACCTTTTACTGCTTAGCGGCACGTCTCGGATTCAGCCCCGAGGATCGTGACCGTGGTCCCGGGCACGCACGGGATACTATTGAGTTACATCGACGATTCATCAATTGGTTTCAAAGACTATAGAGTAGAAAACCTGATAGGACAGTTTAGTCACCACTGCACATTACCCTGTTTATTACTTCTTATTGTTGCTTTATTCATGTTCATGCTTGCATTGTTTATTACCATGTTTATGCTGTATACTTGATATCATGACGCACTGATGTCTGGGTTTTGCATGGCCCAGATTCCGTACCTCTGTCGTCGACCGAGCAGGAGTACTTCAGCCAGCAGGCTGAACTGTGAGTTCCTTAGAGTTTAGTTTATTTATGTCATTTCATTTCCAGATGTGAGCCCGCATTATGGGACATACTGTTTATTCATTGTATTGGATCATTAGCTTCCGCACTTATTGTTTATTGATTCTTGTTATTATGGATTTGGACATGTATTAGATTAGTTTTATCTTGTTCTTGATATCCTTACAACCGTAATGTGACTGTGGATGGATACTTCCTACCCACAGGTAGCATGGTTGGCTATGTCGCGTGCCCAAATCTTGCGTACTCTGGGAAGCGGGGCGTGACAAACACTTGATTCGATGATCCGGCTATATCGAATATTACCGACTAATATATCATGTACCGATTCATCGAATCAACACTTGATCCGATGACCCGGTTCATATCTAAATATCGCGAGAATATAATACGGTATCTCATATCGCATTATTCTCGGTCCTGCACATATCACATGTGTGCCTCTACTCCGTTTCGCCTGAGCCAAGAAACCTCTGTGTAGGACTCTAAAGAATCGTCAATACGCCGGTAGCAGGTGATGATCATATCAAACACCCACAAGCTGCAAGCGGTCAGCTAAACGTAACAGCCACCCAGGTATTGAGCGATCAGAAGATCAACAAGCTAGCCTGTGCGTTCTCCTGTGAATCCAATCAGTAACACTCCCGTACAGTCCGGTCTGTTCGTCTAATATGTCGCATATCAAGTCTAGGGGTGGTATACGTCAGACCCCAGTAACCGATAAGTCGTGTCGATGTGTGGCTCATAACGGGTCGAGAAACTACTAGTAACACTTACCAGTAAATCTCTATATCAGCCCTGGCCAGGGACTTCCAGTTATAGCCAATCGAACACAGCACAACATCAACTCCCTATACCGGGAGAGACGAATCCCCTCCTATCGCTCATTGCCTCCATGTGATTCGGGACTGTACCCAAAAGCCACCGTTTTGCACGCCCTCTTGGACGTGGTAAGGTGGAAATCAAAGCACAGTGGGAATCACACAAGACTCCATGACGATCTCGGGTCTACAGACTACCCTGTACCAGTGTCACCGGAGAACTGCCATCTGACGTGTAGTATATCACCATCTGGGAGTTCTCGGCGAGTCCGTCCAGTGTACCCAGTCTCCACTGAGCACCTGTACACCATCTCTGATGTCAAACACCGATGGATATGGGATCATCCATCGCCCATCATATGGGTCAAGATGCGTATACGCTAGTCTACTCTGGTGTATCGATGCCCTGTCTCGATATACCCTCGACTAGGAACAGTTATAGGATGTACTCATCGACTACCGTGGCCCCACTAGTATGATCTTATCATAGTCTCAGTAGTCGAGTACAGATCCTAAGGGCTTTATCAACATGTGAGAGTAAAACAGTAAACCAATACAAGTCAACATGTTAAGATAAAGTGAAACCAAATAGCATACTATCATGACGAGCAAGAAAGTCATCTCTATATATATCCAAGCATCCATTATAATATACATCATATGTACAACAATGGCCTCTAGGGCATATACATAACTAACAATCTCCCACTTGCACTAAGGCCAGCTGCTGTAGTATCTCATACCCAGCATCCCGAATAATCTCTCAAACTGTATCTGGGGAATAGCCTTCGTGAATGGATCCGCAGTGTTGTCCTTTGTATCTACTCTCCTGACCTCGATCTCCCGGCGATCAACTATCTCCCTGATCAGGTGATACCGCCTCAGAATATGTCTGGACTTTTGATGGGACCTGGGTTCCTTGGCTAACGCCACAGCTCCATTGTTATCGCAATACAGAGGTATTGGATGCTCAATGGATGGAACCACACCAAGTTCACTAATGAACTTCTTGATCCAGACAGCCTCTTTGGCAGCATCGTTGGCAGCGATGTATTCAGCCTCCATCGTCGAGTCTGCAACGGTATCCTGTTTGGAACTCTTCCAACATACCGCCCCTCCATTGAGGGTAAAGACAAAACCCGAATGCGACTTAGAGTCGTCCTTATCACTTTGGAAGCTGGAATCGGTAAAGGACTCCACCTGGAGTTCTTCGTTACCATACACCAAGAACATCTCCTTAGTCCTTCGTAAGTACTTAAGAATGTTCTTCACAGCTGTCCAATGACTCTCTCCAGGATCTGCTTGATACCGACTCACTACACTTAGTGAGTATGCTACATCGGGTCTGGTACATAGCATCGCATACATGATAGAGCCTACTGCCGAAGCATAGGGTATCCCTTGCATACGAGCTCTCTCCAAATCAGTCTTAGGAGACATCTCTTTGGAGAGAGTGAGTCCAGAGATCGTGGGTTGGTTCCCACGCTTGGATTCTTCCATACTAAACCTCTTTAGTATGGTGTCAATGTACCTGGATTGGGACAATCCCTGTATCCGTTTAGATCTATCTCTATAGATCATGATTCCCAATATGCAGGAGGCATCACCTAGATCTTTCATTGAGAATCTCTGTGATAAGAAGAGCTTGACTGATTGCAGCATAGGAATATCATTTCCTATCAAGAGTATGTCATCCACGTATAATACGAGGAAGACAACCTTACCCTCTGCTACCTTCTTATAGATACAAGGTTCATCTATATTTTTGATGAAGTCAAACTCTTTGAATACAACATCAAAACAAATATTCCAACTCCGTGATACTTGCTTCAACCCATAAATGGATTTAAGCAGCTTGCATACCTTTCCGCTGCTCCCACTATCTACGAAGCCCTCTGGCTGAGTCATGTACACGCTCTCTTCTAAATCACCGTTTAGAAAGGCGGTCTTAACATCCATTTGCCAGATTTCGTAGTCATGGTATGCAGCAATGGCAAGTAAGATCCGGATGGACTTAAGCATAGCCACTGGAGAAAAAGTTTCGTCATAATCCACACCTGGTCGTTGACGAAAACCTTTTGCTACAAGTCTAGCTTTGAAAGTCTCAACTTTTCCATCTACACCAAATTTCCTTTTAAAAATCCACTTGCTCCCAATGGGTTTTACCCCTTCAGGAGCATTTTCCAAAATCCATACTTTATTGGTGTACATGGATTCCATCTCAGATCGCATTGCATCCAGCCATTTCACAGAGTCACCACTCGTGATGGCCTGCTCGAAACCAGTCGGTTCATCATCATCCATGATGCAGTCCTCGCTTCCACCATCAATGAGAAAACCGTAGTATCTCTCAGGTGGATGAGAAACCCTGCTAGATCGGCGGAGAGGCTGGGGTTCGTCGGGTACTACTGAATCCTCTGGTTCCATTAAATTATCTGCCGTAGTTTGTGTTGCTGGAACCTCTTCTAGTTTTACCTCATTGCCATCAATTTCTTTCATAAGAAAACCTTTTTCTAAAAAGGTGGCATGTCGAGAAACAAACACTTTTTGTTCCTCGGAGTGGTAGAAGATATACCCTCGCGAATGTTTGGGATATCCAATAAACTTACATAAGACAGATCTTGCCTCGAGCTTGTCCGGATTTTGTCTTTTGACATAGGCTGGACAACCCCATATCTTAATATACATAAGAGATGGTCTCTTCCCTTTCCATATCTCATATGGAGTGGTAGGCACTGATTTGGTAGGAACCATATTCAATAGATGTATGGCTGTCTCAAGCGCATACCCCCAGAAGGAAATAGGTAACTCAGCCTCGCTCATCATAGAGCACACCATATCTAATAGGGTGCGATTCCTCCGCTCAGATACACCGTTGTGCTGTGGTGTATAAGGAGGAGTAAGCTGAGAGAGAATCCCATTCTCTTTTAGATAATCTAAAAATTCACCGCTTAAGTATTCACCTCCTCGATCAGATCGAAGAATCTTAATACTTTTGCCCGTTTGGTTTTCTACTTCGTGCTTATATTCTCTGAATTTCTCAAAAGCTTCAGACTTGTGTTTCATTAGAAACACATGTCCGTATCTAGAGAGATCGTCAGTGAATGTAATGAAGTAGGAAGAACCGTTCCTGGCATGCGTAGACATGGGACCGCATACATCACTATGTATCAGTCCTAAGAGTTCGGTAACTCTTTCTCCGTGTCCACTAAACGGAGCTTTGGTCATTTTTCCTTTGAGACATGAATGGCAAGTATCATAAGATGATAATTTGAACGGATTCAAATAACCATCTTTATGTAACTTAGCCAGTCGTGTCGCATTGATATGACCAAGTCTACAATGCCACAAGTAGGATTCGTTCATATCTGAACTTTTCCTCTTGTGTGTGTTTTGTATATTCAGGACTGTATTCTGATTTAGAATGAATATGCCATTATGTAACGAGCCTGATGCAATCAACTTTTGATCTAGGAATATGTTCATAACATTATCCTGTACTAAAAAATTATATCCTTCTTTACTTAATAAGGAGACTGATATAATGTTGCACATCATGTTCGGTATATAATAACACTCATTTAGAATCAGTGTATTACGACTTGGTAATACAAGGTGATATTCGCCAACTGCTTTGGCTACAATACTTGCACCGTTCCCTACTTGAACGGAATGATCACCTTTTCCTAGTTCTCTACCTTTCCGTAGCCCATGTAACAATTTACATATGCGGGATCCTGATCCGGTATCTAATACCCAGGACGTAGGGTGAACTGAGAAACAGTTCTCAATAACTAACACACCCGAAGAAGATGTATCAACATGCATGTTCTTTTGGGCGGCGAGAGAATTCAGATATTCTCCTGTTTCCTGTTCAGTCTTATAACTCTTATAAGAAAGCACGGGTCCAACATTCCCTAGCTCAGTACAATAATTGGGTTCAGTCAATACATCCATATTATTATCTTGATTATGGCCTGACATGGTCGCTACCTGGAGAGAGAGAGAAGAAAACACTTTAGCGTATGCTCTTACAAGATTAGATTGGTTATTATCTTATCTAATCAGGATGTCTCCCACTGTTTTTATCAAATCTACCTTAAAACCCTAAAAGGTAAGATTAGCCGGGATTAATTACACCCTACAACTTCGTCAATCTTTCAGCCAGATCAGTGTCGGTACTTTGAGGGAGGTTCCCCGTGCTTTCGCACGGACCTAATTAAAGTAAACCTCGTTTTCCCAGAGGCGTAACCCCGTTAACACTTTTCTAGACACCTACTTGAATGACTAATTGCCCTGTGTAAAACTCTCCCAGGAGTAACACTTACTCGCAGTGGGTATCGGGATCCAACTATCTCATAGGAGGTATGCAATCTTATTGCAAATTTCAACACTTGAAATTCCCGATAATATTTTTGCCCCCAGCGTCTCATGACCTTGACGAAGGCCAAACTACCCATAGGGCGCTAGTCAAGTTCAACCCGTTCATTTCTTGATTGAATTAAACCCACCCGTACGACCCTTGACGAAGGCCAAACTACGCCGTACGAATACTCTAATCCAATCGCATCGTATGCTAACAGATAAGTACTAGTTAGCTACCGTACACTACGCCTTGACGAAGGCCAAACTATCGTAGCACGAATACTAAGTAGTATTTATCTGAAATGACGGAGGGCTACGCAGGTTTTCAGAAAAACCCTGAGCGTATTGAACTTGATATCGTCGTAGAATCATGTAGTTTTTGAAAAGGAGTATTTTTGAGGCTTTTCTTAGTTTCGCTAAAGGGGTCACTCCCGGTGAAGGGATCGTTGGCCCTTTCCTCATCGAATAAGGTGCAGGATATATCATATATACCGTTGTGCAAAGCAAAACACTAAAAGCATTCAAAAGACACACCGCGTTTTGTAGCATCTGCCAGTTTCGCTAAAGAGGTCACTCCCGGTGAAGGGATCGTCGGCTCTTTCCCCATCGAATAAGGTGCAGGATATATCATATATATCACTGTGCAAAGCAAAACTGTAGCTACCCTTTTTATAAAGTTTTGATTCTACAACATCTTTAGGTTTCTTTTCTTTTTATTAATCTCATTAATAAATATCCCATCAGCTTATGCTTCCTAAGTATCACAGAAGAAACGAAAGCAGTAATATTTATATATCAGCATATATATATAGTATAAGCATTCGTCTCAGGAAGTAATATGATCTCATCACAGAACATTGCAGCAGAAGAACATATATGAAATATTGGATATACTAGGACGTCCGTGTTTTTAATACGAGCCTGTATAAAACACGGATTCCACGGTCGCGACGAATAGCCAAACCCACATCCCAAGACCCCTACGAGAGCGGCAAGTAACACTGCCAATTCTAGGGTTAGGAGACCCGGTCTCGACTCCTCGAGATGGCCTCCCACTGGACCCTAGAACCCGGTTACTTGTGCTCCCCACCTTGGGTCTACCTAATGCGGAAAAGTAAATAATATACAACGGTGACATCATCCGCAACCTGGAAGTGCCCCAAATAAAAGAATATTACATTACAAATGAATTTTACATGAATGAAAATAAAAACCCTCATCTCACATAAAACCCCCGGCTATTCAGAACGCGACGATCCAATATAATATATCACAGCAACACATAATATCACATATCATCAACGTAAGTAAATATGCGCATCCCAATTGTCGTTGACATATAGCAACGAAACTGGCGATATCACATATTACACTTACGGTCACAGAAAGAAAGTGTAAAACTACAATATTTGGAATCCACAATCACTTTAGACATCGTAAATCCAAAATATCACATACTTCGCATTTCATGCCTAACTCTATGAATTCCACATATTGTATCACATTCTAGATAAATAGACAGTATTAAACTTTCCGAACAGATAATCAAATACCCAAAATTTCCCAAAGTGCTCAACTCTTGAGCGGAGTTCAAATAATCCCAGAATATGTCAAAGTACCAGTGATCCAGGCGTAGAAGCGTCAAGCCAACGCCTCACATGTGGCACGCCGTACTGCCCCAAACCCGAACGTTCAAAAGGCAGTTCAAGACGGTCACATAATCGAGTTAAGGTTTGTTGTATTCTAGAGGGTCCACCGCTTAACTTGTACAATTTTTCCGAAAGATTTATACCCAATAAAAATTCAACACTTGAAAGTTTGCCGTACCGGAAAACAGTGAGTTAATGATATCCGTTCAAATAGTTTAACCGTTTCTAAATATCCGGAAAGAAATACGAATTTAAATTTTCCGATCGAGTCTACTATTACAAAACAAACCCCAGATTACTCAACTTTTGAGTCAATATAAAAATACCAGAAACTATAAAAGCACAAATAATGAATTACTGTAAAACAAAAAATGTCAAATCGAACAGTACGGCCGCGGAAACGCGGCAGAAGAAGGTAATTGCCGCGCTTCCGCAGTCGTTTGTACGGATCAGCAGCTCGAAATTCACAGTAATTCTTATTTTTATCTGCTGTATTTTTCAGGTATTTTTAATTCAGAAAAACACCAGATTTTAAAAAATTTCCAGAGAGGGGGTATATTTTGTCGGTTCGGGTTCGATCGGAGTTTTAATTTCGTAAACACATCGTCTAATGCTCTAGCTAGGCTCTGATACCACTGAAAGGTTCCTAGGCACTCTTGTGAAGGTTCATAAGGCATCAAACATGCCCGGATAAAAATTTAGACGTGCCGAACAACCCAAAGCCGGAATCTTTGCTAGATTATTAGGGTTAAACATACAAGATGATAACTTTTATCTAAGTGTAAGGGATTACAACCTTTGTAGTCCGCTCCTTCGCTTCACAAGCTCCGAGTAGAAGTCCCTTTGCTGCGATCCATGATCTCCCGGACTCATGAGAGGCTCCACGACTCGAACGATTCATGCTAGCTTGAAGTGTTCCAAATCTCCGATGATCTACGTCGAAGTTGCAAAGACTCAAGCTATCTCACTCTAAAGAGATGAACACACTAATCTCATGGGCTAGATGAGATGAGAATGAGAGAGTAGTATTTTTGCTTTCTTTTTAAATCATTTTCTCATATTTATTCATCACATAAAGAATTTCAAGTAAGCTTTTTCAAGTGAGAAGAAGATGATAATGGAAAAGATAATGATTATTATTCTTTTGTGATTAATAGAAAGAAATGTATATGATTGATATATAAACCATGGTCAAGGATGAGTGGCTAAGATTGTGTAGAGAATAAACTAGAGTTAGGGTTTGGTTGGATTAAAAATGTGTCATCCAAAAATATCTTAACAATGACAAAAGAAAATGCTTCTAGAAGGTGCATGAAGCATCTAACCCTAATCAAACCCTAACCTCAATTAATCATCCTTAAACATGTTTAACAATTAATTATATCATGTCACAATAATATATATCACATATATATTATATATTTGCAACAAAAGAAAATAATACAATTAACATATATCGCATATATATCTATGTATCATCCAGTGAGAAAATAAAATAATAAAGCAAGACAATATTAGATAATGTAATACAATATATCATATATATTATTATACATTAAATCATCGAATCAACACTTGATTCGATGATCCGGCTATATCGAATATTACCGACTAATATATCATGTACCGATTCATCGAATCAACACTTGATCCGATGACCCGGTTCATATCTAAATATCGCGAGAATATAATACGGTATCTCATATCGCATTATTCTCGGTCCTGCACATATCACATATGTGCCTCTACTCCGTTTCGCCTGAGCCAAGAAACCTCTGTGTAGGACTCTAAAGAATCGTCAATACGCCGGTAGCAGGTGATGATCATATCAAACACCCACAAGCTGCAAGCGGTCAGCTAAACGTAACAGCCACCCAGGTATTGAGCGATCAGAAGATCAACAAGCTAGCCTGTGCGTTCTCCTGTGAATCCAATCAGTAACACTCCCGTACAGTCCGGTCTGTTCGTCTGATATGTCGCATATCAAGTCTAGGGGTGGTATACGTCAGACCCCAGTAACCGATAAGTCGTGTCGATGTGTGGCTCATAACGGGTCGAGAAACTACTAGTAACACTTACCAGTAAATCTCTATATCAGCCCTGGCCAGGGACTTCCAGTTATAGCCAATCGAACACAGCACAACATCAACTCCCTATACCGGGAGAGACGAATCCCCTCCTATCGCTCATTGCCTCCATGTGATTCGGGACTGTACCCAAAAGCCACCGTTTTGCACGCCCTCTTGGACGTGGTAAGGTGGAAATCAAAGCACAGTGGGAATCACACAAGACTCCATGACGATCTCGGGTCTACAGACTACCCTGTACCAGTGTCACCGGAGAACTGCCATCTGACGTGTGGTATATCACCATCTGGGAGTTCTCGGCGAGTCCGTCCAGTGTACCCAGTCTCCACTGAGCACCCATACACCATCTCTGATGTCAAACACCGATGGATATGGGATCATCCATCGCCCATCATATGGGTCAAGATGCGTATACGCTAGTCTACTCTGGTGTATCGATGCCCTGTCTCGATATACCCTCGACTAGGAACAGTTATAGGATGTACTCATCGACTACCGTGGCCCCACTAGTATGATCTCATCATAGTCCCAGTAGTCGAGTACAGATCCTAAGGGCTTTATCAACATGTGAGAGTAAAACAGTAAACCAATACAAGTCAACATGTTAAGATAAAGTGAAACCAAATAGCATACTATCATGACGAGCAAGAAAGTCATCTCTATATATATCCAAGCATCCATTATAATATACATCATATGTACAACAATGGCCTCTAGGGCATATACATAACTAACATACCCAACCCCAAGATCCGGTATGCAAAACTCTCTGATGAAGATACCTGACTATACAGCGATTGTCACTAATAGGCTCTGTTGGGTAAGAATGAATTTTCTTGTTGACCTTTCTTTTGACATATATCTGGTTAGCCGTTACGTACAGCTAGTGCCGTTGACGTGCTTGTGAGTTATGGATACGATCTAGTAACTCACTGTCATCGTATTGTTGAGTCTTTAGAGTCCCACACAGAGGGTTTCCCCGCTCAGGGGAAACGATATAGTGTGCGTATGTTGATACCTGCAGGAGTTTGATTAAACACGAGTATATGATACACCTATATTAATCGGACGTTTCAAAATACTAGCCGGTTTATTATAAAACTTGATTATTAAATCAAATGTTGATTTAATAATAAAATATGTATATATATTGTTCATCGCGAAAAACTGCATTTCAATACCGCTCATTCGATATCATTTTTGTGAATAATCGGTGCTATTTACCCGTGTCTGCTCAATAAATACAGGATAAGGGTATTTGTGATAAAACAATGGAAACACACTCAATATGCATGAATACAACACATGTTAGCTGATACTGCAACCGAAACGGAGAACCAATCATTTTTCAAGAAGTTTTGCAACAAAACATGTGTGTGCAACAAAATAAATAAAGTGGTCCAACATAACACAATTTTTTTACAAAGTGTGAACACACATTTTAGGTGCATGAACCATCTTGGGACAACTTGATGTAAGTGGGTAAGTGGGTTTAGATGCAAGTGGGCATGTGATGAGTGCTAGATAAAGTAGTGATGTGATATTTAAAAGCTTGCATTTTCCCTCCAAATCTCCAGATTAAAACCAATGAAGCTACAAAAGAAAAAAACAATACCAGAGAGATGGTGGATTTGATTTGAGATCACACAACCAAAACGGGACCGACCAACTGTTAATCGACCACCGGTTTATTCAAAATAGCCGCTTTCGGCAGCTTACTTGTCCCAATTGGCTCCAATTTTCTTCTGGTCATTCCTCCTTGTCATATCACTTCATTTTTATAGTTTTTTTGTTGATGAAGTACCTATAAATACCAGATCATAGAGCAAGCAAGGAGACTACTTTTGTACCAAGTTAATCTTACATTTTGTAACTTTAGTTCAAGCTTTGTACATAGTAGATAGGTTTATCTTGAGTTTTTTGTTTTTATCTGATATTGCAACCTCTTAACTGAGCTTGCAAGTTTAGATTTTAGTATTTTGAATTCATTATCTTATACTTGTATTGAATTTCAATGAAGTTTTCATTCCTTACACTTTGGTTCCTAGTATCTTCTTATTTTTACTTTCATGTTTCTTATGATGTTCTTTACTTTTGTTGCAATATTTCTTATGAATTCTTCTCTCTTGTATTTCATTTTCATGTTTTGTGAGTAGTTTTCCTACTTATTAGGGAAAGAGAAGGGTGTGTTTGAGTTAGGATGTTTCTTTATGTTTTCCTTTGCCCGACACCTTACGAATTGAACTCCGATCAAAACTCATGCAATCTGCTCCGTTAGGCACTTTATCCTACCATGATAAAGGTGATTTCTAATTATGACCGATTGCATTTGGTTTGACCGGAGATGAGAGTTAAGAGACAAGAACGGAAGGACAAGGGTCGATATGTATGAATTTCGCGTACAATCGCAAATACCGTACTTAAACACTCTAATCTACATTGTTGCAGATTACCCTAGCATCAATAATCAAGTGAGGCACAAAAGAAAGTATACGAATTTTCCTAAGTTGAACTAACCTAACTCTATCCCTAACAAGTTTTCTTTTGCATATACAAAACACTTTGGTTAGAAACGAACTTTCTGACTTTTGACTTGACTCGTGAGAACAAGAATCGAAAAACGTACTTTCTCCGTGCGGATGACCCGTACTCATCTCGGCTAGCTACATGCGACACCGTCTTGATTGTGGTATCTTAAAATTTAGTACGACATGATAAATCTCTACTAATCAAATGGCGTTGTTGCCGGGAAGACGGTAATGCTTTTCTTCTTGTGATCTCGGGTTAAATTCTGTATATTCTGTGCATACAACTAAGTACTTTTAGAAAACAAAACAAAAATTCAAAAAAATCAAATACCGAAACAAAAATCTAACACATTCTAACTTTTGTTCTCTGTTATTTTGATATGCTATCACTCTGAGATTTATTAGAAAATTTGAAGTATAAAATTGGGACTCTAGAAGAATAAGGACAACACAGTGGAAGCTTGGAGCTAAAATTTTTAAGTCTGGCCGCCAATTTAATCACTTTAGCCGCAACCGGCGGCCAGTTTGTATCTGTTTGCCCCAATTTTTTCCCTGTGCTCTATTGTTATGCTATCCCATTTTTATACTTTGAATTTTATAATTGTGTGTGTGCAGAAGATTGGCCATATATATCGCTTTTTCTCCAATAATATTCATTTTTCCGATATTTGCAGATTTTTCGGAATTGCGAATAGCGATCATGCAGAGCAAAGTGCATTTTCAATACCAACGCGATAGTGAAGTACAATGCCAAAAATCCGGCTAGTTTGACCCGCGCAAGCGAACATTCAAGCATTCGAGGATCACTTCAACGGGGTTTTTTTAACCCAAAATATATCGGTACGTATTTTCTAACACTTCCTTTCTCAAATTCGACGTGTCCAATATTCTATTTTTGCAGGATTCTTTGCAAGTTCGTGCCAAAAGCCAAAAATAACTAACCTGTATTTGTTGCAGCGCCGCTCTTTAACTTAAAAAATGATTGTTTGATATTTTGAACAACTTTTTCATTGATTGTGCATTGCATCCATTAATACAGACTTAAGGGCAAGCAAACCCCATAAGATACGGTAAAAGATTTCATCACATTTTCCATTGCCCACAAATCATGAAATTTTATCTGCACAAATTTTAAAGAAATTAGACTTTAAGCCTTCAAGGACTTCGCACTCATCAAGAAAAGTTAACCGTGTTTAGAACACCGCTTAATGTTATATCGTTTACGGGGTGTCTAAGAAAGTATTCACGGTGCAACCGCCAAATGAGAAAGGGTTATTCTAATTAAGAAATTTCGCGAAAGCGTTGGAAAATCTCACCTTATCTTCGCACTTACCCGGCCTTGTGATAAGTATATCTTGAGCCCGTTTCTCGACACAGTTTTTATTTCGACAATCAAGTTCTTGAGCAAGTCTAGTTGACTTAGGTGAACCCTACACTGATTAGGTGTGTGGTTATCGAGCCATGATTGATTTTTGTCTTACATTTTTGTGTATAATTTCAATTCATTCTCTTATTAATAACTAACACAAAAAAACCGTTCACCTCTTTTTTCATCACCTCTTCTTTTCACTCTTCTATCATGGGTACCCCAAAACGACCAACTTTTGGCGAACTTTGGTACCCTCAACCAAATATTTCATCATACGGTTCTTGCTTTGGTAAAACTTCCAACGATGCATCCATGCCCAAAATTTCTTAGAAAGATCAGATAGACACTTCTCGAAAAACCAATCGGACACCGCAATCCACTTCGTATCAACTGTTTCAAACTTTCACACTTTCTTACGCTGATACCCCTTCCGAGGGCAGTGCGGCGACTCTTAAACCCATGTCCATTGTTAGGCACATTGAACAATTTCGTAGTCGATCTTTCACGTCTTTTACCATTTCGAATTCTTTAGGTCAACAATTCCAATCATCTTCCTATTAATATGTTGATCCTAATCCGACCCATTTTACACAACCGTTCAATTCCTATCAATCGTACCCGACTTTCACACCTTCACTAGATATTGCTTCTGAACATCAATTTAGGAGTTTCACGTATCCAAATGAATTCGAATCTTTTACTGAAACCCCTTCACAACCTATGTCTAGTCTTGAAAGATCATTGGAAGAATTTCGGGTAATTTCGTGCCGACAGATAGAGGAATTAAATGTATCTATGGCCACACTCATACAATCCCATGAACCATCAGCTAGTTCCTAACTAGGTCAAGATTTTACTATGTATGATGTGGCGATAAGACAATTAGATGATTTGACTAGTGAAAGTGAGCCGTACAGCCTTCAAAATCAAACCTACCTGTTTCCGTTTGAACTCCACATCTCCAATTCTGAAAGTCTATCGATTAAACCAAATGATTCACCAATTGAGGATATCATGTTTAATAAGTTGCGCGACTATAATATTTCCCGATTGTGAAGGGATCCTTTCAAGTGAAACCACCATCACTCCTTTTGATTTCTACATCTCCAATCTAGAAAAATAGCCGATTGAAAACCATACTTTTGATGAGGTGTCTAAGAAATTTAAGTTTGACTTGATTGAGAATATCGATATTGGGGATAAGTTTGATGATGAACTCACAGTCTTGGATAAGTCTTTCTTACCAATTCAACACTTTCCTTCAGATCCTTGTGAACATCATCCCGAACCAATAACTGTTTCTCTCGAAACCCATTTGCATCTCGATATTAATAATGATGATTTGAATGAATGCATAGATGAGCTTAACTGTAAGGAGAATTGTGAGGATACCTTTGAGGATGAACTCGTTTCATTAGATGAGTCGGATTTTCCTATTCATCATATCCCTTCCATTGACTATGAACATTCTCCTGAACGTTTAACCGATACCAATCCTCAATTACTCGCCTCCATCTTTTCCATCGTTCCAAACTGTAAGATGACTTGATACCTTCATTTCCTACATCTGATTCACCAAATTCGGTTGCCCATATTTTCTTACGAATCTTGAGATGTTTGACCCCATTTCTCAAAGTATTGATAAATTATTACAATCCAGTTTTACACTTCGATCATTATAAACTGTACTAATTTATTCAATAAATTTACAATCTCAAGTCTGTGTTCTATTTCTTTCTCCCTTTCGTTTATCTTCGCATCACTATCTACCAAGACTTTATCATATTTCCGTCCACACAGTCTTGCGTATTCTTCATGTCCTTTCTTTATGCATTCTTCCACCAACCCTGGGCCAATCATGATAAAATATTTGATTGGTCGGTGTTAACTTTTGGTCTGTGTAAGGCCATGTATAGATTGATGATGTTTCCTCCCCCCTAACTTTGAACTTCAATGCTTAACAGTGGAAACATTGTTTCACTTAAGTTTTTTTTTTGGGGAGGGGGGGGGGGCTTTTTGTAAATATATTTTGTTTGCTTTTTTTGTATTAAAAAAAGGGGTACCGGTATATTTTGACCCCTAAACAATTTTGACCCTCATTGTGTGGCATGATAGTGAGGGCACTGTCAAGTTTAAGTTTGGGGGTGTACTCGGTAAGCTCTCTATATTTGGTTTTTGCATTCACGTATAAATTCTGCATTTACATATATATTTGAAAAACCTATAAAAATTGAAAATAATTCCAAAACATAAAAACTTTGTCATCAAGTTGGCTAGTGGGAGAGTTTAGATTCGAAATATCAATGGTTTATCTTGATAAGATAGAAACAACTAAATCCTATTTATAGATATTGGAAATCTGAAAGATGTAGGGTTCCTAGGCACACTAAGGAAGTTCCACAAAGCATCAACCATGCCAAATTCAAAAATTTCCGGTGCCGAGAAACCCTAATGCGATCGTTGACTAGAGTTTAAGGCGAAAACGATAACTAGTTAACAACTTAACTAAGAGTAAACGGAAAATACAACCTTTGTAGATCCGGTCCTTCACCTCTCTAGCTCCGTGATGACGTCCCTCCGCTGTACCTATCGGAATCCGGACTCAGGCGATGGTTTCGTTGGAGAAATGATCGGGCTAGGTCGTCGACTTCGATGTCGAAGATGATCTACGTCGAGGCAACTCAAGATCAAGCTCTAACTTCACTGACTTGTGAAGAAAACACCCCATACTATTTGGCAAGTGGTAGAGGATGAAGAAATAGGAAGTGGATTCACTTTAGAATTGGATTTCTCACTCCTTTTCTCATGTTGCCATTGAAGCTAGCAAGCTTTCATAAAGCTTGATGAAGATGAAGATGATGATAGAATAAAAAGGATTAAGTTAAAAAGAAAATCCCATTCATTCTTATCATAATGCAACCTTGGTTAAGTGTAGAGAATGAACTAGGGTTAGTTGAATGGTTAGGTTTAGGAGATGAAGACAAAATGGTCACTTAGTCAAAGATGCATGAAGCATCAAGAAAGTTCTAGTATAAAAGCAACCATTTTGTTTTTCCTTTTTCTTTTAACTAAAATAAATAGATAAATAAATAAAGCAATGGAAACCCTAACCATTAACTAAACATAGTGTATAGCATACACATACCCAAGGTTGCATGTATCATCAAACATGATACAAACTAGTGTACAAAAATATATCACATATACAATGTGCACTTCAAGTGAGAAAATTCATTTAAAGTGAACAATATTAGTCAATGTAAAGTAATATATCTAATATATAATTATACATTAAATCATTAAATCAATACTTGATTTAACGATCCGGTCATATCGCATATAACCGACTAATATCAATAGTAACAACTTATCGAATCAACACTTGATCCGATAACCCGGCTATAACGCATATAACCGATCAATGTCATAAATCGCGAGAATCGAATACAGTATCACATACTGGTATTATTCTCGGTCCCGCACATATCTCATATGCGCTCCTATTTCATTTCGCTTGAGCCAGGAAACCTCTGTGTAGGACTCTAAAGACTCGTCAATACGCCGGCAGAAGGTGATGATCATATCAAACACCCACAAGCCGCAAGCGGTCTGCTAAACGTAACGGCCACCCGGGTATTGAGCGATCAGAAGATCGACGAGCAAGCCCGCTCACACTCCTGTGAATCCAACCAGTAACACTTACCGTACAGTCCGGTCTCGTCGTCTGATATGTCGCATATCTCGCCTAGGGGTGGTAAACGTCAGACCCCAATAGCTCGATAAGTCGTGTCGATATGAGGTCTATAACAGTTCGAGAAACTACTGGTAACACTTACCAGTAAATCTCAGCAACCCTGGCCAGGGATTTCCGGTTATAGCCAATCGAACACAGCGCAACATCAACTCCCTATACCGGGAGAGACGAATCCCCTCCTATCGCTCATTGCCTCCATGTGATTCGGGACTGTACCTAAAAACCACCATTTTGCACGCCCTCTTGGACGTGGTAAGGTGGAAATCAAAGCACAGTGGGAATCACATAAGACTCTATGATGATCTCGGGTCAACAGACTACTCTGTACCAGTGTCACCAGAGAACTGCCATCTGACGTAAGGTATAATACAATCTGGGAGTTCTCGGCGAGTCCGTCCAGTGTACCCAGTCTCCACTGAGCATCCGTATATCATCTCTGATGTCAAACACCAATGAATATGGGATCATCCATCGCCCATTTGTATGGGTCGAGAAGGTATACGCTAGTCTACACTGGTATATCGATGCCCCGTCTCGATACACCCACGACTAGGGACCTTGAAGGATGTACTTATGGACTACCATGTCCCTACCAGTATGATCCGCATCATAGTCCAGGTAGTCAAGTACACATCCTAAGGGCTTTACCAACATGTAACAGAGAGACAATCATTGTATACGTTAAGGTAAAGATAACCAGATAGCATACTATCATGTCGAGCAAGAAAGTCCTCCCTATATATGTCCAAGCATCCACTACAATATACATCCTATGTATAGCAATGGCCTCTAGGGCATACATATAACTAACAATCTCCCACTTGCACTAGGGCCATCTGATAGCAGTGGGTGTAGTATCTCATACTCAACCATCCCAGAAAAGTCTCTCTCTGGGAAAAGGCCTTTGTGAGTGGATCCGCTGTGTTGTCCTCTGAGTCTACTCTCCTGACCTCGATCCTTTGGAGATCAACCATCTCCATGATCAGGTGATACTGCCTTAGAATATGTCTGGATCACTGATAGGACAGGCGTTCCTAGGCATAAGCCACAACTCCATTGTCACACAATGGGAGGAACGAAGTTCATCTCATGAACTAATATACACCCAAACAGCCTCTTTGGTAGCATCTTAAGTAGCGATGTATCCTGCCTTTATCGTCTAGTAAGCCACGGTATTTAGCTTGGAACTCTTCCAACATACCGTCCCTCCACTGAGGGTAAAGACAATGCCTGTGACTGACATTCAGTCGTCCTTATCACCCTGGAACACTTCCAGTGATTCTCCCCAGGATCAATTGATACCATCTCACTTCAACTAGTGAGAATCCTAACATCCATTTAGATCTATCTCATAGATCCAAAACCCAGGATTTAGTAGGTATCACTTTGATCCTATGTGGAGAATCATTGTGATAAGCGGAGATTGATCGAGCGTAGTATAGGAAACTCCTTCCCTATCAAGAGTATGTCATCCACGTACTCTACGAGGATCGTCACCATACTCCCTACTACCTTTTTGTTTATACAAGGTTCATCTACCATTTTGATGATGTTAAACTCTTTGACTACTACATCAAAACAGACGTTCCAACTCCGCGATGCCTGCTTTATCCTATAAAGCATCTTGTACACGTTTCCGCTGCTCCCACTGTCTACGAAGCCCTCTGGCTGTGTACTTACAGACTCTCTCTTCTAAAACATCATTTTAGAAAAGCAGTCATGACACCCAACCGCCAGATATCATAGTCATGGTATGTAGCCGTGGCAAGTAGGATCTGGATGGACTTAAGCATAGATCCTTAGAAAAGGTTTCAACATAATCTATACCTGGTCAATGATGCAAACCTTTAACAAGTCTAACTTTGAAAGTCTCAACTTTTCCATATACACCAAGTAATCTTCTCAAGATATACTTGCTCCTGATGGGGATTTAACCCTTCAGATATAGCAACCAAAGTCCATACTTTGTTGGTGTATATGGATTCCATCTCAGATCGCTAAGCATCCAGCCATTCTTACAGAGTCCCTACTCTTGATGGCCTGCTCGAAACTAGTTGGGTCATCATCTCATGATGCAATCCTCGCTCCCACTGTCATAGAGAAACCGAAGTATCTCTCAGGTGGGTGAGGAACCCCACTAGATCGGCGGAGAGGCTGATGTTCGTTGGTAACTATTGAATTCTTTGGTTCTATCAAATCATCTGCTGTAGTTTGTATAGCTGGGACTTTTCCGGTTCTACATTACAGACCTTACCTTGAGCTTGTCCGGATTATGCTTTTAGACATAGCCCGGACAACCCCAAATATTAACTGACTTAAGAGATGGGCTCTTCCCCTATCATATCAAATATGAAGTGGTAGGCAACTGATTTGATTTGAACCCTATTCAATAGGTATGCAGCTTCTCAAGTGCATAACTCCCAAAAGGAAATAGGTAACTCAGTAATACTCATCATAGAGCACACCTTATTATATAGGGTGTGATTGCTCCACCCCCGATATACCATCGTGCTATGGTGTATACGGAGGAGTAAAGCTGAGAGAGAATCTCATTCTCCTTTTGAATAGTCCAGGATTTCCGTGCTTAAGTATTCTCTTCCCTGATCACATCAAAGGACATAATACTTATACCCGTATTTTGGTTCTCTACTTCTAACTTATATTCTGTGAATATCTCAAAAGGTTCGGACTTGTGTTTCAACAGGAACATAGGTCTGAATCTCGAAAGATCATCAGAGAATTTAATGAAGTACAAAGAACCGGTCTTGGCATGTGTAGACAGGGGACCTACATACATCAACATGTATCATCCCAAGAGTTCACTAACTCTTTCTCTGCTTCAAATAAATAGAGCTGTGTTCATCATATCTTTGTGACATGACCGACAAGTTTTCACAAGATGTAAATTCAAACAGATTTAAATATGCATCTTTGTGCAACTTAGCTAGTCGGGTCGCATTGATATGACCTAGTCTACAATACCTCAAGAAGGATCCATTCATTTCTGAACTCTTCCTCTTGTGTGTGTTCTATATACTATAGAACTGTAGTTTGATTTAGAACATCAATGCTTTTAGATAACGTGCCTGAACCGATCAACTTTTGATATAGGAAATGTTCAAAATATTATCGAACAATACAAAATTTTATCGTTTCTTTACTAATAAAGAGAGTGATATGATTTTGTATATCAGGTTCGGTATCTAATAACATTCGTTCAGAATCAATGTATTGGTAATACAGGGTGACAGTGACCAACTGGCTGCAACACTTGCCCCGTTTTCTGTCTCATGAAACTTATCACCCGTTCTCAGTTCTTTACCTATCTGTAGCCCATGTAACAAATTACATATGCGGGATCCTGATCCGGTATCTCATATCCAGGACGTAAAGAATACTGAGAAACAGTTCTGTATAATGAACACACCCGAAGATGATGCATCAGTATGCACTTTCTTCGTTTGGGCGGCACGGGAATTCTGGTAATCCCCAATTTCCTGCTCTGTCTTATAACAATTATAAGTTGGAGCGGGACCAACGTTCCCCAGCTCAGTATAACAAGCGGGTTCGGTCAATACATCCATATTATTATCTTGATTAAGGCGTGATATGGTTGCTACCTGGAGAGAGAGAGAAGAAAACACTCTGCGTGCGCTCTTGCAAGATTAGATTGGTTATTTATTTTATCTAATCAGGATGGCTCCCACTGTTTTAATCAAATCTTCCTTCAAACCCTAAAAGGAAAGACTAGCCGGGATTAATTACACGCTACAAGTTCGCCAATCTTTCAGCCAGGCCAATGTCGGTACTTTGAGGGAGGTCCCCCGTGCTTTCGCACGAACCTAATTACAGTAAACCTCATTTTCCCAGAGGCGTAACCCCGTTGACATCTTTCTAGACACCTACTTGATCGGCTAATTGTAATGTGTAAAACTCTCCCAGGAGTAACAATTACTCGTAGTGGGTATCGGGATCCAACTATCTCATAGAAGGTATGCAATCTCATTGCAAATTTCAACACTTGAAATTCCCGATAATATTTTGCCACTAGTGTCCTATGACCTTGACGCAGGCCAACAAACCATAGTCCGCTAGTCAAGTTCAACCCGTCATTTCCTGATTGAATTAAACCCACCCGCACGACCCTTGACGCAGGCCAACAAAGTCGCACGACTACCCTAATCCAATCTGCATCATATGCATAAGCAGATAAATACTAGTTAGCTACCGCACACTACGCCTTGACGCAGGCCAACAAACATAGCACGAATACTAACTACTACTTATCTGAAATGACGGAGGGCTACGACAGGTTTTTCTGAAAACCTATTGCGTAATGAACTTGATATCGTTGTAGAATGAAATGATTTTAAAATGGAGTGCTTTTGAGGCTTTTCTAGTTTTGCTAAAGGGGTCACTCCCGGTGAAGGAATCGTCGACCCTTTCCTCGTCGAATGAGGTGCGGGATATATCATATATATCACTGTGCAAAGCAAGAACTGTAGCTACCTGTTTTATTTTTGAAATTCGATTCCACAACATCTTAGGTTTCTTTTATTTCATTAATCTCATTAATGAAGTCCCATCATTTAAGTACCTAAACATCACAGATAAATACGACGTACACTTATGCCATCCACATTCGCCTCGATGTCCCCTCGTGCACCGTTAGGTTAGGTAACTAACGGCAGAGCGGGGCAGGGCTAGCGCGGGTGTAAAACATAAGTAACGTCTATATAGTATATCATATATACTATATACAGTATTTATCACAGAACATCACATGATCACATCACAGATATCGCGGCAGAAGAATCATATGAAACATTGGATATACTAGGACGTCCGTGTTTTCAATATGAGCCAGTATAAAACACGGATTCCACGATCGCGATGAATAGCCAAACCCACACCCCTAGACCCCTACGAGAGCGGCAAGCAACCCTACCAATTCTAGAGTTAGGAGACCCGGACTCGACTCCTCGAGTTGGTCTCCCACTGGACTCCAGAACCCGGTTACTTGTGCCCTCCTCCTTGGGTCTATCCTAGTGCGGAAAAGTAAATAATATACAAAGGGTGACATCTTCCGCAACCTGGAAGTGCCCCAATAAAAGAATATTACATACAAGTTTTTACATGAATGAAAACGAAAAACACTCATCTCACATAAAAAAACCCCGGCTATTCAAACACGACGATCCAATATAACATATCCAGCAACACATAACATCACATATCATCAACGTAAGTAAATATGCCTATCCCAATTGTCGTTGACATATAGCAACGAAACCGGCGATATCACATATTACACTTACGGTCACAGAAAAGAAAGCGTAAAACTACAACAGTTGGAATCCGCAAGCTCTTTAGACATCGCATGCCTAACCATCTGAATTCCTTAGACATCACATGCCTAACGATTATAAACCCCGCATTTTAGTCTCTTTATCGAAAACTCTTTTCAATATCAAGTCGGGCAATTCAACAAGATTCCCGACATCCTGATCGAATACTCGTCGCAAACTTTAGTAGGCGGCCGCACCCCCGACGTCGTCGACGAAGTGCACCAAGGCGGAACACCGCTGCCGCGAGCACCCGAACGGATGTTTTTGGCGACGGAGTTCTCCTACAGTCACTTGGTCGGGGCTATGGGGTGTGGCTGTCTATTAAGTTTACCCGGCGAATATCCGCGTACGCTACGTGATTGCGACGGACTTTTGATCACATCAAAATTCCGTGGCAACCGATCAAGTGAGACTAAAGTGCTAGATTTATAACATTCATTCAGTTATCTCATATCTACTTGTGAATTCCAATTATTGTATCAAATTCCAGATAATTAGAAAATGTTAAAATTTCCGATCGAACAATCAAACACCCAAGTTTTCCCAAAACAGCTCAACACATGAAATAAGTTCAAAAATATTCACTTCATGCCTCAGTACCAACGGTCCAGCCGTAGAAGGGTCAAGCCAACGCCTCACATGTGGCACGCCGTACTGCCCCAAACCCTAAGGTTCAAAGGGCAGTTCAATAAAACGGAAACCTCCCGACGGCCCAATCTTTTGCGGTCACATAATCGAGTTAAGGTTTGTTGTCTTCTAGAGGGACTATCGCTTTACTTGCACTACTTAGAACGTCATTAAACTACGGAAAATTCCAACAATTGAAAATTTCCCGGCAGGGGAAAAAGTGGGTATTTACATCTGGTCGAACTTTTTAACATATTCTAAAATTATCCGGAAAAACACATAGACAAAATTAGACAATCCGATCGAACCTATGAACTCCCAATACAACCCAGAAAACTCAACTCTTGAGTAAAATTTAAAAATACCCAGAAAATACAACATTAAAATATAGGAATTACTGTGCAAAGAAAATTACAAGATGCCCCATTATAGCCGCGGAACCGCCGCACATGCTATGCTCGTGCCGCGGTTCCGCGGCCATTTGGTCGATTCATGCTCACGTGCTTCACGGTAATTCTTAAAATGCTTTCTTATTTTTCTGCATATTTTTAATTCATAAAAATCCTCGATTTCAAAAAATGTACAGAGAGTGGATTTTGCATTAGGGTTTCGGTTCGATCGGACTTCTAACCCCGTCTACTCATCGCCTATGGCTCTAGCTAGGCTCTGATACTACTGTAGGGTTCCTAGGCACACTAAGGAGGTTCCACAAGGTATCAACCATGCCAAATTCAAAAATTTCCGGTGCCGAGAAAGCCTAATGCGATCGTTGACTAGAGTTTAAGGCGAAAACGATAACTAGTTAACAACTTAACTAAGAGTAAACGGAAAATACAACCTTTGTAGATCCGGTCCTCCACCTCTCTAGCTCCGTGATGACGTCCTTCCGCTGTACCTATCGGAATCCGGACTCTGGCGATGGTTTCGTCGGAGAAATGATCGGGCTAGGTCGTCGACTTCGATGTCGAAGATGATCTACGTCGAGGCAACTCAAGATCAAGCTCCAACTTCACCAAGTCATGAAACTTGTGAAGAAAACACCCCATACTACTTGGCAAGTGGTAGAGGATGAAGAAATAGGAAGTGGGTTCACTTTAGAATTGGATTTCTCACACTTTTTCTCATGTTGCCAATGAAGCTAGCAAGCTTTCATAAAGCTTGATAAAGATGAAGATGATGATAGAATAAAAAGGATTAAGTTAAAATGAAAATCCCATTCATTCTTATCATAATGCAACCTTGGTTAAGTGTAGAGAATGAACTAGGGTTAGTTGAATGGTTAGGTTTAGGAGATGAAGACAAAATGGTCACTTAGTCAAAGATGCATGAAGCATCAAGAAAGTTCTAGTATAAAAGCAACCATTTTGTTTTTCCTTTTTCTTTTAACTAAAATAAATAGATAAATAAATAAAGCAATGGAAACCCTAACCATTAACTAAACATAGTGTATAGCATACACATACCCAAGGTTGCATGTATCATCAAACATGATACAAACTAGTGTACAAAAATATATCACATATACAATGTGCACTTCAAGTGAGAAAATCCATTTAAAGTGAACAATATTAGTCAATGTAAAGTAATATATCTAATATATAATTATATATTAAATCATTAAATCAATACTTGATTTAACGATCCGGTCATATCGCATATAACCGACTAATATCAATAATAACAACTTATCGAATCAACACTTGATCCGATAACCCGGCTATAACGCATATAACCGATCAATGTCACAAATCGCGAGAATTGAATACAGTATCACATACTGGTATTATTCTCGGTCCCGCACATATCTCATATGCGCTCCTATTTCATTTCGCTTGAGCCAGGAAACCTCTGTGTAGGACTCTAAAGACTCGTCAATACGCCGGTAGCAGGTGATGATCATATCAAACACCCACAAGCCGCAAGCGGTCTGCTAAACGTAATGGCCACCCGGGTATTGAGCGATCAGAAGATCGACGAGCAAGCCCGCTCACACTCCTGTGAATCCAACCAGTAACACTTACCGTACAGTCCGGTCTCGTCGTCTGATATGTCGCATATCTCGCCTAGGGATGGTAAACGTCAGACCCCAATAGCTCGATAAGTCGTGTCGATATGAGGTTTATAACAGTTCGAGAAACTACTGGTAACACTTACCAGTAAATCTCAGCAATCCTGGCCAGGGATTTCCGGTTATAGCCAATCAAACACAGCGCAACATCAACTCCCTATACCGGGAGAGACGAACCCCCTCCTATTGCCCATTGCCTCCATGTGATTCGGGACTGTACCCAAAAACCACCGTTTTGCACGGCCTCTTGGACGTGGTAAGGTGGAAATCAAAGCACAGTGGGAATCACACAAGACTCTATGACGATCTCGGGTCAACAGACTACTCTGTACCAGTGTCACCAGAGAACTGCCATCTGACGTAAGGTATAATACCATCTGGGAGTTCTCAGCAAGTCCGTCCAGTGTACCCAGTCTCCACTGAGCATCCGTATATCATCTCTGATGTCAAATACCAATGGATATGGGATCATCCATCGCCCATCTGTATGGGTCGAGAAGGTATACGCTAGTCTACACTGGTATATCGATGCCCCGTCTCGATACACCCACGACTAGGGACCTTGAAGGATGTACTTATGGACTACCATGTCCCCACTAGTATGATCCGAATCATAGTCCAGGTAGTCAAGTACACATCTTAAGGGCTTTACCAACATGTAACAGAGAGACAATCATTGTATACGTTAAGGTAAAGAGCAACCAGATAACATACTATCATGTCGAGAAAGAAAGTCCTCCCTATATATGTCCAAGCATCCACTACAATATACATCCTATGTATAGGAATGGCCTCTAGGGCATACATATATTTTATGAAGACATGTCTTTCATGTGTTGGGAATGAGTAGGTTTTTTCCTATTCATATATTTTATAAAAGAACACTGGGGTTTTAATCTATGTTCTTTAAGAAATATGATTCTATTTCTGTTTATATGCAAGAAATATGGTGGCCTATTTCCAAATATCCAGAACATGGGATGATACATGTTTTAAGTTCAGTCAATAAATGAAGAATATATGGATTTATGTTCTATGTCTTCATTTTCTTGAAGAAAGCATGGCCATGTCTTTCAAGTTCCTCCATTAGAGATAAAAATTTGTATAAGTTTTCATGGATCTTTTATTGATCCTTAATCAGAGAGATGGAGAGATAAATATAAAGAAAAAGAGTATGTGAAGAGAAGAGAGGAATGGGAATTCCATTCCTCTAGTCCTCACATTCTTTTTCTTCTAAAACCAAGAATACTTACAAGTTTTCTCCTTTTGAATTCTATGTATGAAATCTTCTCCTTCCTTTGCTTGTTAGAGAGAGAGTAGTTATAAAACTACTCCTCATGTTTTCAGGGTGATTGGGGAAAGATAACCCCCAACTTTTCCTTAAAAATAGGTTAAAACTGTCTATTTTAGGGAGCTTTTGACACCCAAAAGGGGCTCTCAAGACCCCAAGAAATGGGTCCCGTTAGAGGCTCCCGAGACTCTAAAAAGGTCTCTCGACACCCTAAACCCCATAAAAAGGGTCTCGATAGGAGGTTCCAAGCTCCCTAAAAGGGGCTCCCGAGACCGAGCTCCCAAAAAGAGGCTCCCAACAGCTTAAATCTGTCCGTGCGGGTTCTAATGATTTGACCATAACTTTCTCTATAGAAGTCCAAATGACTCATCGTTTGATGTTTTGGAAACTAGATTCAATGGTCTTTCAAATGAATCCTCATTTTTACCCATTATCCAAGTGTGCTAAACTTTATAAGCATTTGAACTCAACCTATGTGCATATTATTAAATACCCGATTTGAGTTCTTTTGAGAGTCAATGTTTTTTTTACTCCAACAAATGCACTTTTATTAATATAATGTATATAATATATATATATATATATATATATATATATATATATATATATATAAGTCGGATATATGATGTTAATGTATTTTTAGGTGTCAACAGTATCGTGTCTTCGTAGACTGATCTTGATCCTCATCAGTTGGTATTAGAAAGCAATCATTATCGTATTCTTAGTAGAAAGAGAAGAACCAATGCCACACCGTGGGTGTGGGCATGGTGCAAAACAGCACGAGTAGAAACTGCGAGATATTGAGTCGAAGAACTTCACAAACAAGTTTTAACAACTAACAGCGACTATTGAAGCCGCCAACATTCCGGGGGCAGATAATGACAGTATGGTATCTAAAGCCGCCAACCTTCAACTTGAGTATAATCGCCTTCACCTTTTTCTTCTCGGACATCTCCTGCAACTCAAAGACTTGCTCGACTGTAACAACCCTAAACTTTCTGTACAATTTTTTTCAAAATTACAGAAAGGGGTACTTGAGCCTGAACACAAGTTATAAGTTTGATTTGCTTTTGAACAGCAAGAAGGAGCTTGTAGCTCATTGGTAAGACCTTGCACTGCTGAACCATAGCACCAGAGTTCAAATCCCATCAGCCACACATTATTTTTAATTTGATTTCTTTTAATCTTTTTAGAAGCCCAAGAGTCTACACGTGCATAACCCATAAAACCAAGAGTCACACATAAAACAAATGAGTCCACTGCAGTAGACCAAGCGACGGGGACACGTGGCGAGGAGACGCGGTCCGACTCGGGTCGGCGACTCGGCCGAATCGGCCGGCGGCGCTGGTCCGACTCAGTTGAAACCCCATTTTTCTTCTCTCCTCTGTAACCTTTGGCCTACCCCATAACCCCTGTATTATTTTATTCCATTCACATTTACAGAGCAAATTAAAACCTATTTAATCCAATTTTTTAATACAAATTTTAATACACCCTTTCATTACCCTAAACCCAAAATTTTCCTATAAATACCACACCTAAAATCACCCCTCCTCGCTTCCAAATCCCTGCCCAAACTCTAAAAAAAAACACCCAAGTCTTTTGTGTGCAAGTGGAGATAGCAACGGGCGAAGCTCCGACGAACTTCCGACGACGATCCGAGGAGATTCCGACGACGAAACGACGCACCGGCACCTCCTACTTCTTCCTCCTTTTCTCCTAGTAAACATAGGTTTAAGTGGGACCAATCTCTTGAGCCTTAGGGAGCCGGAGATATGGGTGCTTGCCTATTTAAGTTAGACAACTTAACAAACGGTGTTATCAATACGGTAATCGTCTTTGAAAAAGACACAAATCCTGCCGTCCAAGTGCAGCGGTTACCGATAACACCAAAACATAATTCAGGATTCAATTTCTTTTCTAATTGTCTGACTCAGACTGAGTCTTAATATAATCAATCCGACTTGAATATGATTCAATTATAAACTACAATTCAACATGAATCCATGAATCCATATATTCAATCTGTTCAATCTATACAACTTGACTAAACCGAACCATGGATATATTCCATCTACATGTTCATCTATTATATCCATTCCATTACTGATATCATGGTTTCGGCAAGTCATCCATCTATATACAATATACAATTCAATTTACACGACAATACAATACAAACAATACAAACAAGACATCGCGGGGTTTATAAGGGGTAGATTGGTACGGAAGGTGTTAGAAGTGGCACGAGACAGCAACCATAAGACACCTAACCTGAATTCAATTGTCGTTGTTCCGGGTATTATCGACGGAGCCTTATACTCAGTATACCGTAGTCTATGGTCTAGTGAGACTCCTCTCGTATACACTGGCCTCTTCTGTACCAAGCTACAAACAACAGCGTTGACATTAAATACAACATTATAACAATATACTCTCTATTCTGTCTATTTCATTCTTGTCTATTTACAGGACTTACCGAGCGATTTGTTCGCTGACGACATTCTCTTTCTTCTTCTTTGAAATGTCGTCAGGTGATTCGGACTCATTGGAGATTGAGCCCACCATCGAGGATTTGGACCAGCTAGCTTTCGACCCGGAGCTCTAGTTACTTAACATTTCATTTCAGTACTTTCTATTTCTGCTATGCCACTGTTTAGGCATTTCTTTTCATTCCATGTATTTACTTTTCAGATGTATTGTAAAAAGAATGTTAATAAATAAAGTTGTTGTTCAATGATATCCATTGTCTCTGTCTTTTATGCATTTTACTTATATTGCTTAGATACGCTTAGCGTGTTTACTTCAGAGTAAATACGTAGCGGCCAGTCGCGTCCCCTTCGCCGTACACAGGGATGTGGGGCGTGATAGGTTTTGTTGGTGACCCATGCAGGTCAGTGCTGCATGAAACCCTCCCATGCAGGTCAGAGCTGTATGGAACCCTACTATGCAGTTCAGTTCTGCGTGGACAACCTAAACAATATAACACAAGAACCAGCAACTGAAAACATTCTTTACAATTCAAATTTCTTGAATCTTCAAATTTCATATATTTTGAATCTGTTCTAACCAAAAATTTCCTCACCTCTTTTATAATCTTACCCAAACCTACGCATTCTATCGTTCTTTCACATATTTTTCATACACTACCAATAGTTCTATCACCAAACTTTCCTTGAATCCGTTACACTTTCCTTTTACAAATTTCGAGAACAAAATTTTTATAAGGAGGGTAGAATGTAACAACCCTAAACTTTCTGTACAGTTTTTTTTCAAAATTACAGAAATGGGTACTTGAGCCTGAGCACAAGTTATAAGTTTGATTTGCTTTTGAACAGTAAGAAGGAGCTTGTAGCTCATTGGTAAGACCTTGCACTGCTGAACCATAGCACCAGAGTTCAAATCCCATCAGCCACATATTATTTTTAATTTGATTTCATTTAATCTTTTTAGAAGCCCAAGAGTCTACACGTGCATAACCCGTAAAACCAAGAGTCACACATAAAACAAACGAGTCCACTGTAGTAGACCAAGCGACGGGGATACGTGGGGAGGAGACGTGGCCCGACTCGGGCCGGCGGCGCCAGTCCGACTCAGTCGAAACCCCATTTTTCTTCTCTCCTCTGCAACCTTTGGCCTACCCCATAACCCCTGTATTATTTAAATTCCCTACACATTTACAGAGCAAATTAAACCCCATGTAATCAATTTTTTAATACAAATTTTAATACAACCTTTCATTACCCTAAACCGTAAATTTTCCTATAAATATCACACCTAAAATCACCCCTCCTCACTTCCAAATCCCTGCCCAAACTCTCAAGAAAAAATCCCAAGTCTTTTGTGTGCAAGTGGAGTTAGCAACGGGCGAAGCTCCGACGAACTTCCGACGACGAAACGACGCACCGGCACCTCCTAATTCTTCCTCCTTCTCTCCTCTAGCTAATCAACCTGTAAGTCCCCCTTCTCTCTCTCTTTTGCTATTCTCAAATTCTTAATACTTAAAACGTTTCGGAAGCGGAGATATCCGGCTTCCGATTATCTTTTCTTTTAAAAATACAACATTTTCTTAATAACAAACCTACAAATTTTGATATATTGTTTAATACTCATTAACTAAGGCAATAGAACACGTTTGACAATAAAATGATAACCAAAGCAAGTTTTATTCCAGTTTTACATTAAAATACCTTTATGTTTCATATCGACATGTTTATACCTTTTAACCATGCTAGCTTTAGAAAACTCACAAGGTAATGACCTACCTCCTCAAAACACTCATATGTAACATAGCACGATGAAATTGGGAACATATATTTGGGAAAAATACGATTTTACATATAACTCCCTCCGATTTATAAAAACCTTTTTCTACAAGATGTGTATTTTAACAAATCTTTGCAAATGCGTCTCTACAACCTATTTTGGGAAACCCGTTTGGGATGGTGCGGATTATCGCACATCCTCGGGCTTAGTAGTGCGAGATGTAGACCTCCGCAAAGAGTATACGACCTCGAAAGATTTAAAATACAATTTTCTTCAGAAAAATATGATTTCTATTATAAATAAAACTTATATTTGTAATAAATAAATATATATGTAATTAATATCAAAATATCTATTTTTAATAGTTATAAAATTCCACATTTCCAAAATTCAAGAAAAACATTCCATTTACAAGAAAATACCAAACAATTCTAATATTACAAATAAATACCATATATTATGAAATTAGGCTTTATTTACTACAAAAGTCATTTTAATAAAATATACATCCATGAAAACTCTAAAGACGGTAATAAAATACTTGAGGTGTATTTTAAAAATTATACAAAATTATTTTTACACAAAACCCCCTCAAGTTATACTAAATTACAATAAGGACCCTAGTAAATATTGGTTTAAGTGGGACCGGTCACTTGAGCCTCAGAGAGCCGGAGATATGGGTGCTTGCCTATTTAAGGTAGACAACTTAACAAACGGTGTTATCAATACGGTAATCGTCTTTGAAAAAAACATAAATCCTGCCGTTCATGTGCAGCGGTTACCGATAACACCATAACATAATTCATGATTCAATTTCTTTTCTAATTGTCTGACTCAAACTGAGTCTCAATATAATCAATCTGACTTGAATATGATTCAAGTATAAACTACAATTCAACATGAATCCATATATTCAATCTGTTCAATCTATTCAATCTATCCAACTTGACCGAACCGAACCATGGATATATTCCATCTACATGTTCATCCATTATATCTGTTTCATTACTGATATCATGGTTTCAGAAAGTCATCTATTTATATATAATATACAATTCAATTTACAAGACAATACAATACAAACAATACAAATAAGACATCGCGGGGTTTATAAGGGGTAGATTGGTATGGAAGGTATTAGAAGTGGCACGAGACAACAACCATAAGACACCTAACCTGAATTCAATTGCCGTTGTTCCGGGTATTATCGACGGAGCCTTGTACTCAGTATACCGTAGTCTCTGGTCTAGTGAGACTCCTCTCGTATACACTGGCCTCTTCTGTACCAAGTTACAAACAATAGCGTTAACATTAAATACAATATTATAACAATATACTCTCTATTATGTCTATTCCATTCTTGTCTATTTACGGGACTTACCGAGCGATTTGTTCGCTGACGACATTCTCTTTCTTCTTCTTTGGAATGTCGTCAGGTGATTCGGACTCACTGGAGATTGAGCCCACCAGCGAAGATTTGGACCAGCTAGCTTTCGACCCGGATCTCTAGTTACTTGTACATTTCATTTCAGTACTTTCCATTTCTATTATACCACTGTTTAGGCATTTCTTTTCATTCCATGTATTTACTTTTCATTCCATGTATTAACTTTTCAGTCCATATATTTACTTTTCAGATGTATTGTAAAAAGAATGTTAATAAATAAAGTTGTTGTTCAATGATATCCATTGTCTCTGTCTCTTGTGCATTTTACTTATATTGCTTAGATATGCTTAGCGTGTTTACTTCAGAGTAAATATGTAGCGGCCAGTCGCGTCCCCTTCGCCGTACACCGGGATGCGGGGCGTGATAGGTTTTGTTTGTGGCCCATGCAGGTCAGTGCTGCATGAAACCCTCCCATGCAGGTCAGAGCTGTATGGAACCATACCACGCAGTTCAGTTCTGCATGGACAACCTAAGCAATATAACACAAGAACCAGCAGCTGAAAACATTCTTTACAATTCAAATTCCTTGAATCTTCCAATTTTATATATTTTGAATCTGTCCTAACCCAAAATTCCCTCACCTCTTTTACAATTTTACCAAAACCTTCGCATTCTTTCGTTCTTTTACATATTTTTTATACACTACCAATAGTTCTATCACCAAACTTTTCTTGAATCCGTTACACTTTTCTTTTACAAATTTCGAGGATGAAATTTTTATAAGGAGAGTAGAATGTAACAACCCTAAACTTTCTGTACAGTTTTTTTCAAAATTACAGAAAGGGGTACTTAAGCCTGAGCACAAGTTATAAGTTTGATTTTCTTTTGAACAGCAAGAAGGAGCTTGTAGCTCATTGGTAAGACCTTGCACTGCTGAACCATAGCACCAGAGTTCAAATCCCATCATCCACATATTATTTTTAATTTGATTTCTTTTAATCTTTTTAGAAGCCCAAGAGTCTAGACGTGCATAACCCGTAAAACCAAGAGTCACACATAAAACAAACGAGTCCACTGTAGTAGACAAAGCGACGGGGATACGTGGCGAGGAGACACGGCCCGACTCGGGCCGGCGGCGCCGGTCCGACTCAGTCGAAACCCTATTTTTCTTCTCTCATCTGTAACCTTTGGCCAACCCCATAACCCCTGTATTATTTTTTTAATACAAATTTTAATACACCCTTTCATTACCCTAAACCCTAAATTTTCCTATAAATACCACACCTAAAATCACCCCTCCTCACTTCCAAATCCCTGCCCAAACTCTCAAGAAAAATTACCAAGTATTTTGTGTGCAAGTGGAGTTAGCAACGGGCGAAGCTCTGACGAACTTCCGACGACGATCCGAGAAGATTCCGACGACGAAACGACGCACCGGCGCCTCCTACTTCTTCCTCCTTCTCTCCTCTAGCTAATCAACCTGTAATTCCCCCTTCTCTCTCTCTCTCTTTTTCTATTCTCAAATTCTTAATCCTTAAAGCGTGTCGGAAGCGGAGTTATCCGGCATTCGATTCTCTATTCTTTCAAAAATACAATATTTTCTTAATAACAAACCTACAACTTTTGATATATTGTTTAATACTCATTAACTAAGGTAATATAACAACTTTGACATTAAAATGATAACCAAAGCAGGTTTTATTCCACTTTTAAATTAAAATACCTTTATTTTTCATATCGACATGTTTATACCTTTTAACCATGCTAGCTTTAGAAAACTCACAAGGTAATGACCTACCTCCTCAAAACACTCATATTTAACATAGCACGATGAAATTGGGAACATAGATTTGGGGAAAATACGATTTTAAACATAACTCCCTCCAACTTATAAAAACCTTTTTTCTACAAGATGTGTATTTTAACAAATCTTTGCAAATGCGCCTCTACAACCCATTTTGGGTAACCCGTTCGGGATGGTGTGGATTATCGCACGTCCTCGGTCTTAGTAGTGCGAGATGCAGACCTCCGCAAGGAGCATACGGTCTCGAAAGATTTAAAATACAATTTTCTTTAGAAAAATATGATTTCTATTATAAATAAAACTTATATTTTTAATAAATATATATATATATATATATATATATGTAATTAATATAAAAATATCTATTTTTAATAGTTATAAAATTCCACATTTCCAAAATTCAAGAAAAATATTCCATTTACAAGAAAATACCAAACAATTCTAATATTACAAATAAATACCATATATTATGAAATTAGTCTTTATTCACTAGAAATGTCATATTGATAAAATAAACATCCATGAAAACTCTAAAGACGGTAATAAAATACTTGAGGTGTATTTTGAAAATTATACAAAATTATTTTTACATAAACCCCCCTCAAGTTATACTAAATTACAATAAGGACCCTAATAAACATAGGTTTAAGTGGGACCAGTCTCTTGAGCCTCAGGGAGCCGGAGATATTGGTGCTTGCCTATTTAAGGTAGACAACTTAACAAACGGTGTTATCAACACGGTAACCGTCTTTGAAAAAGACACAAATCCTGTCGTCCATGTGCAGCGGTTACCGATAACACCAAAACATAATTCAGGATTCAATTTCTTTTCTAATTGTCTGAATCAGACTGAGTCTCAATATAATCAATCTGACTTGAATATGATTCAAGTATAAACTATAATTCAACATGAATCCATGAATCCATATATTCAATCTGTTCAATATATTCAATCTATACAACTTGACCGAACCGAACCATGGATATATTCCATCTACATGTTCATCCATTATATCCGTTCTATTACTGATATCATGGTTTCGGCAAGTCATCTATCTATATACAATATACAATTCAATTTACAATACAAACAATACAAACAATACAAACAAGATATCGTGGGGTTTATAAGGGGTAGATTAGTACGGAAGGTGTTAGAAGTGGCACGAGACAGCAACCATAAAACACCTAACCTGAATTCAATTGTCGTTGTTCCGGGTATTATCGACGGAGCCTTATACTCAGTATACCGTAGTCGCTGGTCTAGTGCGACTCCTCTCGTATACACTGGCCTCTTCTTTACGAAGGTACAAACAACAGCGTTAATATTAAATACAACATTATAACAATATACTCTCTATTCTGTTTATTCCATTCTTGTCTATTTACAGGACTTACCGAGCGATTTGTTCGCTGAATACATTCTCTTTCTTCTTCTTTGGAATGTTATCAGGTGATTCAGACTCACTGGAGATTGAGCCCACCAGGGAGGATTTAGACCAGCTAGCTTTCGACCCGGAGCTCTAGTTACTTATACATTTCATTTTATTACTTTCCATTTCTGTTATGCCACTGTTTAGGCATTGCTTTTCATTCCATGTATTTACTTTTCAAATGTATTGTAAAAAGAATATTAATAAATAAAGTTGTTGTTCAATGATATCCATTGTCTCCGTCTCTTGTGCATTTTACTTATATTGCTTAGATACGCTTAGAGTGTTTACTTCAGAGTAAATACATAGTGGCCAGTCGCGTCCCCTTCGCCGTACACTGGGATGCGGGGCGTGACAGGTTTTGTTGGTGGCCCATGCAGGTCAGTGCTGCATGAAACCCTCCCATGCAGGTCAGAGCTGTATGGAACCCTACCATGCAGTTCAGTTCTGCGTGGACAACCTAATCAATATAACATAAGAACCAGCAGCTGAAATCATTCTTTACAATTCAAATTCCTTGAATCTTCCAATTTCATATATTTTGAATCTGTCCTAACCCAAAATTCCCTCACCTCTTTTACAATCTTACCAAAACCTTCGCATTCTTTCGTTCTTTCACATATTTTTCATACACTACCAATAGTTCTATCACCAAACTTTCCTTGAATCCGTTACACTTTCCTTTCACAAATTTCGAGGACGAAATTTTTATAATAAGGGTAGAATGTAACAACCCTAAACTTTCTGTACAGTTTTTTTCAAAATTACAGAAAGGTGTACTTGAGCCCGAGCACAAGTTATAAGTTTGATTTTCTTTTGAATAGCAAGAATGAGCTTGTAGCTCATTGGTAAGACCTTACACTGCTGAACCATAGCACCAGAGTTCAAATCCCATCAGCCACACATTATTTTTAATTTGTTTTATTTTAATCTTTTTAGAAGCCCAAGAGTCTACAGGTGCATAACCCGTAAAATCAAGAGTCACACATAAAACAAACGAGTCCACTGCAGTAGACCAAGCGACGGGGATACGTGGCGAGGAGACGCGGCCCGACTCGGGCCGGCGACTCGGACGAATCGGCCGGCGGCGCCGGTCCGACTCTGTCGAAACCCCATTTTTCTTCTTTCCTCTGCAACTTTTGGCCTACCCCATAACCCCTGTATTATTTAAATTCCCTACACATTTACAGAGCAAATTAAAACCCCATTTAATCAATTTTTTAATACAAATTTTAATACGCCCTTTCATTACCCTAAACCCTAAATTTTCCTATAAATACCACACCTATAATCAGCCCTCCTCACTTACAAATTCCTGCCCAAACTCTCAAAAAAAATTCCCAAGTCTTTTGTGTGCAAGTGGAGTTACCAACGGACGAAGCTCAGATGAACTTCCGACGACGATCCGAGGAGATTCCGACGACGAAACGACACACCGGCACCTCCTATTTCTTCCTCCTTCTCTCCTCTAGCTAATCAATCTGTAAGTCCCCCATCTCTCTCTCTTTTGCTATTATCAAATTCTTAATCCTTAAAACGTGTCGGAAGCAGAGTTATCCGGCTTCCGATTATCTTTTCTTTCAAAAATACAACATTTTCTTAATAACAAACCAACAACTTTTGATATATTTTTAATACTCATTAACTAAGGTAATAGAACAAGTTTGACATTAAAATGATAACCAAAGCAAGTTTTATTCCACTTTTACATTAAAATACCTTTATGTTTCATATCGACATGTTTATACCTTTTAACCATGCTAGCTTTAGAAAACTCACAAGGTAATGACCTACCTCCTCAAAACACTCCTATGTAACATAGCACGATGAAATTGGGAACATAGATTTGGGAAAAATACGATTTTACACATAACTCCCTCCGACTTATAAAAACCTTTTTCTACAAGATGTGTATTTTAACAAATCTTTGTAAATGCGTCTCTACAACCCATTTCGGGGAACCCGTTTGGGATGGTGCGGATTATTGCACATCCTCGATCTTAGTAGTACGAGATGCAGATCTCCGCAAGGAGCATACGGTCTCGAAAGATTTAAAATACAATTTTCTTTAGAAAAATATGATTTCTATTATAAATAAAAATTATATTTTTAATAAATAAATATATATATAATTAATATCAAAATATCTATTTTTAATAGTTATAAAATTCCACATTTCCAAAATTCAAGAAAAACATTCCATTTACAAGAAAATACCAAACAATTCTAATATTACAAATAAATACCATATATTATGAAATTAGGCTTTATTCACTAGAAATGTCATATTGATAAAATATATATCCATGAAAACTCTAGACGGTAATAAAATACTTGAGGTGTATTTTGAAAATTATACAAAATTATTTTTACATAAAACCCCCTCAAGTTATACTAAATTACAATAAGGACCCTAGTAAACATAGGTTTAAGTGGGACCAGTCTCTTGAGCCTCAGGGAGCCGGAGATATGGGTGCTTGCCTATTTAAGGTAGATAACTTAACAAACGGTGTTATCAACAAGGTAATCGTCTTTGAAAAAGACACAAATCCTGCCGTCCATATGCAGCGGTTACCGATAACACCAAAACATAATTCATGATTCAATTTCTTTTCTAATTGTCTTACTCAGACTAAGTCTCAATATAATCAATCTGACTTGAATATGATTCAAGTATAAACTACAATTCAATATGAATCTATGAAACCATATATTCAATCTGTTCAATCTATACAACTTGACTGAACCGAATCATGGATATATTTCATCTACATGTTCATTCATTATATCCATTCCATTACTGATATCATGGTTTCGGCAAGTCATCCATTTATATACAATATACAATTCTATTTACAAGACAATACAATACAAATAATGCAAACAAGACATCGCGGGGTTTATAAGGGGTAGATTGGTACGGAAGGTGTTAGAAGTGGCACGAGACAGCAACCATAAGACACCTAACCTGAATTCAATTGCCGTTGTTCCGGGTATTATCGACGGAGCCTTGTACTCAGTATACCGTAGTCTCTGGTCGAGTGAGACTCCTCTCGTATACACTGGCCTTTTCTGTACCAAGCTACAAACAACAACGTTAACATTAAATACAACATTATAACAATATACTCTCTATTCTGTCTATTCCATTCTTGTCTATTTACGAGACTTACCGAGCGATTTGTTCGCTGACGACATTCTATTTGTTCTTCTTTGGAATGTTGTCAGGTGATTCGGACTCACTGGAGATTGAGCCCACCAGCGAGGATTTGGACCAGCTAGCTTTCGACCCGGAGCTCTAGTTACCTGTACATTTCATTTCAGTACTTTCCATTTCTGTTATGCCACTGTTTAGGTATTGCTTTTCATTCTATGTATTTACTTTTCAGATGTATTGTAAAAAGAATATTAATAAATAAAGTTGTTGTTCAATGATATCCATTTTTTCTGTCTCTTGTGCATTTTACTTATATTGCTTAGATACGCTTAGCGTGTTTACTTCAGAGTAAAGACGCATTGGCCAGTCGCGTCCCCTTCACCGTACACCGAGAAGCGGGGCGTGACATCGACGGTATGCAATCAGTCAATAAAAACTTCTGGATCCGAAAACTCTGATAATTCTACCTTCATGTCAGATTCCCTGTAGCGGTCTGAAGGATACTAATCTCTATGTCCAATACTCTTTTTATTGTTGGGTCCCAAACGTCGAAAATGTTTTTAATTTTTGGACCCAAACTGTCATCATCTGGCCCCCAAAGGTTGGAGGTTTCGATAGTCGCCGTTAGTTTTTGAACGTGTTACCGAAATTCTTTAATCTCGATATCTCACAGTTCCCATTCGAGCTTTTGTGCATCACGTCCACGCCATCACCCACAGTGTGCCATCGGTTCTTCGCCTTTTATCAAGAATGCGATATCTACTGTGCTCTGATACCAATTGATGAGGATTGGTCTATGAAGACAAGATACTTAGCACAATCTCTAACTTTTAAGTGAAATCACAAGAACAAAGTCTTAAGATAACTAAGAACGAGGTAATGGTCTCTTTTTCAAACACAAGCCGTGGCTTTTCCTTGCTAATAAACAAACTTTATTCAATAATCAATTTCACTCCATTGATACAATGAGTTTCACCCCTTTAAACAAGAGAATAAATTCTTAACTAAAAAGAATGAAATCTTATCTAAAAAAGAGAGATAATAAAATAAATCTAACCTAAACAAATTAGATCTAAAATAATAACAAATTAAATTGATTTAAATCTTCAAACAGATCTTAATTTGAATTGCAATAAATTTTCTGTCGAATCTTCTAAATCTTTAAATAAATCTTCACCGGATTTTCATCAAATCTTCATTCAAATCTTATTTAGATCTTCCCCTGCCAAGTCGTCTCTCACTTGGTATCGGTCACCCGCTCAGTCTTGGTCTTGGCCATATGCTCCTACATCAAATACCTTTATTTACAATACCGGTTTGCATTTTTTTACTCCTTAAATTATTTGTCCCTTTAGAATCATGTTTTACTTTATGCTTCTACTTAATACCAATTCTAAATCTGATCCTAAATCTCAACTATTGTAATGCTAATTCCAAATTGTAATTAAGATCTTTAATTGATGGTCTTTTCTTTTTAATAAGAAATTTTAAAAAAATGTTAAAATTCTTCGATTAATTTATACCATATGAAGCAATACACATCATCAACCTATTTTATATTTTAACCGACTCGATTAAATTCATAATTTGAACATCCTCCATATTCTTCTTCTCTCTCTATAAATATTTAGGCATCAACATCCAAGCAATCTCTACAACTTTATTATCATATCTTAATCATTTAAGCACATAATTTGTGTAAGTTGCTAGTGCTCTCACAGCTACACTTGCGATCAAGACGGAATTGAAAATCTTAAATTTAAAGCAAGCACAAGTAACTAAAACCCTAGGATTCTATCAAATTACACTAAACTAGTAAACTAAACTACAAGTTTTTAGAGATTACAACCTTTTTAGCGTGTCTTTAGACTTGTATATGTCCTCTTATTAAGCTCCTCTCCTCCGGGATTGAGCTTGCAAGCCGGTCGTCCTTCATCGAAGATGATCCACTCGAGAGAAGCGGTACAAGCTTTAGCTTCAACTAGATGACTAATAAAGCAACTAAAGATCAAAAGTTGCTAAGTTGTGATGCTTAGTGATGCAGAGAGTGTTGAAATATTTAGTCTATCTTTTTTTCCCTTGAATTCTCAATTCATGAGAGGGTAAGGGAAAGGAGGAGCTGGAGAGGAGAGAGAATGAGAAAATGATCAAGTCTTACAGAGAAAATGATCAAGTCTTACAAAGAAAATGAGCCATCACAATTTTTTTATGAAAATGAATTTTCAACAAACAAATGCAACCATACTTGAATAGTGATGACAAATGAAATAAACAAATCACTAGCCATTCCTCTCACCATTCTTTATGCCATCTCACCCCTCCACCTCATTTCCTTTTTCTAGAAAAAGGAAAATACATATATGAGGTGTCCTCTTTCTAGGAGTATTCATGTATGAATAAAAGAATACAACTCCGTATATACATACCCGTATTTGTGTGTGTGTGTGTGTAAATTATTAAATCACTACTTGATTTAATAATCCGGTTTAATCCTAAACTGGTTGGTATTACCAATTGTCCGATTAAAGTTCGTGTAGCCAATACACGTATTTAATCGAACCCTTGCATGTATCAATATACGGTCTCTACATCGTTTTGCCTGAACCGGGATAACCTTCTATGTGGGACTCTAAAGACTCGACAATGCGTTGATAGTGAGTTACAGGATAAATTCAAAAACACAAACACGATAGTGGCACTAGCTATATGTAACGGATACCTAGGTATCTATCGCAAGGAAGGCCAACAAGAAAGCTCATCTGAACCCCTATTGAGCCTGTAAGTGACAATCTCCATACAGTCCAGTCTGTTCGTTTGAGAATATTGCATACCGGGTCTAGGGAATGGATAGCGTCAAACTCTTAATAACCCGATAAGTTGTGCTGATGAGGATCAAGACTATTCGAGAAACTACTGATCTCACTATCAGTAAATCTCAACTGCCATGGCCAGGGTCTTATGGTGTTGTCCAACCGAACACAGCGCGACATTGACTCGCTATACCGGGAGAGACGAATCCCTAAATATCGCTCATTGCCTCCATGTGGCTCGGGATTGTATCTAACTAAGACCTATTTGCACGACTCAGTAGAACCACGGTAGGGTAGTAATCGAAGCACAGTAGGAACTCACACAAGATAAATGACGATCTCAGGTCAACAGACTACCCTGTGCTCATGTCACCAGAGAACTGCCATATGATGATGGGTATAATACTATGAAGAAGTTCTCGGCGTCCAGTGTAACTTATTCTCCAATGAGCACATGTATACAATCTTTGGTATTGTACACCAATAGCTGTGGGACCGGTCATCACCCCTCGTCGGGGTCAAGAAACGTATACATTAGTCTACTCTAAAATATCGATGCCCAGTCTCGATACTCTTACGACTAAGGACATTTAAGGATGTGCTTATGGACCACTCAACCCCCACAAATATGATAGCCATCATAATCATGGTAGTCAAGTAAGGATTCTACGAGCTTTATCAACATGTATTAGCGATACGTAATAAAACATATACACATGTTAAGATAAAGACAAACTAAATTGCATACTATTATATCGAGCAAGACCGTCCTGTACATACATACCCCCAGTATCCAATACAATAATGGCCTCTAAGGCATACATATCTAACAATCTCCTACTTACACTAAGGCCGGTTATTGGTGTATCACATACCCAACATCTAATCTAAGGTCAGTTGTTGGTGTATCGCATGCCCAACATCTCGAATAGCCACTTGAACTACGCTTGAGGGATGGCCTTGGTGAATGGATTTGTCGTTTTGTCATTTGTGTATACTCTCAGAACCCCGATCTCCCGGCGATCAACAATCTCCCTGATCAGGTGATACCTCCTCAAGATGTGTCTGGATGCTGATGGGACCGTGGTTCCTTTACTAACGCCATAACCCCATTGTTATCACAATACAAAGGTATTGGATCAGTAATGGACGGAACCACCTGAAGTTCAGAAATGAACTTCCTCATCCATATCGTCTCTTTTGCGGCATTGTTAGCAGCAATGTACTCAGCTTCCATTGTCGAGTCTGCTACGGTGTCCTGTTTGGAACTCTTCCAACATACCGTCCCTCCGTTAAGAGTAAACACATAACCTGAGATGGATTTAGAGTCATCCTTGTCACTTTGGCTTCCATCTGGAGGTCTCCATTGCCGTACACTAAGAACATCTTCTTAGTCCTTCTCAGATACTTAAGAACGTTCTTCACAATTATCCAATGCTTCTAACTTGGGTTTGACTGATACCTGCTTACCATGCTAAGTGCGTAAGCTACATCTGGTCTGGTATATAATATCGCATACATTATAGACCCCACCGCCAAAGCGTAGGGTATAATACTCATGTGAACCCTCTTCTGATTAGTCTTGAGAGATATCACTTTGGATAGGGTGATTCCGTGACAAGCGGGTAAATTACCGTCCTTGGAATTTATACTAAATCTCTTTAGTATGGTATTTATATACCTGGATTGTAAAAGTCCCAATATTCTCGTAGATCTATCCCGATAGATCTTAATCCCCAGAATGTATGAGGCATCACCTAGGTCTTTTATGAAGAACTTCCGTGACAAGAAGAACTTGACCGATTGTAGCATAAGAATATTATTTTCTATCAGGAGTATATCATCCACGTACAATACGAGAAATACTACAACTCCTCCTAGAATTTTCTTATAAATACATGGTTCATCCAAATTTTTGATAAAGTCAAATTTCTTGACCGTCTCATCAACGCAAATGTTCCAACTCGGCGATGCCTGCATTAATCCATAAATAGATTTAAGCAACTTACATACCTTTCCACTGCTCCCACTGTCTAAGAAACCTATTGGCTGATCCATATAAACACACTCTTCTAAATTTCCATTTAGAAAAGCGGTCTTAACGTCCATCTGCCAGATTTCACAGTCATAGAAGGCAATAATGGCAAGTAGGATCCAAATGGATTTAAGCATAGCCACTGGAGAAAAAGTTTCGTCATAGTCCAAACCTGGTCTTTAATGAAAACCTTTTGTAACAAGTCTAGCCTTATACGTTTCCACATGTCCATCTGCACCAATCTTCTTCTTGAAGATTCACTTACAACCAACGGGTTTTAACCCTGGAGGAGCAACGTCCAAAGTCCACACTTTGTTGGTGTACATGGATTCCATTTTGGATCTCATAGCATCCAGACACTTCACCGAGTCCCTACTCGTGATAGCCTGCTAAAAACTAGTAGGTTCATCATTTTCCATGACGCAATCATCTCGATCCCCGTCAACGAGAAAACTGTAGTATCTCTCGAACGAATGAAATGCCTACTAGATCTGCAGAGTGGCGGGTTCATCGGGCTCTATTGGATTCTCAGGTTCCACCAATCCTTTAGTTGTAGTCTATGGTTCTGGAATTTTTTCCAGCTCTACCATACTCCCACTAATTTCTTTTGCGAGAAATTCCCTTTCTTAAAAAGTGGCGTGATGAACAATAAACACCTTCTATTTCTCAGCGTGGTAGAAAAGATATCCATACGAGTGCTTGGGATATCCCACAAACTTACACAAAATTGATCATGCCTCGAGTTTGTCAGGATGCTGCTTTTTTACAAAAGCTGGATATCCCTATATCTTAACACGTTTAAGATATGATCTCTTTCCCCACCACATTTTATATGGTGTCTTGGACACGGATTTGGATGGAATGTGATTCAACAGGTATGCGGTTGTTTCAAGAACATAACCACAGAAGGAAAGCGGCAACTCAACATAGCTCATCACGGAACGCACCATATCTGGTAGGATGCGATTCTTCCTCTCCGCTACACTGTTGTGTTGTGGTGTGTATGGAGAAGTAAGTTGAGAGAGAATTCCATTCTTTTTTAAACATTCAAGGAACTTGGAGCTTAAGTATTCTCTTGATTAGTCAAATATATTGCACATTTGTATGGACATTTTCCCTATTATTATTAAGTGCTAAAATGTGTTAATTGTAAATAAAGAACATATGTGGGTTTATTTGTAAAAATATTATTATCATATGTTTCTTCATTTATAATTAATATAATTAGGGAAAATATATGCATATAAAATTTAAATGAAATATTAGTAATTAAAATATGCATATGATATCAAATATTCCTAATCAATATTCTTAAGATATTATATCATATAAATGGTTGGAATAATATCTCAAAAATACCAAATGCTACTAACACTTTAATTTGAGATATTGTGCAGGTATTAGCTCAGGTCTGAAATCTATGTAGGAGATCCAAGTTAAATCGGGATATCAAAACCGAATCTGCCAAATTTTAGAAGCAAATCGAGAAATCTAGCAACGGCAGAGACTAAGGGCAATTTCTTCAGAATCTATATATCAAGTGGATCCCCAAATATCAAGAGAAAAAGCCAGAAAAATCCCAAGTTTCAAACCCACCAAAAGGTGGCGGATCCGCGGTCAATTATGGGTTTAAGCGGCGGTTCCCCGGTCTGATGATGGCCGTTGGATTTGAGATTTTGGGAGCATGATTGTAATCTCACCTAATCCAATAAGGAATCTAGGGTTTGTACTTTCAGGAGCTATATAAAGGACCGAGAGCTGTGCATTCCAAAATCATCCAATAATCCAACAATCCAATAATCACATAATAATATATCATCTAATCATCTCATTGTCTATTCATCTACCTCCATAAAGAGAGAGATCTACGAGCGAAACTAGGGTTCTTATAATCTACTTTTGAAGGAGAAAAGTTGTAATGCAATAGTTGATTAATAAAGGTAGTTTTTGTTTTAATTTTTTTTTGCATTTACTTTATGCATTTACTTTTTCTGCATTACTTTCTGCAATTCTAATATGACTTCATTCATCTTCCACCTCTCTTCTAAATCGCTACTAACCATGAGCGAGTAATTTCTTGTTTGCTAGGGTTTATACGATAGGGTAAAATAATGGATGGAATAACTTTTAACTTCTTTTGACATTTTAATATTTATAAATTTTAGCAAAATAAATGTTAACCCACTTATCGGGCGGGCTATCAATTTATTGATAGTCATGACCACGATTTGAGATTAGTTAAACACTTATTTTGTTAAAGGCTTAAGATTAATATAGATCAATGGAAGGACAAGGGGTAGTAGTGGGAAACACTAGTTCCCTCAAAAAACCCCTAATCCACATTCATCGCTATCTCTCTAACTTTTAAACTATTAAAAGATAAAAAGAAACATTTCTAAATAATCATCCATTAACTACTAAGTCCTATAAATCCTATAAGCCCTTCTATTATAAATTTTATATCCATATTAAAATAAATTGACAACAATCCCTCCTCTCTTTTTCCAACTCGTCTAAAGCAAGAAAGAAGTTTATGTTTCCCTGCGGACGATCTGTACTCATCGCGGCAAGCTATGTACGACACCATCTTGATTGCGGTTATTTACAATACACATACAAATGTTTGTTATATGTATGCCCTAGAGGCCATTATTGTACATGATTGTATATTATAGTGGATGCTTGGACATATATAGAGAGGACTTTCTTGCTCGACATGCTAATATGCTATCTGGTTGCTCTTTATCTTAACATGTACACTTGTATCATTATACAGTCTCTACGTTACATGTTGATAAAGCCCTTAGGATGTGTACTTGACTACGGGGATTATGATGCAGATCATACTAATGGGGCCAGGGTAGTCCACAAGTTCATCTTTTAATTGTTCCTAGTCATGGGAGTATCGAGACAGGGCATCGATATTCTAAAGTAGACTAGTGTGTACGTTTCTTGACCCTGTATGGGGCGATGGATGATCCCACATCCATTCGTGTTTGACATCAAAGATTGTACACAGGTGCTCATTGGAGAATGTGTACACCGAACAGGACTCGTCGAGAACTCCTAGATGGTATTATACCTATCGTCAGATAGCAGTTCTCTGGTGACACTGGTATATGTTAGTCTGTAGACCTGAGATCGTTATATAGTCTTATGTGATTCCCACTGTGCTTTGATTTCCTCCCTACTACGCTCAAGAGAGCATGCAAACAGGTGGATTTTGGGTACAGTCCCGAGTCACATGGAGGCAATGAGCGATAGGAGGGGTTTCGTCTCTCCCGATATTGGGAGTTGATATTGCGCTATGCTCAATTGGCTATAACAGGAAGTCCCTGGTCAGGGCTGATGATGAGATTTACTGGTAAGTGTTATAAATAGTTTTTCGACCCGTTATGAGCCTCACATCGGCATGACTTATCAAGTTATTTGGGTCTGACGTTTACCACCCTGAGACTCAATATGCGACATATCAAACGAAGAGACCGGACTGTACGGTAGTGTTACTTACTGGATTCATGGGAGTATGGACAAGCTTGCTTGTTGATCTTCTGATCGCTCAATACCTGGGTAGCCGTTACGTCCAGCTAGTACCGCTGACGGCTTGTGGGTGATTGATATGATCATCACCTACTGCTGGCGTATTGACGAGTCGTTAGAGTCTGCACAGAGGTTTCCTGGCTCAAGCGAAACGAAGTAGGGCACATATGTGATATGTGCGGGACCGAGATTGATACGTGTATGTGATACAGTATTCTAATCTCGCGATATAGGTTATATGTGATATATCCAGATTATTGAATCAAGTGTTAATTCAATAATTTTTTGTATGTATATTTGATATACATATAAATGATATTAGTCGGTTGTATGCGATATAGCCCGATTATTAAATCAAGTGTTGATTTAATAATTTAATATATAATTATATATTTGATATATTAATATATATTAACTAATATTAGCTCACTTAAGAATTTCTCTCCTCTAAATACATATAAATATATATATATGATATATATTAATGTATTTATTTTTGTGTCATGCTAGATAATACATTGGACTTGGGTGTATGAGACTCATACCTAACTAAAGATAATTTGGGTGATTAATTATTAAAGGAAAAATCAAAATTAGGTGGAAATTAGCATGGCTAAAGATGCTTGTGGAAGTATGTAGAAGCCTTGACTTAAGTCCACTAATTTTGTTTTACTCTAGATATTTATCAACCCAACCATTATCTTTAGCCATGGTTAAGTCTCTATAAATATCATTTGTGATATTTTCTCACTCATGGTTGATCATTTGTTCATCTTCTTCATCTTCTTTTTGCTCTCTAGCTTTTGAGTGAGGTGAAAAAGAAAGAGAGAAAAATAATTCTAAAATGAGCAAAATTCCTACTTCATGAATCTATACCAAACTAGCCATTTAGTATAGGTTGTTTACTTCACTAATTCCTCAATTAGTGAAGAGATAGCTTGAGTTAGAGATTAGATCATCTTCGGCCTCGAAGATCCTTAAGCAAGCTCGTTATTTTCGCCTAGTAGAGCCTAAGAAGAGTTCGGGGGACCACTACTTGGAGCAAAGGGACTACTACACGGAGCTTTAGAAGTGAAGGACCGATCTACAAAGGTTGTATTCCCTTTTCACTTAGTGTAAAGTTGTTTAGATGTTTTAAAAACCCTAATTCTTTAGTTAGATCCTTGGTTCGGGTTGCTTAGCACTCTAGATTTTTTTAAATTGCATACTTAATGCTTGACGAAACCTAGCGAGGGTGCTAAGTGAACCCAGCAGTGGTATCATAGCCAAACTAGAGTATTAGGAGTGGCCTAGACGACGTTAAGTATGCAATTTTAGAAGCAAATCGAGAAATCTAGCAACGGCAGAAACTAAGGGCAATATTTTCAGAATCTATATATCAAGAGTATCCCCAAATATCGAGAGAAAAAAATAGTAAAATCCCAAGTTCCAAACCCACCAGAAGGCGGTGGATCCGCGGTCAATCATGGATTTGGGCGGCGGTTCCGCGGTCTGATGATGGCCGTTGGATCTGAGATTTTGGGAGTATGATTGTAATAACACCTAATCCAATATGGAATCTAGGGTTTGTCAGGGGCTATATTAAGGAACGAGAACTGTGCATTCCAAAATCATCCAATAATACAACAATCCAATAATCCCATAATAATATACTATTTAATCATCTCATTGTCTATTCATCTACCTCCATAAAAAAAGAGATCTACGAGTGAAACTAGGGTTTTTGTAATATACTTTTGACGGAGAAAAGTTGTAATGCAATAGTTGATTAATAAAGGTAGTTTTTGTTTTAATTCTTTTTGCATTTACTTTATGCATTTACTTTTTCTGCATTACTTTATGCAATTCTAATATGACTTCATTCATCTTCCACCTTTTTTCTAAATCGCTACTAACCATGAGCGAGTAATTTCTTGTTTGATAGGGTTTATACGATATGGTAGAATAATGGATGAAATAACTTTTAACTTCTTTTGACATTTTAATATTTATAAATTTTAGCAAAATAAATGTTAACCCTCTTATCGTGCGGGCTATCAATTTATTGATAGTTACGACCACGATTTGAGATTAGTTAAACACTTGTTTTGTTAAAGGCTTGAGATTAATAGAGATCAATGAAAGGACAATGGGTAGTAGTGGGAAACGCTAGTTACCTCCAAAAACTCCTAATCCACATTAATCGCTATCTCTCTAACTTTTAAACTATTAAAAGATAAAAAGAAACATTTCTTAATATTCATCTATTAACTACTAAGTCCTATAAACCCTATAAGCCCTTCTATTATAAATTTTATATCCATATCAAAATAAAACGACTACAATCCCTCCTCTCTTTTACCAACTCATCTAAAGTAAGAAAAGAAGTTCACGTTTCCCTGCAGACGATCCGTACTCGTCGCGGCTAGCTCTGTGCGATACCGTCTTGATTGCGGTTATTTACAATACACATACAAACACTTTTCGCAAACCAATCAAATGGCGTCGTTGCCGGGGACATGGTCGTAATTATTTTTCTTGTTATTCGGGTTGATTTCTTATAAAACCCCGAAACATAAAATAAAAGAGAGCCAAAACCGCATATTGTGTTTTTAACGATTATTGTGGGAGTTTTGCGAGAAATCTGGAGCACTTAGAGTGAACCATCAGAGATTCAGAGACTTTAAACTTGGACCAAAAGAGTAGTGGTGTGCCCTGAAGAAATTTGACCAGAAGATCTTGCCAAGAGGAGGCAGAACCACGGCCAAATTAGGCATTTGGCGGCGGAACCGCGGTCCATTTGATGATTTGGGCCCCCGAAACACTCTGGTATTTCCCTATAGCCTTTATCTTTCCTCTAAAGCTCCAATAAATTGTTTTTACCTGCAGGATTCTTTGCAAACATCGCCGCTAAAAATCTTTTTGTGTGTTTTAGATTTTAGTTTGTTTTGCATATCTAGAACGGAGTTTAAGAGGCAATAAACCAAAATTCAGATTAGGTGGGGATTTCATCACCTTTGCTAGGCCCCACAAATCACAAATGAGCATATTATCACCCTATATTAATAAAAAATATCTAGACCAAGCCTCTAAGGACTGTCGTGCTCAATTAGGACAGAGGAAGGTCGTGGGTAATATATTGCTTATCCGCATTTTTCTTGTGGTGTCTAGGCAAGTGTGACTAAGAAAAGTGGTTACTTAATTAGACTCTTTATTTAGGTGATTCGTATAGCGGATACCTCCCACTTACCTGGAACTTACCTGGCTGTAAGATTGATAAGGAGGTGATAGAGGATTTATCTTATGTCTTTTCCTTGAGAAGTCTAGGAGCGGTCTAGTAATTTGATCTAGGTGACCCTAGTTCTAGGTATAGTTTGTGCAAGTTTGTTGAGTCCCTCTTTCAAAACAAAACAATTTCCAAAATCCAAAAAAAGAGCTTAAATTATTACCATTTCACCCTCTTTCCTTTTCACTTTCTTATAATGGGTAATCCAAACAGACGAACTCTTGCCGAGCTTTGCTATACAGAACCAGATATTTCTTGTTTTCGTAATTGCTTTGGTACAAATTCTGACTCTACCATTTCTTTAAGGGATATGATAAAGCACGCGAAAAATAACAGTTGGACACCTCACTCAAGGTCCTATCAACCGCGTCAACATTCAACACTTTCTTATGATGATAATCCGTTTAAGGCCAGTGAGGCAATTTCTAAACGTATGTCCATCGCTGAGTATATTGTGAAGGCTCGTAGCCAAATTTTCATACCTTTCACTAATCCAAAACCGTTAAGACAACAATCATCATCATTTCCATATGAAAATGTTGATACTTATTTTGAGGCGAATACGATAACTTTTACACGCATGACTATTGCTGAACAAATTGCAATTTCTAGTCGCCAACTAGCCAACCAATATCAATCTTCTTCATATCATAATGTTGATCCTAATTCTGTTTATGAAACTTTGAGACATCCTTCTAATTCTTACCTACAGCACCAAACTTTCACATCCGCTCATGTTAACACTTCTCTTGAGGTTAATATGGCAAGTGGTAAACGCATGTCGATTGCGGAACACATTGAACATGTCTGTAACCAACAATTAAAACTATCTCGTGTTAACACTTCTCTTGAGGATAATATGGCAAGTGGTAAACGCATTTCGATTGTGGAACACGTTGAACTTGCCTGTTGCCAACAATTAAAACCATCTCATGTTAACACTTCTCTTGAGGCTAATATGGCAAGTGGTAAACGCATGTTGATTGCAGAACATATTGAACTCACTCGTAGCTAAAAATTAAACCATTTCCAAACATACTCAACCTTTTCACCTTATCTAGACAGTGCTTCTGAAAATCAATTAGGAAGTTCCATGGTTCAAAGAGAATCCTTCATTGGAACTTCTTCACCAACCATGTCTAGTCTTGAAGTAGAGTTGGAATTGAGTAAAGAATAAGAGATCCAGCCAAGTCAAACCAGAACCAATTCTTTTGATCTCAACACCTTCTATCTTGCACTCCAGCCGAATATATTTGATGATCAACCGCTTTATACTCTAAGGGGTGAGGTGCCCGAGAATAACATGTTTGACTTTTCCAATCATGAGTGTGAAAGAGAGCCTTACACCGTTTCAAATCAAACCGATCTTTATTCGACTACACTTGATATTTCAAACCTTCAAATTTCATCAAATGAACCAAGTGATTCATCGATTGAGGATAGTATAATTGAGGAATTTTTAAAGAACTGTTCGTTTGATTTGACTGAAGGTGTTAGTGAGAGCAGTAATGAGAATATCATTGAAGATGAACCCGTTATGTTAGATGACTTGGATTCTCCGACCCATCCTGTCCCTTCTATTGAATATGACATCTTCCTGTACAATTAACCGATCCTATTTTTACCACCGACCTATCCGATAAGCAAAACGATATTTAGCTTTCATCTCCCATATCTGGTTCAACAACGCTCAATACCCAAGTTCGTTTATCCATTTCATCAGCCACCTTTTTGGTTCGTCTAATCTTCTTTCAACTCCACCGAGTTTTGATAAACCACACTCCGATATTTCGAGCTCTATGATTCTTGAAAGACCACTTGATTTTGACTCTTTTGAAAATAAGGTAGATGTGTTTTTCGAGTCTCCTACCTCCATAATTTTTGATAAATCAAGTGTGTTAAATTCTGGCGCGAAACAGATTAACCTTGGAACTTTCAACCGTCCTAGTGAATCTGCATTCCACTAATATAAATATCGATTCCTTTCTTTCCGATGAGATTATCACTCGGACCATCGATGAAAGTTTTGAAAATATTTTTGCCGAAGAATTCGCGTTCCTTAAAGATATGGATGTTGTGATGAATCAACCTCCACCCGAGAAAGTTGAACCACCACTTCTTCTTCTTATCACGTACGAGAATGCAATTATTCCACCCATTCCTTATATTTCATATTCTTGTTTTCGTTCACCATCATTGTTTCTTCTCTACCAACCGAGACGTAAACTCGTTCAATTACACCTCTTATCTCCTCCCCACTTCTTCACGTCTATCTATAATATGATCTTCTAACAACCATGGTGTTATATTGATAAAATATTTGAATGGTTGGTTTTAAATTTTGGTATTTGTAAAGTTTTACATAGACCAATAATATTTAACCACCTCTTATGATTTTAAATGCTTAGTAATGAAAACACTGTTTTAATTAAGTTTGGAGAGGGGGAGAAAAATATTTTTTTGGCTCTTGAATGAGTAATTTTTTTCATGATTGTGGCCAAAAATAAGTTTGAGGAAGAATTTCACTGTTATTAACTCTTGTCCCTTTTACTAATCATTGAGACCTTTTCCTCCAAAGTCTAAAGGTTTTGAGCTTAAAAGATAACATCAGTGAGAACACTGCTGCAAATAGGTTTGGGGGGAAGTTTGTGCTTATTCATTTTTCATTATACTAAATAAAAACATTAAATGATTTTTTTTGAAAATAAAAGTTAGAAAGTGAAAAATACATGTGAAAGATAGGAAGAGAGTTAAGAAATGCAAGAAAATTAGATATTTTAAAACAAAACTAGCAATACGTAGTCATGAACTGTTGTCCCAAGGGTTAGTAAGATGAAGGAAATTATTAATATGAGAATAGAAATAAGTTTGAAAAATATTTTCTATTCTTGAGTCTAAACTTCTGAACATTGATACCCTACTACATACACTTGCACACATCTTGAAACTTGGGATAGTAGAGAATACCTTGAAATGCTCTTGTCTAAAAGCCTTAGTATGAAGAAAAAAATATAAATTAACAAAAATATAAATGACACATAAAATATAAATGGTGAAGAAAATGAAAACTGATTTTGTAACTACTTAAGGCGGCATAAAAAAAATATAGCGAGGGTGCCTTATCACCTAATGCCTTAGACCAACTGGTTTGGGAGTCACTGCTAAGCTTTAGGTGTTGCAAGACTAGGATATTGCTAATTACGCCTAAATAAGTGAGCACATTCGGTAATCGGTTGGTTGGTACCTCAAGAAGTAATAACGGTCGCATGAAGAATGTGTGAGAAAATCCATCTAAAACATTCACTGACTAAAAAGTACTAATGTATATGGATAAAGGGTATGATAGCTTGAATTGAATTCTCCAAATGTAGGGATGTCTTTTACACACACGTGGGGGTATATGATCGATGTTTGGAAGAAATGTAGGGAGGAAGACTTAAGACGATATTTTATTGAGGGATGATGTGATTTCTGACATCTTTTCAAGACCATTAAGATATGACTCATGGAAACTAAAAAGCTAGTGTAGTTTAAAACTCTTATTTTCAAGTTCTTCTTTATATGTTCCTTATCTTTATATGTAATTTTCATCTTCTTTCTTAAATTTTGGGATTTTGTGGGTGTAATCCGCTGAAAACCCTCAGGGGACAACACTCCTCCTACCACGGACACCTAGAGGTTTAATGGCTTGTTGCATGTGCTAAGTGCAATCGTGTGTTGCCTACGAAAGTGTGCTAAGTTTTTTCTTTTTCTTTTTAATAAATAGTTTGCTCGGGACGATCAAAGATAAGTTTGGGGGTATTTGATTAGTCAAATATATTACATATTTGTATGGACATTTTCCTTATTATTGTTAAGTGCTAAAAGATGTTAATTGTAAATAAAGAACATATGTGTGTTTATTTGTAAAAAGATTATTATCATATGTTTCTTCATTTATAATTAATATAATTAGGGAAAATATATGCATATAATATTTAAATGGAATATTAGTAATTAAAATATGTATATCATATCAAATATTCCTAATCAATAATCTTAAGATAGTATATCATATAATTGGTTAGAATTATATCTTAAATACCAAATTCTACTAACACTTTGATTTGAGATATTGTGCAGGTATTAGCTCAGGTCTGAAATCTATGTAGAAGATCCAAGTCAAATGGGATATCGAAACCGAATCTGCCAAATTTTAGAAGCAAATCAAGGAATTTAGCAACGGCAGAAACTAAGGGCAATATTTTCAGAATCTATATATCAAGAGGATCCCCAAATACCGAGAGAGAAAACCAGAAAAATCTCAAGTTCCAAACCCACCAAAAGGCGGCGTATCCGCGGTCAATCATGGATTTGGGCGGTGGTTTCGCGGTCTGGTGATGGTCGTTCGATCTGATATTTTGGGAGCATGATTGTAATCACACCTAATCCAATATGGAATCTAGGGTTTGCCAGGGGCTATATAAAGGACCGAGAGCTGTGCATTCCAAAATCATCCAATAATCCAACAATCCAATAATCCCATAATAATATACCATTTAATCATCTCATTTTCTATTCAACTACCTCCATAAAGAAAGAGATCTATGGGCGAAACTGGGGTTCTTGTAATCTACTTTTGAAGGAGAAAAGTTGTAATACAATAGTTGATTAATAAAGGTAGTCTTTTTTAATTCTTTTTGCATTTACTTTATGCATTTACTTTTTCTGCATTACTTTCTGCAATTCTAATATGACTTCATTCATCTTCCACCTCTCTTCTAAATCGTTACTAACTATGAGCGAGTAATTTCTTGTTTGCTAGGGTTTATACGATAGGGTAGAATAATGGATGAAATAACTTTTAACTTCTTTTGAAATTTTAATATTTATAAATTTTAGCAAAATAATTGTTCAACCCTTTTATCGGGCGGCTATCAATTTATTAATAGTCACGACCACGATTTGAGATTAGTTAAACACTTATTTTGGTAAAGGCTTGAGATTAATAGAGATCAATGGAAAGACAAGGGGTAGTACTGGGAAACCCTAGTTCCCTCAAAAAAACCCTAATCCACATTCATCGCTATCTTTCTAAGTTTTAAACTATTAAAGATAAAAAGAAACATTTCTAAATATTCATCCATTAACTACTAAGTCCTATAACCCTACAAACCCTTCTATTATAAATTTTATATCCATATTAAAATAAAACGACAACAATCCCTCCTCTCTTTTACCAATTCGTCTAAAGCAAGAAAGAAGTTTATGTTTCCTTGCGGACGACCTGTACTCATCGCTGCTAGCTTTGTGCGGCACCGTCTTGATTACGGTTATTTACAACACACATACAAATGTTTGTTATATGTATGACTAGAGGCCATTATTATACATGATTGTATATTATAATGGATGCTTGGACATATATAGAGAGGACTTTCTTGCTCGACATAATAGTATGCTATCAGGTTGGTCTTTATCTTAACATGTACACTTGTATCATTATACAGTCTCTCCGTTACATGTTGATAAAGCCCTTAGGATGTGTACTTGACTACCAGGACTATGATACAAATCATACTAGTGGGGCCAGGGTAGTCCACAATTTCATGCTTTAATTGTTCCTAATCGTGGGAGTATCGAGACAGGGCATCGATATTCTAGAGTAGACTAGTGTGTATGTTTCTTGACCCTGTATGGGGCGATAGATAATCCCACATCCATTGGTGTTTGAAATCAAAGATTGTAAACATGTGCTCATTGGAGAATGGGTACACGGAACAGGACTCGCCGAGAACACCTAGATGGTATTATACCAATTGTCAGATAGTAGTTCTCTGGCGACACTGGTACATGTTAGTCTGTAAACCTAAGATCGTCATAGAGTCTTGTGTGATTCCCACTGTGCTTTGATTTCCTTCCTACCATGCTCAAGAGAATGTGCAAACAGGTGGATTTTGGGTAAAGTTTCGAGTCACATGGAGGCAATGGGTGATAGGAGGGGTTTCGTCTCTCCCGGTTTTAAGAGTTGATGTTGTGATATGCTCGATTGGCTATAACAGGAAGTCCTTGGCCAGGGTTGATGATGAGATTTACTGGTAAGTGTTATTAGTAGTTTTTCGACCCATTATGAGCCTCACATCGGCATGACTTATCAAGTTATTGGGTTCTGACGTTTACCACCCTGAGACTCGATATGCGACATATCAGACGAAGAGACCGGACTGTATGGTAGTTTTACTTACTGGATTCACGGGAGTATGGACAAGCTTACTTGTTGATCTTCTGATCGCTCAATACCTGGGTAGCCGTTACGTCCAGCTAGTACCGCTGACGGCTTGTGGGTGACTGATATGATCATCACCTACTGCTGGCGTATTGACGAGTCTTTAGAGTCCTGCACAGAGGTTTCCTGGCTCAAGCGAAACGAAGTAGGGCACATATGTGTTATGTGCGGGACCGATATTGATACGTGTATGTGATACAGTATTCTAATCTCGCGATATAGGTTATATGTGATATATCCGGATTATTGAATTAAGTGTTGATTCAGTAATTTGTTGTATGTATATTTGATATACATATAAATGATATTAGTTGGTTGTATGCGATATAGCCGAATTATTAAATCAAGTGTTGATTTAATAATTTAATATATAATTATATATTTGATATATTAATATATATTCACTAATATTAGGTCACTTAAGAATTTCTCTTCTCTAAATACATATAAATATATATGTGATATATATTAATGTATTTATTTTTGTGTCATGCTGGATAATACATTGGACTTGGGTGTATGAGACTCATACCTAACTAAAGAGAATTTGGGTGATTAATTATTAAAGTAAAAATCAAAATTAGGTGGAAATTAGCATGGCTAAAGATGCTTGTGGAAGCATGTAGAAGTCTTGAGTTAAGCCCACTAATTTTATTTTACTCTAGATATTTATCAACCCAACCATTATCTTTAGCCATGGTTAAGTCTTTACAAATATCATTTGTGATATTTTCTCACCCATGATTGATCACGTGTTCATCTTTTTCATCTCCTTTTTGCTCTCTAGTTTTTGAGTGAGGTGAAAAAGAACAAGAGAAAAATAATTCTAAAGTGAGCAAAATTCATACTTCATCAATCTATACCAAACTAGCCATTTAGTATAGGTTGTTTACTGCACTAATTCCTCAATTAGTGAAGAGGTAGCTTGAGTTAGAGATTCTTCGACGTAGATCATCCTCGGCCTCGAAAATCCTTAAGCAAGCTCATAACTTTCGCTTAGTGGAGCCTAAGATGAGTTTGGGGGACCACTACTTGGAGCAAAGGAACTACTACACGGAGCTTTAGAAGTGAAGGACCGATCTACAAAGGTTGTATTCCCTTTTCACTTAGTGTAAAGTTGTTTAGAAGTTTTAAAAACCCTAATTCTTTAGTTAGATCCTTGGTTCGGCTTGCTTAGCATTCTAGATTTTTTAAAATTGCATACTTAATACTTGCCGAAACCTAGCGAGGGTGCTAAGTGAACCAAGCAGTGGTATCAGAGCCAAACTAGAGCATTAGGAGTGGCCTAGACGACGTTAAACTGTTCGATCGAACATCGAAACCCAAACTTTTCCCACTCTTTAGAAAAAATTTTAAATGTTGGATTTTTCCAGATTTAAAATTACCAGAAAATTGTACAGGGTTTTGTATGGATCCCCAAGAAAAACGATGGCCCAACTCGACCAAACGGCAGCGCAACCGCGGCCAAACCATGGGTTTAGCCGCGGTACCGAGGCGCCGTTGGTGTGGAAGGGAACGTGGTTTCTTGTGATGATCCATAGGTACTTATGGCACATTCTCGGTATTTTTAAGTGTGACTCAAGTGTTGAGGTCTCTAGGAATTTTGGGTGTTTGATAAATCGATCGAAATATTTAACATCGTCTAGATATATGTGATACAATATTTGGAATCCACAATAATTAGTTTTGTGAAAACTAATTAGAACTTTGCAAATCTAGCAATTTTGTCTCATAGATCGGTTGCCACGGGGTTTTGATTCGGATCATAACTCCATCGCAATCTCATACAGTACGCGAACACTCGCCGGGTAACACTAATAGATAGCTACGCCTTATCGCCCTGACTAAGTGACTGTAGGAGAACCTCGTTGCCAAAACCATCCGCTCGGGTGCTCGCGGCCGCGGTGTTCCGCCTAAGTGCACTTCGTCGACGGCATCGGGGGTGCGGCTGTCTACCAATGTTTCCGACGAGCATTCGATCAAATGTTGGGAATCTTGTTGAATTGCCTGACTGGTTATTGAAAAGTGTTTTCAATTTGAGACTAAAATGTCGGGTTTATATCGTTAGGCATGAAATTCGAAACATGTGATATTCCAGGTTTATGATGTCTAAGGAATTTATATGGTTAGGCATGAAATCCGAAGTATGTGATATTTTGAATCTATGATGTCTAAGGTGGTTGCGGATTCTAATTATTGTAGTTTTCATTTCTTTTCTGCGACCATAAGTGTAATATGTGGTGTATCACCGGTTTTGTTGCTATACGTCAACGACAATTGGGATACGCATATTTACTTACGTTGATGACATATGATGTTATGTGTTGCTGGGATATGTCATATTGGATCGTTGTGTTTGAATAGCCGATGGTTTTTGCGTGAGATGAGAGTTTTTCATTTTCATTCATGTAAAAATTTGTATGTAATATTCTTTTATTAGGATACTCCCGGGTTGAGGATGATGTCACCATTGATGTATATTATTTACTTTTCCGCATTAGGATAGACCCAAGATGAGGAGCACAAGTAACCGGGTTGTAGAGTCCAGTGGGAGACCATCTCGAGGAGTCGAAACCGGGTCTCCTAACTTTAGAATTGGTAGGGTTGCTTGCCGCTCTCGTAGGGGTCTAGGGATGTGGTTTTGGCTATTCATCACGACCGTGGAATCTGTGTTTTTTACTGGCTTAATTTAAAATACGGACCTCCTAGTATATCTTATATTTCATATGTTGGCTTCTGCTGCAATGTTCTATGATGAGATCATATAACTGCGTGAGACGAATGTATTATATTATAAATATGATATATAATAAATGTTGCTTATATTTTGCATCCGCGCTAGTCCTGCCCCTGCTCTGCCGTTAGTTAACTAACCTAACGGTGCATGACGGGACCCCGTAGAGAATGCGGATGGCATATGCGTACGTTGTATTTTCATTTCTTTATCTGTGATGGTTAGGAAGCATAAATGATTGGACTTCATTAATGAGATTGATGAAAAGGAAAGAAACCTAATGATGTTGTAGAATCAAATTTTCAAAAAGATAGCTCTAGTTCTTGCTTTGCATAGTGGTATTCCTTGATGAGTATTCAGCACCTCATTCGATGAGGAAAGAGCCGAGATCCCTTCACCGGGAATGACCTCTTTAGCAAAAGCTAGCAGATGCTACACCAACTCGGTTTATTTTGAAAAACTCGATTTTAAAAGTGGAGCTTAAACCACTCCTTTTCAAATCACTCGATTCGATATCAAGTTCAATACGCAAAAGGTTTTCTTAAAAACTTGTCGTAGCCCTCCGTCATTTCAGATAAGTGTTATTTAGTATTCGTGCTCTGTTTTTTTACCATAGCCAAGGCTTAGTGTGCGGTAGCTAATTAGTGCTTATCTGCAAGCATATGATGCGATTGGATTAGGGAAGTCGTATGGCTTTGTTGACCATAGCCAAGGGTCGTACGAGTGGATTTAATTCAATCATGAAATGACGGGTTGAACTTGGCTAGCTCTTATGATTTGTTGACCATATCTAAGGTCCTAAGTTGCTAGGGGCAAAAACATTATCGGGAATTTCAAGTGTTGAAAAAGTTGTAATAAGATTGCATGCCTTCTATGAGATAGTTGGATCCTGATACCCACTGCATGTAAGTGTTACTCCTGGAAGAGTTTTGTACTTTACAATTAGCTAATCCATTAGGTGTCTAAGAAAGGTGTTAACGGGGTTACGCCCCTACGGAAACGAGGTTGTTTAATTAGTTCCATGCGAAAGTATGGGGAGATTCCCTCGGAGTACCAATACCTGCCTGACTGACCGATTGGCGAACTTGTAGGGTGTAATTAATTCCGGCTAGTCTTACCTTTTAGGGTTTGAAGGAAGATTTGATAAAAATAGTGGGAGCCATCCTGATTAGATAAAATAATAACCAATCTAATCTTGCAAGAGCATAAGCTAAAGTGTTTTCTTCTCTCTCTCCTGGTTGCGACCATAACATGCCTTAATCAAGATAATAATATTGATGTATTGACCGAACCCGCTTGTTATACTGAGCCAGGGAATATTGGTTCCGCTCTACCTTATAATTGTTATAAGTCTGAACAGGAAATAGGGGAATATCCGGATTCCCACGCGACCTGAACGAGGAATGAGCATGTTGATGCATTTTCTTCGGGTGTGTTCGTTACCGAGAACCATTTCTCAGTACACTCTACGTCCTGGGTGTTGGGATACCTACAACGGCAGCAAGGTTTCGGGTGGCATATCACATGCCAATTTCAAAATTTTCCATTATAGATAACCCTAAACCTAGATCATTAACTAGAGAATCAAACAAAACTAGCATGCTAACACTTTAACATCTAAGAGTTAGGGATTACAACATTTGTAGTCCGTTCCTTCGCTTCATAAGCTCCGAGTTGAGGTCCCTTCGCTGCGATCATTAAGTGCCCGGACTCTAGAGAGGCTCTATGAAGAGAATAATGCAACCTTTCTTCTAATCTTCAAAAACTAAGATGATCTACCTTGAAGAAACACTAACCCAAGATCTCACTTCACTAATCAAGTATTAGTGAAGCAAACACCCTAATCTAAGTGGCTAGAATAGATGAGGATGGTGAAGTAGGAATTTTGCTTTCTTTTGTTTTCAATTTCTCACAAAACATCCATCATAAATGAAAAGCCAGAAAGCTTTTGGAGTGAGCAAGAAGAAGATGAAGTTGTGATGAATGAATTATTATTGAGGTTAGAAATGAAACCATGGTTTAATATGTGTCATGGCTAACTCAATAAGAGAATAAACCATAGGCTAGGGTTAAACTTAGGTTAACAAATATGTAGGATAAAACAAAGAGGGTGGACAAAGTCAAAGGATTATGAAGCTTCCTCAAAGCTCATCCAAAAGAAAATGAATTATCCATAATAAAATGTTAACCCTAATTTAAAACCCTAGCATGGTTTAAACTCTAAACCCTAGTTGCATTTGTAACCATAACATGTTACAATATTATATATCACATATACAATATTTAGTAACAAAAGAAACTAATACAATTAACATATATCACATATATATCAATGTATCACCATGTGAGAAAAGAATCTTTAAGTGAGCTTACATTAGTTAATATAATGTAATATATCAAATATATAATTATACATTTAATTATTGAATCAACACTTGATCCGATAATCCGGCTATTATCAAATAACCGACTAATATAATCTGTATCAGTTCATTGAATCAACACTTGATCCGATGACCCGGCTATATCACATATACCCGGCAGATATCACATATCGCGAGAATCGAATACGGTATCACATACACGTATTATTCTCGGTCCTGCACATATCACATATGTGCTCCTACTCCATTTTTCCTAAGCCAGGAAAGTTCTGTGTAGGACTCTAAAGAATCGTCAATACGCTGGCAGTAGGTGATGATCATATCAAACACCCACAAGCTGCAAGCGGTCAGCTAAACGTAACAGCCACCCAGGTATTGAACGATCATAAGATCAACAAGCAAGCCTGTACATTCTCCTGTGAATCCAATCAGTAACACTCCTATACAGTCCAGTCTCTTCGCCTGATATGTCGCATATCTAGTCTAGGGGTGGTAAACGTCAGACCCCAGTAACAGATAAGTCGTGTCGATATGAGGTCTATAACTGTTCGAGAAACAACTGATAATACTTACCAGTAAATCTTAGCAACTCTAGCCAGGGATTTCCAGTTATAGCCAATCGAACACAGCGCAACATCAACTCCCAATACCGGAAGAGACAAAACCCCTCTTATCGCTCATTGCCTCTATGTGATTTGGGACTGTACCCAAAAGCCACCATTTTGCACGTTCTCTTGAACGTGGTAAGGTGGAAATCAAAGCACAATGGGAATCACACAAGACTCTATGACGATCTCGGGTCTACAGACTAACCTGTACTAATGTCACCAGAGAACTGCCATCTGACGTGAGGTATAATACCATCTGGGAGTTCTCGGCGAGTCCGTCCAGTGTACCCAGTCTCACTGAGCACCCGTATACTTTCTCTGATGTCAAACATCAATGGATATGGGATCATCCATCGCCCATCTTTATGGGTCGAGAAGCTATACGCTAGTCTACTATGGTATATCGATGCCCTGTCTCGATACACCTACGACTAGGAACATTTGAAGGATGTACTTAGCGACTACACTGTCCCCACTAGTATGATCTGCATCATAGTCCTGGTAGTCAAGTACTCATCCTAAGGACTTTATCAATATGTAACATAGAGACAAACAGAGTACATGTTAAGATAAAGAGCAACCAGATAGCATATACTATCATGTCGAGCAAGAAAGTCCTCCGTATATATGTCCAAGCATCCACTACAATATACATCGTATGTACAGTAATGGCCTCTAGGGCATACATATCACTAACAATCTCTCACTTGCACTAGGGCCATCTGTTGTAGTATCTTATACCCAACAATCAGCTGTGGTTGAAGTATCTCATACTCAACCATCCCATAAAAGTCTCTACTAGAAAATAGGCCTTTGTGAGTGGATCCGCGCTATTGTCCTCTGTATCTACTCTCCTATCCTCGATCTCCCTGGAGATCAACCATCTCCATGATCAGGTAATACTGCTTAAGAATATGTCTGGATCTATGATGGGACGGGGGTTCCTAGGCATAAGCCACATCTCCATTGTCACACAATGGTAGGAATGAAGTTCATCTCATGAACTTATATATATCCAGAATGCCTCTTTAGTAGCATCCTTGGTAATGATGTATCTAGCCTTTAATCGTCTAGTTTGTCACGGTATCTAGCTTGGAACTCTTCCAACATACCGTCCCTCCACTGAGGGTAAAGATAATGCCTGTGACTGACATTCAGTCAACCTTACCACCCTGGAATCTTTCCAGCGATTCTCCCCAGGATCGATTGATACTATTTCACCACACCTACTAAGAATCCTAACATCCAATTAGATCTATCTCATAGATCAAAAACCCAGGATTTAGGAGGTATCACCTTGATCCTATATGGAGAATCCTTGTGATAAGAGGAGATTGACCGAGCGGAGCATAGGAAACTCATTCCCTATCAAGAGTATGTCATCCACGTACTATACGAGGATCACCACCATACTCCCTACTACCTTTTTGTATATACTAGGTTCATCTACCATTTTGATGAAGTCAAACTCTTTGACTACCACATCAAAACAGATGTTCCAACTCCGCGATGCCTGCTTTAACCCATAAGCAACTTGCACACGTTTCCGCTGCTCCCACTGTCTACGAAGCCCTCTGGCTGTGTACTTATAGACGCTCTCTTCTAAATCACTATTTAGAACAGCAGTCATGACACCCAACCGCCAGATATCGTAGTCATGGTATGTAGCAATGGCAAGTAGGATCCGGATGAACTTAAGCATAGGCACTAGAAAAGGTTTCATCATTATCCACTCCTGGTCGATGACGAGTACCTTTTGCAACAAGCCTTAGCTTTGAAAGTCTCAACTTTTCCATTTACACCAAGTAATCTTCTTAAGATATACTTGCTCCTGATGGGGATTTAACCCTTCAGATATAGCAACCAAAGTCTATACTTTGTTGGTGTATATAGATTCCATCTCAGATCGCTTAGCATCCAGCCATTCTCACAGAGTCCCCACTCTTGATGGCCTGCTTGAAACTATTTGGGTCATCATCTCATGATGCAATCCTCGCTCTCACTGTCATAGAGAAAACCGAAGTATCTCTCAGGTGGGTGAGGAACTCTACTAGATCGGCGGAGAGGCTGAGGTTCGTTGGGAGCTATTGAATCTTTTGGTTCTACCAAATCATCAGCTGTAGTTTGTATAGCTGGAACTCCTTCCAGTTCTACCTCATGACCACTAATTTCTTCACAAGAAATTCCCTTTCACAAAGGTGGCATGCTGAGAAACAAAACACCTTTTGCTTCTCAGTGTGGTAGAAGATATTCCCTTGCGAATGCTTGGGATATCCAACAAACTTCCACAAAACTGACCTTGCCTCGAGCTTGTCTGGATTTTGCTTTTAGACATAGGCCGGACAACCCCAAATCTTAACATCCTTAAGAGATGGGCTCTTCCCATACCATATCTCATATGGAGTGGTAGGCACCTGATTTGATTGGAAATCTATTCAATAAGTATGCGATTTCTCAAGTGCATAACCCTAAAAGGAAATAGGCAACTCAGTAGTACTCATCATAGAGCACACCATATCACATAGGGTGCGCTTGCTCCGCCCCGATATACCAACGTGTTGTGGTGTATACGGAGGAGTAATGCTGAAAGAGAATCTCATTCTCCTTTAGAATAGTCCAGGAATTCCGTGCGCAAGTATTCTCCTCCTTGATCACATCAAAGGACATAATACTTATACCCGTTTTTGGTTCTCTACTTCCAACTTATATTCTTTGAATATCTCAAAGGGTTCAGACTTGTGTTTCAACAGGAACACATGTGCGAACCTTGAGAGATCATCAGTGAATGTAATGAAGTACAAAGAACCACTCCTGCATGTGCAGACCGGGGACCTACATACATCATCATGTATCAATCCCAAGAGTTCACCAACTCTTTCTCTGTTTCAAATAAACGGAGCTATGGTCATCTTATCTTTGTGACATGACTGGCAAGTTTCACAAGATATAGATTCAAACTGATTTAAATATGTATCTAAATGTAACTTAGCTAGTCGGGTCATATTGATATGACCTAGTCTACAATACCTCAAGAAAGATTCGTTCATTTCTGAATTCATCCCCTTATGTGTGTTCTATACGTTAAGAACTGTAGTTTGATTTAGAATGTATATGCTTTTAGATAACGTGCCTGAACCGATCAATTCTTGATATAGGAAATGTTTAAAATATTATCCAACAACACAAAATTATATCCTTCTTTATCTTAATAAAGAGACTGATATGATATTGTATATCAGGTTCGGTATCTAATAACATTCGTTTAGAATCAATGTATTCTGGTAATACAGGGTGATAACTGCCAACAACTTGGCTGCAACACTTGCACTGTTTCCAACTCTTGAAACTTATCACCCGTTCCCAGTTCTCTACCTATCTGTAGCCCATGTAATAGATTACATATATGGGATCCTGATCCGGTATCTCATACCCAGGACGTAAAGGATACTGAGAAATAGTTATCGGTAATGAACATACCCGAAGAAGATGCATCATCATACACTTTCTTCGTTTGGGTGGCACGGGAATCCTGGTAATCCCCTATTTCCTGCTCGGTCTTATAACAAATATAACTTAGAGCGGGACCGACGTTCCCCTAGCTCAGTATAACAAGCAGGTTCGGTCAATATATCCGTATTATTATCTTGATTAAGGCGTGACAGGGTCGCTACCTGGAGAGAGAGAGAAGAAAACACTCAGCGTATGCTTTTGCAAGATTAGATTGGTTATTAATATATCTAATCAGGATGGCTCCCATTGTTTTAATCAAATCTTCCTTCAAACCCTAAAAGGAAATGTTCCCGCCAAAAATTTCAGCGCAGAAGAGTCCAAGGTATCAAATGACAGCGATACGCTTAAGGAAATGCGAACCAGTATCTTCCGGCCTGTATTTTGATAAACTCCTGAAGGAGGAACTATTAAATTCTGATGATATTGGAAGCATCTCGAAAAACCCTTCGATTTGATATATTACGGGCTTCATAATTCATCCGGAATCAAAAGTTATGAGCAAATATGCTATGCACGGTTCCCTTATTAAAAATCAGGAATTACCTCAATGAGGTGTCAAGTGCTCACACGTGACTAATGGTTACGTGTTGACACGTGATAGTTAAAACAAAATAAAAAAAAAAAACATAAACCAGCGGCTGTTAAAGGAACCAATTTAGGGGTCACGTGCTCACAGGTGACCAGGGTCATGTGCCAACACGTGACAGGCTTTGAAAGCCTTACAATTTAATAGAATTAAAATTCTAAATTTCTCTAAAATTTTTCGAAATAGAATTAAAATTCTAAATTTCTCTAAATCTTTCCAAATGGAAAAGGGTTATGGGGACCGTTGGATTAAAAATCCAATGGTGATTAAAGATCACTAATTTTTGGAAAGATTTGATACAAGGAAAGATTTCCGTAAAATCTCACCAGAAATAACAAACATAATATCTTTGGATTTAAAATCCAACGGTGAATAAAATTCACTGAATGATCTAAAAGATCATATTAATGATGAAAAGAAATCAAATCTTTCAATGAGAGATTTGCTAAACAAATTGATTCTTTTCCTTCTCCTATAAATAGGAGCCAAGAAAAGAAGAGGGGGGACTTTTTTTTGGAGAGAAAAACAGAGAGAGGAGAATTTAATTCTCAAGAGAGAAGAAAAGAAAGGAGAATTTAATTCTCAACAAAGAAAACCCTAGGTGAGAAAAGAAAGGGAATCAAAACTTTAAAAAAAGAATTTAATTCTCAATCCAAGAGTTTAACTCTTATACAAAAAAGAACTTAGTTCTTCCTTTGGTTGAAGATCTGCATAGAGCACATCTCCCCATAAGTAGAGAATTTAATTCTCATCGGGTCGAGATCCTGCCATGCAGATCCTAAACTTAAAAGGGGAATTGAGTTTTGAGAATTTAATTCTCCCAAACTAATTGGAATTTAATTCCTACAGAATCATAATCGGGGTTTAACCCTACTTAAGAATTTAATTCATTCACAATAAGAATTTAATTCCTCAAAAACAAAATTAGGGTTTAACCCGACAGAGAATTTAATTCTTAAAAAAGAGACTCGAAAGATCTCCATGCATGCAAAAGAACCAAGGTCACATGTCCCCACGTGACCCCTGAAAAGATCCCCAAAAAAGAAGAAGGAAAAGGCTTTGAGGTAATGCCTCACGTGCTCTCACGTGACCTCCAAGACAAAGGGAATAAAAGCAAGGGAAATCTAAGCTTTGGGCGCTCTCGCGTGTTACCACGTGACCCCTTAGCAAACATTTTAACAGTCAGCGCATGAATCCCCATCACGTGTCAACACGTGATGCTCAAAATAAAAATGAAAAGTGTTTAACATTTATTCACAGATTTGAGGATAAAACAAAGGAGATCTGGTTCCACATTTAGGGCGCTCTCACGTGTCCCCACGTGATCCCTAACAAATCCCTTTAATATCCAATGGGTGGATGCCTATCACGTGCCCACACGTGATGGCCAGGAAATGAAAATTGTTTAACACTTAATTGCAGAACGAAGAAAGGGATCTGGTCCCCCCTTTGGGCGCTCTCACGTGTCCACACGTGACCCCTCTTTCTTTAGAGTTGAACACTAATTTGGGGATTATATTTCCAGTGTTTAACACTAAATTGAAGATTATATTTCCAGTGTTTAACACTGATTGTTTCTAGTGTTTAACACTAAATTGAAGATTATATTTCCAGTGTTTAACACTAATTGTCTTTTAGTGTTTAACACTAATTTGAGAGTTCTATCTCCAGTGTTTAACACTGTTGTTCTTTAGTATTTAACACTACTTTTAGCCAAATTGGCTAATTTTCTAGAGCCAAAAGTCCCTCCGCCAAATGAATCTCAGAACTGAGAAAATCAAAGATGAAAATGTTTAGCATTGCTAAAAAATGTTGGTTTAAACCCAGACAAATGTTTAATGGTCCAACAAGAGCCAATATTTCAAACATAATTGGACTTAGCCCAAACTGGCCATAAGTCCTCAAATCATCTTGAACTGAGCACATCTGCTCTTTCAACCAACTCATTGGTTCAAGGGTACATCTCTGAGCTCCTCTGATATTTGTCGTTGTAATCCTTTAACGTCTTCAGAGAGGTGATGGGTCTCGACGGCCATACATTCAATGGACCACCACGTCCCTAAACTGGAACTTGGACCACCATGTCCTTAAACTGGAAATGGACCACCACGTCCCTAAACTGGAACTTGGACCACCATGTCCCTAAACTGGCATTGGACCACCACGTCCCTAAACTGGAACTTGGACCACCATGTCCCTAAACTGGCAATGGACCCCTATGTCCCTAAACAGGAACAATAGAGCCAATTGCTCTTTTGTCGGATTTAAACGATCCCGTTAAGTTGATCTTAGTCTCAAACTGGACTAACGTATCCTTAACAAACGTTTGAGTTGATCTTAGCCTCAAATATGGCTAACGTATCTTCAAACCAAAACCACAAACCCAAATCTAAGAAAACACGGATTTGGACTAATCCACGTCCTACGGGCGACGACATAAATTAGTCTCCGTATACAATCCACGGGCAACCACAAACAAAACAAACACCAACGACACGAAGTGACCAGCTGGAGAAGAAGAAAGTTGTTACCGCGATGCGGTAGCGTAATTAAATGCAGGGGCTTACGCCTGCAGGGAAGAGCATCCCCACAATCAAAAACCCCTTAGACGAGGGGGAATCTGACGAAGTCTGCTACATCGGCTGCATCCGTTTAAACTTTCGATACATGGTGCCATAAATCAACTTGGCATCTTCGGAGAGGTGGACGGATAGCACCTATTAGCATCTGCCCTGAATTTCAGGCAAGACATCCATGTCTTGGGCGCCGTTCGGAGGGGAACAGATTCTGGCACGCCCGGTGGGACGATTTCCTCTTTCCACTCCACATTTCGTGTGTCGTGTTGGCGAACGAATCGCGGTTTTCTGTGGTTGCCTGTGGATTTGAGGTACTAAGATTTGGTGTCTTGCTCCGTGCAGAAAACAGAAGATCAATTGTTTCAAACTGCACTAACTGCTACTGCAACTCTCGCTCCGTCTCGTCCGGAGGAGTGACTTACGGGCCTCAAGTGGCCTCCATCTTCGCTATGCCGGTGGAACAGGTGACTCAGGCCACTACTGGGCTATTCTTCGGGACGATGCTCTCGCCAACAAGCTTCACCGCTCCTGTGCCAACACCGGAAGCTCCCAAGAAGTCGGTCCTCGATCGGCTTACAACTATCGCGACCCCTCTCAACGGGTCACCCAAACCCAGTGCCTCAGCTTTCAGCAAACTGGGCGAAAACTCATGTGGGCCCATGAATAAGCCTGCAATACCAGAAAAGGTTGTTCCGAAGAGGATAGCCATCCCTGCTCCTGAAGTCGTCAAGGCGGCTTCTCCTGCCAAAGGGTCGGTCTTCACAAGACCGACTATTCCGGCTCCCGTTCCTGCTCGAAGGTCTGTCTTTGACAGATTGGATACCGCTACTCAAAAGATGTCAGTCTTCAAGAGATTGGCACCAGCAGCGCTTTATCTGGACAGGGGGCAAGACAAAGCCATCCCCATCGCTAAACCAACGCCGTCCGCTCGACATTCTCGACGTCGCCACTGGCGCCGAGTAAGGAAGGCTGGGGGTACCTCCCCCTTTGGGCTAACTCCACCAGCCCCAACGGTGGAAGTCAGTGTTGCTGTTCCAACTGGGAACAGTTTTGAATTGCTTAACAAGGTGCGCAGGAACTCTCCTTCTGCAGTGCTGAAGAAATCTCCTCCACCCATGGAAAATGCACCAAAGGTGAAGCTGGAGCAGCCCCCTCAACGGCTGTCCTCTAAAATTTACAAGGTCTGGTGTCAAGTCCAAGATTCCGTGATGAATCAAGACTATCTCCGCCGACAGAAAAAGATGAAGGTTTGGCAGGAGAAGGACTATTTTGTCAAGCCAGAAAAAGCAACAGCTGGCTGGGTGCCCACTGCAACGGCTCCCTCAACGTCAATCACTCAAAAGAAAAGGGGGCCGCAAAAAGCCCCTGTGAATATGGAGAATCGCAAAGACACTGAAGCTAAACGCCCCAAGTCTGGGGGCATGGTGGTGCACACCGTTTATATGGCTTCCGGAAAGGAGGATAGCCGCGCTTCGACGGGTCACCGACCGCTCACCCGATCCGTGACAAAAGCCCAGGAGCAACAACAGAAGCTTCAGGAAATGATGACTGCAATGGCCGCACTTACCGGGCCAAAAGAAACCTCAGAGGCATCCTCGGATCAACGCCGGGAGTAAGAAACTGACATTGACTTCCTACGAAGAGTCCTCGAAAAGAAGGACAGAGAAGCAGCAGAACAAGCAGCTAATATAAAACAAATGGCGCTTCTTTTCCAGGATATGGTAGGAATGATGATCCAGCAAGATCCTCCTGCTGAAAATCCTCCGATTGTCCTTGAAGATGATAAAGGAGAGACATCGAATCCTCCACCGGCTCTGTCAGCAGCCAAGGAGGAAACTATTTCCAAGGCCGCACTGGATGACTATATAGCTCAGCAAATACGAGCACATCAGGCGAGTGGAGCGGCCGGGCAAATTGTCAAAACTAGACGACCCTATCCGAGCTGGTATGACCAAATAAGTTACCCGCCGGGATATACGATCCCCAAGTTCCATGTATATAAAGGGACGGGGAATCCACATCAGCATGTCGCTCAATTCAGGGATCTTTGCGGCAACACTGGAGGCGACGATAAACTGTTACTTCGCCAATTCGTCGGCAGCTTAGCGGAAACGGCCTTCGAATGGTATTCAGAGCTACCTAACGACTCTGTCAAAACATTCGCGGAGATGGAGCTACTGTTTACACAAAGATTTGCAAGCGCCAGCGAGCGCACCCTGATCACGGCGTTGATCAATGCCAGGGTGATGTCGGGCGAGACGTGCGTTCAATACGCAACACGATGGCGGAATCTATGGTCGAAGTGTGAACAACGCATCGAAGAATCACCTGCGGTAGGCATGTTCGTAGGCACTCTTGATCCGCAAGCGACCATCTCGCAATTCATGATCTTCTTCAAGCCAACTACTTTCCAGGCCTTGATTGACAAGTTGGCCCAAATGGATCAGATGGATCATAGATCATCTCCTTCAAAGACGGACCCTCGAAATGAAAAAGGGAAAGGGAAAGCAACTTTCGTCGCTAATACTCAACAACAGTCGAGTATTAGCGACTGTTGATTATTTTCCTTCTCCTATAAATAGGAGCCAAGAAAAGAAGAGGGGGGACTTTTTTTTGGAGAGAAAAACAGAGAGAGGAGAATTTAATTCTCAAGAGAGAAGAAAAGAAAGGAGAATTTAATTCTCAACAAAGAAAACCCTAGGTGAGAAAAGAAAGGGAATCAAAACTTTAAAAAAAGAATTTAATTCTCAATCCAAGAGTTTAACTCTTATACAAAAAAGAACTTAGTTCTTCTTTTGGTTGAAGATCTGCATAGAGCACATCTCCCCATAAGTTGAGAATTTAATTCTCATCGGGTCGAGATCCTGCCATGCAGATCCTAAACTTAGAAGGGGAATTGAGTTTTGAGAATTTAATTCTCCCAAACTAATTGGAATTTAATTCCTACAGAATCATAATCGGGGTTTAACCCTACTTAAGAATTTAATTCATTCACAATAAGAATTTAATTCCTCAAAAACAAAATTAGGGTTTAACCCTACAGAGAATTTAATTCTTAAAAAAGAGACTCGAAAGATCTCCATGCATGCAAAAGAACCAAGGCCACATGTCCCCACGTGACCCCTGAAAAGATCCCCAAAAAACAAGAAGGAAAAGGCTTTGAGGCAATGCCTCACGTGCTCTCACGTGACCTCCAAGACAATGGGAATAAAAGCAAGGGAAATCTAAGCTTTGGGCGCTCCCACGTGTTACCACGTGACCCCTTAGCAAACATTTTAATAGTCAGCGCATGAATCCCCATCACGTGTCAACACGTGATGCTCAAAATAAAAATGAAAAGTGTTTAACATTTATTCACAGATTTGAGAATAAAACAAAGGAGATCTGGCTCCACATTTAGGGCGCTCTCACGTGTCCCCACGTGATCCCTAACAAATCCCTTTAATATTCAATGGGTGGATGCCTATCACGTGCCCACACGTGATGGCCAGGAAATGAAAAGTGTTTAACAGTTAATTGCAGAACGAAGAAAGGGATCTGGTCCCCCCTTTGGGCGCTCTCACGTGTCCACACGTGACCCCTCTTTCTTTAGAGTTGAACACTAATTTGGGGATTATATTTCCAGTGTTTAACACTAAATTGAAGATTATATTTCCAGTGTTTAACACTGATTGTTTCTAGTGTTTAACACTAAATTGAAGATTATATTTCCAGTGTTTAACACTGATTGTCTTTTAGTGTTTAACACTAATTTGAGAGTTCTATCTCCAGTGTTTAACACTGTTGTTCTTTAGTATTTAACACTACTTTTAGCCAAATTGGCTAATTTTCCAGAGCCAAAAGTCCCTCCTCCAAATGAATCTCAGAACTGAGAAAATCAAAGATGAAAATATTTAGCATTGCTAAATAATGTTGGTTTGAACCCAGACAAATGTTTAATGGTCCAACAAGAGCCAATATTTCAAACATAATTGGACTTAGCCCAAACTGGCCATAAGTCCTCAAATCATCTTGAACTGAGCACATCTACTCTTTCAACCAACTCATTGGTTCAAGGGTACATCTCTGAGCTCCTCTGATATTTGTCATTGTAATCCTTTAACGTCTTCAGAGAGGTGATGGGTCTCGACGGCCATACATTCAATGGACCACCACGTCCCTAAACTGGAACTTGGACCACCATGTCCCTAAACTGGCAATGGACCACCACGTCCCTAAACTGGAACCTGGACCACCATGTCCCTAAACTGGCATTGGACCACCACGTCCCTAAACTGGAACTTGGACCACCATGTCCCTAAACTGGCAATGGACCCCTATGTCCCTAAACTGAAACAATAGAGCCAATTGCTCTTTTGTCGGATTTAAACGATCCCGTTAAGTTGATCTTAGTCTCAAACTGGACTAACGTATCCTTAACAAACGTTTGAGTTGATCTTAGCCTCAAATATGGCTAACGTATCCTCAAACCAAAATCCCAAACCCAAATCTAAGAAAACACGGATTTGGACTAATCCACGTCCTACGGGCGACGACATAAATTAGTCTCCGTATACAATCCACGGGCAACCACAAACAAAACAAACACCCACGACACGAAGTGACCAGCTGGAGAAGGAGAAAGTTGTTACCGCGATGCGGTAGCGTAATTAACTGCAGGGGCTTGCGCCTGCAGGGAAGAGTGTCCCCACAATCAAAAACCCCTCAGACGAGGGGGAATCTGACGAAGTCTGCTACATCGGCTGCATCCGTTTAAGCTTTCGATACATGGTGCCATAAATCAACTTGGCATCTTCGGAGAAGTGGACGGATAGCACCTATTAGCATCTGCCCTGAATTTCAGGCAAGACGTCCATGTCTTGGGCGACGTTCGGAGGGGAACAGATTCTGGCACGCCCGGTGGGACGATTTCCTCTTTCCACTCCACACTTCGTGTGTCGTGTTCGCGAACGAATCGCGGTTTTCTATGGTTGCCTGTGGATTTGAGGTACTAAGATTTGGTGTCTTGCTCCGTGCAGAAAACAAAAGATCAATTGTTTCAACTGCACTAACTGCTACTGCAACTCTCGCTCCGTCTCGTCCGGAGTAGTGACTTACGGGCCTCAAGTGGCCTCCATCTTCGCTATGCCGGTGGAACAGGTGACTCAGGCCACTACTGGGCTATCCTTCGGGACGATGCTCCCGCCAACAAGCTTCACCGCTCCTGTGCCAACACCGGAAGCTCCCAAGAAGTTGGTCCTCGATCGGCTTACAACTATCACGACCCCTCTCAACGGGTCACCCAAACCCAGTGCCTCAGCTTTCAGCAAACTGGGCCAAAACTCATGTGGGCCCATGAAGAAGCCTGCAATACCAGAAAAGGTTATTCCGAAGAGGATAGCCATCCCTGTTCCTGAAGTCGTCAAGGCGGCTTCTCCTGCCAAAGGGTCGGTCTTCACAAGACCGACTATTCCGGCTCCCGTTCCTGCTCGAAGGTCTGTCTTTGACAGATTGGATACCGCTACTCAAAAGACGTCAGTCTTCAAGAGATTGGCACCAGCAGCGCTTTATCTGGACAGGGGGCAAGACAAAGCCATCCCCATCGCTGAACCAACGCCGTCCGCTCGACATGCTCGACGTCGCCACTGGCGCCGAGTAAGGAAGGCTGGGGGTAACTCCCCCTTTGGGCTAACTCCACCAGCCCCAACGGTGGAAGTCAGTGCTGCTGTTCCAACTGGGAACAGTTTTGAATTGCTTAACAAGGTGCGCAGGAACTCTCCTTCTGCAGTGCTGAAGAAATCTCCTCCACCCATGGAAAATGCACCAAAGGTGAAGCTGGAGTAGCCCCCTCAACGGCTGTCCTCTAAAATTTACAAGGTCTGGTGTCAAGTCCAAGATTCCGTGATGAATCAAGACTATCTCCGCCGACAGAAAAAGATGAAGGTTTGGCAGGAGAAGGACTATTTTGTCAAGCCAGAAAAAGCAACAGCTGGCTGGGTGCCCACTGCAACGGCTCCCTCAACGTCAATCACTCAAAAGAAAAGGGGGCCGGAAAAAGCCCCTGTGAATATGGAGAATCGCAAAGACACTGAAGCTAAACGCCCCAAGTCTGGGGGCATGGTGGTGCATACCGTTTATATGGCTTCCGGAAAGGAGGATAGCCGCGCTTCGACGGGTCACCGACCGCTCACCCGATCCGTGATAAAAGCCCAGGAGCAACAACAGAAGCTTCAGGAAATGATGACTGCAATGGCCGCACTTACCGGGCCAAAAGAAAGCTCAGAGGCATCCTCGGATCAACGCCGGGAGCAAGAAACTGACATTGACTTCCTATGCAGAGTCCTCGAAAAGAAGGACAGAGAAGCAGCAGAACAAGCAGCTAATATAAAACAAATGGCGCTTCTTTTCCAGGATATGGTAGGAATGATGATCCAGCAAGATCCTCCTGCTGAAAATCCTCCGATTGTCCTTGAAGATGACAAAGGAGAGACATCGAATCCTCCACCGGCTCTGTCAGCAGCCAAGGAGGAAACTATTTCTAAGGCCGCACTGGATGACTATATATCTCAGCAAATACGAGCACATCAGGCGAGTGGAGCGGCCGGGCAAATTGTCAAAACTGGACGACCCTATCCGAGCTGGTATGACCAAATCAGTTACCCGCTGGGATATACGATCCCCAAGTTCCATGTATATAAAGGGACGGGGAATCCACATCAGCATGTCGCTCAATTCAGGGCCCTTTGCGGCAACACTGGAGGCGACGATAAACTGTTACTTCGCCAATTCGTCGGCAGCTTAGCGGAAACGGCCTTTGAATGGTATTCAGAGCTACCTAACGACTCTGTCAAAACATTCGCAGAGATGGAGGTACTGTTTACACAAAGATTTGCAAGCGCCAGCGAGTGCACCCTGATCACAGCGTTGATCAATGCCAAGGTGATGTCGGGCGAGACGTGGGTTCAATACGCAACACGATGGCGGAATCTATGGTCGAAGTGCGAACAACGCATCGAAGAAGCACCTGCGGTAGGCATGTTCGTGGGCACTCTTAATCCGCAAGCGACCATCTCGCAATTCATGATGTTCTTCAAGCCAACTACTTTCCAGGCCTTGATTGACAAGTTGGCCCAAATGGATCAGATGGATCATAGATCATCTCCTTCAAAGACGGACCCTCGGAATGAAAAGGGGAAAGGGAAAGCAACTTTCGTCGCTAATACTCAACAACAGTCGAGCAACTTAAATCCGGTTGTCCGTCAAAACAATATGCGTCCACGCCCATCCCTCGAGAAGATACTGGAACGTCCTTACTCGTTTCCTCAGGATAAAACGAGAAGATTGTTCGAGCTGGCAGCGCGCAATAGACTCATCAATCTGCCGATTCCAAAGCGTCCGTTGCAGCCAGGCGATGTCAACGATCCCAATTATTGCCCTTACCACCAAACGGTAAGTCACCTAATCGAGGATTGCTTCGTCTTTAAAGGATGGATCGAAGATCAATACCTACAAGGCAAGTTTGCGCTGTCTGAGAAGTGGAAAATAAACCCACCACAACCGCACACTCCAAAGAAGACGGATACACCGGGGGCAACTTGTTCTTTTGTTGAAGAAGCTCTATGGGAGGTCGTGCTGTCAGCCAAAACCAAAAAGATGCTGAAGGATCTCCAAACGTGCCCGGCAATCAAGTGTAAAAATCCACTGGAACCCGAGATCATCTAAGGAATGCTGAAACCGCGCTAAACTCCAAAAACGGGTGGTGATGGTCAGAGCGCTCACACCCAGCCGTCAAAGTCTTCGAAGAAGAAGAAGAAGAAGACCAAAAAGCCCGTGCAGCCTGGTGACAAGCCCAAGGACATGCAAAAACAGACTGACGCGTTGGAAGAATATAATCAGAAGGCGCGGACCCCAGTCACACTCCAAGAATTTCTCAGCCACGTCCTTGAGGACGGAGATGATGACAATGGAGAAGACTCGTCGGATGAATCTGAAGATTATGTGGCAAGCTGCCATGTGATCTCTCACTCGTTAATAAATGACGAAGAAGCTCCTTACACAAAGAAGCTCTGGGCAGATCCTGAACCAGAAATTCTAGGACCATCAGACGAAATGATTGACGCATTCCAGAACGAAGCCCGTCTTAAAAGAAAAGCTGATCGAGAGCGCGAGATGGCCATATTCTAGAAAGCCAAACGCCGGCGACTGGACAAAAGGGTCGAAACACTCCCACCAGATCAAAGTACATCCGCCGCAAACGAAAGCAGGATCAAGACAAGGAAACGATTCGCCAAAGCCATATCGATGGGGATGAGGCTGCCCTCTTTCAGAGAAAATTCTCCTGGCGGTATACATCTTGATGAAGCGGACGTACATCCTAACTTCTGCTTATATTATCAGAAGATCGCACATCCTATTGAGGAATGCAACTCCTTTAAGTGTTGGTGGCAAGGATATGTCGCTTACAGGCAACACTTCAACAGGACAAAGCGTGAATCTCGTAAACAGCGGAAGAATGCGACAGATGAGCATAAAAGAATTGCTGGCGATTGTCATAGGGTTGATCCTGAGGGACCGCGAGTTCTCACCTTCGAGAGCGACTCCGACAAAAAAGCAGCCCTCGGCCCTCTCTTCAAGCAATCCATCTCTAAAATGAAAGAATTGAGGAGTTGCGAGAGCATTCATCCTCGCAATTGCACGATACCCAGAAAAAATCTCGGACCCGCAAGCAACGGTTCGAACAAAAAGGATAAAGGAAAGGGAAAAACGGCCTTCGTCACCAACACTCAACAACAGTCGAGTGGCCCTAGAACAGTTGTTCGCCAAAACAACAAGCGGCAACCCCTCTATGAAAAGTTGAAACGTCCTTACTCGTTTCCCCGGGACGAAACAAGGAGGCTGTTCGAACTAGCAGTGCACGACGGGCTTATCACTCTACAGGAGCCGAAATGCCAGCTACAACTGAATGAGGTCAACAATCCTAATTGCTGCCCTTACCACCAAGTATTGGGCCATCCGATCGAAAATTGCTACATCTTCAAAAACTGGGTTGAAGACCAATACCAGCAGGGCAAGTTCGCGTTGTCCGAAAACTGGAAGGTAAGCCCGCCACAACCACATGCTCCGAGAAAGGTGGATATGCCGGGGGCATCATGCTCATTCATAGGGAAAGCCCTACGGACCGAAACGTCCTTAAACTAACGGCGGACCGCAATGTCCTAAAACTTGCAAATGTCCGAAACGTCGTTAAACTACTCCCAACCCGCAGTATCTTCAGGCTGACGTGGTAAAAAAAACGGTACGTCCACAAGCAAAATGGGCACGGATGAAAACCCGAAAGGGCTCCGTGAGTAAAAACAGCAGGGCTACCGGCGAGTGTTCGTGAAAACCCGAAAGGGCGCGACCTCATTTAAAAAAAAAGAAGAAAAAAGAAAAAAGAAAAAATAAATAAATAAAAAGAACGGTATGTCCATAAGTAAAGTGGCACGGATGAAAACCTGAAAGGGCTCCGTGAGTAAAAACAGCAGGGCTACCGGCGAGTGTTTGTGAAAACCTGAAAGGGCGCAACCTTGTTAAAAGATACTTACAGGGTCCTCTCAACCTTGTAAAGAGAAACTACCCGCGTGAGATCCTTACGACTCACAAGGGAGCAACACACTTGGTGAGTTAATATCATATATTAATCTTTGTAGAGAGTTAACCATGGCTAGATTTAATTGGTTAGGTTTATAAATATCTTAAGGCAAAACAAAACTTGTAGACTTTAGTCAATGCAAATCCAAGCTTCTCAAAGCTTCTTCCCATGACAAAAGACTTTAGTTTTGAATTACTTAATCCATTAAAAACCCTAGGATTAAACCAAGCATGGTGTAAGTCATACACACACCCAAGTTGCATGTATCATCAAACATGACACAAAACATGTACATAGAAATATATCGCATATATTCAATGTGCACAAAATGAGAAAAAGAAATCATAAGTGAGCTTAATATTAGTTAATGTAATGTAATATATCAAATATATAATTATACATTAAATTATTAAATCAACAATTGATTTAATAATCTAGCTATATTACATATGACCGACTAATATCATGTATAACAACTTATCGAATCAACACTTGATCCGATAACACGGCTATATCGCATATAACTGACCAATGTCACAAATCGCGAGAATAGAATACGGTATCACATATCGTATTAATGTCGGTCCCGCACATATCACATATGTGCTCCTACTCCGTTTCGCTTGAGCCAGGAAACCCCTGTGTAGGACTTTAAAGACTCGTCAATACGCCGGCAGTAGGTGATGATCATATCAAACACCCATAAGCCGCAAGTGGTCTGCTAAACGTAACGGCCACCCGAGTATTGAGCGATCAAAGATCAACAAGCTAGCCTGCTCACACTCCTGCGAATCTAATCAGTAACACTATCGTACAGTCCGGTCTCTTCATCTGATATGTCGCATATCTCGTCTAGGGGTGGTAAACGTCAGACCCCGGTAACTCGATAAATCGTGTTAATATGAGGCTCATAACGGGTCGAGAAACTACTGATAACACTTACTAGTATATCTCTAAAGCAGCCCTGGCCAGGGACTTCCTATTATAGCCAATTGAGTACAACGCAATATCAACTCCCAATACCGGGAGAGATGAAACCCCTCCTATCACTCATTGCCTCCATGTGATTCGGGACTGTACCCAAAAGCCACTGTTTTACACGTTCTCTTGAACATGATAAGGTGGAAATCAAAGCACAGTGGGAATCACACTAGACTCTATGATGATCTCGGGTCTACAGACTAACCTGTACCAGTGTCACCAGAGGACTGCTATCTGACGTTAGGTATAATACCATCTGGGAGTTCTCGGCGAGTCTGTTCAGTGTACCCAGTCTCCACTGAGCACCCGTATACTATCTCTTATTTCAAACACCAATGGATATGGGATCATCCATCGCCCATCTACATGGGTCGAGAAGCTATACACTAGTCTATTCTGGTATATCGATGCCCTGTCTCGATACACCCTCGACTAGGAACATTTGAAGGATGTACTTAGAGACTACTCTGTCCCCACTAGTATGATCTGCATCATAGTCCTGGTAGTCAAGTACTCATCCTAAGGGCTTTATCAATATGTAATATAGAGACAATCAGTGTACATGTTAAGATAAAGAGCAACCAAATAGCATACTATCATGTCGAGCAAGAAAGTCCTCCATGTATATGTCCAAGCATCTACTACAATATACATCGTGTGTACAGTAATGGCCTCTAGGGCATACATATAACTAACAATCTCCTACTTGCACTAGGGCCATCTTTTGTAGTATCTCATACCCAACAATCAGCAGTGGTTGAAATATCTCATACTCGACCATCTCATAAAAGTCTCTTCTGGGAATAGGCCTTTGTGAGTGGATCCGCCATGTTCTCCTCTGTGTCTACTCTTCTAATCTCGATCTCCCTGGAAATCAACCATCTCCATGATCAGGTGATACTGCCTTAGAATATGCCTGGATCTCTGATGGGACGGGGGTTCCTGGGCCTAAGCCACAACTCCATTGTCACACAATGGTAGGAATCGAAATTCATCTCATGAACTAATATACATCCAGACTGCCTCTTTGATAGCATCCTTGGTAGCAATGTATCCTGCCTTTATCATCTAGTTTTCCACGGTATCTAGCTTGGAACTCTTCCAACATACCATCCCTGCACTGAAGGTAAAGACAATGCCTGTGACTGACATTCAGTCGTCCTTACCACCCTGGAAGCTATCCAGTGATTCTCCCCAGGATCGATTGATACCATCTCACTACACCTAGTGAGAATCCTAACATCCACTTAGATCTATCTCATAGATCCAAAACCGTGGATTTAGGAAGTATCACCTTGATCCTATATGGAGAATCCTCGTGATAAGAGGAGATTGACCGAGTGTAGCATAGGAAACTCCTTTCCTATCAAAAGTATGTCATCCACGTACAATACGAGGATCACCACCATACTCCCTACAACCTTTTTGTATATACAAGGTTTATCTACCATTTTGATGAAGTCAAACGCTTTGACTACCACATCAAAACAGATATTCCAACTCCGCGATACCTTCTTTATCCCATAAAGCAACTTGCACACGTTTCCGCTGCCCCCACTGTCTACGAAGCTCTCTAGCAGTGTATTTATAGACGCTCTCTTCTAAATCACTATTTAGAAAAGTTGTCATGACACCCAACCGCCAGATATCGTAGTTATGGTATATAGCAGTAGCAAGTAGGATCCAGATGGATTTAAGCATAGAGACTAGAAAAGGTTTCATCATTATCCACACCTGGTTAATAACGAGAACCTTTTTCAACAAATCTTAGCTTTGAAAGTCTCAACTTTTCCATATACCCCAAGTAATCTTCTCAAGATGTACTTGCCCCTGATGGATTTTTAACCCTTCAGATATAGCAACCAAAGTCCATACTTTATTGGTGTATATGGATTCCATCTTAGATCGCTTAGCATCCATCCATTCTCACAGAGTCCCCACTCTTGATGGCCTGCTCGAAATTAGTTGGGTCATCATCTCATGATGCAATCCTCGCTCGCACTGTCATTAAGAAAACCGAAGTATTTCTCAAGTGGATGAGGAACCCTACCAGATCGGCGGAGAGGCTGTGGTTCGTCGGGAATTATTGAATCCTCCGGTTCTACCAAATCATCAGCTGTAATTTGTATAGCTGGAACTCCTTCCAGTTCTACCTCATGACCACTAATTTCTTCACAAGAAATTCCCTTTCCAAAGAGGTGGCATGCCGAGAAATAAAATATCTTTTGTTCCTCGGTGTGGTAGAAGATATTCCATTGCGAATACTTGGGATATCCAACAAACTTCCACAGAACCGACTTTGCCTCGAGCTTGTCCGGATTTTGCTTTTAGACATAGGCCGGACAATCCCAAATCTTAACATCCTTAAGAGATGGGCTCTTCCCATACCATATCTTCATATAGAGTGGTAGGCACCTGATTTGGTTGGAACCCAATTCAATAGGTATGCAGCTTTTCAAGTGCATAACTCCCAAAAAGAAATAGGCAACTCAGTAATACTCATCATAGAGCACACCATATCACATAGGGTGCAATTGCTCCGCCCCGATATACCGACGTGTTGTGGTGTATATGGAGGAGTAATGCTGAGAGAGAATCTCATTCTCCTTTAGAATAGTCCAGGAATTCCGTGCTCAAGTATTCTCCCCCCTGATCTCATCAAAGGCATAATACTTATACCCGTTTTGGTTCTCTACTTCTAACTTATATTCTTTGAATTTCTCAAAAGCTTCAGACTTGTGTTTCAACAGGAACATATGTTCGAATCTTGAGAGATCATCAGTGAATGTAATGAAGTACAAAGAACCAGTCCTGGTATGTGTAGACAGGGGATGTAAATACATCATCATATATCAATCCCAAGAGTTCATTAACTCTTTCTCTGTTTCCAATAAACGGAGCTATGGTCATCTTATCTTTGTGACATGACTGGCAAGTTTCACAAGATGTAAATTCAAACTGGTATAAATATGCATCTTAATGTAACTTAGCTAGTCGGGTCGCATTGATATGACCTAGTCTACAATGCCTCAAGAATGATTCGTTCATTTCTGAACTCTTCCTCTTGTGTGTGTTTTATACGTTAAGAACTGTAGTTTGATTTAGAACGTTTTTGCCATTAGATAACGTGCCTAAACTGATCAACTCTTGATATAGAAAATGTTCAAAACATTATTCAACAATACAAAATTATATCCTTCTTTACTAAATAAAGAGACTGATATGATATTGTATATCAGCTTCAGTATCTAATAACATTCGTTCAGAATCAATGTATTTAGTAATACAGGGTGATAACTGCCAACAAACTTGGCTGCAACACTTGCACCGTTTCCAACTCTTGAAACTTATCACCCATTCCCAGTTCTCTACCTATCTGTAGCCCATGTAACAGATTATATATGTGGGATCTTGATCCGGTATCTCATACCCAGGACGTAGAGGATACTGAGAAACAGTTCTCGGTAATGAACACACCTGAAGAAGATGCATCATCATACGCTTTCTTCGTTTGGGTGGCACGGGAATTCTGGTAATCCCCTATTTCCTACTCGGTCTTATAACAATTATAAATTTGAGCGGGACCAACGTTCCCCATCTCAGTATAACAAGCGGGTTCGGTCAATACATCCATATTATTATCTTGATTAAGACGTGACATGGTCGCTACCTGGAGAGAAAGAAGAAGAAAACACTCAGCGTATACTCTTGCAAGATTAGATTGGTTATTAATTTATCTAATCAGGATGGCTCCCACTGTTTTAGTCAAATCTTCCTTCAAACTCTAAAAGGAAAGACTAGCCGGGATTAATTACACCCTACAAGTTCGCCAATCTTTCGGCCAGGCCAGTATCGGTACTTTGAGGGAGGTTTCCCGTGCTTTCGCACGGACCTAATTAAAATAAACCTCATTTTCCTAGGGGCGTAACCCCGTTAACACCTTTCTAGACACCTACTTGATCGGCTAATTGTAATGTGTAAAACTCTCGCAGGAGTAACTCTTACTCGCAGTGGGTATCGGGATCCAACTATCTCATAGGAGGTATGCAATCTCATTGCAAATTCCAACACTTGAAATTCCTGATAATATTTTGCCCCGAGCGATCTATGACCTTGACAAGGTCAACAAACCATAGACCGCAAGTCAAGTTCAACCCATCATTTCCTGATTGAATTAAACCCACCCGCACGACCCTTGACAAGGTCAACAAAGTCGCATGACTACCCTAATCCAATCGCATCATATGCTTATGCAGATAAGCACTAATCAGCTACCGCACACTACGCCTTGACAAGGTCAACAAACGCAGCACGAATACTAAGTAGTACTTATCTGAAATGAAGGAGGGCTACGACTGGTTTTTAAGAAAACATTTTGCGTAATGAACTTGATATTGTCGTAGAATCGAGTGAATTAGAAAAGGAGTGTTTTTTAGGCTTTTACTAGTTTTGCTAAAGAGGTCACTCCCGGTGAAGGGATCTCGGCTCTTTCCTTATCGAATAAGGTGCAGGATATTTCACAAATACCACCATGCAAAGCAAAAACTATAAAAGCAATCAAAAGACAATCCGAGTTTGTAGCATTTGCTAGTTTCGCTAAAGAGGTCACTCCTGGTGAAGGGATCTCGGCTCTTTCCTTATCGAATAAGGAGATGGATATTCTACAAGGAATACCGCTATGCAAAGCAACAACTAGAGCTACCTGTTTTTGAAAATTCGATTCCACAACATCTTTAGGTTTCTTTTATTTCATTAATCTCATTAATGAAGTCCCATCATTTTATGTTACCTAAACATCACAGATAAATACAACGTACGCTTATGATATCCTCATTCGCCCCGATGTCCCCTCGTGCACCGTTAGGTTCGGTAACTAACGGCAAAGCGGGCAGTGCTAGCGTGGGTGTAAAACATAAGTAACGTCTATATAATATATCACATATACTATATCCTGTATTCATCTCATCAATATATCAAATGATCACATCACAGATATCGCAGCAGAAGAAACATATGAAATATTGGATATACTAGGAGGTCCGTGTTTTATTGCGAGCCTATATAATACACGGATTCCACGGTCGCAATGAATAGCCAATCCCACACCCCTAGACCCCTACGAGAGCGGCAAGCAACCCTACCAATTCTAGAGTTAGGACACCCGGTCTCGACTCCTCGAGATGGTCTCCCACTGGACCCTAGAACCCGGTTACTTGTGCTCCCCGCCTTAGGTCTATCCTAATGCGGAAAAGTAAATAATATACAATGGTGACATCATCCTCAACCCGGAAGTGCCCCAATAAAAGAATATTACATACAATAAATTTTACATGAATGAAAATGAAAAACTCTCATCTCACATAAAACCCCCGGCTATTCAAAACACGACGATCCAATATAACATATCACAACAACACATAACATCGCATGTCATCAACGTAAATAAATATGTGTATCCCAATTGTCGTTGACGTATAGCAACGAAACCGGCGATACACCACATATTACACTTACGGTCGCAGAAAAAGAAAGTGAAAAACTACAACAATTGGAATCCGCAACCTCCTTAGACATCACATGCCTAACCAAATGAATTCTTTAGACATCGCATGCCTAACAATTATAAACCCGCATTTTAGTCTCAATATCGAAAACACTTTTCACACTACTACAAACAAGGGTTGCCCCTACGGATTAAACCGTAGGGGAAAACCACTGCCCCTATGGATATATCCATAGGGGCGAAAAAATAATCTGTAGGTGCAAACGCCGTAGGTGCAAGTTGAAGCCCTGAACTTGCCCCTACAGAGTTCTGTGTAAGTCCATTTTCACCTACGGATTAGGGCGTAGGGGAAAAAAGTTATTTTATTTACGGTTATTTTAATTATATTAACTGTACCTACGGATTTATCCGTAGGGCAAAGTACTATCCCCTACGGATATATGCGTAGGTACATATCCGTAGGGGCAAAATATCAGAAATCCTGATATTTTGCCCCTACGGATATATCCGTAGGGGTCTTTGTTTACCCCTACGGACATATCCGTAGGGGCAAGCCCAACCCCCTGATACTGAGAGCAGGGGGGACATATCAGTTAATGCTGATATTTTGCCCCTACGGTTTAAACCGTAGGGGCAACATGTGTACCTACGGATTAATCCGTAGGTACACATTATCTGTTTTTTTTTAAAAAAATTTTCTGCTTGATTTTTTCTCGCCCTGTGCACAATAATATATATATCAATAAAATATAAAATTAATCATCACACACCATATATCCCAGTATTCATAATCACATCTCACGCATATAATATACAAAAGAAACCCAAATACTGAATATGATATAAAAAAAAACCAATATCAATATCAATATCGTTTCAAAATGTAGTACAATATGTATGATATAAATAAATACATGTTTCAAAAAATAAGAACCAAAAAGCTACCCTAGCTTGGTCCAGCTCCACCTCTGATAAACGATAGAATAAGGCACGCCTGCTTCTCGGTCAATAAACCATGCAATTCGGCGTGAGCGGGAGTCTGAGCGTCTTGTGGAGCTGGCGATGTGGTCTGCGCAGCCGCCGTCGAGGGAGTCGCTTGCGGAGCCGTGGCTGCTGGAGTCTGAGCGGGCGGTGGAGCTATAGGAGCTGTCTGCGGAACCACAGCCGATGTAGTGGCTTGCGGAGCCGCAGCCGAAGGAGATGCATGCCATGTACCCTGTCGCGTCTGGACCTAACGTGTGTAAGAAGCGTGTAAGAACTGTGTAATATTCAAATTCATATCATTATCAAGTTATTTGGATATCTAGTTTGGAAAACCGTTGTTTATTTTAATTACATATGTTTGTATGATTAATCAAACCTAAGTCTAAAACTAAATAAGCTCAAGCTACGTACTAATTATGGATATGTTGATATCTATAATATGACATGATATTTTACTATAAAGTAGTATACATACCAGCATCTCCTTCAACTCCTGAACGGTGGCCCTCAAGCTCTTCAGTTCCTGCTGGACACGTCGCTCACTGGAGACGGAGGAAGTAACCGCCGGGGTGGAGTCCAATCTCATATGGGTCCTGCTAGGGCCCAGTCCCCGGCCTCTCTCCCAACCTCCGTGGTGCCCTCCGTGTGCGGCGTCCAGAACTGGGGTCAGCAGCCTCGGATCGCTCTGTCCGGTAAAATCGATCCCCGAGGCATCGGCCTGCTCAACCACCCGCTCCTTTACCCACATTAAGCAGTAAAGTATAAGTATAAAATTTAAACTTGAACCTTCCAAAACTAAAATTTCAAATATGGGTAGAATAAATATTAACACTTACGCAATACTCCTGGGTAGCGATGTCGGGATATCGAAGCTGTGAAACAACGTTGAAATGAACATCTAATCTATCTTTGTACACAGAGAACGAGCGGAAAGGTACCGACGAAATATCTCGAAACGGATGAAAACATAAGTGAATGAAGGCGTTTGCTTTATACATTCTTAACTTGTCCACACGGGACAAATTTATGGGTTACCATACGATTGAATTTTCTCGTCGCGTAGACTATACGACGGTTGTTAGTATCGAGCTATACCGTCCTATATTTAACAACCTTCGTATAGTTCTATGTCACGACGAGTATCGCACGTATGTTAACCAATAGACGGGGACTAAGTGGCGCTTTTAGTTTCATATATGAGTATCGATGAGAATATGAAGGTTTCATATTATCATATATTGGTTTTAACTTGAACATCTCGAATCACTCTCTAATTATGCATTTGTTGTGTATTCTTGTTGTATGTGTGTGTTCCAGCTGTCGGGGGTAGGCTTCTATCCCATTAAGAATATATAGAGCGAACACCCATCACTTGTGCTTTCAACCGTTTCGAGTAAATTTCGGCAGCACCTCCCCGCTGTTCTCTGAGTACACTGTAATAGAATAGATAATCATTTCAAAGCTGTGAAACAACGTTAAAATGAACATCTAATCTATCTTTGTACACGGAGAACCAGCGGAAAGGTACCCACGAAATATCTCGAATCGGATGAAAACACAAGTGAATGAAGGCGTTTGCTTTATACATTCTTAACTTGTTCACACGGGACAAATCTATGGGTTACCATACGATTGAATTTTCTCGTCGCGTAGACTATACGGCGGTTGTTAGTATCGAGCTATACCGTCCTATATTTAACAACCTTCGTATAGTTCTATGTCACGACGAGCATCGCACGTATGTTAACCGATAGACGGGGACTAAGTGGCGCTTTTAGTTTCATATATGAGTATCGATGAGAATATGAAGGTTTCGTATTATCATCGAGTATCATATATTGGTTTTAACTTGAACATCTCGAATCACTCTCTAATGATGCGTTTGTGTGTATTCTTGTTGTATGTGTAACATGATTTTAAACCATTAAGATCAAGATTGATAGAACTGATCATCCTACATTGCAATGGCATTCATCAACCAAAAACTATTATTGCAATGGCATTCATCTATAACAATCAACAATTAAAACTACAAATGTAGGATACTGATATCATAAAGCGTTATACGCAACATATGAATTTACATGACTGAAACATGCATCAAAAAAACATGTTCATCCAAAAGAAAGGCCACTGTCAACAAATATAGACAAATACGTCATAAAAACAGTAACTAATTAACAAGTTGATTAGTATCTGAATCAAGAAAATGATAGGAAAAACAATTGACTATGATCTATAATGACAAGTCTATTACCATGACTCTCGACTAACAAAGGTGGCTTTTCGTCCTCGATAGCTTGATAATTGGGATTTCATGGCGAATAAAAATATGCATATGCCGTTTGACCGGGAACTTCAATAGGAAACTCAATGAGGTCGGGTGTACTGAAGTACGCTTTGTATTTCGTTATATCAGGTGATGAAGCCCAAGCCCTAGCTAGCCCCAGCCCCACCCCAACCGAACCCTATCGAAGGTAAAGAACGTCCTTACACTTTCAAATTTCTATTAATGATGCAAGTCTCCACCAAGTCAAATTCTTGCAATATCATTCTTTTTAGAGTATGTCTAATTTAATAGATAGAATTTTCAAAGTTGGGCAACCAAGAAAAAGTAACAAGGGATTTTACATACATGCCAAAGCTTTGATTATTTATTTATTTATTTTCCATTTCATATTAGTACTTTTATATGTTTGATGATGGCAAGAAATACAAATTATATTAGAACATTGTACATACCTAATTTCCACTTGAAATCGGTTTTTTATTTTATCAGTACTCGTTGACATATAGTAACAAACAATGTTTGATTAAAAGGACCCAAGATTTTCTCGATCAACAATAATTTTAGTAATCAAACTAGGCTAAAATTGCTGGAAATTCCTCTCAGGTTTGCCAAATTCAGCAAACCCCAACCCCAACCTAACCCTAACCCTAGACCCAGCCCCAGCCCCACCCCAACCCCAACCTAACCCTAGCCTCAGCCCCAGCCCCAGCCCAGCCCCAACCCTAGCCCCAGCTAAACCCCAACCCTAACCCCAGCCCCAACCGAACCCCAACCCTAACCCTAACCCCAACCCCAACCCCAACCGCAACCCCTGCCGAACCCCAATTCCAACCGCAACCCCAGCCCCAGCCATGAACCCTAGCCCTAAATAATCAAAAATTTATTTAGTTGAAGATTTACTAACCTGTGCGATGGAGGAGACGATCGATCGGTGTCAACGACGAAACGGAGGCGAAGACGAAAACGGCGACGAGGAAGAACGGTGACGAGAACGGCGGTGGCGACGACGAGAACGGCGGGAATGATTTGGGGATTTTGGTTCGCTCACGATCGAGAGAGAGAGAAAGAGATAAGGGGCGTAGGCGATCTGTGCCTTTTTAATTAAATCACTATTTAGTTACCCCTATGGATTTTTCCGTAGGTCCTTGGTTTGCGGCTCCGTAGGGGCAAACACCAAATTAAGAATTAATATTTTTATTCTTGAACGTCTTGGACCGTAGGGGCAACCTTCTAGACCTACGGATTAATCCGTAGGGCCAACATAAATCTTCCCCTACGGATTTCAATATCCGTAGGGGCAACCCCCTATTTTAGTAGTGTCAATATCAAGTCGGGCAATTCAATAAGATTCCCGACATTCTGATCGAATGCTCGTCGGAAACTTTAGTAGACGGCGGCACACCCCGATGCCGTCGACGAAGTGCACCAAGGCGGAACACCGCTGCCGCGAGCACCCGAACGGATGCTTTTGGCGACGGGGTTCTCCTACAGTCACTTGGTAGGGGCTATAGGGCGTGGCTATCTATTAAGTTTATCCGGTGAGTATCCGCGTACGCTACATGATTACGATGGATTTTTGATCGCATCAAAATCCCGTGGCAATCGATCAACTGAGACTAAAGTGCTAGATTTATAACATTCAAATTAGTTATTTCATAACTACATGTGGATTCCAAATATTGTATCACATTACAGAAAAAGTTAGACGACGTTAAACATTCCGATCGTATCAACAAACACCCAAAATTTCCCTATTTGCTCAACACTTGAACTTAGTTTAAAAGCATCCATCATATGCCACAGTACCAATGGACCAGCCGTAGAAGGGTCAAACTAACGCCTCACATGTAACAACACCGAACTGCCACAAACCCTAGGGTTTAGAGACGGTTCTGACGGTCACATAATCGAGATAAGGTTTCGTTCTTCTAGAAGGTCCACCGTGTTGCTTGCACGATATTTAAATGTTCTTTAACTAAGGAAAAATCCAACACTTGGAAATTTTCCGGCAGGGGAAAAAGTGAGTTATTGATATCCGTTCGAACTTTTTAACACTGTCTAAACAAACCGAAACAAATCTAGAATTGCGAATACGAAACACTCTGAATAGTTAATGCAATAAATTATCATCACATGCAATTTTAGCAAAAACAAACAACACCTGAGGTACCAAACCCTAGAGATCAGAGCATGACCAAAACCTAAAGCCCAGAAGCCACATGGGGGCCGGCCTCCTCGGAAATTCAAGCCTTGTGCTCAGCCAAATTCTGAGCACAGGGGTCCAAGTTTTGCTCATGTTCACTATTTGTCTCATACATGATTCTGCAGTTGTTTGAAAAAATTTTAGAGCTCATTTTAAAATCAACAGAAACTAGGGTTTTGCATCGGGTGTTTCGGAGTTGTTTCGGTTTCGTAATCCTACACTTATCCGTCTAATTCTCTAGCTAGGCTCTGATACCACTGTTGGGAAACCTACAACGGCAGCAAGGTTTCGGGTGGTATCTCACATGCCAATTTCAAATTTTGCCATTATAGATAACCCTAAACCTAGATCATTAACTAGAGAATCAAACAAAACTAGCATGTTAAAATTTTAACATCTAAGAGTTAGGGATTACAACCTTTGTAGTCCGTTCCTTCGCTTCATAAGCTCCGAGTTGAGGTCCCTTCACTGCGATCATCAAGAGCCCGGACTCTAGAGAGGCTCCATAAAGATAATGATGCAACCTTGCTTCTAATCTTCAAAAACTACGATGATCTACCTTGAAGAAACACTAACCCAAGCTCTCACTTCACTAATCAAGTATTAGTGAAACAAACACCCTAATCTAAGTGGCTAGAATAGATGAGGATGATGAAGTAGGAATTTTGCTCTATTTTGTTTTCAATTTCTCACAAAATATCCATCACAAATGAAAAGCCAGAAAGCTTTTGGAGTGAGCAAGAAGAAGATGAAGTTGTGATGAATGAATTATTATTGAGGTTAGAAATGCAACCATGGTTTAATATGTGTCATGGCTAACTCATGTAGAGAATAAACCATAGGCTAGGGTTAAACATAGGTTAACAAATATATAGGATAAAACAAAGAGGGTGGACAAAGTCAAAGGATCATGAAGCTTCCTCAAAACTCATCCAAAAGAAAATGAATTATCCATAATAAAATGTTAATCCTAATTTAAAACCCTAGCATGGTTTAAACTCTAAACCTTAGTTGCATTTGTAACCCTAACATATTACAATATTATATATCACATATACAATATTTAGTAACAAAAGAAACTAATACAATTAACATATATCACATATATATCAATGTATCACCATGTAAGAAAAAGAATTTTTAAGTGAGCTTATATTAGTTAATATAATGTAATATATCAAATATATAATTATACATTAAATTATCGAATCAACACTTGATCCGATAATCCGGCTATTATCAAATAACCGACTAATATAATCTGTATCAGTTCATCGAATCAACACTTGATCCGATGACCTGACTATATCGCATATACCCGGCCGATATCACATATCGCGATAATCGAATACGGTATCACATACACGTATTATTTTCGGTCTCGCACAAATCACATATGTGCTCCTACTCCGTTTTGCCTAAGCCAGGAAAGCTCTGTGTAGGACTCTAAAGAATCGTCAATACAACGGTAGTAGGTGATGATCATATCAAACACCCACAAGGTGCAAGCGGTCAGCTAAACATAACAGCCACCCAGCTATTGAACGATCAGAAGATCAACAAGCAAGCATGTACATTCTCCTGTGAATCTAATCAGTAACACTTCCATACAGTCTGGTCTCTTCGTCTGATATGTCGCATATCTAGTTTAGGGGTGGTAAACATCAGACCTCAGTAACCGATAAGTCGTGTCGATATGAGGTCTATAACGGTTCGAGAAACTACTGATAACACTTACCAGTAAATCTCAGCAACCCTGGCCAGGGATTTCCAGTTATATCCAATCGAACACAGCGCAACATCAACTCCCAATACCGGGAGAGACGAAACCCCTCCTATCGCTCATTGCCTCCAAGTGATTCGGGACTGTACCCAAAAGCCACCGTTTTGCACGTTCTCTTGAACGTGGTAAGGTGGAAATCAAAGCACGGTGGGAATCACACAAGACTCTATGACGATCTTGGGTCTACAGACTAACCTGTACCAGTGTCACCAGAGAACTGCCATCTGACGTGAGGTATAATACCATCTGGGAGTTCTCGGCGAGTCCGTCCAGTATACCCAGTCTCCACTGAGCACCCGTATATTTTCTCTGATGTCAAACATCAATGGATATGGGATCATCCATCGCCCATCTTTATGGGTCGAGAAGCTATACACTAGTCTACTCTGGTATATCGATGCCCTGTCTTGATACACCTACGACGAGGAACATTTGAAAGATGTACTTAGCGACTACACTGTCCCCACTAGTATGATCTGCATCATAGTCCTAGTAGTCAAGTACTCATCCTAAGGGCTTTATCAATATGTAACATAGAGACAAACAGTGTACATGTTAAGATAAAGAGCAACCAGATAGCATACTATCATGTCGAGCAAGAAAGTCCTCCATATATATGTCCAAGCATCCACTACAATATACATCGTATGTACAGTAATGGCCTCTAGGGCATACATATCACTAATATTGGGTATTAGATACCGGATCAAGATCCCACATTTGTAATATGTTACATGGGCTAAAGAAATGTAGAGAACTAAGAAAAAGTGATCATTCTCTAAAAGTAAGGAATAGTGCAAATGTTGTGGCCAAAGCGGTTGGTGAATATCACCTAATATTACCAGAAGGTAATACATTGATTCTGAACAACTGTTATTACGTACCCAAAATGTTGTGCAATTTAATATCAGTTTCTTTATTAGATAAAGAAAGATATAACTTTGTAGTAGAGAAAAATGTTATGAACATTTTCCTAAATCAAGTGTTGATTGGGTTTGGTACGTTATATAACGGTTTATACGTTCTGAATCAAAATACAGTTCTTAATGTACAGAACACACACAAGAGAAAAAGTTCAGAAATGAACGAATTCTTCTTGTGTCATTGTAGACTAGGTCATATCAATGCGACACGACTAGCTAAGTTACATAAGGATAGATATTTGAATCCGTTCAAATTTACATCTTATGAAACTTGCCAGTAATGTCTCAAAGGTAAAATGACCAAAACTCCGTTTATTGGACATGGAGAAAGAGCTACTGAACTCTTAGGACTGATATATAGTGATGTATGCGGTCCCATGTCTACACATGCCAGGAATGGTTCCTCGTACTTTATTACATTCACCGATGATCTCTCAAGATTCGGATATGTGTTCCTGTTGAAACACAAGTCTGAAGTTTTTGAGAAATTCAAGGAATATAAGTGCGAAGTAGAAAACCAAACGGGTAAAAGTATTAAAATCCTTCGATCAGATCGGGGAGGAGAATACTTAAGCACGGAGTTCCTGGATTATTTAAAAGAGAATGGGATTCTCTCTCAGCTTACTCCTCCGTATATACCACAGCACAACGGTGTATTGGAGCGGAGGAATCACACCCTATTAGATATGGTGCGCTCTATGATGAGTATTGCTGAGTTACCTATTTCCTTTTGGGGTTATGCGCTTGAGACAGCCGCATACCTATTGAATAGAGTTCCAACCAAATCAGTGCCTACCACTCCATATGAGATATGAAATGGGAAGAGATCATCTCTTAAACGAGTTAAGATATAGGGTTGTCCGGCCTATGTTAAAAAGCAAAATCCGGATAAGCTCGAGGTAAGGTCAGTTCTGTGCAAGTTTGTAGGATATCTAAGCATTCGCGAGGGTATATCTTCTACCACACTGAGGAACAAAAGGTGTTTTGTTTCTCAGCATGCCACCTTTTTAGAAAAGGAATTTCTTATGAAAGAAATTAGTGGTCATGAGGTAGAACTGGAAGATGTTCCAGCTACACAAACTACAGCTGATGATTTGGTAGAACCAGAGAATTCAATAGTCTCTGACGAACCTCAGCCTCTCCGCAGATCTAGTAGGGTTCCTCATCCGCCTGAAAGATAATACAGTTTTCTCGTAGATGGTGGGAGCGAGGATTGCATCATGGAAGATGATGACACAACTAGTTTCCAGCAGGCCATCACAAGTGGGGACTCTGTGAAATAGCTGGATGCAATGCGATCTGAGATGGAATCCATGTACACCAACAAAGTATGGACTTTGGAAGTTTCTCCTGAAGGAGTAAAATCCATCTGGAGCAAGTGGATCTTGAGAAGATTCTTGGTGTAGATGGAAAATTTGAGACTTTCAAAGCTAGACTTGTAGCAAAAGGTTTTCGTCAATGACCAGGTGTGGATTATGATGAAACCTTTTCTCCAGTGGCTGTGCTTAAATCCATCAGGATCCCACTTGCCATTGCTGCATACCATGACTACGAAATCTAGCAGTTGGATGTCAAGACCGCTTTTCTAAATGGTGATTTAGAAAAGAACGTGTACATGACACAGCCAGAGGGCTTTGTAGACAGTGGGAGCAGCGAAAAGGTGTGCAAGCTGCTTAAATCAATCTACGGATTAAAGCAGGCATTGCGGAGCTGGAACATCTGTTTTAATATAGCAGTCAAAGAGTTTGACTTCATCAAAAACGTAGATGAACCTTGTATATATAAGAAGGTTGTAGAGAGTATAGTTGTCTTTCTCGTATTGTACGTGGATAATATAATCTTGATAGGAAATGATATTCCTATGCTACACTCGGTCAAGCTTTACTTATCACAGTTTCTCCATAAAAGATCTGGGTGATGCCTCCTACATTCAGGGATTAACATCTATAGAGATAGATCTAAGAGGATGTATCATACTCACTAGGTGTAGTGAGTAGATGTCAATCAGATCCTGGGGAAAAGCACTGGACAGCTGTGAAGAATATTCTTAAGTACTTGAGAAGGACTAAAGAACATTATTAAGTACTTGAGAAGGCCATTATTGTACATGATTGCATATTATAGTGGATGCTTGGACATATATAGAGAGGATTTTCTTGCTCGACATGATAGTATGTTATCCGGTTGCTTTTTATCTTAACATGTACACTTGTATCATTATACAGTCTCTCCGTTACATGTTGATAAAGCCCCCAAGATGTGTACTTGACTACCGGAACTATGATGCAGATCATACTAGTGGGGCCAGGGTAGTCTACAAGTTCATTCTTTAATTGTTCCTAGTCATGGGTGTATCGAGACAGGGCATCGATATTCCTGAGTAGACTAGTGTCTACGTTTCTTGACCCTGTATGAGGCGATAGATGATCCCACATCCACTGGTGTTTGACATCAAAAATTGTACACAGGTGCTCACTGGAGAATGGGTACACCGAACAGGACTCGCCGAGAACTCCCAGATGGTATTATACCTATTGTCAGATAGCAGTTCTCTGGTGACACTGATACAGGTTAGTCTGTAGACCCGAGATCGTCATAGAGTCTTGTGTGATTCCCACCGTGATTTGATTTCCTCCCTACCACGCTTAAGAGAGCGTGCAAACAGGTGGATTTTGGGTACAGTCTCGAGTCACATGGAAGCAATGAGCGATAGGAGGGGTTCCGTCTCTCCTGGTATTGGGAGTTGATATTGCGCTATGCTCTATTGGCTATAACAGGAAGTCCCTAGTCAGGGTTGATGATGAGATTTACTAGTAAGTGTTATCAGTAGTTTCTCAACCCGTTATGAGCCTCACATCGGCATGACTTATCAAGTTATTGGGGTTTGACATTTACCACCCTCAAACTCGATATGCGACATATCAGACGATGAGACCGGACTGTACGGTAGTGTTACTTACTGGATTCATGGGAGTATAGACAAGCTTGCTTGTTGATCTTCTGATCGCTCAATACCTGGTTAGCCGTTACGTCCAGCTAGTACCGCTGACAGCTTGTGGATGACTGATATGATCATCACCTACTGCTGGCATATTGATGAGTCTTTAGAGTCTTACACAGAGGTTTTCTGGCTCAAGCGAAACGAAGTAGGGCACATATGTGATATGTGCGGGACCAAGATTGATACGTATATATGATACAATATTCTAATCTCGCGATATAGGTTATATGTGATATAACTGTATTATTGAATCAAGTGTTGATTCAATAATTTGTTATATGTATATTTGATATACATATAAATGATATTTGTCGGTTGTATGCGATATAGCCAGATTATTAAATCAAGTGTTGATTTAATAATTTAATACATAATTATATATTTGATATATTAATACATTAACTAATATTATCTTACTTAAGAATTTCTCTTCTCTAAATACATATAAATATATATGTGATATATATTAATGTATTTGTTTTTGTGTCATACTAGATGATATATTGGACTTGGGTGTATGAGACTCATACCCAACTAAAGATAATTTGGGTGATTAATTATTAAAGGAAAAATCAAAATTAGGTGAAAATTAGCATGGCTAAAGATGCTTGTGGAAGTATGTAGAAGTCTTGACTTAAGTCCACTAATTTTGTTTTACTCTAGATATTTATTAACCCAACCATTATCTTTAGCCATGGTTAAGTCTTTAGCCATGGTTAAGTCTTTACAAATATCATTTGTGATATTTTCTCACCCATGGTTGATCACTTGTTCATCTTCGTCATCTCCTTTTTGCTCTCTAGCTTTTGAGTGAGGTGAAAAAGAAAGAGAGAAAAATAATTCTAAAGTGAGCAAAATTCCTACTTCATCAATCTATATCAAACTAGCAATTTAGTATAGGTTGTTTACTTCACCAATTCCTCAATCAGTGAAGAGCTAGCCTGAGTTAGAGATTCTTCGACGTAGATCATCTTCGGCCTCGAAGATTTTTAAGCAAGCTCGTTCCTTTCGCCTAGTTGAGCCTAAGAAGAGTTTGGGGACCACTACTTGAAGCTAAGGGACTATTACACAGAGCTTTAGAAGTGAAGGACCGGTCTACAAAGGTTGTATTCCTTTTTCACTTACTGTAAATTTGTTTAAATACTTTAAAAACCCTAATTCTCTACTTAGATCCTTGGTTCGGGTTGCTTAGCACTTTAGATTTTTTGAAATTGCATACTTGATGCTTGCCGAAACCTAGCGAGTGTGCTAAGCGAACCCAGCAACAAACACCTTCGCACGAACAACCAACTCCTCCTCAAAAGTATCTTAATACTTTTATCCGTTTAGTTCTCCAATTTATTTTTGTATTTCTTGAACTTCTCAAAATCTCCTGACTTATGTTTCGTCAAGAAGATATGCCCATATTTTGAGAAATTATCGGTAAACGTAATGGAGTAGGAGTACCCGCTTTTCGCATGTGTAGGCATTAGACCACATACATCGCTGTGTATGAGTCCCAAGATCTTAGTAGCTCTTTCTCTGTGTCTAGTTAACGGAGTTTTAGTCATCTTTCCTGTGATACATGACTGACAAATTGCATAAGATACATATTCAAACGGATCCAAATATCCATTTTTATGTAACTTGGTTAGTCTTATTTCATTGATATGACCAAATCTACAATGCCATACAAAAGCATTATTTGTATCTGAAAACTTTCTTTTAAGTGTGTATTGGATGTTGAAAACTTGATGTTGATTGAGAACGTATATACCATTATCTAGTGTACCAGACCCAATCAGTTCATGATTTAGGTGAATGTTCATAACATTACTTTCAAGCGCAAAATTATATCATTCTTTACTTAATAAAGCAACTGATATAATATTACACAATATAGATGGTACACCAAAACAGTTATACAAAACCAAAATATGACCACTTGTCAATCCAAGGAGATAATCCCCAACAGCCACAACATCAACCCTTGCGTTGTTCCTAACCTTGAGGGCCATATCATAATCCTTCAGAACTTTACGGTTTCTCGCGCCTGCAAAGAATTATAGATGTGAGATCTTGATCCGGTATCTAATATCCAGGAAGTAGAGTTTACTGAGAAACGGTTCTCAATCATGAACACACCTGAAACCGAACCATCAACTTGCTTCGTGTCCTTGTGACTGGCTTTCAATGCCCTGCAATTTTTCTTCCAATGTCCCTTCTTATGACAATAGTAACACTTATTCTTTTCAGCTTCCACTATCCCAGTCTTGTCCCTGCTCCTCACTTTCTTTATACCACCTTTCAGTTTGGTGTGGTTCTTCTTCTTTCCCTTGGTCTTAGCCTTGGACTTAGAGGATGAAGATTCTCTAACAAGCAGAACGGGTGCATTTTCCTTCTTCAAGGTGGCATCAACACTCCTCAACATGTTGAGGAGCTCAGAAGTTCAACTTCCATCCTGTGCATATTGTTATTCAATATGAACTAGGTATAGGTGGAGAGAAAGGACTGCAGAATCAAGTCAACGTATAACTCATTCTCCAACGTACATCCAAGGTCTGTAAGCTCTTTTATGAGACTAATCATCTTTAGGACATGGTCCCCGATAGATGATCTGACAACCAACCTCGCCTGAAACGACTTCTTCGAGGTCTCATATCTTACGATACGAAATTGCTCTCTATACAAGTCTTTACAATGGAGAAAGATGGATTGAAAGTCTATCTTCTCGTGCTGCCTCTAAAGCTCATTATCCATGGAGGCCAGCACAAGGCACTTAGCTTTCACACAATCTTGATCCCACGTTTCATGAACGACAATGTTCGCAACCGAGGAATCTGGACCAGGGAGTTGTGGTGCGGCAGCTGTGAGGACATATGCCGCCTTATTGTTGGATATAGTGCCCTCAGAGTCAATTATTGGATCACAGGCACGTGATTGCAATGATTGAGGAGGACTTATGCCGGTAGGACAGTCTTACTCGAGATGATAGTATGCTATCTGGTTTATCTTTATCATCGTGTACTGCTTTAGGTGACCTTACGAGTCGCTATTACACGTTGATAGAGCCCCTAGGATTCTTGCTTGACTACCAGCAGTATGAGGACGATCATATACGTGAGAGCTGGAGTCTATAAGCACATCCTTAAAAGGTCCCTAGTCGTGGGAGTTTCGAGACAGGGCATCGATACTCCGGAGTAGACTAGTGTATGCAGTCGAGACCCCGACGAGGAGCGGTGGCCGGTCTCACAAGCCACTGGTGTCAGTTGGTTCACCTAAGATGTATACAGGTGCTTATTGGGTTATGAGTACACCGGACAGGACTCGCCGGGAACCTGCTAGTTGGGATTATACCTGATGTCAGATAGCAGTTCCCTGGTGACATGTGTACAGGTTAGTTCATCGACCTGAAATCGTCATTTGTCTCGTGTGAGTTCCCACTGTGCTTTGATTACTACCCTACCACACTCAAAGGAGACGTGCAAACAGGTTTTAGTTGGGTACAGTCCCGAGCCACATGGAGGCAGTGAGTGGATCTGCAGGGGTTTGTCTCTCCCGGTATTGGGGGTGAGGTCGCGCTGTGTCTAGGAGAGCTAGAACATGAAAAGTCCTTGGCCAAGGCAGGAGATTTGCTGGTAGGTATTCCAGTAGTATCTCAGGGTGTTCTAGGCTGCACTCCGACACGACTTGTACCGCTATTGGGGGTCTGACTTTTACCAACCCCCTAGGCCCGCCATGCGATGCTCATAGACGAACGGACCGGACTGTACGGATATTGTCACTGACAGGCTCAGTAGGGTGTCAGGATGAGTTCGCTCATCGACGTCCCTTTGGTCAATAGCTGGTGGCCCATCACGTATGGCTAATACCTCTGACGTGCTAGTGGTTAAATCCACAGCCATAGTATTGACGAGTCTTTAGAGTCCACCACACTCAGTTACTCAAGTTTCGGGCGAAACGCTGTAGAGACCGTATGGAGATATGGCAGGGTTGGATCAGATACGTGCGGTATTGCACGGATCGTGATCGGACGGATTTTACTAGCCGGCTTTGGCTTAAACCGGATCCTAGTATTAGATAGTGTAGATTTTGTCTCTTTGCATTTGTGTTCAGTGGGAATACAAATGTGGGCAAGTATATGCAGTAGCGGGGTTTTTCTGTAATTTATTACGGGATCAGTTTTCTGAGGTTGCCAGTTTGCATTCCGTTCCGGCCGGTTTTCCTTTGTTCCTTCACGGCCGGACTTTATCGTTGGAGGGTGTTATTTGCAGTTTGCAAATAACATTTTGTGGAGGGTTTTCTTGCATGTGTGAGGCATCATGATAGTTTATTCATGATGAGATTCTTTATTGGTCTTTTCCTTTGCTTTTTGAGAAAGGATTGATAAGTGAGTTTGGTGTGACCTTTTATCTTGGATTTATCTTTTCTTTTCTCCTTGGATTATTTAATTCCATTATCTCCACCATGGAGGAGAGAGGCCGGCCACATTTTTATTGAGGGAGAGGGGAGAGGAAATTTCTTGATGTATGGTTCTCATTTTTGCCTTGCCAAAAAATTGTATTTCTTACCTCTCCAAAGTTCTTTTGATTCTCCACCTCCATCCTCCATGGCAACTAACCCAAAAGATACATTGACTCTACACTAGCCCACAACAAATCTTGGACGCGTCGGCTAGCCAACTTCGCGCCCGAGTTGCCTCGGTCCAGAGGTGGGAGCCCGTACAAGTATTCGGCTACGTGGTGCCCTTTCCGACGAGGACGTGACGGACGGAGATTCCGCGGGAGATCGGAGTGGAGACGAAGACCGAAGGACACGGATCGCTTGGTATACTTCTCTACTTTTATTCTAGTTTGCTAGTAGCTAGGTTAATGGCCCGATCCGGGTTAAAAGTACGTGGTGGTGCCGGATTGCTAGTTTGCAAAGTTTTTCGTTTCCGCGTTTCCGGCGTCGGATCGTCGGCCGGGGCGCCGCCGCAGACTTACACTTATCATAAGTAAGGGTAATGATGACATTCCTCAACCAATCTTTATAATTAGGTCCTGTCAGTTTATTTTTATCTAGTAGTAGCTTAAGTCCCATCATGGTCGCTGCTTGGAGAGAGAGAAAAGAAATATTCAGCGCGCGCTCTTGCAAAATTAGATTGGTTTATTAATTTATCTAATCAGGATGACTCTCAATATTTCCTCAAATTCTCTTTCAAACCTTAAAAGAAGAACTAGTCGGGATCATGTACACCTTACAAGTTCGCCAACCGTTCAGCCAGGCTAGTGTTGGTACTCCGAAGGAGGCTCCACATGCTTTCACACAGACCTAATTAAATAACCTCGTTTCCGCATAGGTATAACCCCATTAACACCTTTCTAGACACCTAACGGGTTAGCAAATTGTGAAGTGAAAATTCCCGGGAGTAATACCTACTCACAGTGGGAATCGGAACCCAACTATCATCATATGACAACCTTGATAGAAGCCAACCAAAGTTACCACACTCCAGAGGGTATGCACTGACTTTGCAAATTTCCCTTATATTTGAAACCCCCAATATGGTTTTTGTACCAAGCGGCTTATGACCTCGACACGGTCAACAAACTATAAGCTGCAAGTCAAGTTCCACCCATCATTATCCTGATTAATCTAAACCCACCCGCATAAGTTCTTGACACGGTCAACAAGACTATACGACTGTCCTGGATCAATGCATCTATCTATGGTACAGAAGAACAACACTTAGCTACCATACACTACGCCTTAACACGGTCAACAAACACAACATGAATACTAAATGCTACTCAACTGAAATAACGTAGGGCTACGGCTGGTTGTAGAAAACCTTAAATGCAATAAACTTAACATCGTTGAAGGAACCGAATAGCTTTGAAAATGAGTGGTTTAGGTTTCGGTTTTAAAATGCATGGTTTTGAATAAAACCGAGTGGTTTTAACAATTGTTCCAACAACATTATTTTAGGTTTATTTTCTTGCATTAATAAAATTTAATGCGGTCCCATCATTTGAGTTCCTATTACACCAGAAACAACGAAAATACAATGCAAATATATGCCATTAGCATTCGCCACGGGGTCTCAGGTCTTCACCGTAAGGTTACTTAACTTACGGTAAGATGGAGGCATGGCTAGTATGGATGCAAAACATATTAAAACATTTATTTATATATATAGTTATCTCATTGATGATATAATCATCACGTGCATGCTGTTAACAATATGAAGTAACAGATAAACTAAGAGCCCCGCATTTTATTTGAGCCGTAAATGAAACGCGGCGTTCCCTGGTCGTGTGGATAGCCCATACATCAACGATCCAAGATCCCTACGAGCGCGACAAGCTGTTAGGAATTTGTATGCCCTAGAGGCCATTATTGTATGATATAGTGGATGCTTGGACATATATAGAGAGGACTTTCTTGCTCGACATGATAGTATGCTATCTGGTTGCCTTTATCTTAGCATGTAAACTGGTATTATTATACTGTCTATCTTTTACATGTTGATAAAGCCCTTACGATGTTAGCTTGACTACCAGGACTATGATGCGGATCATACTACTGAGACCAGGGTAGTCTAAAAGCACATCCTTCAATAGTTCCTAGTCGAGGGTATATCGAGACATGGCATAGATATTCCAGAATAGACTAGTGTATACGTTTCTTGACCCTGTATGGGGGCGATGGTTGATCCCATAGCCATTGGTGTTTGACATCAATGATTGTACACAGGTGCTCATTAGAGAATGGGTACACCGAACAGGACTCGCCGAGAACTCTTAGTTGGTGGTATACCTATCGTCAGATAGCAGTTCTCTGGTGACACTGGTACAGGTTAGTATGTAGACCCGAGATCTTCATAGAGTCTTGTGTGACTTCCACCATGCTTTGATTTTCTCCCTACCACGGCTCAAAGCAGTCCTGCAAACAGGTGGATTTTGGGTACATTCCCGAGTCACATGGAGGCAATGAGCGGTAGGAGGGGTTTCGTCTCTCCCGGTATCGGGAGTTGATGTTGCGCTATGCTCGATTGGCTATAACTGGAAGTCCCTAGCCAGGGCTGCTGTTGAGATTTACTGGTAGGAGTTATCAGTAGTTTCTCGAACCGTTATAGGACAGACATCGGCATACTTATCGCGTTACTGGGGTTTGACGATACCACCCCTAGACATGATATGCGACATATCAGACGAAGAGACCGGACTGTATGATAAGTGTTACCTATAGGATTCATGGAGAGTATGGACAAACTTGCTTGTTGATCTTCTAATCGCTCAATACCTGGGTAGCCGTTACGTCCAGCTAGTACCGCTGACGGCTTATGGGCGACTGATATGATCATCACCTACTGCTGGCATATTGACGAGTCTTTTGAGTCCCACACATAAGTTTTCTGATTCAAGCGAAACGAAGTAGGGCATATATGTTGATATGTGCGGGGGGGCTGATTAAATACGAGTATGTGATACCGTATTCTAATCTGGCAATTATTTTTTATCGATTAGGTTATATGTGATATAACCAGATTATCGAATCAAGTATTGATTTGATAATGTGATATACAGATAAATGATATTAGTCGGTTATATGTGATATAACCGGATTATTAAATCAAGAGTTGATTTAATAATTTGATATATATTATATTTGATATAATTATATATTAACTAATATTATTAGCTCACTAATTATTCTTCATTATATATATATTAATATACATGATATATATATATATATATTATATGAAGCATGGCATGGATTTTCTTTTTCGAAAATAGAAAATGAGGCGTAATATATGGAGATATTTGTAGAATGGGAAAGCATGGGCTTTATCATTTGTTTATTACTCTTGACTCACTATTCAAGCATGGTTGCAGTTTCTTATTGCAATTTATTCCATGCTTGAATAAGTGAGGTCAAGGGGGTTGCCATTCTACACTTTGATCCTTCACTTGAGTTATTTTTCTTGAGCTCCTTCTTGAGCTCATGAGATGAGTTCTAGCATTCTCCATTTTCTTCACTTCATACTTCAAGCATTAAACTCTCACATGTGATGTGAACCATTGAGCTTGAAACCCTAGTGAGTATATAAAACCTCTACTTCACTATCCTACACTTCATTAGCACTCTAGTGTAGTGTGTTTCCTTCACTAAAGAGTTTAGTGAAGAGGTAACTTGGATTGGCGGATTTCGGGTGGATCATCTTCGGCACGAAGATCATTGGAGGAACCTTGTTCATTCTTCAAGTGGAGCCTAGTGGAGTCGCGTGGACTATTACCCGGAGCATTTGAAGAGAAGGAAACGGTATACAAACGTTGTAGCCTCCTTCCCTTCTCTTAGTTTTCATATCATCACATAGTAAACCCTATTATTCTAGTTAAGATGTTAGTTAGTGTTCGTTAGCACCATGAATTTTTGAATTTTTTTGAAAATTGTAACACGAACCCAAGCTATCTTTGGCACTTGTGCCGCTACCAGATCATCTTCGATGTTCTGAGCCCATTCCTCAGCTTCCAGTAGGCTCTCTTTTCCTGTAAACTGTTTGGGGTGCAAAGCCCTGAATTGCTTCACTCCAGGTGCTTCTGCTTTTGAACGGTTCAAGAGAATAGCAGTCTGCTGCTGCTGTCCTTCCAGGAGGCTGCGAAGTGCCTCAAGCAGAACCGTCTGCTCGTTGATCGGAGCAGCTACGGCAGGTGTAATTTGTAGTGGTGGTGGAGTGTTGTTGAAGTTGGTGCTGGTGTTGTTTGGAGAATCCATAATCTTGAATGAAAAATTTAGATTATGACAAATTCAAAGTATATGATTCAAAAAATATGAAATGATAAGATTCAAGGAATATGAATTGTAAAGAATGTTTTAGTTGCTGGTTCTTGTGTTATATTGCTTAGCTTGTTCACGCAGAACAGAACTGCATGGCTGGGTTCCATACAGCTCTGACCTGCATGGTAGGGTTCCATACAGCTCTCACCTGCATGGGCCACCAACAAAACCTGTCACGTCCCGCTTCCCAGTGTACGAACAGAGGACGCGACGAGTCCGCTACGTATTTACTCTGAAGTAAATACGCTAAGCGTATCTAAGCAATATAAAAGAAATATACACAAGAGACAAAAGGTATAACTGAACAGCAACTCTATTTATTCACATTCTTTTTACATGGAAAAGTAAATACATGGGATAAAGCGATGCCTAAACAGTGGCATAACAGAAATGTAAAGTACTGGAATGAAAAGGAAAATGTACAAGTGAAATTACAGCTCGGGATCTTCAATAAACTGGTCCAAGTCTTTGGTGCTGGGCTCGATATCTGGAAGGTCCGAATCACCTGACGACATTCAAAGAAGAAAGAAAGAGAATGTCGTCAGTGAACAAATCGCTCGGTAAGTCCCAAAGATAAGGGAGAAGTAGAATTGAAAGAAAGAGAGAGAATGTAGCTTTTAATGTTGTATTATATGGTTATACTGTTGTATTTAGTATTAAAGCTATTGTTATCGTAAGTTCAAGGGTGAATATCAACCAATCTCAAGAGTGTTCTTAAACCCAACAGGCTGTAATTCAGGGGTAGAGAACCACGGGCCCGAATCAATTGTTAGTAACGGGACTTCGACCGTCGTCGAAATATTCCAAACTCAACAGACTATAATCCAGGAGCATGGAAACATGGGCCCTCATGATGGCTTGCTTATGTTAGTAGACATGGATTCATGATCTAGGGGGATTCTTGAGATTCTGTTGGATTCACGAATGAACTACCCAATACCCCGCGTATTTATTGTATTGATAGTAATGATTGTACTGATGGTATTGTATTGTATTGTATTGTCTTAAAAATTGAATTGTATAGATGACTTGCCGAAATCATGATATCAGTAAATGGATGTAACTGTAGAATCATGTAAATGGAGGTATATCCATGGTTCGGTTCAGTCAATATAGATTGAATAGATTGAATATATGGATTCATGGATTCATGTTGAATTGTAGTATTGTAGATTGTACTTGAATCATATTCAAGTCAGATTATTAATAAGACTCAGTCTGAGTCAGAACAATTAGAAAAGAAATTGAAGTCCTGATTGTTTTGATGATATCGGTAACCGCTGCACATGGGCGGCAGGATTTTGTGTCTTTTTCACAGACGATTACCGTGTTAATAACACCGTTGTTAAGTTGTCTACCTTAGATAGGCAAGCACCCATATCTCTGGCTCCCTGAGGCTCAAGAGACCGGTCCCGCTTAAACCTATATTTACTAGGGTTCTTAGGGTAATTTATAGAACTTGAGGGGGTTTTATGTAAAAATAATTTGTATACTTTTCAAAATACACCCCAAGCATTTATTTATCGTCTTTAGAGTTTTCATAGTTGTAGATTTTATATTTGTGACATTTCTAGTCAATAAACCTATTTTTCATAATACAGGGTATTTAATTGTAATATTGAACTCGTATGGAATTCATGGTATTTTATGTAAAGTGATCCTTGTGATTTTAGAAAAAGGTTGGAATATTTATATTATCACAAATTAGATATTTTAATGATACATATATATATATATATATTATTTATATAAAAATAATTTTAATATATATTATATTTCTAGAAATCTCATTTTCTTAAGATTTTCGTATTTTAAATTTTCGAGACTGAATGCTCCTTGCGGAGGTCTGAATCTCGCACTACTAAGCCTGAGGATGTGCGATAATCCGCACCATCCCGAACGGGTTTCCCAAAATGGGTTGTAGTGGCGCTTTGCAAAGATTTATAATAAATACGTATCTTGTAGAAAACAGTTTTAATAGCTAGTGGTATTTATATGTAAAGTTTTGTTTTCCCGTATTCTATATTCCCGAAAGGTTTTGTGCTATATTGCATATGAGTGTGTGAGGAGGTAGGTCATTACTTCGTGATCTACTTAAAGGTATAGCAAGATTTTGATGTTTTAAATGTCGGAAATAAACTACATGGTATTTTAGTGAAAAAGTATGATAACAATTGAAATAGAAATCTTTTTGATATGGAACTTATTCAATATGAATTGTTAATGTTTAATAGTCAACATGTAATAGTTTAGTATGATTATATTTAAGATAATGTTGGATTTTTAGGAAGAACCGAATCAGACATTGGATTAACTCCGATTTCCGTCGGGTTTTAGAAATACATATTTTTAGAAAAGAATAGAAAAGAAGGAGGTGGGGCTTATAGGTTTAGAGATTAGAAAAGAAGGAGATGAAGCGGTAGGAGGCGCCGGTGCGTCGTTTTGTCGCCGGGAGCTCCCAGGGTTGTCGTCGGAATTTCGCCGGAGCTTTCGCCTTTTGCTAACTTCAATTGCACACTTAACTTATAAGGATTTCCTAGAGAGTTTTGATCAGAATTTTGGAGTGCGGGGGTGTGTCTAGGGGTTGTATTTATAGGGTAAGGCTAGGGTTTAGGGTAGGTGAAAGGGTGAATTGAAAATTGTATTAAAATGTATTAAAAATGTATTAAAATGGAGTAAATAGGGTTTTAAAGGGGCTCTGTTACTAATCCAAAGAAATTAAGCGTGTAGGAGTACTGGGGAGATGAAAAGACAGAACTTTGGTGTTGACGACTCGGAGGTCCGGCCGAGTCCGGCCGACGGCGGCGGCCCGAGTCGGCCGAGTCGCCTGCCGAGTCCGGTGATCCTCGTTTTCCTCGTCGTTTCATCTACCCCCTAGGCCATTTAGTTTTATAGGTGTAGTGGGTTTTTACGGGTTTAGCACGTGTAGACTCTTGGAATTCTTAAAATATTAAAAGAAAACAATATTAAAAATAATGTGGGGATGGGATTTGAACTATGGTGGCTTGGTTCAGCAGTGCAAAGTCTTACCAATGAGCTACAAGCTCCTGCTTGCTATTAAAAAGCAAAACAAACTTATAAGTTGTGCTCAGGCAAAAATACCCCTTTCTGTATTTTTGAAAAAAATTTGTACAAAAAGTTGTACAGAAAGTTATGGTTGTTACATTCTACCCTCCTTATAAAAATTTCATCCTCGAAATTTGTAAAAGGAAAGTGTAACAGATTCAAGGAAAGTTTAGTGACTGAAATACTTATAGTGTATGAAAAATAGCAAAGTGATTCCAGGGTTTGAAAAGGTTGAAGAGAATTATCAGGGTTATCCTGGCCAACCGTCTCAGCTTCTACGACTGCCAAATTGTAAGCCTGGCGTCTCGGCACATTTCTTCGTGCATGCTGGTACATCGCTGGTTGTCGAGGTAAGGGTGGTCCACGTAGAGGTGGTGCAGGAAGAGTTTACCGAGTAGGTGGAGCTTGGATAACTGGTCTAGCTGCGGAATTATGATTATTTCGGTTGTGTGGGCAAGTTCCTATGGTATGTGAGGATGATCCACATATCAAGAAAAGACCATTTGCTCATCTGAAATCTTCCATCAGATGTCCAGCTCTCTTGCAGTAAGTACAAAAGGATGGGTAGGGCCTGTTGATTGGTACTCCCGGTCTCCTTGGTACAAATGGTGGTCCTGATGCGGCTTCTCCTGCCATCTGGTTGGCAGAGCGCTTCACTCTGGCAGTTTAAGGTCTACCCTTCTTCTTCATCACTGCCTCATATCTTCGGGCAGCTTTCAAAACTATATCATGGGTTGGGAAATCCTCTGTAGCTAATGCAGCTTGGATTTCCGGGTCCAAACCTTACTGAAATTTTCTAGCTCTGATCTCAGCAGTCGGTATGAGATGGGCCGCAAATCTGTTACGGTCTTGTGTTAGCTGTGTAGTATGTGATATAAAATCGAACATTGAGACGTATCCTACCGACTGAGCATGGTGAACTGAGCGTCATACTCATTTACTGACTTGGTCCACATCGAACCTTGTTGCAGATGGATGAACTGCTGTTCCATGTCGAACCTGGCATTCTCAGGGAAGTAATTTACGTCGAACATATCTCGAAAAGTCTTCCATTCGACAGGTTGGTCAAGACGGCTTTCTTCCGCCTTCCACCAGACCCGTGCATTGTCCGTGAGCTGTAATTTTGCAACACGAACCCAAGCTATCTCTGGCACTTATGCTGCTGCCAGATCATCTTCGATGCTCTGAGCTCATTCCTCAGCTTCCAGTAGGCTCTCTTTTCCTGTAAACTGTTTGGGGGTGTAAATCCCTGAATTGCTTCACTCCAGGTGCTTCTGCTTTTGGACGGTTCAAGAGAATAGCAGTCTGCTGCTACTGTCCTTCCAGGAGGCTGCGGAGTGCCTTAAGCAGAACCGTCTGCTCGTTGATCGAAGCAGCTACTGCAGGTGTAATTTGTAGTAGTGGTAGAGTGTTGTTGAAGTTGGTGCTAGTGTTGTTTGGGGAATCCATAACTTTGAATGAAAAATTTAGGTTAGGACAGATTCAAAGTATATGATTCAAAGAATATGAAATGATAAGATTCAAGGAATATGAATTGTAAAAAATGTTTTAGTTGCTGGTTCTTGTGTATAATGCTTAGGTTGTTCACGCAGAATAGAACTGCATGGTTGGGTTCCATACAGCTCTGACCTGCATGGTAGGGTTCCATACAGCTCTCACCTGCATGGGCCACCAACAAAACCTGTCACGCCCCGCTTCCCAGTGTACGGGCAGAAGAACCGACGAGTCCGCTACTTATTTACTCTGAAATAAATACACTAAGCGTATCTAAGCAATATAAAAGAAATATACACAAGAGACAAAAGGTATAGCTGAACAGCAACTTTATTTATTCACATTCTTTTTACATGGAAAAGTAAATACATGGGATAAAGCGATGCCTAAACAGTGGCATAACAGAAATGTAAAGCACTGGAATGAAAAGGATTTGTATTAATGTGGGGGATGGGATTTGAATGGACAGAGGTGGTGGCGGCCCGAGTCGGTCCGCCCCGCTTCCCAGTGTACGGGCAAAGGTGGCGGCAGCCCGAGTCGGCCGATTCCGGCCGAGTCCGGTGATCCTCAGGTTCCTCGTCGTCTCATCTATCCCCTGGGCCATTTAGTTTTACAGGTGTAGTGGGGTTTTACGGGTTTAGCACGTGTAGACTCTTGGAATTTTAAAAATATTAAAAGAAAACAATATTAAAAATAATGTGAGGGATGGGATTTGAACTCTGGTGGCTTGGTTCAGCAGTGCAAAGTCTTACCAATAAGCTACAAGCTCCTGCTTGCTATTAAAAAGCAAAACAAACTTATAAGTTGTGCTCAGGCAAAAGTACCTCTTTCTGTATTTTTGAAAAAAAATTGTACAGAAAGTTGTACAGAAAGTTAGGGTTGTTACAAACTGCGTTAGACGAATGCTATATATATATGATATATATAATAAACGTTGCTTATGTTTTGCACCCGCGGTAGTCCAACCCCGCTCTGTCGTTAGTTAAGTAACCTAACGGTGCATGACGGGGCCCGTGGCGAATGCGGATGGTATAAGTATACGTTCTATTTTCGTTTCATTTTCTGTGATGTTTAGGAAACATTAAATGATAGGACTTCATTAATGAGATTAATGAAAAGAAAAGAAACCTAAAGATGTTGTAGTATCAAAAGTTTTTAAAACGGTAGCTCTATATTTTGCTTTGCACAGTGGTATTCCTTGATGAATATCCAGCACCTCATTCGATGAGGAACGAGCCGAGATCCCTTCACCGGGAGTGACCTCTTTAGCAAAACTAGCAAATGCTACAACCCACTCGGTTTATCATCATAGCTTCTGTAATTCTTGCTTTGCACAGTGGTATTCCTTGATGGATATCCATCACCTCATTCGATGAGGAAAGAGCCGAGATCCCTTCACCGGGAGTGACCTCTTTAGCAAAAGCTATTCGGTTTGTTTTTTAAAACTACTCGATTTTAAAAGCGGAAATTAAACCACTCCTTTTCAAAATCACTAGATTCTACAACGATATCAAGTTCATTACGTTAAAGGTTTTCTTAAAAACCAGCTGTAGCCCTCTATCATTTCAGATAAGTACTATTTAGTTTTCGTGCTGCGTTTGTTGACCATAACCAAGGTGTAGTGTACGGTAGCTGATTAATGCTTATCTTCAGCATGTGATGCGATTGGATTAGGGTAGTCGTACGGTTTTGTTGACCTTAGCCAAGGGTCATACGGGTGGGTTTAATTTAATCAAGAAATGACGGGTTGAACTTGGCTAGCGCTTATGATTTATTGACCATAGCCAAGGTCATAAGTTGCTAAGGGTAAACACAAATATTTGGGATTTCAAGTGTTGAAATTTGCAATGAGATTGCATACCTTCTATATGATAGTTGGATCCCGATACCTACTGCGAGTAAGAGTTACTCCTGGGAAACTTTTCCACTTTACAATTAGCCGATCCATTAGGTGTCTAAGAAAGGTGTTAATGGGGTTATGCCCCTGCGGAAACGAGCTTATTTAATTAGTTCTATGCGATAGCATGGGGAGACTCTCTCGGAGTACCAATACATACCTGGCCGAACGATTGACGAACTTGTAGAGTGTAATTAATCCCGGCTAATCTTACCTTTTAGGATTTGAAGGAAGATTTGATAAAAACAGTGGGAGCTATCCTGATTAGATAAAATAATAATCAATCTAATTTTGCAAAGAGCGCATGCAAAGTGATTATCCTTCTCTCTCTCTCCTGGTAGCGACCAATGACATGTCTTAATCAAGATAATAATATAGATGTATTGACTGAACCCACTTATTATACTGGGCTAGGTTCCGCTCTATTTTATGACTGTCATAAATCTGAGATAGGAATAGGGGAATATCAGGATTCCCACGCAACCTAAACGAAGAATAAGCATGTTGATGCATCGTTTTTTGGTGTGTTCGTAACCGAGAACTGTTTCTCCGTTTGCTCTACGTCCGGGGTATTGGATACCGGATCAGGATCCCACGTATGTAATTTGTTACATGAGCTATAGAGAGGTAGAGAACTGGGAAATGGTGATATGTCTCTAGTAGTAGGGAATGGTGCAATTGTTGCAGCCAAAGCAGTTGGCGAATATCACCTTGTATTACCAAGTGGTAATACAATGATTCTGAACGACTGCTATTTCGTACCAAAAATATTGTGAATTTTTTCCTGAATCAACTGTTGATTGGGTATGGTATGTTGTATAACGGTATAAATGTTCTAAATCAAACTACAGTTCTAAGTATACAAAACACATACAAGACGAAACAGTTCAAAAATGAACGAAGACTTCTTGTGGCATTGTAGACTAGGTCATATCAATGCGATAAGACTGGTAGAGTTGCATAAGGATGCATATTTGAATCCATTCGAATTTATATTTTATGAAACTTGTCAGTCATGTCTCAAAGGCTAGATGACCAAATCTTCATTTACTTGACACGGAGAAAGAGCTACTGAACTTTTGGGACAGATACATAGTGATGTATGCAGTCCTATGTCTACGCATGCCAGGAATGGTTCCTTATACTTTATTACATTCACCGATGATCTCTCAAGATACGGACAGGTGTTCCTGTTGAAATACAAATCTGAATCTTTTAAGAAATTCAAGGAATATAAGTATGAAGTTGAGAACCAGACGGGTAAAAGTATTAAAATCCTTCGATATGATCGGGAAAGAGAATACTTGAGCACGGAATTCAGAGACTACTTAAAAGAGAATGGAATTCTCTCTCAGCTTACTCCTCCGTATACACCACAACACAATGGATTTTCGGAGTGGAGGAATCGCACCCTATTAGATATAGTACGCTCTATGATGAGTAATGCTGAGTTACCTATTTCCTTTTGGGGTTATGCACTTGAGATAGCTACATACCTATTGAATAGAGTTGCGACCAAATCTACTGCCTACCACTCCATGTGAGATATGGAATAAGAAGAGACCATCTCTTAAACGAGTTAAGATATGGGGTTGTCCGGCCTATGTTAAAAGCAAAATTCGGACAAGCTCAAAGCAAGGTCAGTTCTATGCAAGTTTGTAGGATATCCCAAACAAACGCGAGGGGATATCTTCTACCACGCTGAGGAACAAAAAATGTTTGTTTCTCAGCATGCCACCTTTTTAGAAAAGGAATTTCTTGTGAAAGAAATTAGTGGAAATGAGGTAGAACTGGAAGAAGTTCCAGCAATACAAACGATAACTAACGATTTGGTGGAACCGGAGGATTCAATAGTTCCCAACGAACCTTAGCCACTCCGCAGATCTAGTAGGGTTCCTCATCCACCTAAGAGATACTACGGTTTTCTCATAGACGGTGAGAGCGAGGATTGCATCATGGAAGATGATAACCCAACTAGTTTCGAGCAGGCCATCATAAATGACGACTCTGTGAAATGGCTGGATGCTATGCGATCTGAGATAGAATACATGTACACCAACAAAGTATGGACTTTGGATGTTGCTCCTGAAGGGGTAAAACCCATCGGGAACAAGTGGATCTTTGAGAAAGATAATTGGTGTAGATGGAAAATTTGAGACTTTCAAAGCTAGACTTGTAGCAAAAGGTTTTCGTCAACGACCTGGTGTCGATTATGATGAGACCTTTTTCTCCTGTTGCCATGCTTAAGTCCATCAGGATCCTACTTTCCATTGCTGCATACCATGACTACGAAATCTGGCAGTTGGATGTCAAGACCGCTTTTCTAAAATGGTGATTTAGAAGAGAGCGTGTACATGACACTGCCAGAGGGCTTCGTAGACAGTGGGAGCAACGGAAGCGTGTGCAAGCTGCTTAAATTAATTTACGGATTAAAGCAGGCATCACAGAGATAGAACATCTATTTTTGATGAAGTTGTCAAAGAGTTTGACTTCATCAAAAATGTAGATGAACCAAATATATATAAGAAGCTTGTAGAGAGTATGGTTTTCTTCCTCGTATTGTACGTGAATGATATAATTTTGATAGGAAACGGTGTTCCTATGCTACACTCGGTCAAGCTCTTCTTATTACATAAGTTCTCCATGAAAGATCTTGGTGATACCTCCTACATCCTGGGGATTAAGATCTATAGAGATAGATCTAACAGGATATTGGGATTGTCCCAATTCAGGTACATAGACACCATACTAAAGAGGTTTAGTATGGAAGATTCTAAGCATGGAAATTTACCCACTTGTTAAGGAATCACTCTCTCCAAAAGACGTCTCCCAAGACTGACTTGGAGAGGGCTCGCATATAGGGATATCCTATGCTTCAGCAGTCGGGTCAATCATGTATACGATGTTATGTACGAGACCGGATGTAGCATACTCACTAGGTGTAGTGAGTAGGTATCAATCAGATCTTAGGGAAAAGCATTGGACAGCTGTGAAGAACGTTCTTAAGTACTTGAGAAGGACTAAAGAAATGTTCTTGGTATATGGTAATGGTGAACTCCAGGTCGAGTCCTTTACCGATTCGAGCTTCCAGAATGATAAGGACGACTGAAAGTCGGTCTCGGGTTTTGTCTTTACTCTCAGTGGAGGGACGGTATGTTGGAAGGGTTCCAAGCTAAATACCGTAGCAAACTCGACGATGAAGGCTGAACCCTGTAGTATAGTGTGTTTCCTTCAGTAAAGAGTTTAGTGAAGAGGTAGATTGGATTGGTGGATTTCGGGTGGATCATCTTCGGCATGAAGATCATCGGAGGAACCTTGTTCATTCTTCAAGTGGAGCCTAGTGGAGTCACGTGGACTACTACCCGGAGCATTTGAAGAGAAGGACACGGTCTACAAAGGTTGTAGCCTCCTTCCCTTCTCTTAGTTTTCATATCATCACATAGTAAAACCTAATATTCTAATTAAGATCTTGGTTAGTGTTTGTTAGCACCGCGAATTTTTGAAATTGCATGTGTGATGCCCGTTTAAACCCCGTCGCGGTGCTAGCAAACACTTTCACAAGCTACCCGCCAATCCTAGAAATGGGGCAACCCATCATCAATGTCATGAGTGGGCTACCCTGCGCTTTCTAGAATCTGGTAAATTGAGCACCCCTACGCAGATCTATCCTAAACCCCTACAAGTGCGGCGAGCAATCCGCCAATTCTAGAGCGAGGCGACCCAGTCTTAACTCCATGAGATGGCCACCTACCGTACTCTAGAACCCGACAATTTGAGCACTTCTCTGTGAGTTATCCTAGTACAATAAACGAAAAATATATAATGGTGATATCGACCTCAATCCGGATGTGTCCCAATAGAAGAATATACATCAAACGGTAACGATGGCAACAAACCGGCCGCTCGTCCTGAATAAACAAATATACATTCATAACACGATAAGGGGCTATCCACCATGACAATCCGGCTAAACCATCACAAAGATATACACAACAACAACACAGAAAAGATGTGTGCGACCCCTTCTAATTGACATATAGCAATTAGACAACGTTTACCAACACATATACAAAGATACAGATAATCAACGATACTTTATTTTCGATCAAAACTTTTCCGTGTTGCTCGTAAACTAAGATAACAGTAAATGAAATCCAGGCAAGAAAGAATTACAGCAAAAATCCCATTTCCAAAAGACCAAGCTATTGCGAGAAGCTCGACGCCAGAGCTGGCACTCTGGTCGACCCAGGCAGCCAAAAGGCCGACCTGGGCGGCCAGAGCACAAGCTCTGGTGCACGTTCTTCTCCAGTATCCTTTTAAAAACATTTCTAGTTCATTTTTATGTACTAAAAAATTTTCAGAGCCTGTTTTAAAAATTCGACAGAAACTTGGTATTTCGGAAACAGATACAATTAAAAATTTGTATTTCGAAACTTAAGTATCGTGTACAACTAGTTATAGTATTTGGATAGCTCTAATACTAGTATAAGTTGCTAGTGCTCGTGCCGCTACACGGAAACCTTAAATTTAAAGCAAGCTCAAGTAACTAAAACCTTAGGATTATATCCAAACACTAAACTACAAGTTTGTAAAGATTACAACCTTTATAGCGTGTCTTTCGTCTTGTGTATGTCCCCTTCTTAAGCCCCTCTCCTTTGGGATCGAGCTTGCAAGCCGGTCGTCTTTCGTCAAAGATGATCCACCCGAAAGAAGCGGTCCAAGTTTTAGCTTCAACTAGATGACTAATGAAGCAACTAAAAATCACAAGTTGCTAAGTTATGATGCTTAGTGATGTAGAGAGTGTCAAAGTATTTAGTTTATTTCTTTTTCCATTGAATTCTCAACTCATGGGAGGGTAAGGAAAAGGAGGAGCTAAAGAGGAGAGAGAATGAGAGAGTGAAAATAGTCAAGTATCACAAAGAAAAAGAGCCATCACATTTGTTTTATGAAAATGAATTTTCAATAAACAAATACAACCCCTTCTAATTGACATATAGCAATTAGACGACGTTTACCAACACATATACAAAGATACAGATAATCAACGATACTTTAGTTTCGATCAAAACTTTTCCGTGTTGCTCGTAAACTAAGATAACAGTAAATGAAATCCAGGCAAGAAAGAATTACAGCAAAACCCCATTTCCAAAAGACCAAGCTATTGCGAGAAGCTCGACGCCAGAGCTTGCACTCTGGTCGACCCAGGCAGCCAAAAGGCCGACCTGGGTGGCCAGAGCACAAGCTCTGGTGCACGTTCTTCTCCAGTATCCTTTTTAAAACATTTCTAGTTCATTTTTATGTACTAAAAAATTTTCAGAGCCTGTTTTAAAAATTCGACAGAAACTTGGTATTTCGGAAACAAATACAATTAAAAATTTGTATTTCGAAACTTAAGTATCGTGTACAACTAGTTATAGTATTTGGATAGCTGTAATACTAGTATAAGTTGCTAGTGTTCGCGCCGCTACACGGAAACCTTAAATTTAAAGCAAGCTCAAGTACTAAAACCTTAGGATTATATCCAAACACTAAACTACAAGTTTGTAAAGCTTACAACCTTTATAGCGTGTCCTTCGTCTTGTGTATGGCCCCTTCTTAAGCCCCTCTCCTTTGGGATCGAGCTTACAAGACGGTCGTCTTTCGTCAAAGATGATCCACCCGAAAGAAGCGGTCCAAGTTTTAGCTTCAACTAGATGACTAATGAAGCAACTAAAAATCACAAGTTGCTAAGTTGTGATGCTTAGTGATGTAGAGAGTGTCAAAGTATTTAGTTTATTTCTTTTTCCCTTGAATTCTCAACTCATGGGAGGGTAAGGAAAAGGAGCAGCTAAAGAGGAGAGAGAATGAGAGAGTGAAAATAGTCAAGTATCACAAAGAAAACGAGCCATCACATTTGTTTTATGAAAATGAATTTTCAATAAACAAATGCAACCCCTTCTAATTGACATATAGCAATTAGACGACGTTTACCAACACATATACAAAGATACAGATAATCAACGATACTTTAGTTTCGATCAAAACTTTTCCGTGTTGCTCGTAAACTAAGATAACAGTAAATGAAATCTGGGCAAGAAAGAATTACAGTAAAACCCCATTTCCAAAAGACCAAGCTATTGCGAGAAGCTCGACGCCAGAGCTTGCACTCTGGTCGACCCAGGCAGCCAAAAGGCCGACCTGGGTGGCTAGAGCATAAGCTCTGGTGCACGTTCTTCTCCAGTATCCTTTTTAAAACATTTCTAGTTCATTTTTATGTACTAAAAAATTTTCAGAGCCTGTTTTAAAAATTCGACAGAAACTTGGTATTTCGGAAACAAATACAATTAAAAATTTGTATTTCGAAACTTAAGTATCGTGTACAACTAGTTATACTGTTTGGGTAGCTCTGATACTAGTATAAGTTGCTAGTGCTCGCGCCGCTACACTTATGGCTAAGGCGGAATCGAAAATCTTAAATTTAAAGCAAGCACAAGTAACTAAAACCTTAGGATTCTATCCAAACACTAAACTACAAGTTTGTAGAGACTACAGCCTTTATAGCGTGTCCTTCGTCTTGTGTATGTACCCTTCTTAAGCCCTTCTCCTTTGGGATCGAGCTTGCAAGCCTGTCGTCCTTCGTCAAAGATGATCCACCCGAAAGAAGCGGTCCAAGTTTTAGCTTCAACTAGATGACTAATGAAGCAACTAAAAATCACAAGTTGCTAAATTGTGATGCTTAGTGATGTAGAGAGTGTTAAAGTATTTAGTTTATTTCTTTTTCCCTTGAATTCTCAACTCATGGGAGGGTAAGGAAAAGGAGGAGCTAAAGAGGAGAGAGAATGAGAGAGTGAAAATAGTCAAGTATCACAAAGAAAATGAGCCTATCACATTTGTTTTATGAAAATGAATTTTCAATAAACAAATGCAACGATACTTGAATATAGTGATGATAAATGAAATAAACAAATCACCAGCCATTCATCTCAACATTCCTTATGCCACATCACCCCTCCACCTCATTTCCTTTTCTAGAAAATCGAAAATACATATATGAGGTGTCCTCTTTCTAGAAATATTATTGTAAGAATCCAAGAGTACAACTCCATATATACATACCCGTATTCGTATCTAAACATGAATACCAAAGAGATAGAAAAAGATAATGAATATATATATATATATATATATATATATATATATATATATATATATATATATATATATATATATATATTAAATCACTACTTGATTTAATAATCCGGTTTAATTCTAAACCGGCATGTATTACCAAATGTCCGATTAAACTCCTTGTAGCCAGCACACGTATTTAATCGGGATTTGGGGTCCATGCTATTATGATGAAAATAGCATGGGTTCTATGTAAATCCCAACCACACATTTGTTTTGTGTGTGGTTGGGATCTATTCTTATCACCATTAATTTTTTGGGACCCACATGATAAAAGAATCCATAAAAAAGTGAATATATCCCAACCACACATAAAACAAATATATGGTTGGGATCTACATACCTCCCATGCTATTTTCATCATAATAGCATGGACCCCAAATCCATTTAATCGGACCCCTGCACGTATTAATATACGACTTCTATATCGTTTCGCCTGAACCGAGATAACTCTCTGTGTGGGACTCTAAAGACTTGACAATATGTTGGCAGTGAGTTACTGGATAAAATCTATAACCATAAGCACGTCAAACGTACTAGCTGTACGTAACGGCTATCCAGGTATCTATCGAAAGGAAGGCCGACAAGCAAACTCGTCCGAACCTCTACTGAGCCTATAAGTGACAATCTCCATACAATTCGGTCTGTTCGTCTGAGAGTATCGCATACCGGGTCTAGTGGGTGGATAACGTCAGACACCTTATAACCTGATAAGTCTTGCCTATATGGCTCAAGACCATCTGAGAAACTACTAATCTCATTATCAGTAAATCTCAACTACTCTAGCCAAGGTCTTATGGTGTTGGCCAACCGAACACAGTGCGACATCGACTCCCTATACCGAGAGGGCCGAATCTCTAACGATCGCTCACTGCTTTCATGTGGTTCGGGATTGTACCCAATTAAAACATGTTTGCACGACTCAGTAGAGCCGTGGTAGGATAATAATCTAAGCACAATGGGAACTCACACGAGACAAATGACGATCTTAGGTCAACAGACTATTCTGTACTCATATCACCAGAGAACTGCTATCTGACGATAGGTATAATACCTTCTAGAAGTTCTCGGCGAGTCCGTTCAGTGTAACTCATCCTCTAAAGAGCACCTGTATACAATCTTTGGTACCGTAAACAATTGGTTGTAGGACCGGCCATCGTCCCTCGTCAGAATTAAGAAACGTATACACTGGTCTATTCTGAAATATCTATATCCAGTCTCGATACTCTTATGACTAGAGGCATTTAAGAATGTGCTTATGGACTACCCAACCCCCACAAGTAAGATAGACATCATAATCCTTGTAGTCAAGTAAGGATCTTACGGATTTTATCAACATGTATTAGCGATATGTAATAAAACATATACACATGTTAAGATAAAAATAAATCAAATAGTATACTATTATATCGAGCAAGACTGTCCTGAGCATATATATCCCCAGCATCCAATAGAATAATGGCATGTAGGGCATACATATCCAATAATTGCAATTCAAACCATAAAATATATTAGGGTAAATTTTATAAAACACCTTCGAACTTTCAAAACGTCTGAGACAACACTATTAAATTAACTTTAAAAATACCACGAATCCCTCTTAAACTAGCGATGTTGTTTGAAAATGTTAGTTTGATTACCTCGTTTAAGACATTGATAGATTAAATAACCTTAGAATGACCTTATACATGGTCTACATAGCCCCAATATGATATATTTGACTAAAATACCTTCGATTCATTGAAAAAACTACCTTCCAACAGGGGTTTATGAAGATTTTAAAGTTTAATTGTGCTATCTAAAAAAAGGTTGAGTTTATAAAATTTACCCAATATATTATACATCAACTTGCATTGCACATGCAAAATACTAGTGTGAATTAATATGAAGGCTATTAAAATAGAGATTTCATACCTATCTATAATATCATAGATTTAGAGAAGTTATACTCTTCTTAATTCGTGGGTAAGAGAAGAAAAAGGCTGGAATTGTTAATCGGAGATGGTATTTCAGTTTGTTTGTTTTTCCCTCTATGTTGCATTTTCTTTATAAAAAAATTAGGGCATAAGGCATTTTACTGTAAATCACTCATAGAAGCAAAATTCTACGGTGGGCCTTCTCTGTTACACTTTCACCATAGCGCTAGAGCATGCTTGGAATAACAAAAGAATGGGCAAAAACAAAGTGAATCCCATCCCTTCATGTGTGTGTGTGTGTGTGTGTGTGAACACAGTCTATGAATAAAACCAAAAGGACTAATCCATCATTAAGTACAACCTAAAACCCTATGAAAAGTCAAAAAAAGATGGTGGTGATTGCGAAAAAGAAACTTAGGTTCTGAGGACATTAATCAACACACCAATTATGTTGGTTTTGGGTTTGTATGTACGAAAGCCAGTATAGGCTTTCTTAAAGCTTTTATATGTTAAGGCTACAAGTAATCAAACCCTGCTTTTAGAATATATCCTTCAACTTCAATCAAAGCCCTTTTGAAGGGTTCGGCATTTTGTAACATGACATAAAGTGCTAACATCGTAACATTATCAACCTATAATAAAGTTCCTTAAATATTAAAGAGGAATTGGAGAGAGAGAGAGAGATCAAGGAAAGGGATTCTGCCTCACCTCATCTACATGTCTTCTCTCTTTCGCTTTCTAAGACCATTTTTCTTAGGCTTAGTTTTCAAAAAACTACCGAAAGCTCAGGGGCTGTGACAAATAATTATCAAATTCTTAGAAAATTACAGAAAACTACCAAATTGCACGAAAATCATTAAACATTTTAAGCTTGTTTGGTGGCTTATTGATAATTCAGTAAACAAGTTTAGTAGTTTATTAAACATTTACTGGACATGCTTGCTAGTTTATTGTTTATTCCTTTTACAAATTTCGGTACCGGTGGTATCCTGTAATTTTCAAAGAATTTGGTAGTTACGTATCACAAGCCCTAAGGTTTTGATATTTTTTGAGGAATTAAGCATTTTCTTATGAGCAATCGTTTATATGTTTTTGCCTTCCATTTATTTTTCCAGCCCAAAATCAAATGAACAGACTTCATACAGTTTCATTAATATTTATGTCATACAAATGATAAATGATTAATCTATCGGTATCTCATAAAAAGTTGGGTAAGGTTAGATGAATTAGAAAAAGGACCTCTCTTTTGTAATTTGTTGGCCCCTCAACTAGGGCAAACCCCTATTCCGTATTTGGTTCCTATTCTGTATTTGGTTTCATGTTTCTAAACTTAAAATTAATATCTCACAATTCTAATTTTCTACCAACCCTCATGCACCTTTCTTTAGTTAATACTAGTCTTTTAGTCTACAATTGCAATTATAACATAACACCCCCTCACAATTAGAAAAGAACCCCCACCCCTCTCCAAGACCAAGACCAAGACCAAGACCTACCCCGCCCAAAAAATAAATAAATGAATAAATGAAATTCTCTCTCTCTCTCTCTCCTCTTTTCATAAGAAAGAGTGCTGAATTATGAGGAAAACACTCAATTCTCTAGTTTGAAACCCCAATAAATACAGTGTTTTTTTTTCCTTTGAGTGCAGATAGAAAGAGTTGCAGACAATGATGCGTCCTCTGCCATAATATCATCATAGTTTCTCTGCCTTGGGCTTTATTCTCTCTTACCCTTCTCCTTAAAGGCCCTGTATGACTTCATGCCAATTCAAAGAAAAAACCTAAGAACTTAGCCGAAAATCTATACCATCCAAACAAGAACAAATTCTTCTTGTCTCTTGCCATGTCCAATTCAAACTCTGAGGAAGCCACTGCCTCTTCCGAGAGAGCTCATCATCATCATCTTGACTACAACACCTTGAGCTCCCTCTTCATTCCAATCTCTCCTACTCAATCTCAACCCAAACCCAAGAAGAAGAGAAGCCAACCAGGAAACCCAGGTAAAAATTTTGCTCCTCTTCATCTTTCAACTTCTGGTTTATTAGCACACGACACCTCTGAGATAAGCTAGTATCCAAAATACCAAACTTGGCATGACTGCTCATGTATTGATTAATAAACCAGTTGAGAAGTTATAAACATTGTTTGAAGTAAACTGCTGTAAATGCATTTTTTTTCTTAAAATTTATGTTGCATTAATTTTACATATTTTATAATTATGATTGCAAAATTCTAAAGTATTTATTTTGTGTTTCTTTCAAAGACCCAGAAGCAGAAGTGGTGGCCTTGTCCCCAAAAACCCTAATGGCTACAAACAGGTTTGTGTGTGAGATATGCAGCAAGGGTTTTCAAAGGGATCAGAACTTGCAACTCCATAGGAGAGGCCACAACCTCCCTTGGAGACTGAGGCAGAGGAGCAGCAAGGAGTTGGTGAAGAAGAGGGTTTATGTTTGCCCTGAAGCCACCTGTGTCCACCACCAACCTTCTAGGGCTCTTGGGGACTTGACAGGGATCAAGAAACACTATTTCAGGAAGCATGGTGAGAAGAAATGGAGGTGTGAGAAGTGCTCAAAGAGATACGCAGTGCATTCTGATTGGAAAGCTCATGTTAAGACTTGTGGCACAAAGGAGTATAGGTGTGATTGCGGGATTCTCTTTGCTAGGTATTAATTTCTTCAAACCCTACTTCTTAATTTGCTTTCCTTTTTCTTTATTTATTCTTGAATATATATAATTATGGCAAGAAAAAAAAGGAAGGATGGATGATCAAAAGGGTTAAATGCATGCAACTTTGTTAATTTATTGTTTATATGTCTGGTTCAGCAGTTATAATCTCTCAACTGTCTTATTAATTAATTAACTAACTTCCGACGCTGTTGAAATCGGTTAATTTGAGGGTTATAAGTGATAATTTAGTAAATTGACACTTGTCCTGTTTAGAAGTTATAATTGCTGCATTCCAAATTTCCAAAGTTGAATTTTATGTGTATAAGTTTGCAAATGACTTCCTATATAACTTCCTGGCAGTATATTTAGATCCTCATGATTAGTTCAAGATTGTGATAAGATGTTAAAGGCCTGCTAATTAATATATTAGTTTTTAATTTCTAAAGTTCATCATGTTCATGGACCCTAGTTTATGAAACTGGTCTTTTCTCAAAAAATGTTTCAATTTTGATGTTTCTTATTAATCTAAGTCTTGTTTAAATTTAAATTTGAGTTTATGCATCTTTCTCCTTCTCGATCATGAGTTCTGCATGAAAAGTGATCTACTGACTAGCTATAAGATCACACACAAAATATTTCTGAGATCTATTCATCTAGTTCTTGGATTCTATAATTAATTCAAGAAGTAGTCTCAAGAAAAAAAATTATTTGTTTTTTGACCTTCTTAATTTCTTATTCATGTTCTTATTTGCATGAAATTAAAAGGTAAATAGATTATTGAATTTGTGAATATAGTGTGTGTGCGCGCGCGCGCGTGTGTGTGAATACATAACAAATTTATGACTAAGATGTTAATAATCGATTTGCTTGTTTTCCTCTTGAGTACATATAACATCCAAGAAACATCAAAATCTAAAATTTATAAATTGCATGTGTTTATAGGCATGCATATTAATTTTAGTGATAAATCATGTCAAATAATAATGAACAGCTTTTTTTAAGTGGGTCTCTATTTTTTCATCCCAATGTGGCCATGCATGGAACCCGCTTCTCCATGTTAAGATTCTTTAAATTCTTGCTTTTTCTTCACTTTTATGCTTTATATGGCATCACCTATTGTTGCTAGCACTAGTTTGATGCATGCTAGCTACTCCTTTTTCTTTCAAAATCTCGATCCTTCGAAAATATTAATTGCATGGAAAAGTACCCTAGATAGATGACTAATAATATATATTGTGACATTTCACCAACTATAAAGCCCTCAAAATAAATGTTTGATATAATTACCTTAGATATGATTAACAAATTCTGTACTGGATTAATTATGACCAATCTTCTCAAATTATATTACAAACTTTTTGATGACCGGCCCTTATAATCATCTTCATTGATTCATTAGGTTTGGTTCAACATCTCAAATTATATATATTACAAACTTTTTGACCAATCTTCTCAAATTACATTACAAATTTTTGAGTCAAAGTTTGTATATAGAGTAGAAAACACCTGGCCCCTTTTGAGATTTTTTTTCTTTCAGTGAGGTCTTCTCCACTGCCTTATTTGGGTCCAGAGTCTACACAAGAGACTGTCAGCAACTTTAAATTAAATGATAGCATGCATGACAGATCGTATATATGAAGACAGCTCAGCTAGTACTTGTTATGCCAGCTTAATGATTATGGTCAGGAGAAATCTGACTAAGCTCTTCATATCTTTTGTATGCATCACTCATTGAAGTAAACTACAATGCTAGTCAGATATCGGTATATCAGTCGACTGCTGTATCGGTTATACCCTTCGGTAGTCCCAGTATCGGTGAATACGGGTTCTTCATACGTGCATGAGTATGCATCAACCTCGTGACTGTAACTTAACATAAGTTGTTGTGATTTCTTTGAGTTGCTAATCCTCCTTTACTTTGCATTCATGAAGGTGTATATAGTGTGTAAAGATTTATTTGCATACACACACACACAAGATTTACTCTGCATTCTTTATTTTACCCCCTGAAAAAAATTTCTCATGGATGCTCATAAATCGTATAATATATTTAATTGGCACCTAAGGAAAGGGTAGCTAGTGAATAATAGGAAAAGCATTGCTCCTTTTTTGTATTATAAAATTAAGTCAGGGTTTTGATGTCTTTCACATGTGAGGACACCCCCATAGTATATCACTAAAATAATGCATCTCCCTTTTTAATTATGTACATGAGAAACCCCCTCACTTCTATTTTAAGAAAGTAATTATGAAGCTAGGGAAAGCTTTTTTATCTCTCTCATGTGACACCCATCTACTAAAGATCTTTCCTACCCATTCTTGCATACTCACCTACCCCTAACCTTCCATTTGAAGGATGCAAGCATTAATTTAATGAGTGAGCCTTTCATATCTTTTCAGTTTTTACCCTACTTGTTCCTACTTCAATGCAAGTCCAACATTACTATCCCTTTTCTTTTGCACTTAATTATTATGGCTGTTTCATCTTTTCATTTTAATGAAACCACATCTGACTGAAACCTAGGTTTTGCTTTCCCTCGTGTAGAATTTGAACGTGGGTTGTCATGTTTTCAATTTAAAGTCAGTCGCTGCAAAAAATCTCTAAGGCTCCGTTTGGATATGGAGTTGGGATAACCATAGTTTATTTTTATGTGGAGTAAAAGGGATGCAAACAATGGTTTGCAAGTCCCAAACTCCAAAAATGAAGTTTACAAAATTACTTTGATCAAATTGAAATTGGGATAACTGCAATTATCTCAACATTTATGCCGAGATAACTACATTTATTTCAACTCTAAAATGGTAGCCAAACAAGCTAAAGTTAGGGTATTAGAGTTTGGTTTTGCTAATTTTATGAAACCGCATGGAGTTTAGAAAACTTAACTGCTCCATTCCCAAACTGGGCCCAGCTAAGAGGCTGTAGGTTTGGAACTGATATCAGCTGTAATTATATGTCTCGTGATATTCTCAAGTTGTGATGATAGTCGGAAGATATATTATTAATTATATTCTAACCATTTTTACTACTCTTTTTTTTTCCTTCCTTTTTTGGCAGGAAAGATAGCTTCATCACACACAGAGCCTTTTGTGATGCCCTAGCTGAAGAGAGTGCAAGGCTCAATGCTTATAGCAATGCTTCCACCTCCATCATCAACAACAACAACAACCCTTCTCTCTTCCTCCCCTTTGTCTCTTCATCACCATGGGACCCACTCAACCCTAACCCTAACCCTATGTTTCAAGTCAAGACTGAAGAAGACCCTTGCTTGATGATGATGAACAGCTTCGAAAATTACCAAACCGCCCCTCCGCCATCATCATCGTCGTCGTCTCAGCCCCTGTCAGCCACTGCGCTGCTGCAGAAGGCATGCGCCATGGGCCCCGCGCTGCCGGGCTGCCACGTGTCGCAGCTCGTGGGGCCCGCGTGCAGCTCCGGTGTCGGCACGTGGCAGAGGGGCGACAAGCTGACCAGGGATTTCCTTGGGGCGGCGGCGGGAGACGACGAGGAGGAGGCGGAGCTGATGACGTTGACCACCGGCCTTGGCGTTGACTACAGCAGCAGGGCGTTTGGTAATTTCGGGTTCGGGCTGCCTGCTGACGACGAATGCCCCTGCTTGATGTGAGGATTTACGATGCTGCCACTGGACACTATTTGGAATTTAATTAGCTATGGCTTGTCCCTAGATATTTATAAGAACAGCTTATATATTGTCTTGCCATATTTTGTTTGATTCTAGGTTTGGACTTCGGAACAAGTTGCAGAATTTTCTTTCGTGACGCTTAATATATGCATGTGTGGGACAAAAAATTCTGAGGTCGGTGACCGTTAGAAAATATTGTTAAAAATAATTATTTAAAACTTTTTATCTCAAAAACATAAATAAACAAAAAATTTGTAATACCTGTATTCTGAATTTTTGTAAATCAAAAATATGAAAGACGAAGTTTATGACAAAGAGGTATGTATTTAAGTGCACTGACCAAAGAAAGATACCGCCTCTCTCTTGGCAGGTTTACCACGGCGATTCAACCCTAAGATACAACTCACCAAGTCGTCGGAGCAGCGTTAGTACCCTTGTTGTTTCGAAATCAGATCCTCAGAATGCAGTGGAAGCAGTGCAAGAAGAAATAAAGAATTTTGTGTGTGTTTTGTTTTTTTATTTTATTGTTTTTATGGTTCTATTTGACTTCAAGGGATAACTTTACATAGCATCTCAAACGGTTGGAATCGGACGGGCATATCCATTGGTTGAAACCGTTCGCGAAAACCATTCGGCAACGGTTGAAACCATCGGTGAAATACCGTTCGCAACGATTTAGGCCGTTGGTGAAAACCGTTCGTAACCGTTCGTGGGCATTACCAACGTTCGAAACCGTCAGTGAAAAACGTTTTAAAATATAATTAATAAATAAAATATTTGACAAAAATATTTTTTGAACTTTTGTCCTTTTGTGCATTTGCTCCAACAATTCCTCCATAAAGTTCAAATTTCAACACAATCTATAATGACTATAACTATTATGTGATGCACATGTACTAATATTGCATATCAGCCTAAATGTCATAAAGACTTGAATTTACACTTTGTTTAGAAAACTCCATATCACAAGAATATGGTAGTCATTAAATGACCTTACAAAACTATATCTTGTTTAGTTCCTTTGTCAAAATTAAATACAATATGAAACAGAAATTTGGGTAATCAAAACGGGTTACACATTATGGTCATGCGTGGTACCTTAATTCTTCTGAGAGTTATAAGGTTTTCACCCATTCATCCTAAACCACGTCCTCACAGCAATCTCACTTAGCTGTTGTCTCAAGAGGATATTTGTTATTAGAGTGCCTCGCAAATAATTTTGCAATTGACATCATTAAAAGATAAATTCTCAAGCTTGATTAACAACTAGAGCATGACGGCATCATAAGAATATGATAGGAGATAAATCCTTAAATAAAGTGTAACAATCCTAAACTTACTGTACAGAATTTTTTCCAAAAAATACAGAAATGAGTACTTAAGCCTGAGCACAAGTTATAAATTTAACTTGTTTTTAAATAGCAAGAAATAGCTTATAGCTTATTGGTAAAGTCTTGCACTGCTGTGACATAGCCTATGTGATCGAATCCCCCCAGCTACATACATTTTTAATTAATTTTTTTAATCTTTTAGAAACCCAAACATTTACACGTGCACTACACGTAAAATGAAAAGTCACAAATAAAACAAACATGTGGAAAATGTTGTACATACTGAACATGACACATGACAAGTATCTAGAGCCCCCCACCTTCTTGATAACCGGCGAGATCATCATTGGGGCTGGCGCCCCCCCTCCCGCCCCACCGTATCTAATGCCTTCAAATTTTAACCCCACACCCTTTGGACTCCCCCTTAACCCATGTACTGTTTGTTTTTATAAAAAATAAGCAGAGAATTAAAAAGTGGTATTAAACCAAATTTTAATGCACATTTTAATTCTCAAATTTATTACCCTAAACCCTAATTTTCCCTATGAATACCACACTACATTTCACCCCTCCTCGTTCAGAATTCCATTATAAAAACTCTCTAAAATTTCCAAGTCCCAAGTTATGCAACTGGAGTTAGCAAAGTGCAAGATTCCGGCGAAGTTTCGGGAAGAATCCGGCGATGAAACGATACCCCGGCGTTCCAATAACTTCCCCCCTCTCTCCACTTGTTTTACAATCAGTAAGTCCCCATTCCCCTCCTCCATCTCTATTCTAAAACAATCCATTTTCAAAACTTGTCGGAGGCGAAGTTAATCCGACTTCCGATTCGTTTTTCTTTAAAAACTCTTTTTTTCTTAAACAATAAAATACCATATTCCATCATAATGATCAACAAATATAAACAAATATATCAGAACAAGTTTCATCTCAAAAGAATCTATTATGCAACTTTTATCTTATTTTTACGGTTAAATACCATATACTTTACTTTCGACACAATTCAACATATTCCCTTATATTACGTTTAGAAAACTCACGAGGTAATGACCTATCTCATCACAACACATATTTTTGACATAGCACGATAACTCTTGGGATATTAGTTTATGGGAAAATACGAGTTTACAATTAAATACCGTAAACATTCAAAAACCGTTTTCTTTAAAAATGTATTATTTAATTCCTTACAAATACGTCTCTACAATCGATTTTAGGGAACCCTGATCGGGATGGTACGGGTTATCGCACGTTCTCGGGCCTAGTAGAGCGAGATATAGACCTCCGCAAGGAGCATTCGATCTCGATGGAATTTTTAATGCAATTTTTAAGAAAAATGTGATTTCTATTTAATAAATAAACTCTATTTTCTTATATAATACACACACACACACACTATCAAAATATCTACTTTAAGTATACAATATATATATTCCATGTTTTCTAAATCAAAGAAATCACAAATTTCATGAAACCACATTTACAATTCAATACCATTCCAAGATTACACTAAAATACCATATACAATGAAATCTAGGTTATATCCACTAGAATATTTCACTTTATAAAAATTACAATTATGAAAACTCTAAAGACGATAATTAAATATTTGAGGTGTATTTTGAAAATATATCAAAATTATTTTTCATAAAACCCCCTCAGGTTATATTAATTTACAATAAGGATCCTAGTAAACATAGGTTTAAGTGGGACCGGTTCTCTTAAGCCTCAAGGAGCCAGAGAATATGGGTGCTTGCCTATCTAAGATTGATAACCTAAAAACGGTGTTATCAACATGGTAACTGTCTTTGGAAAAGACACAAATCCTGCCGTCCATGTGCAGCAGTTACCGATAACGCCAAAACAATCAGGACATCAATTCTGTTTAAAAGTCTGACTCAGTTCGAGTCATGGTCAAATCTGAATACAATATGACTTGAATTTAATTCAAGTATAACTCCATTTTCAATATGAATCCATGAATACCAGAATACAATCTATATCAACATGACATGACCGAACCGAACCATGGATATACTCTAATTACATGACTATCCATTTATATCCATTCCGTTTACTGATATCATGGTTTCGGCAAGTCTTCCATTTACTACAAGACAATACAATACAATCGGTACAATCAATACAATCAAAACAAAAGACATTACAGGGTTTATAAAGGGGTAGACTGGTACGGAACATGTTAAAGGTGGCACGAAGTGGTCACTAAAAAACATAATTACATCTATACCGTTGTTCCGTAGTATTATCGACGAAGCCTTGTACTACGAGTTACCAAAGTCCACGGTGTAAATTGAACTCATTTCGTATACACTGGTATATTCTATACCAAGCTACAACAACTACGTTAGTATAACAAATATAACATATCTACTTCACATGTTCTATTCTTTGTCTATTCTTCTCCTTCCTTTATTGGGACTTACCGAGCGATTGTTCGCTGACGACATTCCTATTTCTCTTCTTCTTTGGAATGTTGTCAGGAGGCCCCGACTCTGAGGAGCTCGCGACCAGCCAAGAGTATTTGGAGCAGTTTACAGAAAACCCTAAGAATTGACTTTACTTGTACTCATTTTATTTTCAGTTCATGCCATTTTTTAGGCATTGCATTCCAGACTTGTATTTATATTTCCAGTTGTGTTGTAAAGGAATGTTGAATAAATAAAAGTTGTTGTTCATTTACATTCATGTCCCTTGTGTATATTTTATTTTATATTGCTTAGATACGCTTAGCGTGTTTACTTCTAAGTAAATACATCGCGTAACCCGTCGCGTCTCCTTACCCGTACACTGGGAAGCGGGGCGTGACGGGTTTTGTTGGCGGCTCATGCAGGTCAGTGCTGCATGGAACCCTACCATGCAGGTCAGTTCTGCATGGACATGCAGGTCAATTCTGCATGAAGTCCTAAGCAATTTAACACAAGAATAAGCAACTAAATGCATTCTTTACATTTCATATTCCTTGAATCTTATAATTTCATATACTTTGAATCTATCCTAACCTTATTTTATTTCAAGGTTATGGATTCCCCAAACAATACCAGCACCAACTTCAACAACACACCATCACCTCTACCGCTTACGCCTACCGTTGCTGCTCCGATCAATGAGCAGACGGTACTGCTTGAGGCAATCCGAAACCTCCTGGAAGGACAGCAACAGCAGACTGCTATATTACTGAACTGTCCAGAAGCGGAAGCGCCTGAAGTAAATCAATTCCGGGCATTGCACCCAAAGCAATTTTCGGGGAAAGAGAGCCCTTTAGAAGCGGAAGAATGGGCTCAATGAGGATGATCTGGCAGCAACACAAGTGCCAGAGATTGCTTGGGTACGAGTTGCGAAACTGCAACTCACCGACAACGCCCGAGTTTGGTGGAAGGCGGAAGAAAACTGTCTTGACCAGCTGATCGAATGGAAAACCTTTCGCGACATGTTCGACATGAAGTACTTTCCAGAGACTGTTCGATTTGACATGGAGCAGCAATTCATCCATCTACAACATGATTCGATGTGGACCAAATCTGTGGATGGGTATGCTACTGAGTTTATTATACTCAGTAGGTTCGCGGCACACTTGATACCGACTGCTGAGATCAGGTCCAGACGATTTCAGTAAGGGTTAGATCTGGAGATCCAAGCTGCCTTAGCTACAAGGGATTTCCCAACCCACAGCCTGGCTTTGAAAGCTTCCTGTCGATATGAGGCGGTGGTGAAGAAGAAGGGCAGACCCCGATCTGCCGGAGTGAAGCGCCCTGTCATGGCAGGAGGAGCCTATTCAAGGACAACTTTTGAACCCAGGAGACCGGAAGAAACAAATAACCGGCCAAGTCCAATTTTTTTCTTCTACTGCAAGAGTGATATACACCTGTGGAAGGACTGTAGGCGCGCAAAATGCCTGTGCTTAGTTTGTAGCGCATACAATCATGGAATTGTAACATGTCCTTATAGACGCAACACAGTTCCAACTCATAACACTTATCCGCAGTGACCAGCCATCCAGGCACCTGCTCTGTTCGCCGCCGAAACAGAGACGGAACCGCGTAGGTTCGTCTCGCTTGAATTTAGGGGCAGATGCTATTTGGTTTTATCCGTCCACCTCTCCAAAGATGCCAAGTTGATTTATGGCACCATGTATCGAAGGTTTAGATGGATGCGGCCGATGTAGCAGACTTCGTCAGATTCCCCCTCATTATGAGAGGATTTTGATTGTGGGGACGCTCTTCCCTGCAGGCGCAAGCTCCTGCAGTTAATTACGCTACCGCATCGCGGTAACCGCTTTCTCCTTCTCCAGATGCTCACTTCGTGTCGTGTATATTTGTTTTATTTTTGGTTGCCGGTGGATTGTATATGAAGACTAATTTATGTTGTCGCCCGTAGGGCGTGAATTAGTTCAAATCCGTATTTTCTTAGATTTGGTTTTGGGTTGGGTTTAAGCATCGTTAATCTCATTTGAGATTAAGATCAACTTAAACGTTTTTTAAGGATACGTTAGCCTAATTTTAGACTAAGATCTACTTAACAGGATCATTTAGATCCAACAAAAGAGCATTTGGGATCTATTGTTTTAGTTTAAGGACATTGCGGTCCATAAGTTTAAGGACATCATAGTCCGTGACAGTTTAAAGACGTCATAGTCTGTAAAGTTTAAAGACATCATAGTCTATGAGTTTAAGGACCCCACAGTCCATAAAGTTTAAGGACATCATAGTCCATGAGTTTAAGGACCCCACAGTCTGTAAAGTTTAAGGACATCATAGTCCAGTTTAAAGACGTCATAGTCTGAGTGATTTTGGTTCAACCGTTTGGGGATGCACCAAAAGTTATTGGTTATTGGGACCCTCCATCTCTCTGAAGACGTTGAAGAATTACAACGACATATATCAGAGGTATGAAGAGATGTAGCATTGAACCAATGTCGGTTGGGAGATCTTGTAACACCCGAGCCCAATAATACTAATTTCTGTTACCGTTTGAGCATTAGGTGGTACTCATTTCATTTATCTTGCTTATTTGTGTCTTACTGTAAAATTTTATCTGGCAAAATCATTTCTGCATATAACAATTTTCAGCATCTAAAATGAAATTAAAAATATCTATCTTAGCCTACTCGACACCCCTAGACTTGTGGTAGCATCCGTGCATCGTGTTCTCGTCCCGTTCGGTGAAACGGGCGAGTTTGGACGGCTACGCGCGTGTACAGGTGTCTGTCTTGGGGGTATTCTTTTTAATCATAAAACACTTAATTTTAAAATTTGGAACCCGCTTAAAATCCTATTATTTAAATTTCAAATTTTTGGACCCAACCCGAGCGCGATTTGGAAATGTTTCATTTAGCGCCAAAATCCCAAATTTAATATAATATTTAAACCATATATTTTAGTTAACATACATATATTTTACAGTATACTAATCTTTTAATATAATTTTAAAAACCTCTGCAATCTTTCCCAGCCAATCAGCGAGGATATAACCCCGTGGGCCCTCTCCATTATCTCTATCTCTCTCTCTCTATCTTTCTCAATCTCTCTATCTCTCTCTTTCTAACTTTCTTTCTCTCTCTCCCCTATATATATATTCCCCTCCCATAAATTTTTCCCAGAATGCAACCTTCACCCCTCGCGAGAAAACCTATCACGAGCCTCAACCCTAGCCACCTTCACCGTCGCCGCCGCAGCCCCGACGCCGGCGCCGGCGTCACCGTCATCCTCGCCTCCTCACCTCCTCCTCTCAACCTCAACCCTTGTCTTCCCCCCCCCCCCGCGCCCCCTGCACGACAGCGACCATCTGCAGTCTTCCCTGCAGTCGCCTGAGACGTCACCCGCGACCACCTGCGCCACCGTGGTCGTCGCCGACGATCACCAGACCCCCCAGTGATCGCCTCTGTAAGTGTTTCCCTTCTCTCCTCCTCTCCTTCTCCCTCTCTTCATTTCGAAACTGAAACCTGCGGCTGGATCTTTCTGCAGATCGCCGGAGACGCCGTTCTCGCCGTCGTTGCTAGTGCCCTCTGGACCAGTGAGTATTCCCCCATCTTCTTCTTCTCTGGTCATTTCCTTCTTTCCAAGATCTACACCCGTTCGAAACCCTATTCACTGTTTTTGTGTTCGCCGGAATCCGGCCGTGCCGGTGACGTGTCCCGACGATCCAGCGGAGTACTCTGACCCGTGTGGTTCCTTGGTTCGTTGTTTGGGTTCAATCCGTGAACCGTGCTTCCGTCGCGAGTTTCCCAGCCGACGTTACGTTTCGTTTTTCCGGTTCGCGACCCGTCGAGGCAAGTACCCCTTGCTACATGCTATACAATATATTTATATATGTATTGACACCCTAAACCTGTAAAACTTAACTTGGTATAGTCGTTTCCCATTTTTTGGTTACAATATGGCATTATATCATTTTACTGTTAAAATGGAATTTACAGTTGCAACCCAATAATCAAATCTACCTGTCCAATCACATTTTACTGTTAAAATAGCTGGTAGCAATTATCCCTGTAGTTCTGTTGCATTCGCATGCATTAACCTGATATAACTATATTGAACGTCACATAAATCATTGCACCGCTAAGGGTGCTTAAACCTGTTAACATGACTAAACAGCTACATTGTATTACTGCACTCTTGTGATTGAATGAAACTGCTTATTATTTAATTCATTACTTATTTCATGTTGTTAATACCCACGTGTGATTATATATCTGATTGGGAGCACACTCACGATATTGCGTACACCTTGACCTGACATTGCTACACATGTATATATATTGATTCACCTGACATAGTACCGTATACTGTTGACTTGACCTGATGTACCATGACCCGACCTGTTACCTGATCTCGTGCCTAATGCCAACAAACCTGACATGTAGTCCTCATGGAACGTTCCTGTTGTCTATCCAGACAAACCTGCTTTTACCCGATCCTGTGTTGGCATTAGTTCTTGATTACTGAATACCTGACTCGATACATATAACTTGGGGGTATGGGGAAATCAAAGGTGAAATCTGACTTGTAACTCGACAGTTCACTACCTGTATTGAGTGTACACATTCCTGTTTTGTGCCTAGCGGCATGTCTCGGTTTCAGCCGAGAATATTGTGGCCGTGGTCCCGGGTATGTACGGGATACTATCGAGTGTACACATTCCTGTTTTGTGCCTAGCGGCATGTCTCGGCTGCAGCCGAGAATATTGTGGCCGTGGTCCCGGGTATGTACGGAATACTATTGAGTTACATCGACGATTCATCAATTGATTTCAAAGACTTTATAATAGCAAACCTGATAGAACAGTTTAGTTACCGACTGCACACTACCCTGCACTGTTTGTTTCACATTATTGCTTTATTCATGTTTATTTTTGCATGGCATGTTACATTGCACATATTATATTATTTGTTGACATGACGCGCTGACGTCTGGGTTTTGCATGGTCGAAATTCTGTACCGCTGTCGCAGTCCGAGCAGGAGTACTTCAGCCAGCAGGCTGAGCTGTGAGTTCAGTAGTAGTTAGTTTTATTTCCTGCATTCATTCTGATGTGAGCCCGCATTATGGGACATACCTTTCAGGTATTTGTATTGGATCATTTGCTTCCGCATTTATTTATTATTGACTCTTGTTATTCTGGATTATGGACATGTTTTAGATAGTTTTATTTTGTTCTTGATATCTCTACAGCCGTAATGTGACTGTGGATGGATACTTCCTACCCACAGGTAGCATGGTTGGCTATGTCACGTGCCCAATCTAGCGTACTCTGGGAAGCGGGGCGTGACATGGTTCTTTTGGTATCAAAGCGATAGGTTAGTTGGGTTGATTCTTTTGTAGTTGGGTATTGTACCCAATACACGAATCAGAATACCCGTGTTAGGAGACATGTCCTGCCACCTTGCCGTTTACCATTCTTGAATCACATTCTTCCTGATTATATCTTTTACGACATGCAAACTTACTTCGCATGTCGACTCGAAAAACATGATTTCTTGTTATCTCTAGGACTTAGGCGACTTGGGTAGAGTTAAGTAATTGTGGCTATGATACCGCGGCATAGTTACAATGCGGTACTCTATTTAAGTATCTTGGAGTTCTAGCCTTGATCTATATATTGAATCTATCATCATGCTAATGTTGGGTGTTTTTGATTCCAGGAATATGGCAGATAAGAATTTCAAGACGTACCAGAGGCGTGCGGACGAAGCCGCCATGCTTGGAGTAATAAGAGGAATGCTGGAGAATCAAAAGAGGCAGACTGAGCTGATCCAGCAGCAAGCAGATTCGTTTCAGGAAGGTTTGCAGATAGTTCAGCAGTCTGTAAACAACGTTGGAGCTAAACCAGTTGACAGAGTAGGGACCGTGGCAGATTTCAGACGTTTGGGTCTGTCTACATTCACTGGTTTGGAGGAGCCGTTGCCAGCCGAGCAGTGGCTAGTTGACACGGAGAACTTGCTGATTGCGACACAGATTCCAGATGACAAAAGAGTTGACGTGGTACGCATTCAGTTAGTGGATTACGCCCGAGAGTGGTGGCTTGTGGAAGAGACCCGCTTGCCCAAGCCGATCAAGTGGGCGGATTTTTCTAAGAGTTTCCTGGAGAAGTTCTTCCCGCGGACTGTACGGGAGGAAATAGAAGAGAAGTTTATTGGGCTAAGGCAGAATGGAGCACCCGTGGACGTGCATGCAGCAGAGTGGACGAGACTCAGCAGGTTCGCTGGACCTTTAGTCACCAATGATGCAGACAGGGCACGAAAGTTCACGCGAAGCTTGGATGTGGACATCCAGAGGCAGATTGTCTCCCTGGGTTTGACCACTTTCTCACAGGTTCTTACGGCAGCTTGGGAACAACAGAGTTTATCTGGGATGAAAGGGAGCTTGCAGCAGACAGCAGTTGCGGCCAGGAAGCCCGCATTTGTACCTAACCGAGCTCATGGTCGCAAGGGTATTCCAGTGGACCGTCGTGGTGTAGCACCAATGAAGAAGCCTGTGATTGTTGATCGAAGAAAGAGCATGAATTATAACTACTGCAATTTACCTGGCCACATGCAAAAGGATTGTCGAAGGAGGCTGGGACTCTGTTTGGTTTGTGGAGCGGCAGATCACGCCGTTAATGCTTGTCCGTCGAAGCTTCGTACGAGAGATGATATTCGGAAGCCTCTGCAGAGACCGTTCCAAGGGCAGAAACAGCTTACTCAAGGACCTAATCAGGCTCGAGCTTTTACCTTGACAGCTGAGGAAGCCAAGGCATCAGGAGAAGTTGTTTCTGGTACTTTACTCGTTCATGGTTTTCCAGCATTGGCATTATTTGATTCTGGTGCATCCCACTGTTTTATGTCATCCAAATTTATAACTACACACTCAATTATCTGCACGACCCTGTCTAGTTTCTGGGACATACACACTGGGAATAGGAAAATCATATCTAGTAGGGAGTGTACAGATTGTACGGTTGTTGTGTGCGGACGGGAACTCTTTGCAGATTTCTTGGTGATAGATACGGGCAGCTATGAAGTCGTATTGGGAATGAATTTTCTTGGCACTTTCCACGCTCACATTGACTGTAGGGCAAAGAAAGCAATTTTCCAGATTCCCGGACATCCCGAGTTTACCTTCACTGGAGGAAGCAGTTCTGTCGGGCCAGTCGAGTTTAGGGCTAGGCCGACAAACAATATTCTTGCAGCAATGGAAGTTGATAGTGGTGAAGAGCCGGCGGTTGTTCGCGATTTTATGGACGTATTTGAAGATATATCGGGTTTACCGCTGAAGCGAGACGTGGAGTTCGCAATTGATCTTATTCCTGGTGCAGCGCCGGTATTTAAAGCCTATTATTCAAAGGCACCAGTAGAGTTGGAAGAAGTTAAGAAACAGGTTGCTGAATTGCTTGAGAAGGGTTGGATTCGAAGCAGTAACTCGCCTTGGGGAGCTCCAGTTCTTCTAGTAAAGAAGAAGGATGGCAAGAAGGATGTGCATTGACTATCGAGAATTAAACCGTGTGACTATTAAGAACAAGTACCCGATCCCTCGCATTGGAGAACTTTTTGAGCAGCTTAGTGGCGCGAGGGTATTCTCGAAGCTGGATTTGCGATCCGGATATCATCAGGATCGAGTGAAAGCAGAAGATATTTGCAAGACGGCGTTTCGAACTCGGTACGGACATTACGAATACTTAGTGATGCCCTTCGGAGTGACGAATGCGCCGGCAGTGTTCATGGACTTGATGAACCGAATCTTTTCACCGTTCTTGGACCAGTTTATTGTGGTATTCATTGACGATATTCTGGTTTACTCGAAGAGTTTTAAGGAGCATGCTGAGCATTTGAAGATCGCACTGCAGACATTGAGACAGGAGAAATTGTATGCGAAGATGAGTAAGTGCGAGTTTTGGCTGGAGAAAGTGAAGTTCTTGGGGCATGTTGTGTCTGGCGATGGAATTGCCGTCGATCCAGAAAAGATTGCAGCAGTTCGAGATTGGCCTATTCCAAAGAATGTTGCTGAGATAAGAAGTTTCCTTGGATTAGCCGGATACTACAGGAGATTTGTGGAGAACTTTGCTCGTCTGGTAGAGCCGTTGACCAAGCTTACGCGCAAGGAGGTACCTTTTGTATGGACGGATAAATGTGCATTAGCTTTTGACTCGTTGAAGCAGAAGTTGATAACCGCCCCTATTCTAACCGTGCCAGACAATTCCGGAGGATTGGTAATTCACAGCGACGCATCTGGGAAAGGATTGGGATGTGTTTTAATGCAGCATGGGAAAGTTGTAGCGTACGCATCAAGACAATTGAAGAACCATGAGAAAAATTATCCAAATCATGACTTGGAGCTTGCGGCTGTGATTTTCGCTTTGATGATTTGGAGACATTACCTTTTGGGCGAAAGAGTCGAAGTCTTTACAGATCATAAGAGCTTGAAGTATGTGTTCACTCAGAAGGAGTTGAATATGAGACAGCGTAGATGGTTGGAGCTGATGGCTGACTACGATCTTGATCGTAAGTACCATCCGGGGAAGGTGAATGTTGTGCCGGATGCGCTTAGTCGGTTACTAGCAATTCAGGTGTTAACTACGCAAAAGGAGATCGTTGCAGATTTTAGAAGATTTGACTTGGAGGTTGTGCTAACGCGTTCTACAGGACAGTTGATATAGCTGCAAGTGCAGTCGTCTTTGATTGAGAAAATTAAAGCAGCACAATCGCAGGATCCTAGACTGCAAAGGTTTCGAGAGCAGGTTGAAGCCGGACTACGAACAGATTTACTGGTCCACGAAGATGGTTCGTTGAGGTATGGTAGCCGTTTGTGTGTGCCAAAGGGAGATGTTCGTGAAGAGCTTATGAAGGAGGCACACAGTTCAGCTTACTCTGTACATCCAGGAAGCACAAAGATGTACCGAGATATTCGACATCATTTCTGGTGGGAAGGCATGAAGCGGGAGATTGCTCACTTTGTGGCTAAGTGCTTGGTGTGTCAGCAAATTAAGGCTGAACACCAAAGGGTTGCTGGTTTATTGCAACCACTTCCGATTCCTCAGTGGAAGTGGGAACATATAACCATGGATTTCGTGAAGGCTTTACCGCGGAGTCCAAAGGGCAACAATGCAGTATGGGTGATTGTTGATCGGTTGACCAAGGCAGCTCACTTTATTCCTTTCCGGGTTGGTCAATCAACGGAGACTTTGGCAGAGCGGTACATGCAGGAGATTGTAAGATTGCATGGAGTACCTGTGAGCATCGTGTCCGATCGGGACACTCGGTTCTTATCACACTTCTGGAGGAGTTTACAGGAAAGTTTGGGGACTCGATTGAAGTTTAGCACAGCTTATTATCCTCAAACTGATGGACAGTCAGAGAGAACGATCCAAACTCTTGAAGACATGTTAAGAGCATGCATGTTGGACTTTAAGGGTTCATGGGAGGATTATCTACACTTGGAGGAGTTCTCTTACAACAACAGTTTTCAGGCAACTATCCAGATGGCTCCGTTTGAAGCTTTGTATGGTCGTAAGTGCCGTTCACCGGTTTGTTGGGATGATATCGGTGAACGAAAATTGTTGGGACCAGATTTGGTGGTGCAGACAGTTGAGAAGGTTAACACTATCAGAAAGCATATGAAGGCAGCTCAAGACAGACAGAAGAGTTGGGCTGACACGTCAAGAAGACCTCTAGAGTTCGCCGTGGGTGATTTGGTTATCCTGAAGATATCACCGACTAGAGGGGTGATTCGTTTTGGGAGTCGAGGAAAGCTTAGTCCTCGATTTGTTGGACCCTTTGAGATATTGGAGCGTGTTGGAGAGGTAGCGTACCGTTTGGCATTACCACAGTCCTTGGCAGGTGTGCACGATGTGTTTCACGTATCTCAACTACGAAGGTATGTTCGAGATGAAACACACGTTTTGGATCATTCGGAGTTAGCAGTACGGGAAGACTTGACTTTTGAGGAGCGACTGGTTGAAATCGTGGATTGAAGGGAAAAGGTTCTTAAGAACAAGGTTATCCCCCTTGTGCTTGTTTCTTGGGGTAATCGATCTCATGGAGAGTCCACTTGGGAACGAGAAGATGAGATCCGGCAGAAGTTTTCTCACCTTTTTCTGTAGTTTTCTATCATGTATTCTTGGAATTTCGAGGACGAAATTCTTTTGTAGTTGGGTATACTGTAACACCCGAGCCCAATAATACTAATTTCTGTTACCGTTTGAGCATTAGGTGGTACTCATTTCATTTATCTTGCTTATTTGTGGCTTACTGTAAAATTTTATCTGGCAAAGTCATTTCTGCATATAACAATTTTCAGTATCTAAAATGAAATTAAAAATATCTATCTTGGCCTACTCGACACCCCTAGCCTTGTGGTAGCGTCCGTGCCTCGTGTTCTCGTCCCATTCGGTGAAACGGGCGAGTTTGGACGGCTACGCGCGTGTACAGGTATCCGTCTTGGGGGTATGCTTTTTAATCATAAAACACTTAATTTTAAAATTTGGAACCCGCTTAAAATCCTATTACTTAAATTTCAAATTTTTGGACCCAATCCGGACGCGATTTGGAAATGTTTTATTTAGCGCCAAAATCCCAAATTTAATATAATATTTAAACCATATATTTTAGTTAACATACATATCTTTTACAGTATACTAATCTTTTAATATAATTTTAAAAACCTCTGCAATCTTTCCCAGCCAATCAGCGAGGATATAACCCCGTGGGCCCTCTCCATTATCTCTATCTCTCTCTCTAACTCTCTTTCTCTCTCTCCCCTATATATATATATTCCCCTCCCTTAAATTTTTCCAGAACGCAACCTTCACCCCTCACAAGAAAACCCATCACGAGCTTCAACCCTAGCCAACTTCACCGTCGCCGCCGCAGCCCCGACGCCGGCGCCAGCGTCACCATCACCCTCGCCTCCGCCTCCTCCTCTCAACCTTAACCTTTGTCTTCTCCCCCCCGCGCACCCTGCACGACAGCGACCATCTGCAGTCTTCCCTGCAGTCGCCTGAGACGTCACCCGCGACCACCTATGCCACCGTGGTCGTCGCCGACGATCACCAGACCCCCCCAGTGATCGCCTCTGTAAGTGTTTCCCTTCTCTCCTCCTCTCCTTCTCCCGCTCTTCATTTCGAAACTGAAACCTGCGGCTGGATCTTTCTGCAGATCGCCGGGGACGTCGATCTCGCCGTCGTTGCTAGTGCCCTCTGGACCAGTGAGTATTCCCCCATCTTCTTCTTCTCTGGTCATTTCCTTCTTTCCAAGATCTACACCCGTTCGAAACCCTATTCACTGTTTTTGTGTTCGCCGGAATCCGGCCGTGCCGGTGACGTGTCCCGACGATCCAGCAGAGTACTCTGACCCGTGTGGTTCCTTGGTTCATTGTTTGGGTTCAATCCGTGAACCGTGCTTCCGTCGTGAGTTTCCCCGCCGACGTTACGTTTCATTTTTCCGGTTCGCGATCCGTCGAGGCAAGTACCTCTTGCTACATGCTATACAATATATTTATATATGTATTGACACCCTAAACCTGTAAAACTTAACTTGGTATAGTCGTTTCCCATTTTTTGGTTACAATATGGCATTATATCATTTTACTGTTAAAATGGAATTTACAGTTGCAACCCAATAATCAAATCTACCTGTCCAATCACATTTTACTGTTAAAATAGCTGGTAGCAATTATCCCTGTAGTTCTGTTGCATTCGCATGCATTAACCTGATATAACTATATTGAACGTCACATAAATCATTGCACCGCTAAGGGTGCTTAAACCTGTTAACATGACTAAACGGCTACATTGTATTACTGCACTCTTGTGATTGAATAAAACTGCTTAATATTTAATTCATTGCTTATTTCATGTTGTTAATACCCACGTGTGATTATATATCTGATTGGGAGCACACTCACGATATTGCGTACACCTTGACCTGACATTGCTACACATGTATATATATTGATTCACCTGACATGGTACCGTATACTGTTGACTTGACCTGATGTACCGTGACTCGACCTGTTACCCGATCTCGTGCCTAATGCCAACAAACCTGACATGTAGTCCTCATGGACCGTTCCTGTTGTCTATCCAGATAAATCTGCTTTTACCTGATCCTGTGTTGGCATTAGTTCTTGATTACTGAATACCTGACTCGACACATATAACTTGGGGGTATGGGGAAATCAAAGGTGAAATCTAACTTGTAACTCCACAGTTCACTACCTGTATTGAGTGTACACATTCCTGTTTTGTGCCTAGCGGCATGTCTCGGTTTCAGCCGAGAATATTGTGGCCGTGGTCCCGGGTATGTACGGGATACTATCGAGTGTACACATTCCTGTTTTGTGCCTAGCGGCATGTTTCGGCTGCAGACGAGAATATTGTGGCCGTGATCCCGGGTATGTACGGGATACTATTGAGTTATATCGACGATTCATCAATTGATTTCAAAGACTTTAGAATAGAAAACCTGATAGAACAGTTTAGTTACCGACTGCACACTACCCTGCACTGTTTGTTTCACATTATTGCTTTATTCATGTTTATTTTTGCATGGCATGTTACATTGTTCATATTATATTACTTGTTGACATGACGCGCTGACGTCTGGGTTTTGTATGGCCCAGATTCTGTACCGCTGTCGCAGTCCGAGCAGGAGTACTTCAGCCAGCAGGCTGAGCTGTGAGTTCAGTAGTAGTTAGTTTTATTTCCTGCATTCATTTCCTGATGTGAGCCCGCATTATGGGACATACCTTTCAGTTATTTGTATTGGATCATTTGCTTCCGCATTTATTTATTATTGACTCTTGTTATTCTGGATTATGGACATGTTTTAGATAGTTTTATCTTGTTCTTGATATCTCTACAGCCGTAATGTGACTGTGGATGGATACTTCCTACCCACAGGTAGCATGGTTGGCTATGCCACGTGCCCAATCTAGCGTACTCTGGGAAGCGGGGCGTGACAGATCTGTAGTCAAGTTTGGGACTAAGATCAAAGATTTATGAGCATATGAGCTCAATTAGGGATCTGCGGCCAACTTGGGATCGGCCCATTCAGTTAAAATGTTGAACATTTAACAATGCTGAGCATTGGTTTAGGTTCTGACAACCCTTTTTGTCTTTTATTGAGTGTTGAGTACTCATCATAGCTCTGAGGCTGTATTTAAAGAACACTTTGTGTTCTCTCAGCGCACACGTGAGGAGCACGTGGCGCGCTTGGCACTGAGCGCCAGACCTAGAGCGCTAAGGCGCTTCCTGTGAGATAGCACACACGTAAGAAGCACATGGTGCATTTGGTGCTGAGCACCAGAATTAGAGCGCTAAGGCGCTTCCCGTGAGATAGCGCACACGTGAGGAGCACGTGGTATGCTTGGCGCTGAGCGCCATTTAATGAGTGCAGAGCGCTCCTTGTGAGATAGCGCACACATGAGAAGCACGTGGCGCGCTTGGCGCTGAGCGCCAGTTAACGAGTACTAAGGCGCTTCTTTAAATTGGAGCGCTAGCGCCAGTCTTGGAGCGCTGAGGCGCTTCTTTAAATTGGAGCGCTAAGGCTTTTTTTAGGCCACTTTGATCAGTTCTGCACTCTGAGAATTAAATTCTCGTTTTTAAGAGACTTTGTCTCGTGGGTTTAAGAACAAAGTTCTTATTTTTATAGGAGATGTTACAATCTCTTATTTTTTTGTGAAAGGCTTTGCCTTTATGGATCTGTAATCTGAAGAGAATTGAATTCTTCTTCCCCCTTTTTTTATGATGAGATATTATGATCTCTTTGTGAAAGACGTCTGTCTTATAGATCTATGATCTATAAAAAGAACTAAGTTCTTCTTCTCTTGATGATATGCTTTAATCTCTCTGTTTTATTTATCTTGAAGAAATTCTTCTTCTTCCGAGAGCTTGGTCTTCTCTCTAAAATTTCTCAAAGTTTGGGGGGGGGGGTTCCTCCATTCAAGACTTGAAGTCTTCGGTCCTTTATATAGGGGAGGCTGATTTGTTGAATCAGTTGAAAAGATCTTTTCTCTAATTGATTTGGGAATGTTTCCCACTATTGGATCTTTGATCCAAGGGCTTCTGTTTTACAGAAAGCAATTTTCTTGTTTTTAAAAAAATTGGGAAAATCTTTTCCCAAACAGAACTTATTCTGTATCTTGGTGATTTTTAATCACCATTGGATCTTTGATCCAATGGTGCTCTAATTTTCAGAGGTAATCTAATTATTTTTAGCCATCTTTGTTGGATCTTTGATCCAAGGGTGGGGAACATTTAGTTTCAGCGCTAGCGCTCTCGTGCTTTGTGTAGGGTTAGCTTAGCACCTTAGCAAAGTTTTGGCAAGCATCAATCATGCTACTTTAAAAATTTTGGGGTGCTAAACAAACCCTAACCAAGATCTTAACTGGAGACTTAGGGTTAACAAAGCAAGTAAACAACTTTACTTCTAAGAGTTTGGGATTACAACCTTTTTAGTCCGTTCCTTCGCTTCATAAGCTCCGTGTTGAGCTCCCTTTGCCGCGATAATCATGTACGCGGACTCTAGAGAGGCTCCATGAAGAGAAAGATGCAAACTTGCTTCCAATCTTCAACAACTAAGATGATCTACCTTGAAGAATCTCAAACCCAAGCTCATGCTTCACTAATCAAGTATTAGCAAAGCAAACACCCTAATCTAAGTGGCTAGAATAGATGAGGATGATGAAGTAGGAATTTAGCTCTCTTTTTTGTTTTCAATTTCTCACTTTATTTCATCACCAAATAAAAAACTAGTGAATGTTTTCTTCATGAAGAAAGAAGAAGAAGATGAAGCAAAACCTTTTGTGATGAATAATGAAAATCATTGTTGTGCTTACAAATCAACCATGGGTTAAGAATGAAGGCTTAACCCTTGTAGAGAATCAACTGGGGTAAAGGGTTTGGGTTGGGTTAAGAAATATCTACACAAAATATCAAAGGTCAAAGTCAAAACTTCAAGAAGCCTCATGAAAGCCTAACCCTAATCCAAACCCTAACCATGTTTAAACTCCACAAAATATATTGCATTTGTAACCCTAACTTGTTACAATATTATATATCACATATATAATATATTTTGTAATAAAATACAATTAATATATATCACATATATATCAATGTATTATCCATGTAAGAAAAAGAATCTTTAAGTGAGCTTATATTAGTTAATGTAATGTAATATATCAAATATATAATTAAACATTAAATTATCGAATCAACACTTGATCCGATAATCCGGCTATATTACATATAACCGACTAATATAACATGTACCTTTTCATCGAATCAACACTTGATCCGAAAACCCGGCTATATCACATATACCCGGCCGATATCTCATATCGCGAGAATAGAATACAGTATCACATACTCGTATTATTCTCAGTCCCGCACATATCACATATGTGCTCCTACTCCGTTTTGCCTGAGCCAGGAAACCTCTGTGTAGGACTCTAAAGAATTGTCAATACGCCGGCAGTAGGTGATGATCATATCAAACACCCACAAGCTGCAAGCGGTCAGCTAAACATAACAGCCACACAGGTATTGAGCAATCAGAAGATCAACAAGCAAGCCTGTACATTCTCCTGCGAATCCAATCAGTAACACTCCCGTACAGTCCGGTCTCTTCGTCTGATATTCGCATATCCAGTCTAGGGGTGGTAAACGTCAGACCCCAGTAACCGATAAGTCGTGTCAATATGAGGTCCATAACAGTTCAAGAAACTACTGATAACACTTACCAGTAAATCTCAGCAACCCTGGCCAGGGATTTCCAGTTATAGCCAATCGAACACAGCGCAACATCAACTCCCTATACCGGGAGAGATGAAACCCCTCCTATCGCTCATTACCTCCATGCGATTCGGGACTGTACCCAAAAGCCACTGTTTTGCACGCTCTCTTGGACGTGGTATAATGGAAATCAAAGCACAGTACGAATCACACAAGACTCGATAACGATCTCGGGTCTATAGACTAACCTGTACCAGTGTCACCAGAGAACTGCCATCTGACGTGAGGTATAATACCATCTGGGAGTTCTCAGCGAGTCCGTCCAGTGTACCCAGTCTCCACTGAGCACCCATATACTATCTCTGATGTCAAACACCAATGGATATGGGATCATCCATCGCCCATCTACATAGGTCAAGAAGCATACGCTAGTCTACTATGGTATATCGATGTCCTGTCTCGATACACCTGCGACTAGGAACATTTGAAGGATGTACTTAGCGACTACACTGTCCCCACTAGTATGATCTATATCATAGTCTTGGTATTCAAGTACTTATCCTAAGGGCTTTATCAACATGTAACATAGAGACTATCAGAGTACATGTTAAGATAAAGAGCAAGCAGATAGCATACTATCATGTTGAGTAAGAAAGTCATCCATATATATGTCCAAGCATCCACTACAATATACATCGCATGTACAGTAATGGCCTCTAGGGCATACATATCACTAACAATCTCCCACTTGCACTAGGGCCATCTGTTGTAGTATCTCATACCCAACAATCAGCTGTGGTTGAAGTATCTCATACTCAACCATCCCAAAAAAGTCTCTACTGGGAAATAGGCCTTTGTGAGTGGATCTGCGCTGTTGTCCTCTGTGTCTACTCTCCTAACCTCGATCTCCCTCGAGATCAACCATCTCCATGATCAGGTGATACTGCCTTAGAATATGTCTGGATCACAGATGGGACGGGGTTTCCTTGGCAAAAGCCAAAACTCCATTGTCACACAATGGTAGGAACGAAGTTCATCTCATGAACTAGTGTACATCCAGACTATTTCTTTGGTAGCATCCTTGGTAGTGATTTATCCTGCCTTTATCGTCTAGTAAGTCACGGTATCTAGCTTGGAATTCTTCCAACATATCGTCCCTCCACTGAGGGTAAAGACAATGCCTGCGACTGACATTCAGTCATCCTTATCACCCTGGAACCTTTCCAGTGATTCTCCCCAGGATCGATTGATACCATCTCACTACAACTAATGAGAATCCTAACATCCAATTATATCTATCTCATGGATCCATAACCCAGGATTTAGGAAGTATCACCTTGATCCTATATGGAGAATCTTTGTGATAAGAGGAGATTGACCGAGCGTGGCATAGGAAACTCCTTCCCTATCAAGAGTATGTCATCCACATACTATACGAGGATCACCACCATATTCCCTACTACCTTTTTGTATATACTTGGTTTATCTACCATTTTGATGAAGTCAAACTCTTTGATTACTACATCAAAACAGACATTCCAACTCCGCGATGCCTGATTCATCATATAAAACATCTTGCACACGTTTCCGCTGCTCCCAATGTCTATGAAGCCATCTGGCTGTGTACTTATATACGCTCTCTTCTAAATCATCATTTTAGAAAAGCAGTCATGACACCGAACCGCCAGATATCGTAGTCATGGTATGTAGCAGTGGCAAGTAGGATCTGGATGGACTTAAGCATAGCTTTGAAAGTCTCAACTTTTCCATGTACACCAAGTAATCTTCTCAAGATATACTTGCTCCTGATGGGGATTTAACCCTTCAGATAAAGCAACCAAAGTCCATACTTTGTTGGTGTATATGGATTCCATCTCACATCGCTAAGCATCCAGCCATTCTGACAGAGTCCCCACTCCTGATGGCCTGCTCGAAACAAGTTGGGTCATCATCTCATGATGCAATCCTTGCTCCCACTGTCATAGAGAAACCGAAGTAACTCTCAGGTGGATGAGGAACCGTACTAGATTGGCGGAGAGCCTGAGGTTCGTTGGGATCTATTGAATCCTCCGGTTCTACCAAATCATCAGCTGCAGTTTGTATAGCTGGAACTCCTTCCAGTTCTATCTCATGGCCACTAATTCCTTCATAGGAAATTCCCTTTCCAAAAGGTGGCATGCTGAGAAACAAAACACTTTTTGTTCCTCGGTTCGGTAGAAGATATTTCCTTGCGAATGCTTGGGATATTCAACAAACTTCCACAGAATTGACCTTGCCTCGAGTTTGTCCGGATTTTGCTTTTGACATAGGCCGGAAAACCCCAAATCTTAACATCATTAAGAGATGGGCTCTTCCCATACCATATCATATATAAAGTGGTAAGCACCTGATTTGGTTGGAACCCTATTCAATAGGTATGCAGCTTCTCAAGTGCATAACCCCCAAAAGGAAATAGGTAACTCAGTAATACTCATCATAGAGCACACCTTATCACATAGGGTGCGATTGCTCCGCCCCGATATACCAACGTATTGTGGTGTATACAGAGGAGTAATGCTGAGAGAGAATCTCATTCTCCTTTAGAATAGTCCAGGAATCCCGTGCTCAAGTATTCTCCTCCCTGATCACATCAAAGGACATAATACTTATACCCGTTTTGGTTCTCTACTTCTGAAGTACAAAGAACCAGTCCTGGTATGTGTAGACAGGGGACCTCATACATCATCATGTATCAATCCCAAGAGTTCACTAACTCTTTCTCTGTTTCCAATAAACAGAGCTATGGTCATCTTATCTTTGTGATATGACTGGCAAGTTTCACAAGATATAAATTCAAACTAATTTAAATATGCATCTAAATGTAACTTAGCTAGTCGGGTGACATTGATATGACCTAGTGTACAAAACCTCAAGAAGGATTCGTTCATTTCTGAACTCTTCTTCTTGTGTGTGTTCTGTACATTAAGAACTGTGGTTTGATTTAGAACGTCTATACTTTTAGATAACGTGCCTGAACTGATCAACTCTTGATATAGGAAATGTTCAAAACATTATCCAACAATACAAAATTATATCCTTCTTTATTAAATAAAGATACTGATATGATGTTGTATATCAGGTTCGGTATCTAATAACATTCGTTCAGAATCAATGTATTTGTTAATACAGGGTGATAACTGCCAACTGACTTGGCTGCAACACTTGCACCATTTTTAACTTTTAAAACATATCACCCTTTCTCAGTTCTATGTAATGAACATACCCGAAGAATAGTATCAGCATGCACTTTCTTCGTTTGGGTGGCATGGAAATCCTGGTAATCCCCTATTTCCTGCTCGGTCTTATAACAATTATAAGTTGGAGCGGGACTAACGTTCCCTAGCGCAGTATAACAAGAGGGTTCGGTCAATACATCCGTATTATTATCTTGATAGTCGCAACCAGGAGAGAGAGAGAAGAAAATACTCAGCGTATGCTCTTGCAAGATTAGATTGGTTATTAATATATCTAATCAGGATGTCTCCCACTGTTTTAGTCAAATCTTCCTTCAAACCCTAAAAGGAAAGACTAGCCGGGATTAATTACACGCTACAAGTTCGCCAATCTTTCAGCCAGGCTAGTGCCGGTACTTTGAGGGAGGTTCCCCGTGCTTTCGTACAGGCCTAATTAAAATAAACCTCGTTTTCCTAGAGGCTTAACCCCGTTGACACCTTTCTAGACACCTACTTGATCGGCTAATTGTAATGTGTAAAACTCTCCCCGGAGTAACTCTTACTAGCAGCGGATATCGGGATCCAACTATCTCATAGGAGGTATGCAATCTCATTGCAAATTTCAACACTTGAAATTCCCAATAATATTTTACCCCTAGCATCCTATGACCTTGACGGAGGTCAACAAATCATAGGCTGCTAGTCAAGTTCTACCCGTCATTTCCTGATTGAATTAAACCCACCCGCACGTCCCTTGACGGAGGTCAACAAGGTCGCACGACTACCCTAAAACAATCGCATCATATGCAGCAGATAAATACTAGTCAGCTACCACACACTACGCCTTGACGGAGGTCAACAAACGTAGCACGAATACTAAGTAGGACCTATCTGAAATGACGGAGGGCTACGACATGTTTTTAAGAAAACCTTTTGCGTAATGAACTTGATATCGTCGTAGAATCAAGTGATTTTAAATGGAATGTTTTTGAGGGTTTTCTAGTTTTGCTAAAGAGATCACTCCCGGTGAAGGGATCGTCGGCTCTTTCCTTATCGAATAAGGTGCAGGATATTTCACAAATACCACTATGCAAAGCAAAAACTATAAAAGCAATCAAAAAACAAACTGTGTTTGTAGCATCTGCTGGTTTCGCTAAAGAGGTCACTCCCGGTGAAGGGATCTCGGCTCTTTCCTTGTCGAATAAGGTGATGGATATTCTACAAGGAATACCGCTATGCAAAGCAAGAACTAGAGCTACCAGTTTTTAAACAAGTTTCTACAACATCTTTAGGTTTCTTTTATTTCATTAATCTCATTAATGAAGTCTCATTTTATTATTCTTCACAAGCATCACATTTGAAACGAAATCAGCAATATAACATATATCTCATATATATAATATAAACATTCGTCTCAGGCAGTAATATGATCTCATCACAGAACGTTGCAGCAGAAGAAACACATATGAAATATTCGATATTCTAGGAATTCCGTGTTTTAAGTTAAGCCAGTATAAAACACAGATTCCACGGTCGCGATGAATAGCCAAACCCACATCCCTAGACCCCTACGAGAGCGGCAAGCAACCCTATCAATTCTAGAGTTAGGAGACCCGGTCTCGACTCCTCGAGATGGTCTCCCACTGGACCCTAGAACCCGGTTACTTGTGCTCCCCGTCTTGGGTCTATCCTAATGCGGAAAAGTAAATAATATACAATGGTGACAACATCCTCAACCCGGAAGTGCCCCAATAAAAGAATATTACATACAATTGAATTTTACATGAATGAAAAAGAAAAAACTCTCATCTCATATAAAACCCCCGGCTATTCAAAACACGACGATCCAATATAACATATCACAGCAACACATAACATCACATATCATCAACGTAAGTAAATATGCGTATCTCAGTTGTCGTTGAAATATAACACCGAAACCGGCGATACACCACATATTACACTTATGGTCGCAGAAAAGAAAGTGAAAAACTACAACATTTGGAATCCACAATCACTTTAGACATCTTAAATCCGAAATATCACATACTTCGCATTTCATGCCTAACTATATGAATTCCACATATTGTATCACATTCCAGATAAATAGACAATGTTAAACTTTCCGATCGAATAAACAAACACCTAAGATTTCCCAAATAGCTCAACATTTTAGCGGGGTTCAAAAAGTCTCAGAACATGTCACAGCCGTTATGAACCAGCCGTAGAAGGGTCAAACCAATGCCTCACATGTGGCAATGCTAAACTACCACAAACCATATAGTTCAGTGGCGGTTTTGACGGTCACATAATCGAGTTAAGGTTACGTTCTTCTAGAGGGTCCACATATTCGCTTGCATGATTTTCTGAAAGTTTTAAACTCAGGAAAAATCTAACACTTGAAAGTTTTCCGACAGGGGAAAAAGTGAGTTATTGATATCCGTTCGAACTTTTTAACACGTTCTAAATTACCTGGAAAAACTTAAACGAAGTTAAAATTTCCGATCGAATCAACGAGTTCCCAATATTTTCCAGAAATCTTAACACTTGAATAGAATTAAAAATTCCCAGAAGCATGAAAAAGTACCCAAGAATAAAGCCCTGAAGTATTAGCCCTTAACTTCAAAAGTTGGCCGCGGAACCGCCGCCAAACGCATTGTTTGGCCGCGGTTCCGCGGTCACTTGAGTGAGTTATGGCTCCGTACTCCACAGTAATCTTTAGAATTCCCTGCATGATTTTCTGAGTATTTTTAATATGAAAAATTTCAACTTTTGAAATTTTTTTCAGAAAGTGGGATTTATCGGGGTTTTGGAGTTCGATCGGACTTCAAACTTCGTCTAGACAACGCCTAATGCTCTAGCTTGGCTCTGATACCACTGTAAGGTTAGCTTAGCACCTTAGCAAGGTTTTGGCAAGTATCAATCATGCTACTTTAAAAATTTTGGGGTGCTAAACAAACCCTAACCAAGATCTTAACTAGAGACTTAGGGTTAACAAAGCAAGTAAACAACTTTATTTCTAAGAGTTTGGGATTACAACCTTTGTAGTCTGTTCCTTCACTTCATAAGCTTCGTGTTGAGGTCCTTTCACCGCGATCATCATGTACCCGGACTCTAGAGAGGCTCCATGAAGAGAAAGATGCAAGCGTGCTTCCAATCTTCAACAACTAAGATGATCTACCTTGAAGAATCTCAAACCCAAGCTCATGCTTCACTAATCAAGTATTAGGAAAGCAAACACCCTAATCTAAGTGTCTAGAATAGATGAGGATGATGAAGTAGGAATTTAGCTCTCTTTTGTTTTCAATTTCTCACTTTATTTCATCACCAAAGAAAAAGCTAGTGAAGGTTTTCTTCATGAAGAAAGAAGAAGATGAAGCAAAATCTTTTGTGATGAATAATGAAAATCATTGTTGTGGTTACAAATCAACCATGGGTTAAGAATGAAGGCTTAACCCTTGTAGAGAATCAACTAGGGTAAAGGGTTTGGGTTGGGTTAAGAAATATCTACACAAAATATCAAAGGTCAAAGTCAAAGCTTCAAGAAGCTTCATGAAAGCTTAACCCTAATCCAAACCCTAACCATGTTTAAACTCCAAAAAACATGTTGCATTTGTAACCCTAACTTGTTACAATATTATATATCACATATATAATATATTTTGTAACAAAATAAAATAATACAATTAACATATATCACACATATATCAATGTATTATCCATGTGAGAAAAAGAATCTTTAAGTGAGCTTATATTAGTTAATGTAATGTAATATATCAAATATATAATTATACATTAAATTATTGAAGCAACACTTGATCCGATAATCCGGTTATATTACATATAACCGACTAATATAACATGTACCTTTTCATCGAATCAACACTTGATCCGATGACCCGGCTATATCACATATACCCGGCCGATATCTTATATCGCGAGAATAGAATACAGTATCACATACTCGTATTATTCTCGTTCCCGCACATATCACATATGTTCTCCTACTCCGTTTTGCCTGAGCCAGGAAACCTCTGTGTAGGACTCTAAAGAATCGTCAATACGCCCGCAGTAGGTGATGATCATATCAAACACTCACAAGCTGCAAGCGGTCAGCTAAATGTAACTACCACCCAGGTATTGAGCAATCAGAAGATCAACAAGAAAGCCTGTACATTCTCCTGCGAATACAATCAGTAACACTCTCGTACAGTCCGGTCTCTTCGTCTGATATGTCTCATATCCAGTCTAGGGGTGGTAAACGTCAGACCCCAGTAACCGATAAGTCGTGTCGATATGAGGTCCATAACAGTTCGAGAAACTACTGATAACACTTACCAGTAAATCTCAGCAACCTTGGCCAGGAATTTCCAGTTATAGCCAATCGAACACAGCGCAACATCAACTCCCTATACCGGGAGAGATGAAACCCTTCCTATCGCTCATTGCTTCCATGTGATTCGGGACTGTACCCAAAAGCCACCGTTTTGCATGCCCTCTTAGACGTGGTATGATGGAAATCAAAGCACAGTGGGAATCACATAAGACTCTATGACGATCTCGGGTCTACAGACTAACCTGTACCAATGTCACCAGAGAACTGCCATCTGACGTGAGGTATAATACCATCTGGGAGTTCTCGGCGAGTCCGTCCTGTGTACCCAGTCTCCACTGAGCACCCGTACACTATCTCTGATGTCAAACACCAATGGATATGGGATCATCCATCGCCCATCTATATGGGTCAAGAAGCATACGCTAGTCTACTCTGGTATATCGATGCCCTATCTCGATACACCTGCGACTAGGAACATTTGAAGGATGTACTTAGCGACTACACTGTCCCCACTAGTATGATCTATATCATAGTCCTGGTAGTCAAGTACTCATCTTAAGGGATTTATCAACATGTAACATAGAGACTATCATAGTACATGTTAAGATAAAGAGCAAGCAGATAGCATACTATCATGTTGAGCAAGAAAGTCCTCCATATATATGTCCAAGCATCCACTACAATATACATCGCATGTACAGTAATGGCCTCTAGGGCATACATATCACTAACACTTAGCACGTGAGCGCTGCCTCAGAGTCTTTAACTCTTAGCGCTGGTGCACTTGGCGCTAGCGCTCTCGTGCTTTGCACGTGAGAGTTGCATCAGAGTCTTTGACTCTTAGTGCTGGCACATCTAGTGCTGTGCTCTCGTGCTTTGCACGTGAGCGCTGCCTCATTTCAAATTTCAAAATTTGAACAGAGCTTTGCTCTGATTGGAGGAAACATGCTCCACGACTAGCTCTTCCAGCTCCACCTCCACGTTGACCTCCTGCACAGCCTAATCATCAATTCCATTAGGCACTGAGGAACATACCTCAAGGATAGAGGAATGTGCCTCCAGATAGGAGGAATGTACCCCGGCGTCAGGCTTTTACATTAGCGGCCATAAAATCCGAGACTGTAGACCAAGGTAACCCTGATAATTCCTTCACATCTTTTTCAATCTTTCCAAAACCTTTGCATTCTTTCGTTCTTCCAAATATTTTTATGCACTATCAACAGTTCCTCCTTCTACAAATTTCGAGAACGAAATTTTTATAAGTAGGGTAGAATGTAACAACCCTAAATTTTCTGTACATAATTTTTTCCAAAAAATACAGAAAGGAGTACCTAAGCCTGAGCACAAGTTATAAATTTAATTTGCTTTTGAACAACAAGAAATAGCTTGTGGCTCATTGGTAAAACCTTGCACTGCTGTAACTTAGCCCTTGTGATCGAATCCACCCAGCCACATATATTTTTAATTGATTTTTCTTTTAATCTTTTAGAAGCCCAAAAATTTACATGTGCACTACACGTAAAATGAAATGCCACAAATAAAACAAACATCTGGAAAATGTTGTACACAATGAACATGACACGTGACAAGCATCTAGAGCCCCCCACCCTCTTGATGACCGGCGAGATCATCATTGGGGCCGGCGCCACCGATCCCCCCCGTACCTAATGCCTTTAAATTTTAACCCCACACCCTTCGGACTCCCCTCTTAACCTGTCACGCCCCGCTTCCCAAAATACGGAATACGAGGGGTAGACAAGGCCAGCCATGCTCCTACGGTCAAGAAAAAGTCCTGCCGTAGTCACACTTCGGCTTCTAGTTTATCATGGTAAACAGTAAACGATGCGTAGGTAATGAGAAATGCAGTAACTGAAAGATACAATAATGTAAACTGACCTGAAGTGGAACAAACGGATGTAACTAGGAACGGCAAGTCAGGAAGTCTGTGATGCACTGGTCCAGGCTAAATCTTCTCCTCACACTGAGCATGCATACTCAGGTCGTCAGAGCGACACAATAGCAATATAATGTATATAATCAAGTAACAGTTCTAACAGTGGTGAAGGATATGAATAACAGTAAATCAATAACAGCATGAATATAAATGAGCAGAGATAAATGCAGCGGAGCAGTAAAGCAGTATAACGATATGTCATGTATGTCAACACAGTATATAAGGAATGTAAACGACAGTAACCCTATCAGTCTCTAAGTCTCACTGCATAGGTCAATAAGCCTATCGTCAGTCCAAGTGTGAGAGTCAACCACTCGCGAGTGTCCTCCACCCAAGGGTAGAACCCAAGGGCAAGGGACCACGGGCCCAACATGTAACGAGTGTATCACGGTGATATAGCACATACCCTGTAAATCTCCATATAACTCCCTAAATATATAAGCCGGCATAGGACTCCCGAGATCTTGTTGAATTCACACTTGAACTACCCCACACCCCGTGGTCTACATCAAACGCTAACCATAACCCTAAATACTAATCGATCCGTGACGAGTCTGCGCGAGAACTGGAGGCAGGACCTCCATCAAGCACGTCCCGACTAATACCTAAGATAAATGGCAGTGTCGGATGTCTTATCTGTGACATCCGTGCAAGCGCTTCCATAAGTGTCCCATACCACTTATAGTCACACGTACACGCATCCCACAGACGTCGACAATGCAATAGAATAAAAGGGACACTGATTGTGCACAAGTACGTATCACTTTCACTTAATCACGGATACACGAACACTGACGTACTTGCCACAATCACCACAAAAATCTAACACTGGGTAAATGCACGATGTCACTAGGTTATCACTACAATGATATAGGTATGATATGATGCATGAATAGCATAAGAAGCACAACTAAGGTATCATAAAAACAACAGTCTATCACTTGCACGATTTATCATGAAACATACGTATATAATTTAGCGAAATGATGAACAGGTAGTAATTAATATGTTCAGTTATCCATTCATAGAATTTTGTTTCAAGCCAATCGGGTTCCAGAATCAAAAGTTATAACCATTTCATTTTAAGCGCTCGCGGCTGGAAATCTGGTTTCAGAATCAGGAATCCATTTCGCAACGCGTTTTAACCCCAGTTGGGATCATAATTTAGCGACGCTACAGTTGGATGAATTCTAGGGTTTTCAGTAAAGTTTTCAACGCAACAAACGGATCTTCAATCGCGTCTGTACGTTAGGAGTTATAATCTGTTTAATATCAACATGTCAATTCTGATTCTGCTGGGACTGTTAGGTGTCCCGATATATTAAATCGCCGATAAAATATCAAACGGTAACGAAACAGAATGAAACCAGTTGTGTTGTCTATCTAACAGGTTTCTCTACAATAAACAGCGGAGTTCCGCAACCTAAGTGTTAAGCAAGTCTTGTGGTACACATTACGGAACAGCAACCAATAACTGGAGTCGCTCTGGACTGCAGTCCAGAGTCGCACTCCGATCTGAATATCATCACAGTTTAAGTACAGGATTGTCTGGAAACCAGTATAGGGTTAAAGTTCATCGAGTTGTCTTCGATTCGAGCCCTCGAACGCACCATTCTAATATGTATGTGATTTATGGTGAATTTAACGGTTTTCAGGTACAGTAAAATTTCAGTTTTATGGTTAAAACTTGGGGTAGTCGTTTTAGTCATTATCGATTACATCATCCAACGAAATTCACACACTATGTTCACAGCCCTACGGGCCAACCTAAACCATTGAGTTCCGTCAAATCTGATAATATTTTCCTAAGAGAACAAGCATCGAACAGTTACAACACATAATTCTAACTAATCTTGCAACTTTAATATTTGTGTAATTAACATTTGTATCATAGGTAAATAGCATGTAAGCAAGTAAAAACTTGCCTGGACACGTCCCGGGGATGCACGGTGATCGTAACGTCACGAACGCGACACACGCGCGGCTCGGCACCCGACTTGGCTCGAACACGAGTCTCGGCACGACGGCTCGCAGTTTGGTGTTCGGGGCTCGGTTATGAGGTTCTGCCTCGATGACGACTAGAGCTCACGAGACTTGAAAGATAAAGGTGCTGCGAAGCCGAAGGTGAGGGGTTTGCAGAGGGAGAGGTATATTGAGAGAGAGATAGAGCAGTAAGAGAGAGAAATTGTTTAGAGAGAGAGAGAATGTTCAGTGAGAGAGAGAGAGAGAGTTCAGTGAGAGAGTGTACAGAGAGAGAGACAGTGAGGGAAAGGAAATAGAGAGGGAGAGGGGATGAGTGACAGAGAGAGTGAGAGAGTGAAGTAGAGAAAGACAGTGAGAGAGTGAAAGGGACAGAGTGAGAGAGTTAGAGAGAGAGAGAGAGAGAGAGAGAGAGAGAGTGGTGTACGGAGGGAGAATGAGAGGGTGCTCGGGGAGAAGGTTGTCGGTGACCGGAGACGAGGCGATGAGGATCTCGAGGAGAGGAGGTCGGAGGTATGGGACAGAGGCGGTGGTGACGATGATGCCGATGGTGCGGGGGAGAGAGAGATCGGCCGGGGTTAGCTCGAGGTGCGTGCAGGGGTCTCGAGCTCGGTCGGGTGATGGGTCATGGAGGGAGAAGGAGGGTGAAGGAGATGTGGGGGATCGCTGAGGAGTTGTCGCCGGAGGTGGAGATGGCAGTGAGTTGATCGAGGTTGGGGGCTCGGGGTGTAGCGAGAGAGATGAAGAGTGAGTTGGAGACGGAGAGTGATGAGAGGAGTTGGAGATGAGGTTGAAAAACGTGGGTGTAACGTCGCAGTAATGGGCGTGAGCAAGGGTGACGGCGGAGGCGAGAAGCGCGCGAGACTGGGGAGAGAGCCGTTGGGAATTTTGAAGAGATGCACAGTAGCGGGCTCGGGTGAGGAACGGGCGCGGTTGGAGCGGGCAGTGTTGGGAAAAATAGTGGGCCGGCCTGCATAAAAAGAATTAAATTTTGAGGAGGGAAGACGGCCCGAGCAAATTGGAAAAGGAAATGAAGAAATGGGCTGGGTTATGGGGATTAACTAGGAAAAATCTAAAGGAAATTGAGGAGAATAGAGGGTGGGCTGAGTGGATCAGTGGGCCGGGCTAAGGCAGGGAATAAAGCATATAAATGGGAAAAAGAAAACGGGCCGGGCTCTTTAAAATACTAATGGATTTTAATTTAAATACAAGTGAGTAGGGTCTGGGGTTAGTATTTGGGTTTTACATTTAAGGTTTTGCTATTTAACTTGGCTAAGGAATGATCAAAACGAAATGGAGTTCTAGACCGGAAACGATGTTTATGTAAATGGGAAAAGAACATAAGGGATTGGAATAAGGGTTTGAGAAAAATAGCGGGGAAAAATCAAGTGAAAAGGTTTAGTCTTGGTTTCTAAATTCAATAACAGGAAAATGGCTGAGGCAGAGGAAAGAAGGATAAGATCTGGGTTTAATAGGATTTTGAAAATAAATAAATAATTATAAATAAATCTTATAGGTAAAAGAAATACGGATTTAGACGTATAAGAAAAACTGGGTATTACATCATACCACCCTTACAAAAATTTCGTCCTCGAAATTTAAAATAAACGATAAGTTATATACATATAGGCGAAAGCTATTCGGATTGCACACTAACACCAAAGATTTATTAGTAGTACGCGGACGAAGAAATTTGAAAATTTATAAATAAGTAAGATCAACATACGAAAGGTAGGTCTAAATAGGTCTAAAGCAAAAATAACTGTAAGAGCAACTACGAGTATACGAGAATATAGGTATCAATAGTGAACAGTAATAATCAAAGTGTGTTCGATAAAAGTCGAAACCATATATGTGCACATTTAAGTTTATTAAAACAAGCAGAAAAGTATAAGGCTCAACTATTTATATAGTAAACATAAGTACAAACCCTAAAATAAAGTAACGACAATAATGTAGTGAAAACGAGTCAATAGGTTAAAACATTTTAGGGAAACGTATCGAATAAATAGGCTTAAAATGATTTAGAAAACTGGTATAGTGAAAATTAAGAAGCATAGACTAAAAGTATGCGCGGTGTAAGGTTGCTCTACTAAAGTGAGAATAATAATAATGGACTTAAATACATAAAACGGGGTAATCAATAACACGTACTCTTGACAAATGCAAAATACTAAAACTACATTTTAAAATAAACGTGCCCCTAAATATAGTTGGGGTAACGGGAAAAGCACAAGTATGTCTAGGCCTAGGTAGGGCAAGGATTACAATGGAATATGGCTGATACAAAAGGTCGAAGGGTGACGGCTTTAGGTTGAAGATCAAGAAAACTGGGATCGGGTCAGCACAGAAAGCACGGTGAGCAACGAAAGGACTACAAGATAAAAACATGGGGAGATTAACGATCGGTAGATCCTAGGAATCAAGAATTTGAAAAGTTAATGAACTCAGTTACTCATAAGGAGGGTCCTCCTCCCAGAAGGGTCTCAAACGGGGCACAGACGAGGGATGGAGGATGGCTCATTCCAAGGATCAGGGTGCGGTACTTTCTAATCGAAACGAGGGCATAAACTATACAACGAGTAGGAGTGGACAGTCAGGAACTCAACAGAAGAATAAATAGACATGGGCAATAAACAAGTATTAAGCGAAACAATAATCAAAGGTTTACAAACTCAGAAGATTTATTTTATTCAAGGAAATTTGAAACAAGGCATGCCCAAAAGTGAAAAGTGGCCTTAAACTATACACAGTTTATTTGGCCAGAAAGACAACATCAAAAGAAAATTCCGTCAGTCGTGGTTGTGTAGATTCAGTAGGTTGCGGTAGGCTCGCGCACTCAGGTAGGGGCGTCCATTTCCATAGCGTCTCGCGGGGACTGCCAAAGGGAGTTCTTCCACGGCAGGGTCTTGATCTTCTGGTCCTTCATCCTCGGATAAAGCTTCTTCATCGAGATCCGATTCCATGTGATTCTCTTCTTCTGGATTTTCTTCCATGTGATTTTCTGATTTTCCTCCACTGGGTTTTCTTCCATTGGTTCTTCCTCGGGGTCTTCCTCTATCGGGTTCTCTTCGGGATCTCCTTCTTCTTCGTCAGAATCAACCATCATGTCGAACTCTAGGGCGACAGCTCCTTCGTCCTCTGAATCGTTGTTTCTGAAGTTGACCTGTGGACCATCGACCTCATCATCGGAACTCGTCAATGTGTGATCTAAGGAAACACATGACTGTGCATCCTCGTCTAGATGCGGCGCTGCTCCAGGGTGGGCCATGGCCTGAAAGAGAAATCCTGATTAGACAGTGGAATATATCAAGGAAAACTCGGGGTACGCAATATAGGGAAAAATATGCGGTTGCAGGAACTGAAAGATTCGAATGAAAATACTGTGATAATGAATAGAATGTGACATAGAGAAAGCATGAGAATAATACATATATTATGATTCAAATTTCATTGCATTCAACTAAAAGTTCAAAGGATACAAGATTTTAAGCAGAAAGAAATATTCATAAAGGATGACAACATTATAATTACTGAAAGTAGATAACATGAAAAATTATTCTTCGATTACTATAACATTGCATTCTCGTCGCGTGAGTTGAATCCTGCGTTTGATCCGCCTTATCATCGAAGTCCGAACTACGCGGCAATCCTCACTTGGCAGAAGTGGGGAGTGTGGACGAGTTTCTCCCTTTTAGCTCCTTCCTTTCCGGGCAACCGTTGATAAGATGTTCGCTTGATCCACAAATCAGACATTTCCCTTGGGCACGGCGACAATCCCTCTGAAGGTGTCCTGGCCTCTTACAATATCCACAGCAAGGGTTCTTCTGATGCTTCTGTTGACGCTTCATCTTCTTCTCCTTTCCTCGTCCAATAGGGATCCTTTTATGATAGGAGACTCCCGCTGGTGCCTGATTCTCCTGTCTTCTCAGTCCTTCAGCCAACACGTCGTTTGTTCGCTCCTGGGCTTCCTTTAAACCTTGCAGTACACTCAGGATCTCAACAGTCTGATTCTGGGGAGCGGATAAAGATGAAGAGTCGTTGGAAGACATGATCCTGAAACAATAAATTCGAGAATGACATGAGTCACACGCTAAATGAATCAAAATATGATATGGATAGAACAAGGATTCAAGAATATCAGAGGTGATGAATTTTATTGCAAGTGGAGAATCAACGGTATGATTTTAAGTAAACCATAGCGAATAGATAGCTGAACGCACGATGTGAATATGGATCAAGAATATCAAGTTTACAACCTAGACTGAAGGGTGTCTTAGATTGCCAAACTGTACACGGAAAACTGCAATCCCAATCGATGGAAAACCTGGCTCTGATACCAACTAAACCATGTCACGCCCTGCTTCCCAAAATACGGAATACGAGGGGTAGACAAGGCCAGCCATGCTCCTACGGTCAAGGAAAAGTCCTGCCGTAGTCACACTTCGGCTTCTAGTTTATCATGGTAAACAGTAAACGATGCGCAGGTAATGAGAAATGCAGTAACTGAAAGATACAATAATGTAAACTGACCTGAAGTGGAACAAACGGATGTAACTAGGAACGGCAAGTCAGGAAGTCTGTGATGCACTGGTCCAGGCTAAATCTTCTCCTCACACTGAGCATGCATACTCAGGTCGTCAGAGCGACACAATAGCAATATAATGTATATAATCAAGTAACAGTTCTAACAGTGGTGAAGGATATGAATAACAGTAAATCAATAACAGCATGAATATAAATGAGCAGAGATAAATGCAGCGGAGCAGTAAAGCAGTATAACGATATGTCATGTATGTCAACACAGTATATAAGGAATGTAAACGACAGTAACCCTATCAGTCTCTAAGTCTCACTGCACAGGTCAATAAGCCTATCGTCAGTCCAAGTATGAGAGTCAACCACTCGCGAGTGTCCTCCACCCAAGGGTAGAACCCAAGGGCAAGGGACCACGGGCCCAACATGCCCTAAATATATAAGCCGGCATGGGACTCCCGAGATCCTGTTGAATTCACACTTGAACTACCCACACCCCGTGGTCTACATCAAACGCTAACCATAACCCTAAATACTAATCGATCCGTGACGAGTCTGCGCGAGAACTGGAGGCAGGACCTCCATCAAGCACGTCCCGACTAATACCTAAGATAAATGGCAGTGTCGGATGTCTTATCTGTGACATCCGTGCAAGCGCTTCCATAAGTGTCCCATACCACTTATAGTCACACGTACACGCATCCCACAGACGTCGACAATGCAATAGAATAAAAGGGACACTGATTGTGCACAAGTACGTATCACTTTCACTTAATCACGGATACACGAACACTGACGTACTTGCCACAATCACCACAAAAATCTAACACTGGGTAAATGCACGATGTCACTAGGTTATCACTACAATGATATAGGTATGATATGATGCATGAATAGCATAAGAAGCACAACTAAGGTATCATAAAAACAACAGTCTATCACTTGCACGATTTATCATGAAACATACGTATATAATTTAGCGAAATGATGAACAGGTAGTAATTAATATGTTCAGTTATCCATTCATAGAATTTTGTTTCAAGCCAATCGGGTTCCAGAATCAAAAGTTATAACCATTTCATATTAAGCGCTCGCGGCTGGAAATCTGGTTTCAGAATCAGGAATCCATTTCGCAACGCGTTTTAACCCCAGTTGGGATCATAATTTAGCGACGCTACAGTTGGATGAATTCTAGGGTTTTCAGTAAAGTTTTCAACGCAACAAAAGGATCTTCAATCGCGTCTGTACGTTAGGAGTTATAATCTGTTTAATATCAACATGTCAATTCTGATTCTGCTGGGACTGTTAGGTGTCCCGATATATTAAATCGCCGATAAAATATCAAACGGTAACGAAACAGAATGAAACCAGTTGTGTTGTCTAGCTAACAGGTTTCTCTACAATAAACAGCGGAGTTCCGCAACCTAAGTGTTAAGAAAGTCTTGTGGTACACATTACGGAACAGCAACCAATAACTGGAGTCGCTCTGGACTGCAGTCCAGAGTCGCACTCCGATCTGAATATCATCACAGTTTAAGTACAGGATTGTCTGGAAACCAGTATAGGGTTAAAGTTCATCGAGTTGGCTTCGATTAGAGCCCTCGAACGCACCATTCTAATATGTATGTGATTTATGGTGAATTTAACGGTTTTCAGGTACAGTAAAATTTCAGTTTTATGGTTAAAACTTGGGGTAGTCGTTTTAGTCATTATCGATTACATCATCCAACGAAATTCACACACTATGTTCACAGCCCTACGGGCCAACCTAAACCATTGAGTTCCGTCAAATCTGATAATATTTTCCTAAGGGAACAAGCATCGAACAGTTACAACACATAATTCTAACTAATCTTGCAACTTTAATATTTGTGTAATTAACATTTGTATCATAGGTAAATAGCATGTAAGCAAGTAAAAACTTGCCTGGACACGTCCCGGGGATGCACGGTGATCGTAACGTCACGAACGCGACACACGCGCGGCTCGGCACCCGACTTGGCTCGAACACGAGTCTCGGCACGACGGCTCGCAGTTTGGTGTTCGGGGCTCGGCTATGAGGTTCTGCCTCGATGACGACTAGAGCTCACGAGACTTGAAAGATAAAGGTGCTGCGAAGCCGAAGGTGAGGGGTTTGCAGAGGGAGAGGTATATTGAGAGAGAGATAGAGCAGTAAGAGAGAGAAATTGTTTAGAGAGAGAGAGAATGTTCAGTGAGAGAGAGAGAGAGAGTTCAGTGAGAGAGTGTACAGAGAGAGAGACAGTGAGGGAAAGGAAATAGAGAGGGAGAGGGGATGAGTGACAGAGAGAGTGAGAGAGTGAAGTAGAGAAAGACAGTGAGAGAGTGAAAGGGACAGAGTGAGAGAGTTAGAGAGAGAGAGAGAGAGAGAGTGGTGTACGGAGGGAGAACGAGAGGGTGCTCGGGGAGAAGGTTGTCGGTGACCGGAGACGAGGCGATGAGGATCTCGAGGAGAGGAGGTCGGAGGTATGGGACAGAGGCGGTGGTGACGACGATGCCGATGGTGCGGGGGAGAGAGAGATCGGCCGGGGTTAGCTCGAGGTGCGTGCAGGGGTCTCGAGCTCGGTCGGGTGATGGGTCGTGGAGGGAGAAGGAGGGTGAAGGAGATGTGGGGGATCGCTGAGGAGTTGTCGCCGGAGGTGGAGATGGCAGTGGGTTGATCGAGGTTGGGGGCTCGGGGTGTAGCGAGAGAGATGAAGAGTGAGTTGGAGACGGAGAGTGATGAGAGGAGTTGGAGATGAGGTTGAAAAACGTGGGTGTAACGTCGCAGTAATGGGCGTGAGCAAGGGCGACGGCGGAGGCGAGAAGCGCGTGAGAATGGGGAGAGAGCCGTTGGGAATTTTGAAGAGATGCACAGTAGCGGGCTCGGGTGAGGAACGGGCGCGGTTGGAGCGGGCAGTGCTGGGAAAAATAGTGGGCCGGCCTGCATAAAAAGAATTAAATTTTGAGGAGGGAAGACGGCCCGAGCAAATTGGAAAAGGAAATGAAGAAATGGGCTGGGTTATGGGGATTAACTAGGAAAAATCTAAAGGAAATTGAGGAGAATAGAGGGTGGGCTGAGTGGATCAGTGGGCCGGGCTAAGGCAGGGAATAAAGCATATAAATGGGAAAAAGAAAACGGGCCGGGCTCTTTAAAATACTAATGGATTTTAATTTAAATACAAGTGAGTAGGGTCTGGGGTTAGTATTTGGGTTTTACATTTAAGGTTTTGCTATTTAACTTGGCTAAGGAATGATCAAAACGAAATGGAGTTCTAGACCGGAAACGATGTTTATGTAAATGGGAAAAGAACATAAGGGATTGGAATAAGGGTTTGAGAAAAATAGCGGGGAAAAATCAAGTGAAAAGGTTTAGTCTTGGTTTCTAAATTCAATAACAGGAAAATGGCTGAGGCAGAGGAAAGAAGGATAAGATCTGGGTTTAATAGGATTTTGAAAATAAATAAATAATTATAAATAAATCTTATAGGTAAAAGAAATACGGATTTAGACGTATAAGAAAAACTAGGTATTACATAACCCATGTAATGTTTGTTTTTATTAAAAATAAACATAGAATTAAAAAGTGAATGCACATTTTAATTCTCAAATTCATTACCCTAAACCCTAATTTTCCCTATAAATACCACACTACATTTCACCCCTTCTCATTCATAATTCCATTACAAAAACTCTCTAAAATTTCCAAGTCCCAAGTTGTGCAACTGGAGTTAGCAAAAAGGGCAAGGTTCCGGCGAAGTTTCGGGAAGAATCCAGCGACGAAACGACGCCCCGGCGATTCCAATACCTTCCCTCTTTCTCCTCTTGTTTTACAATCTGTAAGTCCCCACTCCCCTCCTCCATCTCTATTCTAAAACAATCTATTTTCAAAACTCGTCGGAAGCGGAGTTATTCCGACTTCCGATTCGTTTTTCTTTAAAAACTCTATTTTTCTTAAACAATAAAATACCATATTCCCTTATAATGATCAAAAAACATAAACAAATATATCAGAACAAGTTTCATCTCAAAAGAATCTATTATGCAACTTTTATCGCATTTTTACGGTTAAATACCATATACTTTACTTTCGACACAATTCAACATATTTCCTTGTGTTACCTTTAGAAAACTCACAAGGTAATGACCTATCTCATCACAACACACATTTTTGACATAGCACGATAACTCTTGGGATATTGGTTTATGGGAAAATACGAGTTTACGATTAAATACCGTAAACATTCAAAACCGTTTTCTTTAAAAATGTATTATTTAATTCCTTGCAAATACGCCTCTACAACCCATTTTGGGGAGTCCCGATCGGAATGGTGCAGGTTATCGCATGTCCTCGGGCCTAGTAGAGCGAGATGCAGACCTCCGCAAGGAGCATTCGATCTCGATGGAATTTTTAATGCAATTTTTAAGAAAAATATGATTTCTATTTAATAAATAAATTCTATTTTCTTTTATATATATATATATATATATATATATATATATACTATTAAAATATCTACTTTAAGTATACAATATATATTCCATGTTTTCTAAATCAAAAGAATCACAAACTTCATAAAACTACCTTTACAATTCAATACCATTCCAAGATTACACTAAAATACCATATACAATGAAATCTAGGTTATATCCACTAGAATATTTCATTTTATAAAAATTACACTTATGAAAACCCTAAAGACGATAATTAAATACTTAAGATGCATTTTGAAAATATATCAAAACTATTTTTCATAAAACCCCCTCAGGTTATATTAATTTACAATAAGGACCCTAGTAAACATAGGTTTAAGCGGGACTAGTTTTCTTGAGCCTCAGGGAGCCGGAGAATATGGGTGTTTGCCTATCTAAGGTAGACAGCTTAAAAACGGTGTTATCAACACGGTAATTGTCTTGAAAAAAGACACAAATTCTGCTGTCCATGTGCAGCAGTTACCGATAACTGCAAAACAATCAGGACTTCAATTCTGTTTAAATGTCTGACTCAGTTCGAGTCAAGGTCAAATCCGAATAAAATATGACTTGAATTCACTTCAAATATAACTCCATTTTCAATATGAATTCATGAATACCAGAATACAATCTATATCAACATGACATGACCGAACCGAACCATGGATATACTCTGATTACATGACTATCCATTTATATCCATTCTGTTTACTAATATCATGGTTTTGGCAAGTTTTCCATTTACTACAAGACAATACGATACAATCAGTACAATCAATACAAAAGACATTACGGGGTTTATAAAGGGGTAGACTGGTACGGAACATGTTAAAGGTGGCACGAGATGGACACTAAAAGACGTAATTACATCCATACCGTTGTTCCGTGGTATTATCGACGGAGCCTTGTACTACGGGTTACCAAAGTCCACGGTGTAAGTTGGACTCCTCTTGTATACACTGGCATATTCTGTACCAACCTACAATAATTACGTTAGTATAACAAATATAACATATCTACTTCACCTGTTTTATTCTATATCTATTCTTCTCCTTCTTTCTTTAAGACTTACCGAGCGATTGTTCGCTGACGACATTCCTATTTCTCTTTTTCTTTGGAATGTTGTTAGGAGGACCCAACTCGGAGAAGCTCGAGACCAGCCAGGAGTACTTGGAGCAGTTCACAGAAGATCCTGAGTATTGGCTTTACTTATAATCATTTTATTTTCAGTTCATGCCATTGTTTAGGCATTGCATTCCAGACTTGTATTTATATTTCCAGTTGTGATGTAAAGAAATGTTGAATAAATAAAAGTTGTTGTTCATTTACATTCATGTCTATTGTGTATATTTTACTTTATATTGCTTAGATACGTTTAGCGTATTTACTTCTGAGTAAATATGTCGCGTAACCCGTCGCATCTCCTTACCTGTACACTGGGAAGCGGGGCATGACATAAAGTGTTACCACGTTCGCATTCAACAGCTGCGTTCTTCCCGTTACAAAGCCTTTTAATGTTGGGTATCCATTATTGGTGAATTCAATATGGGTCTAAATCTCATTCCTCTCGATACATTAAGAATCTTGGTTTTCGCAAGACCCTTAGTAAAAGTAATTGGCTAAGTTTAGTTGGCTAGTTACAAATATAATAGATGCTATAAAATTACCTGTGTATTGTTTTATGGTCTCATACTTTAATTTCAGTAATCTATTTGTTTTCCTATTGCAATTTTTCTGTTCTAATAAATCTAACAGAAATCTATTATCATAATGAATTGTTATTGCTGTAATTGGCTTTGGCACAAAAAGAATTTTAGATGTTAAATTCCTTAACTATTCTGCTTCTAAGCATGTAGTGTCCTGTAACACCCGGCCCTTTTATACCAAAGACCGTATTTTATTACTTATATTTCTCCTTATTCTTATTTAGGAATTATTTATATTATTTATAAATTAATTATTACATTTTATCTTCAAACCCCATTTGAACCCAAATCCTAATTACTTTTGTCCCAAATTATTTCCAAGCAGCCCAACCCCATTTTCTTCTATTAGAACCCAAGCCCCTTTTAAATAAATTTATTTCATATTTAAAATTTTAGCCCAGCTCTTTCCCAGCCCGGCCTCCTCATCCAATAATCTAAATGTTTTATTTTTCATGAGCCGGCCCACTCCAATTTCCTATTCCCTTAAAATGTTCTATGTTTTCTTTAGTCACTCATTCTCTTGGCTCAGCCTCTTTTCTTTAATTCATTTTATTTAAATTCCTGGCCCGGTCCTCATTCTTCGGCCCGACCCACATCCCCAACCATTTTCATTTATTTTCTCCTCGGCCCGTTTCATTTCTTCCCCAATTAATTATTTTCCCGGCCCACTCTTCTCCCCAGCAGCCCGCTCCCACGCTTCCTCACCCGACCCGACTCCGCACTGTTCATCTTCCGTTTAAAACTCCAACGGCTCCTTGCCTTAAATCCCGCCCGCGTGCGCGCGTCTCGCGCCTCCTCCTCCGCCTGCGCCCCGTCGCGAGACGTTATCCCACGTCGCGCACACCCTGTACCCTCTTCCTCACTCCCTCTCACCAACCCAGACCACTTCATTCCCTCACTGCCTCACCATAGTTTTCCCTGCACCCAACTCCCCACCACCAAGTCCACCTCGACGCAGCTCATCACCATCGTCGTCGTCGTCGCCACCAACCACTCATCCCTCGCTCTCCCCTCCACACCACCAGATCTCGACCAACTCCCCTGCAACGATCTCGACGACTCCTGCACACCCAACCCGCTCGCTCGAGCTCGGTGCCCCCTGCCCCGACGCCGGCGAGCTCCTCATCTCGTCGTCACGCACCAGCATCTCGTCAACACCCTTCACCCTCCTCATCAACATCATCCCCATCGCCATCGTCTCTCTCTCCCTCTCTGTGCCTACCCTCTCATCCCTCTCTGCTACTCTCTTTCTCTGTATCTCACCCCACTCCCTCTCTGTGTTTTTCTCTCTCTGGATCTCTCTCTATTTCCCTCTCTCACTCACTGCATCTCTCATTCTCTCTCTTCCCTCTCTCTCTCTCTCTCTCTCTGCCTACTCTCTCTCTCTCTCTCATTCTGATCTCTCTCTCTCCCTCATTCACTGTCTCGCTCTCTTTCTCTCTCTAACCTCTCAACATTCTCTTTCCCTCTCTCTCACTGATATAGATATCCCTCATTGTGCTCTCTATGAGTTTCCCTCATCCCTCTCTCTGCTTGGCTCTAATTTCCTAACCCTCCATCTCACTTCTCTTTGCTTAACCTCTCTCTGTCTCACTCCCTCTCCTCCATTAACGGCCCAGTACATTCGAGCATCGACAGCTAGGCCGCGACGCAAACCCACAAACCGAGTCAAGATCACCGCAAAACATTCGAGATTTGGCATTTCATCGAGCACTTTCCATACGTCATCGATCCCTGCTGCCTCGGTCGTTGCCGTTACTGCCATACAACCCCAAGACGTGTCCAGGCAAGTTTGACTTGCTTTCATGCTATTTATTGTTAAGTTACAAATCAAAATCGTAGATAAAATACATGTTTTGCTTGATGCAAAATATAGCCAATAAACCGTTCGATGCTTGTTCTCATAGGAAATCATTATCCAATTTGACGGAATTAGATATCATTGCTTGGCCCGTATTGTCGTAGACCTACTGTGTAAACTTCGCTGGAAAATTTGATCGTTTAAGATTAAAACAACTGCCCCCAAGTTTAACCGTAAAACTGTAATTCTGTTGCACCTGAAAACCGTTAAATTCACCATAAATCACATACATATTAGAATGGTGCGTTCGAGGGCTCGAATCGAAGCCAACTCGACGAACTTTAACTCTATACCAGTTTCCAGACATTTCTGTATTTAAACCATGATGAAATTTGATCGGAGTGCGACTCTGGACTGCAGTCCAGAGCGACTCCAGTTATTGGTTACTGTTCCATAACGTGTACCACAGGGTTTCCTTAACACTTAGGTTGCGGAACCCCGCTGTTCACTATAGGTAAATCTGTTAGCTAGACAACATAATTGATTTCATTCTTTTTCGTTACCGTTTGATATTTAAATTGTAATTTAGGAGATCGGGACACATAACAGTCCCAGCAGATTCAGAATTGACATGTTAATATTAAACAGATTGTAACTCCTAACGTACAGACGCGATTGAAGATCCGTCTGTTACGTCGAAAACCTTACTGAAAAACCTAGAATTCATCTAACTGTAACGTCGCTAAATTATGATCCCAACTGGGGTTAAAATGCGTTGCGAAACGGACTTCTGATTCTGAAATTGGATTTCCAGCCGCGTGCGCTTAAAATGAAATGGTTATAACTATTGATCCTGGAATCCGATTGGCTTGAAACAAAATTCTATGGATGGATAGCTGAACATATTAAATACTACCTGTTTATCATTTCGCTAAATTATATACATATGTTTCATGATAAATCGTGCAAGTGATAGACTGCTGTTTTTATGATACCTTAGTTGTGCTTCTTATACTGTTCATGCATCATATCATACCTATGTCATTGTATTGATAACCTAGTGACATCGTGCATTTACCCAGTGTTAGATTTTAGTGTTGATTGTGGCAAGTACGTCAGTGTTCGTGTATTCGTGATTAAGTGAAAGTGATACGTACTTGTGCACAATCAGTGTCCCTTTTATTCTATTGCATTGTCGACGTCTGTGGGATGCGTGTACGTGTGACTATAAGTGGTATGGGACACTTATGGAAGCGCTTGCATGGATGTCATAGATAAGGCATCCGACACTGCCAATTGTCTTAGGTATTAGTCGGGACGTGCTTGATGGAGGTCCCGCCTCCAGTTCTCGCACAGACTTGTCACGGATCGATTAGTATTTAGGGTGATGGTTAGCGTCTGATGTAGACCACGGGGTGTGGGGTAGTTCAAGTGTGAATTCAACAGAATCTCGGGAGTCCCATGCCGGCTTATATATTTAGGGAGTTATATGGAGATTTACAGGGTATGTGATATATACACCGTGATACACTCGTTACATGTTGGGCCCGTGGTCCCTTGCCCTTGGGTTCTACCCTTGGGTGGAGGACACTCGCGAGTGGTTGACTCTCACACTTGGACTGACGATAGGCTTATTGACCTGTGCAGTGAGACTTAGAGACTGATAGGGTTACTGTCATTTACATTCCTTATATACTGTGTTGACATACATGACACATCGTTATACTGTTTTACTGCTCCGCTGCATTTATCTCTGCTCATTTATATTCATGCTGTTATTGATTTACTGTTATCCATATCCTTCACCACTGTTAGAACTGTTACTTGATTATATACATTATATTGCTATTGTGTCGCTCTGACGACCTGAGTATGCATGCTCAGTGAGAGGAGAAGATTTAGCCTGGATCAGAACTAGACGTGCATCGCAGATTTCTTGACTTGCTACTCCGAGTTACTTTCGTTTGTTCCACTTCAGGTCAGTTTATATTATTGTATCTTTCAGTTACTGCATTTCTCATTACCTGCGCATCGTTTACTGTTTACCATGATAAACTAGAAGCCGAAGTGTGACTACGGCAGGACTTTTCCTTGACCGTAGGAGCATGGCTGGCCTTGTCTACCCCTCGTATTCCGTATTTTGGGAAGCGGGGCGTGACATGTCCAAAGCAATATTTTCAGCATCCATGGTACTTCGAGCAATTAGTATTTATTTACACGATCTCTAATTAATTGTTCTACTACCAAGTATAAAAACAAAACCTGTAGTAGATTTTATATCTAGAGTATCGGTTACCCAATTAGCGTCACTGTACCCTTCAATTTGATTTGGGAAATTAAAGTAAACAAGATAATAATCTATAGTACCTCTTAAATACTTGAACACTCGTTTCAAGACATTCCAATGTAGTTGATTAAGGTTACTCGTAAATCTACTAAGTCTCGAAACCGCATATGAAATATCCGGTTTTGTTCGATTAACTATGTAGTTCAGTGACCCTATCAATTGTGCATATCTATTCTCTAATATAGGTTTTCCTTCATATTTAATGAGATGAACATTTGGATCAAAGGGGGTTGAGGTAGGTTTTACATTGAAGTAATTATACTTCTTTAATAATTTTTCTATGGTATAAGATAATGAAATTGAATATCCATTTTCTAATCTATTGATTTTCATGTCCAGAATGTAATCAGCCTCACCTAAATCATTCATGTCAAATTTTATAGATAAATATGATTTTAATCATTTATGATATTAACAGAAGAATCAAATATTAGAATGTCATCAACATAAAAATAAAGAACTACAAAATCATTTCCAAAAGATTTATGGTATATACATGTATCAAAATTATTAATTATAAATCCATAATATAGCTTCACCCCATAAACTTTCGAGAGCATCAAAACTAAGTAACATGAAATTAACCATATTCATTACTGTTCAATTTTTACGCTCTACTACACCATTAGATTCAGGAGTGTAAGAAGAAGAATATTCATGTTTAATTCCATGTTCTTGACAGAACGGATTTAATATATTATAAGTATACTTCCCTTCACGGCCTGATCTAAATACTTTGATTTTTCTTTCAGTGTAGTTTTCTATTTCGGTTTTATATATTTTGAATCTATTAAATAGCTCATCCTTGATTAGAAGTAAATATACATAACAATATTTTATATTGTCATCAATAAATGTAATATTTTATTTATTTTCATCTCTAGTTGGTTGTTTGCAAGAATCACATACATCAGAATGTACTAAACCTAATGTTTGAGTGCAGTGAGCAACGGATTTAAATATACCTCTAGTATACTTAGCCTTGACCAAAATATCATATTTAGATTTTAAATCAATAGAACTTTTAGAAATCACATCTAAGCGCACCATTATATTTAAAACTTGATAATTAACATGTCATAATTTACCATGCCACATATCACAAGAAAACAAGGTTAAAATAATGGGACTAGTTTTATTTTATTTTATTTTTATTACAAAGAACATTCGACTTAAATAGTCCATACACACATAACTCTTACCAATAAATATACTTCCTTTGGAGATTACAATTTGATTATTTTCTAATATAATTTTGTAAGCTCTTTTAGAAAGTAAAAAACACTTATTAAATTCTTTCTTACATCAGGAACATACAAAATATCACTTAGTGGTAAATATTTTCCAGAGATCATAGAGAGCTAATGGATCTCCTTCCATTCACTAGTGATTTTGTATCACTTCCAAGTTTTACACTTCACTTATATTTATCCTGAAAAGAAGTAAACCATTTATTGTTAGAATATATGTGTACATTTGCACCATTATCTAACTACCAATCATTAGATGACGTGATAAGATTTATAGTGTGAGAAATATACTTGAGAGAAGAACCTTCTTCCATTTTCACCACATTTACATTTGCATTGTTAGTACTTGCAGGTTTTCGAATTAATTCGCTTTTCCTGAAGAAGCATCTGGTAGAGATATAGTTGATTCTCTCACATACAAAACAAAAATTTTCCTTGCTCATTGGCTTGTGCCTTTTTTTTTTTCTAATTTAGACCTATTTTAAAATTTTTGTTCTTAGGTCTAAACTGGTTTCCCTTAGGGACACTTTTATTAGAACCTCCAGTCATGTTGATTTTATTATAATCTTTAGTATCAGGATTAAGTATAGCCCTTCTTTGTTTCTCAATTCTAATGGAATTCATGACGTCAAGGAATGTAAGTGAATTTTGGTTCATCCGAATTTGGTTAACAAAGACTTCCCAAGATGGCGAAAAATATCAATTAAGACAGTCACTTGAAATTGATCAGAAAGTATGGTTTTAGAATTAATCACTTTCGTGTCTAACTCCTTAAAATCATGAAGTTGTGTATTTATAGCTCATTATTCCTAAAGGTGAAATTCCTAAAGGACGATATGCTAAATCTCTCTACCTAGTATTATCATTACCATATCTTTGTTCTAATGCAAATAAAAATTCCTTAGCGGTTTTGAAGTGAAGGAATGCACGGTAAAGTAGTCCTTCCAAGACACTGAGTATTCAAAATTTACAATGGTAATCTATCTTCTCAAAAGAGGAGTACTTAGATTTGGTTTTGTCCGAGAAAGGAATGGGTACAACAGTACTCCCACTCTCATCGGTTGGACTTTTCTCGGGGACAAAATCAGCAGACGTAGAAGAGATACGAATTTCTTTAATTGCAGTTATTAATCCTAATATAACTAACCGGTATTCGACTTGGATTTACCAAGCCTTAAAGTGTCACGCCCCGCTTCCCGGTGTACGGCAAGGGGACGTAATGAGGCACGCGGCGTGTTTACTCAGAAGTAAATATGTTAAGCGTAACTAAGCAATATAAAGTAAAATGTACACAAGAGACATGAATATAAATGAACAACAACTTTTATTTATTAAACGTTCTTTTATAGGTACAACTGGAAATGCAAATACAATGATGGAATGCAATGCCTAAACAAAGGCATGAACTGAAATGAAAAGTATATACAAGTAAAGTCTAATGCTCAGGGTCTTCTGTGAACTGCTCTAAGTGCTCCTGGCTGGTCTCGAGCTCTTCAGAGTCGGGTCCTCCTAAAAACATTCCAAAGAAGAAGAAAAATAGGAATGTCGTCAGCGAACAATGACTCGGTAAGTCCCATAGATAGGTAAAGATAAAATAGACAGAAAGAGAGTATAACTAGTAATGTTTGATTATAATGTTAACGCAGTTGTTTGTAGCTTGGTACGGAATATGCCAGTGTATACGAGAGGAGTCCAACTTACACCGTGGACTTTGGTAACCTGTAGTACAAGGCTCCGTTGAAAATACCACGGAACAACGACATGGATGTAATAACGTCTTTCAGTGACCACCTCGTGCCACCTTTAACATGTTCTGTGCCAGTCTACCCCTTTATAAACCCTGTAATGTTTATTGTATCGATTATATTGATTGTACTGATTGTATTTTATTGTCTTGTAGTCAATGGAAAACTTTCCGAAACCATGATATCGGTAAACGGAATGGATATAAATGTATAGTCGTGTAAACAAAATATATCCATGGTTCTGTTCAGTTAAAATTGATTGATATAGATTGAATTCTGGTATTCATGAATTCATGTTGTATTGTAATTTATACTTGAATCATATTCAAATCAGATTGAATAGATTGAGACTTTGTCCGAGTCAGACACTTTGAAAAGAAATTGAAGTCCTGAACTAGTTTTGATGTTATCGGTAATTGCTGCATATGGACGACAGGATTTGTGTCTTTTTCCAAGACAATTACCATGTTGATAACACCGTTGTTAGATTGTCTACCTTAGATAGGCAAGAACCCACATTCTCCGGCTCCCTGAGGCTCAAGAGAACTGGTCCCGCTTAAACCTATATTTAATAAGGTCCTTATTGTAATTTAATATAACTTGAGGGGGTTTATGTAAAATAGTTTTGATATAATTTTAAAAATACACCTCTAGTATTTAATTATCGTCTTTAGGGTTTTCATAGATGTATATTTTATAAAAGTGAAACTTTCTAGTGAGTAGAACCTAGTTTTCATTGTATATGGTACTTTAATGAAATACTGGAATTTGTATTGAATTGGAATGTTAGTTTCATGAACTTGTGATTCCTTTGATTTAGAAAATATGGAATATTTATATAATATTTTAAAATAGATATTTTGATAATAGTTATAAATATATATATTTAATAAAAATAAATTTTATTTATTTTTGTAGAAATCTTATTTTCTTAAAAATTGCATCAAAATTCAATCGAGATCGAATGCTCCTTGTGGAGGTCTGCATCTTGCTCAACTAGGCCCGAGGATGTGCAATAACCCGCATTATCCCGATCGGGGTTCCCCAAAATGGGTTGTAAAGGCACAATTACAAGGAATTTAATTAATACACTTTTTAAAGAAAATGGTTTTGTAAGTTTAGGATATTTAAATGTAATGTCGTATTTTGTCCCAAAAGAATGTTTTACAAACCATCATGCTATGTAAAAAATGAGTGTTATGATGAGATGGTCATTACCTCGTGAGTTATCTAAAGGTAATACAAGAAATATGTTGAATTATGTCGAAAGTAAGTATGTGGTATTTTACCGTAAAAATACGATAAAAGTTGCATAATAGATTCTTTTGAGATGAAACTTGTTCTAATATGTTTGTTTATGATTTCTAAACAATCTATTAAAAATTTATAGGTTTGTTATTACGAAAGAGTTGGATTTTTAAAGAAAAGCGAATCGGAAGTCGGAATAACTCCGCTTCCGACGAGTTTCGAAAAAGAGAAGTTTTAGAATAGAGATTGAGAAGGGAAGAGGGAACTTACAGGTTATTAAGAAAGAAGGGAGGAGGAGGAAACTTTAGGAACCGTCTGGGTGTCGTTTCGTCGTCGGAATCCCCTCGAAACGTCGTCGGAATTTCGCCCTTTGCTAACCCCACTTGCACAACTTAGGACTTGGAAATTTTTAAGAGTTTTTGTAATGAAATTCTTAGTGAGGAGGGGTGAAATAGAGTGTGGTACTTATAGGTAAAATTAGGGTTTAGGGTAATGAATTTTGAGATTTAAAATGTGCATTAAAATGGATTAAAAAGGTGATTTTAATCCCTCAGTAAATGTGCAGAAAAATCAAACAATATGAGGGAAGTGGGGTAAGCCAAGGGGTACAAAGGGAAGAATTTGGGGACCATCCCCTATGGGGGGCCCGGCGGTGCCGGTTTTGGTGAAGATCTCGCCGGCCAAATTCCGATGGTGGGTGGTGAGTTCTTGGCCACGTGTCTCTGTCGCTTGGTATAACTCAGTGCACGTGTTTGATTTCTGTGTGACTCTTCATTTTACGTGTTGTGTACGTGCATACCTTTAGGATTCTAAAATATTAAAAGAAAAATCAATTAAAAATATATGTGGCCGAGGGGGTTCGATCACAGAGGCTACGTCACAGCAGTACAAGGCTTTACCAATATGCTACAAGTTCTTTCTTGCTGTTAAAAAACAAATCAAATTTATAACTTGTGCTCAGGCTTAGGTGTTTTTTTTTGTATTTTTGAAAAAATGAAAGTTCAGAGTTATTACATAAAGTCTCTTTGGCCATTGAATTTTTTGGGTTTTATAGAACTGGAATCTTTACTCTTTGCAATATTATATCAATTGATGGACAAGAAGAATGTGTTAGAAAAAAAAGATGAATATGAATAACCGGTATGGCCTAAGAAATAGACTAATTCTCGATATTGATATTCGCTTTTAATTTGGAATTACCAGTAACAAGATATAAGGAAATGGTGCAGTTAATATCCGTAAGGTAACCTTTAAGGGAAACAGGCCCAACAAAATAGACCAATCGGTATAGTGCAGCCATTGAATATCTAGTTATAGATTATTATATACAATAGCAAATAATTAAGTAAATTAGTACTAAACAGATTACTAGTTAATTAACAAATGATTACAAATTAGATTAAACAGATTAGAATTAAACAAAACGAATTAAAATATTTTTCTTAGATTGTTGGAAAATGTTATTAAAAATAATTGTTTAAAACGTTTTATCTCAAAAACATAAATAAAGAAAAAATTTGTAATACAAGTAATCAGAAATTTTATAAATCGTAAATATGAAAGACGAAGTTTATGGGAAAGAGGCATGCATTCACTGACTTAAGAAAGATACCGTCTCCCTCTTGGCAGGTTTACCGCAGCGATTCAATCCCAAGATACAACTCTCTCAGCCTTTCCAGTACTCCGGCTTGCATAAGTCGCCAGAGCAGCGTTAGTACCCTTTCTGTTTCGAAGTCCGATGCTCAAAATGCTATGAATACAATGAAAGAAGAAATAAAGAATTTTTCATGTGTTTTGTTTTTTTATTTTACTGTTGTTATTGTTCTATTTGTCTTCAGGGGATGGTTTTTATAGCCTTCCAAACGGTGGGAACCGAACGGGCATTTTCAATGGTTGAAACTGTTGGTAAAAAACTGTTTGGCAACGGTTGATGCCGTTTGTGAAAAACCGTTCGCAACAGTTGATGCCGTTGGTGAAATCCGTTCACAACCGTTCGTGGACATTACCAACGGTTGAAACCGTCGATGAAAAACGTTTCAAAATACAACTAATAAATAAAAATTTTGACAAAAATATATTTTGGACCTTTATCCTTTTGTGTATTTGCCCCAAGGGTAACATTTTCATCATGTTGTGTTAAAGGTTGTCTTTTAGGGTTAGATATTAATTAACAAGTACGGTATCATTGTCTATATCCATCTTCATCTAGCGACATCTAGTTGAGGTGTTAACTACAATTCTATCACTTCTTCTAAGTCGGACATTTGCTGGTCTTTATTGCACTAGTCTAAATCGTCTCATTTGGCTCTTTTATATTTTATCCTCTATGAGCAATTTCAAATTTATTACGAATACACTTATTTCTTATCCTATCTTTTATTTCAATGTACGCCAAAAATCACTTGCAACGCTTTGTTTGCCAATGTGGGATAACCTGGTTTAGGATTTTGTTATTACCAATCCAATTTTCCATAGCACTCGAAAGACAAATTAAAAGGCCGAGTAATGCCAACATATCGTCTAAGGCCGGTTCTTTATTTGGATATGAAGAAAGAGGCTGACAAAATCGGCAATTTACTATGTTTAGAATAGAATCATACTAGATTGGATAAAGGCAATGGATTGTAAATCCACCCTGAGCTAATATTTTCATTGAGTAGTTGATATGATCGGGGGCTGATTTCCTACAGGGGTGGATCCACTTGAGGGCAGGGTAGAGCCATGGCCCCATTCTGTTTTGAAAAATAAACCCCGAATATATGCATATATATATTGATGTGTACATATATCATTATATAGATATAAATAAATACACAAAGATGAGAATGGCCTATTGGTCTTAGGCATTAACCTTAAGCTTTGGTCTTTAAGAGGGGCGTGGATTCAACTCCCATTTGACCCATATTTTTTTTAAAATTAAATTATTTTCACACTATTAAAAACTGTCACAGTTTTATTTTAACTTCATAAAAAATATAGACTGATAATATAGTAGTTTTTCCTTGTTCTATTTTTACAAATTTGTCGTGTCACACACACACACACACACACACAATTTTGAACCCAACGGTCCAGGTTTCCCCACTTATATATATTTTATTTTATTTTTATTTTTATTTTAAAATCTAAAACTATTTTATTAAATTGAATTTGTTTTGAAAAAATTGTTAAAATATATTTAAAATATGAGAAAAATCAGAAAAATATATTTTATTGTTATCTTCAGTTTAAAAATGATTTTGGGTTAAAACTAAATAATTCCCATATTTATGATATTTGTTAGTTATTATAATTATTTAAAATCTAGTTTATCCTTGAAAATCATTTTAATTATGAAATAACTATTTTAATTGATAATAAAAATATGTAAATTATTTTAAGGCAATATAAAATTTTCATTAAAACATTTTAAGCCCAGAAAAATATAAATGGATTTTAGAAAATTCTTTTAATTATATTTCAATGCTTTAAAAATTACTAACATTACTTTTAAAAATAAAATCATTAAAATAAAATATTTCCCCATCAGCAAAATACACAAATAAATACTTGGTACTAAATAAAAGACCTTTTATTGGGTATTTGAAAATACAGTTAGATTGCGGACCATGGCACGCCCCACTTCCCAAAAGAAGGTGAAGGGGTAATGTCACACCTCGCTTCCCGGTGTACGGTAAGGAGACGTGACTGGCCTGCTACGTATTTACTCAGAAGCAAACACGCTAAGCGTAAATAAGCAATATGATAAGTACACAAGAAAATGATAAAAGATGTAATTGAACATCAACTTTTATTTATTAAACATTTCTTTACAATACAACTGAAAATGTAAATACAATAATGGAAAACAATGCCTAAACAATGGTATAAACTGGAAAAAAAATATTTACAAGTGTCTAAAGCTCGGGGTTATCTGTGAACTGCTCCAAGTCGTCAGCACTGGGTTCTATCTCTAGTGAGTCGGATCCACCTGATAACATTCCAAAGAAAGAAGAGAACATGAATGTCATCAACGAACAATCGCTCGATAAGTCCTAAAGAAAGATAGAAGTAGAGTAGACAGATAAGAGGATATAACTGGTAAATTGTTTGATTGTTATGTTAACGCAATTGTTTGTAGCTTGGTACAGAATATGACAGTGTATACGAGAGAAGTCCAACTATTCCGTAGACTAAGGTATACGGAGCACAATGAACCATTAAGCCACGAAACAACAACAACGGATATTCAGGTTAGGTGTATTAAAGTGACCGTCTCGTGCCACTTCTAACACATTCCGTACCACTCTACCCCTTTAAAACCCCGTAATGTATTTTGTATTGATTTGTATTATTTTGTTTAATAGATATAAGGCCTGCCGAAACCATGATATCAGTAGTTCATGTAAACGGAAGAGACATAAACGGAAAGTCATATAATCAGAGTATATCCATGGTTCAGTTCGGTCGAGTCATGTTGATATTGATTGTATTCTGATATAAATGGATTCATGTTGAATTGGAGTTGTACTTGAATTGTATTCAAGGATGGATTGGTTTCATATTAGACTGAGACTTTGTCTGAGTCAGACACTTAAACAGAATTGAAGTCCTGAATTGGTTTTGGAGTTATCGATAACTGCTGCACATGAACGACAGGATTTGTGACTTTTTCCAACCCAATTACCGTATTGATAACCCCGTTTTTAGTTGTCTACCTTAAATAGGCAAGCACCCAAATTCTCCGGCTCTCTGAGGCTCAAGAGAACTTGTCCCGCTTAAACCTATATTTACTAGGGTCCTTATTGTAATTTAATATAACTTGAGGGGGTTTTATGAAAAATAGTTTTGATTTATTTTCAAAATACACCTCAGGTATTTAATTATCGTTTTTAGGGTTTTCATAGATGTAATTTTTAAGAGTGATAAGATAGTCTAGTGGATATAAACCTAACTTGAATAGTATATGGTATTTTCTTGTAATTTGACTTGTATTGATTCTTGATGGTATTTTCATGAACTTTTGTGATTCTTTTCTTTTGATTAGAAAACATGGAATATATTATATATTTAAAATAGATATTTTGATAATATTTATATATATATAATTATTAAAAATAGAATTTATTTATTAATAGAAATCACGTTTTCTTAGAAATTGTAATAAAAATTCCATCGATATCGTATGCTCCGTGAGGAGGACTGCATCTCGCTCTACTAGTCCCGAGGAAGTGTGATAAACCGCACCATCCCGATCAGGTTCCCCAAAATGGGTTGTAGAGTCTTATTTGTAATGAATTAATTAAAATAATTTAAAGAATACGGGTTTTGATAGTTAAGGTATTTTAATGTAAAATATTGTATTTTTGTCCTACAGAAATTGTTACAAAAGCCATCGTGCTATGATAAGATGAGTGTTGTGATGAGGTAGGTCATTACCTTATGAGTTTTCTAAAGGTAATATGAGCAAAACGATAAAGTAATGTCGTATGTAAACTTGATGGTATTTTACCGTAAAAATGGAATAAAAGTTGCAATACATATTATTTTCAATTGAAACTTGTTGTAAATATTGTTTTATGTTTATTAAACAATATAAGAAGAGATAGTTAATTTGTTGTTTAAGAAAAGTTGATTTTTTAAAGAAATGAGAATCGGAAGTCGGAATAACTCTGCTTCCGACGAGTTTTGAGAAGAGAGTGTTTTAGATTAGAAATATAGGAGGGGAGAAGGGACTTACAGTTTGAGAATAGAGGGGGGAGGTAAAGGAAGATTTCGAAGGCATCATGGAGTCGCGTCGTCGCCGGATTTATCCCGAAATGTCATCGGAACTTTGACCTTGGCTAACTCCACGTGTATAACTTCTTGGACTTAGAAAATTTAGAGAGTTCTGGCAAAAGATTTCTGAATGAGGAGGGCTATGGTAGGGGTGAGCAAAAAAACTGACTGAACCGGAAAACCGATCGAACCGAAATTAAAAAACCGATTTTCCCGGTTCGGGTCGGTTCTTCGGTTCTGTTTCGATTTAAAATATTGGCAAATTTCGGTTTTCGGTTTGGTTTCGGTTATTGGCAAAACCGAACCGAGAACCGACCCGAGCCGAACTGAGGTATATATTATATTAGAAAAATTATGATGTATATATGCCATTATCTCTCTTGAGAAACCCTAACTCTTCTTCTCTTTTCTCAGTTCTCACTTCTCATTATATTGCGCCGCCCCCTTCTGAAGTTCCTTAGTCTCGATCTGGACTCCCTCTCTCTCGTTTCTCCTGCTCTCGACCTCGCTCCGATGCTCCCTGCCTCGCTCCCTCGCTCGTGACCTCGCTCGCTCCCTGGCTCGCGACCTCTCTCCCTCGCTCGCTCCCTTACTCCCTGGCTCCCTGGCTCGCGATCTCGCTCCTGCTCTCGACCTCGCTCCGACGCTCCCTGTCTCGCTCCCTCACTCGCGACCTCGCTCGCTCCCTGGCTCGCATCCTCGCTCCCTCGCTTGCTCCCTGGCCCACGATCTTGCTCCTGCTCTCGACCTCACTCCGACGCTCGCGATCTCGACTCCTTCGCTCACGATCTCGACTCCCTGGCTGTCGATCTCGATTCCCTCGCTCGCGATCTCGACTCCCTGGCTGTCGATCTCCACTCCCTCGCTCATATCGTTCAATAATTGATCAGTATTGATTTTTCTTTTAGCGATTCAATTTTTTTAGGCTAAAAATCCATAGATTTTTCTTTTAGCGATTCAATTCTTTTAGCGATTCAATTTTTTCTTTTACATGTACAAAAATTTTAATGTTTAAATTTGGTTTTAAATCAGATTATGTGATTTGGCTATGAAATTTAGGAATTTTACATGGTTGTTTCTTTGGCTATGAAAATACAGGTTTATGGTGGGTTTTTTTGCTACAATTGTTGAGAATTCATGAGAAATAGTTGGGTTGGCTCAGATTTTGATTGGATTTGGCAATAAAGGAATGAAATTTTTTATAACTCATTGGGAAAATGCTGGTTTGGTTTCGATTTTGCTTCAAATTAGATGGTTGATCCAAGTTTATTGCTTTGACTATTAAATTGGGAAAATAATGGTTCGGCTTCGAATTTTGTCATAATAATATCTATTGCTGCTGATGACAATATAACCTATATATAATACAATCTTGAGCTTCAAACTTCGTAATTGGCAACCATTTTCTGTGAGTAGATGGAGGGTCATGTACCTATGTTTGATGTGATGAGATATAATTGTATTCATAGAAAATATTTTGATTCAACTGGCGTGGCAACTTTTTTGCAGCCATAAATCATTTTTTATATCTTATTCTGAGGCTCTGAGCTACTAATGCTTGCATATTATTTTTTCCATGATTTTGTTCTTGCATATATGCTACTTTTTTGGGCCATGGAAGGAAAATGTGCACATCATTTCGATTATCGAACGCATCCATATTTTCCTAAGCACAAATCTTAGTTATTGAGCAGTTATTATTGTTCTCAGAAATCCTAAGTGATGAGAGATTATGACGCCTCTGTTTCAGAATTGAGAAATTTAACTTTTATCCAGAATAGAGTGAAGTTTGCTGTTGAAACATAATGTTATTAGTTTGTATCTTTTTAGTAAGTTGACTTGGATTGTAATGATATATGTTGGTGTTTTCTCTTTGATATTCTTGTTATTATGATGATACTATGATTGACTGTGGACAACTATTTCCTCACTTATATCAGTTTATTTTCATGTTAAACCCATTCATGTATCGGTTTTTTTGTATTTGAAAAAAAGTAAAAGTTGATTGGGACTTTACTGCATAAATGCACTTTCAAAATTTTCATTCTATAAGTTTGTAATCAAATACATTAGTTAGAATTCTAACCTATTTTTCAATATCAATTTTTGTATAAAGAGACCTGCTCAATTCTTTAAAAGATTTGGTGTATGATCTTGTGCATTTGGTGCATGTCTCTATTCTCTAGAGATCTGAATTGATTACTTGCAATTTCTTCTTTCACCTTTGGGGGAGGGGGATTTTTGGCTTCAAATTGGATCATAGGCTTTTATTAACCCTATATCATTCCATGTGTTATTAGGGGTTGACATATTCTGAGCATCATCTTCAATGTATTTTTCTCTTCAGGAATTAGAAGAAGCGGTAATAGCGAGTAGCAGCGGCAGCAAGCAACGACAGCAGCACCAGCATCAGTAGCTAGCAACAGGCACCACTTTCTTGTATTGGTAGTGGCTCGCGCTCTCGACTCCCTGGCTTGCGCTCTCGACTCCCTCCTCTCTCCTGTCGCCTGTCGCTCTCGATCTCATTTCTCGCTTCTCAGTCTCGAATCTCGCTTTTCTTCAAAATCAATGGCATAAGTACTTCAACTTCGCAGCCTTCAAATCCTAATGGACCAAATCCAGAGATTGCGTCTATTATTGTGAACGATGAGGTTTGTTTCTATTTTTTATTTGGGTGAAATGAAATTGATTAGATTTCAATGACAGCAGCCCTTGGACTAAACCCATATCTTTTATAGCAAATCAATCTCAGCAATTGTGAAGTATTTAATTAAATTGTTGAAATTTGCTTGCTAATTTGAGTTAAATTTTTTAAATGCTTGTTCAAAATTTGGTTTAATGTGTTAATAATATGTTATATAAGAGTATTTGATTAAATGATTCAAATAATTAATGAATGAATATTTAACATACACAATCTCTAAATTTTGTAGACAAGTCAAGCCGATCCACCGAATGAATGCACAAAGCAATCAGTTGCATCCTCTTCTTTACCAAAAACGAAGAACAGGTCTAGAGATTGGGATTATTTCACGCTGTTGAAAGATAATCCCGATATGGCAAAGTGCAATCACTGTCCTAAACAGTATCATTGTAATAAAATGAGAAATGGCACAAAAACATTACTTACACATAGGGGTGAGCAAAAAAACCGACCGAACCGGAAAACCGATTGAACCAAAATTAAAAAACCTATTTTCCCGGTTCGGGTCGGTTCTTCAGTTCGGTTTCGGTTTAAAATATTGGCAAATTTCGGTTTTCGGTTCGGTTTCGGTTATTGGCAAAACCGAACCAAGAACCGACCTGAACCGAAACGAGGTATATATTATATTAGAAAGAATGTGATGTATATATGCCATTATCTCTCTTGAGAAACCCTAACTCTTTTCTCAGTTCTCACTTCTAGTTATATTGCGCCGCCCCCTTCTGAAGTTCCTTAGTTTCGATCTGGACTTCCTCTCTCGTTTCTCCTGCTCTCGACCTCGCTCCGACGCTCCCTGTCTCGCTCCCTTGCTCACGACCTCGCTCCTTCGCTTGCGACCTCGCTCGCTCCCTGGCTCGTGACCTCGCTCCCTAGCTCGCGATCTCGCTCCTGCTCTCGACCTCACTCTGACGCTCCCTGTCTCGCTCCCTCGCTCGCGATCGTTTTGATACGTTTTATACTCAAGATCGTTTTTATATTAGTGAACTTGAGAATGGGGATGGAATTCCTATGGAGAATGATTGGCAAAATTCTAGAAGATTGTGCACATTTCTAAAAAGTTTTTTTGAACTTACCAATTTCGTATCGGGTTCTTCCTATGTTACAAGTAACGGATTTTTCCCTAAAATTTCTGTTGTTGAAAGTGATTTGATCAAGCGTCAAGCAAGTAATGACATTGAGTTGAGCATGATGGCAAAAAAATGAAGGAGAACTATGATAAATATTGGGGGAATTAGGAAAAATGAACTTCTTGATTTACATCGCGGTTATTCTTGACCTTCGAGAAAAAATGGGTTATATGGAGTTTGCTATCTAAGATTTATATGCAAATGACAATTATGTTGATAAAATTCAAATGGTGAAAAATGCGTTATTTGCTTTGTTCAATGAATATCAAAAGAAATATGATGGCATTTCTCAATCTAGTGGTGCTACGAATCCAAATGTTGAGATAGAAGGAGAAAATTTGAGATCTCGTTATAAAAGGATGAAAGCGGCAAGAGAAGGTGGTGATTCAAAATCGGAATTGGAGAAATATTTAAGTGAATCGCTTGAAAGAGATACTCCAAAATATGATGTATTGAATTATTGGAAAAATGCATGTTTAAGATTTCCTATTCTTTCAAGAATGGCTCGCGACGTGTTAGCTGTTCCTATCTCTACGGTAACTTCGGAGTTTACATTAAGCACAAAAGGACGAGTTCTTGATACATTTCGAAGCTCATTGACTCCACAAATTGTGTAAACTCTTATATGCACGGAAGATTGGCTTCGGACTTCGATGGGCTCGAAAAAGAAAATGAATATCGAGGAGGATTTGAAACATCTAGAGACATTAGAAGTTGGAATGAATTTAGAAATTAAAGCTTCAAGTCTTTATATTTTATAGCATTTCATAATATATATTGTTGTTTTTATGTCATATTAAAATTTAATTCTTTTTTATATTTTAGAGTTTGACAAATTATCTATCGACTATAACTGATCTTTGAATTGTTGATTGCTGGGGTTCCGGCTGAATCCGCCAAGGTAAGTTTCCTCATACATTCGACCTTAAAAATTTTATGATAACTGTTTACCCCAATCAGAGCAAAGCTCTGTTCAAATTCCAAGGGAGGAGATGAAGCAATGCTTCCGATTCCCCCCAATCAGAGCAAAACTCTACTTTGAAAATTTAAATTTTAATAAATGAAGCAACGCTTCAGATCCTCTGCGCTGCACGCAAGGCGCCACGTGTCAAAATCAGACACGCCAGCGCAGGGAGCGCAGTGCCCAAGGCAGCGCGCCCAATCAGAGCAAGGCTCTATTTGAAACAAAATTAAAAGAAGCAACGCTTCAGTTGCGCAAGCATTGCGCTGCGCGACACGTGGCAGCGCAGTTGCTCGCCACGTGGCAGCGCAGTTGCGCGCCACGTGGCAGCGCAGTTGCACTGCGCGACACGTGGCAATGCAGTTGCGCTTGCGCAGGTGCGCTGCGCTCTGCGCTGCGTGACACGTGTCAAGCGCTGGGTCGTTTGTGCCAAACAGAATTAAAATTATAGTAAGATACTTCTATTCTTGTTAAAACAAGAAGATTGTCTTCTGTAAAACAGAAGCCCTTGGATCAAAGATCCAACGGTGGGGAAAATTCCCCAAATCACTCAGAGAACGATCTCTTTAACAAATTTAACAAATTAATGGGCACTATATAAAGGCCCCTAAACCCCAAATCAAAAACAAGAAGAAGATCAAAAATAACATAGAGAACAGAGAGAACTCTGAAGAATTTTGAGAAGAACTCAAGAAGGGAAAGAAGGTAAAAACCTTTACAAAAAAAAAGAGAAGAACTTCTTCTGAATAGATCATTGATCTAAGAACAAGATCAATGATCTTCAATAAAAAATAAATAATAACAGCGCCTTACACTTTTTTATGAACCATCGGTTCTGGAATCTTAAAGATTCTCGAGTTATTGAAACAGTGTCTTGCACTTGCAAAAACTGCACTGTAGCGCTCCTGGGTTGGCGCAAGCCGCCAGAAAACGCCACGTGTCAGCACCAGAACCACCTGCGCTATGCGCTTTTAAAAAAATAGAGCATTGCTCTTTAAAGTTGGCGCAACTCACCAGAGCGCGCCACGTGTCAGTAGCGCAACAGCACAGCGCACTGCGCTGTTGCGCTTACGCTCACCAGAGTATGACACGTGTCACCACGACAAGCGCTTGCGCTCAGTTATTGGCGCAAAGCACCTGACAAGCCACCGTCAAGTAATTAATGCTCTGCAGTAGGGCCAAGCCCAATTAAAAAAGGCCTAACAGGCCAAATAAAATGCAATGCATTATTTTAAAAAAAAGGGCAGAGCCCAAACCCAAAACAGATGCTCTGCATCATTTACAAAGGGACTGAGCCCAAATCAAAAAAGCATAGCAAGCCAGAATAAAATGCAGTGCATTATTAAAAAGGGGGCAAAGCCCTAGCAAAGGCCTAATAGGCTAAAGATAAATTAAAACGTTGAACATTTCTCAACTGGACTTAGCCCAATCATGGCCGTAAAGCATCAAATTAAATTGACTGAGCAAGACTGCTCTCCTAAATCAATTTACATCCGGTTCAAGGGTACATCTCTAAACTCCTATGACACCTATCGTTGTAATCCTTCAATGACGTCAGAGAGGTGATGGGTCCCGACAACCATACATCGATACGGACTGCGGGGTCCTTAAACTCGTGGACCGAAATGTCATTAAACTAATATTCATCCTAAAATGGGAATGTTGGACCGAAACGTCCTTAAACTAATATTCGTCCCAAAATAGGAATGTTGGATCGAAATGTCCTTAAACTAATACTCGTCCCCAAATGGGAATGATGGACAACCATGTCCCTAAACTGGAAATTGACCGCAACGTCATTAAACTAAACAATGGAGCCAAATGCTTTCTTGTCGGATCCAAACGATCCCGTTAAGTTGATCTTAGTTTGGAGATTAGGCTAACGTATCCTTAATAAAAGTTTAAGTTGATCTTAGCCTCAATATGGCTAACGTATCCTTAAACTAAAACACCAAACCCAAATCTAAGTAAACACGGATTTGGACTAATCCACGTCCTACGGGCGACGACATCACTTAGTCTCCGTATACAATCCACGGGCAACCACAAACAAAACAAACACACACGACACGAAGTGAACATCTGGAGAAGGAGAAAGTGGCTACCGCGATGCGGTAGCGTAATTATCTGCAGGGGCTTGCGCCTGCAGGGAAGAGTGTCCCCACAATCAAAAACCCCTCAAGCGAGGGGGGATCTGATGAAGTCTATTATATCGGCCACATCCGTCTAACCCTCCGATACACGGTGCTATAAATCAACTTGGCATCTTCGGAGAGGTGGACGGATAAAACCAAATAGCATCTGCCCCGAATTTCAGGCAAGACGTCCATCGCGTCTCCGCCGCGTCATTCGGAGGGGAACAGATTCTGGCACGCCCGGTGGGACCTTTTTCCTCTTTCCACTCCACACTTCGTGTGTCGTCTTCACGAACGAATCACGGTTTGTTAATGGTTGCCTTTGGATTTCAAGTTACTAAGATTTGGTCTTTTGCCTGGCACAGAAAACAAGCATCAATGGCCTCCAACTGCTCGAGTTGCTCAAAGTGCCAGTGCAACCGACGCTCCGCCTCACCTAGAGGTGTAGCTTATGGGCCTCAAGCGGCCTCCATCCTTGCCGTGCCGGTGGAACAAGTGACCCAGGGCACCACCGGTCTGTTTTTCGGGACCATGCTCCCGCCTACAAGCTTCACTATTCCAGTGCCCGCACCATAAGCGCACAAGAAGTCGGTCTTCGATCGGCTCACTGCTACAGCGGCCCCTTTCAACAGGTCGTCCAATATCAAATCGGCAGCCTCTGTCTTTGCCAGGCTGAACCAGAACCCTGAAATGGCCTTCCCGAGAAAGACAGCCACCCCTGCTCCAGAAGTCGCCAAGGCGGCTTCTCCTGTTAAAGAGTCAGTCTTTTCAAGGCTGACTATTCCGGCTCCTGCTCCTGCTCGAGGATTTGTCTTTGACAGATTGAACATCACCCCTCAAAGGACAACATCAGTCTTTAAGAGGCTGACACCAGCAGCACCTCATTCGGACAGGGGGCAAGAAAAAGCTGTCTCGGTCACCGAGCCAGTCCCAACGACCCGTCATGCCCGACGTCGCCACTGGCGCCGGATAAGGAAGACTGGGGGCAACTCCCCCTCCGGGCTAACTCCACCAGCTCCAACGGTGGAAATTGAGACTGCTGTTCCAACCGGGAACAGCTTTGAGCTGCTAAACAGGGTACGCAGAAATTCGCCAACTGCGGTTCTCAAAAGATCCCCTCCACCTGCGGAGAATGTTATAGAAACAAAGCTGGAGCAGCCTCCTCAACGGCTGTCCTCCAAAATTTATGAAGTTTGGCAGAAGGTTCAAGACTCGGTAATTGACCAAGATCACTCTCGTCAACAGAAAAGGGCGAAAGTGCAGGAAGAAAAGAACCGTCGTGTCAAACAACAAATGACGACAACCGCTTGGGTGCCTGCTGCAATGGCTCCCTCCACGTCGACTACTGAAAAGAGAAGAAGGCTGGAGAAAGTCCCCACTCCTGCAGCAAATGTCAAGGACAATAAGCCTAAACGCCCTAATTCTGGGGGCATGATGGTGCATACGGTATACATGGCGTCGGGAAAGGAGGACAGCCGTACATCCACGGGTCATAGACCGCTTACACGGTCAGTGACAAAAGCTCAGGAGCAACAGCAGAAGCTCCAAGAAATGATGAACGCGATGGCCGCACTCACCGGGCCGAAAGAAAGCCGTGAAGCATCATCTGATCAACGCCAGGAGCAAGAAACTGACGCTGAATTCCTTCGTAGGATATTGGAAAAGAAGGATAAAGAGGCTGCCGAACAAGCAGCCAATATACAACGAATGGCCCTCCTGTTCCAAGGACATGGTGGGTATGATGATTCAACAAGATCCTCCTTCTGAAGAAGATCCTCCGATCGTCCTTGAAGACGACAGGGGAGAAACGTAAAATCCTCCACCGGCTCTGTCAACAGCCAAGGAGGAGACAATCTCCAAATCCGACTTGGACGAATATAAAGCCCAACAGATACGGGTTCATCATGCGACTGAGGCAGCCGGTCAGGTCGTAAAAACAGGACGACCATATCCGGGCTGGTACGATCAGATAAAGTACCCGCCGGGCTATACAATACCCAAATTCCATGTCTATAAGGGGACGAGCAATCCCCACCAGCATGTTGCCCAGTTCAGGGCGCTTTGCGGAAACACCGGCGGTGATGATAAATTGTTGCTTCGCCAGTTCGTTGGCAGCTTGTCAGATACAGCGTTCGAGTGGTACTCTGAGCTCCCAAACGGCTCTATCAAGACATTTGCGGAGATGGAATTGCTGTTTACCCAGTGTTTCGCAAGCGCCAGCGAACGCACCCCGATGACGGCATTGATTAATGCCAGGGTGAAGCCAGGCGAGGCATGGGTCCAATACGCGATACGGTGGCGGAACTTATGGTCAAAATGCGAGCAACGCATAGAAGAGGCTACGGCAGTGGGTATGTTTGTGGGAACTCTTGATCCGCAAGAGACCATCTCGCAATTTATGATCTTCAAGCCGACTACCTTCCAGGCCCTGATCGATAAGCTAGCTCAAATGGACCAGATGGGCCATAGACCTCCCCCTCCAAAGCCGGACTCTCGAAATGAGAAGGGGAAGGGAAAAGCAATTGTTGTCACATATGCTCAACAACAGCCGGGCAACTTGAAACCAGCTGTCCGTCAAAATAATATGCGTCCGCACGTACCCCTTGAGGAGAGGCTAGGACGTCCTTACTCGTTTCCCCGATATAAAATGAGAAGATTATTCGAGCTGGCGTTGCACAACTGACTCATAAACCTGCTGGATCCAAGACGTTTGTCGCAGCCAAACGACGTCCATGATCCCAATTACTGTCCATATCACCGAGTACTGGATCATCCGATCGAAGATTGCTACGTCTTCAAAAATTGGATTGAAGACCAGTACCAACAGGTCAAGTTCGCGTTGTCCGACAGATGGAAGGTGAATCCGCCGCAACCTCACACCTCTAAAAGGATGAATATGCCGGGGGCAACATGCTATCTCATTGAAGAAGCTCCATGGGAGGTCATGCTATCAGCCAAAACAAAGAGGATGCTGAACGATCTTCAAACATGCCCAACGATCAGGTGGAAGAACCCGTTGGAACATCGGATCATTGAAGGGATGTTGAAGCCGCGCCCAACTCCAAAGAGCGATAGTGGTGGCCCAAGCACTCTCAGCCAGCCGTCAAAATCTTCAAAGAAGAAAAAGAAGAAATCCAAGAAGCCCGTGAAGCCTGGCGACAAGCGCACGGACTTACAAAAGCAGATTGACGCACTGGAGGAGTACAACCATAAAGCACGAACTCCCATCACACTCCAAGAGTTTCTCAACCACGTCTTTCAAGAAGAAGATGAGGGGGGATCTCGTCGGATGAATCTGAGGAATACGTGGCGAGCTGTCATATGATTTCTCATTCATTTACAAACGATGAGGAAACTCCTTGCACTGAAAAGCTGGGGGCAGATCCTAAACCGTAATTTTTGGGGCCATCGGATGAAACAATTGACGCATTCCTCAATGAAGCTTTAAAAAGTAAAGCTGATCGGGAATGCGAGGCGGTCATATTTGAAAGGGCAAAGCGCCAACGACATGATGAAAGAGTTGAGACACTCCCGCTGGAGCAAAGTACGTCCACCGCAGATAAAAGCAAATTCAAGACGAGGAAAAGGTTTGCTAAGGCCATATCAATGGGTATGAAGCTACCATCCTCTGAAGGAAACATTACTGGGGAAGCGGAAATGCACCCCTCCTACTGCTTGTATCATCGAAAGATTTCGCACCCACTGAAGAGTGCAAAGCTTTCAATAAATGGTGGCAGGGATATGTCGCTCACCGGCAACATTTTAAGCGGGAAAAACGCAAAACTCGTCGGGAGCCGAAAAGTACGACCGAAGAGCTTAGAAGAACTACTGACGACTGTCGCATGATTAACGCCGGGGAAGCGCAAGTTCTCACATTCGGGAGCGACTCTGACGAGGAAATGGCTCTTAGCCCCCTCTTTAAAGAGTCAACCTCAGGAAAAGAGGAAGAGCCGAAGGTCTGCGAAAATATCCGGCTGTGTAATCGGACGATACCCGAAAAGAATCTCAGACCCTCAAACAAAAAAGATAAAGGAAAGGAAAAGAAAAGGTCTCTGAGGATATCGCCCTAGATGACCAAGTCATGGAAGAGCTAGCCGCCAAGGACCCGCCGAAGAAAAATACGGTGGATTATAACGTTCTAGCGCATCTGAGGAAGCTACCCTCGCAGCTCAGCGTTCTTGATGCCCTTTTACTATCAAAAGAGGTGAGGGATTCATTAATCAAGGCACTACAGGACCCCAAGCAATTCTAAGCTTTCCTGGCCGAAGAAAAGATGAAGGATGAATTGGAAGAAGTGCACACGGCCGATGTCACTTTTGGTGATGAAGACCTTCTCCTTGGGACATGCGAACACAATCGCCCCCTCTATGTCTCCGGATATTGTCATGATATAAAGATAGGCAAAATCCTGGTCGACAATGGATCTTCCGTTAATCTCCTTAACGTGCGGGTGTTAAAGGAAATCTGCATGAGCGTCCAGCACCTGGCTCGGGATAAGATCACCATCTCCGGGTTCGATTCTCAATCGTCACGAACTCTTGGATCTGTGATACTAACGCTATGCTTTGGGCTGCTCGTCACAGATATTAAATTTTACGTCATAGACGCCAAGACATGCTACAATGCTCTGCTTGGCCGACCATGGTTACACGAGTATAATATCATCCCTTCTACACAGTATCAGTGTATGAAATATTTTAAGGATGGTCTCGAGTATACCGTGACGGGAGAACTGAACCCGTTCTCTGTGAACGAAGTCTGCAAATATAAAGATGCCAAATACTTCTTACCGGATTTTGAAGACACGGAGAGGTGTCACAAGCTGGAGAACAAAGCTAACGCCACCATATCTGTCTTCGGGAGTGATACCGAGGAGGAGGAGGAGATAGTTTATTCGGGTCCACCCTAATACAACAAGCCGGGACCATCCACTCCTACGTTGATCTTTGGTAGTGACTCGGAAGATGGGGTCCATGTTGTATTCTCTGCTCGGCCTTCAATACAAACGTCCGCTGACGAAAAGCAAAGTCTACAAGTCGCCATGGTTCCACTTAAACATCATAAAGAACTGGATGCGCTCAGTACCTATAGTGTAGAGGAGCTGCGAACGTTCTATGTCCCTCCTAGGCGAGAAGGCGAAAAGGCAATTCTATTCTACCGCTCTGAAGAAACCAAAGTGGAGAAAGAAATCTGGCACGGTATGGATACTACACTTGACAGACTTCAGCCCATCCGTCTCCCCAGATATTATACAGAAGGATTGAAGAGGCTGCTAAAGCGCCAAGGGATATCCTTTTAACAGACCGCTCGAAAAACCAAATTCTATGACAGCGTCTGGAACGTTCCCGGGACTCAGCACAAGTTGCCTAATGAGAGAATGGAAACAATCGGGCTTCGTTACATTCCGTCCAAGAAACGAGAGCTACTCCATGATTGCTATGTCGTGCATGACTTCAATGAAGAAGCGGATGCTCAATAGGAGAACGCTAATCCCGAACCAGTAAAAGTTCCTGATGCAAAAGTGCCCAGTCCGTCGTTCGAAGAACAAATGGACAAGCTTATAAGGGAAGCTGGTCAAAAAGTCCGAGACGACCATAACCGCGAAATGGCCATTTATGAGAAAGCCAAAACGCAACGCCTCCTCCAACAGGCTGTGAAAGATGAAAATGCCGCTCCCTGTCAACCAATTATAAAAAAGGCTCGATGCAGAGGCAGAAATAAGTCGAGAGGCGAAAAGGACGCTTAACAGCAACAAAGTGGGACTTAGAAGCCACGCAAGCGGGAGTCGAGCGGCCCAGATCTGTCCCTTGTAAAGAAGATGAGTCGAGCATACTCTTTTCCTCGGGACAAGACGAAGAAGATACTTGACCGAGCTATAAAATACTAGATGCTTACGCTACCGGAGTCTAAACACCCCGAACAAGCAGGCGAAGTCTCACACCCAAACTATTGCTCTTATCACCGAGTGATAAGGCATCCTCTCGAAGACTGCTTCACCTTCAAGAACTGGGTGGAAGATCAGTATCAGCTCGGCAAGTTCGCTCTATCTAACAGTTGGAAGGTAACGCCGCCACAGAAGCACAAACCCAAAGCCACGAAAGCAGAGCCAGACCCACATCGGTCTTCGAAGCGAGCTCGTACTTGTCACATGATAACAATATCAAAAGAAGAGCCCGAGAATATGGATGACCTTCCTTGGTGCTTTGAAAACAGCAACGATAAGGTGATCTCAGAATTTCCACCAGCACCGAAAGAGCTGGGGGATGGAATATATACTACCACAGATAACCTCAAGAAAATTGATTTGGGAACGGCAAGTGACCCGCGACCTACATTCGTCAGCGAGCTGCTATCTGAAGAAAGGGTGACTGTGTTAAAGGACGTGCTTCTATAGCATAGAGATTGCTTCGCGTGGAACTATTCCGAAATGCTGGGACTAGATCCGGAAATTGCTGTGCACAGATTGGCGATATCTCCGGACGTCAAGCCGGTCAAACAGGCGCCAAGAAGAATGCAGCTCGAGCTTGAGATGGGTATCAATGCTGAGGTCAAGAAGCTGATCGACTCTGGCTTCATCCAGGAAGTTCAATACCCTGAATGGATCGCCAACATCGTCCCGGTGATGAAGAAAAATGGGATAGTGCGCATATGCGTGGATTTCCAGGATCTCAATAAAGCTTGCCCGAAGGACGATTTCCCAGTGCCAGTCACCGAACTGATGATAAACAATACGTCCACTCACGAAGTTTTCTCCTTCATGGACGGCTCATTAGGGTATAATCAGATAAAGATGCATCCCGAAGACCAGAAGCACACCGCTTTCAGGACTCCGCTAGGTATATTCTGCTACAAGGTGATGCCCTTCGGTCTAAAGAATGCCGGAGCCACCTATCAGAGGGCCATGACGAAGATCTTCGATGACCTCATACATGAAATCGTCGAGTGTTATATCGACGACCTCGTGGTTAAAAGCAAATCATACGAGGAACATCTCGAGCATCTGAAGACCGTATTTCAACGCCTTCGACAATACAACTTGAAGATGAACCCTCTCAAGTGTGCATTCGGAGTTTCCTTTGGCAAATTCCTGGGATTCATCGTCTCACACCGAGGTATTGAGATAGATCCATTAAAGATTAAGGCGATCATGGAAATGCCCCCGCCAAGGACTTTCAAACAACTGTGGTCTCTCCAAGGAAAGCTCGCGTACATACGGCGATTTATAGCTAACTTTTCAGGCAAGTGTCGTCCTTACAGCCACCTGATGAAGAAGGGAACCCCGTTCATCTAGGATCGTAAATGCCAAGACGCACTGGACGAAATCAAGCAGTACCTCCAGAATCCGCCAGTGTTGGCTGCTCCGGTCAAGGGAAAGCCCCTCATTCTTTGTACAACCGCCCTTGAAGGTTCTTTAGGCGCATTCTGGGCGCAAGAGAATGACCAAGGGAAAGAAAGAGCACTCTACTATTTGAGTCGAGTTCTACCGGGGGCAGGAAGCAACTATTCCCCTATTGAAAAACACTGCCTGGCGTTGATCTTTGCGATAACGAAACTCAGGCACTATGCGTTGGCGCATGAAGTCCGTCTCATTTCGAAGGTGGACCTCCTTAAATATTTAATGTCGAAGGCCATATTGACGGGACGACTCGCTAAATGGGCCCTACTCTTGATGGAGTTCTCGATAACCTATCAGCCTCTCAAGGCAGTGAAAGGCCAGGCCATTGCCGACTTCCTCGCTGAACATCCGATACCCGCCGATTCTCCTCTGAATTGCGATCTTCCAGACGAACATGCGTTTGATGTGATCGACGGTAGTGATACCCGATGGGAGCTTTATTTCGATGGAGCATCTTCCATGAAGAAGCGCAAACAAAGTACGCCCATAATCAAATCGGGGGTAGGCCTTATCTTTGTGACTCCACAAGGAGGGATAATGCGCTTTGCTTTCTCCTTAACAGAACCGAGGACAAACAATGAAGCCGAATATGAAGCTTTGATAGTAGGCCTCGAGATCGCCATCGACATGGGAATTGAAAACCTCCTCATATACGGAGACTCCCAACTGGTTGTCAGCCAAGTAAATGGCGACTACCAAACGTGCAAACCAGAATTGGTGAAGTACGGCGAAAAGGTGCAACAACTGTTGACCCAAATTCCTTCCTACACTTTGGAAAACATACCGCGTGCAGAGAATAGCAAGGCGGACGCGTTAGCCAAGCTCGCTAAAGAACTGGCTAACGGGAACCTCGATGACGTCAGAATCGTGGTACAAAGCCGTCGGGTGCTTGCCCAGCAGAAATATCTCCGGAATCACCGAAGAAAAGAAAGCGACTGAGCAAATGGCTATGCAAATAAATAACCGGGGAAAGGCTGAGAATTGGAGGGAAGTCTTTATAGACTACTTCAAATACCGTCGAACGCCCGAAGATGCGTCCTCAAGACATCAGCTTATGAAACGAGCTCTTTCTTTCGCCTTCGTCAATGATACTCTGTACAAGAGGTCGTTTGATTCTCTGTGGTTGAGATGTCTGGGACCTGAAGAGGAAAAAAGAGTCATTCAGGAAGTTCATGACAGACTCTGTAGTTCTCACCAAGAAGGCCCAAAGATGAAGTTGAAGATTAAACGGATAGGTTACTACTGGCCCACGATGATTAAGGACTGCCTCGAGTATGCGTAGCAATGCCACTCATGCCAAATTCATGGGGACTTCATCCATCAGTACCCAAATCCTCTACATCTAACGGTGGCTAGCTGGCCGTTCGAAATGTGGGGAACTGACATAGTTGGCCCCATCGAACCAGCATCGTCTAGAGGACATCGTTTCATCCTGGCGACGACTGACTGCTTCTCCAAATGGGCAGAAGCAGTACTGCTGAGGAAAGTGAAGACAGAGAATATCCTCCATTTCTTCAAGATTCACGTCATTTACCGGTTTGGAACTCTGCGACGGATCATCTCCGATAACGGGCCAGCCTACAGAAGCCACAAGATCAGTCGCTTCGCGCAGCAGCATAATATAGACTGGAGATATTCCTCGGTTTATAATCCGCGAGCTAACGGTCTAGCTGAGGTTTTCAACAAGACATTGACAAAGATCATGAAGAAAACGGTGTCCCGAAATAAGAAGGACTGGCATGAGAGGCTGCAAGAGGCTCTTTGGGCGTATCGAACTACGTTCAAGACGGCTATGAACGCAACGCCATATGCGTTGGTATTCGGTACAGAAGCAGTACTCCCCCTCGAAATAGAGTTACCTTCTCTACGAGTGGCAGTCCACTATGAGCTGACGGACCAAGAAAATGCTCAGCTTCATCTTGAGGAGCTTAATGCCCTTGATGAAACACGGCTCATAGCGCAACAAAATCTGGAGGCTTATAAAGCAAAGATGACGCGCTCATATGAAAGATTGACCCGGCCGAGGACATTCCGCCAAGGCAAACTCGTGCTAGTGGTCAAAAGGGCTATGATCTCCAATCGCGCCAAGCGGGGAAAATTCGAGCCGAACTATGAAGGCCCGTACATAATAGACAAGGTCTACCAGGGTGGAGCCTATCTACTCATGGATATGCACGGTGAAAGGCCTTTTAGGCCAATAAATGGTCGATTCCTAAAGAAATACTACGCTTAATGAGTCCCAGCCTAGGTCAATGATAGATGACGACGACTATGTCCACTCGCTATCTTCCTAAGCCCAAACTCTATAAGTAGTAATCGGCCTTCTTCAGTGACGGACCGAAACGTCCTTAAACTAACGAAGGACCGAAACGTCCTTAAACTACTACCGCAGCATCCTTAGGCTGACGAGATGAATAAGAAAAGATATAAAAAGAATAAAATAAAAAATATAATAAACGGTATGTCCATAAGCAAAATGGGCACGGATGAAAACCCGAAAGGGCTCCGTGAGTAAAAACAGCAGGGCTACCGGCGAGTCTTGTGAAAACCCGAAAGGGCGCAACCTCATTAAAAGATACTTACAGGGTCCTCTCGACCTTGTAAGGAGAAACTACCCGGTGGGATCCTTACGACTCACAAAGGAGCAACACACTTAAGGATCCCCACGATTCCTAAGGAGAAAATACACTTACGAGATCCTCATGACTCGTAAGGAGAACTCTCTTATGGGACCCTCACGGCTCATAAGATTTGAAAGTCTTAAGTTACAGAGACCTAAACATGTGCTTAAGCAACCTCCACAACCTTCGATATTGCCTTACAAGTGGTTCAATTCTGACCCTTGTATACAATCCACGGGCGCGAATAAACATTTCCCTAACCAAGTTCCATCCGTGACTGGGGATATGTACGCATGATGAACAACCCTTATAAGTCCTCTCGACTTATAAGGAGAAAACCCTCTTGTAGGATCCTTACGACTTACATAGGAACATACACTTAGGAATCCTCACGATTCCTAAGGAGAAAATACACCTACAAGATCCTCACGACTTGTAGGGAGAAATACCTTTATGAGACCCTTACGGCTCATGAAGTCAAAAACCTTAGTCGAAAGGACCTTAACCCTGTTCGCTAAGCCACCTTTGTTCTACATTGACATAGGCAAATGATGATTCACTCCTGGCAATATCCTAGTTGTAGCGGTGCTGATGCCGAAACCGGTGTCTAATTCCAGGCTTACGGTGAAAAGCCAGCAAGCCGCACATGCATACAAAATAGCCAAAATGATGAGGCAACTTGCAATAAAAAGCAGCAAGTAAAAACGTATGCATATGAAACAGCCGAAATGATTGGGCAACTCACAATAAAAAGCAGCGAGTAAAAATAAAATAAATAGCCGAAATGATTGGGCACCGCGGGAAATAGCCGAAATGATTGGGCAATCGCGACCTTCGCGATATAAAAGCTGAAATGATAGAGCATCGCGGAAATAAAGCAATAAAAAAAATGATGAAACTTTTGCCCTACAGTTGAGATCAAATCGATCCCTGTATACAATCCAAGGGCACAAACAAAGACGGAACTATACCTTCCCAACAGGCTCCGCCATAAAGCAAAGCCAAATCTCGACGGTTCACCAACAGCCTAGAGACAACCGCGACATTCGTCTTGATGCAACAGACGCAGTGCCAGTAAACGAAGTGAAGATCAAATTCCTAGCTTCACAGTTTTGACGGTAACTCATATGGAACCTGAAAGACCACCAGAGATCATTTCAAACCCCAGGGAAACCAGTGTCCTTGGCAAATACCTCAATTCAGGGAAACCAGTGTCCTTGATGAGAGCCTCCTGATTCGCGTCGGCCCGCAGAGAAACTAGCGTCTTTGCAGAAATACATCGATTCGTTTCAACCCCGAAGAAACCAGTGTCTTCGGCAAATACCTCAATTCAGGGAAACTAGCGTCCTTGATAAGAGCCTCCTGATTCGCGTCGACCCGCAGAGAAACCAGCGTCTTTGCAGGAATACATCGATTCGTTTCAACCCCAGGGAAACCAGTGTTCATGGTAAATACCTCAATTCAGGGAAACTAGCGTCCTTGATGAGAGCCTCCTGATTCGCGTCGGCCCTCAGAGAAACCAGTGTCTCCGCACGAATACTCCGATTCGTTTCAACCCCGAAGAAACCAATGTCTTCGGCAAAATCCTTCGACTCAGGGAAACCATTGTCCTTGACGAGAACATCCTGATTCGCGTCGACCCGCAGAGAAACTAGCGTCTTTGCAGGAATACATCGATTCATTTCAACCCCAGGGAAACCAATGTCCCCGGCAAATACCTCAATTCAGGGAAACTAGCGTCCTTGATGAGAGCCTCCTGATTCACGTCGGCCCGCAGTTAAACCAGTGTCTCCGCAGGAATACTCCGATTCGTTTCAACCCCGAAGAAACCAGTGTCTTCGGAAAAATCCTTCGACTCAGGGAAACCAGTGTCCTTGACGAGAACATCCTGATTCGCGTCGACCCGCAGAGAAACTAGCGTCTTTGAAGGAATACATCGATTCGTTTCAACCCTAGGGAAACCAGTGTCCCTGGAAAATACCTCAATTCAGGGAAACTAGCGTCCTTGATAAGAGCCTCTTGATTCGCGTCGGCCCGCAGAGAAACCAGTGTCTCCGCAGGAATACTCCGATTCATTTCAACCCTGAAGAAACTGGTGTCTTCGGAAAAATCCTTCGACTCAGGGAAACCGGTGTCCTTGACGAGAACATCCTGATTCACGTCGACCTGCAGAGAAACTAGCGTCTTTGCAGGAATACATCGATTCGTTTCAACCCCAGGGAAACCAGTGTCCCTGGCAAATACCTCAATTCAGGGAAACTAGCGTCCTTGATGAGAGCCTCCTGATTCGCGTCGGCCCTCAGAGAAACCAGTGTCTCCGCAGGAATACTCCGATTCGTTTCAACCTCGAGGAAACCAGCGTCCTCGGCAAAATACTTCAACTCAGGGAAATTAGTGTCCTTGACAAGAGCTGTTCGATTCGTCTCGACTCGTGAGGAAATTAGTGTCTTCGCGAGGACTTATCGATTCGTCTCGACTTACAAGATGAAGCCTTAGGCAGCAGGGATTAAAAAACTTGTTTCTTAAGCACCGGGATCCTGCAAGTCGGTCTAAAACGGTCTCTTGCATACTATCCACGGGTCTCACTCTCCAAAGTCGAATCTCGACAAGGAGGGAAACAACCGCTTACGAGTCCTCTCGACTCATAAGAGGGAAAGTTCTCTTATAGGATCCTTACGACTTATAAGAGAAAACGCACTTAGGAATCCCTACGATTCCTAAGGAGAAAATCCATCTACGAGATCCTCTCGATCCGTAGGGAGAAAAGTCTCTATGAGACCCTCACGATTCATAGAGTTGAAAAGTCTTGGGAGGCAGATCCGAACCTGCGGTCTAAGCCATCGCTATCTCTTGAAGAAACCAAGATGCTTACTCTATTATCTGTCAACCATGTTTATCAAGACAACATGCTGATAATAAAAGAAAGAAGAAAGAGAAAAAAAACACATCTGAATTGCATTTGATCAAGCGTTTGAGACACACTCATTCATGCATGGGCAAAAGACTCAGAACGAGAAATAAGACAAGCTGGAATAAAAATTTTCCATTCATATTGCCAAAAATTCTTACAATCATGAATGCAATAAATGAAAAACATTATTCAAATTATTACAATGGTATAACCTCATATCCAGGGCACGGATTGAGGAATTCAAAAGTAAGGCCATCTAGAGTTCTTCTGGCCTTTCTGATTATTCTCGTGCGCAGCCTCTCACGCTCCTGTGTGTCAAGATCTTCGGCGAGGCCCCCCAGCCTTCGATAAGCAGCGATTATCGTCGTATGCTGGAAAATTTGATGCAGAATGTCAATGAGGCTATCCCGCCGTTTCTTCGAGATCAGCCCTGACAGGTACACTGAATCCACCTTGTCTTCGGCATCATCCAACCCATTGAGCGGTAGGGCCTCGTGAAATCCCGGAAGTGCTCTCCATATTGCTCCCAGCACGACTTTCAAGAGAGCTGAACGACGAGGAAGCAGCCAACCAACGCTTGCGTTAAGGCGACCCATGACCTCCGCACATTGGGCATCTGTAAACTCTTGGTTTTGTTGACGGCCCTGTACACGGATATCCTCGTAAGTGATGAATTCGTGCAGACTGTATAGACGCACCGCCATAATGCCTGAAGGAAACATCATTGGAAGATCAGCAATGAGGAAAAGGCATAGGGAATTAAACTCCTCGAGGGCAGAGCTCTATTAATGGAACCCTAATAGGTTCCTCCTTAGTTCTCTTTGGACCCCTTTAGAGAAAAGCTCTGCTAAGTGAAACCCTAAATGGGTTTTCTTTAGATCAGGGATCTATTGAGAGCAAGGCTCTGTCAATGAAAATTAATTTAATTTAAATTAATTTAATTTAAATTAAAGTTTTTACCTAAAAGTTTTAAGAGTTTAACTCTTGGAGTTCTTAAAAATAAAGAGCAGGGCTCTGAGATTCTGAAAGTAAAAAATGTTGAAGATGATAATCATCTGTGGAGGACCAAAGGTCCTATTTATAGGCATCAAATGCCCTTTCAACTTCCAAAAGTTGCCGCAATGGTTGGAATTCTGCCACCGTTGCGCTCGCGTTTGGAGCCACGTAAGCGTAACGGTGGGGGGGAATTTGTTTACCCCAATCAGAGCAAAGCTCTGTTCAAATTCCAAGACGGGAGATGAAGCAACGCTTCCGATTCCCCTCAATCAGAGCAAAGCTCTACTTTGAAAATTTAAATTTTAATAAATGAAGCAACACTTCAGATCCTCTGCGCTGCGCGCAGGACACCACGTGTCAAAATCAGACACGCCAGCGCAGGGAGCACAGCGCCCAAGGCAGCGCGCCCAATCAGAGCAAGGCTCTATTTAAAACAAAATTAAAGGAAGCAACACTTCAGTTGCGTAAGCAGTACGCTGCGCGACACGTGGCAGCGCAGTTGCGCCGTGCTCTGCGCTGTGCGACACGTGTCAAGCGCTGGGGCGTTTGCGCCAAACAGAATTAAAATTCTAGTAAGATCCTTCTATTCTTGTTAAAACAAGAAGATTGTCTTCTGTAAAACAGAAGCCCTTGGATCAAAGATCCAACGGTGGGGAAAATTCCCCAAATCACTCAGAGAATGATCTCTTTAATAAATTTGACAAATTAATGGGCACTATATAAAGGCCCCTAGACCCCAAATCAAAAACAAGAAGAAGATCAAAAACAACACAGAGAACATAGAGAACTCTGAAGAATTTTGAGAAGAACTCAAGAAGGGAAAGAAGGTAAAAACCTTTACAAAAAAAAAAGAGAAGAACTTCTGAATAGATCATTGATCTAAGAACAAGATCAATGATCTTCAATAAAAAATAAATAATAACAGTGCCTTGCACTTTTTTATGAACCATTGGTTCTGGAATCTTAAAGATTCTCAAGTTATTGAAACAGTGCCTTGCACTTGCAAAAACTGCACTGTTGCGCTCCTGGGTTGGCGCAAGCCACCAGAGAACGCCACGTGTCAGCACCATAACCACTTGCGCTATGCGCTTTTAAAAAAATAGAGCATTGCTCATTAAAGTTGGCGCAACTCACCAGAGCACGCCACGTGTCAGTAGCGCAATAGCGCAGCGCACTGGCGCAGCGCACTGCGCTGTTGCGCTTGCGCTCACCAGAGTATGACACATGTCACCACGACAAGCGCTTGCGCTCAGTAATTGGCGCAAAGCGTCTGACAAGCCACTGTCAAGTAATTAATGCATTGCAGAAGGGCCAAGCCCAATTAAAAAAGGCCTAGCAGGCCAAATAAAATGCAATGCATTATTTTAAAAAAAAGGGCAGAGCCCAAACCCAAAACAGATGCTCTGCATCATTTACAAAGGGACTGAGCCCAAATCAAAAAGGCCTAGCAGGCCAGAATAAAATGCAGTGCATTATTAAAAAGGGGGAAAAGCCCTAGCACAAGCCTAATAGGCCAAAAATAAATAAAAACGTTGAACATTTCTCAACTGGACTTAGCTCAATCATGGCCGTAAATCCTCAAATTAAATTGACTGAGCAAGACTGCTCTCCTAAATCAATTTACATCCGGTTCAAGGATACATCTCTAAACTCCTCTGACACCTATCGTTGTAATCCTTCAACGACGTCAGAGAGGTGACGGGTCCCGACAACCACACATCGATACGGACTGCGGGGTCCTTAAACTCGTGGACCGAAACGTCCTTAACTAATATTCGTCCCAAAATGGGAATGTTGGACCGAAACGTCCTTAAACTAATATTCGTCCCAAAATGGGAATGTTGGACCGAAATGTCCTTAAACTAATGCTCGTCCCCAAATGGGAATGATGGACCACCATGTCCCTAAACTGGAAATCGACCGCAATATCATTAAACTAAACAATGGAGCTAATTGCTCTCTTGTCGGATCCAAACGATCCCGTTAAGTTGATCTTAGTCGGGAGATTAGGCTAACGTATCCTTAACAAAAGTTTAAGTTGATCTTAGCCTTAATATGGCTAACGTATTCTTAAACTAAAACACCAAACCCAAATCTAAGTAAACACGGATTTGGACTAATCCACGTCCTACGGGCGACGACATCACTTAGTCTCCGTATACAATCCACGGGCAACCACAAACAAAACAAAGACACACGACACGAAGTGAACTTCTGGAGAAGGAGAAAGTGGCTACTGCGATGCAGTAGCGTAATTAACTGCTGGGGCTTGTGGCTGCAGGGAAGAGCGTCCCCAAAATCAAAAACCTCTCAAGCGAGGGGGAATCTGACGAAGTCTGCTACATCGGCCGCATCCGTCTAAACCTCCGATACACGGTGCCATAAATCAACTTGGCATCTTCGGAGAGGTGGACGGATAAAACCAAATAGCATCTGCCCCGAATTTCAGGCAAGACGTCAATCGCGTCTCCGCCGCGTCATTCGGAGGGGAACAATAACGATTTGTAGTTTTAGTCAAGTTTCTTCATCCTCTGTCATTTTCATCCTTCTTTTAGATCAATACATTTGTCAAAACAGCTGCAAAGGTACAACCCTGCAGCAAGTAAATTAACAACAATAATAGCTTGTGTTTTTACTTCCATTCATAATTGTTCTGCCCATTTTAGACTTGTTTACAAATGAAGTTGCAGATGAGCAATGCAGGGATTATAAAATACCATTTCTTATGAGCAAACCATATAATAAATAGTGAAATATAAATCCTGTTACAGTACTAAATTAAATCCTTCGACGCTTATATAAAATGCTTCCACAACCATTGTAACAAGATTTTAACAGAATACATATGAATAGTAAGAGTACAAAATACAATCAGCTATACTAACATTCTTATATTAACTTGAGAATGATAATGTCAAATAGATTAATTTCACAAACAAACAAGTATATATGAGGGAAACCATAAATAACATTCAAAATGGTATCTCTTACATTTTATGCAAGAATCAGGCATGTGATCAGATTACTTCCAAATTCCGCTGCATCCTTTCATGTTGTCATCAAAAAATCTGAATCTTAATTTGAGGACCTGAGATAATCAGTTGATGTAATATATTCTATTCGATACTCTTGAATTTGAATTTTATTACAACTGTGAATCTTAAGAAATAATTTGAGTAGACATGGTATGCGAGTTGAACGATTTGAGCTTTAGCAATAGGCAAGATATCATTCTATTGGATTTTATTCTATCAAACGGATTGTAAGATAAACCCTAGAAGCTCTTAAAACAAGATGATCTCAGAAAACATATTAAGATTAAAAGTCTATCTACAAAATGAGATTATAAGGTTTTATGTAAACAAACATGTGCATAACCCTTAAAGCAAAAGTATGAAATTAATATTAGCACAAAAATAAGCTCGAACATGTCGAAATATGAAATAAAGAAAACCATTGCAAATATGGCAAATATGTGATCTAAACTTCGAATTCTTGACTACACCTCAAATAACCTTGAATTGATATCAAATCTTCGCAAATGGTATGTAGCCGATGTGGGGCCTCTGTAGAGCACACAATTCATTTATGAAACACAGTTATGCATATAATTGCTACTATACTGCTTGATCGGAAGTATGAGTTTCACAAGTGAATCCTTGGATGTACAATTCTTTTTTTATTATTTTGACTTATTTTGGTTCAAACGATCTACAAGTTCTAAGCCCTGCTTTTGATTATTTGAGATCGATATCAAGTTTCCTATGTCATTTGAGATTTATGTTAGGTGCTGACTTATTTTCAACCTCGCAATTTTAAGATCATGAAATAAGTGAGATTGTTTTTTATCGAACCAATTCTGAACTATAGTTTAAATTTCAAGCATTTCTTATGACTATTACAACCGATTTGAAACTGATGACATATGAAAAGCTTTAAATTTTAGAACCATTTAATCTAATGTATATTTATTGAGGCATACTAAAACGCATAAGACTTTAGTTTCCCAAATTGAGTTGCAAATTATTCGAAGACGCTTGCATATACTAGTTAAGTAATTATTTATACAGAAGTCACAAATTGATATGACCCTGACAAAGAAGCATTTTGTTAGGAAAAAAATATAACTTTCTTCTAAACTATGTTTAAAAAGCTAGCATTTCAGTATATGTGTGCTATACTGAAATGAGAATAGAACTAGCATTTTTTTTAGGACTTGGGCAATCTGTCACCCAACCTACTAATTTGGTGACTACCACAATTTTCAAAAAATCTGAATCTTAATTTGAGGACTTGAGGTAATCAGTTGATATAATGTATACTATTCGATACTCTTGAATTTGAATTTTATTACAACTGTGAATCTTAATTTTTTTTTGTTTTGCATCCAGGCATGAAGATAAGGTCTTTTGAATCCGAGCCTGCAAAATGAGAGAAGAAATTAGCAATAGCGAGACAAGAATAGATTTTTAATTAGCTACTGGATTATTAAGTTTAAAATGTATGATGTATTGAATTTATATTTGGTATGATTATATCATGTAGAATGTTGAATTCAAGTATTTTTCTTTTTGTTTATGTCATCATATATTGATATTAAAGGTGGTTTATATTTTATGTTGATATGATATCTGATGGATTGATTTAAGGCATTTTCTTTTTATTAATTTGTTGTTATGATATATTCAATTTTATTATTATCTGTCGGGTTTAATAAAAACCCAAAAAACTATTTGGGCCCAACCGAAAAATCGACCGGACCTAATCGGTTCGGTTTGGTTCGGTTCAAATTCGGTTTACTTTAATTTTTGGTTCGATTCGGTTCGGTTCATTAATATAACCGGTTTTGTTTGGTTCAAAAAATTTGGCAAAAAACCGAACCGATCCGACCCATGTTCAGCCCTACTTACACATATGGAAAAGTGCCGATTTAACCCTCATTTTAGAGATACAATGCAAGTTAAACTTGGTGAAGGTAGGCAGATTGCATCTGTTGGCACATGGGCTTTTGATCAAGCTGCGGTGAGAAAAACTCTTTCATATTTCATTATTATTGATGAGCTTCCTTTTAAATTGGTGGATGGTATAGGGTTCAAGCACTTTATGTCCATTGCTTGCCCTTCGTTTTTCATTCCATCTCATTTCATAATACAAAGAGATATCGTTGATATATATTTGGAAGAGAGAAACAAATTAAAATTAATGCTGCGAGACCAAATAGTGTGTCTCACCACCGCTACATGGTCACCAATCCAACGCATTAATTATATGTGTCTTACGACACATTAGATTGACAATAATTGGATCTTAAAAAAAAGGATATTAAACTTTTGCCCTATTGATAGTCATAGGGGTGAAGATCTTGTTAGGGCGGTTGAGAAATGTTTACTAGATTGGGGTATTGAAAATGGCTTCACCATTACCGGCGATAATGCAAGTTCGAATGATGTGATGGTTAATTATTAAAAAAAAAAGGATTAATAATTGGGGTGGTTGCTTGCTTAGTAGGAAATTTCTTCATATGCGTTGTATTGCACACATTCTCAATTTAGTTGTTAGCGATGGCATTAAGGAGTCGGGAAAATCGGTAGCCGTATCCGTGGGGCCGTGCGATATGTTAGGCAATCTCCTATGAGATTTAAAAATTTCAAACAATGTGAAGGAATTGAAAAATTGAAGTACGAAAAATGATTAATTTTGGATGTTTGCACTCGATGGAAGTCAACATACTTAATATTAAATGCCGCCCAACAATATGAAAATACTTTTGATACGTTTTCTACTCAAAATCGTTTTTATATTAGTGAACTTGAGAATGGGGATGGAATTCCTATGGAGAATGATTGGCAAAATGCTAGAAGATTGTGCACATTTCTAAAAAGTTTTTTTGAACTTACCAATTTCGTGTCGGGTTCTTCCTATGTTATAAGTAACAGATATTTTCCCAAAATTTCTGTTGTTGTAAGTGATTTGATCAAGCATCAAGCGAGTAATAACATTGAGTTGAGAATGATGGCAAAGAAAATGAAGGAGAAGTATGATAAATATTGGGGGAATTGGGAAAAAATGAACTTCTTGATTTACATCGCGGTTATTCTTGATCCTCGAGAAAAAATGGGTTATATGGAGTTTGCTATCTAAGATTTATATGCGAATGACACTTATGTTGATAAAATTCAAATGGTGAAAAATTTGTTATTTGCTTTGTACAATGAATATCAAAAGAAATATGATGGCATATCTCAATCTAGTGGTGCTACGAATCCAAATGTTGAAATAGAATAAGAAGATTTGAGATCTCGTTATAAAAGGATGAAAGCGGTAAGAGAAGGAGGTGATTCAAAATCGGAATTGGAGAAATATTTAAATGAATTGCTTGAAAGAGATATTCCAAAATATGATATATTGAATTATTGGAAAAATGCACGTTCAAGATTTCTTATTCTTTGAAGAATGGCTCACGACGTGTTAGCCGTTCCTATCTCTACGGTAGCTTCGGAGTCTACATTAAGCACAAGAGGACGAGTTCTTGATACATTTCGAAGCTCATTGACTCCAAGAATTGTGCGACCTCTTATATGCACGGAAGATTGGCTTCGGGTTTCGATAGGCACGAAAAAGAAAATGAATATCGAGGAGGATTTGGAACATCTAGAGTCATTAGAAGTTGGAATGAATTTAGAAATTAAAGTTTTAAGTCTTTATATTTTATAGAATTTCGTAATATATATTGTTGTTTTTATGTCATATTAAAATTTAATTCTTTTTTATATTTCAGAGTTTGACAAATTATCTATCGACTATGACTGATCTTTGAATTGTTGATTGCTGTGGTTCCAGCTGAATCCGCCAAGGTAAGTTTCCTCATACATTCGACCTTAAAAATTTCATGATAACGATTTGCTTTTTTAGTCAAGTTTCATCATCCTCTATCATTTTCATCCTTCTTTTAGATCAATACATTTGTCCAAACAGCTGCACAGGTACAAACCTGCAGCAAGTAAATTAACAACAATAATAGCTTAAGTTTTACTTCCATTCACAATTGTTCTGCCCATTTTAGACTTGTTTACAAATGAAATTGCAGATGAGCAATGCAAGGGTTATAAAATACCATTTCTTATGAGCAAACCATATAATAAATAGTGAAATATAAATCCTGTTACAGTACTAAACTAAATCCTTCGTCGCTTATATAAAATGCTTCCACAACCAATGTAACAAGATTTTAACAGAATACATATGAATAGTAAGAGTACAACATACATTCAGCTATGCTAACATTCTTATATTAACTTGAGAATGATAATGTTAAATAGATTAATTTCATAAACAAACAAGTATATATGAGGGAAACCATAAATAACATTCAAAATGGTATCCCTTACATTCTATGCAAGAATCAAACATGAGACCAGATTACTTCCAAATTCCGCTGCATCCTTTTTCCTGTTGTCATCAAAAAATCTGAATCTTAATTTGAGGACTTGAGGTAATCAGTTGATATAATGTATTCTAATCGATACTCTTGAATTTGAATTTTATTACAACTGTGAATCTTAAGAAATACTTTTAGTAAACACGGTATGGGAGTTGAACGGTTTGAGTTTTAGCAATAGGCAAGATATCATTCTATTAGATTTTATTCTATCAAACGGATTGTAAGGTAAACCTTAGAAGCTCTTAAAACAAGATGATCTCAGAAAACTTATTAAGATTAAAAGTCTATCTACAAAATGAGATTTTAAGGTTTTATGTAAACAAACATGTACATAACCCTTAAAGCAAAAGTATGAAATTAATATTAGCACAAAAATAAGCTCGAACATGTCAAAATATGAAATAAAGAAAACCATTGCGAATATGGCAAATATGTGATCTAAATTTTGAACCCTTGAATACCCCTCAAATAACCTTGAAATAATATCAAATCTTCGCAAATGGTATGTTGCCGATGTGGGGCCTCTGTAGAGCACACAATTCATTTATGAAACACAGTTATGCTTATAATTGCTACTATACTGCTTGATCGGAAGTATGAGTTTCAGAAGTGAATCCTTGGATGTACAATTCTTTTTTTATTGTATGGACTTATTTTGGTTCAAACGATCTACAAGTTCTAAGCCATGCTTTTGATTATTTGAGAGTGGTATCAAGTTTCCTATGTCATTTGATATTTATGTTAGGTGCTAACTTATTTTCAACCACGTAATTTTAAGATCATGAAACAAGTGGGATTGTTTTTTATCGAACCCATTTTGAACAATAATTTAAATTTCAAGCATTTCTTATGACTATTACAATCGGTTTGAAACCGATGACATATGACAAGTTTTAAATTTTAGAACCATTTAATCTAATGTATATTTATCGAGGCATACTAAACCGCATAAGACTTTAGTTTTCCAAATTGAGTTGCAAATTATTCGAAGACGCTTGCATGTACTAGTTAAGTAATTATTTATACAAAAGTCACAAACTGGTCATGACCCTGACAAAGAAGCATTTTGTTAGGAAAAAAATGTTACTTTCTTCTAAACTATGTTTAAAAAAACTAGCATTTCAGTATATGTGTGCTATACTGAAATGAGAACAGAACTAGCATTTTTTGAGGACTTGGGCAATCTGTCACCCAACCTACTAATTTGGTGACTACCACAATTTTCAAAAAATATGAATATTAATTTGAGGACTTGAGGTAATCAGTTGATGTAATGTATTCTATTCAATACTCTTGAATTTGAATTTTATTACAACAGTTAATCTTAATTTTTTTTGTTTTGCATCCAGGCATGAAGGTAAGGTCTTTTGAATCCGAGCCTGCAAAATGAGAGAAGAAATTAACAATAGCGAGACAAGGATGCCTTTAAAGATTTTTAATTAGCTACTGGATTATTAAGTTTAAAATGTATGATGTATTGAATTTATATTTGGTATGGTTATATCATGTTGAATGTTGAATTCAAGTATTTTTCTTCTCATTTATGTCATCATATATTGATGTTAAAGGTGGTTTATATTTTATGTTGATATGATATATGATGGATTGATTTAAGACCTTTTCTTTTTATTAATTTGTTGTTATGATATATTCAATTTTATTATTATCTGTCGGGTTTATTAAAAGCCCAAAAAATTATTTGGGTCCAACCGAAAAACCGACTGGACTGGACTGAATCAATTCGGTTCGGTTCAAATTCGGTTTACTTTAATTTTCGGTTCGGTTCAGTTCATTAATATAACCGTTTTTGTTTGGTTCAAAAAATTTGGCAAAAAACCGAACCGAACCGACCCATGCTCAGCCCTACTTATACATATGGAAAAGTGTCGATTTAACCCTCATTTTAGAGATACAATGCAAGCTTAGCTGTCTCTTAAACTTGGTGAAGGTGGGCAGATTGCATCTATTGGTACATGGGCTTTTGATCAAGCCGCGGTGAAAAAAGCTCTTTCATATTTCATTATTATTGATGAGTTTCCTTTTAAATTGGTGGATGGTATAGAGTTCAAGCACTTTATGTTCATTGCTTGCCCTTCTTTTTTTATTCAATCTCGTTTCACAATTCAAAGAGATATTTTTGAGATATATTTGGAAGAGAGAAACAAATTAAAATTAATGGTGTGTCTCACCACCGATACATGGTCGTCAATCCAACGCATTAATTATATGTGTCTTACGGCATATTGGATTAACGATAATTGGATCTTAAGAAAAAGGATATTAAACTTTTGCCCTATTGATAGTTATAGGGGTGAAGATCTTGGTAGGGCGGTTGAGAAATGTTTACTAGATTGGGGTATTGAAAATGTCTTCACCATTACCGGCAATAATGCAAGTTCGAATGATATGATGGTTAATTATTTAAAAAAAGATTAATAATTGGGGTGGTTGCTTACTTAGTGGGAAATTTCTTCATATGCGTTGTATTGCACACAGTCTCAATTTAGTTGTTAGCGATGGCATTAAGGAGTCGGGAAAATCGGTAACCCGTATCCGTGGGGCCCTACGATATGTTAGGCAATCTCCTATGAGATTTAAAAATTTCAAACAATGTGAAGAAATTGAAAAATTGAAGTATGAAAAAGGATTAGTTCTGGATGTTTGCACTCGATGGAACTCAACATGCTTAATGTTAAATGCCGCCCAACAATATGAAAATGCTTTTGATACGTTTTCTACTCAAGATCGTTTTTATATTAGTGAACTTAAGAATGGGGATGGAATTCCTATGGAGAATGATTGGCAAAATGCTATGCTAGCAGATTGTGCACATTTCTAAAAAGTTTTTTTTGGACTTACCAATTTCGTGTCGGATTCTTCCTATGTTACAAGTAATGGATTTTCCCCCAAAATTTCTGTTGTTGAAAGTGATTTGATCAAGCATCAAGCGAGTAATGGCATTAAGTTGAGCATGATGGCAAAGAAAATGAAGAGGAAGTATGATAACTATTGGGGGAATTTGGAAAAAAATGAACTTCTTGATTTACATCGTGGTTATTCTTGGCCCTCGAGAAAAAAATGTGTTATATGGAGTTTGCTATCCAAGATTTATATGCAAATGACAATTATGTTGATAAAATTCAAATAGTGAAAAATGCGTTATTTGCCTTGTTCAAAGAATATCAAAAGAAATATGATGTCATATCTCAATCTAGTGGTGCTACGAATCCAAATGTTGAAATAGAAGGAGAAGATTTGAGAACTCATCATAAAAGGATGAAAGTGGCAAAATAAGATGGTGATTCAAAATCGGAATTGGAGAAATATTTAAGTGAATCGCTTGAAAGAGATACTCCAAAATATGATGTATTAAATTATTGGAAAAATGCACGTTCAAGATTTCCTATTCTTTCAAGAATGGCTCGCGACATGTTAGCCGTTCCTATCTCTATGGTAGCTTCGGGGTCTGCATTTAGCACAAGCGGATGAGTTCTTGATACATTTCGAAGCTCATTGACTGCACGAATTATGCAAACTCTTATATGCATGGAAGATTGGCTTTGGGCTTCAATGGGCTCGAAAAAGAAAATGAATATCGAGAAGAATTTGGAACATCTAGAGACATTAGAACTTGGTAAAAATTTAGAAATTAAAACTTCAAGTCTTTATATTTTATAGCATTTCATAATATATATTGTTGTTCTTATGTCATATTAAAATTTAATTCTTTTTTATATTTCAGAGTTTGACAAATTATCTATCGACTATGATTGATCTTTGAATTGTTGACTGCTGGGGTTCCAGCTGAATCCGCCAAGGTAAGTTTCCTCATACATTCGACCTTAAAAATTTCATGATAACGATTTGCTTTTTTAGTCAAGTTTCTTCATCCTCTATCATTTTCATCCTTCTTTTAGATCAATACATTTGTCCAAACAGCTGCACAGGTACAAACCCGCAGCAAGTAAATTAACAACAATAATAGCTTGTGTTTTTACTTCCATTCACAATTGTTCTATCCATTTTAGACTTGTTTACAAATGAAGTTGCAGATGAGCAATGCAGGGGTTATAAAATACCATTTCTTATCAGAAAACCATATAATAAATAGTGAAATATAAATCCTGTTACAGTACTAAATTAAATCCATTGTCGCTTATATAAAATGCTTCCACAACCATTGTAACAAGATTTTAACAGAATACATATGAATAGTAAGAGTACAAAATACATTCAGCTATGCTAACATTCTTATATTAACTTGAGAATGATAATGTTAAATAGATTAATTTCACAAACAAACAAGTATATATGAGAGAAACCATAAATAACATTCAAAATGGTATCCCTTACATTCTATGCAAGAATCAGACGTGAGACCAGATTACTTCCAAATTTCGCTGCATCCTTTTTCCTGTTGTCATCAAAAAATCTGAATCTTAATTTGAGGACTTGAGATAATCGATATAATGTATTCTATTCAATACTCTTGAATTTGAATTTTATTACAACTGTGAATCTTAAGAAATAATTTTCGTAGACATGATATGCGAGTTGAACGATTTTAGCTTTAGCAATAAGCAAGATATCATTCTATTAGATTTTATTCTATCAAATGGACTGTAAGGTAAACCCTAGAAGCTCTTAAAACAAGATAATCTCAGAAAACATATTAAGATTAAAAGTCTATCTACAAAATGAGATTATAAGGTTTTATGTAAACAAACATGCACATAACCCTTAAATAAAAAGTATGAAATTAATATTTGCACAAAAATAAGCTCGAACATGTCAAAATATGAAATAAAGAAAACCATTGCGAATATGGCAAATATGTGATCTAAACTTTGAACCCTTGAATACCCCTCAAATAACCTTGAAATGATATCAAATCTTTGCAAATGGTATGTAGCCGATGTGGGGCCTATGCAGAGCACACAATTCATTTATGAAACATAGTTATGCTTATAATTGCTACTATACTTCTTGATCGGAAGTATGAGTTTTAGAAATGAATCCTTGGATGTACAATTCTTTTTTTTTTATTGTTTGGACTTATTTTGGTTCAAAAGATCTACAAGTTCTAAGCCCTGCTTTTGATTATTTGAGATTGGTATCAAGTTTCTTATGTCATCTGAGATTTATGTTAGGTACTGACTTATTTTCAATCTCGCAATTTTAAGATCATGAAAAAAAGTAGGATTGTTTTTTATCGAACCAATTCTGAACTATAGTTTAAATTTCAAGCATTTATTATGACTATTACAACCGATTTGAATCCGATAACATATGACAATCTTTAAATTTTAGAACCATTTAATCTAATGTATATTTATTGAGGCATACTAAACCGCATAAGACTTTAGATTTCCAAATTGAGTTGCAAATTATTCGAAGACGCTTGCATGTACTAGTTAAGTAATTTTTTATACAAAAGTCACAAACTGGTCATGACCCTGACATAGAAGCATTTTGTTTGGAAAAAAATGTTACTTTCTTCTAAACTATGTTTAAAAAACTAGCATTTCGGTATATATGTGCTATACTGAAATGAGAACAGAACTAGCATTTTTTTTAGGACTTGGGCAATCTGTCACCCAACCTACTAATTTGGTGACTACCATAATTTTCAAAAAATCTGCTTAATTTGAAGACTTGAGGTAATCAGTTGATGTAATGTATTCTATTTGATACTCTTGAATTTGAATTTTATTACAATTGTGAATCTTAATTTTTTTTGTTTTTCATCCAGGCAAAAAGATAAGGTCTTTTGAATCCGAGCCTGCAAAATGAGAGAAGAAATTAGCAATAGCGAGATAAGGATTCCTTTAAAGATTTTTAATTAGCTACTGGATTATTAAGTTTAAAATGTATGATGTATTGAATTTATATTTGGTATGGTTATATCATGTAGAATGTTGAATTCAAGTATTTTTCTTCTCGTTTATGTCATCATATATTGATGTTAAAGGTGGTTTATATTTTATGTTGATCTAATATATGATAGATTGATTTAAGGCCTTTTCTTTTTATTAATTTGTTGTTATGATATATTCAATTTTATTATTATCTGTCCAGTTTATTAAAAGCCCAAAAAACTATTTGGGCCTAACCGAAAAACCGACCGGACCGGACCGAATCGGTTCGGTCCGGTTCAAATTTGGTTTGCTTTAATTTTCGGTTCGGTTCGGTTCGGTTCATTAATATAACCGGTTTTGTTTGGTTCAAAAAATTAGGCAAAAAACCGAACCGAACCGACCCATGCTCAGCCCTACTTACACATATGGAAAAGTGCCGATTTAACTCTCATGTTAGAGATACAATGCAAGCTCAGCTGTCTCTTAAACTTGGTGAAGGTGGGCAGATTGTATCTGTTGGCACATGGGCTTTTGATCAAGCCGCGGTGAGAAAAGCTCTTTCACATTTCATTATTATTGATGAGCTTTCTTTTAAACTGGTGGATGGTATAGGGTTCAACCAGTTTATGTCCATTGCTTGCCCTTTTTTTTATTCCATCTCGTTTCACGATTCAAAGAGATATGTTTAAGATATATTTGGAAGAGAGAAACAAATTAAAATTAATGCTGCGAGACCAAAGGGTGTGTCTCACCACCGATACATGGTCGTCAATCCAACGCATTAATTATATGTGTCTTACGGCACATTGGATTGACGATAATTGAATTTTAAGAAAAAGGATATTTAACTTTTGCCCTATTGATAGTCATAGGGGTGAAGATCTTGGTAGGGCGTTTGAGAAGTGTTTATTAGATTGGGGTATTAAAAATGTCTTCACTATTACCGTCAATAATGCAAGTTCGAATGATGTGATGGTTAATTATCTAAAAAAAAAGGATTAATAATTGGGGTGTTTGCTTACTTAGTAGGAAATTTCTTCATATGCGTTGTATTGCACACATTCTCAATTTAGTTGTTAGCAATGGTATTAAGGAGTCGGGAAAATCGGTTTTCCGTATCCGTAGGGCCGTGCGATATGTTAGGCAATCTCCTATGAGATTTAAAGATTTCAAACAATGTGTAGAAATTGAAAAATTGAAGTACAAAAAGGATTAGTTTTGGATGTTTGCACTCGATGGAACTCAACATACTTCATATTAAATGCCGCCCAACAATATGAAAATACTTTTGTTACGTTTTCTACACCATATCATTTTTATATTAGTGAACTTGAGAATGGGGATGGAATTCCTATGGAGAATGATTGGCAAAATGCTAGAAGATTGTGCACATTTCTAAAAAGTTTTTTTGAACTTACCAATTTTGTGTCGGGTTCTTCCTATGTTACAAGTAACGGATTTTTTCCCATAATTTCTGTTGTTGCAAGTGATTTGATCAAGCATCAAGCGAATAATGACATTGAGTTGAGCATGATGGCAAAGAAAATGAAGGAGAAGTATGATAAATATTGGGGGAATTGGGAAAAAATGAACTTCGTGATTTACATCGCGGTTATTCTTGACCCTCGAGAAAAAATGGGTTATATGGAGTTTGCTATCGAAGGTTTATATGCAAATGACAATTATGTTGATAAAATTCAAATGGTGAAAAATGCATTATTTGCTTTGTTCAATGAATATCAAAACAAATATGATAGCATTTCTCAATCTAGTGGTGCTACGAATCCAAATATTGAGGTAGAAGAAGAAGATTTGAGATCTCGTTATAAAAGGATGAAAGCGGCAAGAGAAGGTGGTGATTCAAAATCGGAATTGGAGAAATATTTAAGTGAATCGATTGAAAGAGATACTCCAAAATATGATATATTGAATTATTGGAAAAATGCATTTTCAGGATTTCCTATTCTTTCAAGAATAGCTCGCGACGTGTTAGCCGTTTCTATCTCTACGGTAGCTTCGGAGTCTACATTTAGCACAAGCGGACGAGTTCTTGATACATTTCGAAGCTCATTGACTCCACGAATTGTGCAAACTCTTATATGCACGGAAGATTGGCTTCGAGCTTCGATGGGCTCGAAAAAGAAAATGAACATCGAGAAGGATTTGGAACATCTAGAAACATTAGAAGTTAGTAAGAATTTAGAAATTAAAGCTTCAAGTATTTATATTTTATAGAATTTCATATTATATATTGTTGTTTCTATGTCATATTAAAATTTAATTCTTTTTTATATTTCATAGTTTGACAAATTATCTATCGACTATGATTGATCTTTGAATTGTTGACTGCTGGGGTTCCAGCTGAATCCACCAAGGTAAGTTTCCTTATACATTCGATCTTAAAAATTTCATGATAACGATTTGCTTTTTTAGTCAAGTTTCTTCATCCTCTGTCATTTTCATCCTTCTTTTAGATCAATACATTTGTCCAAACAGCTGCACAGGTACAAACCTGCAGCAAGTAAATTAACAACAATAATAGCTTGTGTTTTTACTTCCATTCACAATTGTTCTGCCCATTTTAAACTTGTTTACAAATGAAGTTGCAGATGAGCAATGCAGGGGTTATAAAATATCATTTCTTATGAACAAACCATATAATAAATAGTGAAATATAAATTCTGTTACAGTACTAAATTAAATCCTTCGTCGCTTATATAAAATGCTTCCACAACCATTGCAACAAGATTTTAACAGAATACATATGAATAGTAAGAGTACAAAATACATTCAGCTATGCTAACATTCTTATATTAACTTGAGAATGATAATGTTAAATAGATTAATTTCACAAACAAACAAGTATATATGAGGGAAAACATAAATAACATTCAAAATGGTATCCCTTACATTCTATGCAAGAATCAGACATGAAACCAGATTACTTCCAAATTCCGCTGCATCCTTTTTCCTGTTGTCATCAAAAAATCTGAATCTTAATTTGAGGACTTGAGGTAACCAGTTGATGTAATGTATTCTAATCGATACTATTGAATTTGAATTTTATTATAACTGTGAATCTTAAGAAATAATTTTAGTAGACATAGTATGCGAGTTGAACGATTTGAGCTTTAGCAATAGGCAAGATATCATTCTATTAGATTTTATTCTATCAAACGGACTGTAAGGTAAACCCTAGAAGCTCTTACAACAAGATGATCTCAGAAAACATATTAAGATTAAAAGTCTATCTACAAAATGAGATTATAAGGTTTTATGTAAACAAACATGTACATAACCCTTAAAGAAAAAGTATGAAATTAATATTAGCACAATAAGCTCGAACATGTCAAAATATGAAATAAAGAAAACCATTGTGAATATGGCAAATATGTGATCTAAACTTTGAACCCTTGAATACCCCTCAAATAATCTTGAAATGATATCAAAACTTCGCAAATGGTATGTAGTCGATGTGGGGCCTCTATAGAGCACACCATTCATTTATGAAACACGGTTATGCTTATAATTGCTATTATACTGCTTGATCGGAAGTATGAGTTTCAAAAGTGAATCGTTGGATGTACAGTTCTTTTTTTATTGTTTGGACTTATTTTGGTTCAAACGATCTACAAGTTCTAAGCCCTGCTTTTGATTATTTGAGATTGGTATCAAGTTTCCTATGTCATTTGAGATTTATGTTAAGTGCTGACTTAGTTTCAACCTCACAATTTTAAGATCATGAAACAAGTGGGATTTTTTTTATCGAACAAATTCTGAACTATAGTTTAAATTTCAAGCATTTCTTATGACTATTACAACCGATTTGAAACCGATGACATATGACAAGCTTTAAATTTTATAACCATTTAATCTAATGCATATTTATTGAGGCATACTAAACCGCATAAGACTTTAGTTTTCCAAATTGAGTTGCAAATTATTCGAAGATGCTTGCATGTACTAGTTAAGTAATTATTTATAGAAAAGTCACAAACGGGTCATGACCCTCTGACAAAGAAGCATTTTGTTAGGAAAAAAATGTTACTTTCTTCTAAACTATGTTTAAAAAACTAGCAAATTAGTCAATTTTATTATTGTCTGTCGGTTTATTAAATGCCCAAAAAACTATTTGGGCCCAAGCGAAAAACCGACCAGACCGGACCGAATCGGTTCGGTTCGGTTCAAATTCGGTATGCTTTAATTTTCGGTTCGGTTCGGTTCGGTTCATTAATATAACCAGTTTTTTGGTTCAAAAAATTTGGTAAAAAACTGAACCGAACCGACCCATGCTCAGCCCCAGGCTATGGTGTAGGGTGGTATTTATAAGAGAAATTAGGATTTAGGGTATTGAAATGAGAAATTAAAATGTATTAAAATTTGGTTTTAAGGCTCATTTTAATTCTCTGTTAATGTGCATGAAAATCAAACAGAACTAGGATAGTGGGGGAGGCCAAGTGGTGCTTGGGTGAAAAATTGGAGGCATTAGGGACGGGTAGGACCGGCGGCGCCAGCCCCTACGAGGATCTCGCCAGCCATTGTTGGGGTGTGGGGCTCTGGATCTTTAACATGTCTCCTAAGCTATATAAATACTATTTTGCACATGTTTGATTTCTGAGACTTTTTATTTTTACGTGTATTGGACGTGTAAAATTTTGGACTTCCAAAAAGTTTAAAAGAAAAATCAGCGAAAATATTATGTGGCTGGGGGGATTCGAATACAGAGGCTACATCACAGCAGTGCAAGACTTTTCCAATGAGCTATAAGTGTTTTCTTACTGTTCAAAAGCAAATCAAATTTATAATTTGTGCTCAAGACTTACAAATACTCCATTTGAACATTAACTTTTAAACAAATTTTCTGTACACTGAAACAAAGTCGTTACATTCTACCCTTCTTATAAAAATTTCGTCCTCGAAATTTACAATTATTTAAGGACTAATTTACAAACAAGTGAGGGTATTTTGCATGCATATCGTCTTCTCTTTCCCACGTTGATTCTCCTGGTATGTCTTTTCTCCACATCATTTGAACCAAGTTTACTTTCTTGTTCCGAAGTGACTTCACTTTTCTGTCCAGAATTTCAACGGTTTGTTGCTCACAAGATAGATCCATCTGTACAGTGAGCTCAGAGTGATCAAGAATGTGGCTGGGGTCACTCACATACCTTTTGAGTTGGGATATGTGGAACACATTGTGCACTCCTTCCAATGAGGATGGAAGGGCTAGACGATATACCACTTTTCCGACTCGTTCGAGTATGTCGAACGGTTCAATGTAACTCGGACTTAATTTACCCCGCCTTCTAAAACGAATCACTTCACGATTTGGATAAATCTTTAGAAAGACATGATCACCCGGTTGGAACTCCAAGTGAAGGCGCTTTGCATCAGCCCAGTGTTCCTGTCGGTCTTGGGCTATGCGCATTCTTTTCCTGATAGTGCAAACTACATCTACAGTTGCTGATATCATCTCAGGTCTAAGGAGTTCTCTATCTCCGATGTCATCCCAACTTAATAGTGATCGACACTTCCTTCCATAGAGCGCTGCAAAGGGTGCTATTCCAATACTTGCTTGGTAGCTGTTGTTATATGAAAACTCCACAAGATATAGGTGATCTTCCCACGATCCTCCGAAGTCTAACATATACACTCTTAGCATATCTTCAAGTATCTGAATCGTTCGCTCAGACTATCCATCTGTTTATGGATGGTAAGCTGTGCTAAAGTTCAGACTTATTCCCAAGCCATCTTGCAGACTCTACCAAAATTGTGATCGGAATCTGGTGTCACGATCGGAGACAATGCAATACGGTACTCCATGTAATCTCACGATCTCCTGCATGAGTTCATGGGTATCAGAGATAGTACACTATGAAGAGTTTAAATTTTACTTAGATTCATACCTCCATGTACTTCTTTGCTAATGTCTCGGTAGATTGGCCAACTCGAAATGGAATAAAGTGAGCCAACTTTATGAGTCGATCCACAATAACCTATACCGCATCGTTACCTTTCGTGCTGCGAGGAAGAGCAGTCACAAAGTCCATGGTGATGTGTTGCCACTTCCATTCTGGAATAGGTAACGGTTGAAGTAACCAGCAGTCCTGTGATGTTCAGCTTTCACTTGCTGACACACCAAACATTTATCGACGTTTCTAGCTACTTCACGCTTCATTCCATGCTACCAGTAATGTTGCCGCAGATCTTTGTACATCTTTGTACCACTAGGGTGTACTGAATAGGAAGAGCTGTGAGCTTCTTTCATCAATTCTTCCCGAACAGAACCTTGTGGTACACACAATCTACTAATGTATCTCAAAGATCCATCTTCATGGATGATGAAGTCTATTCGAAGTCTACATACTACTTGTTCTCTGATCTTTTGCAACTTGGTACCACTTGCTTAAGTTGTTTTGATTTGATTGACAATTGTAGACTGAACTTGTAAGTTCATCAAACTTGAAGCGTTACCTGATAAGACCATTTCTATCTCCATTTGATGCAAATCTTGCTACAGCTTCCACTGTACGGTGAGATTCATTGATAGTGGTTGGCGACTAAGTGCATCATGTACTACATTCACCTTCCCTGGATGATATTGTAGGTTGATGTCGATGTCCGCCATAAGTTCTAACCATCATCTCTGCCGCATATTCAACTCTTTCTGAGTAAACACATACTTCAGGCTTTTATGGTATGTGTAAATATCTACCCATTCTCCAAGAAGATAATGGCGCCAAATCTTGAGAGCAAAGATAACGGATGCCAACTCCAGATCATGCGTCGGATAGTTGCGCTCATGAACCATCAGCTGTCTTGATGCATAAGCTAAAACTTTACTGTGCTGATGTAGAACACATCTTAATCCCTTACCGGATGCATCGCAATGCACTACGAAACCTCCAAAGTGGTCCGGTATTACGAGAATAGGTGCTGATATCAATCTTGACTTGAGTTCTATGAAAGATTGTTCGCATGCTTCTGACCAAACGAATTCTTCATCTTTACGCTTGAGCTTGGTCAGGGGTGTTGCAATCTTCGAAAATCCTTCAATAAATTTTCGGTAATATCCCGCTAATCCTAAGAAACTTCGAATATCCTTCACTGACTTTAGTGTCGGCCATTCGCTTACTACTGCTAATTTAGCTGGATCTACGAAGATTCTTTCATCTGAAACAATATGTCCGAGAAGTCCGACTTGTTCTAGCCAAAACTCGCACTTGCTGTACTTGACATAGAGTTGATGTTGTCGCAAAGTCTCCAGGACAATTCATAAATGTTCAGCGTGCTCTTTCCGATTCTTTGAATATACCAGGATGTCGTCGATGAATATGACAACGAACTTGTCTAGGTACTCTCGGAAAACTTGATTCATTAGGTTCATGAATATGGCTGGTGCATTGGTCACTCCAAATGGCATTACGAGAAACTCATAATGTTCATAGCGAGTCCTGAATGCCGTCTTCGGAATATCAGACTCTTTGACCTTCACCTGATGATAATCCGAACAAAGATCTAACTTTGAGAAAACGCAAGACCCACTTAGCTGATCGAACAAATCATCGATTCGCGGTAGTGGATACTTGTTCTTCATCGTGACTTCGTTCAAAGCTCTATAATTGTCACGCCCCGCTTCCCGGTATACGGTGAAGGGGACGCGACTGGTCCGCTACGTATTTACTATGAAGTAAATACGCTAAGCGTATCTAAGCAATATAAAAATAATCACAAGAGACAAGAGATAAAAGTAATAGCAACTTTATTTATTAACATTCTTTTGTACAATACATGAAAAGTAAATACAACTGGAATAAAAAGCGTTGCCTAAACAATGGCATAATAGGAAATGAAAAAAATACTGAATAGGAAAAGTACAATGTTAGAGCTCAGGGTCTTCGAGAAACTGATCCAAGTCTTCACTGGTGGGATCGATCTCCGTTGTGTCCAGATCACCTGACGACATTCAAAGAAGAAAGAAATAGAATGTCTTCAACGAACAGGTCGCTCAGTAAGTCCCAAAGTTAAGGGAGAAATAGAAAAGAAAGAATAAGAATGTATCTTTTAAAGTTGTATAATATTGTAGAATATTGTGTTAACGCTGTTGTTTGTAGCTTGGTACAGAAGGATGCCAATGTATACGAGAGGAGTCTCACTTGCCCCGGAGACTAAGGTATTAGGAACTTAAGGAACCGTTTATGCCACGGTACAACAGCAGCTGAATTCATGTTAGGTGTCTTAATCTTACCGTCTCGTGCCACTTTTAACACCTTCCGTACCAATCTACCCCTTAAACCCCGCGATGTCTTGTTTATCTTGTAAATTGTATTGATTTTAAGATGGATTGACTGACTGACCGAAACCATGATATCAGGAAACAGTTGTACCCGTAGGGTCATGTAAATAGAATAACTGAGAATCATGTAAAAGGAATATATCCATGGTTCGGTTCGGTCAAGCTGTATAGATTGATAATTGAGTTCATAGATTCATGTGTTCATATTGAATTGGAATATTATAGATTGTAAATTGACTTGAATCATATTCAAGTCAGAATAATCATACTCAAACCCGAGTCAGACAATCAGAAATGTGAATCGAAGTCTTATAATTGCTAGGTTCCTTAGGGTAATTTATAAAACTTGAGGGGGTTTTATGTAAAAATACTTTTATATACTTTTCAAAATACACCTCAAGTATTTATTGTTCGTCTTTAGAGCTGTAATGAGGGTGGATTTTATGTTGTGACATTTCTAGTGAAAATATCCTAGTTTTATAAATAAGGGTATTTATCTGTAATATTGATTATTTGAAGTTCATGGTATTTTAGTGTAAAATTTATTATTTATGATTTTTAGGAAAAGATGGAAAATTATAATAAAATAGATATTTAAATGATAAATATACATATGTTTATAAAAAAATATTTTTAATAAATATTTTATATTCTAAAAATCTCATTTTCTTAAGATGTCGTATTTTAAACCTTTCGAGACCGAATGCTCCTTGCGGAGGTCTGAATCTCGCACTACTGGCCCGAGGGTGTGTGATAAACCACACGATCCCGAATGGGTTCCCTCAAAATGGGTTGTAGCGGCGCTTTGCAAAGATTGTATAATCCTTTCGAAAACGGTTTTATAAAGTAAAAGGTATTTATTTGCAAAAGTGTAATTTTTCGTATTTTAGATTCTAGGGTTTCCTAAGTCAACTATCCCATTTCTAAAGGGTCTAAACGACAAGTCGTTAGAAGTCTCAAATCGCCTCTTCACCGCCAATTGTGGTCAGGTAAGTACAAATGAGGAACGGAGGGATCCGCTCACGAATCGTGAGACGGGCCTTTTAAAGTTACCTTTGCTTAGTTGCCTAGCCTAGACAACACAAAGTCAGGTTTAGATAAACGATCGATGTCCACAACTTATCGTGTTTTCCTAATAAGAGGTATTTATTTAAAAGTGTATCAAAGCTAAACTTTTAGAATTGATTTTATTAAGAATATGGTATTTAATTGAAAGTATTGTTTTATCGTATTCTAAGTTTTTTATGATGTCGTTGAGGGTTGTATTTGCGTGTGTATGGAGGTTAGTCATTACCTCGTGCTCTACTTTAAATGTATACCAAAATTAAGGGGTTAAATGTGAAATCGAAACATTGTGGCATTTAAGTAAAAAATACAATAAATTGGAAAGGCTATCATTTCATGTGATGAAACTTGTTCAAATTGTTTGTTAAATGATTAGTAGTCAACATAAAGATGTTTAAGCATGAATGTATTGGTGAGAAGTGAGATTTTATAGTAAACCGAATCGGAAATCGGATTTGTTCCGATTCCGTCGGGTTCTGTAAATCCGTATTTTGAGAATGGAAAAGAGAGATAGAAAGGGGGACTTACAGGTTTGGACAACACTAGAGAGTGAGAGGGAAGTAGAGGATTTCGCCGGTGCGTCGATTCGTCGCCGAGAGTTCCTAGCACGATCACCGGAATTTCGCCGTCGATTTCGTCAGGGCTTCGCCTTTCGCACGTTTTCAAAGTACAAAAGGTTTTCTTGAGATTTTGAAAGAGTTGGCTCAGAATTTTGGGATGAGAGGGTAGGAGGTAGGGGTGTATTTATAGGTTTAGGCTAGGGTTAGGGTAGGTGTAGGGTTTTTAATTAAAAATGTAAAAATAATAGGAAAAATGTATTAAAAATGTAGTCAATAGGTGTTAATGGGCTCTCTGGAATTGATCTGCAGAATTAAAGTATGCAGTGGAGGTGGGGAGGTGAAAAGACAACTTTTCCCCGTTGATGACTCGGTCGTCCGGTCGAGTCCGGCCGGCGGCGCCGGACCGAGTCGGCCGGTCCGCCGGCCGAGTCAGGCCGAGTCGGGGGTGCAGGAGGTGGGGGGTCACTGGGGGTAGCTACTGGTACTTCTAACTTTTCATGGGTAGTGGGAAATTCTGGAGTTATGGCTGTTGGACTGTTGGGCTTCTATAAAATTCAAAACAAAACAATATTAAAAATAATGTGGGTCATGGGATTTGAACTCTGGTGGCTTGGTTCAGCAGTGCAAGATATTACTAATGAGCTACAAGCTCCTTCTTGTAATTATGGTGTTATTTAATTACTTAAAATGATAGCAGCAAGAGTAAATACTCCAAGTATACATTAAATTTAAATCAATTCTTTGTACATTAAAAATGGAGTTATTACATTCTTGTAACTTGTAATTAAAAACAAAATAATTACTTATATCTTGTGCTCAGGCTAAAATACTCCTTTCTGGATTTTGAAAAAAAATATTTGAAAAAAATTTGTATAGGAAAAATTAGGGTTGTTACAATAATCAATGTGCATTCTGTATTAACCTTTCTTCTTCTTCACAAGCAAAACTGGAGATCCCCAACTTGAAGTAATGGGAAGAATCCATCCTTTCTGTATAAGTTCATCCAGCTGAGTACGGACCTCCTTCAAACCTTCAGGGCTTAACCGATACGGTGCTTTGATCACCGGTTGTGCTTCAGGTACTAAATCAATTCCAAATTCAAGAGCTCGATCGGGAGGCAAACCTGATATGTCTTCAGGAAATATATCGTCGAACTCTCGAACTATCTCTGGCTTGTCTTCTTCCGCCTTTAGAGTTGCAATCACAGCCTTCTTCGATTTTTCTTTGTATGTGCTAGGCTCCAAGGTACGGTCTCCACTTTTGAAATAAAAGACCGGATACTCTGGAATCTCGAACACTACCCTCCTTTGACGACGGTCGATGGTAGCATAGAATGTTCCTAGATAATCCATACCCAAAACTACATCGAAGTTCGGTATGTCCAGCACCTTGAAGTCAACATAGAATTCTCTGTTGCAGACGACCACTCGAAACAGGCCATATCCCATTGTTCCCTTTAGAACGCCGTTCCCTGAGCTGACATTCCATCTGGATACGAGTGGTTTGACTGGAATCGCATGAGTTCGGACGAACCGTTGCGATATAAAGCAATGAAATGCTCCAGTATCGAAGAGTGCTAGTGCAAGAAATGAGGCTACTAAGATCATACCTAAGTTGTGTAGGATAGGTTTTAGGTATAGAAAAAGATATTTGGATATGTATAAGGATTGAAAGAAAGCTTGAAAGAAAAGAGTTACCAGTGATGACTTGGCATGTGGCTTCAGCTTCTTCCACAGTCATTGTGAAAGCTTGTCGCCTCGGTACATTCCTCCTTACTGGAGAAGCATTCCTCTGTCCGTTCCTCTGTCCTTGAGGTAGGTTCCTTTATGCTTGATGGAACTGACGAGGAGGAGGTGCAGTCGGTCCACGAGGAGGTGGAGCAGAGAGAGCAAGATGTGGTGCAGGTGCCGGGATAGCTGGCCGCTGCGGATAGGTGATTACTGGTCTGGGTGCAGGATTTGGATTGAGTCTACGAGGACAAGACCCAATATCATGTGTGGGTGAGACACAGACTAAGCAAAGGCGATTAGCAAGCCTGCAATCCTTTGCCAGGTGTCCATCCTTCCTGCAGTAGGTGCAAAAGTCTGGACTGGGCCGGTTGAATGGTACTCTCGGTCTCCTGGGTATAAAAGGTGGCCTGGAAGAAGCTCCTCCTGCCATTTGGGTGGTAGGACGCTTTATACCGGCAGATTGAAATCTTCCCTTCTTCTTTACTACCGTCTCATATCGGGGGGCGACTTTAGAGCCAGGTCATGGAGTGGGAAATCCCATGTAGCAAAGGAAGCTTGGATCTTCGGGTCTAACCCTTTCTGAAATCGTCTAGCTCTGATCTCAGCCGTCGATATCAGGTGTGTCGCGAATCTGCTCAACATAGTAAACTCAGCATCATACTCATCCACTGATTTGCTCCACATAGAGCCTTGTTGTAGGTGGATGAAGTGCTGCTCCATGTCGAATCGGGCAGTCTCCAGAAAATACTTCGCGTCGAACATCTCGCGAAAAGTCCTCCATTCAATCGGCTGGTCAAGACGACTTTCTTTCGCCTTCCACCAAACTTTGGCGTTATCTGTGAGTTGCAGCTTCGCAACTCTAACCCAGGAAATCTCTGGCACTTGTGCTGCTGCTATATCGTCTTCGATACTCTGACCCCATTCTTCAGCTTCCAAGAGGCTTTATTTCCTAGAAAATTGTTTAGGATGCAGTGCCCGGAATTGCTTCACTCCGGGTACTTCCTGTTTCCCCCAATAATAGGAACAAACCTCTGTTCAAAATTTAAGATGCAGCGCCTCATGTGCTTTCCACGAGGGCGCCAGCGCCAGAGTTAAAAACTCTTCTATTGGCGCCCCACGTGCACAACACGTGGGTGTCGGCGCCCAGGTAGAATTAAATTCTACTCTCTGTTAAACAGAGCCGTTGGATCAATGATCCAACGAAGATGATAAATCATCAGAAATACAGAATTAAATTCAGTCACGAGAAAAATTTCCTAAATTAAATTATAGAATAAAATTCTATTTTTGGGATATATTCCCTCAATCTTTCTAAACCAGAAAGATTGCCCTCTATAAAACAGAGGACCGGTGGATTAAAAATCCAACGGTGATTAAATAATCACCGTTTTACAGAATAAATTCTTTGCAAGAAAAAATATTTCTCCAATCTTGTTCTGTAAAACAGAAGCCCTTGGATCAAAGATCCAATGGAGGGTAAAAATCCCCAAATCAATTAGGATCTCTTAATAAGAGATTTCTTCAACTAATCAACAAACTTGCCTTTACTATATAAAGAACCCAAGACTTCAAGTCTGGAGGAGGAGGAACCCCCCCTAAGCTTCTAAAAAAACAGAAAGTTTCAAAAAGAAAGATAGAAGAAGATCTCCTTTTTCAGAAAAAAAAACTCTAGGTAAATAAAAGAAGAGAGATCAAAGCATCTCATTTACCTATTGAAGGGTTTAACCCTTTTAAAAGAACTTAGTTCTTTCTCCGAATCTGAGATCCACAAGACAAGTCTCCCACAAGTTGATAATTTAATTCTCATCGGAAAGAACTTATTCTTGAGGATCAAAGATTCAGAAAAGAATTAGAAAATCGAATTTCTCAAAACAAAGCATATAAGGAAAAAGCTAGCGCCCAGCGCCTCACGTGCCCCTCATGTGGGCGCCACAAAAAGGCGTGCTTAGCACTCAATGAGCAGCGCTTAGCGCCCAGCGCCTCACGTGACCCTCATGTGGGCGCCACAGAAAAAAGGAGTGCTTAGCACTCAATGAGCGGCGCTCAGCGCCCAACGCCTCACGTGACCCTCACGTGGGTGCCACAGAAGAAAGATTACTTCGCACTCAATGAGCGGCGCCCAGTGCCCAACGCCTCACGTGCTCTTCATGTGGGCGCCACAGAATGGAGGAGTGTTTAGCACTCACTAGGCAGTGCCTAGCGCCAAACGTGGGCGCCATAAAGAGTGCATAGCACTCCATACAAAGACAAAAAGAGGCAAAATGTTTAAAACTTATTGGACAATCCCCATGACTAAAGGCCTACATGATTATATGTGAGCTTCAGAGCTTATATAAGTGCTCAACACTCTTTGAACAAAAAAGGAGACAGATTATACAGAGCCCAGACAAGTGCTTGGCACTTTTCAATAAAAAACTGAATGGACCAAGTCCAAATTAGCTAAGCCCCCTCGAGGATAGAACCTCCTTGATTCAGACCATCTGAGACCGTGTGCTCATGACTTTCCAAGCTTACCTTTGTCCCAAATACGATTATTAATCTGTCAGTTATATGTATGCCCTAGAGGCCATTACTGTACATGTGATGTATATTGTAGTAGATGCTTGGACATATATAGGGAGGACTTTCTTGCTCGACATGATAGTATTCTATCCGGTTGCACTTTATCTTAACATGTATACTTATTGTCTCTCTATTACATGTTGATAAAGCCCTTAGGATGAGTACTTAACTACCAGGATTATGATGTGGATCATACTGGTGGGACAGAGGTAGTCGGCAGGTACATCCTTCAATAGTTCCTACTCGTGGGAGTATCGAGACGGGGCATCGATATTCCAGAGTAGACTAGCGTATACGCTTCTCGACCCATGTGATGGGCGATGGATGATCCCATATCCATTTGTGTTTGACATCAGAGAAGGTATACGGGTGCCCAGTAGAGACTGGGTACACTGGATGGACTCGCCGAGAACTCCTAGTTGGTATTATACTTATCGTCAGATAGCAGTTCTCTGGTGACACTGGTACAAGTTAGTCTGTCGACCCGAGATCGTCATAGAGTCTTATGTGATTCCCACCGTGCTTTGATTTCCACCTTACCGCGTTCAAGAGATCGTGCGAAACGGTGGTTTTTGGGTACAGTCCCGAGTCACATGGAGGCAATGAGCGATAGGAGGGGATTCGTCTCTCCTGGAATTGGGGGTTGATGTTGCGTTATGTTCGATTGGCCATAACAGGAAATCCTTGGCCAGGGTTGCTGAAATTTACTGGTAAGTGTTATCAGTAGTTTCCCAAACCGTTATGGACATTACATCGGCATGACTTATCAGGCTATTGGGGTCTGACGTTATACCACCCCCAGGCTGTGATATGCGACATATCTGATGAAGAGACCGGATTGTACGGTAGTGTTACTGATTGGATTCGCAGGAGTATGAGTAGGCTTGCTTGTTGATCTTCTGATCGCTCAATACCCGGGTGGCCGTTACGTTTAGCAGACCGCTTGCAGCTTGTGGGTGTTTGATATGATCATCAGCTACTGCCGGCGTATTGACGAGTCTTTAGAGTCCTACACAGAGATTTTCTGGTTCATACGAAACGAAGTAGAAGCACATATGTGATATGTGCGGGGCTGAGATTAATGCGCGTATGTGATACCGCATTCTATTCTCGCGATATGTGATATCAGTCGGATATATGTGATATAGTCGAGTTATCAGATCAAGTGTTGATTCGATAAGTTGTTACATTTGATATTAACCGGTTGTATGTGATATAGCCGGATTATTAAATCAAGTGTTGATTTAATAATTTAATGTATAATTATATATTTGATATATTAACATACATTAACTAATATTAGCTCACTTAACATTTCTTTCTCACTTGTGTACACTTAGTATATATGTGATATATATTAATGTACATTATTTTGTGTCATGCTTGATGCCACATGCTACATGGGTTATAAGACTCACACCATGCTTATGTTAATGTTAGGGTTTTTATTTATCCAAGTAATTCAAAATGGTTGGAAATTTGTCATGGCTAGAAGTTTGGAGAAGGTTATGCTAACCATTGACTTAGTTCACTAACTTTGTTTTACTTGTATATATTTATAACCTAACCATTATTGTTAGCAATAATTTAGTCTCTACATGAGTTAGTGTATGATATAAACTCACCCATGGTTGCTATTCTTACCTCATGAGTTTCATTCTCATCTCCACTTCATCTTCTTCTTCATCTAGAGAAAGCTTGCTAGCTTTCCTCAAAGTGAAGAAATATTGTAAGAAAAATAAATCTAAAGTGAGCAAAATTCCTACTTCATCATCCTCTACTATATTAGCCATTTAGTTTAGGGTGTTTGCTTCTGTCATGACCCGAAATGGCACGTGACTGGCACTTGAATCATATGAAGTCTATATGACCCCATCTAATTCAAGTAAGTCAAAACCCAGAAATCTAAACCATTTAAAAGAAGAAGGTGAAGGAAAACTTGTTTTAAAGTTGCATATAATCACTTTGAAAACTCATTGTAAACATTTTTAAAACATCATATTTTTTCTGAAAATTTCGGCAGTCTCCTTTGTAAATACTGACCCCAAAAGGGTACAAACATGCATAATATGAATAAAGGCATCCCCAAGCGGGAGCTAGCTCTTCGTCAATTGACGGTCACAACCATGCAAGTAATATAATATACAACGCCGAAGGGCGAGGATCAAAACTCAAAAGGAAACTCAAATCATCAAGAAAGCCATAATAATACAACGCGCGACTCTAAGGTCAAAAGAATATACAACTGTTTTTCTAAGTCTATAAAATATACAAGTCTGGTTGATGGAGTTTCTAGATACAACTGAATATAAATAAAATACAATGGTGGTCACGATGAGAGTGAACCCACCTACCAAAGAAATCACCCGAAAAGGAGGAGTGTGCCAGCAAAACCACAACGAAACTTGTACGACAAAACCTGCAAGAACTGTGGCACAACGGGGGTGAGTTGCCAACTCGTGAGTAGAAAATATCACCGAGAAGAAATCGTATGTATGGCTCAATCCTAGGTCAATACGATCATAAAATATATATCCTCAAAATGAATAAGCCCGAAGCATGATAAGGTGGCAAGAGTAAACATCCATACATAAGTGTAATACCATATGCACGTGTCAGTGCCTCAAGTAGCAACATATCATAAATATGAGGTATGAATGCAATATAATGAAAACAGAATACATCATGCATGTGAAAACGGTTTTCTTACTTTAGTGAGATTTCTGTATATTTAAATCGAAGCATCATCAATGAAATCAACAAGAATCAGTGTCAAGCATCGACACAAAACATAAATCGCAATATCTCAATATCTTAGGCTCCGGCAATCCGGACTGGCCTGTATCCTCGAATCTCAATGTCTAGGGCTCCGGCTATCCGGACTGGCCCATATCATCAAATCTCAAAACCTCAAGCTCCGGCAATCCGGACTGGCCTGTACTCCGATCGATATCCTCCGGATATTCGTCGAGTCACAATAAAATCACCGGTAGGTAGTGCTCCCCTGCTAGGCTCAACGCCATCATCTGCGACCATCTTGCCCCGGGGTACCACACCAGGTCTACCATGCACCCACAAACGATTCCTCCTCCTCTTCGAATCGGGTGTATCATATCGCTCAAGAGCCGAGAAAACTCATGGTGGACTCCTCTCAAATCATATCATGAGAAAACCGCAACTTTCATTTTAAAATGATAATCAGTTTATAAAATCTTTGTTGTTTCTCCAAATCCAGAAATCTCATGGAAGTCCAAAATCCCAATCTCACGGATAAATAAACAATGAATTTCATAACATTGAGCTCCGGCAAACCGGACTGGCCCAAAATATCGCATGGTAAATGAATATATAGATATGCATGGAATATCACAGTAATGAATGCAATATCTAAATTAGCATATAAAGGAATGCGCACTAGTATTATGTCGAAACTATCAGCTAGCAGTTTGTACTAATGAAATAGTATCATCTAAAGTGTACGTGCTGTTAGTTTTATGTATGCCCTAGAGGCCATTACTGTACATTGGATGTATATTGTAGTGGATGCTGGGACATATATAGGTAGGACTTTCTTGCTCGACATGATAGTACGCTATCCGCTCGCTCTTTATCTTAACATGTATACTTTCTGTCTCTCTGTTACATGTTGATAAAGCCCTTAGGATGTGTACTCGACTTCCAGGACTATGATGCAGATCATACTGGTGGGGCCTGGATAGTCCATGGGTACATCCTTCAATGTTCCTAGTCGTGTGAATATCGAGACGGGGCATCGATATTCCAGAGTAGACCAGCGTATATCTTCTCGACCCATGTGATGGGCGATGGATGATCCCATATTCATTGGTGCTCGACACCAGAGATGGTATGCGGGTGCTCAGTAGAGACTGGGTACACTGAACGGACTCGCCGAGAACTCCCAGATGGTATTATACCTCACGTCAGATGGCAGTTCTCTGGTGACACTGGTACAGCTTAGTCTGTTAACCCAAGATCGTCATAGAGTCTTGTGTGTCTCCCACTGCGCTTTGATTTCCACCCTACCACGGCTCTACTGATTCGTGCAAACAGGTGGTTTTTGGGTACAGTCCCGATTCACATGGAGGCAATGAGCGATAGGAGGGGATTCGTCTCTCCCAGTATTGGGGGTTGATGTTGCGCTATGCTCGACTGGCCATAACAGGAAATCCCTGGCCAGGGTTGCAGTGATATACTGGCAAGAGTTATCAGTAGTTTCACGATAGTTATGGACCTCACATTGGCATGACTTATCGAGCTATTGGGGTCTGACGTTTACTACCCCTAGGCGAGATATGCGACATATCAGACGAACAGACCGGACTGTACGGTAAGTGTTACTGGTTGGATTCACGGGAGTGTGAGCGGGCTTGCACGTCGATCTTCTGATCGCTCAATACCCGGATGACCGTTACATTTAGCAGACCGCTTGCGGCTTGTGGGTGCTTGATATGATCATCATCTGCTGCCGGCGTATTGACGAGTCTTTAGAGTCCTACACAGAGGTTTCCTGGCTCAAGCGAAACGAAATAGGAGCGCATCTGAGATATGTGCGGGACCGAGAATAATACGTGTATGTGATACCGTATTCTATTCTTGCGAAGTATGTATCGATTGGTTGTATGCGATATAACCTAGTTATCGAATCAAGGATTGATTCGATAAGTCGATACATTGCATACTAGTCGGTTATATGCGACATGACCGGATCATTGAATCAAGTGTTGATTTAATGATTTAATGTATAATTATATATTTGATATATTACTTTGCATTAACTAGTATTGGTTCACTTTAAATGGATTTTCTCACTTGAAATGCACAAGTTATATATGTGATATATTTTTGTGTGCACTTGTTTGTATCATGTTTGATGATACAAGCTAACTTGAGTTTGTGTAAAGATTAAACCATGGTTGTGTAATGGTTAGGGTTTTCATTTTCTTATCTATTTATTTATTTATTATTCTTTTTGAAAAGATAATGAGAAAATGGTGGCTTTCTTTATTTGTAGTTGAAGCTTCATGAAGCTTTGACTAAGTGATCATTTTGTCTTCATGCTTAACCCTAACCATTCAAAATAACCATAGTTTATTCTCTACACCTAACTATGGTTGGTATATGATAAGTATTCATATTATTTTACTTTTAGATAATACTTATCATAATACTTATCATATTCTTTTCTTCTTCTTCTTGATCTTCAACAAGAAGAAAAGTTTGCAACCTTTAATGACAACTTGAGAAAAAGAGTGAGAAATCCAATTCTAAAGTGAACCCACTTCCTATTTCTTCATCCTCTACCTCTTGCCAAGTAGTATAGGGTGTTTTATTCACAAGTTTCATGACTTGGTGAAGTGGGAGCTTGATCTTGTGATGCCTCGACGTAGATCATCTTCGGCATCGAAGCCGACGACCTAGCCCGCCCATTTCTCCGATGAAGCCGATGCTAGAGTCCGGGATCCGATATGGACAGCGAGGGGACTTCATCACGGAGCCATGGAGGTGGAGGACCGGATCTACAAAGGTTGTAGCCCCTGCCCTTTAGCTATAAATTCGTTTATTTGCATCGTATCGTCTATACATCTAGTTAACGATCTGTATTAGGGTTTGTAGGCACTTGAAAAAATTTGAATTGGCCATGTTTTATCACTTGTGAGACCTCATTAGTGTGCCTAGGAACCCTACAGTGGTATCAGAGCCTAGCTAGAGCCTTAGGCGATGCGTAGACGGAGTTAGAAGTCCGATCGAACCGAAACCCTAATTCAAAGTTACTCTCTGGACTTTTTTCAAAAACTGGGTTTTTTCCAAATTAAAAATGCTTAAAAAATTCAGCAGGAAATTATAAGAATTACGGTGCAAAAATTACCTAATGATGTCTCTAAAGCGCGGCGGAACCGCGGCATTAGCATGCTAATGCGGCGGTTCCGCGCCCATTTAGTCTCTTCAGTCAACCATTTTTGCACAGTAATTTCTTTATTTAAATGCTGAGTTTTATGGGAATTTTTAATATTAACTCAAAAGTTGAGTTTTCTGGGTTGTACTAGGAGTTCGTAAATTCGATCGGATTATCAAACTTTGTCTATGTGTTTTTCCGGATAATTTTAGAATATGTTAAAAAGTTCGACTGGATATAAATACCCATTTTTCCCCTGCCGGGAAATTTCCAATTGTTGGACTTTTCCGTAGTTTAACGACGTTCTAAGTAGTGCAAGTAACGCGATGGTCCCTCTAGAAGACAACAAACCTTAACTCGATTATGTGACTGTCTTGAACTGCTCTTTGAACCTTCGGGTTTGGGGCAGTACGGCGTGCCACATGTGAGGCGTTGGCTTGACCCTTCTACGGCTGGACCGTTGGTACTGAGGCACGAACTGAATGTTTTTAGACTTATTTCATGCGTTGAGCTGTTTCGGGAAAATTTGGGTGTTCGATTGTTCGATCGGAAAGTTTAACATTTTCTATTTATCCGGAATGTGATACAACATTTGGAATTCACAAGAAGTTATGAGATAACTGAATGAATGAGATAAACATAGCACTTTAGTCTCACTTGATCGGTTACCACGGAATTTTGATGCGATCAAAAGTTCGTCGCAATCACGTAGCGTACGCGGATACTCGCCGGGTAAACTTAATAGACAGCCTCACTCCATAGCCACGACCAAGTAACTGTAGGAGAACCCCGTCGCCGAAAGCATCCGTCCGGGTGCTCGCGGCAGCGGTGTTCCGCCTTAGTGCACTTCGTCGACGGTATCGAGGGTGCGGCCGTCCACTAAAGTTTGCGACGAGCATTCGTTCTGGATGCCGGGAATCTTGTTGAATTGCCCGACTCGATATTGAAAAGAGTTTTCGATAAATGAGACTGAAATGCGGGGTTTATAATTGTTAGGCATGTGATGTCTAAGGAATTCATTTGATTAGGCATGTGATGTCTAAGTAGGTTGCGGATTCCAACTGTTGTAGTTTTACACTTTCCTTTCTGTGACCGTAAGTGTAATATGTGATATCGCCGGTTTCGTTGCTATATGTCAACGACAATTGGGATGCGCATATTTACTTACGTTGATGACATGTGATGTTATGTGTTGCTGGATATGTTATATTGGATCGTCGTGTTCGAATAGCCGGGGGTTTTTATGTGAGATGAGTGTTTTTCATTTTCATTCATGTAAAAACTTGTATGTAGAATTCTTTTATTGGGGCACTTCCAGGTTGCGGATGATGTCACCATTTGTATATTATTTTTTTTTTCCGCATTAGGATAGACCCAAGGAGGGGAGCACAAGTAACCGGGTTCTAGGGTCCAGTGGGAGACCATCTTGAGGAGTCGAGTCCGGGTCTCCTAAACCTAGAATTGGTAGGGTTGCTTGCCGCTCTCGTAGGGGTCTAGGGGTATGGGATTGGCTATTCATCACGACCGTGGAATCCGTGTTTTATACTGGCTCGTATTAAAAACACAGACGTCCTAGTATATCCAATATTTCATATGATATTTTCTGCTGCGTTATCTGTGATGTGATCATGTGATTTGTTCTGATAGATATAGTATATATTATATATGATATATTATATAGACATTGCTTATGTTTTACACCCGCGCTAGCCCTGCCTCGCTCTGGCGTTAGTTACCTAACCTAACGGTGCAGACGGGACATCGAGGCGAATGCGGATGGCATAAGCGTACGTTATATTTATCTGTGATGTTTAGGTGGACTTAAATGATGGGACTTCATTAATGAGATTAATGAAAGAAAATAAACCTAAATGATGTTGTGGAATCAAATTTCAAAAATAAAACAGGTAGCTACAGTTCTTGCTTTGCATCGCGGTGTTCATTATAGAACATCCTGCACCTTATTCGATGAGGAAAGGACCGAGATCCCTTCACCGGGAGTGACTCCTTTAGCAATAACTGGCAGATGCTACACACTCGGTTTGTCTTTTGATTGCTTCTATAGTTTCTGCTTTGCACAGTGACATATATGATATATCCCGCACCTCATTCGACGAGGAAAGGGCCGACGTTCCCTTTACCGGGAGTGACCCCTTTAGCAAAACTAGAAAAGCCTCAAAAACATTCCATTTAAAAACCATTTGATTCCGCAACGAGATCAAGTTCAAAGCGTTAAAGGTTTTCACAAAAAACCATTCGTAACCCTCTGTCATTTTAGGAAGTAGAGTACTTAGTATTCGTGCTACGTTTGTCGACCATAGCCGAGGCGTAGTGTGCGGTAGCTAAGTGATGTCTTCCTATACAGCATATGATACGATTAGTTAGGACAGTCATGTGGCTTTGTTGACCTTAGCCAAGGGTCATGTGGGTGGGTCTAATTAATCACGAAATGACGGGTAGAACTTGACTAGTACCTATGATTTGTTGACCTTAGCCAAGGTCATAGGTGCTAGGGGTAAAAACCATTATCGGGAGTTTCAAGTGTTGAAATTTGCAATGAGATTGCATACATTCTATTTGATAGTTGGATCCCGATACCCACTGCGAGTAATTGTTACTCCTGGGAAGAGTTTTGCACTTTACAATTAGCCGATCAAGTAGGTGTCTAGAAAGGTTTCAACGGGGTTACGCCTCTGGGAAAACGAGGTTTACTGTAATTAGGTCCGTGCGAAAGCACGGGGAACCTCCCTCAAAGTACCGACACTGGCCTGGCTGAAAGATTGGCGAACTTGTAGAGTGTAATTAATCCCGGCTAGTCTTTCCTTTTAAGGTTTGAAGGAAGATTTGATAAAAACAGTGGGAGCCATCCTAATTAGATAAAATATATAACCAGTCTGATCTTGCAAGAGCGCACGCTGAGTGTTTTCTTCTCACTCTCTCCAGGTAGCGACCATATCACGCCTTAATCAAGATAATAGTATGGATGTATTGACCGAACCCGCTTGTTATACTGAGCTGGGGAACGTTGGTCCCGCTCCAACTTATAATTGTTATAAGACAGAGCAGGAAATAGGGGAATACCAGAATTCCTATGCCGCCCAAACGAAGAAAGTGCATATGATGCATCTTCTTCGGGTGTGTTCGTTACACAGAACTGTTTCTCAGTATCCTCTGCATCCTGGGTATTTGATACCGGATCAGGATCCCAGATATGTAATCTGTTACATAGGGCTACAAAAAGGTAGAAAAACTGAGAACGGGTGATAAGTTTCATGAGACAGAAAACGGGGCAAGTGTTGCAGCCAAGTCTGTTGGTCACTGTCACCCTGTATTACCAATACATTGATTCTGAACAAATGCTGTTAGATACCGAACCTGATATACAAAATCATATCAGTCTCTTTATTAGTAAAGAAATGATAAAATTTTGTATTGATGGATAATGTTTTGAACATTTCCTATATCAAAAGTTGATCGGTTCAAGCACATTATCTAAAAGCATTGACATTCTAAATCAAACTACAGTTCCTAGTATACAGAACACACACAAGAAGAGGAGTTCAGAAATGAACGAATCCTTCTTGAGGCATTGTAGACTAGGTCACATCAATGCGACCCGACTGGCTGAAGTTACATTTTAGATGCATACTTAAATCAGTTTGAATTTACATCTTGTGAAACTTGCCAGTCATGTCACAAAGATTAGATGACCATAGCTCCGTTTACAGGAAACAGAGAAAGAGTTAATGAACTCTTGGGACTGATACATGATGATGTATGTAAGGTCTCCTGTCTACACATGCCAGGACTGGTTCTTTATACTTCATTACGTTCTCTGATGATCTCTCAAGATTCAGTCATATGTTCCTGTTGAAACATGAGTCCGAACCTTTTGAGATATTCATAGAATATAAGCGAGAAGTAGAGAACCAAAATACGGGTATAAGTATTATGTCCTATGATAAGATCAGGGAGGAGAATACTTGTGCATGGAATCCTTGGACTATTCTAAAGGAAAATGAGATTCTCTCTCAGTATTACTCTTCTGAATACACCACAGCACAAAGGTGTATCGGGGCGGAGCAATCGCACAATATTAGATATGGTGTGCTCTATGATGAGTATTACTGAGTTACCTATTTCCTTTTGGGGTTGTGCACTTGAGAAGCTGCATACCTATTGAATTAGGTTCGAATCAAATCAGTGCCTACCACTCCATATAAGATATGGTATGGGAAGATCCTATCTCTTAAGTAAGTTAAGATTTGGGATTGTCCGGCCTATGTCTAAAGCAAAATCCGGACAAGATCGAGGCAAGGTCAGTTCTGTAGAACTGGAAAGGTTCCAGCTATACAAAACTGCAACTGATGATTTGACAGAACCAAAGAATTCAATAGTCCCCGACGCACCTCAGCCTCTCCGCCGATCTGGTAGGGTTCCTCACCTTCCTGAGAGATACTTCGGTTTCTCAATGACAGTGGGAGCAAGGATTGCATCATGAGATGATGACCCAACTAGATTCGAGCTGGTCATCGAGAGTAGGGACTCTGTAAGAATGACTGGATGCTTAGCGATCTGAGATGGAATCCATATACACCAACAAAGTATGGACTTTGATTGCGATATCTGAAGGGTTAAATCCCCATCAGGAGCAAGTATATCTTGAGAAGATTACTTGGTGTAGATGGAAAAGTTGAGACTTTCAAAGCTAGACTTGTTAAAGGTTTTCGTCATCGACCAGGCGTGGATAATGATGAAACCTTTTCCAGTGCCTATGCTTAAGTCCATCCAGGTCCTACTTGCCATTGATATATACCATGACTACGATATCTGGTGGTTGAGTGCCATGACTACTTTTCTAAATACTGATTTAGAAGAGAACGTCTATAAGAACACAGCCAGAGGGCTTCGTAAACAGTGAGAACAGCGGAAACGTGTGCAAGTTGCTTTACAGAATAAAGCAGGCATCGCGGAGTTGGAACGTCTGTTTTGATGTGATAGTCGAAGTGTTTGACTTCATCAAAATGGTAGATGAACCTTGTATGAACAAAAAGATAGTAGAGAGTAAGGTATTCATCCTCGTATTGTACGTGGACAACATACCCTTGATAGAAAAAAGTTTCCTATACTACGGTCGGTCGATCTCCTCTTGTCACATGGATTATCCAATAGGATAAAGGTGATACCTCCTCGATCCTGGGGAGAATCATTGGAAAAGTTCCAGGGTGATAAGGACGACTGAGTGTCAGTCGCAGGCATTGTCTTTACCCTCAGTAAAGGGACGGTATGTTGGAAGAGTTCCAAGCTAGATACCGTGGCAAACTAGACGATAAAGGCTGGTGACATCGCTATTAAAGATACTACCAAAGAGGAAGTTTGGGTGTATATTGGTTCATAAGATGAATTAGGTTCCTGCCATTGTATGACAATGGAAGTGTGGCTTTGGCCCTGGAACCCTGGTCCCATCAGTGACCCAGACATATTCTGAGGCAGCATCACCTGATCATGGAGATAGTTGATCTCCAGGGTGATCGAGGTTAGGAGAGTAGACTCAGAGGATAACACGGCGGATCCACTCACGAAGGCCTTTTCCCAAAGAGAGACTTTTAGGGGATGGTTGAGTATTAGATACTACAACTACTGCTACAGATGGCCCTAGTGCAAGTAGGAGATTGTTAGTTATATGTATGCCCTAGAGGCCATTACTGTACATTAGATGTATATTGTAGTGGATGCTGGGACATATATAGGTAGGACTTTCTTGCTCGACATGATAGTACGCTATCTGGTTGCTCTTTATCTTAACATGTATACTTTCTGTCTCTCTGTTACATGTTGATAAAGCCCTTAGGATGTGTACTCGACTTCCAGGACTATGATGCAGATCATACTAGTGGGGCCTGGATAGTCCATGAGTACATCCTTCAATGTTCCTAGTCGTGGGAATATCGAGACGGGGCATCGATATTCCAGAGTAGACTAGCGTATATCTTCTCGACCCATGTGATGGGCGATGGATGATCCCATATCCATTGGTGTTTGACATCAGAGATGGTATGCGGGTGCTCAGTAGAGACTGGGTATACTGAACGGACTCGCCGAGAACTCCCAGATGGTATTATACCTCACATCAGATGGCAGTTCTCTGGTGACACTGGTACAGCTTAGTCTGTTAACCCGAGATCGTCATAGAGTCTTGTGTGTCTCCCACTGTGCTTTGATTTCCACCCTACCACGGCTCTACTGAGTCGTGCAAACAGGTGGTTTTTGGGTACAGTCCCGATTCACATGGAGGCAATGAGCGATAGGAGGGGATTCGTCTCTCCCGGTATTGGGGGTTGATGTTGCGCTATGCTCGACTGGCCATAACAGGAAATCCCTGGCCAGGGTTGCAGTGATATACTGGCAAGAGTTATCAGTAGTTTCACGATAGCTATAGACCTCACGTTGGCATGACTTATCAAGCTATTGGGGTCTGACGTTTACCACCCCTAGGCGAGATATGCGACATATCAGACGAACAGACCGGACTGTACGGTAAGTGTTACTGGTTGGATTCACGGGAGTGTGAACGGGATTGCTCGTCGATCTTCTAATCGCTCAATACCCGGGTGGCCGTTACGTTTAGCAGACCGCTTGCGGCTTGTGGGTGCTTGATATGATCATCATCTGCTGCCAGTGTATTGACGAGTCTTTAGAGTCCTACACAGAGGTTTCCTGGCTCAAGCGAAACAAAATAGGAGCGCATATGAGATATGTGCGGGACCGAGAATAATACGTGTATGTGATATCGTATTCTATTCTTGCGAAGTATGTATCGATTGGTTGTATGCGATATAACCTAGTTATCGAATCAAGGATTGATTCGATAAGTCGATACATTGCATACTAGTTGGTTATATGCGACATAACCGGATCATTGAATCAAGTGTTGATTTAATGATTTAATGTATAATTATATATTTGATATATTACTTTGCATTAACTAGTATTGGTTCACTTTAAATGGATTTTCTCACTTGAAATGCACAAGTTATATATGTGATATATTTTTGTGTGCACTTGTTTGTATCATGTTTGATGATACAAGCTAACTTGAGTTTGTGTAAAGATTAAACCATGGTTGTGTAATGGTTAGGGTTTTCATTTTCTTATCTATTTATTTATTTATTATTTTTTTGAAAAGATAATGAGAAAATGGTGGCTTTCTTTGTTTGTAGTTGAAGCTTCATGAAGCTTTGACTAAGTGACCATTTTGTCTTCATGCTTAACCCTAACCATTCAAAATAACCATAGTTTATTCTCTACACCTAACTATGGTTGGTATATAATAAGTATTCATATTATTTTCCTTTTAGATAATACTTATCATAATACTTATCATATTCTTTTCTTCTTCTTCTTCATCTTCAACAAGAAGAAAAGTTTGCAACCTTTAATGGCAACTTGAGAAAAAGAGTGAGAAATCCAATTCTAAAGTGAACCCACTTCCTATTTCTTCATTCTCTACCTCTTTCCAAGTAGTATAGGGTGTTTTCTTCACAAGTTTCATGACTTGGTGAAGTGGGAGCTTGATCTTGTGATGCCTCGACGTAGATCATCTTCGGCATCGAAGCCGACGACCTAGCCCGCCCATTTCTCCGATGAAGCCGATGCTAGAGTCCGGGATCCGATATGGACAGCGAAGGGACTTCATCACAAAGCCATGGAGGTGGAGGACCGGATCTACAAAGGTTGTAGCCCCTGCCCTTTAGCTATAAATTCGTTTATTTGCATCGTATCGTCTATACATCTAGTTAACAATCCGTATTAGGGTTTGTAGGCACTTGAAAAAATTTGAATTGGCCATGGTTGATCACTTGTGAGACCTCATTAGTATGCCTAGGAACCCTACACGTGCCATAGCAATTACCGATGATGATGTGTGTGAGCTGGCAAGCAGGTGTACGTGGAGCATACACATCATCGGTAATGGTGCTGGTGTCCTGACAGCATGATTTTAATACTAACTAATGAAAACACAATATAAGCATGCAATGCGATACGAACAGCAAAAATATGCAGAACATGAATAATAACGTAACATGTAAGAATCTACATTACTATATATGTGTCATACAGTTTTGCCATTTGAAATAATACGAATCGTGGTGTTTGGAAATAAGGGCTACGGTGTTTTTAAGAAAAGGTACGTCCTTTGAAATATTCGTAGAATCCCTTGGCCTGTCTTTAAAATACTCACGATTCGTTAGTTTGAAATAGGTATGACTCGAGTCTAGTCTAACATCTACAAGTAAACTACAGGACTAAACCAACAGACTAATCGAAAGGGGTAAGGAAAACCACCTAAGTCTGAGTCGATATATATATATATATATATATATATATATATATATATATATATATATATATATATATATATATATATAATAGTCGGTGATCCCGCCTCAATACTATCATATACGATACAATATATAATATGACATTCTCGAGTCAAGAGTGTGGATCTATCATCATAATCATAGCTCGTACGGTAAATCCATCGTACGGAATCCCAAATCTGGGTACGGGTCAAATATTACATTCACCTCATTATTCATCCGGTATCCTTATCATCATATATCATGAACTGGGGATACTGATCTAAGTCTAGTACATACTGATACCATCAACAAATATATAATATATGTGTGTGTATGAAAACACAACGCCTAAGGACCCGCTATAACATCATGTCGTATCTCATAATACGAACCAATCATATCACCGATCTCGTGGCATCATGTCCAATCTCATCGACTCATCTCCAAATACCATATACTATCCTCATTATCCATGTATATGTGTGTATATATATACATATATATATACAAACATACTCACAACATATATGTATGTGTGTATATATATATACACACCATATACGCACAAGAATAAAATGTATGCGAGTGTGTGTGTGCGTGTAGGTGTAATCTTATTCTAGGGTTCGCGACTAACACTAATTAACGACACTATCATCCGATATACTAAAATTTAATCTATGATCTCCTAAGATCCTACTTGCTAATTATCCAAGTTTCACATAATACATAATCATATATAACTATAAAATATCATAGGCTACACTACGAACTGCGGGGGTGCTATACGCCATCCACCCGACTCCCCCCGTAGATATATATCCACTCACCTTGCTCCTTGCTTGCCGAAGTCGATGTCTCCATTCTCTTCTTCATCGTCCGAAGTCCACGTGGGGGGGGGTACCTACATATATATCACATGACATCGTAAATAGAAATCGCGCACAAAAACAAAATCGGCACGCGTATCACACATAGGTTAAAACCTATGATCTATGCATGCACGAATAACAAACAACTCTCGACGATCGACGTATAAACGTGAATCGACCGATACAAAACACAAATACCAAACTCAAATTCATTAAAAGCCGCAAAACGAAATCAGAAACTTTGAACACTTGCTCCATATTTTACCCTAGGTGAAATTAGCCAATTTTGCATACATTGAGGGTCTAATTTACAGATACTGGAGCCACAGAACAAGCACGAAGCCAATCTACCCTAACCTGGCCACAAATTGCGGCCAAAACTAATTAATTTGCGGCCTGGCAGTGGAGTTGGGGTCCAGGGTTTCAATGGTAGCTTCCTAAGTGCCTGCCTGTCTCACTGTGTTTGCTAAATATTTTTCAGGTGTCCCGGGTGATAGCAGATACCAATATATACTCACAGAATCCATAAAATCCGATATCGGGGATTTCTAAGTTCGTGTTGCAGGGTTTAATTCTCTGTTTTAAATCCCTAATCACACGCTAAAGGGGTTGTATGGTCTCTACTAATCTCAATTACACTTTTAGATTCAATTCAAACCCTAACCTCTTCTAGAAATTTTCAAAGTTCGCAAAACTACACAATATGGATTCTAAACTAGTATGGATGCTAAAGTAAGAGTTATACTACTCTAATGGTACAAGAATTGCCTCATTTGGCAACTCAAGAAAATTCTAGAGTTGCCCCAAGTATCCAAAATCCAAACTTTCTTGGTCCAAAGTGCTTGTGGGGAGCTTGTGTATGTTTTTAATGAAGTGGAGACGGAGTTTTGATGTATTTTTGAGGGTGTTTGTGAAGGTTTTGTGGAGGAGGGAGATGAGGGAAGCCATGAGAGAGGGAGAAGAGAGAAACATGAGTGAATAAGTTAAGAGGGAATGACCCAAGACCAAGGTTGACCCCTCACCCTCTCTTTCTCTTGCCCATACCCATTTCTTTACTTTTTCCTTTTTCTTTTCTTTTCTTTTGTTTTCCTTTATCTTCTCTTCTCACTTTAAAAAACCATGCAATAAAAATAAGAAAAGATCATGGTAGGAAAAAGCAACAAATGTGAAAAATGACATGGTGCATGTCACACGCACAAAACAAGCTTTATGCACAATTAGTGATATTTAATCGCGATTAGCATTAAAATGGAATATAATTAATCATAAGGAATTTATAATTTGCTTAAATCATATAAAACACCCTCATTTCCGTAATTCGTATAATTTTCCAAATATTTCTCAATTTATAGATATATAAATATACCGCATTATTAAAATATTAATAATATTCATTATTTAATTTTATAAATTTCCAAAAATAATGTTTTATCTTTCTGAAATGTTACAGCTTCACTAATCCACCATTAGTGAAGAGGTAGCATGGGCTTGAGTCTGCTCGACGTAGATCATCTTCGGCCTCGAAAACTTCGAGTAAGCTTGTTCATTTCTTCATGTGAACCTTTACTAGAGTTCGGGTCTTCACTACTTGGAGAAAAGGGACTACTAGAGTGAGCTTTAGAAGTGAAGGACCGGTTTACAAAGGTTGCATTCCTCATTCACTTAGAAATAAAGTTGTTCACATTGTTGTTTCGTCTAAAATCTCTAGTTAAGATTCTAGGGTTAGGGTTCTTTAGTACGGCAAATTTTTGAAATTGGCATAGACGATACCTCCCGAAACCATACTGTCGACATATTTCCTAATCACGAGTATTCTGATTCGTGTATTGGATCCAATACCCAACTACAAAAGAATCAAACTCGATTAACCTATAACCTATGGTTCTGATACCAAAAGAACCATGTCACGCCCCGCTTCCCAGAGTACGCTAAGGTAGGCACGTGATATAGCCAACCATGCTACCTGTGGATAGGAATTATTTTTCCACAGTCACATTACGGTTATAAAGATATCAAGAACAATAATAAACTATCTAACACATGTCCATAAGCCAAAATAAAATGAGTCAAGAATAAAATAATGCGGAAGCAAAAGATCCAATACAAGAATAACTGGAATGTATGTCCCATAATGCGGGCTCACATCAGGAATGAAAATACTGGAAATAAAAGAACTAACTACTAACGAGTCCTCACTGCTCAGCCTGCTGACTGAAGTACTCCTGCTCGGACTGCAGCAAAGGTACGGAATCTGGGCCATACAAAACCCAGACGTCAGCGCGTCATAACATCAAGCAATAATATATAAACAGGATAGCAAGACATGCAAGTATGATCATAAATGGTACAGGTGTAACAACAATGTAAATCAGAGCAATGAAAGGTAGTATGCAGTGAGTAATCTAAACTGGTCTATTGGGTTAACTACTCTCAAGTCTTTGAAATCAATTTGATGAATCATCGATGTAACTCAATAGTATCCCGTACATGCCCGGGATCACGGTCTATGACTCTCGGGCTGAACCCGAGACGTGCCGCAAGGCAGTAAAGGATGGTAGGTAATGACGAGTGATGTTCGTAGCATCACTCCGGGGCTGGCCTAGCACGTAAGACTGATCAGAACATGTATAGAACTGTCGAGTTACAAGTCAGGTTTCATCATTGATTTCCCCATACCCCCAAATCATATGTATTCAAGTCAGGTATTAAGTAATCAAGAGCTAATGCCAACAAAGGATCAGGCAGGTACATGTTTGTCTGGATAGACAACAGGAACTGTCCGTAAGGACAACAGGTCAGGTTTGTTGGCATTAGACACAAGATCAAGTAACAGGTAACGCCATGGTACATCAGGTCAAGCCAGGTAGTAAATAGATATCATGTCATGTCTAGAGGTGCACGGTACCATGTCGTGTCGAGCAGGAAGTGTAACAAGTCGTGTCAGGATGTACAAGATGTCATGTGGGTAGTCATAATCAAACTACATAAGCATGGGTATATATAAACAAGCATGAGTACTTATGAAACAATAAAATGAAACATGGTGATGATATATGCAAGGGTACAGATTAAAGCATGGGGATGCACAGTTATAGATTAGAGTTAGGGTTGAGGTTCCAACATTAAGTAAAATACACTTAAACCAGTATGGAATTGTTAAATCTCGTTATTATGGGTTAAATGATCTAGGGATGCAATGATATATAAAATATGTTCAATGGATGCAACCGGGTATTCGGGGTAGAAACTATTTAAAAGTGCTATGAGTTATGCAGATAATTATTAAGTAATTTAAACACAGATGTGGGTACACGATATTGTACTCTAACATACAATAAGTTATAATTCAAGATCAGAATCTAACATGATATATGGAACATCGAAACGGAAAATGGAACATGTGATGCTATATGTAATCTACAGTTTTACCATGCAGTTTAATAGGTATAAATAATATTATAGATAGCATGTAGCAAGTTTCACTTGCCTCGACGGGTCGCGATACGGTGTACGGAACGTCACACGTCGGCAAGAAAAGTCGCGACGCGCACGGTACACAAAATGAGTCCAAACAACGCACGATGGGATCACACGGGTCAGAGATGCCTGCTGGGTCATCGTGATCGTCACCTTCGTCAGAATTCCAGCGATCTACAGAGGTGAAAGATTTTACAGAAAAGAAAAGAAATGCACAGAATAAGAAGAGAAAGACACAGAGAAGAAGAAATGAGGTATGAGAGAGAGAGAAGGCTTACTGGGGTTGGACTGGTAACGCAACGGGGAGACTGGATGGTGGCGGTGAGATCGACGGAGCTCCGGCCAGGGCACGTGCAGGGGGTGCAGGTTCTTGGCGCTCGGGTTGCAGCTAGGGTTTGGTTTTGATGTAAGTTAGGGTTTAGGTGTAGGGTTCTGGCGTTGGAGAGAGAGTGCAGAGGAGAGGGAGGAGATGGCGATGGCAATGGGAGATGGTCGGCGGCGATAAAAAGCGACATTGGGTTCTTAGGTTTTCTTTGGGTGTGGGTGCAGGGGAAGAGAGGCTCGGGAAGAAGAAAGAGAAGAAGAAGACGGAGAGGAGATGACGAGACTCGGTTGGGGTTGAGGAGATGGTGGAGTTAGGGTTGGGGTTTGAGGAAGGCGATGAGGAATTGGGGTTCTCGTGACGAGAGGTGTAGGGTTTTTAACAGAAGAAGAAGAAGAAGAAGAAGAAGAAGAAGAAGGGAGGTGACGTTAAGGAAGGAGGCGGTGTTGGGACCTATGTTTACCGCGAGATGAGAGAGAGGGACGCGAGAAGAGAGAGATAAAGAGAAAGCGAGAGGAGAGAGAAAGAATAGGAGAGATGAAATTGTTTATTAGCAAGGTGAGAGAGAAAGAGAAGGAGAAAGAGAGGAAGAAAGAGGAAGAGAGAGAAGAGAGAGGTGTGTGGGGCCCGGCATAAGTCGAGCCTGATTGGCTCATGGGGATGGGAAAAATGGGTTAGGAAAAATTCTAAAAGATTTTAATAGTTTCAGGAATATTTTGGTAGCTATAAGAAAATCTTTCAGCTCAATTATGAAACGAAATTAAAGAAAATTTAAAATAATTAGAATTTGGCGGGATACAAAATAATTCAGAAATGCGCCCGGGTCGGGTCCAAAATTTTGGATTTGAAATATGAAAATTATTAGCAAGTTCCAAAAATTAAAATGAAAGATTATGTAACAGAAATGCATACCCCCAAGAACGGACGCACGTACGTGCGCGTAGCCATCCAAACACGTTCGTTTCACTGAACGGGACGAGAACACGATGCAAGGACGCTACCACGGGATTAGGGGTATCATGCAGGCCATGTCATGTATTTTTAAATTATTTTAAGTGACTTAAATTGTTATATGCAAAATATGTGATGTTAGGGTATTCTATAACTATGAAATAACAAGCTCAAGCAGGCGGGTCGAATATAAAGTAAGCTACCATTCACAACCAAACATGGTAAATGAAATAAACACCACAAACAACATATATGGCAACAGAAATTGGTATAATTGAACTCGGTTGTTACATTATACCTAACTACAAAAAGAATTCCGTCCTCAAAATTCCAAGAACACAAAAAAGATAAACGACCAACAACTACAAGAAAAGATGGGGAAACTTCTGCCGGATTTCATCTTCTAGTTCCCAAGTTGACCCTCCATGTGAATGATTACCCCCAAGAAACAAGTACAAGAGGGATAACCTTGTTCTTAAGAACCTTTTCCCTTCGATCCACAATCGCAATCGGTCGTTCCTCAAAAGTCAAGTCTTTTCGTACAGTCAGCTCCGAATGATCCAACACATGTGTTTCATCTCGAACATACTTACGGAGTTGAGATATGTGAAACACGTCATGAACATTCGCCAAGGATTGCGGTAACGCCAATCGATACGCTACCTCACCAACACGCTCCAAAATCTCAAAAGGTCCGACGAATCGAGGACTGAGCTTTCCCCGACTTCCGAAACGAATCACCCCTCTAGTCGGTGATATCTTCAAGAATACTAAATCACCCACAGCGAACTCTAGAGGTCTTCTCGACGTATCTGCCCAACTCTTCTGTCAGTCTTGTGCTGCTTTCATATGATTCCGGATTGCGTTAACTTTCTTAACTGTCTGCACAACCAAATCTTGTCCCAACAATCTTCGTTCACCGACATCGTCCCAGCAAACAGGTGAACGACACTTGCGACCATACAAAACTTCGAATGGAGCCATCTGAATAGTTGCCTGGAAACTGTTGTTGTAAGAAAACTCCACTAAATGTAGATGATCCTCCCATGAATTCTTGAAGTCCAACATGCAAGCTCTCAACATATCTTCAAGAGTTTGGATCGTTCTCTCCGACTGGCCATCTGTTTGAGGATGATAAGCTGTGCTAAACTTCAATCGAGTCCCCAAACTTTCCTGTAAACTCCTCCAAAAGTATGATAAGAACTGAGTGTCACGGTCGGACACGATGCTCACCGGTACTCCATGCAATCTTACAATCTCCTGCATGTACCGTTCAGCCAAAGTTTCTGTTGATTGACCAACCCGAAAAGGAATGAAATGAGCTGGCTTGGTCAAACGATCAACAATCACCCAAACTGCATTGTTGCCTTTTGGACTCCGCGGTAGAGCCGTCACGAAATCCGTGGTTATATGTTCCCACTTCCATCGAGGAATCGGAAGTGGTTGCAATAAACCAGCAACCCGTTGATGTTCAGCCTTAACTTGCTGACACACCAAGCACTTTGCTACAAAGCGAGCAATCTCCCGTTTCATGTCTTCCCACCAGAAATGCTGTCGTATATCTCGGTACATCTTCATGCCTCCTGGGTGTATGGAGTATGCTGAACTGTGCGCCTCCTTCATAAGCTCTTCGTGAATATCACCCTTTGGCACACACAAATGGCTACCATATCTCAACGAACCATCTTCATGGATCAGTAAGTCAGTTCGAAGTCCAGCTTTAACCTGTTCTCCAAACTTTTGCAATCTAGGGTCCTGCAACTGCGCTGCTTTAATATTCTCGATCAACGATGAATGTACCTGCAGCTGCATCAACTGTCCCGAAGAATGCGGTAACACAACCTCCAAATCAAATCTTCGAAAGTATTCAATGAGTTCTTTCCGTGTAGTTAACATCTGAATTGCTGGTAACCGACTGAGCGCATCCGACACAACATTAACTTTCCCCGGATGGTACTTAAGATCAAGATCGTAGTCAGCCATTAGCTCCAACCATCTGCGTTGCCTCATATTAAGCTCCTTCTGCGTGAACACATACTTCAAGCTTTTATGATCGGTGAAAACCTCGAACCTTTCGCCCAAAAGGTAGTGTCTCCAAATCTTCAAAGCGAAGATCACAGCCGCAAACTCCAAGTCATGAGTTGGGTAATTCTTTTCATAGGTCTTCAACTGTCTCGATGCGTACGCTATGAATCACCAATCCTCCGGAATTGCCTGGCACGGTCAGAATTGGAGCGGTTATCAATTTCTGCTTCAACGCCTCAAAAGCTGACGCACACTTATCCGTCCACACAAATGGTACCTCCTTGCGCGTTAGCTTGGTCAACTGCTCCGCCAGACAAGCAAAGTTCTCCACGAACCTTCTGTAATACCCGGCGAGTCCAAGAAAGCTTCTTATCTCCGCAACATTCTTCGGAATCGACCAATCTCGAACTGCTGCAATCATTTTGGGATCAACGGCGATTCCATCGCCAGACACGACATGCCCCAAAGCTTCACATCTTCAAGACAAAATTCGCACATCCTCCTTGTGCCATCTTTCTTCTTAACCAGAAGAACTGGAGCTCCCCAAGGAGAGTTACTGCTGCGAATCCAACCCTTCGCAAGTAATTCAGTAACCTGCTTCTTAACTTCTTCCAACTCCACTGGTGCCATTGGATAGTACGCTTTAGAAACTGGCGCTGTACCAGGAACAAGATCAATCGCGAACTCCATGTCTCTCTTCGGCGGTAAACCTGATATGTCTTCGAACACGTCCATGGAATCTCGAACAACAGCTGGCGCTTCATCTTTAGCAACCTCCATCGACGAAAGAATAGCTAACTCCAACCACCTCTGGGTATCCGGGGATCTGGAAATTCGCTTTCTTTGCTCTACACTCAAAGTGAGCGTGGAAAGTGTCGAAAGATCCATTTCCAAGAAGACTTCATAACTGTCGGTAATAATCACCAAGAAATCTGCAAATAGCTCCCATCCGCCCACAACAACAGAACAATCCTTATACTCTCTATTAGTTATGATTTTCCCATTCCTAGTATGTATGTCCCAAAACTAAACAGGGTCGTGCAAGTAATCGAGTGTGTAGCAATAAACTTGGACGACATAAAACAATGGGATGCACTAGAATTGAATAATGTTAATGCGAGAAAACCAGGAACAAGTAGGGTACCTGAAACGACTTCCTTCGTAGCTTTAGCCTCTTCAGCCGTCACGGTAGAAGCTTGAGTCTGGTTAGCTCCCTGAGTAACACCCTTCAATCTTAGCTTTGATGGACATGTATCAACGGTATGATCAGTTGATCCACAAATCAGACAAAGTCTAAGCCTCTTACGACAATCTCTCCAGAAATGACCCGGTCGTTGGCAGTAATCGCACAACATCCTTCCTTTTTTCTCGGGCAAAACTGGCCTCCGAACATTCTCTTTCTTATGAAGTTTCGACGAACAAGCATGGATAGTGTGATCCGCCGACCCACAAACCAAACAGATTCCCCACTTCCTTCGGCAATCTCTTTGCACATGTCCGGGTACATGGCAGTAGTTACAAATCACGCTCCTTTTCCGATCAGCAACGATTATTTTCTTCATTGGTGCTACTCCGCGTCGGTTTACCGGAACACTTCTACGTACGGGCGTTTGGTTTGGTGCAAACGCCGGCTTCAGCTCGGTCTGCTGCTTTTAGTCCTCAAGCAAGTCACGAATTACTCCAAGCAAAGTAGTGTTATCCATATGCCTCTGGTACGATTGTATATTCCTGGCTTCCATGATACTCCAACCAAACACCAAAGAGGATTAGTATGATAACGGATTCAACCTATAGATCAAGGATATGAATCAAGGCTAGAACTCCAAGTGACTTAAATAGAGTACCGCATTGTAACCATGCCGCAGTATCATAGCTACAATTACATAACTCCACCCAAGTCGCCTAAGTTCTAGAGATAAACAAGGAACCAGGTTTCGAGTCGATATGCAAAGGAGGTTTGCATATCGTAAAAGTATAATCAGGAGGAGGATAAGATTCAAGAATGGTAAAACGGTAAAGTGGCAGGACATGTTTCCTAATCATGAGTATTCTGATTCGTGTATTGGGTCCAATACCCAACTACAAAAGAATCAAACCCGATTAACCTATAACCTATGGCTCTGATACCAAAAGAACCATGTCATGCCCCGCTTCCCAGAGTACGCTAAGGTAGGCACGTGATATAGCCAACCATGCTAACTGTGGATAGGAATTATCCTTCCACAGTCACATTCGGTTGTAAAGATATCAAGAACAATAATAAACTATCTAACACATGTCCATAAGCCAAAATAAAATGAGTCAAGAATAAAATAATGCGGAAGCAAAAGATCCAATACAAGAATAACTGGAATGTATGTCCCATAATGCGGGCTCACATCAGGAATGAAAATACTGGAAATAAAAGAACTAACTACTAACGAGTCCTCACTGCTCAGCCTGCTGACTGAAGTACTCCTGCTCGGATTGCAGCAAAGGTACGGAATCTAGGCCATGCAAAATCCAGACGTCGGCGCGTCATAACATCAAGCAATAATATATAAACAGGGTAGCAAGACATGTAAGTATGATCATAAATGGTAGGGGTGTAACAGCAATGTAAATCATAGCAATGAACGGTAGTGTGCAGTGAGTAATCTAAACTGGTCTATTGGGTTAACTACTCTCAAGTCTTTGAAATCAATTTGATGAATCATCGATGTAACTCAATAGTATCCCGTGCGTGCCCGGGATCACGGTCTATGACTCTCGGGCTGAACCCGAGACGTGCCGCAAGGCAGTAAAGGATGGTAAGTAATGACGAGTGATGTCCGTAGCATCACTCCGGGGCTGGCCTAACCCGTAAGACTGATCAGAACAGGTATAGAACTGTCGAGTTACAAGTCAGGTTTCATCATTAATTTCCCCATACCCCCAAGTCATATGTATTCAAGTCAGGTATTAAGTAATCAAGAGCTAATGCCAATACAGGATCAGACAGCTACAGGTTTGTCTGGATAGACAACAGGAACTGTCCGTAAGGACAACAGGTCAGGTTTGTTGGCATTAGACACAAGATCAAGTAACAGGTAACGTCATGGTACATCAGGTCAAGCCAGGTAGTAAATAGATATCATGTCATGTCTAGAGGTGCACGGTACCATGTCGTGTCGAGCAGGAAGTGTAACAAGTCGTGTCAGAATGTACAAGATGTCATGTAGGTGCTCATAATCAAACTACATAAGCATGGGTATATATAAACAAGCATGGGTACTTATGAAACAATAAAATAAAACACGGTGATGATATATGCAAGGGTACAGATTAAAGCATGGGGATGCATAGTTATAGATTAGAGTTAGGGTTGAGGTTCCAACGTTAAGTAAAATACACTTAAACCAGTATGGAATTGTTATATCTCATTATTATGATCTAGGGATGCAATGATATATAAAATATGTTCAATGGATGCAACCGGGTATTCGGGGTAGAAACTATTTAAAAGTGCTATGGGTTATGCAGATAATTATTAAGTAATTTAAACACAGATGTGGGTATACGATATTGTACTCTCTAACATGCAACAAGTTATAATTCAAGATCCGAATCTAACATGATATATAGAACATTGAAACGGAAAATGGAACATGTGACGCTATATGTAATCTACAGTTTTACCATGCAGTTTAATAGGTATAAATAATATTATAGATAGCATGTAGCAAGTTTCACTTGCCTCAACGGATCGCGATACGGTGTACGGAACGTCACACGTCGGCGAGAAAAGTCGCGACGCGCGCACGGTACACAGAATGAGTCCAAACAACGCATGATGGGATCACACGGGTCAGAGATGCCTGCTGGGTCATCGTGATCGTCACCGTCGTCAGAATTCCAGCGATCTACAAAGGTGAAAGATTTTACAGAAAAGAAAAGAAATGCACAGAAGAAGAAGAGAAAGGCATAGAGAAGAAGAAAGGAGGTACGAGAGAGAGAAGGCTTACTGGGTTGGACTGGAAACGTAACGGGGAGACGAGATGGTGGCGGTGAGATCGACGGAGCACCGACCAGGGCACGTGCAGGGGGTGCAGGTTCTTGGCGCTCGGGTTGCAGCTAGGGTTTGGTTTTGATGTAGGTTGGGATTTAGGTGTAGGGTTCTGGCGTTTGAGAGAGAGAGAGCAGAGGAGAGGGAGAAGATGGCGATGGAAATGGGAGATGGTCGGCGGTGACGGAAAACGACGTTGGGTTCTTGGGTTTTCTTTGGGTGTGGGTGCAGGGGAAGAGAGGCTTGGGAAGAAGAAAGAGAAGAAGAAGATGGAGAGGAGGAGGAGAGGAGATGACGAGGCTCGGTTGGGGTTGAGGAGATGGTGGAGTTAGGGTTAGGGTTTGAGGAAGGCGATGAAGAGTTGGGGTTCTCGTGGCGAGGGGTGTAGGGTTTTTAACAGAAGAAGATGAAGAAGGAGGGAGGTGACGTTAAGAAGGGAGGCGGTGTTGGGACCTATGTATACAGCGAGATGAGAAAGAGAGGGACGCGAGAAGAGAGAGATAGAGAGAAAGCGAGAGGAGAGATGAAATTGTTTGTTAGCGGGGTGAGAGAGAAAGAGAAGGAGAAAGAGAGGAAGAAAGAGGAAGAGAGAGAAGAGAGAGGTGTGTGGGGCCCGGCATAAGTCGAGCCTGATTGGCTCGTGGGGGTGGGGAAAATGGGTTAGGAAAAATTCTAAAAGATTTTAATAGTTTCAGGAATATTTTGTTAGCTATAAGAAAATCTTTCAGCTGAATTATGAAACGAAATTAAAGAAAATTTAAAATAATTAGAATTTGGCGGGATACAAAATAATTCAGAAATGCGCCCGGGTCGGGTCCAAAATTTTGGATTTGAAATATGAAAATTATTAGTAAGTTCCAAAAATTAAAACGAAAGATTATGTAACAGAAATGCATACCCCCAAGAACAGTCGCACGTACGTGCGTGTAGCCATCCAAACACGTCCGTTTCACTGAACGGGACGAGAACACGATGCAAGAACGCTACCACAGGATTAGGGGTATCATGCAGGCCATGTCATGTATTTTTAAATTATTTTAAGTGACTTAAATTGTTATATGCAAAATATGTGATGTTAGGGTATTCTATAACTATGGAACAACAAGCTCAAGGTGGCGGGTCGAATATAAAGTAAGCTACCATTCACAACCAAACATGGTAAATGAAATAAACACCACAAACAACACATACGGCAACAGAAATTGGTATAATTGAACTCGGTTGTTACAACGGATATTCGGGTTAGGTGTATTAAACTGACCGCCTCGTAGCACTTCTAACACATTCCGTATCAGTCTACCCTTTTAAAACCCTGTAATGTATTTTGTATTGATTTGTATTGTTTTGTTTAATAGATGTAAGACTTGCCGAAACCATGATATCAGTAGTTCATGTAAACGGAAGGGATATAAACGGATAGTCATGTAATCAGAGTATATCCATGGTTCGGTTCAGTCGACTCATATTGATATTGATTGTATTCTGGTATAAATGGATTCATGTTGAATTGGAGTTGTACTTGAATTGTATTCAAGGATGGATTGATTTCATATTAGACTGAGACTCTATCTGAGTCAGACACTTAAAAAGAATTGATGTTCTGAATTAGTTTTGGAGTTATCGGTAACTGCTACACTTGGACGGCAGGATTTATGACTTTTTCCATGCCAATTACCGTATTGATAACCCCATTTTTAGTTGTATACCTTAAATAGGCAAGCACCCAAATTCTTCGGCTCCTTGAGGCTCAAGAGAACTGGTCTCGCTTAAACTTATATTTACTTGGGTCCTTATTGTAATTTAATATAACTTGAGGGGTTTTTATGAAAATAGTTTTGATATATTTCAAAATACACCTCAAGTATTTAATTATCGTCTTTAGGGTTTTTCATAGATGTAATTTTTAAGAGTGATGAGATTGTGTAGTGGATATAAACCTAACTTGAATAGTATATGGTATTTTTATGTAATTTGACCTGTATTGATTCTTGATGGTATTTTCATGAACTTTTGTGATTATTTTCTTTTGATTAGAAAATATGGAATATATTATATATTTAAAATAGATATTTTAATAATATATATATAGTTATTAAAAAAAGAATTTATTTATTAATAGAAATCACGTTTTCTTAGAAATTGTAATAAAAATTCCATCGAGATCGTATGCTCCGTAAGGAGGTCTACATCTCGCTCTACTAGTCCTGAAGACGTGCGATAACCCGCACCATCTCGATCGGGTTCCCCAAAATGGGTTGTAGAAGTTTATTTGCAAGGAATTAATTAAAACAATTTAAAGAATACGGGTTTTGATAGTTAAGATATTTTAATGTAAAATATTGTATTTTTGTCCCACAAAAATTGTTACAAAAGCCATCATGCTATGACAAGAAGAGTGTTGTGATGAGGTAGGTCATTATCTCGTAAGTTTTCTAAAGGTAATATGAGCAAAACGATAAAGTAATGTCGTATGTAAACTTGATGGTATTTTACCGTAAAAATAGAATAAAAGTTGCAATACATATTATTTTGAATTGAAACTTGTTGTAAATATTGTTTTTATGTTTATTAAATAATATAAGAAGATATGGTTAATTTGTTTTTTAAGAAAAGTTGAGTTTTTAAAGAAATGAGAATCGGAAGTCGAAATAACTCCGCTTCCGACGAGCTTTGAGAAAAGAGTGTTTTAGATTAGAAATGCAGGAGGGGAGAGGGGACTTACAGTTTGAGAATAGAGGGGAGAGGTAGAGGAAGATTTCGAAGGCGTCATGGAGTCGCGTCGTCGCCGGATTTGTCCTGAAATATCGCCGGAACTTTGACCTTGGCTAACTCCACTTGTACAACTTCTTGGACTAGGAAAATTTAAAGAGTTTTAACAAAATATTTCTTAATGAGGAGGGCTATGGTGTAGGGTGGTATTTATAGGAGAAATTAGGGTTTAGGGTATTGAAATGAGAATTAAAAATGCATTAAAATTTGGTTTTAAGGATCATTTTAATTCTCTGTTAATGTGCAGGAAAATCAAACAGAACTAGGGTAGTGGAGGAGGCCAAGAGGTGCTAGGGTGAAAATTGAAGGCATTAGAGACGGGTGGGACCGGCGGCGCATGCCCCTACGAGGATCTCGTCGGCCATTGTTGGGGTGTGGGGTTCTGGATGTTTGACACGTGTACTAAGCTGTATAAATACTATTTTGCACATGTTTGATTTCTGAGACTTTTTATTACATTTATTGCACGTGTAAACTTTTGGACTTCCAAAAAGTTTAAAAGAAAAATCAGCAAAAATATTATGTGGCTGAGTGGATTCAAACACAGAGGCTACGTCACAGCAGTGCAAGGCTTTACCAATGAGCTATGAGTGTTTTCTTGCTGTTCAAAAGTAAATCAAATTTATAAGTTATGCTCAAGACTTACAAATACTCTATTTGTACATTAACTTTTAAACAAATTTTCTGTACACTGAAACAGAGTCGTTACAGGTAACGTGGCATGGTCCGCAACCTAACTGTATTAAAAATAGTCTATTCAATACAGTTACGTTAAGCGTATGAATATCTATAACATGCAGAATATGTACCAAAACAAAATAATAAAAGCGGAAGGCATTTATTTCCATTAACCAAACTGTCGGGACACGGTTATTGCTCATGGAACAAAGTGCCACACGGAACAAAGTGTCATGCCAAGGGGGCGGGGCCGCCTTTGAATCCGTGGGGGCCACCTCTTGAATCCGTGAGACCCACTGTAGAACAATGGGGAATAATACATTCCGAAAGAGGGCAGAGCCGGAACTATAAATGAAATGATACCACTCTTCAATACAGAGGTGCCTTTTAAGTGAACCGGTACTATAGGAGATTGAGAAATCCGTAGTTAAGCGTGCTCGAGCCAAGGAAGTTCTAGGATGGGTGACCTCCTAGGAAGTGGCCCCTGGTCGGGTCCGGTTCGTCCCGAAGGATAAAACCGTGCGGTTTCGGTCAGAGCGGACAATACTTTCTGTATTGGGGGTGGGGCGTGATTGAATGGTATCAAAGCTAGTCCCTCAATAGTAGCTCTATGGTTCGAGAACGAACCATTGTTTAAAGGTAGGGAGAATGTCGAGACCCGGTTCTTGCTCACGAAACAAAGTGTCACGCCAAGTGCCATGCCAAGAGGGCGGGGGCCAGAGCGGACAATACTCTCTGTATTGGGGGTGGGGCATGATTGAATGGTATCAAAGCTAGTCCCTCAATAGTAGGTCTGTGGTTCGAGAACGAACCATTGTTTAAAGGTGGGGAGAATGTCGGGACCCGGTTCTTGCTCACGGAACAAAGTGTCACGCCAAGTGTCATGCCAAGGGGGCAGGGGCTTCTTGAATCCGTGGGACCCACTGTAGAACAATAGGGAATAATACATTCCGAAAGAGGGCAAATCCGGAACTATAAATGAAATGATGCCACTCTTCAATACAGAGGCGTATTTTAAGTGAACCGGCACTATAGGAGATTGAGAACTCCTTAGTTAAGCGTGTTCAAGCCAGGGAAGTTCTGGGACGTGTAACCTTCTGGGAAGTGGCCCCTGGTCGGGTCCGGTTCGTCCCGAAAGACAAAACCGGGCGGTTTCGGCCAGAGCGGACAATGCTCTCTATATTCGGGGTGAGGCGTGACAGTTATAAAATTAAACTAACCAGTGCGGCACATTCATCCTTATACAAACGACCGACATTTTCGTACGTTGGATCATATAGCACAAACTTTACCTCCGTAAGGTACTAGACACACAAAATCCAATGATTTTCGTGATACATATGAATATAAACCTAAGATTAAAATTTTAATTCATTATTATAAATTGTATTTGTTGTAAATAAAAAGAAAATGAGATAAATAAAATACAGACTTACTGTAACAACTCCAATTTTTGTATACATAAAATTGATTTAAATTTGAAGTATACTTGAGGTATTTAATGTTGTTGTTACCACTTTAAGTATTTATTTTCCCACAATAATTACAAGAAGGAGCTTGTAGCTCATTGGTAACACCTTGCACTGCTGAACCAAGCCACCAGAGTTCAAATCCCCTGCCCCACATTATTTTTATATTATTTTTGTTTTAAATTCCTTGGAAGCCCAACAGTCCAAACACCATAACTCCCAAAACTTGAACTGCACCTGAAAAACTAAAAATACCAGAGCCTTCACCTGACGACCCCCCACATTCTGGACCCCCGACTCGGCCTGACTCGGCCGGCGGACCGGCCGACTCGGGTCGGCGCCGCCGGCCGGACTCAGCCGGACGGCCGAGTCCCTAAAATGAAATTTTTGCCTTTTGAGCTTCTCTAACCCCCTGTATACTCCAAATTAATGGATCGGTTCCTGAGACTTAATTATCCCCCATTTACTAAAATTTTTAATGATTTTCTATAATTTTTACAATTTTTTTAATTAAAAACCTTTCACCTACCCTACCCTATAAATGTGCCCCCTACCCTCTACCCTCTCATCCCAAAACCCTAAGCTCTCTCTCAAAATTTTTCCAAGAAGTGTGTACTTTGAAAACAAGTTCGCGGTGAAACTCCGACGAAATCCCAGCAGAAATTCCGGCGATGTTTTTTAGGAAGAACCGGCGACGAAGCAACGCCTCGGCAACCCCTCTAGCCCCCCCTCACTCCCTTGCTTAATTGAAACCCGTAAGTCCCATTCTATCACTCTTTCTATTTCTCTAAAATACGAAATTACGAAACCCGACGGAATTGGAACAAATCCGATTTCCGATTCGGTTTTCTATAAAAGTTCACTTCTCACCAATACATTCATATTTAAACATCTTTATGTTGACGATTAAACTTTTAAAAATCAATTTGAATAAGTTTCATCAAATGAAATGATAACCTTTTCAATTTATCGTATTTTTCACTTTAATACCATCATGTTTCGATTTCACATTTAACCTCTAAACTTTACTATACATTTAAAGTAGAGCACGAGGTAATGACCTACCTCTACACACACGCAAATACAACCCTAAACGACATCATCAAAAAAAAACTTAGAATACGATAAAACAATACTTTCATTTAAATATCATATTTTTAATAAAATCATTTCTAAAATTTTTAGCTTTGATACACTTTTAAATAAATACCTCTTATTAGGAAAACACGATAAGTTGTGGACATCGATCGTTTATCTAAACCTGACTTTGTGGTGTCTAGGCTAGGCAAGTGAGCAAAGGTAACTTTAAAAGGCCCGTCTCACGATTCGTGAGCGGAACTCTCCTTTCCTCACTTGTACTTACCTGGCCACAATTGGCGGTGAAGAGGCGATTTGAGGCTTCTAATGACTTGTCGTTTAGACTATTCAGAAATAGGCTAGTTGGTTTAGGAAACCCTAGAATCTAAAATACGGAAAATTACACTTTGCAAACAAATACCTTTTACTTTATAAAACCATTTTCTAAAGGATTAGTATTTTACAATCTTTGCAAAGCGCCGCTACAACCCATTTTTGGGGAACCCGTTCGGGATTGTGCGGTTTATCGCGCACCCTCGGGCTAGTAGTGCGAGATTCAGACCTCCGCAAGGAGTATTCGATCACGAAAGGTTTAAAATACGACATCTTAAGAAAAATGAGATTTTTGGAATATAAAATATTTATTAAAATTATTTTTGTATAAACATATGTATATTTATCATTTAAATATCTATTTTATTATAATATAAATTTTCCACCTTTTTCTAAAAATCACAAGAATAAATTTTACACTAAAATATCATGAACTTCAAATAAATCAATATTATAGATAAATACCCTTATTTATAAAACTATGATATTTTCACTAGAAATGTCACCACATAAAATCCACCCTCATTACAACTCTAAAGACGAACAATAAATACTTGAGGCGTATTTTGAAAAGTATATAAAAGTATTTTTACATAAAACCCCCTCAAGTTTTATAAATTACCCTAAGGACCCTAGCAATTATAAGACTTCGATTCACATTCCTGATTGTCTGACTCGGGTTTGAGTCTGATTAATCTGAATTGAATATAATTCAAGTCAATCTATAATCTATAATCTATAAGTTTCCAATTCAATATGAACACATGAATCCATGAATACAATTATCAATTTATACAACTTGACTGAACCGAACCATGGATATATATTACTTTTACATGATTCTCAGTATTCCAATTACATGACTCTATGGTTACAACCGTTTTCTGATATCATAGTTTCGGTCGGTCGGTCAATCAATCATACAACCAATACAATTTACAAGATAACAATACAAACAAGACATTGCGGGGTTTAAGGGGTAGATTGGTACGGAAGGTGTTAAAGGTGGCACGAGGTGGTCAGATTTAATACACCTAACATGAATCCAGTTGCTGTTGTGCCGTGGCATAAACGGTTCCTTGTACTACACGTGCCTCTAGTCTCTGGCATATAGAGACTCCCCTCGTATACACTGGCATCCTTCTGTACCAAGCTACAAACAACAGCGTTAACACAACATTACAACAATAGTATACAACTTTAAAAGATATCTTCTTATTCTGTCTATTCTACTTTCCTCTTACCTTTGGGACTTACCAAGCGACCTGTTCGCTGACGACATTCTGTTTCTTTCTTCTTTGAATGTCGTCAGGTGATTTGGACCCGGCGGAGATCGAGCCATCTCAAGAAGACTTGGAGCAGTTTGTCGAAGACCCTGCACTTTAGTTTCATTGTACACTTTTCTTTTCTGTACTTTTCATTTCCTGTTATGCCACTGTTTAGGCATCTCTTTATTTCAGTTGTATTTCCTTTCATGCATTGTACAAAGAATGTCAATAAATAAACGTTGCTGTTCTTTTTATTTCTTGTCTCTTGTGTATTTATTTATATTGCTTAGATACGCTTAGCGTATGTACTTCTGAGTATATACGTAGCGGACCTCGTCGCGTCCCCTTCGCCGTACACTGGGAAGCGGGGCGTGACAGGTTTTTTTGGTGGCCCATGCAGGTCAGAGCTGTATGAAACCCTATCATGCAGTTCTGTTCTGCGTGAACAACCTAAGCAATATAACACAAGAACCAGCAACTAAAACATTCTTTACAATTCATGTTCCCTGAATCTTGCAATTCCATATTCCTTGAATCTTATCATTTCATGTACTTGAATCTGTCCTAACCAAAATTTTTCTTCAGGGTTATGGATTCTCCGAACAACACTAGCACCAACGTCAACAACACACCTCCAGCACTACCCCTCACACCTTCTGTTCCTGCGCCACCCACCGAGCAAACAGTGCTACTTGAGGCAATCCGCAGCCTTCTCGGGGGACAACAACAACTCCTGAAACGTCCCGAGACTGACGCACCTGGGGTAAAGCAATTCAGGGCTTTACATCCGAAGCAGTTCTCCGGAAAAGGAAGCCCTCTTGAAGCTGAAGAATGGGCACAAAGCATAGAAGATGATCTGGCAGCAACTCAAGTGCCAGACATAGCTTGGGTCCGTGTGGCGAAACTACAGCTCACGGACAATGCTCGCAACTGGTGGAAGGCAGAAGAAAGCCGTCTTGTACAGCCTATTGAATGGAAGACTTTTCGCAAGAAGTTCGACGCGAAATACTTCCCTGTGACTGCCAGGTTTTCTATGGAGCAGCAGTTCATTCATCTACAACAAGGATCGATATGGGACAAATCGGTAGATGAATACGACACTGAATTCACCATGTTAAGACGGTAAGATATGTCGCAATAGTTCAATTTTTAAATATCACATACTACACGGTTAACACTATCCTTAAACAAATTCGCGGCACATTTGATACCGACGGACGAGATCAGAGCCCGTCGCTTTCAACAAGGACTGGACACGGAGATTCAGGCTGCTCTAGCCACAGGAAAATTTTTGACTCATGAGGATGCTCTGGAAGCTGCCCGTAGTTATGAGGCAGTGATAAAAGCAAGGGGCAGACCTCAGTCTGCAGGAGTCAAGCGCCCTGCTAACCAGATAGCAGGTGGAACCTCATCCAGACCACCTTTTGTGCCAAGACGTCCTGGAGCACCAATCAACAGGCCCAGCCCAGCCTTTTGTAACTACTGCAAGAGAAATGGGCCTCTGGCGAGAGATTGCCGGCGTGCGAACAACCTTCGCTTGATCTGCGGCTCAGCTGCTCATGGTATTGTGGCTTGTCCTCATAAACAAAATCCAATTGCTTCACCCAGGATAGCAAACAATTATCCACAGCGCCCTGCCATCCAAGCCCCTGCTCCAAGACTTGCACTACCTGCACCACCCAGAGGACCACAAGATGCACCACCTCATCGTCAGTTCCATCAAGCTCAAAGGAACGTTCTGAGGAATGCTCCTCAGGCCAGGAGGAATGTACCAAAGCGCCAGGCTTTCACGATGTCTCTGGAAGAAGCTGAGGCCACTGGCCAAATCATTACTGGTAAACTTTCCTTCTCAAACTTATCTTTTAATCTTGGTTATCTACACACTTTCCCTACACCTAAAACATATCCCACATACCTTAGGTACAATCCTAGTAGCCTCACTACCTGCACTTGCACTGTTTGATACTGGAGCATCCCACTGCTTTATATCGCAACGGTTCGTCCGAACCCATGCGATTCCAGTCTCACCGCTTGTATCCAGCTGGAATGTCAGTTCAGGAAATGGCGTTCTAAAGGCAACTATGAGATACAGCTTGTGTCCAGTCATCGTCTACAGCAGAGAGTTTTATGCTGACTTCAAAGTACTGGACATACCGAACTTCGATGTGGTTCTAGGAATGGTTTGGCTTGGAACGTTTTATGCTACCATCGACTGTCGTCAAAGGAGGGTAGTATTCGAGATTCCAGACCATCTGGTCTTCTATTTCAAGAGCGGAGACCGTACCCTAGAGCCAAGTACCTACAAAGCGAAGACAAGGGAAGCAGTAGTTGCAGCAGCTCAAGCGGAAGAAGAATTAAGACCAGAGGTAGTTCGAGAGTTCGACGATGTATTTCCTGACGATATATCAGGTTTGCCTCCCGATCGAGCTCTTGAATTCGGTATTGATTTAGTACCAGGAGCACAACCGATGATCAAAGCACCTTATAGATTAAGTCCGGAAGGTTTGAAGGAAGTCCGTACACAGTTGGACGAGTTATTGGAGAAAGGATGGATTCGTCCCAGCACTTCAAGTTGGGGAGCACCTGTACTACTGGTGAAGAAGAAGAAAGGTTCATACAGAATGTGCATCGATTATAGAGCCTTGAACGAAGTCACTATAAAGAACAAGTATCCACTCCCACGCATCAATGATTTATTCGATCAGCTAAGTGGATCTTGTGTTTTCTCTAAATTGGATCTTCATTCAGGTTATCATCAAGTGAAGGTCAAGGAAGCTGATATTCACAAAACAGCTTTCAGAACTCGCTATGGACATTACGAATTTCTAATGATGCCAATTGGAGTGACCAATGCACCAGCAATATTCATGAACCTAATGAATCAAGTTTTCCGGGAGTATTTAGACAGGTTTGTTGTCATCTTCATCGACGACATCCTGGTGTATTCCAAGAGTAGGAAAGAGCATGCAGAACATCTACGAATTATCCTGTAAACTCTTCGACAACATAAGCTTTATGCCAAGTACAGCAAGTGCGAGTTTTGGCTAAATCAAGTTGGTTTTCTTGGACATATCGTATCAGGAGAAGGAATTTTTGTGGATCCAGCCAAAGTTTCAGCAATTAGCGAATGGCCTACACCAAAGTCAGTGAAGGACGTTCGGAGTTTCTTAGGCTTAGCTGGATATTACAGAAGGTTCATTGAGGGATTTTCAAAGATAGCAACACCCCTGACCAAACTCACACGTAAAGATGAAGAATTTGTGTGGTTAGAAGCATGGGAACAAGCTTTCGTAGAACTCAAGTCAAGTTTGACATCTGCACCTATTCTCGTAATACCAGATCAATTTGGAGGATTCGAAGTGCATTGTGATGCATCCGGTAAGGGATTAGGATGTGTTCTACATCAGCACGGTAAGGTTGTGGCTTATGCTTCAAGACAACTGAAGACTCATGAGCGCAATTATCCGACGCATGATCTGGAGTTGGCAGCCGTCATTTTTGCTCTCAAGATTTGGCGCCATTATTTACTTGGTGAACGAGTGAACATCTACACAGATCATAAAAGTCTGAAGTACGTGTTTACTCAGAAGGAGTTGAATATGCAACAGAGAAGATGGTTAGAACTCATGGCGGACTTTGACATCAACTTACAATATCACCCAGGGAAGGTGAACGTAGTACCTGATGCTCTTAGTCGCCAACCATTATCGATGAATCTCACCGCTCAGTGGAAGCTTCAGCAAGACTTGCATCAGATGGAGATTGAGGTAGTCATGCCAGATAATACTTCAAGTTTGATGAATCTACAAGTTCAATCAACCATTGTCAATCAGATCAAAGCAGCTCAAGCAAGTGATGCTAAGTTGCAAAGGATCAGAGAACAAGTGGAGAATGGACTTAGAACAGACTTCATCATCCATGAAGATGGATCTTTGAGATACGGCAGCAGATTGTGTGTACCAAAAGGTCCTGTTCGGGAAGAGTTAATGAAGGAAGCTCACAGCTCTCCCTACCCAGTACATCCTGGAGGTACCAAAATGTACAAAGATCTACGTCAGAATTATTGGTGGCATGGAATGAAGCGTGAAGTAACCAGAAGCGTCGCAAAATGCTTAGTGTGTTAGCAAGTAAAGGCTGAACATCACAGGACAGCTGGACTATTTCAACCGTTACCAATCCCAGAATGGAAGTGGCAGCACATCACGATGGACTTTGTGACTACTCTTCCTCGCAGCACAAAGGGTAACGATGCTATATGGGTCATTGTGGATCGACTCATAAAGTCGACTCACTTCTTCCCATTTCGAGTTGGCCAATCAACTGAGACACTGGCAAAGAAGTACATGGAGGTAATAATCTATTTAAGATTTAAACTCTTCAGAATGTACTATCTCTGATACCCATGAACTCATACAGGAAATTATGAGACTTCATGGAGTACCGGTCTGCATTGTCTCCGATCGTGACACCAGGTTCCGATCGCAATTTTGGCAGAGTCTGCAAGCTAGCTTGGGAACAAGTCTGAACTTCAGCACGTCTTATCATCTATAAACAGATGGTCAGTCGGAACGAACTATTCAGATCTTGGAGGATATGCTCAGAGCGTGTATGCTAGACTTCAAAGGATCATGGGAAGATCACCTGCATCTTGTGGAGTTCGCGTACAATAATAGCTACCAAGCAAGCATAGGAATGGAACCTTTGCAGCATTGTATGGAAGGAAGTGTCGATCACCATTAAGTTGGGATGAAATCGGAGATAGGGAACTTCTTAGACCAGAGATGATAGTAGCGACCGTTGATGTGGTTCGTACTATCAGGGAACGGATGCGTATAGCCCAAGATAGACAGAAGCACTGGGCTGATGCAAAGAGACGACACTTGGAGTTCCATCCAGGAGACCATGTATTCTTGAAGATATCTTCGAACCGCGGAGTGATCCGATTTGGAAGACGGTGTAAATTAAGTCCAAGATACATTGGACTGTTCGACATACTCGAACGAGTCAGTGAAGTGGCGTACCGCTTAGCGCTTCCACCCTCATTGGAAGGAGTACATAATGTGTTCCACATATCCCAACTCAGAAAGTATGTGAGTGACCCCAGCCATGTTCTTGATCATTCCGAGCACGCTATACAGCCCGACTTGTCTTGTGAGCAACAGCCTGTGGAAATCCTGGACAGGAAAGTGAAGACACTTCGGAACAAAGAAGTTAACTTGGTCTGGGTAATGTGGAGGAAAGACACTCCAGGAGAATCCACTTGGGAAAAGGAAGATGAAATGCGTACAAGATATCCTCACCTCTTTGTAAAATAGTCCTCAAATAAAAGTTGTAAATTTCGAGGACGAAATTTTTAAGGAGGGTAGATTGTAACAACTCCAATTTTTGTATACATAAAATTGATTTAAATTTGAAGTATACTTGGGGTATTTAATATTGCTGTTACCACTTTAAGTATTTATTTTCCCATAATAATTAAAAGAAGGAGCTTGTAGCTCATTGGTAACACCTTGCATTGCTGAACCAAGCCACCAGAGTTCAAATCCTCTGCCCCACATTATTTTTATATTATTTTTGTTTTAAATTCCTTGGAAGCCCAACAGTCCAAACACCATAACTCCCAAAACTTGAAATACACCTGAAAAACTAAAAATACCAGAGCCTTCACCTGACGACCCCCCACATTTTGGACCCCCGACTCGGCCTGAGTCGGCCGACGGACCGGCCGACTCGGGCCGGCGCCACCGGCCGGACTCGGCCGGACGACCGAGTCCCCAAAATGAAATTTTTGGCTTTTGAGCTTCTCTAACCCCCTGTATACTCCAAATTAATAGATCGGTTCCCGAGACTTAATTATCCCCCATTTACTACAATTTTTAATGATTTTCTATAATTTTTATAATTTTTTTTAATTAAAAACCTTTCACCTACCCTACCCTAGCCTGCCCTATAAATACACCCCTACCCTCTACCCTCTCATCCCAAAGCCCTAAGCTCACTCTCTCAAAAATTTTCCAAGAAGTGTGTACTTTGAAAAAAAATTTGCGACGAAGCTCCGACGAAATCCCGGCGGAAATTCCGGCGACGTTTTTTAGGAAGAACCGGCGAAGAAGCAACGCCTCGGCAACCCCTCTAGCCCCCCCTCACTCCCTTGCTTAATCGAAACCCGTAAGTCCCATTCTATCCCTCTTTCCATTTCTCTAAAATACGAAATTACGAAACACGACGGAATCGGAACAAATCCGATTTCCGATTCGGTTTTCTATAAAAGTTCACTTCTCACCAATACATTCATGTTTAAATATCTTTATGTTGACTATTAAACTTTTAAAAATCAATCTGAATAAGTTTCATCATATGAAAAGATAACCTTTCCAATTTATCGTATTTTTCACTTTAATACCATCATGTTTTGATTTCACATTTAACCCCTAAACTTTGCTATACATTTAAAGTAGAGCACGGGGTAATGACCTATCTCCACACACACGCAAATACAACCCTCAACGACATCATAAAAAAAACTTAGAATACGATAAAACAATACTTTCATTTAAATACAATATTCTTAATAAAATCATTTCTAAAAGTTTTAGCTTTGATAAAATTTTAAATAAATACCTCTTATTAGGAAAACACAATAAGTTGTGGATATTCATCGTTTATTTAAACCTGACTTTGTGGTGTCTATGCTAGGCAAGTGAGCAAAGGTAACTTTAAAAGGCACGTCTCACGATTCGTGAGCGGATCCCTCCTTTCCTCACTTGTACTTACCTGGCCACAATTGGCGGTGAAGAGGCGATTTGAGGCTTCTAACGACTTGTCATTTAGACCATTTAGAAATAGGCTAGTTGGCTTAGGAAGCCCTAGAATCTAAAATACGGAAATTACACTTTGCAAATAAATACATTTTACTTTATAAAACCGTTTTCTAAAGGATTAGTATTTTACAATCTTTGCAAAGCGCCGCTACAACCCATTTTGGGGGAACCCGTTCGGGATTGTACGATTTATCACGCACCCTCGGGCTAGTAGTACAAGATTCAGACCTCCGCAAGGAGCATTCGGTCTCGAAAGGTTTAAAATATGACATCTTAAGAAAAATGAGATTTTTGGAATATAAAATATTTATTAAAATTATTTTTGTATAAACATATGTATATTTATCATTTAAATATCTATTTTATTATAATATAAATTTTCCACTTTTTTCTAAAAATCACAAGAATAAATTTTACACTAAAATATCATGAACTTCAAATAAATCAATATTATAGATAAATACCCTTATTTATAAAACTAGAATATTTTCACTAGAAATGTCACCACATAAAATCCACCCTCATTTCAACTCTAAAGATGAACAATAAATTCTTGAGGCGTATTTTGAAAAGTATATAAAAGTATTTTTACATAAAACCCCCTCAAGTTTTATAAATTACCCTAAGGACCCTAGCAATTATAAGACTTCGATTCACATTCCTGATTGTCTGACTCGGGTTTGAGTCTGATTAATCTGACTTGAATATGATTCAAGTCAATCTATAATCTACAAGTTTCCAATTCAATATGAACACATGAATCCATGAATACAATTATCAATTTATACAACTTGACTGAACCGAACCATGGATATATATTACTTTTACATGATTCTCAGTATTCCAATTACATGACTCTATGGTTACAACTGTTTCCTGATATCATGGTTTCGGTCGGTCGGTCAATCAATCATACAACCAATACAATTTACAAGATAACAGTACAAACAAGATATCGCGGGGTTTAAGGGGTAGATTGGTACGGAAGGTGTTAAAGGTGGCACGAGGTGGTTAAATTTAATACACCTAACATGAATCCAGTTGCTGTTGTGCCGTGGCATAAACGGTTCCTTGTACTACACGTGCCTCTAGTCTCTGGCATATAGAGATTTCCCTCGTATACACTGGCATCCTTCTGTACCAAGCTACAAACAACAGCGTTAACACAACATTACAACAATAATATACAACTTTAAAAGATATCTTCTTATTCTGTCTATTCTACTTTCCTCTTACCTTTGGGACTTACCGAGCGACCTGTTCGCTAACGACATTCTGTTTCTTTCTTCTTTGAATGTCGTCAGGTGATTTGGACCCGGCGGAGATCGAGCCATCTTAAGAAGACTTGGAGCAGTTTGCCGAAGACCCTGCACTTTAGTTTCATTGTACACTTTTCTTTTCTGTACTTTTCATTTTCTATTATGCCACTGTTTAGGCATCTCTTTATTTCAGTTGCATTTCCTTTCATGCATTGTACAAAGAATGTCAATAAATAAAAGTTGATATTCTTTTTATTTCTTATCTCTTGTGTATTTATTTATATTGCTTAACTACGCTTAGCATATGTACTTTTGAGTATATATGTAGCGGACCTCGTCGCGTCCCCTTCGTCGTACACTGGGAAGCGGAGCGTGACACTTACCATGTGACACTCTAATACAGACTTCTGGAAAGGATTTTTCGATTCGACCCATTCCAGTAAGCTACCTCTACACTTATGGTCCATCCTCTTTAGTTTCTCCGCTTTGTATTCATTAAAACAATAACGGAGCAACTTCTAGAAAATAAAAAGTAGAACGAACAACACGGTAATGAATATTATTTATCTGACATACAAAACAAAAATTAATAACAATGACTTACACAAAATTCAGGATAAAAAAAGCTATTGGTGGAAGATTCGTGTATGCGTAACCACTTGATGTAAGCGAATATCATTTCTCCTCTAATGCACTCCCCAATTTGCAACGAGAGAAAGTCGGAATAATATACAATTATCTCCGATTCGCTTGTATGAACATATTCAACTTCTCTGGAGGTTATCAAAATATGAATATTTAGTACATAACTGTTAAATATGAAATTATAATTAATTCATTAGAAATAAAGAAACCTTGGGTTCCCTTTTACGTCATTGTGTTCGATCCAAAGTTGTGCCTCCACGTACTTTTTTTCAATTCCGATATGTGATACTTCATTCCTTGTACGGGCTTCACAAATTTCTTTTTCTTCTTGTATGGATTTGTGTATCGTGAGATCAAGAAAAAACTTGGCTTCTTTTCTCTTTTCGCGTTTGCAATTTCCTCTCTTAAAAAATCTTGTCCCTGTTCGCTGGTCTGATCTACACCCATTACACGGACACGTTCAGTACAGTCAACATCTTCGGTAACTTCCGAGCCGTCTGTCCGATTGACCGGAGTCGTCTCCCTCGCATTTTGATCAATAGCCTCCCCAATATTTCCCTCATCGGTCACATCAATATTTTCCTCGCTTGGCAAATTCACGACGGTCTCCTCCAGGACGGTCTTCTCCCCCGCATTTTCCTTACTTGGGTCCTGCCAGACGGGGTCCTCCATGACAAACTTCTCAACCGCATTTGTCTCATTGGCCACCTCGCACTCATTTCCAATAATGGGAAGAATAGTCCGGGAATTTTCATCTCTTTTTGGGGCTTCATCCCCCCTTCTCATCAATCTTACCCTTTAGCACTCTTTTGATCTGTTCTTGTAATCTATTGAGATTATCGTCATCCAACAAATATTTCTTGCCTACAATCATGTTCACCTACAAATAATAAGTAATAAATATCAATAATTGGATCGAATATGTTTGTCATGCCCTACTTCCCAGTAGACGGAAACGGTGACGTGGAAAACCCGCGACGTATTTATTTCGAGAAGGTCATTTCCCGGAATAAATACGCTAAGTGTAAAATAAGCAATATAAAATGACAAGAAAATTAACATGAGATTAAAATTTCAACAACTTTATTTACATTCAACTTGATTCATTTAAAATACATGATATCAACTGAAGGAAAATACAAGAATGGAAATGCCTAAACAAGTGGCAAACATAAACTGAGAAGAAGATAACTGGTCTAGGCCTGGGTCGCGATCTAATTGTGCTCCTACTCTGAGATATCTACCTTCTCAGTCTCCACAATATCTAACAACATTCTAAGAAAATAAAGGTGGATGGAATGCCCGTCAGTGAACTTTTGCTTGGTAAGTCCCCAAGAAATAAAGTGAAGTATAAAGTGTAAAGATAAAGTAAAAGTATAATATGAACAAGTGAGTATGGAGTATGTTGTGTCAGCATGTCGTTTAATGTAATTATGGCAAGTTTATTTAGCATGCAGTGTTATCGTAATATATGTGAACAAGTATGGAAATATATAACAAGTAGATAACCATGACAGCATAGCATGAGCATGGCAAACAAATGCAACATGGCCGTGTGGTGTAAGTATAGTGAACATGCAGTGAATATAAGTGTCTTAACAGGTCTCTACATGGGTACACTAATTTAACGTAAGTTCAAGAATGAATGTCAACCAATCTCAAGAGTGTTCTCGAACTCAACAGGCTGTAATCCAGGGATAAGCAACCACGGGCCCGAATCAAGTGTTAGTAACGGGATATCAACCTAGTGTTGAAGTATTCCAAACTCAACAGGCTGTAATCCAGGAATAAGGAAACACGGGCCCTTATAATAGCTTACTTGTGTTAGTAGACATGGATTCATGATCTAGTGGGACTCGTAAGATTTCGTTGGATTCACGCATGAACTACTTCAACACCCCGTATATGCTAAGTTGCAGCTAAAATTACCAGCCTTACTCGAATCCATGAATACATCGAGTTGCAAGATTGAGTTCATGTATATATCAAGTATTCATGTTAAGTATTCATGTATTCATGTCAAGTTGTATTCATGGTTCGAGTCAAGTCATAGTGTTCAAATATTCATGTTTTGCTTTAGTCAAGTTCAAGTGTTCTGATTCATGATCAATAGTCAAGTATACCCGTTTGAGTTCAATATTGATTTCGTGTATTCAAGTTCATGATCAAGTATTCGTGTTTGGTTTTAGATTCAGGTTTTGAGTTTCGATTCAGACTTGAGTCAGACACTTGTAACTGATTTAGATCCTGAATTGGGTTCAGGAGTTATCGGTAACTGCTGCACATGGACGGCAGGATTTGTGTCTTTTTCCAAGAAAAATACCATTGATAACACCGTTCAGTTTTCTACCTTAAATAGGCAAGCACTCACTTTCTCCGGCTCCCTGGAGCTCAAGAGAATTGATCTCGCTTAAACCTATATTTACTAAAGTCCTTAAATATAGTTTTATATAACTCGAGGGGGTTTTATGAAAATATTTTTAATATATAGTTTCAAAATAATCTCGAGAAATTATTTATATTATTTAGGGTTTCCATGGATGTGAATTTCAGGGATTTGAGTTATTTTAGTGATAATAACTTAGCTTGGAAAGTTCATGGTATTTTACTGTAAAGCTGGCCTTGTATTGATATCTTGGTGGTATTTTGATGGAACTTGTAAACTTTCATCTTTTAGAAAAATGTAAGTTTATTATTTTTTGAAAAATAAATGGATTTGTAATATTTATATAATTATTAAATATTAAATTTTATTAAAGTATAAATACGTTTTTCTTAAAAACCGTATTTAAAACCTTTCGAGACCGAATGCTCCTTGAGGAGGAATGCATCTCGCTCTACTAGTCCATGGATGTGCGATAATCCACACCATCAAATAGGGGGTCCTCTAAAAATGGTTGTAGAGCTTTATTTGCAAAAGAATTTTAAAATACAATTCCAAATAAAACCGTTTTTATAGTAAATTGTATTTTGATGTTATCTTGTGTTCATAACTAAAAATACGTTCGAAGAGTATCGTGCTATGGAACCATGTGTGTATGTGAGAGGTGGGTCGTTACCTCATGAATTTTTCTAAAAGTATGTTTTAAGCAAAGCAATATAAGATGACATATATAAAGTTCATGGTACTTTAATGTAAAAGTTATGTTACATGACATTTTTGAGTGAAAGTTGGTTCTAAACCTTAGTTTAATGATTACAAACTTTGTGTAAAGATATGGATGCCAAATATGTAAGATAAATGGATTTTTTTTATATAGTATAGAAAAAGATGTTGGTATTAACTCCACTTCCGACACATATTTTGAAAAAGAGTTTTTAGAGAAGAAGAACGAGAATTGGAAGGGACTTACCACTTGGTTAGGTTAAGAGAAGGAAAAAGGAGAGTGGGTTGTTATCGTGGTGTCGCGGAATCGCCGGAATTTGTTTCGATCCTCGCCGGAACTTGACCGCTTGCTAACTCTACTTGTACTCCACTTGTAGTTGAGAAATTTTGAAAATTTTGGCTAGAATTTTCAGAATGATGAAGGGCTAGGGCATGGATAGTATTTATAGTGTGGAATTAGGGTTTTGGAATTAAAAAGATGAATTAAAATGTATTAAAATGAGGATAAATGGGGAATTGAAGGGTCTATGAGCAATCAAACAGTGCAGGGGAGTTAGGAGTAGGGGAAAGGTCAGGTGTGCAAAGCCCGGGCCTCCTTAGCCATGGGGGAACCGTCGGTACCGGCCTTGGGGAGGATCTCGCTGGTCGATTTGTGGAGGGGGCCGGTGGATTTGAGCCACGTGTTCCTCTCTGTATTAATACTCTTTTGCACATGTTTATTTCTTCAGACTTTTCATTTTATGTGCATTGCACGTGTAAACTTTTAGGCTTCCAAAAGGTTTAAAAGAAAAATCAGAAAAAATATAATGTGTTTGATGGGGTTCGAACATAGAGGCTACGTCACAGCAGTGCAAGGCTTTACCAGTGAGCTACAAGTTATTTCTTCCTGTTCTTAAACAAAATTAACTTATAATTTGTACTCAGGCTATGAACTTTATTATGTATTTTAACAGAAGAATTTCCGTACTAAGATTTCAGAGTCGTTACAATGTTAAAGGTGATATAAAACAAAACAAAATATAAACAATACTTACATAATCGAGAAGTAACTGATGGTTAATCTCGATATTAGGCTCGCAAATCGTAGTTGGTTGACTGGGAGGTGTATTACCTTCCTGGTAATACCAGTGTACCAAGCCATGTAGTCGTTAGCCACACCCTCACCTTTCGCGGTAAGAGCCTCAGGTGCAACTCTGTCTTCCGCGATATCATTTTGGACTGTAAACCATAAATTGATATAATCCAAAACCACATCGTATACTTGCATCTTCTTGGTTTGCTTCTTTTTCTCAGCTTGTATACGATGAACGTCAACGGGTACCCTATGAATACCGCCGAACTGTTGGATTATCCTATCGAGATATTGCCACAGGACAATATCAAAACATATGAGAAGAACGCGTAACAGTCTAGCGTGTCTGCTGTGCTCAAAATTTTTTGGGATGCATCGACATACTCACTGTACAGATCCCATGTGAACTGTCATTAAAGAAACGGTAGAAAATATTTAACATTATTCATAAAGAATTAAGCAAATGTCGTTAAATTGGGTAATGGAATAGTAATTACTTATAGCTCCTTCAAATTATCAAACCTTCCCCGGTAGAAAGTTTTATGATGATGTGGATCTCGATATATGCGTACACCCCATTGTCTAGCAAGGAATCTAATCTCCTTGATGCTAGTATTAGGCATGGTCGAATGACCGAGATCCTGGTGCAGGGTTACTAGGCACTCTCACAAGGGTCTATAAGGCATAAACCATGTCCGATTTAAAATTTAGACGTGCCGAACAACCCTAACCAAGATCTTAAAACTAGAGATTAGGCGAAACAAAGTATGTAAACATCTTTACATCTAAGAGTTTGAGATTACAACCTTTGTAGTCCGTTCCTTCACTTCTAAAGCTCCGCGTTGAGGTCCCTTCACTGCGATCATCGAGTATCCGGACTCTAGAGAGGCTCCACGAAGAGAAAGATGCAAGCTTGCTTCCAATCTTCGATAACAAAGATGATCTACCTTGAAGTTTCATTAACACAAGCTCTCACTCACTAAATGAATTGAACACCCAAATCTAAATGGCTAGGATAGATTAGAATAATGAAGTAGGATTTTAGCTCTCATTTTTTTTTCTTAATCTCACTCAAAATCAACACTAATGAAAAAGCTAGTAAGCTTTTCCATCAAGAACTCAAGAAAGAAGAAGAAGAATCCTTTTGTGATGAATAATAAAACTCTAGTGTGGTTAGAATTGTTGGAGATAGTGCCCTCATAGTCAATTATTGGATCGCAGGTACGTGATTGCAATGATTGCGGAGGACCTATACCGGTAGGACAGTCTTACTCGAGATGATAGTATGCTATCTGGTTTGCCTTTATCAGTCGTGTACATGTTCAGGTGACTGATTGCATGTTACACTTTGATAGAGCCCTTAGGATCTTGCTTTACTACCAACAGTATGATGGCGATCATATACGTGAGAGTTGGGTAGTTTATATGCATATCCTTAATTGTGGTCCCTAGTCGTGGGAGTTTCGAGACAGGGCATCGATACTCCGGAGTAGACTAGTGTGTACAGTCGAGACCCCGACGAGGGGCGGTGGCCGGTCTCACAAGCCACTGGTGTCAGTTGGATCACCTAAGATGTATACAGGTGCTCATTGGGTTATGAGTACACCGGACAGGACTCGCCGGGAATCTGCTAGTTAGTATTATATCTACCGTCAGATAGCAGTTCCCTGGTGACATGTGTACAGGTTAGTTCATCGACATGAGGTCGTCATTTGTCTCGTGTGAGTTCCCACTGTGCTTTGATTTCTACCCTACCACGGCTCAAAGGAGTCGTGCAAACAGGTAGCTTTTGGGTACAGTCCCGAGCCATATGGAGGCACGTGAGCGGATCGGCAGGGGATTCCTCTCTCCCGGTATTGGGGGCGAGATCGTGCTGTGTCTAGGAGAGCCATTACACAAATCCATGGCCATGGTAGGAGATTTACTGGTAGGTACTCCAGTAGTATTTTAGGGTGTTATTGGGCTTCACTCCGACACGACTTATACTACTATTGGGGGTCTGACGTTACTAGCCCCCTAGGCGGATATGAGATACTCATTGATGAACGGACCGGACGTTATATACATTGTCACTGTTAGGCTCAGTAGGGTTTCTGGATGAGTTCGTTCATCGGCCTCCCTTGAGTTCGCTCATCAGCCTCCCTTGAGGTCAGTCCATGGGCAGCCGTTACGCATAGCTAGTGCCGCTGACGGTTTGTGGTTAAACCCACTGCCAAGGTACTGACGAGTCATTAGAGTCCCCCACAGACAGTTTCCCAAGTTCGGGCAAAACGTTGTAGAGGCCGTATGGTTTTATGGCAGGGTTCGGAAAATGCACGTGCGTTTACGCACGTGTCAGTTTTCGGGCAGATGATACTGGTCGGCTTTGGTTTAAGCCGGATCCGAGTATTATATTGAGTAGGTATAATATCTTTGTCTCAGTTGCATTTGTATTCGGTCGTAATACAAATGCGGGTATATTTTTACAGTTTCGGGGTTATCCTGAAAGTCGTTTCAGGATCACTTTTGGAAGTTACCAGTTTCCAGTTTTCTATCAGCCGTCTTTTAACATTCGGTTAAAGACGGATTTATCTTTTCTTCAGTTGAGGTGAGTCATCATTCTAGAAGCTTCTAGAAGTGGTGATGAGGCTAGTGAGTCATTAGTGCTTTAATGGAGCCATTAATGCAATGGTGACTAGGTTAATGAATCACCATTTGCATTAATGATGTTTTGTTTAGCTAAGGATATTTTGAGTGAGAAGCTTTGATATTTATTCTCTTATGGTCACCACTTCCCTCCTACACTCACCCTCCTCCTTCTCTTTATAAGAAAGGCCCCTCCCCTCTCTCTTTTGGTTACTTGATTCATTTGTTGAAAAGATATGATAGTATTTGGGGTGCATGGAATTTTACAGTTCATTTCATTCCATCACCCAATTCCCTCGGCAACTTCATTAACCGATCGTCCACGGATTTGGATGAAGTGAGACAAAGTCATCTACTCATTCTCTACATCATTCTTGGTCGTCTCTTTTAGCAAACTTGACGATCGAGTTGCCTCAAGTCAGAGGCGGGAGCCCGTTTAAAGAATCGATCATGTGGTGCCACCTCGACGAGGATATCGGAGATCGACGAGATCGGAGCAGCCGCAACGGAGCGTGGGATGATGGTTGAAGAACGAAGGACTCGGATCGTTCGGTATAACCTTTCTACACTCTTTACAGTTTGTTAGTTTAGCAATAATGGCAGATCCGGGTTAAAGTATACGATAGCGCCAGTTAAAATTTTTTTGTTCCGCATTTGGCGTCTGTAGACTGCCGGGGCGCTAGCGTAGACTTACAGTGGTATCAGAGCCTAACCATTTTGCTATGCTAACTTGTGCTAACGGGTTTAAAACATCGATCGAACCGGAAATCGAAAATTGCATAATTCCAAGCCGACAGTTTCTGTTGATTTTAAATGGTCTTAAAAATTAATTCTGTATGTCTTAAAAATCTGTGCAGGCTTTTCTAAGAACCACGACGAAATTTGGTCTCGTGATTCCTCCAACTTGCCGCGGAAACGCGGCCAAACCCATGGTTTGGCCGCGCATCCGCGGCCACTTGGGGAGTTCATGATCCCAAATTTGGACAGTGGGTTCTCTGATAGATTTTGTGATTTTTGGTATATATCTTTTTGGCCCAGGTTTTGTTACTGTTCACCAGTAAGCAGTGGGGCCCACTTTTTGATATTTGGTCTTTGGTCGATCGAAATTTAAACACGTTAGTTTACAGTGCTTACATTATATCTCCGACCGGGAATGTCATTTGATCGGTAAACCGCGTCTGATTGCTATAGTTCTTTTAGACGGGTTTGCGAACGTGACATTCGCGTTGATGTTCTGTGTTGTGCTGTGATGTTGCGGATTTGTCGTGGTGGATAGCAGTGTGCAATGGTAGTACAGGTTGAGTTTATTTGTACATTTGATATTGCGGGGCGAGCGTCCAACTTGTGGACTGCCGTCACTGCCTGTTGTATAATATTCTTTTGGGGCACGACCAGGTTGCGGTCGATGTACCTATTGTACTATTTTTCATTACTGTACTAGGTTTTGCCCCGCGACGGAGTGCACGGATAGCCGGGTTCTGGGGGGCAACGGGTCCGCATCTCATGGCTTTGAGAGGCAGAGGGGTCCCACTCTAGAATTGGCAGACTATTCGCCGCACTCGTAGGGGGTACAGGTTGACCTAAGGAGGGGTGCCCAAGATTACCGGATTCCGTGAAGTGCTGGGTGGTCCATTCACTATGCTGCAGGGGGCTGCCTCGCTTCAGGTTTTGGCGAGTAACTTGCCGCACCCGTAGGGGTCTAGGTTTCATTGCACAGGCTATCCACACGACAGGGGAACGTCGGGTTTCAGCAGCGGCTCTGTGAAACCCGGGGATCCCAGATTATCTGTATTGTTCTGTGATGCTTATTACTTTTATGTAATGTTGCATACTATCACGCCTGGAGCGATTATTGTATATTGGTTTATATACTATTAGATGTTGTATATGTTTTACACCCGCGCTAGTCCAGTCCCCGCTCTGTCGTTAGTTAAGTAACCTAACGGGTGATGACGGGACCTAGTGACGAATGCGGATGGCATATACGTACATTTTATTTTCGTTCTTTTCTGGTGTGATTAATGATGGGACTGCGTTGATTCTGATCAATGCAAAGTAAAACAAACCTGTTTACAGTTGTTGGAACAAATTTAAAAAGTGTTATTGCAAAGACGTTTCCTTTTGTTATGCATAGCGGTATTCAGTGGAATATCCAGCACCTCATTCGACGGGGCAAGGGCCGATATCCCTTCACCGAGACCGACCCCTTGGACAAAAGTTTGCGTCAGGGTAATAACTTTACTATAGTCGATTACAAGTTGCTTTGCATAGCGGTATTCAGTGGAATATCCTGCACCTCATTCCACGAGGAAAGAGCCGAGATCCCTTTACCGGGAGTGACCTCTTTAGCAAAAAGGTTTTCGCCACTATATTTTAAAAAAGCTATCAGGTTCCTTCAGCGATATCAAGTTCACTACGTTAAAGGTTTTTCGCCAAAAACCAGCCGTAGCCCTCCGTCGTTTCTTATGGATGGTCAGTAGTATTCAAGCTATGTTTGTTGGCATACGTCAAGGCATAGTGTTCGGTAGCTGCTGGGTATTCATTTGTTGCATAGATAGATGGGTTGGTTTGGGACAGTCGTATTACCTTGTTGGCATACGTCAAGGGTATGTACGGGTGGGTTCAAATTAACAAGATAATGACGGGCAGAACTTGACATGTGACTTATGATTTGTTGACATACGCCACGGTCATAAGAGCATGGGGCATAAATCATATCGGGAGTTTCTAAAGAAACTGAAACTTGCCAAGTATGCGCATACCATCTGGAGTATGAGTAACGTGGATGCATTCCATCACGTTATCATGCGATGAGAGTTGGATCCCGATTCCCACTGATGAGTTGGTTTACTCTTCGGGTGATCCCGATTGATTCTTCTTTAGGTTTGGAGGAGAATTTGACAGGACAGTGGGAGGTTTCCGGATTAGATAAAGTGATGACCATTCTGATCTAGGTTAGAGTGCACGCAGAGTGTTTATTTTCTCTCTCTCTCTTTGGCAGCGACCTTTGACCGACCCTAGACTATGACTCAGTGACCAAGTTGACCGAACCTTCTTAAAATACTGGCTTTTGGATTGTCTGAGTTGCATAAGTCATTGCCACTCCTTCTTTTACCCTTTGAATTTCTCAGAACACCCGTATTACTACGGATATCCACTTCCATTGGATAGATCCATCGTATGGTTATATACGAACTCGAAGGGACTTCTTCGAGGATGGATCCAGGTTCAGGAGAAATAGAATTGGTTTATTCAGTTGTCTTTTATTATCACCTTCTCTCAGGTTGCGAGAGCTCCTTGGTTTAGGAGAGTACACCTATTACGCTTATTGGATAGTCTTATTCCAAACCATAGGCTGGTGCCGAAAGGTATGGTGCCGAAAGGTAGGGAATGAAGAAAACCAATTAGCCTAAGTAGGGTGTGCAGAAGGTAATATGAAAAGACAAAATAAAGGGATTAGAAAGAGGGCAAAGTAAATTGCGACTGATATCATTCACGACCAAAACCGCGTACTTCATCGCCACTCCTATTTCACCTTTAAAAGAATAAGGTATTATTCAGTTGTCTTTTATCGTCACCTTCTCTCGAGATGCGAGTACTCCTTAGTTTAGGAGGGTACACCTATTATGCTTACTGGATAGTCTTCTTCCAAACCATAGGCTGGTGCCGAACGGTAGGGAAGGAAGAAAACCATTTAGCCTAAACAATGGTGTACAGAAGGTAACGACTAAAGACAAATAAAGGGATTTGGAGAGATGGCAATAAAATATACGGTTGAAGTCATGAATTGGATTATGGAAGAGGCATTGCTATGAATACCTGGATACCCCTACGAAACATTTTCATGTTTCAGTGCATTGTTAAAGAAAAACTGTTTTTCCCGATTAGACACTTACTCCAAGGGTATGTATTTACCAGGTTTCATTCTCATACCTGTATGGTTTTACAGATGATGAGTGGGAGTAAGATATTGGGAATTAGGTGATCATCCTCATTATATCGGAATTCGTTGTAATTGGTGATATTTGAGGAAATCGCCAGGGTACAGTTTTCAACCTACGACGCACAGGTTATGAGTTGTTAAACTCAGCGGACTTATACAGAGTATTGTATGTTGTCCAGTGTCCATCAGGACAAAGGGGTAGGTCCTCGTACTATGTTCTGTTTACTTATAACTTCTCTAGTATTTAGACGAGTGTTTCGTAGAAATACAAGGTCTAAGTTTTGAGAAGTTGTGGGTATAAGAATAAAGTAGAGAACCACGTATCACAAGTATCGGGATTCTTCAAAGAGATCGAAGATGTAGATTCTTGTGATTGGTATTCAGATGATAGTGATGGTTTTGAGAAACGTGTTTCTCTTTCAGGTTACTCATAATTGGATGGATTCCTAAGTTGAGTAATGCTGATTAGCCTCTTTCCATTAAGTTGATATGCACTGGAGACAGCTGCATGATTTGAATCTGGTTCCAATTAAATTAGTGCCAAAGTTTCTATATTGGATATAGAATAGTTCGTACCTTAAAAGATATTACGGTACGGGGAGTTGTCCAGCTTATGCTTAAAACCAGACTCTGGATAACTCAGGGCACGTTTCTGTAATGGCTGTTTGTGGGTTGACCCTGGCTATGACGAGGGTTGATATTCTACCATTTGGAAGATCAATAGTGATATTGTTCTTGACTTGCCACAGTTTTAGTAAAAATGGATCTTTTTCAGAAAACAGTAGTGGGAGTATGGTAGAACTGGAAGTGATTCCAGAACCGCGAACGATTACGGAAAATTTAATAGGACCTATATATTCAATCAGGTTTGACATTCCATTAGCCACTCCGCAGGTATGGTAGGTAACCTCAGACGCCCGAGAGGTACTTCGGTAGCCTCAGAGACGGTGACAGGGAGGTTCTTATCTACCAAGACTTGACACTACTGTTGTTCCAGGATATGAGACCCGGTAGGAGGGTTGTCGTAGTCAGTGGGAGCAGCGGAAGCATAGTGGGCAAGTAGCTTATATCTATTTATAGACTTGAGCAGTTATAGCGGAGATAGATCATCTAATTTTGATGTGACAGTCATGGTTTTGACTTCAATCAGAATAGGGGATGGATCTGTTAAGAAGGTAGTAGGGTGTGATGTCATGGTATCTGATGACATACACAGAGTAGGAAGTAAAATTCCTATACTACGATCGGTTGTACTGTGGTCGTCACACAGTTGTTTCTCCAGACAGGATATGGATATAATATTTGACATTCTGGTTTCTAGATCTATGGTTTTAGATCTGGATTTGGGTAGTTTCCCAATGTGGGTACTTTGACAGATATTCTAATGGTTTTTGGAATAGTTGACTCCTAGCATGGTGGTGTACCTGCAGGTGATGGAGTCACCCTCTCTAAAGGTGTCTTACAGACTAAAGGGGAGAGGGATGTGCATGATTGGCAGATCACTTGCTTAGGCAATTGAGTCAATCATGAGGTGTCAAGTACCACACCAAATGTTGGTTTTGCACTAGATGCAATAAGTTTGTATTAATCCAATCCTGGAGAAACATAAGGAAGCAGTTTTAGAACATAAGTACATGTTCTACGGATTTGATGACGGCAGCCTCCTTCGGGAGACGATTATCATTCCAGGCTTCAAAGGTGACATGGTTGACAGAGAGATTGTCAGAGAAATAGTTTTTCCCTCTGACGAAGAGGGACGGTATTATGGACAGGTAGTTCAAGAGGATACGGTAGGTGGCATGGTGCCGGATACTGATTAGGTTCAGTGATCGATACAGTCTAAGAAGTTTGGATTTGGAGTTCATTTATGAACTAGGTCCCATCAGATATCCAGACATGTTCTAAGACAGGTATTACTCAATTCGGGAGATGGTTTTCTCCGCGAACTTGAGATTAAGAGAGATATAGAAAGATACTTCTAGGCGGATCCACTCACTGAGGCTATTTCTCGAACACAATAGTTTTACAAACGGGCTTTGTGAAACTGATTAGTAGAGGAGTTGGATGTTCGGTTTCACACGGGCTGTGAGTAGTCGACATCGCAATATTAGCCTTGAGTGCAAGTGGGAGATTGTTGGAGATAGTGCCCTCATAGTCAATTATTGGATCGCAGGTACGTGATTGCAATGATTGCGGAGGACCTATACCGGTAGGACAGTCTTACTCGAGATGATAGTATGCTATCTGGTTTGCCTTTATCAGTCGTGTACATGTTCAGGTGACTGATTGCATGTTACACTTTGATAGAGCCCTTAGGATCTTGCTTTACTACCAACAGTATGATGGCGATCATATACGTGAGAGTTGGGTAGTTTATATGCATATCCTTAATTGTGGTCCCTAGTCGTGGGAGTTTCGAGACAGGGCATCGATACTCCGGAGTAGACTAGTGTGTACAGTCGAGACCCCGACGAGGGGCGGTGGCCGGTCTCACAAGCCACTGGTGTCAGTTGGATCACCTAAGATGTATACAGGTGCTCATTGGGTTATGAGTACACCGGACAGGACTCGCCGGGAATCTGCTAGTTAGTATTATATCTACCGTCAGATAGCAGTTCCCTGGTGACATGTGTACAGGTTAGTTCATCGACCTGAGGTCGTCATTTGTCTCGTGTGAGTTCCCACTGTGCTTTGATTTCTACCCTACCACGGCTCAAAGGAGTCGTGCAAACAGGTAGCTTTTGGGTACAGTCCCGAGCCATATGGAGGCACGTGAGCGGATCGGCAGGGGATTCCTCTCTCCCGGTATTGGGGGCGAGATCGTGCTGTGTCTAGGAGAGCCATTACACAAATCCATGGCCATGGTAGGAGATTTACTGGTAGGTACTCCAGTAGTATCTTAGGGTGTTATTGGGCTTCACTCCGACACGACTTATACTACTATTGGGGGTCTGACGTTACTAGCCCCCTAGGCGGATATGAGATACTCATTGATGAATGGACCGGACGTTATATACATTGTCACTGTTAGGCTCAGTAGGGTTTCTGGATGAGTTCGTTCATCGGCCTCCCTTGAGTTCGCTCATCAGCCTCCCTTGAGGTCAGTCCATGGGCAGCCGTTACGCATAGCTAGTGCCGCTGACGGTTTGTGGTTAAACCCACTGCCAAGGTACTGACGAGTCATTAGAGTCCCCCACAGACAGTTTCCCAAGTTCGGGCAAAACGTTGTAGAGGCCGTATGGTTTTATGGCAGGGTTCGGAAAATGCACGTGCGTTTACGCACGTGTCAGTTTTCGGGCAGATGATACTGGTCGGCTTTGGTTTAAGCCGGATCCGAGTATTATATTGAGTAGGTATAATATCTTTGTCTCAGTTGCATTTGTATTCGGTCGTAATACAAATGCGGGTATAATTTTACAGTTTCGGGGTTATCCTGAAAGTCGTTTCAGGATCACTTTTGGAAGTTGCCAGTTTCCAGTTTTCTATCAGCCGTCTTTTAACATTCGGTTAAAGACGGATTTATCTTTTCTTCAGTTGAGGTGAGTCATCATTCTAGAAGCTTCTAGAAGTGGTGATGAGGCTAGTGAGTCATTAGTGCTTTAATGGAGCCATTAATGCAATGGTGACTAGGTTAATGAATCACCATTTGCATTAATGATGTTTTGTTTAGCTAAGGATATTTTGAGTGAGAAGCTTTGATATTTATTCTCTTATGGTCACCACTTCCCTCCTACACTCACCCTCCTCCTTCTCTTTATAAGAAAGGCCCCTCCCCTCTCTCTTTTGGTTACTTGATTCATTTGTTGAAAAGATATGATAGTATTTGGGGTGCATGGAATTTTACAGTTCATTTCATTCCATCACCCAATTCCCTCGGCAACTTCATTAACCGATCGTCCACGGATTTGGACGAAGTGAGACAAAGTCATCTACTCATTCTCTACATCATTCTTGGTCGTCTCTTTTAGCAAACTTGACGATCGAGTTGCCTCAAGTCAGAGGCGGGAGCCCGTTTAAAGAATCGATCATGTGGTGCCACCTCGACGAGGATATCGGAGATCGACGAGATCGGAGCAGCCGCAACGGAGCGTGGGATGATGGTTGAAGAACGAAGGACTCGGATCGTTCGGTATAACCTTTCTACACTCTTTACAGTTTGTTAGTTTAGCAATAATGGCAGATCCGGGTTAAAGTATACGATAGCGCCAGTTAAAATTTTTTTGTTCCGCATTTGGCGTCTGTAGACTGCCGGGGCGCTAGCGTAGACTTACAGTGGTATCAGAGCCTAACCATTTTGCTATGCTAACTTGTGCTAACGCGTTTAAAACATCGATCGAACCGGAAATCGAAAATTGCAAAATTCCAAGCCGACAATTTCTGTTGATTTTAAATGGTCTCAAAAATTAATTATGTATGTCTTAAAAATCTGTGCAGGCTTTTCTAAGAACCACGACGAAATTTGGTCTCGTGATTCCTCCAACTTGCCGCGGAAACGCGGCCAAACCCATGGTTTGGCCGCGCATCCGCGGCCACTTGGGGAGTTCATGATCCCAAATTTGGACAGTGGGTTCTCTGATAGATTTTGTGATTTTTGGTATATATCTTTTTGGCCCAGGTTTTGTTACTGTTCACCAGTAAGCAGTGGGGCCCACTTTTTGATATTTGGTCTTTGGTCGATCGAAATTTAAACACGTTAGTTTACAGTGCTTACATTATATCTCCGACCGGGAATGTCATTTGATCGGTAAACCGCGTCTGATTGCTATAGTTCTTTTAGACGGGTTTGCGAACGTGACATTCGCGTTGATATTCTGTGTTGTGCTGTGATGTTGCGGATTTGTCGTGGTGGATAGCAGTGTGCAATGGTAGTACAGGTTGAGTTTATTTGTACATTTGATATTGCGGGGCGAGCGTCCAACTTGTGGACTGCCGTCACTGCCTGTTGTATAATATTCTTTTGGGGCACGACCAGGTTGCGGTCGATGTACCTATTGTACTATTTTTCATTACTGTACTAGGTTTTGCCCCGCGACGGAGTGCACGGATAGCCGGGTTCTGGGGGGCAACGGGTCCGCATCTCATGGCTTTGAGAGGCAGAGGGGTCCCACTCTAGAATTGGCAGACTATTCGCCGCACTCGTAGGGGGTACAGGTTGACCTAAGGAGAGGTGCCCAAGATTACCGGATTCCGTGAAGTGCTGGGTGGTCCATTCACTGTGCTGCAGGGGGCTGCCTCGCTTCAGGTTTTGGCGAGTAACTTGCCGCACCCGTAGGGGTCTAGGTTTCATTGCACAGGCTATCCACACGACAGGGGAACGTCGGGTTTCAGCAGCGGCTCTGTGAAACCCGGGGATCCCAGATTATCTGTATTGTTCTGTGATGCTTATTACTTTTATGTAATGTTGCATACTATCACGCCTGGAGCGATTATTGTATATTGGTTTATATACTATTAGATGTTGTATATGTTTTACACCCGCGCTAGTCCAGTCCCCGCTCTGTCGTTAGTTAAGTAACCTAACGGGTGATGACGGGACCTAGTGACGAATGCGGATGGCATATACGTACATTTTATTTTCGTTCTTTTCTGGTGTGATTAATGATGGGACTGCGTTGATTCTGATCAATGCAAAGTAAAACAAACCTGTTTACAGTTGTTGGAACAAATTTAAAAAGTGTTATTGCAAAGACGTTTCCTTTTGTTATGCATAGCGGTATTCAGTGGAATATCCAGCACCTCATTCGACGGGGCAAGGGCCGATATCCCTTCACCGGGACCGACCCCTTGGACAAAAGTTTGCGTCAGGGTAATAACTTTACTATAGTCGATTACAAGTTGCTTTGCATAGTGGTATTCAGTGGAATATCCTGCACCTCATTCCACGAGGAAAGAGCCGAGATCCCTTTACCGGGAGTGACCTCTTTAGCAAAAAGGTTTTCGCCACTATATTTTAAAAAAGCTATCAGGTTCCTTCAGCGATATCAAGTTCACTACGTTAAAGGTTTTTCGCCAAAAACCTGCCGTAGCCCTCCGTCGTTTCTTATGGATGGTCAGTAGTATTCAAGCTATGTTTGTTGGCATACGTCAAGGCATAGTGTTCGGTAGCTGCTGGGTATTCATTTGTTGCATAGATAGATGAGTTGGTTTGGGACAGTCTTATTACCTTGTTGGCATACGTCAAGGGTATGTACGGGTGGGTTCAAATTAACAAGATAATGACAGGCAGAACTTGACATGTGACTTATGATTTGTTGACATACGCCAAGGTCATAAGAGCATGGGGCATAAATCATATCGGGAGTTTCTAAAGAAACTGAAACTTGCCAAGTATGCGCATACCATCTGGAGTATGAGTAACGTGGATGCATTCCATCACGTTATCATGCGATGAGAGTTGGATCCCGATTCCCACTGATGAGTTGGTTTACTCTTCGGGTGATCCCGATTGATTCTTCTTTAGGTTTGGAGGAGAATTTGACAGGACAGTGGGAGGTTTCCGGATTAGATAAAGTGCTGACCATTCTGATCTTGGTTAGAGTGCACGCAGAGTGTTTCTTTTCTCTCTCTCTCTTTGGCAGCGACCTTTGACCGACCCTAGACTATGACTCAGTGACCAAGTTGACCGAACCTTCTTAAAATACTGGCTTTTGGATTGTCTGAGTTGCATAAGTCATTGCCACTCCTTCTTTTACCCTTTGAATTTCTCAGAACACCCGTATTACTACGGATATCCACTTCCATTGGATAGATCCATCGTATGGTTATATACGAACTCGAAGGGACTTCTTCGAGGATGGATCCAGGTTCAGGAGAAATAGAATTGGTTTATTCAGTTGTCTTTTATTATCACCTTCTCTCAGGTTGCGAGAGCTCCTTGGTTTAGGAGAGTACGCCTATTACGCTTATTGGATAGTCTTATTCCAAACCATAGGCTGGTGCCGAAAGGTATGGTGCCGAAAGGTAGGGAATGAAGAAAACCAATTAGCCTAAGTAGGGTGTGCAGAAGGTAATATGAAAAGACAAAATAAAGGGATTAGAAAGAGGGCAAAGTAAATTGCGACTGATATCATTCACGACCAAAACCGCGTACTTCATCGCCACTCCTATTTCACCTTTAAAAGAATAAGGTATTATTCAGTTGTCTTTTATCGTCACCTTCTCTCGAGATGCGAGTACTCCTTAGTTTAGGAGGGTACACCTATTATGCTTACTGGATAGTCTTCTTCCAAACCATAGGCTGGTGCCGAACGGTAGGGAAGGAAGAAAACCATTTAGCCTAAACAATGGTGTACAGAAGATAACGACTAAAGACAAATAAAGGGATTTGGAGAGATGGCAATAAAATATACGGTTGAAGTCATGAATTGGATTATAGAAGAGGCATTGCTATGAATACCTGGATACCCCTACGAAATATTTTCATGTTTCAGTGCATTGTTAAAGAAAAACTGTTTTTCCCGATTAGACACTTACTCCAAGGGTATGTATTTACCAGGTTTCATTCTCATACCTGTATGGTTTTACAGATGATGAGTGGGAGTAAGATATTGGGAATTAGGTGATCATCCTCATTATATCGGAATTCGTTGTAATTGGTGATATTTGAGGAAATCGCCAGGGTACAGTTTTCAACCTACGACGCACAGGTTATGAGTTGTTAAACTCAGCGGACTTATACAGAGTATTGTATGTTGTCCAGTGTCCATCAGGACAAAGGGGTAGGTCCTCGTACTATGTTCTGTTTACTTATAACTTCTCTAGTATTTAGACGAGTGTTTCGTAGAAATACAAGGTCTAAGTTTTGAGAAGTTGTGGGTATAAGAATAAAGTAGAGAACCACGTATCACAAGTATCGGGATTCTTCAAAGAGATCGAAGATGTAGATTCTTGTGATTGGTATTCAGATGATAGTGATGGTTTTGAGAAACGTGTTTCTCTTTCAGGTTACTCATAATTGGATGGATTCCTAAGTTGAGTAATGCTGATTAGCCTCTTTCCATTAAGTTGATATGCACTGGAGACAGCTGCATGATTTGAATCTGGTTCCAATTAAATTAGTGCCAAAGTTTCTATATTGGATATAGAATAGTTCGTACCTTAAAAGATATTAAGGTACGGGGAGTTGTCCAGCTTATGCTTAAAACCAGACTCTGGATAACTCAGGGCACGTTTCTGTAATGGCTGTTTGTGGGTTGACCCTGGCTATGACGAGGGTTGATATTCTACCATTTGGAAGATCAATAGTGATATTGTTCTTGACTTGCCACAGTTTTAGTAAAAATGGATCTTTTTCAGAAAACAGTAGTGGGAGTATGGTAGAACTGGAAGTGATTCCAGAACCGCGAACGATTACGGAAAATTTAATAGGACCTATATATTCAATCAGGTTTGACATTCCATTAGCCACTCCGCAGGTATGGTAGGTAACCTCAGACGCCCGAGAGGTACTTCGGTAGCCTCAGAGACGGTGACAGGGAGGTTCTTATCTACCAAGACTTGACACTACTGTTGTTCCAGGATATGAGACCCGGTAGGAGGGTTGTCGTAGTCAGTGGGAGCAGCGGAAGCATAGTGGGCAAGTAGCTTATATCTATTTATAGACTTGAGCAGTTATAGCGGAGATAGATCATCTAATTTTGATGTGACAGTCATGGTTTTGACTTCAATCAGAATAGGGGATAGATCTGTTAAGAAGGTAGTAGGGTGTGATGTCATGGTATCTGATGACATACACAGAGTAGGAAGTAAAATTCCTATACTACGATCGGTTGTACTGTGGTCGTCACACAGTTGTTTCTCCAGACAGGATATGGATATAATATTTGACATTCTGGTTTCTAGATCTATGGTTTTAGATCTGGATTTGGGTAGTTTCCCAATGTGGGTACTTTGACAGATATTCTAATGGTTTTTGGAATAGTTGACTCCTAGCATGGTGGTGTACCTGCAGGTGATGGAGTCACCCTCTCTAAAGGTGTCTTACAGACTAAAGGGGAGAGGGATGTGCATGATTGGCAGATCACTTGCTTAGGCAATTGAGTCAATCATGAGGTGTCAAGTACCACACCAAATGTTGGTTTTGCACTAGATGCAATAAGTTTGTATTAATCCAATCCTGGAGAAACATAAGGAAGCAGTTTTAGAACATAAGTACATGTTCTACGGATTTGATGACGGCAGCCTCCTTCGGGAGACGATTATCATTCCAGGCTTCAAAGGTGACATGGTTGACAGAGAGATTGTCAGAGAAATAGTTTTTCCCTCTGACGAAGAGGGACAGTATTATGGACAGGTAGTTCAAGAGGATACTGTGGGTGGCATGGTGCCGGATACTGATTAGGTTCAGTGATCGATACAGTCTAAGAAGTTTGGATTTGGAGTTCATTTATGAACTAGGTCCCATCAGATATCCAGACATGTTCTAAGACAGGTATTACTCAATTCGGGAGATGGTTTTCTCCGCGAACTTGAGATTAAGAGAGATATAGAAAGATACTTCTAGGCGGATCCACTCACCGAGGCTATTTCTCGAACACAATAGTTTTACAAACGGGCTTTGTGAAACTGATTAGTAGAGGAGTTGGATGTTCGGTTTCACACGGGCTGTGAGTAGTCGACATCGCAATATTAGCCTTGAGTGCAAGTGGGAGATTGTTGGAGATAGTGCCCTCATAGTCAATTATTGGATCGCAGGTACGTGATTGCAATGATTGCGGAGGACCTATACCGGTAGGACAGTCTTACTCGAGATGATAGTATGCTATCTGGTTTGCCTTTATCAGTCGTGTACATGTTCAGGTGACTGATTGCATGTTACACTTTGATAGAGCCCTTAGGATCTTGCTTTACTACCAACAGTATGATGGCTCATATACGTGAGAGTTGGGTAGTTTATATGCATATCCTTAATTGTGGTCCCTAGTCGTGGGAGTTTCGAGACAGGGCATCGATACTCCGGAGTAGACTAGTGTGTACAGTCGAGACCCCGACGAGGGGCGGTGGCCGGTCTCACAAGCCACTGGTGTCAGTTGGATCACCTAAGATGTATACAGGTGCTCATTGGGTTATGAGTACACCGGACAGGACTCACCGGGAATCTGCTAGTTAGTATTATATCTACCGTCAGATAGCAGTTCCCTGGTGACATGTGTACAGGTTAGTTCATCGACCTGAGGTCGTCATTTGTCTCGTGTGAGTTCCCACTGTGCTTTGATTTCTACCCTACCACGGCTCAAAGGAGTCGTGCAAACAGGTAGCTTTTGGGTACAGTCCCGAGCCATATGGAGGCACGTGAGCGGATCGGCAGGGGATTCGTCTCTCCCGGTATTGGGGGCGAGATCGTGCTGTGTCTAGGAGAGCCATTATACAAATCCATGGCCATGGTAGGAGATTTACTGGTAGGTACTCCAGTAGTATCTCAGGGTGTTATTGGGCTTCACTCCGACACGACTTATACTGCTATTGGGGGTCTGACGTTACTAGCCCCCTAGGCGGTTATGCGATACTCATTGACGAACGGACCGGACGTTATATACATTGTCACTGTTAGGCTCAGTAGGGTTTCTGGATGAGTTCGTTCATCGGCCTCCCTTGAGTTCGCTCATCAGCCTCCCTTGAGGTCAGTCCATGGGCAGCCGTTACGCATAGCTAGTGCCGCTGACGGTTTGTGGTTAAACCCACTGCCAAGGTACTGACGAGTCATTAGAGTCCCCCACAGACAGTTTCCCAAGTTCGGGCAAAACGTTGTAGAGGCCGTATGGTTTTATGGCAGGGTTCGGAAAATGCACGTGCGTTTACGCACGTGTCAGTTTTCGGGCAGATGATACTGGTCGGCTTTGGTTTAAGCCGGATCCGAGTATTATATTGAGTAGGTATAATATCTTTGTCTCAGTTGCATTTGTATTCGGTCGTAATACAAATGCGGGTATAATTTTACAGTTTCGGGGTTATCCTGAAAGTCGTTTCAGGATCACTTTTGGAAGTTGCCAGTTTCCAGTTTTCTATCAGCCGTCTTTTAACATTCAGTTAAAGACGGATTTATCTTTTCTTCAGTTGAGGTGAGTCATCATTCTAGAAGCTTCTAGAAGTGGTGATGAGGCTAGTGAGTCATTAGTGCTTTAATGGAGCCATTAATGCAATGGTGACTAGGTTAATGAATCACCATTTGCATTAATGATGTTTTGTTTAGCTAAGGATATTTTGAGTGAGAAGCTTTGATATTTATTCTCTTATGGTCACCACTTCCCTCCTACACTCACCCTCCTCCTTCTCTTTATAAGAAAGGCCCCTCCCCTCTCTCTTTTGGTTACTTGATTCATTTGTTGAAAAGATATGATAGTATTTGGGGTGCATGGAATTTTACAGTTCATTTCATTCCATCACCCAATTCCCTCGGCAACTTCATTAACCGATCGTCCACGGATTTGGACGAAGTGAGACAAAGTCATCTACTCATTCTCTACATCATTCTTGGTCGTCTCTTTTAGCAAACTTGACAATCGAGTTGCCTCAAGTCAGAGGCGGGAGCCCGTTTAAAGAATCGATCATGTGTTGCCACCTCGACGAGGATATCGGAGATCGACGAGATCGGAGCAGCCGCAACGGAGCGTGGGATGATGGTTGAAGAACGAAGGACTCGGATCGTTCGGTATAACCTTTCTACACTCTTTACAGTTTGTTAGTTTAGCAATAATGGCAGATCCGGGTTAAAGTATACGATAGTGCCAGTTAAAAGTTTTTTGTTCCGCATTTGGCGTCTGTAGACTGCCGGGGCGCTAGCGTAGACTTACAAGAATTGCAACCATGGGTTAAGTATGAAGACTTAACCCATGTAGAGATTTAACTAGGGTAAAGGGTTGGGTTGGGTTAAGGAAATATCTATGCAAAATATCCAAGTCAAAGTCAAAGCTTCAAGAAGCTTCTTGAAAGCTTCATGCTTGCTTAACCCTAACACAATTAAACTCCACAAATCATGTTGCATTTATAACCATAACATGTTACAATATTATATATCACATATACAATATTTATTGTAACAAAATAAAATAATACAATTAACATATATCGCATATATATCAATGTATTACCCGAGTGAGAAAAAGAATCTTTTAGTGAGCTTATATTAGTTAATGTAATTTAATATATCAAATATATAATTATACATTAAATTATCGAATCAACACTTGATCCGATAATCCAGCTATTTCACAAATAACCGACTAATATAATCTGTATCAGTTCATCGAATCAACACTTGATCCGATGATCCGGCTATATCACATATACCCGGCCGATATCTCATATCGCGAGAATCTAATAAGGTATCACATACACGTATTGTTCTTGGTCCCGTACATATCATATATGTGCTCCTACTCCGTTTTGCCTGAGTCAAGAAACCTCTGTGTAGGACTCTAAAGAATCGTCAATACGCCGACAGTATGTGATGATCATATCAAACACGCACAAGCTGCAAGCGGTCAGCTAAACATAACAGCCACCCAGGTATTGAGCGCTTAGAAGATCAACAAGCAAGCATGTACATTCTCCTGTGAATCCAGTCAGTAACACTCCCGTACAGTCCGGTCTTTTCGTCTGATATGTCGCATATCTCGCCTAGGGGTGGTAAACGTCAGACCCAAGTAGCTCGATAAGTCGTGTCGATATGAGGTCTATAACAGTTCGAGAAACTACTAATAACACTTACCAGTAAATCTCAGCAACCCTGGTCAGGGATTTCCAGTTATAGCCAATCGAACACAGCTCAACATCAACTCCCTATACCGGGAGAGACGAATCCCCTCCTGTCGCTCATTGCCTCCATGTGATTCGGGACTGTACCCAAAAGCCACCTTTTTGCACGCCCTCTTGGACGTGGTATGATGGAAATCAAAGCACAGTGGGAATCACACAAGACTCTATGACGATCTCGGGTCTATAGACTACTCTGTACCCGTGTCACCAGAGAACTGCCATCTGATGTGAGGTATAATACCATATGGGAGTTCTCGGCGAGTCCGTCCAGTGTACCCAGTCTCTACTGAGCACCTATACACCATCCTTGATGTCAAACACCGATGGATATGGGATCATCCATCGCCCATCAAATGGGTCAAGATGCATATACGCCAGTCTACTCTGGTGTATCGATGCCCTGTCTCAATACACCCTCGACTAGGAACAGTTATAGGATGTACTCGTCGACTACCGTGGCCCCACTAGTATAATCTCATCATAGTTCCAGTAGTCGAGTACATATCCTAAGGGCTTTATCAACATGTAACATAGAGACAATCAGAGTATATGTTAAGATAAAGTACAACCAGATAGCATACTATCATGTGGAGCAAGAAAGTCCTCCCTATATATGTCCAAGCATCCATTACAATATACATCGTATGTACAGTAATGGCCTCTAGGGCATACATATAATTAACAATCTCCCACTTGCACTAGGGCCATCTGTTGTGGCATCACATACCCAACAATTAGCTGTGGTTGAAGTATCTCATACTCAACCATCCCATAAAAGTCTCTACTGGGAAAAAGGCCTTTGTGAGTGGATTCGCGCTGTTGTCCTCTGTGTCTACTCTCCTAACCTTGATCTCCCTGGAGATCAACCATCTCCATGTTCAGGTGATACTGCCTAAGAATAATATCTAGATTTCAGATGGGACGGGGGGTCCTAGGCATAAGCCACAACTCCATTGTCACACAATGGTATGAACGAAGTTCATCTCATGAACTAATATATATCCAGACTGCCTCTTTGGTAGCATCCAAGGTAACGATGTATCTTGCCTTTAATCGTCTAGTAAGTCACGGTATCTAGCTTGGAACTCTTCCAACATACCGTCCCTCCACTGAGGGTAAAGACAATGTCTGTGACTGACATTCAGTCGTCCTTATCACCCTGGAACCTTTCCAGTGATTCTCCCCAGGATCGATTGATACCATTTCACTACAACTAGTGAGAATCCTAACATTCAATTAGATCTATCTCATAGGTCCAAAACCCAGGATTTAGGAGGTATCACCTTGATCCTATATGGAGAATCATTGTGATAAGAGGAGATTGACCGAGCGTAGCATAGGAAACTCCTTCCCTATCAAGAGTATGTCATCCACATACTCTACGAGGATCACCACCATACTCTCTACTACCTTTTTGTATATACAAGGTCCATCTACCATTTTGATGAAGTCAAACTTTTTGACTACCATATCAAAACAGATGTTCCAACTCCACGATGCCTGATTTATCACATAAAACATCTTGCTCATGTTTTCGATGCTCCCACTGTCTACGAAGCCCTCTGGCTGTGTACTTATAGATGCTCTCTTCCAAATCAACATTTAGAAAAAGCAGTCATGACACCCAACCGCCAGATATCGTAGTCATGGTATATAGCAGTGGCAAGTAGGATCTGGATGGACTTAAGCATAGCTTTAAAAGTCTCAATTTTTCCATGTACACCAAGTAATCTTCTCAAGATATACTTGCTCCTGATGGGGATTTAACCCCTTCGGATAAAGCAACCAAAGTCCATACTTTGTTGGTGTATAAGGATTCCATCTCAGATCGCTAAGCATCCAGCCATTCTTACAGAGTCCCACTCGTGATGGCCTGCTCGAAATAAGTTGGGTCATCATCTCATGATGCAATCCTCGCTCCCACTGTCATAGAGAAACCGAAGTATCTCTCAGGTGGGTGAGGAACCCTACTAGATCGACGGAGAGGCTGAGGTTCGTTAGAAACTATTGAATCCTTCGGTTCTACCAAATCATCAGCTGCAGTTTGTATAGCTGCAACTGTTTCCAGTTCTACCTCATGACCAATAATTTCTTCACAAGAAATTCCCTTTCACAAAGGTGGCATGCTGAGAAACAAAACATCTTTTGTTCCTCGGTTAGGTAGAAGATATTCCCTTGCGAATGCTTGGGATATCCAACAAACTTCTACAAAACTGACTTTGCCTCGAGCTTGTCCGGATTATGCTTTTAGACATAGGCTGGACAACCTCAAATCTTAACATACTTAAGATATGGGCTCTTCCCATTCCATATCACATATGAAGTGGTAGGCAACTGATTTGATTTGAACCCTATTCAATAGGTATGCAGCTTCTCAAGTGCATAACTCCCAAAAGGAAAATAGGAAACTCAGTAGTACTCATCATAGAGCGCACCATATCAAATAGGGTGTGATTGCTCCGCCCCGATACACCGACATGTTGTGGTGTATACGGAGGAGTAATGTTGAGAGAGAATCGCATTCTCCCTTAGAATAGTCCTGGAATCCCGTGCTCAAGTATTCTCCACCTTGATCCCATCAAAAGGACATAATACTTATACCAGTTTTTGGTTCTCTACTTATAACCTATATTTATTGAATTTCTCAAAAGGTTCAGACTTGTGTTTCAACAGGAACACATGTACGAATCTTGAGAGACTATCAGTGAATATAATGAAGTACAAAGAACCGGTCCTGGCATGTGTAGACAGGGAACCTTCATACATCAGCATGTATCAATCCCAAGATTTCACTAACTCTTTCTCTGTTTTCAATAAACAGAGCTGTGGTCATCTTATCTTTGTGACATGACCAGCAAGTTTCACAAGATGTAAATTCAAACTAATTTAAATATGTATCTTTATGTAACTTCAGATGGTTGGGTCGCATTGATTTGACCTAGTCTACAATACCTCAAGAAGGATTCTTTCATTTCTGAACTCTTCCTCTTGTGTGTGTTCTGTACGTTAAGAACTGTGGTTTGATTTAGAACGTCTATGCTTTTAGATAACGTGCCTGAACCGATCAACTCTTGATATAGGAAATGTTCAAAACATTATCCAACAATACAAAATTATATCCTTCTTTAATAAATAAAGAGACTTGATATGATGTTGTATATCGGGTTCGGTATCTAATAACATTCATTCAGAATCAATGTATTCTGGTAATACAGGGTGATAACTACCAACAGACTTGGCTGCAACACTTGCACCGTTTCTATCTCATGAAACTTATCACCCGTTCTCAGTTCTCTACCTATCTGTAGCCCATGTAACAGATTACATATGCGGGATCCTGATCCGGTATCTCATACCCAGGACGTAAAGGATACTGAGAAAAAAGTTCTGTGTAATGAACACACCCGAAGAAGATGCATCAACATGTACTTTCTTCGTTTGGGCGGCACGGGAATTCTGGTAATCCCCAATTTCCTGCTCTGTCTTATAACAATTATAAGTTGGAGCGGGACCAACGTTCCCTAGCGCAGTATAACAAGCGGGTTCGGTCAATACATCCGTATTATTATCTTGATTAAGGCGTGACATAGTCGCAACCAGGAGAGAGAGAGAATAAAACACTCAGCGTGCGCTTTTACAAGATTAGATTGGTTATCAATTTATCTAATCAGGATGTCTCCCACTGTTTTAGTCAAATCTTCCTTCAAACCCTAAAAGGAAAGACTAGCCGGGATTAATTACACCCTACAAGTTCGCCAATCTTTCAGCCAGGCCAGTGCCGGTACTTTGAGGGAGGTTCCCCGTGCTTTCACATGGACCTAATTAAAATAAACCTCATTTTCCCAGGGGCGTAACCCCGTTAACACCTTTCTAGACACCTACTTGATCGGCTAATTGTAATGTGTAAAACTCTCTCAGGAGTAACTCTTACTTGCAGCGGATATCGGGATCCAACTATCTCACAGAAGGTATGCAATCTCATTGCAAATTTCAACACTTGAAATTCCCAATAATATTTTGCCCCAAGCGGTCTATGACCTTGATAAGGTCAACAAACCATAGACCGCAAGTCAAGTTCAACCCATCATTTCCTGATATGAATTAAACCCACCTGCACGACCCTTGACAAGGTCAACAAAGTCGCACGGCTACCCTAATCCAATCGTATCATATGCTTATACAGATAAGCAGTAATCAGCTACCGCACACTACGCCTTGACAATAATAACAAATGCAGTACGAATACTAACTATTACTTATCTGAAATGACGGAGGGCTACGACAGGTTTTTAAGAAAACCCTTTGCGTAATGAACTTGATATCGTTATAGAATCGAGTGATTATAAATGGAGTGTTTTTGAGGCTTTTCTAGTTTCGCTAAAGACGTTACTCCCGGTGAAGGAATCGTCGGCTCTTTCCTTATCGAATAAGGTGCAGGATATTTCACAAATACCACTATGCAAAGAAAAAACTATAGAAGCAATCAAAAGACAAACCAAGTTTGTAGTATCTGCTAGTTTCACTAAAGAGGTCACTCCCGGTGAAGGGATCTCGGCTCTTTCCTTATCGAATAAGGTGCTGGATGTTCTACAAGGAACACCGCTATGCAAAGCAAGAACTAGAGCTACCATTTTTTGAACAAGTTTCTACAACATCTTTAGGTTTCTTTTATTTTATTAATCTCATTAATGAAGCCCCATTTTATTATGCTTCACAAGCATCACATTTGAAACGAAATCTGCAATATAACATATATCTCATATATATAATATAAACATTCTTCTCAGGCAGTAATATGATCTCATCACAGAACATTGCAGCAGAAGAATATATATGAAATATTGGATATACTAGGACGTCCGTGTTTTAATACGAGCCTGTATAAAACACGGATTCCACGGTCACGATGAATAGCCAAACCCACATCCCTAGACCCCTATGAGAGCGGTAAGCAACACTGCCAATTCTAGGGTTAGGAGACCCGGTCTCGACTCCTCGAGATGGTCTCCTACTGGACCCTAGAACCCGGTTACTTGTGCTCCCCGCCTTGGGTCTACCTAATGCGAAAAAGTAAATAATATACAATGGTGACATCATCCTCAGCCCGGAAGTGCCCCAATAAAAGAATATTACATACAAATGAATTTTACATGAATGAAAAAGAAAAAACTCTCATCTCACATAAAACCCCCGGCTATTCAGAACGCGACGATCCAATATAACATATCACAGCAACACATAATATCACATATCATCAACGTAAGCAAGTATGCGTATCCCGATTGTCGTTGATGTATAGCAACGAAGCCGGCGATACACCATATACTACGCTTACGGTCGCAGAAAAGAAAGTGTAAAACTACAAAGTTGGAATCCGCAACCTCCTTAGACATCGCATGCCTAACCAAATGAATTCCTTAGACATCGCATGCCTAACAATTATAAACCCCGCATTTTAGTCTCATTATCGAAAACTCTTTTCAATATCAAGTCGGGCAATTCAACAAGATTCCCGACATCTGATCGAATGCTCGTCGCAAACTTCAGTAGACGGCCGCACCCCCGGATGCCGTCGACGAAGTGCACTAAGGCGGAACACCGCTGCCGCGAGCACCCGAACGGATGCTTTTGGCGACGGGGTTCTCCTACAGTCACTTGGTAGGGGCTATGGGGCATGGCTGTCTGTTAAGTTTACCCGGTGAGTATCCGCGTACGCTACGTGATTGCGACGGACTTTTGATCACATCAAAATCCCGTGGCAACCGATCAACTGAGACTGAACTGCTAGATTTATAACATTCAAATTAGTTATCTTATAACTACATGTGGATTCCAAATATTGTATCACATTCCAGATAAATAAACAGTGTTAAAATTTCCCATCGAATAATCAAACACCCAAGATTTCCCAAATAGCTCAACACTTGAGCGGAGTTCAAAAAGTATCCATCACATGCCACAGTACCAATGGTCCAGCCGTAGAAGGGTCAAGCCAACGCCTCACATGTGGCAACGCCGTACTGAGGCGGTTCAGACGGTCACATAATCAAGTTAAGGTTTATGTTCTTCTAGAGGGTCCACCGCGTTACTTGCATGATTTTCCGGAAGTTTCAAACTCGAGAAAAAATCCAACTTTTGAAAATTTTCCAACAGGGGAAAAAGTGAGTTATTGATATCCGTTCGAACTTTTTAACAGGTTCTAAAATTATCGGGAAAAACTTAAACGAAGTTAAATTATCCGATCGAATCAACGAGTCACCAATACAACCCAGAAAACTCAACACTTGAGTATAATTAAAAATTCCCAGAAGAATCAGGAAGTACCTACGGTTGTAACTGTAGAAAAACTATCCCTCAATCTACAGTAATTGCCGCGAAACCGCCGCCAATACCCTGGTTTGGTCGCGGTTCCACGGCGCATCAATTGATTTAGGGGGTTGTTTTCACAGTTCCCCATAAAATTCCCTGCTGATTTTTTTGAGTGTTTTTAATATGAAAAATATCAACGTTTTGAAAAATTTCCAGAGAAGGGGTCCATGTCGGGGTTTCGGGGTTCGATCGGACTTTAAACATCGCCTAGACTCCGCCTACAACTCTAGCTTGGCTTTGATACCACTGTAGGGTTACTAGACACTCTCACAAGGGTCTATAAGGCATCAACCATGCCCGATTTAAAATTTAGACGTGCCGAACAACCCTAATCAAGATCTTAAAACTAGAGATTAGGCGAAACAAAGCATGCAAACATCTTTACATCTAAGAGTTTGGGATTACAACCTTTGTAGTCCGTTCCTTCACTTCTAAAGCTCCGTGTTGAGATCCCTTCACTGCGATCATCGAGTATCCGGACTCTAGAGAGGCTCCACGAAGAGAAAGATGCAAGCTTGCTTCCGATCTTCGATAACAAAGATGATATACCTTGAAGTTTCATTAACACAAGCTCTCACTCACTAAATGAAGTGAACACCCTAATCTAAATGGCTAGGATAGATTAGGATGATGAAGTAGGATTTTAGCTCTCATTTGTTCTCTTAATCTCACTCAAAATCATCACTAATGAAAAAGCTAGAAAGCTTTTCCATCAAGAACTCAAGGAAGAAGAAGAAGAATCCTTTTGTGATGAATAATGAAACTCTAGTGTGGTTAGAATTGCAACCATGGGTTAAGTATGAAGACTTAACCCATGTAGAGATTTAACTAGGGTAAAGGGTTGGGTTAGGTTAAGGAAATATCTATGCAAAATATCCAAGTCAAAGTCAAAGTTTCAAGAAGCTTCTTGAAAGCTTCATGCTTGCTTAACCCTAATCCAAACCCTAACCACAATTAAACTCCACAAATCATATTGCATTTATAACCATAACATGTTACAATATTATATATCACATATACAATATTTATTGTAACAAAATAAAATAATATAATTAACATATATCGCATATATATCAATGTATTACCCGAGTGAGAAAAAGAATCTTTTAGTGAGCTTATATTAGTTAATGTAATTTAATATATCAAATATATAATTATACATTAAATTATCGAATCAACAATTGATCCGATAATCCGACTATTTCACAAATAACCGACTAATATAATATGTATCAGTTCATCCAATCAACATTTGATCCGATGACCCGGCTATATCATATATACCCGGCCGATATCTCATATCGTGAGAATCTAATACGGTATCACATACACGTATTGTTCTCGGTCCCGCACATATCATATATGTGCTCCTACTCCGTTTTGCCTGAGTCAAGAAACCTCTGTGTAGGACTCTAAAGAATCGTCAAACGCCGGCAGTAGGTGATGATCATATCAAACACCCACAAGCTGCAAGCGGTCAGCTAAATGTAACAGCCACCCAGGTATTGAGCGCTCAGAAGATCAACAAGTAAGCCTGTACATTCTCATGTGAATCCAGTCAGTAACACTCCCGTACAGTCCGGTCTCTTCGTCTGATATGTCGCATATCTCTCCTAGGGGTTGTAAACGTCAGACCCCAGTAGCTCGATAAGTCATGTCGATATGAGGTCTATAACAGTTTGAGAAACTACTGATAACACTTACCAGTAAATCTCAGCAACCCTGGCCAGAGATTTCCAGTTATAGCCAATCGAACACAGCGCAACATCAACTCCCTATACCGGAAAAGACGAATCCCCTCCTATCGCTCATTGCCTCTATGTGATTCGGGACTGTACCCAAAAGCCACCTTTTTGCATGCCCTCTTGGACGTGGTATGATGGAAATCAAAGCACAGTGGGAATCACACAAGACTCTATGACGATCCCGGGTCTACAGACTACTCTGTACCAGTGTCACCAGAGAACTGCCATCTGACATAAGGTATAATACCATCTGGGAGTTCTTAGCGAGTCCGTCCAGTGTACCCAGTCTCTACTGAGCACCCGTACACCATCCTTAATGTCAAACACCAATGGATATGGGATCATCCATCGCCCATCAAATGGGTCAAGATGCATATACGCTAGTCTACTCTGGTGTATCGATGCCCTGTCTCAATACACCCTCGACTAGGAACAGTTATAGGATGTACCCGTCGACCACCGTGGCCCCACTAGTATGATCTCATCATAGTCCCTGTAGTCGAGTACATATCCTAAGGGCTTTATCAACATGTAATATAGAGACAATCAGAGTATATGTTAAGATAAAGTACAACCGGATAGCATACTATCATGTGGAGCAAGAAAGTCCTCCCTATATATGTCCAAGCATCCATTACAATATACATCGTATGTACAGTAATGGCCTCTAGGGCATACATATAACTAACACCTAGTATATGCACAACAAGAAATAAAAATTAATTGTTAGATTCGCTACAATTATCTTTACAATACAGGTAATGATTAAAAAAACTAATATGATACCTGTAAAACGGTAAGACAACCTTTTATACCTCTCGCATATGAAAAGACCGCTTTGTTCAAACCGTGTATCAAATACGCCAAAAACCCCGCCCCCCAAACATAGACGGAGATGTTCCTCATCCGTCAAAAATCCAATCCATTTAGGATGAACTAGGTTCTTGGAACGTGTAGGAAATAATGCCATGAAAATGTTGTGTTGGGTTGTCTCTTGCACCCTGGCCATCTACCGTGGTCGATGCGGAGAAAAAACCGGCGTTTAAAATTTTTGGCGCAAACAAAACCCACTCAAGATCGAACCATAAACCTATGCTAGCAAAATAACAAAGAGCTAAACTAAAGGGTTAGAAAGGGTTATACCAAAAGAACCAAGTCATTCAATCTTCCGTCATCCTCCTTATCTCCTTGAGGCATGCTCGGACAAACTTGGCCGCCGGTCTTCCTCCGTCGAAGATGATCCACCCGAGGGATGTAGTAATGGCTCTAGCTCCATATCGATAGCAAGTGAAGCAACTAGAGATTCTAGGATGCTAGTCTAGAATGCCTAGGATGTAGTGGTCTAAGTATTTATCTATCTCATATCACCTCCTTTCATGATTCTCAACACATGAGAGGGTTGAGAGGAGGTGAAAGATGAAAGTGGAGGAAACCATGAGAGCTAAATAGGGAGTGAAGCCAAATGGTGAGAAGATGAGAGCTTAAGAAATGAGCCATCTCAAAAATAATGAAGTGTCCCATGGAGAGAGAAAATCAAGTGGGTGAGTTTTGTAAAACATTGTTTTCATTTTTAAAAGCCACCCATACTTGAATAGTATGCACAAATGAATTAATAATTCATTTGTGCACACTATGCAAGCAAGGTCCTCACCATACTCCCCATTTTCAATGCCACCTCATTTATCCATTTATAATAAATGGTCAAACCCTAAAATGATGTGTCCACCTTCTAGAATGTTTTCCGGAAAAAATACGGATTACATTCTACTCTATATACATACCTGTATTCGTACAGAAATACGAATACCCAAAGAGATAGAATAACACAAAGAACATAATACTAGAATATACATATCGAAATATATATATATGTAAATTATTAAATCAATACCTAATTTAATAATCCGGCTCAAACCAGAGCCAGCTAGTATCATCAACTGTCCGATCGAAAATCTGGGTACAAAGTACAATCGATCGATCGGAACATTACACGTATCCAATACGGCTACTACATCATTTCGCCAGAACCAAGGAAAACCTCTGTGTGGGACTCTAAAGACTCGTCAATACGCTGGCAGTGGGTTTAACCACAAGCACATCAACAGTACTAGTTGTACGTAACAGCTACCCAAGTATTTAGCGAAAGGAAGGCCGAAGAGCAAGCTCATCCAAGCCCTTACTGAGCCTGTCCGTGACAATCTCTATACAGTCCGGTCTGTTCATCTAAGTGTATCTCATATTAGGTCTAGGGGGTGGATAAAGTCAGACTCCTAATTACGCGATATTTCATGTCGGTATGTAGCCCATCACCCACTGAGAAACTACTAGTCCAAATCAGTAATTCTCGTCCACCGTGGCCATGAATTTCTGGTGATGGCCACCCGTGCACAATGCGACATCAACCCCCAATATCGAGAGAGACGAATCCCTGATTGTTTACGTTGTTTTGTGATCAAAAAATTAATTACCGCAATCAAGAACGGCGTCGCTGGGTAGCTAGCCGGTGAGTACGGGTCGGTCCACAGGGATTTTGTGTCTTCTCAATTTGTTCTAACGATTTAATTTCAATTGGTGTTGGATTGATTTATCACTAAAAACTAAGGTTGATCTAGACTAGGATTAAAACCTTGCTAGGGTTAGGTTTAGGTTAAGTTTGGAAAGTCAATATTCCTCACCGCTTTCTATGCCCTAATTAAAATCTATTAGGTGTTATGGTAATAATTAATAAAGGGGATTAGTACCATCGGGAAAAAACTAGGTTTCTTCCTCTAGGTTCTTGTCCTTCCTTTCTTAATTCTTACCCTAACCTCCATGGAAAACATATACAACCGGTCTTTTTAAACTACGGTATCACCGCTACCTCGTGGGATAGAGTGCCGTAGTAAGCGGTGTGTGTATGTATGCATGGAGTCCTATAAAAATATGTGATGGGCAAGAAAGGGGTAAGAGATTTTCATCTCTCAAACCTTCCTTATTCCTAACCCTAACAAGTGAGGAACTACTCACTCATTAGGGAATTAAAAGATTTCATTTTTTCAATTGATTGTTTTTAATAACCTAGTTATCTAATCTATGGCAGATAAATAAAATCTAAACTAGGGTAGATAAATAAAAGTTATACTAGAGCAGAAAAGAATTTAACTAGGGCAATGAAAAGAAAAAACTTACTTTATCTTTTATTTGATGCTCTCTACATTCATTATAGGAATTGAAATTCTGAATTTTGATAAATAAAATGAGGCACAAGAAGAGGCATACCTCAAAAAGAGGTTTAGGGCTTCTATTTATAGATCATAGAAACCCTAGGGTTACATTCGATACATATCTGCATTTAAAAAATTACCCCTAAGAAATCTAGTCAACGCACCGCCACACCGTCACAAAATTGCGCCAACACGTGCTCCATATGGCCGCGGATCCGCGTCCAGAAGGCATGTTTGGCCGCGGTTCCGCGGCCATGTTGTGGGCTTGTTGGCTGCATTTTTCTGGGTTTCTTCTAGTTGCATTTGGCTTCTTGTTTCTTCTCTTGGTTTCTCAGATTGTCTTCTAGTTTTCTTCCAGATTTCCACAGTGCATAATATCGTGGACTTTTTACCCTTTGCTTCATATCGAAGTCTTGAACCTTGCGCTGCCTTTGTGCTTTGTGAACTTGTTCATTAATCTTCATTTGCCCCTCAAACGCATGATCAAGATTCTTCCATTTGTTGGTCGTAGTCTCACTTTTGTATCGTCTTTTCATCAATTTCACTGTTTTGTTCCGAGAACCTATAACCTGCAACTATGTAACAGACATGGATCAAAAGTATATGTTTATTTGTATGTTTATTTGTAAAATGAATAAGAATGGGGAATATAATAATGCAAAACTATGGTATGAACAAATACCCCCAAACTTATCTTTTGCTCGTCCTCGAGCAAAACTAGTTTTATTCTCGAAAAAGACCTAGCCTCACTTTCGCAGGAAAACGAGATTGCACTGAGCTCGTGCAACAAGCCGTTAAACCTCTAAGTATCCCTAGTAGGAGGAGTGTCGTCTCCTGAGGGTTTTCAGCGGATACTACCCACAAAATCCTATCAATTCAGCGTATTGACTTTTATTCTCCAATTAGGTTTTCTAACAAGAAACTCTATTATCTTCAACTCAGAAATTATCAACCCGTATTTTTCACGCTTCCTTATCATTTAACTTAAGATTATATATGTTCTGTAGATTTATTTAGCTTTTAGCATCTTTTGAGTTTTCCTTCTAGGTTCCATCTCAGCTTAGGAATTTTTATCATCTCTACTAAAGATATAAGTCATATTTTTCATTCCTATCTCTCATCTAAACCCCAATCACATACCCCTACGTGTGTGTAATATCACCCCTACACGTAGAAATTCAAATCAACCTATTATACTCTTGTCCATCGTCCAAAGTACTTTTCAATTGGTGAATTTTTAGATGAAATTTGCCCACACATTCTTCATGCGACCGTTAATATTTCTTGAGGTACCAACGACCGATTACAAAATATGTTTGCACATTAAGACGTAATTCCTAGTCTTGTAATACCCAAGGCTTTTAGCAGTGACTCCCAAACCAGTTGGTCTAAGGCACTAGGTGATAAAGCAATCTCGCTAAATTTTTTTTTCTATTTAAGCAGCCTTAAGTAATTACAAAAACCAGTGTTCGTTTTTTTATTCACACTTGTATTTTTATTTTATTTTTCTTCGTACTAAGGACTTTAGACAAGAGCATTTCAAGGTCTCTTCTACTATTCCAAGTTTCAAGGTTCGTGTTTGTGTAATTTTTAGAGTATATATTTTCAGAATTTAGATTTAAGCTTAGGAATTAACTTTCAGACTTATATTTTAATAAAAATATCAATACTTTTTTCTTGTTTTAACTTAGCCCAAGAAGTGAACTCAAAATTTGCCTATTTCTAACTAAACTACAAAGACATATACTTTCCACCGTTAAATTTTAAGAAAGGTTATTTTTAGGGTTTTTAATTTACTAAGTCTAGGATCTAGTTGTTCCTACCTAATTAACCTTCTTGTCAAACTCAAGTCAATTATGGCCCCAAAATTGAAATTTTCAATTTTTTATAATATTAAAAAAAATTCAATTTTTATGGGTTTTAAAATAAGTATGCAAATGCAAAAATATACATATGAATGCGAAGGAAGAGACCTTACCGAGCACACCCCCAAACTTAAACTTGACAGTGTCCTCACTGTCATGCCACACCAAGAGGGTCTAAATTGTCGGCACTCCCCTGTTTATTTTTTTATTTTTTTTATTACTGTTAACAGAAAAAGAAAACAAAATATATATACAAAAAGGCCCCCCCCCAACTTAAGTGAGACAGTGTTTCCACTGTTTAAGCATTAAAGTTCAGAGTTAGGGACGAGAAAAAATATAGTATCAAGCTATACAAGGCCTTACACAGGCCAAAGGTTAGCACCAACCATTCAAAAAAAATTATCGTTATAATGGTGTGGTTGGTGAAAGAATGGAGTGTAGAAAAAAGAAATGAGAAACACACGAGACCATATGGGAAAAAAGGTGGAATATGGTCTCGGTATATTAGGAGAAGAATGGCGGAAAAGAGAAAGAAGTGTAGTACGAACTTGAGGGTGTAAATTGAGTGAATAAATTAGCACAAATTGTGATGACCAATATGTTAAAAGCGATTGTGCTAATCTATCAACCCGTCGAGAAATGGGGTCAAATCCCTCAAGATTCACGAGAAAACATGGGTACGTTGAACTAGGTAAACCATCCATTGAAAATGGAAGCATGACGGATTCTTGCGCGGTCGAAAAGCTGGAAAGGACGAATCCTTCGAGTTTCAGAGGTGAAACAATTGAAGGTGAAATTGGTGAAACTGTCTCGAACTCGAAGGATTCCATCAATGGTTCGAAATGACTGTAAGCAACCGAGTCTGATGGTTCAACTAACTCATCTGAAAATTCAAAGGACTCAAACTCAAGCTGTGAGTCTTCAAAATCGTCCGAAAAAGTGAAACACTCGTAATCGTTATCGGTTGTGAGAACTGTGTCAGATTCAAGGAGGAACGCACTAGTGGCGTCAAAACTGCTGTGATCGAACAGAAATTTTTCAAGCTCACATTCCTCCTGCGTGATCTCTTGCATGGTCGGAACGATGGAAATGATGAAGGGGGTGATTTAGGAAGTATAACATTAAAGGTTCAGGAGGATGAATTGGAAAATCCGACTCATTAAACAAAACTGGTTCATCCTCAATACTATCCTCATAATTCTCCTCAAAAGTTATCCCATCCATGCTATTATCATCAAAATCAAGACGCATATGAAGTTCGGGAGAAATATTTAATGACTCGGGATGATGAATTGGAGAGAAAAATTCAGTCAAATCTGCGGGTTCATCATCCAAAATATTCTCGGCGTCAATATCCTCAATCAAGTGAAAATCAATTTTCTCAAACACCTCATCAAAAGCATGGATATTTATCAATTCAGGTTCTAGATTGGAGGTGTAGAGGTCGAAAGGATTGGTGATGGTTTCACTCGAAAGGGACCCTTCACAATCTATCAAATCAAGCACTACAAAGTCGCACAACTCATTAAACGTTTTATTTTCAACTGGTGAATCATTTGGGACACTTGATAGACATTCAAAACCGGAGTTGTGGGATTCAATTGGGGATGGGTAGGTTTGATTTGGAAGGGTGCACAGCTCACTCTCTTCACTCAAATTCTCAATCTGTCCAACCGCCTCATCATACATTGGAAAATTTAGAGCTAGATGGAAACTAGCTACCGGTTTACTAGGTTGTCTTGATGAATTAAGGGCGGCAATGGACGTATCCAGATTCCTCATCTGTTTGTTTGTCGCTACAATATAATCTTCCAACGACTGTTCTAGACTAGACATGGGTTGTGAAGGGGTTTCAGTAAAATATTCACAATTGTTTGGATTCTGGAAACTCCCAAATGGCTGTGTATATGCAATGTCTAGGGAAGGTGCGAAAGTCGGGTAGGACTGGTAGGAATTGAATGGTTGGACAGGAGTAGGATCAACATTTGGATAAAAAGGTGAATGGACTTGTTGATCCCAAGAATTGGAAGTGTTGAAAGGAGTGAAAGATCGGTTACGAGGTTGTTCAATATGTTCAGCAATAGACTTGGGTTTCGGAGTTACAACAGGACTCGGAAAAGGAGTATCAACGTAAGAAGGTGGTGAAGGTTGAAACGGTTGATATAAAGTGGATTGCAGAGTCGAATTGTTTCTCCTAGACGCTTCTATTCGATCTTTCAAAGAAATTTTGGGCATGGAGGGGTCGACCGTAATTCGACCAAAACAATTCGCATAAGAAGCAATGTTTGGATGAGGGTACCAAAGTTCGGCAATAGTTTTGGGAGGTGGGGTACCCATGATGTAAGAAGGAGAAGAGAAAAGAATGTGGGTGCAAGTGGGGTGCAATGGATTTCTTAGCGACAGTGGCAAGTTTTTGTAAATTCTTTTTCCGTTTTGTGTTTTTTTATAAGGAGCTCCTTTTTTTCCAAAAAGATTTTCAATAAGAAGCTTAGACACACGTTCAATCAATCACAAAATGCACGATCAAGCTTAGATCTAGGGTCACCTAGGTCAACTAGACTGCTCCTAACTGTTCCAAAGGGCAAATTGTGAGGACCTCAAACCGCCTCTTCACCGCCAATTGTGGCCAGGTAAGCACAAGTAGACAAAGGAGGGATCCGTTCACGAATCACCGTGAGACGGGCCTTTTAAAGTTACCTTTCCCTACCTGTCTAGCCTAGGCACCACAAAGTCAGGTTTAGATCAACGATCGATGCCTAACAACTATTCCTTTGTTCTATTGAACGCGAAGTCCTTAGGGCTGAGTCTAAAATTTTTTTTAATTAACTTGATGGTCAATGCAATATGTTTTATGTGATTTTTGGAGTCCTGGGAAAGGTAATGAATTCCCACCCAATCTGGATTGGTGTTCAAGCCCCTTAAAGTCAATTTAAAATATGCAAAGCAGTAAACACAATCACTTGCAAACAATTTTTTTATAGCACGGCGCAAAGAATCCTGCATAAGATCAAGTTATTGGAGAAGGGGAGAAGTTTTTGCGTAAAGAACCCTGCAGGAAAATTTTTCAGAGAAGATAAGGGGGTTACAGAGAAGAAGAGAAAGCTTACAGCGATTTTTCAAATGATGACTTCACTATTTCACGGCGGATCCGCCGCCAAAAGCAGCAAGTGACCGCGGTTCCACGGTTGTAATGTCGGTTCATATCCCAACTGTTTTTCTGTTTCTCTGTTCTGATTTTCCTCTATTGGTTCAGATCTTCCGTTTGCTGTTTTGCTCACTGGATTTTTCCAGATTTGAATCTGTTCGTCGATCCTGCACAATTCAAACGAAATACCCTTCACAAAATAACAAGATGATAAATTTTTATTTTTTATTTTTATTTTTCAGTTTTTATGATTTTTCAATTTTTATATTAACCCGAAATTGCAAAAAGAAAATAACTACGCCATCCCCGGCAACGGCGCCATTTGATTGTTTACACTGTTTTATGATCAAAAAATTAATTACCGCAATCAAGAACGGCGTCGCTTGGTAGCTAGCCGGTGAGTACGGGTCGGTCCACAGGGATTTTGTGTATTCTCAATTTGTTCTAACGAGTTAATTCCAATTGGTGTTGGATTGATTTATTACTAAAAACTAAGGTTGATCTAGACTAGGATTAAAATCTTACTAGGGTTAGGTTTAGGTTAAGTTTGGAAAGTCTGTATTCCTCACTGCTTTCTATGCCCTAATTAAGATCTATTAGGTGTTATGGTAATAATTAATAAAGGGGATTAGTATCATCGGGAAGAAACTAGGTTTCTTTCTCTAGGTTCTTGTCCTTCCTTTCTTAATTCGTACCCTAACCTCTATGGAAAACATATACAACCGGTCTTTTTAAACTACGGTATCACCGCTACCTTGTGGGATAGGGTGCCGTAGTGAGCGGTGTGTGTATGCATGCATGGAGTCCTATAAAAATATGTTATGGGCAAGAAAGGGGTGAGAGATTTTTATCTCTCAAACATTCCCTATTCCTAACCCTAACAGGTGAGGAACTACTCACTCATTAGGGAATTAAAAGATTTCATTTTTTCAATTGATTGTTTTTAATAACCTAGTTATCTAATCTACTGCAGATAAATAAAATCTAAACTAGGGCAGATAAATAAAAGTTATACTAGGGCAGAAAGGAATTTAACTAGGGCAATGAAAAGAAAAAACTTACTTTATCTTTTATTTGATGCTCTCTTCATTCATTACAGGAATTGAAATTCTGAATTTTGATAAATAAAATGAGGCACAAGAAGAGGCATACCTCAAAAAGAGCTTTAGGGGTTCTATTTATAGATCATAGAAAGCCTAGGGTTACATTCGATACATATTTGCATTTACAAAATTACCCCTAAGAAACCTAGTCAACACACCGCTACACCGTCACAAAATTGCGCCGACACGTGCTCCATATGGCCGCGGATCCGCGGCCAGAAGGAATGTTTGGCCGCGGTTCCGCGGCCATGTTGTGGGCTTGTTGGCTGCATTTTTCTGGGTTTCTTCTGGTTGCATTTGGCTTCATGTTTCTTCTCTTGGTTTCTCAGATTGTCTTCTAGTTTTCTTCCAGATTTCCACAGTGTATAATGTCGTGGACTTTTTACCCTTTGCTTCATGTCGAAGTCTTGAACCTTGCGCTGCCATTGTGCTTTGTGAACTTGTTCATTAATCTTCATTTGTCCCTCAAACTGTAGGCATGATCAAGATTCTTCCATTTGTTGGTCGTAGTCTCATTTTTGTATCGTCTTTTCATCAATTTCACTGTTTTGTTCCGAGAACCTGTAACCTGCAACTATGTAGCAGACATGGATCAAAAGCACCTGTTTATTTGTAAAATGAATAAGAATGGGGAATATAATAATGCAAAATTATGGTATAAACAATCCCCGACGATCTACTCACTGCCTCCATATGGTTCGGGACTGTACCCAACTAAAACCTATATGCACGACTCCTTTAAGCCGTAGTAGGGTAGTAATCAAAGCACGGTGGGAACTCACACAAGACAAATGATCTCATGTCGACAGACTAACCTGTACTCATGTCACCTGGGAATTGCTATCTAACAATAGGTATATACCAACTAGTATGTTCCCGGCGAGTCCGTCCAGTGTACTCATAACCCAATGAGCACCTGTATACTATCTTAGGTGACTAACTGACACCAATGGCTTGTGAGACCGACCACCACTGCTCGTCGGGGTCTCGATAAGTATACACTAATCTACTCCGGAGTATCGATGCCCAGTCTCGATATTCCCACGACTAGGGACATTTAAGGATGTGCTTATAGACCACCCAACTCCCACGTATATGATCGCCATCATAATGCTGGTAGTCAAGAAAGAATCATATGTCTCTATCAACATGTAATAGTAATCTGTAATGCCACATAATGCTGTATATGATGATAAAGACAAATCAGATAGCATACTATCATCTCGAGTAAGACTGTTCTTCCCGTATAGGTCCTCCCTCAATCATCACAATCGCGTGCCTGCGATTCAATAATTGACTTAAGGGCACTATAGCCAACAATCTCCCACTTGCACTTAAGGCTAATTATTGCGGTGTCGCATACTCACAGCCCGTGTGACCGAACACCCAACTTCTCTACTAATCAGTTTCGTAAAGCCCGTTTGTGAAACTATTGTGTTCAAGAAATAGCCTCAGTGTGTGGATCCGCTCCAGTATTTCTTTCTTTATCTCTCTATATCTCAACTTCGCGGAGAAATTTTATCTCCCGAAATGTGCGATACCTGTTTTAGAATTTGTCTGGATATCTGATGGGACCCAGTTCACAAATGAACTCCAAATCCAACAAACTTCTTAGACTGTATCATCCACTGAATTTAATCAGTATCCTGCGCCATGCCTTCCTCGGTATCTGCTTGGACCACCTGTCCAACATACTGCCCCTCAGAAAGAGGGAAAACTATAACTCTGACAGCCAATCTATCATCCAGGTCACCTTGAAAGCCTTAAATGATAACCGCTTCCCGAAGGAGGCTGCCGTTACCATATACCAAGCATATCCACTTATGTTCATAACTGCTTCCCAACGTTTCTCCAGGATTGGACTAATATATGCTTATTGCAGCCAGTGCAAAAGCAATATCTGTGTGGTACTTAACATTTTATGATTGACTCAATTGCCTAAGCAAGAGATATGCCAATCATACAAATCCCTCTCCTTATCAATCTAGAAGATATCTCTTTAAAGAGGGTGACTCCGTCACCTGCACGTACAGCACCACGCCAGGAGTCGTCCATTCTAAAACACTTTAAAATGGTGTCAAAGATCCAAATTGGGACACTTCCCAAATCTAGATCAAAAACCATAGATCTAGTAACCAGAATCCCTGATATTTTATCCAGATCCTATGTGGAGAAACACCGTGTGACAACCACAATATAACTGATCGCAATATAGGAAGATTACTTCCTATTAATATGCAAATACCAGGACATTACTCCCTACTACCTTCTTACCAGATCCATCTGTTATTCTGACGAAACCAAACTCTATGACTGTCACATAAAAAATAGATGGTCTATTTCCGCTATTCCTGCTTTAGTCTATAAATGGACATAAGCTACTTGCCCACTATGCTTCCGCTGCTCCCACTGACTATAATAACCATCCAGCAGAGTCATATACACGTGCACTTCTAAAGCTAATTTAGAACGACGTTATGCTCATCCTCCTGCTAGATCTCCTAGTCTAGAACAACAGTAGTGACAAGTTTGAGTAATCAAAAACCTCCATGTCACCGTCTTTAAGGAGACCGAAGTACCTCTCGGGTGGCTGAGGTTACCCACCAAATCTGCAGAGTGGCTAATGGATTGTCGAATCTAATTTGAATCTTTAGGTTCTATTAAATATTCAGTAATCGTTTGTGGTTCTGAAATAACTTCCAGTTCTACCATATTCCCACTAATGTTTTCTGAAAAGAATCAATTTTATTAAAACCGGTGGTGAGTCAAGAACAATATAACTATTGATCTTCCAGATGGTAGAATGTTAACCCTCGTTTATGCCCGGGATAACCCACAAACTGCCATTACTGAAACGTACCTTGAGTTTATCCAGATTCTGGTTTTAAGCATAAGACGGACAACTCCGTATACCTTAATATCGTTAAGATATAGATCCATTCTATATCTACTATAGAAACAAATGCACTAATTTAATTGGAACCAGATTCAAAATACATGCAGCCATTTCCAGTGTATATCAACAAAATGGAAGAAGGCCAATCAGCATTACTCATCAAGGAATGCATCCACATATGAGTAACCTGAAAGAGAAGCAAGTTCTCAAAAACCATTACTTACAACGGAATACCTAGCATAAGTATCTACATTTTCGATCACCTTGAAGAATCCTGATACTTTGCAACATATGGTTATCTACTTTATTCTTATACTTATAACTTCTCAAAATTAGGACCTTGTATTTCAACGAAATACTTGTCTAAAACTAGAGAAGTCATGAGTAAACAGAATATAGTATGAGTACCAACCCCTTTGTCCTAATGAACACTGGACAACATACAATATTTTGTATAAGTCCTCTGAGTTTAATAACTCAAACCATGTACGTCGTAGGTTGAAAACTGTGTTATGGTTAAGAAGAATTACACCGCTGTTGAATGCACCTTACCTAACTATCAACTGATATAGGTAAATGTCATAGACATAATTTCAAAAAGTTATGTCTCGCTTTATAAATAAACGTAAAGATATATCAGTTTGAAATTGGTATAAAACTACGGATATTCAAAACCAAATATTTGTCGTCGGGAAAAACTCAGATGATTTCCTCAAATATCACCAATTACAAAGAATTCTAATATAATGAGTATACAATCACCCATTTCCCAATATCTTACTCCCACTCAGCATCCGTAACGCCATACAGATATGAGAATCAAATCTGGTAAATACATACCCTGGAGTCAGAATTTAATTGGGAAAACAGTTTTCAATTAACACCGCACAATAAAACTGAAACATGAAAATATTTCGAAGGGGTATCCGGGTATTCCTGGTAATGCCTCTTCCACTATCCAAATTCATGACAGTAACCGTATATTATCTTTCCCTCACTCCAATCCCTTTATATGTCTTTACTTATTACCTTCTGTACACAGCATGTCACGTCCCGCTTCCCAGTGTACGGGCAGAGGACACGACGAGGCCGCTACGTATTTACTCTGAAGTAAACACGCTAAGCGTATCTAAGCAATATAAAAGTAAATGTACACAAGAGACAAATGTAATGAACATCAACTTTATTTATTAACATTCTTTTGTACAATGCATGGAAAAGTAAATACATCTGAATGAAAGCAATGCCTAAACAGTGGCAGAACAGAAAAGGAAAGTACTGAAATGAAATGTGTACAATAAATCTAAAGCTCTGGGTTATATGCTAACTGATCCAAGTCCTCGCCAGTAGGTTCGTCTCCTGAAGGTCCGAATCACCTGACAACATTCCAAAGAAGAAAGATAAGGAATGTCGTCAGCAAACAATCGCTCGGTAAGTCCTAAAGATAAGGGAGAAGTAAAATAAACAGAGAGAGAATGCAGCTTTTAAAGTTGTATTATATGGTTAACGTTGTTGTTTGTAGCTTGGTACAAAAGGATGCCAGTGTATACGAGAAGAGTCTCAGTAGACCAGAGACTAAGGTGAATGGAATGTATAAGGAACCGTTTATTCCACGGTACAACAGCAACGGAATACAGGTTAGGTGTCTTAAATCTTGCAGTCTCGTACCACTTCTAACACCTTCCGTACCATTCTACCCCTTAAACCCCCCGATATGTATTGTTTGTATTGTATTGTATTGTAATTTGAATTGTATAGATGGATGACTTGCCGAAACCATGATATCAGTAAATGGATGTAACTGGAGAATCATGTAGATGGATGTATATCCATGGTTCGGTTCAATCGATACAGATTGAATAGATTGAACAGATTGATTATATGGATTCATGGATTCATATTGAATTGTAGTTTGTACTTGAATCATATTCAAGTCAGATTATTTATAATGAGACTCAGTCTGAGTCAGAACAATTAAAAAAGGAATTAAAGTCCTGAATTAGGTTTTGATGTTATCGGTAACCGCTGCACATGGGCAGCAGGATTTATGTCTTTTTTAAAGACGATCACCGTGTTGATAACACCGTTTGTTAAGTTATCTACCTTAAATAGGAAAGCACCCATATCTCCGACTCCCTGAGACTCAAGAGACTGGTCCCGTTTAAACCTATATTTACTAAGGTCCTTATTGTAATTTATAGAACTTGAGGGGGTTTTATGTAAAAATAATTTTTGTATAATTTTCAAAATACACCTCAAGTATTTTATCATCGTCTTTAAAGTTTTCATTGAAGTATATTTTATCATTGTGGCATTTCTAGTTATTAAAACCTAATTTCATAATATAAGGTATTTAATTGTAAAGAATTGAACTTGTACAGAATTGCATGGTATTTTCATGTAAAGTGATTCTTTTGATTTAGAAAAGTTGGAATTTTTTATATTATATCAAAAATAGATATTTTGAGAATATATATATATATATATATATATATAAAATAATTTTAATTTATTATATTTCTAGAAATCTCATTTTCTTAAGATATTTGTATTTTTAAATCTTTCGAGACCGAATGCTCCTTGCGGAGGTCTGCATCTCGCACTATTAAACCCGAGGATGTGCGATAATCCGCACCATCCCGAACTGGTTTCCCAAAATGGGTTGTTGTCACGACCCGAAAGTACGGAACGTGACCGGCACTTAAATTACGAAGCGTCTAGAGGCGCAACGTAATCCAAGTAAGCCGAAGCCCAGAAATCTAAACCATTTAAAAGAAGTAAAAGAAAACATGTTTAAAAGTAACATCAAATTTCTCAAAAATTTTGGCAGAGTCTCCTTTGTAAAAACTGGCCCCAAACGGGTACAAATAAGAATATATACATAAGCTATAAATAAAAGGCATCCCCAAGCGGGAGCTAGCTCTACGCCAAAAGGCGGAAACAACCACACAATGCACTATAATAAACAGCGCCGAAGGGCGAGGCTCAAAACTCAAAAGAAAACCAAATCCACTAAAAAATCATAATAATACAAGCGTGACTCTAAGGTCGAAATAAAAACAATTGGTCTTCTAAGTCTACCAATAATACAAGTCTGGTTGATGGAACTTACTAGATACAAATGAAATAATAAAAGTACAACGGCAGTCCGGGTACAAGTGAACCGACCTACCAAGCAAATCACCCTGAATGAAATGATGTGCCAGCAAGCTGCCAAGGAAACCTGTACATCTGAACCTATAAGAAAATTTGGCACAGCGGGGGTTAGTTGCCAACTCGTGAGTAGAAGACATCTGCAAGTAGAAATCGCATGCACGACGCTTTCCTAAGTCATAATAATACCTAATATAACACTAGTCATCTAGTAGTGGCAGGGTAATAGTCTATGCGTAAGTGCAATGCTCAAAGCTCGTATCAGTGCCTCAAATAATAACATATCATGTGTATGAGTATGCATGCACCATGAATGTAAAACAATCAACCATGAAATCTGGATATATTTGTATAAGAAATTTTTAACTGTATCATAGTAAAATTTGTACGGTAATCTGAAACATCATCAATGAAATCCATGGAAATTCGTGTCAAGTATCGACACAAAACATGTAAATCTCAAAGTCTCAATATCTCATAGTCTCAATATCTCGGGCTCCGTCAGTCCGGATCGGCCCATATCATCAAATCTCACAACGGTCGGTATCCTCCGGATATCCGCCGCGCCAGATATCACTGGTAGGTATTCTTCCCTTGCCAGGCTCATCGTCTACAACTCGAGCTTCTTGCCCCGGGGTACCATACCAGGCCCACCATGTACCCGAGACGGTTCATCCGCTCCTCGAATCGGGTCTCAAAATCCAACAGAAAACATGAAATCTCATGGTGTACGACTCATACATCACGAGAAAACCACAACTTGAATTTTAAAAAATGATGATACTAAGCTTTTATTAAATTCTTGCGGTTTCCCCCAAAATCCAGAAATTTCATATAAATCCAAAATCCCAAAATCATGAGTAAGTAAATAATGAGTATCGGCATAAGCCCCACAATACTGCATGATAATATGAATATGTGAATGCTTGAAGTGTCTAAGTAATAAATGCAACGTCTAAACCAGCACATGAGAGTAATCACACAATGTTATATTAGACTAGCATTTAGCTGATTATATCAATAAAAGATAATTTGTTCTAAAGTGTACGTGACATGGCAATTACCGATGATGATGTGTATGAGCCGGCAAATAAGTGTACGTGGAACATGTGCATCATCGGTAATGGTGCTGGTGTCCTAACAGGAAGGGTTTCATATTAGCTAAAGAAACATATGTGTGAACATGCAATGCGATGAATACAACATGAATATAACAGTGAATGTGTAGTAAACGCATAACTAGAAAATGCCTACTAATTACGAGTCATACAGTTTGTTGTTTTAAAAAAAAGTATGATTCGAGCCTAAACTAATATCTACCTAACCAGCTAAGGGACTAACTAAAGAAACTAGTCGAAAGGTAAGAAGAATCCTCCTAAAGTCTGAGTCAATATCTCTAGTAGTCGGCGATCCAGCCACAATAGTGTCACGTACATAGTACGACTTCCTCGAGTCAAAAGTGCCGATCAATCATCGCATCTATGCCTCGTACGGTAAAATCCATCGTACGGCATCCCAAAATCGGGGTACGGGTCAACTATCACATATATACATCATAGTTCGTATAGTATCATCATCAAACAATATCATGATCAAGAGTACTGTACTATAATCGCATACATCCCAATATCATCAAACATATACCATCGTCTGTGTAAATATACATCGTCAAATGATCCACTAAAATATCATGTCATATATCATATCGAGATTAAGTCACATATTACAATCCGGGTGCTATTCTAGAGTCTCGTACATTTCAATGTCATCATCACCTATTATCGTTTATATAAGTATATTTATATAAACTCATTGCCCAACGATCCGCTACTATCATAACACATCTTATATCATAACTCGATCATATCTCCAATAGATCATGGCATCAAGCCCAGTCATATCGACTCATCCCCATGTATCATGTAACCTCCTCATATCACATGTATATGTTGTGTGTGTGTGTGTGTGTGTATACACCTACACACATTCCTATATGTATATATATACACACACATATACACCAAGTCAAGTTTATGTGTGTGCATGTGTGTGCGCCTACATGAAACCTACGAATTCCCTCCAAGGCAGTCATCCACATGGTTAAGTCTTTCTAATCAGTCTAGTCCAACCTAAAGCCTTCAATAGGACCCTACTCGCCAAGAATCTAAGGTCACGTCCGACTTTCTAATAACAGTAAGTAATATCCCTATTCTACGTTTGCGAGGGTGCTATACGCCATCCACCCGACTTCCCCCGTAGATATACATCTACTCACTTGGTCCTTGTTTACCGATGTCGATACCGCCATCCTCTTCTTCATCGTCCGAAGTCCACGTGAGAGGTACCTATATGCAAACATATATGTATATCGTAAACCGAATCGTGGATAAAACCAAAACGGCGCACGAAACGCGCATAGGTTAAAACCTATGACCCGCTCATGCAAAAGAACCGAAAAACCCTCGACATCGGTGTACAAACGCCGATTGATCTAGATAAATCACGAACGTACAAGTCGTAGTTCCAAAACTCACTAATTATAATATAAAATAGATTGCAACTCATCGGAAACTCAAAATAAATCAAATCGATTTATTTCCGAAAACCTAGAAAGCATCAATTAACCGTTTCCCTTCAAAACATGATGTTTAAACGAAACTAATGGCCATAATATTCACTAAATATCATATCTAGGTTATATAAACCATTCCTATAATTTATTCTCATCAATTTGTATTGAATTGAAAATTCTTGTTTGCAAAAATATCAAATTTTAATACTTTTTAAAGCAAAATTCACAATTCAACAACTAAGTTAGATTTTGCATATTTTAAATTGTTAAACCACTCATGGAAACCTTAATGATGTACTAAAAACCATAACTAGATTTTAATCCTACAATTAAATTAATTTCTAAAAACCTAATTAGCAAATTAGCATAATTATCACAATTTTTAAACTAACCATTAACAACTAGTAACCAAATTAGGTTTTGCATTCAATTAACATGTTAATCTACCCATTAAAACCATAACCTAATGATAAAAACCCTAATTAGAATTTTATCTCACCAAGATATATATATATATATATATATATATATATATATATATATATTATAAAAACCAAGTTTACAAATAGCTTAATTTACACAATTAAAATGTAACAATCTGTAATTTGACAACTAAATTTCATTTTGCATACCCTAAGATGTCACACTACACTTTCAAACCATAATTACATGATAAGAACCCTAATTACATTCAAAAACCCTTTGTTGAATTTTTCAAGTTAGAAATTTAAACCATAATTAAACACACAATTTCATTAAGTTGAAGTAATTAACCTAAAATTAAGCACTAGGGTTAGGATTTTACCTTAACAAATGAGAACGAAACATGAAAACTTGCTTCCAAAAGAATGGTTTCATGCTCCAAGATCCATGCTAGATGAACAAAGAATAGTGGGTAGAGATTGGATATTGATTTTGAGGTTTTATTTTGGATTTTGTTGAATTTTTTGAACATTTTTGCAATGGAAATGAGATGGGAAAATTTTGGGGCTGCCACCATAAGGTTTCGGCCAAAGCTAGGGAGTGAGGGGGGAGAGAGTGAGGTTGTGTAGAAAGATGTAGAAACATCTCCAATTATTTACATCATTTAAGTCATTTCTTAATTACTTCATTTTATTTATTTTCAAATTTGTTTCAACCTAGAATCTACTAGAATGATGAAGACATATTAGGAAAAGAGTGAGCATACTACAAACTTGTTTTAATTGGTCATGGTTCACATTTTTCAAATTAACCCATTGCAATTTGAAATTTGCACCAATTTAATGTATAATTAAAAGCTTATGTTAATATTAAAAATAGTTACTTAAGGAAAAATATTTAAGTAAACTAATAATTTATATGTAACTAAATAATATCAATTACTAGCAATTACATAGTTAAAATATGCGTATTTAATTCTATATTGAAAAATAATTATAGTTGAGTTTTATGGAAAATTCGGTTTGTTTTACCGATTATCAGAAAATTCACCTAAAGGATTTTATTTATTTAATTATTTATTTATTTATTTTTAAAACGTTACAGTTGTAGTGGCGCTTTGCAAAGATTTATTTAAAATACATAATCTTATAGAAAAAGGTTTTAATAGTAAAAGGTATTTATGTGTAAAATTGCATTTTCCCGTATTCTATGTTCCTGAAAGGCATCGTGTTATGTTGCATATGAGTGTTGTGCGGAGGTAGGTCATTACCTCGTGATCTATTTAAAGGTATAGCAAGAAATATGATATTTAATGTCAAAACTAAACTATATGGTATTTTACTGAAAAAGTACGATAAAAATTGCAATATGAAATATTTTGCTATGAAACGTGTTCATGATGTTTTGTTAATGTTTAATAGTTATGTGAGGGTTTGGTATGTTGTATTTAAGAAAATTGGAACTTTTTAAAGAAAACCGAATCGAAAGTCGGATTAACTCCGCTTCCGTCGGGTTTTAGAAATATGAGTTTTATGAATAGAAAGGAGGAGAGGGATGAGGGACTTACTGGAATTTAGATTAGAAAAGAGAAAGAGGGAGTGGAAGTAGGTTCCGGTACGTCATTTCGTCGCCGGGAGCTCCTAGGGTCGTCGTCGGAAGTTCGCCGGAGCTTCGCCCTTCGCTAACTCCACTTGTACACAAAAGTTTTAGGGATTTTTCTTTAGAGTTTGGACAGAGTTTGTGAGTGAGGCGATGTGAATTGGAGTGGTATTTATAGGTAAAGATTAGGGTTAGGGTTTGATAGAAATGTATTAAAAATTATGCATTAAAATAGGTTTAAATTAGGTTTTAATTGTATTTTAAGGTCTCTGTTAATGTGCAGGGTAATTAAACTATACATGGGTTTTCAGAAGACCAAAAGACACAACTTTCAAGAAGACTCAACTCTGATCCGAGGTGAATCGGCCAGCGGCGGTAGCCGAGTCGGACGAGTTGCCGGCCCGATCCGGCCGAGTCAGGGCCGGGCTTGTCGCCACGTGTCTTATGCCTCTTGGTCTATCTCCTGGGTTAGTTTGTTTTATATGTGACTTTTGGTTTTTACGAGTTATGCACGTGTAGAATCTTGGGCTTCTAAAAATTTAAAAGAAAATTAATTAAAATATAATGTGGCTAATGGGATTTGAACTCTGGTGCTTTGGTTCAGTAGTGCAAGGTATTACCAATGAGCTACAAGCTCTTTATTGCTATTAAAAAGCAAAACAAATACTTATAGTACTCACAGGAAGTGTAAATACCCCAAGTATACATTAATTTTAAATCAAATTTATGTACATAAGAAATGGAATTGTTACAGTCTACCCTCCTTACAAAAATTTCGTCATCGAAATTTATAATTTTATTTTAAGGACTAGTTTACAAATAGGTGGGGGTATCTTGCACGCGTCTCATCTTCTCTTTCCCATGTCGATTCTCCTGGAGTGTCTTTTCTCCACATCATTCGAACCAAGTTGACTTTCTTGTTCCGAAGTGACTTCACTTTTCTGTCCAGGATCTCCACAGGTTGTTGCTCACAAGATAAGTCGGGATGTACAGTGAGCTCGGAATGATCGAGAATGTGGCTGGGGTCACTCACATACCTTTTGAGTTGGGATATATGAAACACATTGTGCACTCCTTCCAATGAAGATGGAAGTGCCAAGCGGTATGCCACTTTACCGACTCGTTCGAGTATGTCGAACGATCCAATGTATCTTGGACTTAGCTTACCCCGTCTTCCAAATCGAATCACTCCGCGGTTCGGAGATATCCTTAAGAATACGTGATCTCCCAGCTGGAACTCCAAGTGACGTCGCTTTGCATCAGCCCAGTGTTTCTGTTGATATTGAGCTATGCGCATCTTTTCTTTGATAGTACGAACCACATCAACAGTTGCTACTATCATCTCTGGTCCAAGAAGTTCTCTGTCTCCGATATCGTCCCAACTTAATGGCGATCGACACTTCCTTCCATAAAGCGCTGCAAAAGGTGTCATTCTAAGGCTTACTTGGTATCTGTTGTTGTACGAAAACTCCACAAGATGTAGGTGGTCTTCCCACGATCCTCCTAAGTCTAACATACACGCTCTGAGCATATCCTCCAAGATATGAATAGTTCGTTCGGACTGACCATCAGTTTGTGGATGGTAAGTCGTGCTGAAATTCAGACTTGTTCCCAAGCTTGCTTGCAGACTCTGCCAAAATTGCGATCGGAACCTGGTGTCACGATCGGAGATAATGCAGACCAGTACTCCATGAAGTCGCACAATTTCCTGTATGAGTTCATGGGTATCAGAGATAGTACATATTTGAAGAGTTTAAATCTTATTTAGATTCTTACCTCCATGTACTTCTTTGCTAATGTCTCAGTTGATTGGCCAACTCGAAACGGGATGAAGTGAGCCGACTTTGCGAGTCGATCCACAATAACCCATACCGTATCGTTACCCTTTGTACTATGAGGAAGTGCAGTCACAAAATCCATTGTGATGTGTTGCTACTTCCATTCTGGGATCGGTAGCGGTTGAAGTAATCCAGCAGTCCTATGATGTCCAGCCTTTACTTGCTGACACACCAAGCATTTAGCGACGCTTCTGGCTACTTCATGCTTCATTCCATGCCACCAGTAATTTTGACGTAGATCTTTGTACATCTTTGTACCTCCAGGGTATACTGAGTAGGGAGAGCTATGAGCTTCTTTCATTAACTCTTCCCGAACAGAACCTTTTGGTACACACAATCTGCTGTCATACCTCAAAGATCCATCTTCATGGATGATGAAGTCTGTTCTGAGTCTATTCTCTACTTGTTCTCTGACCTTTTGCAACTTAGCATCACTTGCTTGAGCTTCTTTGATCTAATTGACAATGGTAGATTGAACTTGTAAATTCATCAAACTTGAAGTGTTACCTGGCATGACTATTTCAATCTCCATCTGATGTAAATCTTGTTGAAGCTTCCACTGAGCGGTGAGATGCATTGCTAATGGTTGGCGACTAAGAGCATATGGAACTACATTCACCTTCCCTGGGTGATATTGCAGGTTGATGTCAAAGTCCTCCATAAGTTCTAACCATCGTCTCTACCGCATATTAAGCTCCTTCTGAGTAAACACATATTTCAGACTCTTGTGATCTGTGTATATGTTCACTCGCTCACCAAGAAGATAATGGCGCCAAATCTTAAGAGCAAAGATAACGGCTGCCAATTCCAAATCATGCGTCGAATAATTGCGCTCATGAATTTTCAGCTGTCTTGAAGCATAAACCACAACTCTTCCGTGCTGATGTAGAACACATCCTAATCCCTTACCGGATGCATCGCAGTATACTTCGAAACCTCCAGTTTGATCCGCTATCACGAGAATAGGTGCTGATGTCAACTTTGACTTGAGTTCTATGAAAGCTTGTTCGCATGCTTCTGACCATACGAATTCTTCATCTTTTCGTATGAGCTTGGTCAGGGGTGTTGCTATCTTTGAGAAGCCTTCAATGAACCTTCTGTAATACCAGCTAGACCTAAGAAACTTCGAATGTCCTTCACTGACTTTAGTGTAGGCCATTCGCTTACTGCTGAAACTTTCGCTCGATCCACAGAGATTCCTTCGCCTGATACAATATGTCCAAAAAAACAACTTGATCTCGCCAAAACTCGCACTTTCTGTACTTGGCGTAGAGTTGATGTTGTCGTACAGTTTCCAGGAAAATTCGTAGGTGCTCGGCATGCTCTTTCTGACTCTTTGAATACACCAGGATGTCGTCGATGAAGATGACAACAAACCTGTCTAAGTACTCCCGGAAAACTTGATTCATCATGTTCATAAATATTGTTGGTGCGTTGGTCACTCCAAATGGCATCACAAGAAATTCGTAATAACTATAGCGAGTTCTAAATACTGTTTTATGAATATGAGCTTTCTTGACCTTCACCTGATGATAACTTGAACGAAGATATAGCTTAGAGAAAACACAATATCCACTTAGCTGATCGAATAAATCGTCGATGCGCGGGAGTGGGTATTTGTTCTTTATGGTTACTTCGTTCAAGGCTCTATAATCAATGCACATTCTGTATGAACATTCCTTCTTATTCACAAGCAATACTGGTGATCCCCAACTTGAAGTGCTAGGATGAATCCATCCTTTCGCCAATAATTCGTCCAACTGAGTTTAGACTTCCTTCAATCCTCCCGGACTTAATCGATAAGGTGCTTTGATCACCGGTTGTGCTCCTGATACTAAATCAATGCTGAATTCAAGAGCTCGATCTAGAGGCAAACCTAATATATCGTCAGGAAACACATCGTCGAACTCTCGAACCACTTCTGGCTTTGATCCTTCCTCCGCTTGAATTGCCGCAATCACTGCTTTCTTTGGTTTCGCCTTGTAAGTAATTTGCTCCAGGGTACGGTCTCCACTTTTGAAATAGAAGACCGGATGGTCTGGAATCTCGAATACCACCCTCCTTTGACGACAGTCGATGGTAGCATAGAAGGTTCCGAGCCAATCCATACCTAGAACCACATCGAAGTTCGGTATGTCCACCACCTTGAAGTCAGCATAGAATTCTCTGCTGTAGACGACTACTGGACACAAGTTGTATCCTATCGTTGCCTTTAGAACGCCATTCTCTGAACTGACATTCCAGCTGGATACAAACGGTATGATTGGAATTGCATGAGTTCAGACAAACCGTTGCGACATAAAGCAGTGCGATGCTCCAGTATCGAAGAGTGCTAGTGCAGGAAGTGAGGCTACTAAGATTGTACCTAAGGTATGTGGGATATGTTTTAGGTATAGAGAAAATATGTAGGTAGGTTTTAAGACTGAAAGAAAAGGTTGAGAAGAAAAGGTTACCAGTGATAACTTGGCCAGTGGCCTCAGCTTCTTCCACTGTCATCGTGAAAGCCTGTCGCCATGCTACATTCCTCCTGGCCTGAGGAGTATTCCTCGGAACGTTCCTTTGAGCTTGATAGAACTGGCGAGGAGGTGGAGCAGTCGGTGGTCCTCTAGGTGGTGGAGCAAGGAGAGTTAATCTTAGAGCAGGTGCTTGAAGGGCTGGTCTCTGCTGGTAAGTGATTTCTAGCCTGGGTGCAGCAATTGAGTTGTGTCTTTGGGTACAAGTCCCAATATCATGAGTAGCTGAGCCGCAGACCAAGCAAAGACGGTTGGATCGCCGGCAGTCTTTCATCATATGTCCAACTCTCTTGCAGTAGGTACAAAAGGCTAGGCTGAGCCTGTTGTTCGGTACTCCCGCTCTCCTTGGCACAAAAGGTGGTCTTGATGAGGCTCCTCCTGCCATCTGGTTGGCAGGGCGCTTAACTCCGGCAGATTGAGTTCTGCCCCTCATCTTTACCACTACCTCATAACGGCGGGCAGCTTTCAGAGTCGATTCATGAGTCGGAAAATCTCCTGTGGCCAGTGCAGCCTGGATTTCCGAATGTAAACCTTGTTGAAATCGACGGGCTCTGATCTCATCCGTCGGTATCAGGTGTGCCGCAAATCTGTTAAAGTATTGTGTTAGCTGTGTAGTATGTGATATATTGAAAATTTGAATTATTGAGACATATCTTACCGACTAAGCATGGTGAACTCAGCGTCATATTCATCTACTGACTTGGTCCACATTGAACCTTTTTGCAGATGGATGAACTGCTGTTCCATGTCGAACCTGGCAGTCTCAGGAAAGTACTTTGCGTCGAACATATCTCAGAAAGTTTTCCATTCGATGGGTTGATCAAGACGACTTTCTTCCGCCTTCCACCAAACCCGTGCATTGTCCGTGAGCTGCAGTTTCGCAACACGGACCAAAGCTATTTCTGGCACTTGTGCCGCTGCCAGATTATCTTCGATACTCTGAGCCCATTCCTCAGCTTCTAGAAGGCTCTCTTTTCCTGCGAACTGCTTGGGGTGCAAAGCTCTGAATTGCTTCACCCCAAGTGCTTCTGCCTCGGTACGGTTCATTAAAAGAGCAGTCTGTTGCTGCTGACCTTCTAGGAGGCTGCGGATCGTCTCAAGAAGAACCATCCGCTCATTGATCGGAGCAGGGACAGCAGGTGTGAGTGGTAGTGGTAGAGATGTGTTGTTGACATTGGTGCTGGTGTTGTTCGGGGAATCCATAACCTAAATGAAAATTTTGGGTTAGGACAGATTCAAAGTATATGAAATGATAAGATTAAAGGAGTATGAATTGTAAAGAATGTTTTCAGTTGTTGATTCTTGTATTATATTGCTTAGGTTGTCCACGCAGAACTGAACTGCATGATAGGGTTCCATACAGCTCTGACCTGCATGGGCCACCAGCAAAACCTGTCACGCCCCGCTTCCCAGTGTACGGGCAGAGGACACGACGAGGCCGCTATGTATTTACTCTGAAGTAAACACGCTAAGCGTATCTAAGCAATATAAAAGAAAATGTACACAAGAGTCAAATGTAATGAACATCAACTTTATTTATTAATATTCTTTTGTACAATGCATAGAAAAGTAAATACATCTGAATGAAAGCAATGCCTAAATGATGGCAAAACAGAAATGGAAAGTACTGAAACGAAATGTGTACAATAAATCTAAAGCTCTGGGTCGTAGGCTAGCTGATCCAAGTCCTCGCTGGTATGCTCGATCTCCTGAAGGTCTGAATCACCTGACAATATTCCAAAGAAGAAAGAGAAGGAATGTCATCAGCGAACAATCGCTCAGTAAGTCCCAAAGATAAGAGAGAAGTAGAATAGACAGAGAGAGAATGTAGCTTTTAAAGTTGTATTATATGGTTAACGTTGTTGTTTGTAGTTTGGTACAGAAAGATGCCAGTGTATACAAGAGGAGTCTCAATAGACCAGAGAATAAGGTGAACGGAATGTATAAGGAACCGTTTATGCCACGGTACAACATCAACGGAATACAGGTTAGGTGTCTTAAATCTTGCAGTCTCGTGCCACTTCTAACACATTCCGTACCAATCTACCCCTTAAACCCCGTGATATCTTAATTGTATTGTTTGTATTGTATTGTCTTGTAATTTGAATTGTATAGATGGATGACTTTCCGAAACCATGATATCAGTAAATGGATGCAACTGGAGAATCATGTAGATGGATGTATATCCATGGTTCGGTTCGGTCGATACAGATTGAATAGATTAAACAGATTGATTATATGGATTCATGGATTCATATTGAATTGTAGTTTGTACTTGAATCATATTCAAGTCAGATTATTTATAATGAGACTCGGTCTGAGTCAGAACAATTAGAAAAGGAATTGAAATCCTGAATTAGATTTTGATGTTATCGGTAACAACTGCACATGGGGGTCAGAATTTGTGTCTTTTTCAAAGACGATTACCGTGTTGATAACACCGTTTATTAAGTTTTCTACCTTAAATAGGCAAGCACCCATATCTCCGACTCTCTGAGGCTCAAGAGACTGGTCCACTTAAACCTATATTTATTAAGGTCCTTATTGTAATTTATTGTACTTGAGGGAGTTTTATGTAAAAATAATTTTTGTATAATTTTTAAAATACACCTCAAGTATTTTATTATCGTATTTAAAGTTTTTATTGATGTATATTTTATCATTGTGACATTTCTAGTGATTAAAACCTAATTTCATAATATAAGATATTTAATTGTAAAGAATTGAACTTGTATAGAATTGTATGGTATTTTCATGTAAAGTGATTCTTTTGATTTAGAAAAGTAGGAATATTTATATTATATCAAAAATAGATATTTTGATAATATATATATATAACAATTTTAATTTATTATATTTCTAGAAATCTCATTTTCTTAAGATATTTGTATTTTTAAATCTTTCGAGACCGAATGCTCTTTTCGAAGGTCTGCATCTCGCACTACTAAGCCCGAGGATGTGCGATAATCCGCACCATCCCAAACGGGTTCCCCAAAATGGGTTGTAGTGGCGCTTTGCAAAGATTTATTTAAAATACATAATCTTATAGAAAAAAGTTTTAATAGTAAAAGGTATTTATAAGTAAAATTGCATTTTCCTGTATTCTATGTTCCCGAAAGGTATCATGTTATGTTGCATATGAGTGTTGTGCGGAGTGTTGTGCGGAAGTAGGTCATTACCTCATGATCTATATAAAGGTATAGCAAATATATAAAGGTATAGCAAAAAATATGATGTTTAATGTCAAAACTAAACTATATGGTATTTTATTGAAAAGGTACGATAAAAATTGCAATATGAAATATTTTGCTATGAAATTTGTTCATGATATTTTGTTAATATTTAATAGTCAAGATGTGAGGGTTTGGTATGTTGTATTTAAGAAAATTGGAACTTTTTAAAGAAAACCGAATCGGAAGTCGGATTAACTCTGCTTCCGTCGAGTTTTAGAAATATGAGTTTTATGAATAGAAAGGAGGGAGGAGGAGGGACATAATGGAATTTAGCTTAGAAAAGAGCAAGAGGGAGTGGAAGTAGGTTCCGCTGCGTCGTTTAGTCGCCGGGAGCTCCTAGGGTCGTCGTCGGAAGTTCGCTTGAGCTTCGCCCTTCGCTAACCCCACTTGTACACAAAAGTTCTAAGGATTTTTATTGAGAGTTTGGACAGAGTTTGTGAGTGACAGGGTGTGAATTGGAGTGGTATTTATAGGAAAATATTAGGGTTAGAGTTTGATAGAAATGTATTAAAAATTATGCATTAAAATAGGTTCAAATTAGGTTTTAATTGTATTTTAATGTCTCTGTTAATGTGCAGGGTAATTAAACTATACATGGGTTTTCAGAAGACCAAAAGACACAACTTTCAAGAAGACTCAACTCCGATCCAAGGTGAATCGACCGGCGGTGGCGGCCGAGTCGGCCGAGTCGCCAACCCGATCCGGCCAAGTCAGGGCCGGGCTCGTCGCCACGTGTCCTATGCCTCTTGGTATATCTCCTGGGTCCGTTTGTTTTATATGTGACTTTTGGTTTTTACGAGTTATGCACGTGTAGAATCTTAGGCTTCTAAAAATTTAAAAGAAAATTAATTAAAAAATAATGTGGCTAATGGGATTTGAACTCTGGCGCTTTGGTTCAGCAGTGCAAGGTCTTACCAATGAGCTACAAGCTCCTTCTTGCTATTAAAAAGCAAAACAAATAGTTATAGTACTCACAGGAAGTGTAAATACCCAAACTATACATTAATTTTAAATCAAATTTATGTACACAAGAAATGGAGTTGTTACACCGCACTTAGGCTAAATGGTTTTCTTCCTTCCCTACCTTACGGCACCTGCCTATGGTTTGGAAGAAAGTTATCCAATAAGCGTAATAGGTGTACTCTCCTAATATTATGAGCTCTCACAACCTGAGAGAAGGTAAAGAGAAAAGATAACTGAATAATCATATTCAATTTCTCCAGAACCGGAAACCATCCTCGAAGTGAAACAAGTTCATTCGAGTTCGTATGTAACTATACGATGGTATATCCAATAAATGTGGATTTTCGTAGTGATACGAAGTGTTCCGTAGAAATGCAAAGGCGAGATAGAAGTGGCAGAGATATACGCGGCTTCGTCATGAATGATAGTAGTCGTAATTTTCTTTGCCCTCATTCTAATCCCTTTAATTGTCTTTACTTATTACCTTTTGTACACCACCCTTAGGCTAAATGGTTTTCTTCTGTCACGACCCAAATTTGGATGTGACCGGCACCTAAATTGTATCATATCTAAAGATATACACACAGTCCAAGTAAGCCGAAAACCAAGATCAAAATCCTTTTTGCGGAATTCTTTATATAGAAAATTTAGTTTTTAAGTAAAAATCACATGTTATGAAGTTTAAAGTATTAAACAAGTATAAGATGTTAAGTTTGATTATATCCCTAGTTTGGATCAACAACATCAACAGCGGAAAATAAAATCTCAGTATATAGGACATCAACACGAATCTCAGACATAAAGAAAAGAAACCACAATTTATAGAACTAACGATCTCAACTGTCAATAATATACATATCGTCTCTAACTCTAAGTCATATACAGGTCTGATGGAGATTTTTCTAGATACAAAATACAATACCAAAAGAGAAGCTTACTACATATATAACCTACCTATCAAAAGATGTAATAAATCTGCAAAAAGTAGATCTGCGCCGCTGCTAACCGTCCACTCTACCCCTGCAAGGAACTGTGGCACAACGGAGGTGCGTTACCAACTCAGTGAATATAACTAACATATAACGGTTAATTATGTAAATATGACGATCATACTAACTGAAAATGTGAACAAGTATAATGTATGATTATATGTGAAAATCATGAATCTATAATACGAATCTCATAGTCCAAATTGAAATCTCATCATGTATTCCCAATAAAATTTAATTCCCCGTGTCCATCATCGACACAAAACTTCCATTTTTCACAGGCATCATTCCTCGAATGATCCTGAAATCAACAATACCGGTCGTTATCATCTAGATATACACCGTATTTTACCACTCTATCCGGTATCGAGTAACCTCGTTAGGCTCCCCTGCCTCAATGCGGCTATCCTGCCCCTCGGTCTCGACCGGGTCCACCATGTATCCAACTGTATATCTCCCCCACTCAGTATGGATAACGTAAAATCTGCCACCGAATATCTCCCCCACTCGGTCCGAAATAAAATCAAATCATAAAACATCTCATGGTGGACATGACACATCAATCATGAAAAATCACTGGATTTATGTAATAGCATTCAAAACTCAAAATCATAAATCCTCAATAATACATTTACTTCTTATATCAACATGAAATACTAAAACATGATATAATTGATGCAATTTACTACTATTTATCGGTGTGTATGATACGATATGAATCATTTTAATAACAATTTTGCTAAGTGTAAAAGTGACATGGTAATATCGACGAGGTGTGTGTAACACATAAGATGTACACGTGGCATGACTCGTCGATAATTGTGTAGTGTTCTAACAACTGAGCAAGGTATGGGTGAATTATGAATACATATTGTTAATTTAGCATATAAATTAATTCATTTATTTAAATAAAACTACGGGCGTAAAACGCCATCTTTACAAAATTCCCCGGTAGATGTTTAATCTACTCACCGGAAAACGTCGAATCTATTCAGGAATTGCCAATCCTTTCCCTTCCCTCGCTGCCTCCGCAAATCCCGTATTCGAATCTAATATCACAATTTAATTTATATAAGTAAACGGCTACTCCGACATGACGGAAATGAAAAACACACGTTCCTACGTACTAGTTATATTGTATACGACTATATCGAGCTATTAAACACTTAACCTTACTGGATTTTAACCCTAACCTGCATCGCTACAGAATTTAAATCTTGATGCTCTTTAATCGTGTCGTATTTGGTGTTTTAAGATATCCTTTCCGATATACGCTTCCAGATTCTATCTACAGTGAAACTGATTTAATTAAATAATACCAAAATGGCCAAAATTATACACTGAAACCTACCCAACAAGACAAACCCACCTAGCTTCCTATATAGCCGGCGACGTCGGAATTTCCCTATTGGCCGCCGGCCAAAAACTGGCCCCCTAGATTCGTGGTCCTATGGTTTTCTCTAGGTGTTTCATATATCATTTTAGCACTGTTTAGTTAAGTTTATTATCTTACCAACAAGAGCAGATTTACAAAGAGCCTAGTTTGGACAAAAATACGAATTTATAGGACATTGTTCATTTCAAATTAACTAAGCTATAGAACTTAAATCTCCTACTGTGTTTAAAAATTTTACTCTCCAAAAAGTTGTTGGAATAACCCATCCAAGATGCTAAGCCCCTTGTCCTAGCTTGAGAGTGATGAAAACTAAAACTTAGCTTCTTTCTTCTTCTTCTTCTTCTTCCTCTTATTCTTTCTTTTTCTCTTTATTTTAGTTTTGTTTTCAGAAAATTTCAGAATTCTTAATTAACTATGGTCTGAACAAGGTTTATATATGGCAAAAGGAATGGATAAGGTGAAGGAGGAGGTGGGATCAAGTTAGAGGTAAGGGTTTCATGCAAGTAGGAGGTGTGAGGTGAGTGTTGTGCATGCAAGTATGAGATGTGCTAGCCTTATCCTTAAATTTTGTTTTAATTTGAATTTAAATTCTGAACTAAAATGAATTCTATTCCACTTTCATTTATACCCTTAACAATTTCCTACTTGCATAAAATCCTAAACTTTACTTAGAAACCTTTCACAGCCTGGCTTATTATAAAACACACATTTTATTAAAATGAAGCTAAATTTATCATTAAAACCCTTATAACTTATTTATGTTGCATACTAAAATTTTAATTTAAATTATTTTACATACAACTTATGAAAATTGACTTATTTGTTTTTAACAACTTTGTGATTTACCATATTATTCTTAAATTAATTAATTTTATTTATTTCTAAATTTTCAAAATGCTACAATATTCTCCCCTTAAGAAAATTCGGTCCCCGAATTTAAAATAATTACTAGACATACCTTCAAAAAGATGTGGAAATTTTTTTCGCATCGCATCCTCGGTCTCCCAAGTAATCTCCTCGCGATTATTTCCTTGCCAAAGAACCTTTACAGACGGAAGTACCCTCGATCGTAGTTTCTTTGCCTGCCTGTCAAGAATAGTGACTGGCTGCACTGTATAGGATAAATCCGGCTCAAGCTGTAAGGTCTGATGCTGGATCGCGTGAGATGGATCGTGAAGATACCTGCGAAGCATCGAAACGTGGAACACCGGATGCACATCGGGAAAACTCGGTGGAAGTGCTAAGCGATAAGCTACAGCACCCACCCTCTCCAGAATCTCGTAAGGTCCGACATATCTGGGGGTGAGCTTCCCTTTCTTCCCGAAGCGCATCACTCCTTTCATCGGAGATACCCGAAAGAACACATGATCTCCTACTCCAAACTCGAGTCTACAACGTCGTCGATCTGCATACGATTTCTGTCTGCATTGGGCCGCCTTTATTCTATCCCGTATCAACTGAATTTTCTCTGTAGTCTCCTATACTATCTGCGGTCCCAAAATACAACTCTCGCTCAGTTCTGTCCAGCAAACAGGTGATCGACATTTCCTCCCATACAAAGCTTCAAAGGGTGCCATCTGGATCGTCTCCTGAAAATTGTTGTTGTACGAGAATTCTATCAAAGGTAGGTGACGATCCCAACTACCACCGAAATCAAGGCTACAAGCCCGAAGCATATCCTCTAGTGTCTGAATGGTCTGCTCCAACTGACCATCTATCTGTTGGTGGAAAGCTGTACTAAAACTCAACCGTGTACCTAGAGCTTCTTGAAGTTTCTACCATAGCCTGCTAGTAAACTGGGTACCCCTTTCTGAAACTATGCACGTCGGAACTCCATGCATACGTACAATCTCATCGATATAAATCTGAGCATACTGTGCAAAACCATACGTCGTCTTCACTGGGAGAAAATGAGCTGCCTTTGTCAATCTATCAACAATCACCCAAATGGAATCATACCCTCTGCTAGTCCTGGGTATACCCACCACAAAATCCATGGAAATCTGTTCCCATTTCCACTCCGGAATGGATAAGGGCTGCAACTCTCCGGCTGGCCTCTGGTGTTCTACTTTGACTTGCTGACAAGTCAAGCATCTCGAAACATATTCTGCAACATCCCTCTTCATTCCTTCCCACCAGTAAACATCCTTCAAATCATGATACATCTTGGTGTAACCAGGATGAATATTGTATGCTGATCTATGGGCCTCCTCTAAAATCTTACGCCTCAATCCGTCAGAATCTGGAACACAGAAACGAGTCCTAAAACGTAATACTCCATGATCATTAATTCCGTCTCCCTGCCCTGCCTAACCTGATCCATAATCTCCATCATACGAGTATCTGCGGGCTGTGCCTCTCGAATGCGATCCAACAACTGAGGTCGGGTGCGAACATGTGCTAGCTGGCCTCCTGCCAATGTGAACTCAAACTGTATACGACTATCACATAAGATCTACCAGTCTGTAGAAGACTGTCTCTGCAAGATATGCAAATGAGATAAGCTGCCTCCAGGTCTTCGACTTAAAGCATCTGCTACAACATTCGCTTTGCCTGGATGATACAAGATCTCACAATCGTAATCTTTCACCAGTTCCATCCATCGACGCTGCCTTAGGTTCAGATCTCTTTGCTGAAAAATATATTTTAAGCTCTTATGATCTGTGAAGATTTGACACGACTCTCCATACAAGTAATGTCTCCAAATCTTTAATGCGAATACCACAGCAGCCATCTCTAGATCATGAGTGGGGTAGTTTTGTTCGTGCCTCTTCAACTGTCGAGAAGCATAAGCTACAACCCTGCCGTGCTGCATCAGCACACAGCCTAAACCCACTCTAGAAGTATCACAATACATAACAAAACCCCCTGACCCGGAAGGTAAAGATAAGATAGGTGCAGTCGTCAAGCGCGTCTTCAACTGCTGGAAACTCTGCTCACATGCATTTGTCCACTGAAATGGAACCTCATTCCTAGTCAATGAGGTCAAAGGAGCAGCTATCCGTGAAAAATCCTACACAAAGTGTCGGTAATAACCTGCTAGACCTAAGAAACTCCGAACCTCTGTAACTGACATAGGTCTGGGCCAGTGTTGCTTCAATCTTCTTTGGGTCCACACATATACCCTCTCTCGTAACTATGTGACCCAAGAACTCCACACTATCGAGCCAAAAAGCACACTTAGAGAATTTTGCAAACAGCTGATGCTTCTTCAAGGTCTGCAACGTAATACACAAATGCTGCTCGTGTTCCATCCGACTCCGAGAATAAACAAGAATGTCATCTATGAACACTATAATAAATCGATCAATGAAGGGTCTGAAGATACGGTTCATCATATCCATAAAAGCTGCTGGAGCGTTGGTGAGTTCGAACGACATCACCAGAAATTCATAGTGCCCATATCTTGTACGAAACGCCGTCTTCGGAATATCGTCCTTCCGAACCCTCAACTGGTGATACCTCGACCGCAAATCAATCTTCGAGAAGTAACCAGCTCCCTGCAACTGATCGAATAATTCATATATGCGTGGTAGTGGATACCTGTTTCGCACAGTTACGCGATTCAGATGTCGGTAGTCGATGCACAGTCTCATACTACCATCCTTCTTCTTTACAAATAAGACAGGAGCTCCCCATGGTGATACACTGGGACGAACAAGCCCTCTATCTAACAACTCTTGCAATTGGCTTTTGAGTTTCTTCAACTCCGTTGGTGCCATTCGATAGGGTGGTATAGAAATAGGCCCCGCACCCAGAATTAAGTCGATGCAAAATTCAATGTCGCGATCGGGTGGCAATCCTGGTAACTCAGCAGGAAACACCTCGGGAAATTCTCGTGCGATCGGAACCTGGTCCAATGGGATCTCAGGGACCCCTAAGTCCTGAACAAAAGCCAAGAACCCATGACAACCCTTCTTCAAGAGTCGTCCCGCACAAAGAGCAGAAATCATGTTGGCAAGAGTTATTTTAAAATCCCCCTGCACAAAAAACACCGGTTCACCTGGAAAACAAAATCTAACCGTCTTTCCCCGACAATCTACATAGGCATGACAGGCGGCTAACCAATCAATACCAAGAAGTATATCGAAATCTAGCATATCCAGGAGAATCAGATCAACTAGCGAATCTCTATCACCAATACGCACAGAATATGACCTGAATACGTGCCGAGCTATAAAAGAATCTCCTACTGGGGTAATCACCACCAATGGTAACTCTAACAACGACGACTCTTTCCCCAAAGAAAGTGCAAATCGTGAAGATACATAAGAATGTGTAGAACCGGGATCAAATAAAACATGTGCCTCTAACGAGCATACTGTAAGAGTACCTGTCACGACTGCATTTGATGCCTGGGCATCCTGTGGAGTCAGCGCAAATACCCGTGCCTGGCCCATGCCCGCATCCTGTCGTCCTCTACCTCTATCTCCTCGACCTCTCTGAGAATGTCCCGCAAAGCCTCGACCTCGTGGTGCAACTGCCTGGCGTGTAGCGCCTACTGGGGGAGGAAGTAAAGCCATTGGCGTAGAAGGTGGAAGGGGTAAAGCAGCCTGTGGAACAACGGTCCCTCCCTGGGATCTACAATCCCGCGCAAAGTGTCCGGGAATTCCACAACTAAAACATGTAGATGGAGGCCTCTGATCATTCGGATAAGAACTGAACATTTGGCCCTGGGTCCAACCTCGTCTGAAACTGCATCCTGGAGTATATCTGCCTCTACCTCTGCCAAACTGTCTAGTCATCGGCCCGATCGGTCTACTCCGCTTTGGCTCTGGAACAACTACTGACTCGCTCAAACGCTCCTCCACTCGTATCGCTGCATCCATGGCCTGCGCATACGTATCAAAATGCTGGGAGCCTATAGCCAGATACAACTGCGTGCCCAGACTCCTTAGGAACCTCTTCACCCTAAGCTCCTCCGTAGGTACTAAGTATGGGGCATAGCACGACTGCTGGGTGAATCGTAAGTCATAATCCGCCACCGACATACTTGCTGATTTCCGCAACGCTTCAAAACTGCTAGCTCTAGCTCCCCTCACACTCTGGGGAAGAAATCTGGCAAGAAAGACCGTGGAAACTCAGTCCACTACATCGGAGGAAGACTCGTGGCTCGCCCTCTCTCCATCAACTCACACCACTCCTGTGCAAGTCCCTCCAAACGAAAGCTAGTCAGCTCAACTGACCTCGCATCAGAACATCGCAATGATCTGCCAATCCTCGCCATCCTATCAAGAAACGACTGAGGATCTTCCGCTGCATCGGTCCCCGTAAATACCGGAGGCCTCAATCTCATAAACTCTGCAAGTGATACCTCCATCACTCTCGTATCTACCAGTGCTACCGTCTGCGTAGGCTGTACCTCGGACTCTGCTACGGTCGGTGTCGGATCCTGTCTCAGTACTCGAGTGGCCTCAGCTAACTGTCCTACCACTCGCTGCAATCCCAACATGCCCTCCTCAATCTTAGTCATGCGATCTGGAGGAGGATCAACATGCTCATGCACCGCCGGAACGTCCGGTGTACCAGTCGCCGTCACAGGCGGACTCGCCCTAGCTGCATCTATGGCTGCGACTCGTCTAGCACGCGTAGCCATAGCAACTGAAATAAGAAACGAGAGTTGATAAGGCTTACGAATAGGAACAATCAATAACGGAGAATCAACGGAAGAATAGATCAAGATATACATCCTAAGGTTCGTTAGGCAGAGTACGATAACGTAAATATGCCGCGGAACATACGTACGGTACTGCACTCATCCTAATTCACCTACTCCATCAAACCAAAGGTCATCCTAAATCACGGACTCACGTCAACCTATTTTAAATTTCCCCTACTCGATTCCGTAAGGTTACTCCTAAGCTCTGATACCAACTTTGTCACGACCCAAGTTTGGATGTGACCGGCACCTAGATTGTATCATATCTAAAGATATGCACACAGTCCAAGTAAGCCGAAAACCAAGATCAAAATCCTTTTTGCGGAATTCTTTATATAGAAAATTTAGTTTTTAAGTAAAAATCACATGTTATGAAGTTTAAAGTATTAAACAAGTATAAGATGTTAAGTTTGATTGTATCCCTAGTTGGGATCAACAACATCAACAGCGGAAAATAAAATCTCAGTATATAGGACATCAACACGAATCTCAGACATAAAGAAAAGAAACCATAATTTATAGAACTAACGATCTCAACTGTCAATAATATACATATCGTCTCTCACTCTAAGTCATATACAGGTCTGATGGAGATTTTTCTAGATACAAAATACAATACCAAAAGAGAAGCTTACTACATATATAACCTACCTATCAAAAGATGTAATAAATCTGCAAAAAGTAGATCTGCGCCGCTGCTAACCATCCACTCTACCCCTGCAAGGAACTGTGACACAACGGAGGTGCGTTACCAACTCAGTGAATATAACTAACATATAACGGTTAATTATGTAAATATGACGATCATACTAACTGAAAATATGAACAAGTATAATGTATGATTATATGTGAAAACCATGAATCTATAATACGAATCTCATAGTCCAAACTGAAATCTCATCATGTATTCCCAATAAAATTTAATTCCCCGTGTCCATCATCGACACAAAACTTCCATTTCTCACAGGCATCATTCCTCGAATGATCCTGAAATCAACAATACCGGTCGTTATCATCTACATATACGCCGTATTTTACCACTCTATCCGGTATCGAGTAATCTCGCTAGGCTCCCCCGCCTCAACGCGGTTATCCTGCCCCTGGGTCTCGACCGGGTCCACCATGTATCCAACTGTATATCTCCCCCACTCAGTATGGATAACGTAAAATCCACGACCGTATATCTCCCCCACTCGGTCCGGAATAAAATCAAATCATAAAACATCTCATGGCGGACATGACACATCAATCATGAAAAATCACTGGATTTATGTAATAGCATTCAAAACTCAAAATCATAAATCCTCAATAATACATTTACTTCTTATATCAACATGAAATACTAAAACATGATATAATTGATGCAATTTACTACTATTTATCGGTGTGTATGATACGATATGAATCATTTTAATAACAATTTTGCTAAGTGTAAAAGTGACATGGTAATATCGACGAGGTGTGTGTAACATATAAGATGTGCACGTGGCATGACTCGTCGATAATTGTGTAGTGTTCTAGCAACTAAGCAAGGTATGGGTGAATTATGAATACATATTGTTAATTTAGCATATAAATTAATTCATTTATTTAAATAAAACTACGTGCGTAAAACGCCATCTTTATAAAATTCCCCGGTTGATGTTTAATCTACTCACCGGAAAACGTCGAATCTATTCAGGAATTGCCAATCATTTTCTTTTCCTCGCTGCCTCCGCAAATCCCGTATTCGAATCTAATATCACAATTTAATTTATATAAGTAAACGGCTACTCCGACATGTCGAAAATGAAAAACACCCGTTCCCACGTACTAGTTATATTGTATACGACTATATCGAGCTATTAAACACTTAACCTTACTGGATTTTAACCCTAACCTGCATCGCTATAGAATTTAAATCGTGATGCTCTTTAATTGTGTTGTATTTGGTGTTTTAAGATATCCTTTCCGATATACGCTTCCAGATTCTATCTGCAGTGAAACTGATTTAATTAAACAACACCAAAATGGCCAAAATTATACACTGAAACCTACCCAACAAGACAAACCCACCTAGCTTCCTATATAGCCGACGACGCCGGAATTTCCCTATTGGCCGCCGGCCAAAAACCGGCCCCCTGGGTTCGTGGTCCTATGGTTTTCTCTAGTGTTTCATACATCATTTTAGCACTTTTTAGTTGAGTTTATTATCTTACCAGCAAGAGCATATTTACACAGAGCCTAGTTTGGACAAAAATACGAATTTATAGGACATTGTTCATTTCAAATTAACTAAGCTATAGAACTTAAATCTCCTACTATGTTTAAGAATTTTACCCTCTAAAAAGTTGTTGGAATAACCCCTCCAAGATGCTAAGCCTCTTGTCCTAGCTTGAGAGTGATGAAAACTATAACTTAGCTTCTTTCTTCTTCTTCTTCTTCTTCTTCCTCTTGTTCTTTCTTTTTCTCTTTATTTTAGTTTTGTTTTCAGAAAATTTCAGGATTCTTAATTAACTATGGTCTGAACAAGATTTATATATGGGAAAAGGAATGGATAAGGTGAAGGAGGAGGTGGGATCAAGCTAGAGGTAAGGGTTTCATGCAAGTAGGAGGTGTGAGGTGAGTGTTGTGCATGCAAGTATGAGGTGTGCTAGCCTTATCCTTAAATTTTGTTTTAATTTGAATTTTAATTCTGAACTAAAAAGAATTCTATTCCACTTTCATTTATACCCTTAACAATTTCCTATTTGCATAAAATCCTAAATTTTACTTAGAAATCCTTCACAACCTAGCTTATTATAAAACACACATTTTATTAAAATGAAGCTAAATTTGTCATTAAAACCCTTATAACTTATTTATGTTGCATACTAAAATTTTAATTTAAATTATTTTACATACAACTTATGAAAATTGACTTATTTGTTTTTAACAACTTTGTGATTTACCATATTATTCTTAAATTAATTAATTTTATTTATTTCTAAATTTTCAAAATGCTACAGCTTCCTTCTCTACTTTTCGGCACCAGCCTAAGCTTTGTAAGAAGACTATCCAATAAGCGTAATAGGTGTGCCCTCCTAATCCTAGGTGCTCTCGCAACCTGAGAGAAGGTAAAGATAAAAGACAATCCAAATAATCCTATTCGATTTCTCCTGAACCGGAAACCATTCTCGAACTGGAACAAGTTCCTTTGAGTTCGTATGTAACTATACATTGGCGTATCCAATAATCTTCGTAGTGATACGGAATGTTCAGGAGAAATGCAAAGGAAAAGTAGGAGCGGCAATGAGTTATGCGACTCTGACAATCCAAAAGCTAAAGTGTTTTAAGAAGGTTCGGTTATCTTGGTTCATAAGTTTTAGTTTAGGTCGGGTCATGGTCGCTGCCAAAGAGAGAGAGAGAAAAGAAACACTCACCGTGCACTCTAACCTAGATTGGATTGGTTAATTAATTTATCTAATCAGGATGTCTCCCGCAGTTTCCTCGAATTCACCTTCAAACCCTAAAAGGAGAATTAATCGGGATCGTCTAAAATCACCCGAAAAGTAACACCTACTTATCGGTGGGAATCGGGATCCAACTATCATTACATGATAACTTGATGGAAGCCACTCAAGTCACCACACTCCAGAAAGTATGCGCATGCCTGGCAGGTTTCCGGTATGTTTGAAACTCCCGATATGTGTTTTTGCCCCAAGCGGTTTATAACCTTGACAAAGGCCAACAAATCATAAACCACTAGTCAAATTCAACCCGTCATTATCCAGGATTAATCTAGACCCACCTGTACAAACCCTTGATAAATGCCAACAAGGCTATACGAATGTCCTAGATAATCGCAACACTATGCAACAGACAAGCAATACCTAACTACCGTACACTACGCCTTGACAAAGGCCAACAAACGCAGCACGAATACTAGGTAGTACTCATCCGAAATGATGGAAGGCTGTGACTGGTTTTTGGCGAAAAACCTTTAATGTAATGAACTTGATATCTTTGAAGGAACTCGAGTAGTTTTACAAATATATAGTGGGCAAACTTTTGCTAAAGAGGTCACTCCCGGTGAAGAGATCTCGGCTCTTTCCTCATCGAATGAGGTACAGGATATTCTAAACTGAATACCACGACGCAAAGCAAAAGAGTCGACTATAGTCAAGTTATTACGATGATGCAAAAATTTGCCCAAGAGGTCACTCCCGATGAAGAGATCTCGGCTCTTGCCTCGTCGAATGAGGTGCGGGATATTCTGAACTGAATACCACCGTGCAAAGCAAAAGGAAACGTCCTGTAATAACAGTTTTTGAAAATTTGGTTTCAACAACATCAAAGAGTTTTATCTTTCTATACATTGATCAGAATCAACGCAATCTCATCAATTAATTCATATCACGCCACAGAAAAGGAACGAAAATAAAATGTACATATATGCCATCCGCATTCACCATTGGGCTCCGTCATCACCCGTTATGTTACTTAACTAACGACAGCGCGGGGGCTGGACTAGCGGATGCAAAACATATACAACATCTACTTGTATATATAAATATATATATAACATTCATCTCAAGCATGATATAAGAAACATCACAGAATTTCAGCCAGCAACACAGAGTGGTGGATAATCTTGGAACCCCTGGTTTCCTTTGAGCTGCAAATGAAACCCGATGTTCACCGGTCGTATGGATAGCTTGTGGAATGAAACCCTGGACCCCTACGAGTGCGGCAAGTTACCCGCCAATCCCAGAAGTGAGGCAACCCCAATCAACAAAGTGAATGGGCCACCCAGCATTTCACGGAATCCGGTAACTTGTGCACCCCTCCGTGGGCCATCCTATACCCCCTGCGAGTGCGGCAAATAGCATGCCAATTCTAGAGTAAGCTCCCTCCGCCTCAACGCCATGAGATGCGGACCCGTTGCCCTCTAAAATCCGGCTATTCGTGAACTCCACCGTGGGGTAATCCTAGTACAGAAAAGAAAAATATATACAATGGCGACATCGACCTCAACCCGTTCGTGACCCAATAAAAGAATATACAATCTGGCAGAGACGGCTGTCCACATATCAGACGCTTGCCCCGCAATACTGAATATACAAATGAATCTGAACTGTACTACTACCATTGCACTACAGGCTATCCACCACGACAATCCAACCACAATATCAGCACAACACAGAACATCAACGTGAATATTATGTTCGCAAACCCGTCTAGTTGAACATATAGCAACTAGTCGGGTTGTACCGCTCAATAATATTCACGGTCGCAGATATCATCAAATGTACTAATAAACACAGTTAAAATTTTGATCGACTAAACTTTTCCAAATTGGCCCTAAATTCAAACCAGCACTTTAAACAAATCTGGGCCAAAACTAAATATCCCAAAAATCAAATTTCCATTAAAGAGAGTGCCAGAAGAAATTTGGCACAGTGTGGCCACAAATCCGCCGCTGAACCGCAGCCAATGAGGGTATATTGCGGAAGTTCCGCGACCGTTTAGTAGACTTACTTCTCCAAATTTCTTCAGGTGCTCTCAGATTGCCTGCACGGATTTTTAAGATCCTCAGAAAGATTTTTTGAACACTTTTCAAAAGTGGCAGTAAGCACACTAAATTGGAAAAATGATTCGGAAAAAGGTGTCGATCGATATTCTAAATTCGTGCAAACAAGCTAGTATTGGTTTATGGGTGGCTCTGATACCATGTTGGGTTTTCGCCTGTGCCCTGGCCATCTACCGTGGCCGATGCGGAACAAAATCTAGCATTTAAAATTTTTGACGCAAACAAAACCCGCTCAAGATCGAACCATAAACCTATGCTAGCAAAATAACAAAGAGCTAAACTAAATTGTTAGAAAGGGTTATACCAAAAAAACCAAGTCCTTCGGTCTTCCGTCATCCTCCTTAGCTCCTTGAGACATGCTTGGACAAACTTGGCCGCCGGTCTTCCTCCGTCGAAGATGATCCACCTGAGAGATATAGTAATAGCTCTAGCTCCATATCGAAAGCAAGTGAAGCAACTAGGGATTCTAGGATGCTAGTCTAGAATGTCTAGGATGTAGTGGTCTAAGTATTTATGTATCTCATCTCACATCCTCTCATGATTCTCAACACATGGGAGGGTTGAGAGAAGGTGGAAGATGAAGGTGAAGGAAACCATAAGAGCTAAAGAGGGAGTGAAGCCAAATGGTGAAAGATGAGAGCTCAAGAAATGAGCCATCTCAAAAATAAGGAAGTCTCCCATGGAGAGAGAAAATCAAGTGGCTGGGTTTTGTAAACATTGTTTTCATTTTTAAAAGCCATCCATACTTGAATAGTATGCACAAAAAAATTAATAATTCATTTGTACACACTATGCAAGCAAGATCCTCACCATACTCCCCATTTTCAATACCACCTCATTTATCCATTTATAATATATGGTCAAACCCTACAATGAGGTGTCTACCTTCTAAAATGTTTTCCGGAAAAAATACGGATTATATTCTACTGTATATACATACCGGTATTCGTACCGAAATACGAATACCCAAAAAGATAGACTAACCCAAAGAACATAATACTATAATATACATATCGAAATATATATATGTAAATTATTAAATCAATACTTGATTTAATAATCCGTCTCAAACCCGAGCCGGCTAGTATCATCAACTGTCCGATCGAAAGTCCGGGTACAAAGTACAATCGATCGATCGGAACCGTGCACGTATCCAATACGGCTACTACATCATTCCGCCAGAACCAAGAAAACCCTCTATATGGGACTCTAAAAACTCGTAAATACGCTAGCAGTGGATTTAACCATAAGCACATTAGCGGCACTAGCTGTACGTAACGGCTACCCAGATATTGAGCGAAAGGAAGGCCGACAAGCAAGCTCGTCTAAGCCCCTATTGAGCCTGTACATGACAATCTCCATACAATCCGGTCTGTTCATCTAAGAGTATCGCATATCGGGTCTAGGGGGTGGATAAAGTCAGACCCCTAATAACGCGATATTTCGTGTAAGTATGAAGCCCATCACCCACTGAGAAATTACTGATCCAAATCAGTAATTCCCGTCCACCATGGCCATGGATTTCTGGTGATGGACACCCGTGCACAACGCGACATCAGCCCCCAATACCGGGAGTGACGAATCCCTGACGATCCGCTCACTGCCTCCATATGGCTCGGGACTGTACCCAATTAAAACCTGTTTGCACGAATCCATTGAGCTGTGGTGGGGTAGTAATCAAAGCACAGTGGGAACTCACACGAGACAAATGACAATCTCAGGTCGACAGACTAACATGTACTCATGTCACCTGAGAACTGCTATCTGACAATAGGTATAATACCAACTAGTATATTCCCGGCGAGTCCGTCCAGTGTACTCATAACCCAATGAGCACCTGTATACTATCTTAGGTGACTAACTGACACCAATGGCTTGTGAGACCGACCACCGCCTCTCGTCGGGGTCTCGATAAGTATACACTAGTCTACTTCGGAGTATCGATGCCCAGTCTCGATACTCTCACAACTATGGACATTTAAGGATGTACTTATAGACCACCCAGCTCCTACGTATATGATCGCCGTCATAACACCGGTAATCAAGCAAGAATCCTATGAGCTCTATCAACATGTAATATTAATCTGTAATGCCACCTAATGTTGCACATAATGATAAAGACAAACCAGATAGCATACTATCATCTCGAGTAAGACTGTTCTCCCCGTATAGGTCCTCCCTCAATCATCGCAATCGCGTGCCTGGATTCAATAATTGACTTGAAGGTACTATAGCCAACATGTTGTACAAAACATAAGCTTTAGTACATCAAACAATTTTGTCGTATGCGGCATCAATCCCGAGATTCCTGAGAGTCTCATACACCCACGTCGCAAGGACAGCGCCGTCTTTCCTCTTTTTCTTCGAGGGTTCAACTCCTAATACGACGCCAAAATGTAAGAAGAAAGTCATGCATCCTTTATAAACAATCGGAGAATCCATGACCGGGAGACTGAGAATCCATGAAACGTCTTCAAGAGCGATCAGCGCCTCCATTGGGTAAATGAAAACTGTTCGTTTCGGGTCGTCATCTCTCAACTAATGTTGATATCAACTGTAAGTCATGTTGTTGGTGGCCAATTTTATGATACACACCAAAATCTCAATCGTCCAATATTTCGATCTGTTGCTCAGTCAAAGGTCATTGCGCAGATGCTCATCGATTCGAGTGCCATAAGAGGTCCCATATCTTTACCACTTCAAATAGTTTCGGAGGTGTGATTTTTTTGATTATACAAGACAACATTATTCACGGGGCCGGGGTTGTATTGAATTGATGATGTCTAGAATGCTTGGGATGCTGATGACTGTGTAGGATTGAGTATATTCTCTTTTGACTAGATTTTCCTTTTTTTGATACGTTCTTCGAAAAGTTTTTTACAAATATTTTTTGGTTGAGGAGGAGGAGGAAGAAGAGTCGGTTTAGCCCTCTTCTGTATATGTTCCTTCGATATAGGCCTCTTGGATGTATGTTTGCATTTAGCGGCTATTATAACTACATAATAAACTCAAAAATCTTAAATTTATTAACAAAAAACCCTATCATAATCAAAAGTAAGAGAGAAGCACTTTACAGTCATTTGCATAATCAATAATGAACATAGGATAATACATGACAAGCTAGGGTTTCAAAATCGATCCAAGAAACATGATTTCATCCACAGAAAAAGCCCCAAATTATATCTGAGAACCCTAACAAATATCGCATAAATATTAACAAATCATATACTAATTAAAGTAAATTAATTACCTGATGATATCGATATGCCAATGAAGAGAATTCTAGTAAGATCGCAGTTGAAATCACATCAAAAATCGCCTTTGATTTGGATCCCTGACTCTTTAACCACTGAAACGGTGCTGAAACTGTTCGAGTGATGCCTATTCTTATTTAAAGGTAACCGCTAGTTAAAGTAGCAGTTCGAATGAACGGTTTAGATTTGTTGGATAAGTCGATTTTATCCAACGTTGGATATTGTTCCGTCCTGTAATTAGGAAGAAGATAAAGATAAGGCAAGTAGCATTTGGGGAACTTTGGGGTTAGGAGAGGGGGAGATTGCCCGATTGTTCATGGATTTTGCAACAAAACAAGGGGCCACTTAAGGGTGGCTTCACACACCCGTACCTCTTTATACTTAGTAAAGGCTTGCAGGCAAAACTAATGGGGTTTCGGCACTCTATGCTCATATAAACATGATCGGACGCCAGAAAGTCTCGTAATTTATATGCCAAAATGCAATTAAATTTATGGCAAATTGTCCCAAAAAAAAAACCGGTCCCCTCCGGGTCTGTTAAAAAAAAACCCTCTAATCATTCAGGTCTATAGCTATTTATTCAATGAGAGAACTGAATTGACCAAATTCAAGATGCATGCAATTGCCTTGTATAATACTAGTAATTAGAAATGTGAATACAAATTATGTGTTTTTATTATGCATTAGATCGATGTGTTATTCCTTTCAGAGGTTAAACTTTTATTACCGCAGGAAATATACAGTTGATATGTCAAGCCAACGTAAATCGTCAGGACAAGATACATTGATATAATTTTCCAACGACCAATCTTGTCGCTTAGGATCCAAAACCTATTGAAAAAGAATTGTTTATTATTTTTGACCTAATTTCCTTACATATTATATATATAATATCCTTGTCAAAATTGAAAGAACATTTTTGCAATCATAATGTTTCAAACTGAAAACAGTCATCCACTATTTCCAAAAAGAGCAAGAACGAGTCATGGTGGTGACTAAAGTACAAGAAACCCAAAGCAAAAGAAAACAAATGGGGTCAAAAAGGATCAACAAGTAAATGGTCCTGCAGTACTCTGTACTAATTTTTCCTTTTCAAAAATCAAAGCATAGAAATTTAAAAGAGTGAAGAATTTGATCATCAAAGATGGAGAGAGAGAGATAAAAAAAAAAAAAAAACAGTAGTAGCTACCAAAATGTTTTTGTCAACGCATGGTAGAAAGCTGTTGCAGGGCAGCTGAGAGATAATGCGTGCCTTTGGCAACGTGGCTCTTGCGTCGTTTTCTTTTCGATCTCTGCATAACATTTGGCTTTCTTGAATCATGTGCACATATATAATAAGCATTGGGATTGAGGTTTAATGGCCCCCATCAAGATTAAAGTGATCAGCATTATAACCTGGAAGCAACTATATATGCATGCATATATAGTGGAAAAGGGATCGATATACTTGGCTAAGAACTAAAGTTTAAACAAAAATTGATGTCGCTAAGATATCTTCAATTACTCAACTGTTCAGAAGAAGAAGAAAACATTTGTGATGTAAACGGATACGAATATTCCAACCTGACTCCATATCTGTGACTGATTTTTATCAAATAGCCGATGATTATCCATATCTGTATTCTCGGCCGCCAACAATAACACATATCCGTTGATCCATATCCAATATCAAATATAGTATTTTTTTTGTTTTGACTAAAAATATAGTAATGCTTGACTTCATTGGGTATACATTTTCCGATATTCATTTCATATTCTTATATGTATCCTAATTTTACCAAATACAAATATTAAGTTCCATTTTCGATGACTATCTGTTGCCTATGTGGTCAAGCCCAAAAGGCGAAGGACGGTCTAGACCGTCCCCATTGGTGTCAGTGGGGAAGATTTAAACCGTCCCCGGTATTTAACCTCGTAGTACGCTACTGCAGAGTGGGTCTTCGGTAACGGTTAGAACCGTTACCCCATTTTGGTAACGATTAGAACCGTTACGAAAAACCCCGTCAGCGGAAGTACGTTAACGGTTGCAACCGTTACGATATACCCAATATGTTAACGGTTGGAACCATTACCATATATGTTGCCATTACCAATACGGTACCGGATATTTGAAACATATCAGAGTGGGGCCACCTCTCTGGTAATAGTTATAACCGTTACCATATATATGGTAACTGTGGAACGACAGATATTATTTGGTAACGGTTAGAACCGTTATCATAGATGTTGCCGTTAAATAATGTAGCTGATATCTGATATATTTCAGATATCAGCTCCCAGTTAACCGTTACCAAATGATATGGTAACGGTTAGAACCGTTACCAAATAGGAATTGATAACGGTTATAACCGTTACCAATTTGAACATGTATTTTTTTTTTTTTAAATCTGAAATCCCCGCGCCACACGCGTGCTGCTTTCATTTACGACGAGCAATAGATAATAATAATATCACCAAATCTCACCCAATTATAATAATCAAAAAGTAATATAATTCAAATTCACGCAATTATAATAATCAATAAATTGCACGTAATTAAAAAAAAAATATAATCAATAAATCAACAAAACACAAAACAAATGTTTATATCTATGATCGTTGGGACGATCCACCTTCATCATCCTGTGATCCAAACACACTCCCTATCTCGTCTTGGATGACCCGTCGGATGGATTTTTCATTCGTCTGTGTCAGCTCCTCGACCCGCGCCGTAAGCGCATACAGCTGTTGCTGCTTCTGTTGATGACACCTATATGTATCCATATCTTATCTGTTTACATCCCGAACAAACATTCAAGGAATCAACATCAACAAAAGTACTAGAAGAAATTTACTCAATATATGAAAAGATCACTGTCCAGAAGAAAAAAGAAACTGAGAAATAAATACTACTTATCTGAAGGTACAAATCGGCCGCGGAGTTCTTCATGGTATATGAATTTTGCAGTCATGATCTTTGAATAAGTTATGATAATTATGCCAGAAAATTCTTGGATGCTTACTGAAATAAATCGATAGCGGAAAAGTTGCTGAAACCCTGTAAGTTTTTGAGCAGATATCACAAACTTTTTAGGACTTCTCATCATCAAATTTCTTCTGATACTAGAACCATTTATTTTAAATTTGACACAGGCACAGTCACAGTCACAAACTTCTATAAAACCAATCTAAAAATGTATGTGGACGACGCCAACAGAACTTTTATTCAACTCGGCTACATGAATCTTATTCTTCCATTCAGCTTTATCAAAACCCATAAGAAAAATTAAAAACAACAAAAAATGAAGGGTGGATACGCACGCACACATATACCTGAAGTATCATTACAAGTTACAAACTAACGTACATCGCAATTGATGGAAATATATCAGAACCATTGCATGACTTACATATTTTGGTATAAATGACATATGTATCAATTACAGAGAGAGAGAGAAAGCCAAAACAGTCTGAGGTTTCTATATGGTATATGGGTGCAACCAACTAGTAAAAAGTTAGAATGAACTAGGTAAAACAGAACATCCAAAAGACTTTGGAATTTTTACAAGGTCCAAGAGCAACTAAACAAGTACGTACAGTTTCCATCATTGCTGTTCTTCTTAAAAGTTAAAATGAATTAGGTATATTAAAAGCTTAAAAAAGCGCTCAACTTTTTTAAGGTGGAACTAAACATTGGACCAAAATTTATGATGCAATTAGAATCATTAGATCCTTTAAGGAGAGTGGGGCATTGTCCAAGTTAAAGGTATGAGACCACATCACATGGTTGGTTAAAAAAGGCATTGGTGTCTATTTAAACTTTAAATGTTTGTGTTTTTGTTTTTCTCTCTCTCTCTCTCACACACACACACACAGAGAGGAGAGAGAGAGAGAGAGAGCATAGGGATTGATTAAAGAGATGAGGATGATGCATTGGATATCCCTAGCCAGGCCTTTTAGAAAGGAGGAGAGGAAGAGGAGCATAAAATTGTGAGGTTAAGAAACCAAAATACATGTCAATTGCCCCAGCTTAAAAAAGATTGCTCTTCTGACTACCCTTTTCCTTTTCTTCTTTATTAATTCCTTTCACAAGCAGACAAAACCAAAAGCTCTCTCTCTCTCTTCAATGCACTCCCTCCTCTTCTTTTCTCTTATCGGATCCGGATCCCCAGGCTTTGTTATAGGATCCAAATGCTCGCTTCTCTCAATGCCTACACCACCCAACTTACAAACACAACCTCATATTAACATAACCTAATGATCTATGCAGTTTATAACATATATATAACTCCTTATGCTCATATGCAACTTAAGGTTAGAAACCAACTGGGCTTAGCTCGGTTGGTACCAATTTCCTTTCCAACGTGAGAGGTCACAACTCACGAGTTCGATCCCTGAAGGGGTTGATTTCCCAAAAAAAAAAAAAACTTAAGGTTAGATATGGTCAAATTGCCAGGAATCACAAAGTGCCATGGGACCTTCTCACCTTCATATTATCCCCACTTGAGCTTGGAATGTGTGCAAGGCAGCAACCACCTCGACATCCTCACAGAAATGGTTAATTGATAAAAATGATGATTTATTGATGACCCTGGTGTTAACTTAATTTAGATATTTTAGATGCAAAGCCCCAATCCAGAAAAGGATTCAGGTTCTGTTAAATAAATAAATAAAAAAGAACTGAGTAAGATCTTATATCCAATTTTTTTACTAGTTAGCTAGAAGATACAATTGTTCTCAAATTCATCAACAATTTTTTCAGTTGGGGTTGATCGGTTCTTAAGCCGTTACGGTATCTACCAGTTTGTATGGATTTCGTGTATTTTCAATTTCATCCATGCGAGGCATATGCATGTGCATGTCTGTGTAGTATGTGCATGTGTGCAGGTGTGTATGCATGCATAGATTTGAGAAGAAGTGGGGATCTAGCAATTCTTTGTTACAGCTATAGCTACTAGCTAATGCAACACATAGCATCAATTCAACCTTCTTCCCAAAAAAGAAAAGGCCTCAATACAACATTTTTTTTTCTTCGGGTTGTCTATTTAAATATTTTCTTTGGGTTGTTTATTTAAAGAGATGACCGTAAACATCTCTTTTACAAAACACTGCAAAACAACGGATGAAAGCTACAATTTCCTACGGGCATGCATTATGCTACATAACCATCGGACGAATAAAGTTTCTCAAACATGACATGCGTAACGTAGATGGTAACAGCCCGTACACGGTGTATGGACAGATCCTATAGAAACAATACCGATAAATGGAAAACTTAGAAATAGAATATATTTCAACTACTTGTTTCCAGTTAGATGCAGAGCAACAAAAATGCCACCTTAATCCTCTTATTCATAAATAAGTAATAAAACAGTCATATGTGCTGGAAACATTATATTCAGATTTCAGCCATTGCTACCATGGACTGAAGCTTTTGCGAGATTCATCGGAAAATCGGACATTGCTGCTATGGTAACTGGAACGCTATAAAGATTTCTAAGAAATTTGCATTTCGTGAACATGTCGATAATATGGAAATTGATTGATGCACAAAGCTTGTGCTTCCATTATTAGTATCTGATTTCTTCACCAAATCCTATACAGAACAATTTTTTCCCTTTTTACGTGAAGAACTCCTTATGACCATCATGAGTTTTAGAGGCATTAGACATCGAACCGTTCGAGTTTTTCTTATCTCATGGTTATCATACCCTATAGTTGTATATAATTTGGGCTTATATCCTTAATCTGGGGTAAGCAAATTTCTATGAAGCACGGATACTTGTAAGTGCCTTACAAATCGTTCCCGATCACGTATCGGAGACCGAAACTCTCGGATACCCTCGGATTCTTTCGGATTCGTTCGGACTTGAAAATGTCTCGCTAATCTCTCTCGAATCAACGCCTCCCCTCTTTCTCTCGAAAATTAAAGATCTAGAAAGTTTGAAAGTGTATTGAATATCTAACATGATGCCATTATATATTTATTATATTATATATTATATGTAAATCTTAATATATATTTATATTTATAAAAATCAATATAAAAACATATCCTGTATCCTAGGTTTTTGGAAAATTACGAATTTGTGAATCCATATTGTATCATATTCTGTATTCGTATCCGAACACGTGCTACATAGAGCAAAAACATTCCTATCCTGTCTCAATTCCTTTCCATGAGATCATAGATATAAATTAAATTTGCAAACAAGAATAAAGTAGTATCGAAGATAACATCTTAACAAACAAAGATTGAAACTTTAAGATACATTGAAAGAAATCCACATGATGTATAGTTTTGGCATGAAGCGTACACATGTATGAGGGTATTTGTTTCATTTAAGAGTAGTGTTGGAGTCAAATATAATGGAGGAAAAAGTCCATAAGAGGTCTTTTGCGTTAGGCGGCGGTAAAAAATACGCCCTCCATCATTTTATTCGACGATCAGCACCTTCCAACCTGATATCCGTTTTCTAATTTGTCGATACACCAAATTACATATGATTACAATACCGTTTCGCCGTTGATTTAGCAATGTAAAAAGTTCTATTGTTAATAAACCGTTAATTTTGCACCCACTAAATCAAAAGTGAAATGGTGTTGTAATCATATGAAATTTGGTGTATCGAAAAATTAGAGAATGGATATCAAGTTGGAAGATGCCAATCGTCGAATAAAATGGTGGAGGACGTACTTTTTACTGCCGCCTAACGCAAAAAGTCTCCTTAGGTCTCTTTCCTCCATTATATATATATATAGTGATCTATTGCAAATCCGAACGCGTTTTTTAAAAACAGAAGCTCTCGATTTACGACATATTTTAATGAACCGATCCGTTAAAGTTGATCGCGATACCCTCAAATGTATGTACATAAAAACTTAAAGGATTTGAAAATTTTTAACCTATGCATCGGATGAAGTTTATACTTCATAATCGAAAAAAGTTCATTTTTGTACCCATTGATGCATATGTTAAAGGTTTTTAAATACTTTGATTTTTCATGGACATACATTTGAGGGTATTGCGATCAACTTAAACGTATCAGATCGTTAAAATATGTCGTAGATCAAGAGTTCCCCTTTTTAAAAACGCGGGCCGGATTGCAATAGAACACTCATATACCTATGTATGTATATGTGTGTGTGTGTCTATATATATATATATATATATATATATATATGTTAATGTATGTATATATGTGTGTATATATATATATATATATATATATATATATATGTTAATGTATGTATATATGTATATATTGTTGGTGATATATGCCCTAGAAACCATTATTGTATCATACTGGATTGTATATTATATATTGGATGCTTAGAATATTTCACAGTTATAATAACAGTCTTGCTCGATATGGTAATATGCTATCTGGTTTGATTCTACCTCAATATGTGCATGTGTTTCTTTTAGCATATCGCTTATACATATTGGTAGAGCCCTTGGGATCTTTACTTGACTACCAGCGTTGTGATGGCAGTCACACTCATAAGGACTGGATAGTCTATAAGCACATCCTTATACAGGTCCGTAGTCGTTGGATTATCGAGACGGAGCATCGATACTCCGGAGTAGACTAGTGTATACGCTTCTCATCCCAGCAGGGGATATGGTCTGTCCCACAGCCATTAGTACGACGTACTGGAGAAGGTATATAGGTGTTCACTTGGTTGTGAGTTACACTGGACATGACTCGACGGGAACTGCTTGTTGGTATTATACCTATCGTCAGGTAGCAGTTTCCAGGTGGCATGAATACAGCTTAGTCCGTTGACTTGTCATCGCTACTTCGTCTCGAGTGTGTTCCCACACCACTTTGATTACTACCCTACAACGCTCAAAGGATTCATGCAAATAGGTGGTGATTGGGTGTAGTCCCGAACCACTTGGAGACAGTAGCGATCAGATAGGATTCGTCTCTCCCGGTATTGGGGGTTGATATCGCGCAGTGTTCGGAAAGCCATTACACAAAGTCCCTGGGCAGGACAGTCGAGAAATACTGGTAAGGTATTCCAGTAGTTTCTCATGGTGTATTAGGCTCTTCTCCGGCACGACTTATCACGTTGTTAGGGGTCTGACGTTTACCATCCCCCTAGGCGGATATGCGAGTATCTTAGACGAACAAACCGGACTGTATGGAAATTGTCACCGATAGGCTCAGTAGGAGTCCGGGTGAGTTTTCTCATCGGTTATCTTATCGACAGATATCTGGATAGCCGTTACGTGCAGCGAGTACCGCTGACGGTTTATAGTTAAACCCACTACCAGCATACTGTCGAGTATTTAGAGTCCCACACAGAGGGTTTCCCTGCTTCAGGCAATTGATGTAGACGTCGTATGGTTTTACGACTAGGCTTCGATCACGTACGTGTACTTGTACACGGATGCTGATCGGGCGGACAATACTAGTGGGTTTTGGTTTAAGCTGGATCCTAGTATTGTATTATTGGATTGTTATTGTCTCAGTGTATCCGTATTTTTCGGAATACGGATACGGGTATATATATACGGTGAGAGGGGCATTCTTGTAATTTTTCAAGACATGCTTCTAGAAGGTCCCACCTCATTATTTGTATTATCCATTTTCCAAATGGATTAGTAAGATGGAAATGGAGGATACTTTGCTAGCATGGTGTGAAGAATGGCTCTTGTATTATTATATTGGTTTAGGATCACTATTGAAGCATGACACACATATTATATGGTCTTTTATTCCATGGCTCAATAAGCGAGAAGAGAAAATATATTAGCCATTCTCCACACTTGTTTTTCTCTTGATGGTTCATTCTTCTCGCTTGATATTTTCTTGAGTTGCTCTCCTCTCTTGAGCTCTCTAGATTTCCTCCATCTCCTTTTTCCTCTAACTAAACTCTAACCTTCACATGTGTTGTGAGCCAAGTGTTTAGTGAGACAAACAATCCATTAGCATTTTCTATATCTCCTAGGCTAGTTGGTATAGCGAATCATTTATCTTAGTTATCTCATTTAGAGGTTGAAGCTTGGAGCACATTCTCTCGCGGTGGATCATCTTTGACAAGAGAAGGCCGATGGAACAAACCCGATTCGATCACGAGGAGCCTTGAAGAGGAGCACTAGAAGACCCGAAGGACCGTATCTTGGAGGTATAACATTCTAATAGAGTAATTAAACCTCTAGATAGATTAGCTAGTTAAGCATTTAGTAAAGATCCTGGAGTTATAGCCGGTGTTGCGTAGTCAAAATCATCGTTTTTTGTAAATTCCGCTCCCCGCGAACCGCGGGATGCACGACATCGGCTTACAGTGGTATCAGAGACTGCAAAACCTTAACTAGCTAGTTAGCAAAGTCTTCAGAAATTCGATCGCGGAAAAATCCCAAAATCACGAGAAAAATATGCACTTTCTGTCGATTTTAAAAACTGGCCCAAAAATCTTTTCAGGGGCTTTAAAAATACGTTCAGGGTTTTTGGAGACTACTGGAGAAAATTGGGTCTCTGAATCCCCAAGACCACCGCGGAAATGCGGCCAAACCATGCGTTTGGCCGCCGTTCCGCGGCCGACTCAAGGGTGACTCGGCCCAATTTTCTACAGTATGTATATTATGGTGATTTGGGATATTTTGTTTCTGCCCAGGATCTTTTGTGTACAGTGTTGTACTTGGGGTGGATTCAAATTTGGTTATCGATCGAAATTCTAAGTATTTTGGCTAATCGGGTTCTTCTATGTTTGATATATGTGTTCGTAAACTTCAGCTAATTGCTAAATGTCGGTTAGTTTGGGGTTGCACATATCTGTGATATTTGGTTTGTGGATATGAATTTTATTGGATTGTCGTGGATGAATATCCGGGGGATGTGAGAAGAGTGTTTTCTTTTCTTTCATTCAATGTAATTTGTAAAAGTGATGTAATATTATTTTGCGGGGCACATCCGGGTTGAGCTTGTAGTCACCGCTGTATATTATTTCTTTTTACTTTTTCTGCTCCTAGGATAGACCTAAGGTGGGTTTCACGAACTACCGGGTTCTTTGAAGTGCCGAGTGGCCTACTCATTTTACTGAGGGAGGCTGCTTCACTTCGGGAATTTGACGGGTAGTTTGCCGCACCCGTAGGGTTCTGGGGTGGGGTTTGGCTATTCATCACGACCGTGGAATCCGTCTTTCATTACAGGCTTAAACGAAACGCGGAATTCCTAATATATCCAATATATTCATCTGTGATCTGGAATGCCTATTATTGTGTGAGACGAATGCATATATATATATATATATATATATATATATATATATTATATCTAGTAGACATTGCTTATGTTTTGCACCCGCGCTAGTCCAGCCCCCGCTCTGGCGTCAGTTAAGTAACCTAATGGTGTTAGACGGGGCCCAGTGGCAAATGTGGATGGCATAAGCGTACGTTGTATTTTCGTTTCTTTTGCTGCAATGATAGATTGTAAATGATGGGACTGCATCAACAAAGATCAATGCAAGATAAAACAAACCAAAGCTTAATCGTTGGAAAAATTTCAAAACCACTCGGTTTTCTTCAAAAAACAATTTTAAATGTGGAGCTTAAACTACTCCTTTTAAAAAAAGCTATCATGGTTCCTTCGACTATATCAAGTTCACCACGTTCATGGTTTCGCCAAAACCATCCGTAGCCCTCCGCCATTTTATATGAATATTCAATAGTATTCAAGCTATGTATTTTAACCTTCGCCAAGGCATGGTGATTAGTAGCTGCTGGCTATTCATATGTATAGATAGATACGTTGATTTGGGACAATCGTACTACTTTGTTGGCCTTCATCAAGGGTATGTACAGATGGGTTCAAATTAACCTGGATAATGACGGATAGAACTTGACATGTGACTTATGATGTGTTGGCCTTCATCAAGGTCATAAGAGCATGGGGCAAAAATCCACATTGGGGGTTTCTAAGTTACTGAAACTTGGTAGTGTTGCATACCATTTAGAGTATGATAATCATGGTAGGCTTCCTTCTTGGTTATCACACAATGATATTTGGATCCCGATCCTACTGTGAGTATGCGCTACTTTTCGGGAGATTTTTCACTAAACGATCAATGCTATAAACAAAGTAGGTGTCTAGAACGATGTTAGCAGGGCTACGCCTCCGGGGAAAAGAGGTTATGCAATTAAGGAACTTCACGAAAGCATTGGGAAATCTCCCTCGAAGTACCAAGACTAGCATGACTGAAAGGTTAAGCAAGAATTGTAAAAGTGAGATTAATCCTGACTAATTCTTCTTTTATGGTTTGAGGAATGATTCGAGAAAACAGTAGAGCCATCCTGTTTAGATAAACTAATAACCAATCTAAAGTTGTAAGAGCATCATACTAAGTGTTTTTTCTCTCTCTCCTAATTGCAGCGACCACTATAACCAGATATAGGTTATTAGCTAATAATTTTACTGAGCCAAACTATATTGATTGGCTACGGTATGTCAAGATGGCACTTACCTATGACAAGTTAGACTACCTCCTTACTACAAAACCCCTCGCCGTCCCAGGTCCAAGTTCCACCATCGCGGATATGGATATTCGTCTAATATGGGAAAAGAATTGTGCGAGAGCTAAGTGCCTCGTGTTAGCCTCAATGGATAGTGAACACCAGAGGCAGCACGAGAAGATGTACTTAGCTTCTATCTTCCTCCATACCAAAGTTTTATATTGAGAGCAATCTCGTATCGCAAGATATGAGAGCTCAAAGATATTGCTTCAAGTAAGGTTGGCCGTCGGGTCATCTGTAGGGGACCACGTCCTTACAATGATTAACTACTTTGAAGAGCTCATGGATCATGGGACCACGTTGGAGAACGAGTTATGTATCGACTTAATTCTACAGTCCTTACCATCTACTTACGCCCAGTTTGTCTTGGATTGCAAAATTCAAGGGAAGGAAGTTACACTTCCAAGTCTCCTCAATTTATTGAGAAGCTCAGAGGGCACCCTGAAAGAATTCAGGGAGACACCCGCTCTGCTTATTGGGGAATCTTCCTCTTCTAGATCCGAGGCGAAAGCCAAGGGAGAGAAGAAGAATACCTCCACCAAGCCGATAAGTGGTGTCATAGAGGAAAAGGGCAGGGCAAAAGTTTTAGGGCTAGTAGTAGGGAAGGAGGCATGTCTTTGTAGTCACGGGAAAGCGCATTGTCAGAAGGACTGCAGGGCTTGGAAAGCCAGAATTCGAAGCATGTTGTGGCTTCAGCTTCGAGTGTGTTTGTAATTGAAAACTGTCTATCTATTAACAATACTTCCTGGATACTAAATACCGGATCGGGATCTCATATCTGTAATTCATTACAGACTTTGAGAAACCATAGAATCATCAAGACAGGTGATATGACTCTCAGAGTTACTGACGGAATGGGCGTGGACGCTGAATCCGTAGGGGAATATCACCTAAGATTGACAAATGGGCAGATATTGATTCTACGTAACTGTTTGTATATAGCTAGTCTAGCTTGTAATATCATATCTGTATCTTTACTTTCTAAGGAAGGATATGATTTTACATTTGTAAGCAATGTAGTACATATCCACCTAAATCAAAATTTGATTGGGTTAGGTACATTAGATAACGGCATATACGTATGGAATCAAGCTCAGGTTTTCAGTGTCCAGAACACACTTAAATATAAGTCTCCGGAATTAAATCAGGTTTTCTTGTGGTATTGTAGACTCCGTCACATCAATGAAACACGATTAACGAAGTTACATAAGAAGGGATATTTGGATCCGTTCAAATATCAGTCCTATGCAACTTGTCAATCATGTCTCAAAGGAAAGATGACAAAGACTTCGTTCTGTAACAACTCCAATTTCAATGTACAGAAAATTGTTTAAAAGATAATGTACAATTGGGGTATTTGCAAATCCTATGTATACTATAAGTATTTGTTTTACTTTAGAACAGCAAGAAATTACTTGTAGCACATTGGTAAAGACTTGTACTGCTGTGACGTAGCTCCTGTGATCGAATCCCACCGGCCACATTATCTTTTTATTTAAATTTTCTTTTAATCTTTTAAAAGCCCAAGGTTTTGCACGTGCACTACACGTAGAATGATAAGTTACAGATTAAATAAACATGTGCACGAGGGTATATGAAGCGTGAGTGGCACGTGGCGACGATCTGAGGCCATTCAACCGGGAAATGGCCGGCGAAATACCCAATAGGACCGATACCGTCGGTTGGGCCCGTGGGTAATGCCCTCATTTCTTTGCCCAAGCACCTCTTTGCTTACCCCACTAACTCTACATTGTTTATTTTCTCTACATTCATCCAGAGAACAATAAAACACCATTTAAGCCAATTTTTAATGCAAATTTCAACGTAATGTTTAACCCTCTAAACCCTAATTTTTTCCTATAAATACCACACTCCATTTCACTCATCCTCACTCAGAAATTCCCTGCCAAAACTCTCAAGAATTCTCAAGTCCTTTTAGTGTGCAAGTGGAGTTAGCGAAAGGTGAAGTTCCGGTAACGTTTCAAGGAGTTTCCGGCGACGAAACGACACCCCGAAGCCTTACTTAGTTTCCTCTCTCCCTTCTCTTGTTCAATAGCTAGTAATTACCCTCTCCCCCTCTCATCTTCTATTCTAAAAACTTGCAATTCTAAAACCCGACGGAAGCGGAGTTAATCCGACTTCCGATTCGGTTCTCTTTAAAAATTCTATTTTTCTTAATCAAAAAAATACCATACTCTTACATAATATTTTAAAAACATTTTAAAAACACTATAAAATAAGTTTCATCTCAAAATATTCTTTTATGCAATTTTTATTGTATTTTTACAGTAAAATACCACATACTTTATTTTCGACATAAAACAACATAAAACTTGTATTACCTTTAGATAACTCACGAGGTAATGACCTATCTCATCACAACACACAACTTTGACATAGCACGATGAAGTTTTGAGACTATATGCATGGGATAATACGACTTTATAAATAAATACCATCAAGTTACAAAACCATTTCTTTAAAAAGTGCATTAAACAATTCCTTGCAAATACACCTCTACAACCCACTTTTGGGGACCCCGTTCAGGATGGTGTGGGTTATCGCACATCCTCGGGCTTAGTAGAGCGAGATGCAGACCTCCGAAAGGAGCATTCAATCTCGATGGAATTTTAATGCATTTTTCTTTAGAAAATGAGATTTCTACAAGAAAATAAATAAAATTTATTTTCATAAAATATACATATATCTATTATAAAAATATCTATTTTAATTATATTATATAAATATTCCAAGTTCTCCAAATCAAAGAAATCACCATTACATGAAAATACCATTACAGTTCAATGCAAAATACCGATATTTCAATAAAATACCATATACTATGAAAACTAGGTTCTACTCACTAGAAATTTCACCTTTATAAAATATACATTTATAAAAACCCTAAAGACGATAATTAAATACTTGGGGTGTATTTTTGAAAATGTATCAAAACTATTTTTACATAAAACCCCCTCAAGTTATACTAAATTACAATAAGGACCCTAGTAAATATAGGTTTAAGCGGGATCAGTTCTCTTGAGCCTCAGAGAGCCGAAGAATATGGGTGCTTGCCTATCTAAGATAGAAAATCTAACAAACGGTGTTATCAATACAGTAATTGTCTTGAAAAAAGACACAAATCCTGCCGTCCATATGCAGTAATTACCGATAACATCAAAACTAATTCAGGATTTCAACTTATTTTTAAAGTATCTGACTCAGACCGAGTCTCAATCTAATAAATCTGACTTGAATATGATTCAAGTATAAATTACAATACAACATGAATCCATGAATCCATCTATACAATCTATATTAATCTATATTAACTCAAACGAACCATGGATATACTCTGTCTACATGGCTCTCCATTTATATCCATTCCATTTACTGATATCATGGTTTCGGCAGGTCATTCATCTATATAACAAACAATTCAATCAATACAAAACGGGGTTTATAAGGGGTAGATTAGTACGGAAGGTATTAGAAATGGCACGAGACTGTAACCATAATACACCTAATCTGAATATCCATTGCCGTTGTACCATGGCTGAACGGTTCATTGTGCTCCGTATGTCTTAGTCTTCGGAATAATGGGACTTCTCTAGTATACACTGGCATTTTCTGTACCGGGCTACAAACAACAGCTTTAACATTATAATCAAACATTATAAGTTATATTCTTTTTCTGTCTATTCTATCTCTACTTACCTTTGGGACTTACCGAGTGATTGTTCGCTGACGACGTTCCTTCTTCTTTCTTTGGAATGTTATCAGGTGATTCGGACTCATTGGAGATCGAGCCCAGTACTGAAGATTTGGAGCAGATACCATTTGACCCAGAGCTGTAGGCATTTGTACATATTTATTTCATTTCAGTTATGCCATTGTTTAGGCATCGCTTTCTATTCATGTACTTTCATTTCAGTTGTACTTGTAAAAGAATATTTAATAAATAAATTTTTTGCTCATTTACATTCATGTCTCTTGTGTACATTACTTTATATTACTTAGAAACACTTAGCGTGTTTATTTCTGAGTAAATACGTAGCGGCATCGTCGCGTCCTCTTGCCGTATACTGGGAAGCGGAGCGTGACAGGTTTTGTTGGTGGCACATGCAGGTCAGCTCTGTATGGACATGCAGGTCAGTTCTGCATGGACATGCGGGTTAATTTTACATGAAGTCCTAAGCAATATAACACAAGAACCAGCAACTAAAAATATTCTTTACATATTCCTTGAATCCCCCAATTTCATATATTTTGAATCTGTCATAACCCAAACTTTTCTTTTAAGGTTATGGATTCCCTAAACAACACTAGCACTAACTTCAACAACACTTCACCACATCTACAGCTTACACCTACCGTCGCTGCTCCGATCAATGAGCAGACGGTACTGTTTGAGGCGATCCGCAGCCTCCTGGAGGGACAGCAGCAGCGAACTGCTATGTTGATGAACCGCCCAAAAGCGGAAGCCCCGGGGGTAAAGCAATTCCAGGCTTTGCACCCCAAGCAATTCTCAGGAAAAGACAGTCCTTCGGAAGCTAAGGAGTGGGCTCAGAGCATTGAGGATGATCTGGCAGCGGCACAAGTGCCAGAGATTGCTTGGGTTCGAGTTGCGAAGCTGCAGCTCACTGACAATGCACGGATCTGGTGGAAGGCGGAAGAAAGCCGTCTTGACCAACTGATCGAATTGAGGACTTTTCGCGATATGTTTGACCGAAAATACTTCCCTGAGACTGCCCAGTTCGACATGGAGCAGCAATTCATTCATCTACAACAGGGTTCGATGTGGACCAAGTCCGTGGATGAATATGACGCTGAGTTTACCATGCTCAGTAGATAAGATATGTCTCAATATTCGATTTTCAAATATCACATACTACACAGCTAACACAAGACCTTAACAGGTTCGCGGCATATTTGATACCAACTGCTGAGATCCGATCCAGACGATTTCAGTAAGGTTTAGATTCGGAAATCCAAACTGCCTTAGCTACAAGAGATTTCCCAACCCACGAATTGGCTCTGAAAGCTGCCCGCCGATATGAGGCAGTGGTGAAAATGAGGGGTAGACCTCAATCTGCCGGGATGAAGCGCCCCGCCACTCAGACAGCAGGAGGAGCCTCTTCAAGACCACAATTTGTGCCCAGGAGACCGGGAGTACCAAACAACCGGCCCAACCCGGCCTTTTGCACCTACTGCAGGAGAGATGGACATTTGACGAAAGACTGCCGGCGTGCAAATCGTCGTTTCTTAGTCTGCGGCTCAGCTACTCATGACATTGGGTCTTGTCCTCATAGACATAACCTAAATGCTGCACCCAGGCCAGCAATTGCTTATCAGCAGCACCCATCCATCCAAGCACCTGCTCCACGACTCGTACTATCTGCTCCACCTCCTCGTGGACCGACTACACCTCCTCCTCGTCAGTTCCATCAAGCTCAACGGAACGTACCTCAAGAACAAAGGAATGGACAGAGGAATGCTCCTCCAGCAAAGAGGAATGTACCGAGGCGACAGGCTTTCTCAATGACTGTGGAAGAGGCTGAAGCCACCGACCAAGTCATTACTGGTAACACTTCCCCGTCAAGCTTTATTTTCCATCTATACATACCCATATATTTTTCCTTATACCTAAAACTATCCCACATAATTTAGGTACAATCTTAGTAGCCTCACTTCCTGCACTAGCACTCTTCGATACTGGAGCATCTCATTACTTTATGTCGCAACGGTTCGTCCAAACTCATGCGATTCCAGTCAAACCTCTCATATCCATATGGAGTGTCAGTTCAGGGAACGGCGTTCTAAAGTCAATAATGGGATACGATCTGTGTCCAGTGGTCGTCTGCAGCAGAGAATTCTATGCTGACTTCAAGGTGCTGGAATACCGAATTTCGATATCGTCTTGGGTATGGATTAGCTCGGAACATTCTATACTACCATTGACTGTCGTCAAAGGAGGGTAGTATTCGAGATTCCAGAGCATCCAGTCTTCTATTTCAAAAGTGGAGACCGTACTCTGAAGCTAAGTACATACAAGGCGAAACCAAAGAAGGCAGTGATTGCAGCCATTCAAGCAGAGGAAGGATCAAAACCAGAAATAGTTCGAGAGTTCGATGATATATTTCCTGAAGACATATCAGGTTTGCCTCCCGATCGAGCTCTTGAATTCCTTCATCTCTTTGAAGGTACGCTTGTATGAAATTTTAATTCGGGGACGAATTTTCTTTAAAGGGGGAGATTGTAACATCTTGGAATGCGATTAGTGTTAATTAAGCGTTAATACGGGTTTTTAAGGAAAAGTTTACCAAATCGGGTTCCTCACATTTTATATCGATTAATTAATATTTTATTATTATTTGTTATGGCTTGCACACACATGTGCACGTGAATGTGAGAGTATATTAGTGTTAACCTTGTTTAGCAACCATAACGCCTTAAGTTAAACCTTGCCCAATTTAACCTTGCCTTAACATTATCCTAGATCTTTTGTGTGGGGAAAATATCTTGTTGGAGAGAGAGAGAGGTGGCTAGTGAGTCATGGATGCATTAATGGTGACATTAATGGAGGTGAGGGAGAGAGTGAGCATAAGGAATTAGTTGACCCTACACTCACCCTCTCACCCTTAAACTCTCTCACTCTCTCATTTTCTCTCACTCTCAATCATTTCTCATTTTCCTCAACCCCAAACTGAACCCTCACCTCCCTATTCACTAAAAACCTTGTAAAACTTCACAAAAATCCATGGAAAACACTTCAAATGTCTTGATTTGCCACTAGGTTGCCTTGGAGCTTGGAAAGCTAGGATTTTTGAGCAAGAGTGGCTAGGTAATGACCTCAAAACTGATAATTATTAGTTATTTTGATGTGTTGCCTTGTTGTTATGGATTGGAACACTAAAGGTAGCATTTTGTGCAAAATATCGTATTTTATAGTGTCAACTTGTGTCTCTATGATCTGCTGTAGAACCAGATATTTATTGGAAAAGTTCCCATCACAGTGATATGGTGTTGAGGTATAGAACCCACCATAAAAACCTGAGACCGCCCCTTCATTTTTGGGCCGCAAATTTAATGGTTCTGGCCGCAAATTACGGCCGGAGTGGGGGCTGGGGAGTTGAGTCTTTGTCGTGGGGTCTCTGGGAGTGTATGTAGTCTCGTGGCACTTGCAACTTTCACCAATTGTTGGTGTATCAAAATTTGGGACCACTTTACTATATTCTAGTGTTTTGAGTACGCGTGTTACGTTATCCGACACGGTTCGTGATCTGGTGTGCTGCTATACTTGGGCTGGTGTTGGTGTGTCGTTACGCACGTTAGCCGTTAGACAAATACTTGTGGGTCGGATTGGAATTGGTGCGTTGGTCAAACGTCTTGTGTATGTGATATTGATCAATTTCTGAGATTTGCACTGGTTATGTTTTGTGTTAATAGGATCGCAGGCGGGGACTTCGGACGCTGGGAAGAAAAGGAAAGCAGGTGATTGGATTTACCTAGCCCGCGACTGTCAGTGAGTAGATTTAACATCTACGGGGAATTCACCCGCATGGCGTTATGCGTCAGGGCTAGATATAATATGATATTAGCCGCATGTTTATATTGCACATATAGAGTTTGCGTATAAACTTCATTGCATATTATTACTTGTTTTGCTTGGACTTGTACCCTTTGGACACTGCACTATTATTGACGGTTCATGTTGCACGAGTACTGATTGTATACTACCCACACCGTCAATAATTGTCATGACACGACCAACACACATACATATATGATATTGTTCGGTTAGGGACATTGAGACATTGATTCATATTCCATTGTGCATATGACATTTAGCATACCTGTATACCTACATGCTTACACATATGCCTTTCTATGCCTACATGAATACACATACCTGGAGGATATTGTATCATTATTGACATGTATATACATATACCTAGCTTGATATACCTACACACATACCTGGAGGGTATTACATCATTATTGATAGGTAGATACACACATCTTTCTATACCGACATGGGTACGCATACTTGGCTATAGCTACATGTTCACCTTTATATGATGTCGCGTTTGGTTTCGGAGAAATTAGGAACCGCATGATATATTTAATAACTTGTTGCAGTTAAATAGCGGTTTTTCCTTTATATGCTCATATTGATGTTTCATGTTGCATATATTATATTTCATGGTTTCCGCATTGATATATGGATTTCATATGATGTTTCTGGATGTTTTATTCCTGCGTATATATATCAGTGGTATGGGACGCTGATATATATTAATGTATATATATATCAGTGGTATGGGACGCTGTTATATATGTACACCTATTATATATATATATATATATATATATATATATATATCGGTAGTATGGGACGCTGTTATATATGTATACCTATAATATATATCATCATAATGATCTGTGCAAGTATTCTTATTCATTGCGATATTAGAGGCTGATGTGCCCGATATGAGGGCCGATATGGGGATCGATTTGAGCGAATTTGGGGATTTAGATTGTCTTAATGGACACTGGTTCGCCACGATGAGGATTCCGTGAGGATGACATGTTTTATCCCACACTCCGCATTTATTTGATATACACTTGCTTCATGTATTAGTGGTACCTGATAGAGTACCTTTCATGATTGTTGCATATACATTTTGTCATACTTATGCTATCAGATTAGATATGATAGATTATCGATGTTAGTACATACTTGCGATTACTGTATGATGTTATTTACTATTCACGAGTTGGCAACTCACCCCCGTTGTGCCGCAGGGTTTTTCAGGTCTGGTCATCAGAGTGGTCGCGACAGGGCGTCTTATTATCTCTACTTTTACGGATACCGCTACGGTTGGCTGTGAAGCCGTTTGCTATAGGTGGGTTGCGGTTATCCGATGATGTACAATGTATATTTCTTGTATCTAGTACTCTCCATCTACCACCTTCATGTATTGACTTAGAGACGGGTTGTGAGGATCGATATTGTATATTCTTTTGACTCTGGTTGTCGGGCTCGTGTGAGCCGGCCTTTTTATATATGTGGATTATCTTTTCTTCGCTACGGCGTCGTATATCTTTTGTGGTGGTTGTTTCCACCGTTGGGCGAGTGTTTCCCCAATCAGAGCAAAGCTCTGTTTGAATTTCAAAAATTCAAAAAAATTGAAGCAACGCTTCAGATTCCTTGCGCTGCGCGCAACGCGCCATGTGTCAGAAGCTAACACGCCAGCACTGCACCCAAGGCAGCGCACCCAATCAGAGCAAGGCTCTATAAAAATAAAGGAAGCAACACTTTAGATGCTTTGCGCTCTGCGCTGCGCGACACGTGGCAGCGCAGTTGCGCTGCGCTCTGCGCTGCGCGACACGTGTCAAGCGCAGATGGGCTTGCACCAACTGTGCCAGCATTTAAACAGAAAAATTTTGGAAAGATGTTTCTAAACAATAAGATTCTCTTCTGTAAAACAGGAGCTCTTGGATCAAAGATCCAATGGTAGAGAAAAATCCCTAAATCAATCAAAGAATGATCTCTTTAACTGATTTAACAAATCAATTGGCACTATATAAAGGCCCCTAGACTCCAAGTCTAAAACACACAGAACTCCTCTAAAAAAAATTTGAGAAGAGCTCAGAGAAAGAAAAGGTAAAAACCTTTAAATAAAAGAAGAATTTCTTCTAAAAGAGATCAATGATCTAAGAATAAGATCAAGATCTTGGATAAAAATAATAATAATAATAAAAAAGAAGAAGTAATTTACTTCTGTATAAAGGAATTGCCTTTTGATGAATCCCTGGTTCTCTGAAAACAAGAAAAACTTATTTTTTTTTTATCTAAATTTGATCAAAATATTAAACAGTGCCTTGCACTTTTGAAATTTGCACTATTGCGCTCCTTGGATTGGCGCAAGCCACCAGGAAGCGCCACGTGTCAATCACAGAACAGTTGCGCCTTGCGCTTCTAAAAACAGAGCACTGCTCTCTTGGTTTGGCCCAAGTCACCAGAGCGCGCCACGTGTCAGCAGCGCAACAGCGCAGCGCACTGCGCTTGCGCTCGCCAGAGCGTGACACGTGTCACCCCCACTTGAGTTTGCGCCTTGCGCTGGCGCAAAGCGCCTGACAAGCCACGTGGCGCACTGTCAGAACAATAATTGCTTTGCATTATTAAAGAAGGGACATAGCCCAATTAAAAGGCCTAACAGGCCTAATAAAAATGCAAAGCATTATAAAAGGGATAGAGCCCAAACAAAGGTCTGTCAGACCAAAACAGATGCTGTGCATCATTTAAAAAAGGGCAGAGCCCAAATAAAAGTCTAATAGACCAAACAAAAATGACATGCATTATTAAACAAGGGCAGAGCCCTAGTAAAGGCCTAACAGGCCAAATGCAGATAAAACGTTGAACATTTTCAACTGGACTTAGCCCAATTCTGGCCCTAAGTCCTCAAATTAAATTGAACTGAGCACGACTGCTCTCTCAAATCAATTTACACCCGGTTCAAGGGTACATCTCCAAACTCTTCTGATATTTGTCGTTGTAATCCTTCAACGTCGTCAGAGAGGTGACGGGTCCCGACAACCACACATCGATACGGACTGTGGGGTCCTTAAACTCATGGACTTATGTGTCCTTAAACCAACAATATGGACTGTGGGGTCCTTAAACTCATGGACTAATGCGTTCTTAAACCGACAATAAGGACTGTGGGGTCTCTAAACCCATGGACTTATGCGTCCTTAAACCAACATTCGTCCCCAAAATGGGAATGTTGGACCACCATGTCCCTAAACTGGCAATGGTCCACTATATCCCTAAACTAGAACAATAGAGTCCAAACGCTCTTTTGTCGTATTTAAACGATCCCGTTAACTTGATCTTAGTCTCAAACTGGACTAACGTATCCTTAACAAACGTTTAAGTTGATCTAAGCCTCAAATACGGCTAATGTATCCTTAAACCAAAACCCCAAACCCAAATCTAAGAAAATACGGATTTGGACTAATCCACGTCCTACAGGCGACAACATAAATTAGTCTCCGTATACAATCCACGAGCAACAACAAACAAAACAAACACCCACGACACGAAGTGAAATTCTGGAGAAGGAGAAAGTTGTTACCGCTATCCGGTAACGTAATTAACTGCAGGGGCTTGCGCCTGCAGGGAAGAGCGTCCCCACAATCAAAAAACCCCTCAAGCGAGGGGGAATCTGACGAAGTATGCTACATCGTCCGCATCCGTCTAAACCTCCGATACACGGTGCCATAAATCAACTTGGCATCTTCGGATCAACGCCTTTGACATTGTGTATCGGAGGTCATAGACCGCTATATGGCATCCGGGGGCATTGTGGTACACACCGTCTACATGGCGTCCGGGAAAGAGGACAGCCGTATATCCACAGGTCATAGACCGCTTACGCGATCGGTGACTAAAGCTCAGGAGCAGCAGCAGAAGCTCCAAGAAATGATGACTGCGATGGCCGCACTTACTGGGCCAAAAGAAAGCCCAGAAGCATCCTCGGATCAACGCCAGGAGCAAGAAACCGACGCCGAGTTCCTTCGAAGAATATTGGAAAAGAAGGACAAAGAAGCTGCAGAACAAGCGGCTAATATAAAACGAATGGCCTTTCTGTTCCAGGATATGGTGGGTATGATGATCCAACAAGATCCTCCTGCTGAAGATCCTCCGATCGTACTTGAAGATGACAGAGGAGAGACATCGAATCCTCCACCGGCTCTTTCAACAGCCAAGGAGGAGACAATTTCCAAAGCTGCCCTGGATGAATATATAGCTCAGCAGATACGGGTTCACCAGGCAACTGAGGCAGCCGGTCAAGTTGTCAAAACGGGGCGACCATATCCGAGCTAGTATAATCAGATCAAATACCCGCCGGGCTACACGATCCCAAAATTTCATGTCTACAAGGGGACCGGCAATCCCCATCAACATGTTGCCCAGTTCAGGGCTCTTTGTGGCAACACCGGCGGCGATGATAAGCTCTTGCGTCGCCAATTCGTTGGCAGCTTGTCGGAGACGGCGATTGAATGGTACTCCGAGCTTCTGAAAGACTCCGTCAAAACATTCGCTGAAATAGAGTTCTTGTTTACCCAGCGTTTCGCTAGCGCCAGCGAGCGTACTTCGATAACAGCTTTGATCAATGCCAGAGTAAAGCCGGGCGAAACCTGTGTTCAATATGCAATCCGGTGGCGGAACTTGTGGTCGAAGTGCGAACAGCGCCAGCGATGGGCATGTTCGTGGGTACCTTAGAACCTCATGCAACTATTTCACAGTTCATGATGTTCTTTAAACCAACCACATTCCAGGCACTGATCGACAAGCTAGCTCAAATGGACCAGATGGGCCATAGACCGTCTCCTCCAAAGCCGGACTCTCGAAATGAGAAGGGGAAAGGAAAAGCGATCGTCGTCGCCAATGCTCAACAACAGCCGAGAACTTGAAGTCGGTTGTCCGTCAAAACAATATGCGTCCACACCTATCCCTCGAGGAGAGGCTAGAACGTCCTTACTCGTTTCCACAAGATAAAACGAGAAGACTGTTTGAGCTGGCATTGCACAACAGACTTATCAATTTGCCGGATTCAAGACGTCCGTTGCAGCCAAACGACGTCAATAATCCCAATTACTGCCCTTATCACCGAGTATTGGGTCATCCGATCGAAGATTGCTACGTCTTCAAAAACTGGATTGAAGACCAATACCAACAAGGCAAGTTCGCGTTGTCCGAAAGATGGAAGGTGAACCCGCCGCAACCTCATACACCTAAAAAGGTGAATACGCCGGGGGCAACGTGCTCCCTTGTTGAAGAAGCTCCGTGGGAGGTTGTGCTATCAGCCAAAATCAAGAGGATGTTGAATGATCTCAAGGCATGCCCGGCGAAATGGTGGAAGAACCCGCTAGAACCCCAGATCATCGTAGGGATGCTAAAGTCGCGCTTGTCACGCCCCACCCCCAATACAGAGAGTATTGTCCGCTCTGGCCGAAGCCGCACGGTTTTGTCCTTCGGGGCGAACCGGACCCGGCCAGGGGCCACTTCCCAGGAGGTCACCCATCCCAGAACTTCCCTGGCTCGAGCACGCTTAATACGGAGTTCTCAAGCTCCTGTGGTGTCGGTTCACTTAAAAGGCGCATCTGTATTGAAGAATGGTATCATTCCATTTATAGTACAGATCTGCCTCCTTTCGGAATGTGTTTCGAAGAGTCCCCATTGTTCTTCAGTGGGTCCCACGGACTCAAAAGGTGGCCCCCACGGATTCAAGATGTGGCCCACACCCACTTAACATGACACTTTGGCGTGGCACTTTGTTCCTTATGGCACTTTGCTCCGTGAGCAAGAACCGGGTCACGCCCCGCTTCCCAGAGTACGCTAAGGTAAGCGCGTGACATAGCCAACCATGCTACCTGTGGATAGGAATTATCCTTCCACAGTCACATGACGGCTGTAGAGATATCAAGAACAAAAGTAAAACTATCTAGCACATGTCCATAAGCTAAAATAAAATGAGTCACGAATAATAATGCGGAAGCAAAAGATCCAATACAAAATAACTGGAAGGTACATCCCATAATGCGGGCTCACATCAGAAATAAAATGCTGAAAAGTAAAAGAACTAACTACTAATGGGTCCTCACTGCTCAGCCTGCTGGCTGAAGTACTCCTGCTCGGACTGCAGCGAAGGTACGAAATCTGGGCCATGCAAAACCCAGACGTCAGCGCGTCATGTCATCAAACAATAAAATATAAACAGGGTAATCAAGACATGCAAGTATACTCATAAAAGGTAAAGCAGGTGTAACAGTAATATAAATCAGGGCAGTGAAGGGTAGTGTGCAATGAGTAAACTAAACTGGTCTATTGGGTTATCTACTCTCAAGTCTTTGAAATCAATTTGATGAATCATCGATGTAACTCAATAGTATCCCGTGCATGCCCGGGACCACGGTCTAAGACTCTCGGGCTGAAACCGAGACGTGCCGCTAGGCACTAAAAGGAAAGAGTAAAGACGAACGATGTCAGCAGCATCATCCCGAGGCGGGCCTAGCCTCTAAAACTGATCAGTAAAAGTAGGCAACTGTCGAGTTACAGGTCAGGTTTCATCATTGATTTCCCCATACCCCTAAGTTATATGTGGTCAAGTCATGTATTAAATAATCTAGAGCTAATGCCAACACAGGATCAGGCAGGTACAGGTTTGTCTGGATAGACAACAGGAACGGTCCGTAAGGACTACAGGTCAGGTTTGTTGGCATTAGACTCCAGATCAGGTAACAGGTAAAGCCATGGTACATCAGGTCAAGTCAAGTAGTGTAATTAGGTGTCATGTCAAGAGTGTACGGTACCATGTCAAATCGAGTAGGCAGTGCAACAGGTCATGTCAGGAAGCACAAGATGTCATGTGGGTGCTCATAATCAAACTAACATGAACAAGATTATAAATGAACAAGCATGAGTACTATCGAAACAATAAACTAGGTCAGGTAAATGATAAGCAAATAGTTACAGATTAAATTATATCGATGCACGGTTATCATTTTGCGTTTAAGGGATGGTTTCAACATTACTTAACTACGGAACAACCAATGTGGATGTTAAAATCATGTTACTATGTATTAAATAATTTAAAGATGCAATGAACTATAAATCAGGTTAGATGTACGCGAACGGTCGTCCGACAGGTATAAAGTATAAAAGGGGTACTGTGGGCTATGCACATAATTGTTATAAGATTTAGATATGCGTGCGGGTACTATGTATAATAAAACTAAATGCAGTCTGGTATGGTTTGAACTATGAATCTAAAATGATATAACGGAACGTCGAATGTTAAAATGGAATTATGGTATTAAATGGAAACTACATGTTTAATGTGCACTCAGATAGGCATATAGAAATTTAAAAAGCATATATAGTAATTAAAATAGCATGTAGCAAGTTTCACTTGCCTCGACAGATCGTGATACGGGATACGGAACGTCTCACGTCGGCGAGAAAGGTCGCGACGCGCGCACGGTACACGAAATGAGTCCAAACGATGCACGATGGGATCACATGGGTCAGGTATCCTTGCTGAGTCGTCAGGGATCGTCGACGGCACGGCCGGATTCCGGCAAACAAACGACAGCGAACAGTTAAGAAAAATTTCATAAGGAAAGTAGAGAAGGAGAAGAAGAAGAAGAAGATCGTACTGTGGTAGGGTGTTCTGGGATTTCAGGGGAGTCGGCACGGGGCGACGACGACGAGGGTTGCCGGCGTGGTGATTTTTCGGCGAAGGGCAGTAGGTTGCTAGGATGTTGTTGTGGATGTAGGGTTAGCAGAGGGTGGTGGTAACGGTTTGCAGTGCCGGGAAGTGGAAAGGAATGTGAGGAGGTGACGAGGGTGACGACGGCGAGTCACCGGAGAGATTGGACTCGCGGGAGGTTGCTGCAGGTGGCCTCGTCGGGGTGCAGTGGGTTTCTCGGGGATCGTCGGAATGAAGAAAGGAGAGGAAAGAGGTGGAGAGGGCGGTCACGAGGGCGAGACGATGGTGGCAACGACGAGTTGAGGTCGGTGGAGATGGAGCGGCGAAGCTAGGGCTAGGTTTTGGATATGGGTTTTTTAAGAAAGGAAACGAGGAAGAAGAAATATATATACGAGGGGAGAGAGAAAAGATTTTTGAGAGGGGAGAGAGAGAGAGAGAGAATCCTGAGAGAAGAGAGAGAGACGATCGCGAGAGGAGAGAGAGGAAGAGAGAGATCGAGAGGAGAGAGAGAGGTGTGAGGAGATACAAACTTGTTTTTAGCGGGATGAGAGAGAAAGAGAAAGAGAAAGGGGGGAGAGAGAGAGACAACGGGGGAAGGAGAGATGGAGAAGAGGTGTGGGGCCCGGCACAGTAAAGAGAGGTGATTGGCTCGGGGGTTTGGAAATTTTGTTTGAAAAAATTTAAAAAGATTTAATATACTAACTAGGATTAGCTGGGAGAAGAAGGGTAAAGATTTCTATTGTAACAGAAAAATATTTAGCCTACCAAAATCTTTAGGTGAAGAAATAGGTTAGATAAAATTTTTAAAAAATATTTAAATAATTAGAATTTGGCGGTATACAAAATAATTCAGAATTACGCCCGGGTCAAGTCCAAAATTTTGGATTTGAAATATGAAAATTATAGGTAAGTTCCAAAATTAAAATGAAGGATTTTGTAACAGTAAAGCATACCCCCAAGAACGAACGCACGTACGTGCGCGTAGCCGTCCAACCACGTCCGTTTCACTGAACGGGACGAGAACACGATGCAAGGACGCTACCACAGGGTTAGGAGTATCAAGCAGGCCATGACATGTATCTTTAAATTATTTTAAGTAACTTAAATGGTTATATACAAGAATATGAAATGTCAGTGTAATCTATAACTAGGAAACAACGAGCTCAAGTAAACGGGTCGAATATAAAGTAAATTACCATTTTGCAACCACACATGATAAATGAACTAAATACCACAAACAACACATACGGTAACTGGAATTGGTATAACTGGACTCGGTTGTTACATTATACCCAACTACAAAACGAATTTCGTCCTCGAAATTTCAAGAACACAAAAGATAGACGACCAACAGACTACACGAAAAGATGGGGAAACTTCTGCCGGATTTCATCTTCCCGTTCCCAAGTTGACTCTCCACGTGAGCGACTACCCCAAGAAACAAGCACAAGAGGGATAACCTGTTCTTAAGAACCTTTTCCCTCCGATCCACAATCGTAATCGGTCGCTCCTCAAAAGTCAAGTCTTTCCGTACAGTCAGCTCCGAATGATCCAACACATGTGTTTCATCTCGAACATACTTACGGAGTTGAGATACGTGAAACACATCATGCACATTCGCCAAGGACTGCGGTAACGCCAAACGATACGCTACCTCACCAACACGCTCCAAAATTTCAAAGGGTCCAACGAATCGAGGACTGAGCTTTCCTCGACTTCCGAAACGAATCACCCCCCTAGTCGGTGATATCTTCAAGAATACCAAATCACCCATGGCGAACTCTAGAGGTCTTCTCGACGTATCTGCCCAACTCTTCTGTCGGTCTTGTGCTGATTTCATATGATTTCGGATAGCATTAACTTTCTCAACTGTCTGCACAACCAAGTCTGGTCCCAACAATCTTCGTTCACCGACATCGTCCTAACAAACAGGTGAACGACACTTGCGACCATAATGAGCTTAGAATGGAGCCATCTGAATAGTTGCCTGGAAACTGTTGTTGTAAGAAAAATCCACTAAATGTAGATGATTCTCCCATGAACCCTTGAAGTCCAACATGCAAGCTCTCAACATATCTTTAAGAGTTTGGATCGTTCTCTCCGACTGGCCATCTGTTTGAGGATGATAAGCTGTGCTAAACTTCAATCGAGTCCCCAAGCTTTCCTATAAGCTCCTCCAGAAGTGTGATAAGAACCGAGTGTCACGATCGGACACGATGCTCACCGGTACTCCATGCAATCTTACAATCTCCTGCATGTACCGCTCTGCCAAAGCTTCTGTTGATTGACCAACCCGAAAAGGAATGAAATGAGCTGCCTTGGTCAAACGATCAATAATCACCCATACTGCATTGTTGCCTTTTGGACTCCGCGGTAGAGCTGTCACGAAATCCATGGTTATATGTTCCCACTTCCACTGAGGAATCGGAAGTGGTTGCAATAAACCAGCAACCCTTCGATGTTCAGCCTTAACTTGCTGACATACCAAGCATTTTGCCACAAAGCGGGCAATCTCCTGTTTCATACCTTCCCATCAGAAATGCTGTCGTATATCTCGGTACATCTTCGTGCCTCCTGGATGTACGGAATATGCTGAACTGTGTGCCTCCTTCATAAGTTCTTCACGAATATCTCCCTTTGGCACACACAACCGGCTACCATATCTCAACGAACCATCTTCATGGATCAATAAGTCAGTCCGAAGTCCAGCTTCAACCTATTCTCGAAACTTTTGCAATCTAGGGTCCTGCGATTGCGCTGCTTTAATATTCTCGATCAGCGACGAATGTACCTGCAGCTGCATCAACTGTCCCGAAGAATGCGGTAGTACAACCTCCAGATCAAATCTTCGAAAGGCTTCAACGAGTTCCTTCTGTGTAGTCAACATATGAATAGCTGGTAACCGACTGAGCGCATCCGGCACGACATTAACCTTCCCCGGATGGTACTTAAGATCAAGATCGTAATCAGCCATCAGCTCCAACCATCTGCGCTGCCTCATATTAAGCTCCTTCTGCATGAACACATACTTCAAGCTTTTATGATCAGTGAAAACCTCGATCCTTTCTCCCAAAAGGTAGTGTCTCCAAATCTTTAAAGCGAAGATCACAGCCGCAAGCTCCAAGTAGTGAGTTGGGTAATTCTTCTCATAGGTCTTCAACTGTCTCGACGCGTATGCTATAACCTTCCCATGATGCATCAAAACACATCCCATTCCTTTCCCAGATGCGTCGCTGTGAATCACCAATCCTCCGGAACTGTCTGGCACAGTCAGAATAAGAGCGGTTATCAATTTCTGCTTCAACGCCTCAAAAGCTGACGCACAACAATCCGTCCACACAAAAGGTACCTCCTTACGCGTAATCTTGGTTAACGGCTCCGCCAGACGAGCAAAGTTCTCCACAAACCTTCTGTAATACCCGGCAAGTCCAAGAAAGCTTCTTATCTCCGCAACATTCTTCGGAATCGGCCAATCACGAACTGCTGCAATCTTTTCGGGATCGACGGCGATTCCATCGCCAGACACAACATGCCCCAAAAACTTTACTTCTTCCAGCAAAACTCGCACTTGCTCATCTTTGCATACAATTTCTCTTGTCTCAACGTCTGCAGTGCGATCTTCAAATGTTCAGCATGCTCTTCAATACTCTTCGAATAGACCAGAATATCGTCAATGAACACCACAATAAACTGGTCCAAGAATGGTGAAAAGATTCGATTCATCAAGTCCATGAATATCGTCGGCGCATTCGTTACTCCGAAGGGCATCACTAAGTACTCGTAATGTCCATACCGAGTTCGGAACGCCGTCTTGCAAGTATCTTCTGTTTTCACTCGGACCTGATGATATCCGGATCACAAATCCAGCTTCGAGAATACCCTCGCGCCACTAAGCTGCTCAAATAGTTCGCCAATGCGAGGGATCGGGTACTTGTTCTTAATAGTCACCCGGTTTAATTCTCGATAATCGATGCACATCCTCCTTGTGCCATCTTTTTTCTTTACTAGAAGAACTGGAGCTCCCCAAGGAGAGTTACTGCTGCGAATCCAACCCTTCTCAAGTAATTCAGTAACCTACTTCTTGACTTCTTCCAACTCCACTGGTGCCATTGGATAATACGCTTTAGAAACTGGCGCTGCACGAGGAACAAGATCAATCGCGAACTCCACGTCTCGCCTCGGCAGTAAACCTGTTATGTCTTCAAACACGTCCATGAAATCTCGAAAAACAGCTGGCGCTTCACTTTTATCAACCTCCATCGATGAAAGAACACTAGTTGTCGGCCTAGCCTTAAACTCGACTGGCCCGACAGAACTGCTTCCTCCAATAAAGGTAAACTATGGATGTCCGGGAATCTGGAAAATTACTTTCTTTGCCCTACAATCGATGTGAGCGTGGAAAGTGCCAAGAAAATCCATTCCCAAGACGACTTCATAGCTGCCCGTATCAATCACTAAGAAATCTGCAAAAAGCTCCCGTCCGCAAACAACAACTGCACAATCTTTACACTCTCTACTAGATATGATTTTCCCATTCCCAGTGTGTATGTCCCAGTAACTAGACAGGGTCGTGCAAGCAATTGAGTGTGTAGTAATAAATTTGGACGACATAAAACAATGGGATGCACCAGAATCAAATAACGCTAATGCGGGAAAACCATGAACAAGTAGAATACCTGAAACAACTTCTCCCGAAGCCTTAGCTTCCTCAGCCGTCAAGTAAAAGCTCGAGCCTGATTGGGTCCCTGAGTCGGCTGCTTTGGTCCCTGAAACGGTTTCTGCGGTGGCTTCTGAACATCATCCCTTGTGCGAAGCTTCAACGGACAAGAGTTAATAGTATGATCCGCCGATCCAAAAACCAAACAAAGTCCCCGCATCCTGCGACACTCCCTTTGCAAATGTCCGGGTAAATGGCAATAGCTACAAATCACGGTCTTTCTCTGATCAACGGCAGCAGGCTTCTTCATCGGTGTTACACCACGACGGTTCACTGGAATACCTCTGCGTCCATGAGCTCGGTTCGGTACAAATGCCGTCTTCCTTACTGTAACTGATGTCTGCTGTGAACTCCCAATCTTCCCAGATAAGCTCTGCTGTTCTCGGGCTGCCGTAAGTACCTGTGAGAAAGTGGTCAAACCCAGGAAGACAATCTGCCTCTAGATGTCCACATCCAAACTGCGCATGAACCTCCTTGCCCTATCCGCATCGTTGGCAACTAAAGGTCCAGCAAACCTACTGAGCCGCGCCCATTCAGCTGCATGCACATCTACAGGTGCGCCGTTCTGCCTTAGACTGATGAACTTCTCTTCCATTTCCTCCCGTGCAGTCCGTGGGAAGAACTTCTCCAGGAAACTCTTTGAAAAATCCGCCCACTTGATCGGTTTGGGCAAGCGGGTCTCCTCCACAAGCCACCATTCGCGGGCGTAATCCACTAACTGGATGCGTACTACATCCACCCTCTTATCATCTGGGATCTGTGCCGCAATGAGTAAGTTCTCCGTGTCCACTAGCCACTGCTCCGCTGGCAACGGCTCCTCCAGGCCAGTAAAGACAGACGGACCCAGTCTCTTGAAATCTGCTACGGTCCCCACACGATCTACTGGTCTAGCCCCAACATTGTTCACGGACTGCTGAACAGTCTGCAAACCTTCCTGAAACGATTCAGCTTGCTGCTGGATCAGCTCGGTCTGCCGCTTTTGGTTCTCTAACATCCCACGTATTACTCCAAGCATGGCGGCTTCGTCAACACGCCTTTGGTACTTCTTCAGATTCTTGTCTGCCATATTCCTGAAATCAAAACACTCAAGGATTAGCATGATAACAGATTCAAAATGTAGATCAAGGCTAGAACTCCGAGTTACTCAAATAGAGTACCGCATTGTAACCATGCCGCGGTATCATAGTTACAATCACATAACTCCACTCAAGTCGCCTAAGCTCTAGAGATCAACAAAGGAAACCAGGTTTTCGAGTCGATATGCAAAGGAGGTTTGCACATCGCAAAAGTATAATCAAGAGGAGGTTAAGATTCAAGAATGGTAAAACGGCAAGGTGGCAGGACATGTTTCCTAATCATGAGTATTCTGATTCATGTATTGGGTATAATACCCAACTACAAAAGAATCAACCCGATTAACATATGGCTCTGATACCAAAAGAACCATGTCACGCCCCGCTTCCCAGAGTACGCTAAGGTAAGCACGTGACATAGCCAACCATGCTACCTGTGGATTGGAATTATCCTTCCACAGTCACATTACGGCTGTAGAGATATCAAGAACAAAAGTAAAACTATCTAGCACATGTCCATAAGCCAAAATAAAATGAGTCAAGAATAATAATGCGGAAGCAAAAGATCCAATACAAAATAACTGGAAGGTACGTCCCATAATGCGGGCTCACATCAGAAATAAAATGCTGAAAAGTAAAAGAACTAACTACTAATGGGTCATCACTGCTCAGCCTGCTGGCTGAAGTACTCCTGCTCGGACTGCAGCGAAGGTATGGAATCTGGGCCATACAAAACCCAGACGTCGGCGCGTCATGTCATCAAGGAATAAAATATAAATAGGGTAATCAAGACATGCAAGTATACTCATAAAAGGTAAAGCAGGTGTAACAGTAATATAAATCAGGGCAGTGAAGGGTAGTGTGCAGTGAGTAAACTAAACCGGTCTATTGGGTTATCTACTCTCAAGTCTTTGAAATCAATTTGATGAATCATCGATGTAACTCAATAGTATCCCGTGCATGCCCGGGACCACGGTCTAAGACTCTCGGGCTGAAACCGAGACGTGCCACTAGGCACTAAAAGGAAAGGGTAAAGACGAACGATGTCAGTAGCATCATCCCGAGGCGGGCCTAGCCTCTAAAATTGATCAGTAAAAGTAGGCAACTATCGAGTTACAGGTCAGGTTTCATCATTGATTTCCCCATACCCCTAAGTTATATGTGGTCAAGTCATGTATTAAATAATCTAGAGCTAATGCCAACACAGGATCAGGCAGGTACAGGTTTGTCTGGATAGACAACAGGAACGGTCCGTAAAGACTACAGGTCAGGTTTGTTGGCATTAGACTCCAGATCAGGTAACAGGTAAAGCCATGGTACATCAGGTCAAGTCAAGTAGTGTAATTAGGTGTCATGTCAAGAGTGTACGGTACCATGTCAAATCGAGTAGGCAGTGCAACAGGTCATGTCAGGAAGCACAAGATGTCATGTGGGTGCTCATAATCAAACTAACATAAACAAGATTATAAATGAACAAGCATGAGTACTATCGAAACAATAAACTAGGTCAGGTAAATGATAAGAAAATAGTTACAGATTAAATTATATCGATGCACGGTTATCATTTTGCGTTTAAGGGATGGTTTCAACATTACTTAACTACAGCACAACCAATGTGGATGTTAAAATCATGTTACTATGTAGTAAATAATTTAAAGATGCAATGAACTATAAATCATGTTAGATGTACGCGAACGGTCGTCCGACAGGTATAAAGTATAAAAGGGGTACTGTGGGCTATGCACATAATTGTTATAAGATTTAGATATGCGTGCGGGTACTATGTATAATAAAACTAAATGCAGTCTGGTATGGTTCGAACTATGAATCTAAAATGATATAACGGAACGTCGAATGTTAAAATGGAATTATGGTATTAAATGGAAATTACATGTTTAATGTGCACTCAGATAGGCATATAGAAATTTAAAAAGCATATATAGTAATTAAAATAGCATGTAGCAAGTTTCACTTGCCTCGACAGATCGTGATACGGGAAACGGAACGTCTCACGTCGGCGAGAAAGGTCGCGACGCGCGCACGGTACACGGAATGAGTCCAAACGACGCACGATGGGATCACACGGGTTAGGTATCCTTGCTGAGTCGTCAGGGATAGTCGACGGCACGGCCGGATTCCGGAAAACAAACGACAGTGAACAGTTAAGAAAAATTTCATAAGGAAAGTGGAAAAAGAGAAGAAGAAGAAGAAGATCGTACTGTGGTAGGGTGTTCTGGGATTTCAGGGGATTCGGCACGGGGCGATGACAACGAGGGTTGCCGGCGCGGTGATTTTCCGGCGAAGGGCGGTAGGTTGCTAGGATGTTGTTGTGGATGTAGGGTTAGCAGAGGGTGGTGGTGACGGTTTACAGTGCCGGGAAGTGGAAAGGAATGTGAGGAGGTGACGAGGGTGACGACGGCGAGTCACCGGAGAGATTGGACTCGCAGGAGGTTGCTGCAGGTGGCCTCGTCGGGGTGCAGTGGGTTTCTCGGGGATCGTCGGAATGAAGAAAGGAGAGGAAGGAGGTGGAGAGGGTGGTCATGAGGGCGAGACGATGGTGGAGACGACGAGTTGAGGTCGGTGGAGATGGAGCGGCGAAGCTAGGGCTAGGTTTTGGATATGGGTTTTTTGAGAACGGAAACGAGGAAGAAGAAATATATATACGAGGGGAGAGGGAAAAGATTTGTGAGAGGGGAGAGAGAATCCTGAGAGAAGAGAGAGAGGGACGATCGCGAGAGGAGAGTGAGAGGTGTGAGGAGATATAAACTTGTTTTTAGCGGGATGAGAGAGAAAGAGAAAGAGAAAGGGGAGAGATAAAGAGACAGCGGGGGAAGGAGAGATGGAGAGAGAGGTGTGGGGCCCGGCACAGTAAAGAGAGGTGATTGGCTCGGGGGTTTGGAAATTTTGTTTGAAAAAATTTAAAAAGATTTAATATACTAACTTGGATTAGCTGGGAGAAGAAGGGAAAAGTTTTCTTTTGTAACAGAAAAATATTTAGCCTACCAAAATCTTTAGGTGAAGAAATAGGTTAGATAAAATTTTTTAAATATATTTAAATAATTAGAATTTGGCAGTATACAAAATAATTCAGAATTACGCCCGGGCCGAGTCCAAAATTTTGGATTTGAAATATGAAAATTATAGGTAAATTCCAAAATTAAAATGAAGGATTTTGTAACAGTAAAGCATACCCCCAAGAACGGACGCACGTACGTGCGCGTGGCCGTCCAACCACGTCCGTTTCACTGAACGGGACGAGAACACGATGCAAGGACGCTATCACAGGGTTAGGGGTATCAAGCAGGCCATGACATGTATCTTTAAATTATTTTAAGTAACTTAAATGGTTATATGCAAGAATATGAAATGTTAGTGTAATCTATAACTAGGAAACAACGAGCTCAAGTAAACAGGTCGAATATAAAGTAAATTACCATTTTGCAACCACACATGATAAATGAACTAAATACCACAAACAACACATACGGTAACTAGAATTGGTATAACTGGACTCGGTTGTTACAGCGCTCAACTCCAAAGATCGGTGGTGATGGCCCAAACACTCACACCCAGCCATCAAAGTCTTCAAAGAAGAAGAAGAAGAGATCCAAAAAGCCCATGAAGCCTGGCGACAAGTGCACGGACTTACAGAAATAGATTGACGCGCTAGAGGAGTATAATCAGAAGGCACGGACTCCCATCACGCTTCTAGAGTTCCTCAGCCACGTCTTTCAGGAGGAAGATGATGGAGAAAGCTCGTCGGATGAATCTAAGGGTTACGTGGCGAGTTGTCATATGGTCTCCCACTCGTTTACAGACGATGAGAAAACTCCTTGCACTGAGAAGCTGGGGGAAGATCCTAAACCGGAACTTCCGGGCCATCAGATGAAGCAATTGATGCATTCCTCAACGAAGCTCTTTTGAAAAGCAAAGCTGACCGGGAACGCGAGACGGTCATATTTGAAAGGGCCAAGCGCCGGCGACTAAACGAAAGGGTTAAGACACTCCCATCAAATCAAAAGACATCCGTTGCGGATAAAAACAAATTCAAGACGAGGAAAAGGTTTACTAAAGCCATATCGATGGGGATGAAGCTACCACCCTCTGAAGGAAACATTGCCGGCAAAGCAGTGATGCACCCTTCCTATTGCTTGTATCATCGGAAGGTTTTGCACCCCACCGAAGAGTGCAAAGCTTTCAATAGATGGTGACAGGGGTATGTTGTTCACCGGCAACATTTTAAGCGGGAGAAGCGCAAAACTCGTCGGGAGCGGAAAAGTACGACCGAGGAGCTTATAAGAACTACCGGCGATTGTCGCATGGTTAACGCCGGGAAAGCGCAAATTCTCACATTCGGGAGTGACTCTGACGAGAAAATGGTTCTCGGCCCTCTCTTTAAAGAGTCCACCTTAGGAAGAGTGGAGGAACCAAAGACCTGTGAAAATATTCAGCTGCGCAACCGTACGCTGCCCGAAAAGAATCTTGGGCCCTTGAACAGTGGGTCAAACAGAAAAGATAAGGGGAAGAAAAGGTCTCTGAGGATATCATTCTTGATGACCAAGCCGTCGAAAAGCTGACAGCCAAGGACCCGCCAAAGAAAAGTAAGGTGGACTACAACGTTCTGGCACACTTGAGGAAGATACCCTCACAGCTCAGTATTCTCGGTGCCCTTCTGTTATCTAAAGAGGCGAGGGATTCTTTAATCAAGGCGCTACAAGAACCAGAGCAATTCCAAGCCTTCCTGGCCGAAGAAAAGATGAAGGACGAGCTGGAGGAAGTACACACGGCTGATATCACCTTCGGTGACGAAGACCTTCTCCTTGGGACGTGCGAGCACAACCGTCCCCTCTATGTCTTAAGATACTTCCACGATATAAAGATAGGCAAAATCCTGGTCGATAATGGGTCTTCCGTCAATCTCTTCAACGTGCGGGTGTTGAAGGAAATCTGCATGAGCGTCCAGCATCTCGCTCGTGATAAGATCACCATCTCTGATTTTGACTCTCAATCATCACGGACTCTTGGGTCTGTGATACTGACGTTACGCTTTAGGCTACTCGTCACAGACATTAAATTCCACGTCATAGACGCCAAGACATGCTATAATGCTTTGCTCGGTCGATCCTGGTTACACGAGTACAACATCATCCCTTCTACACAGCATCAGTGTATGAAATATTTTAAGGATGGTCTCGAGTATACCGTGACAGGAGAGCTGAACCCGTTCTCAGTAAACGAAGTTCGAAAGTACGAGGATGCAAAATACTTCTTACCGGATTTCGAGGACACAGAGAGATGTCACAAGCCGGAGAACAAAGCTATCGCCACCATCCCTGTCTTCGGGAGTGATACTGAGGAAGAGGAAGAGATGGTTTATTCAGATCCACCCCAGCACAACAAGACAGGACCGTCCGCTCCCATGTTGATCTTCGGCAGCGACTCAGAAGACGAGGTCCATGCTATATTCTCTGCTCGGCCTCCAATACAAACATTCGCTGACGAAGAGCAAAGTCTGCAAGTCGCTATGGTTCCGCCCAAACATCATAAAGAACTGGATGCGCTTGATACCTATAGTGTGGAAGAGTTGCAGACGTTCTATGTCCCTCCCAGGCGAGAAGGTGAAAAGGCGATCCTATTCTACTGCTCCGGGGAAACTAAAGTGGAGAAAGAAATCTGGCACGGCGCAGATCCTACACTTGACAGGCTTCAGCCCATCCGTCTGCCTAGATATTACACAGAAGGATCGAAAAGGCTATTGAAGCACCAAAGGATACCCTTCAAACAGACCGCTCGAAAAGCCAAATTCTATGACAGGGTCTGGAACGTTCCCGGAACTCAGCACAAGTTGCCCAATGGGAGAATGGAAGCAATCGGGCTTGGATACGTTCGGTCCAAGAAACGGGAGCTACACCGCGACTGCTATGTTATGCATAACTTTGATGAAGAAGGGGATGCCCAATGGGAAGATGTTAACCCTAAACCAGAAAAAGTCCCCGACGTAAAAACGCCCAGTCCGTCGTTCGAAGAACAAATGGACAAGCTTATAAGGAAAGCTGGTCAAAAAGTTCGAGACGACCACAACCGCGAAATGGATATCTACGAGAAAGCCAGGACGCAACGCCTCCTCCAACAGGCTGTGAAAGACAAAAATGTTTCTCCCTGTCAACCTGTTATAAAAAGGGCCCGACACAGAGGCAGAAATAAATCAAAAAGCGGAAAAGGCGTTCAGCAACGACAAATCGGGACCAAGAAGCCACGCAGTCGGGAATCGAGCGGTCCGGATTTGCCCCTTATGAAGAAGATGAAAGGGCCCGACGCAGAGGCAGAAATAAATCAAAAAGCGGAAAAGGCGTTCAGCAACGACAAATCGGGACCAAGAAGCCACGCAGTCGGGAATCGAGCGGTCCGGATTTGCCCCTTATGAAGAAGATGAGTCGAGCATACTCTTTTCCTCAAGACAAGACAAAGAAGATACTTGACCTAGCTATAAAACACCAAATGATTACACTTCAGGAGTCTAAACACCCCGAACAAGCAGGTACAGTCTCACACCCGAACTATTGCTCTTATCACAGGGTAATAGGACACCCTCTCGAAGATTGCTTCACCTTCAAGAATTGGGTCGAAGATCAGTATCAGCTCGGCAAGTTCACTCTATCTGACAGCTGAAAGGTAACGCCGCCACATAAGCATGAACCCAAAGCCACGAGAGCAGAACCAGATCCACATCGGTCTTGGAAGCGAGCTCGTACTTATCATATGATAACAATATCAAAAGAAGACCCTGAGGATATGGATGATCTTCCCTGGTGTTTCGAAAACAACGATGATGAGGTGATCTCAGAATTCCCACCGGCGCCGAAAGAGCTGGAAGATGGAATACATACCACTGCAGATGAGCTCAAGAAAATTGACTTGGGAACGGCAAGTGACCCGCGACCCACATTCGTCAGAGAGCTGCTATCTGAAGAAAGGGTGGTTGCGTTAAAAGACGTGCTTGTGCAGCATAAAGATTGCTTCGCATGGTAATATTCCGAAATGCCAGGACTAGATCCAGAAATTGTCGTCCACAAACTGACGATATCTCCGGACGCTAAGCCAATCAAACAAGCACCGAGAAGAATGCGGCTCGAGCTTGAGATGAGCATTAACGCCGAAGTCAAGAAGCTGATCGACTCTGGGTTTGTTCAAGAAGTTCAGTATCCCGATTGGATCGCCAATATCGTCCCGGTGATGAAGAAAAATGGGACGGTACGCATATGTGTAGACTTTCGGGATCTCAATAAAGCCTGCCCGAAGGACGATTTCCCAGTGCCAGTCACCGAGCTGATGATAGATAACATGTCCACTCACGAGGTTTTCTCCTTCATGGATGGCTCATCAGGATATAATCAGATAAAGATGCATCCCGAAGACCAGAAGCACACCGCTTTCCGGACCCCTTTGGGTATATTCTGCTACAAGGTGATGCCTTTCGGTCTAAAGAATGCCGGTGCCACCTATCAAAGGGCCATGACAAAGATCTTCGATGACCTTATACATGAAATCGTCGAATGCTATATCGACGACCTCATGGTAAAAAGCAAATCATACGAGGAGCATTTAGAGCATCTGAAGACCGTATTTCAACGCCTTCGGCAATACAACTTGAAGATGAACCCTCTCAAGTGCGCATTCGGAGTTTCCTCGGGCAAATTCCTAGGATTCATCGTCCGACACCGAGGTATTGAGATAGATCCGTCAAAGATTAAGGCGATCATGGAAATGCCTCCGCCAAGGACTCTTAAGCAGTTGCGGTCTCTCCAAGGGAAGCTCGCGTATATTCGGCGATTTATAGCCAATCTCTCAGGCAAATGCCGTCTTTACAGTCACTTGATGAAGAAGGGAACCTCGTTCGTCTGGGATCACAAATGCCAAGGCGCGCTGGACGAAATCAAGCAATATCTGCAAAACCCGCCAGTGTTGGCTGCTCCGGTCAAGGGAAAGCCCCTCATTCTTTATACAACCGCCCTCGAAGGTTCCTTAGGCGCATTGTGGGCACAAGAGAACGACCAAGGGAAAGAACGAGCCCTCTACTATTTGAGCCGAGTTCTACTGGGGGCAGAAAGCAACTACTCCCCCATCGAAAAACACTGCCTGGCGTTGATCTTCGCGATAACAAAGCTCAGGCACTATGCGTTGGCGCATGAAGTCCGTCTCATTTCGAAGGTTAAATATTTAATGTCGAAGGCCATATTGACAGGGAGACTCGCTAAATGGGCCTTGCTCTTAATGGAGTTTTCGATAACCTATCAGCCTCTTAAGACAGTGAAAGGCCAGGCCATCGCCAACTTCCTTCCTAAGCACCCGATACCAGCCGATTCCCCTATGAACTGCGAGCTTCCAGACGAACATGCATTTGATGCGGTCGACGGTAGTGATACTCGATGGGAACTTTATTTTGATGGAGCATCTTCCATGAAGAAGCGCAAACAAAGCACCCCTATAATCAAATCGGGTGTAGGCCATCTTCATAACTCCACAAGGAGGAATAATGCGCTTTGCTTTCTCCTTAACAGAGCCAAGGACGAACAATGAAGCCGAATACAAAGCTTTGATAGTAGGCCTCGAGATCTCCATCGACATGGGAATTGAAAACCTCCTCATATACGGAGATTCCCAACTGGTCATTAGTCAAGTAAACGGCGACTATCAAACGTGCAAACCAGAGCTGGTGAAGTATGGCTAGAGAGTACAGTATCTGCTGACTCAAATCCTCTCCTACATGCTGGAAAGCATACTGCGCGCAGAAAATAGCAAAGCAGATGCACTAGCTAAGCTCGCTAAAGAACTGGCCGACGAGAACCTCGATGACGTAAGAATCGTGGTACAAAGCCGTCGGGTGCTTGCCCCAGCAGAAATATCTCCGGAATCATCAGAAGAAAAGGGAGTGACAGAGCAAATGGCTATGCAAATAAAAGACCAGGAAAAGGCTGAGGATTGGAGAGAAGTCTTTATAGACTACTTCAAATCCCGTCGAACGCCTGAAGATGCGTACTCAAGACATCAGCTTATGAAACGAGCTATGTCTTTCGCCTTTGTCAATGATACTCTGTACAAGAGGTCGTTTGATTCCCTGTGGTTGAGATGCCTGGGACCTGAAGAAGCAAAAAGAGTCGACCAAGAAGTTCACGACGGACTCTGCGGTTCTCACCAAGCCGGGCCGAAGATGAAGCTGAAAATCAAGCGGATGGGTTATTATTGGCCCATGATAATCCAGGACTGCCTCGAGTATGCGAAGCAATGCCACTCATGCCAAATTCTTGGGGACTTTATCCATCAGCACCCAAATCCTCTACATCCAATAGTGGCCAGCTGGCCGTTCGAAATGTGGGGAACTGACATAATCGGCCCCATCGAACCAGCATCGTCCAGGGGACATCGATTCATCTTGGCGACGACTGACTACTTCTCCAAATGGGCAGAAGCAGTACCGCTAAGGGAAGTGAAGACGGAGAATATCCTCCATTTCTTCAAGACACACGTCATTTATCGGTTTGGGACTCCGCGACGGATAATCTCCGATAACGGGCCAGCCTACAGAAGCCACAAGATCAGCCGCTTCGCGCAACAGCACAACATAGATTGGAGATATTCCTCAGTTTATAATCCCCGAGCTAACGGTCTAGCTGAGGCTTTCAACAAGGCCTTGACGAAGATCGTAAAGAAGACGGTGTCCCGAAATAAAAGGGACTGGCACGAGAGACTGCAAGAAGCTCTCTGGGCATATCGAACTACGTTCAAGACATCCACGAACACAACGCCGTACGCGTTGGTATTCGGTACAGAAGCAGTACTTCCCCTAGAAATAGAGTTACCCTCTCTACGAGTGGCAGTCCACTACGAGCTGACGGACGAAGAAAATGCTCACCTTCGGCTTGAGGAGCTTGATGCCCTTGATGAAACCCGGCTCATAGCGCAACAAAATCTGGAGGATTATAAAGCAAAGATGACGCGCTCATATGAAAGATTGACCAGGCCAAGGACATTCCGCCAAGGCGAACTCGTGCTAGTGGTCAAAAGACCTATGATCCCCAATCGCGCCAAGCGGGAAAAATTCGAGCCGAACTATGAAAGCCCGTACATCATAGACAATGTCTACCAGGGTGGAGCCTATCTACTCATGGATATGCACGGTGAAAGACCTTTCAGGCCCATAAACGGTCGCTTCCTGAAGAAATACTACGCCTAATGAGTTACGGCCTAGGTCAATGATAGATGACGACGACTATGTCCGCTCTCTGTCTTCCCAAGCCCAAAACTCTATAAGTAGTAGCTGGCCAACGGACCGAAACGTCCTTAAACTAATGACGGATCACTACGTCCTAAAACTAGCTGACGACCGAAACGTCTTTAAACTACTACCGCAGCATCCTCAGGCTGACGAGATAAAAAAAAGGAATAAAAAAATATAATAAAAAAAATAATAATAATAAAGACGGTATGTCCATAAGCGAAATGGGCACGGATGAAAACCCGAAAGGGCTCCGTGAGTAAAAACAGCAGGGCTACCGGCGAGTGTTCGTGAAAACCCGAAAGGGCGCGACCTCGTTAGAAAAAAGAATAAAAAGAATATAAAAAAGGAGACGGTATGTCCATAAGCAAAATGGGCACGGATGAAAACCCGAAAGGGCTCCGTGAGTAAAAACAGCAGGGCTACCGGCGAGTGTTTGTGAAAACCCGAAAGGGCGCAATCTCGTTAAAGGACACTTACAGGGTCCTCTCGACCTTATAAGGAGAAACCACCCGCGTGAGATCCTTACGACTCACAAGGGAGCAACACACTTAGGAATCCCCATGATTCCTAAGTAGAAAATACACTTGCGAGATCCTCACGACTCGTAAGGAGAACTCTCTTATGGGACCCTCACGGCTCATAAGATTTGAAAGTCTTAAGTCACAGAGACCTGAACCTGTTCTTAAGCAACTCCCACAACCTTCGATATTGCCCTACAAGTGGCTCAGTACTGACCCTTGTATACAATCCACGAGCGCGAATAAACATTTCCGTAACAAAGTCTCATCCGTGACTAGGGATATGCTCGTACAGCAAACAACACTTGTAAGTCTTCTCGACTTATAAGGAGAAAATCCTTTTGTAAAATCCTTACGACTTACAGGGGAACATACACTTAGGAATCCCCACGATTCCTAAGGAGAAAACACACCAACGAGATCCTCACGACTTGTAGGGAGAAATACCTTTGTGGGACCCTTACGGCTCATAAAGTCAAAAGCCTTAGTCGACAGCATCCAACCCTATTCGCTAAGCCACCTTTGTTCGACATCGACAGAGGCAAATGATGATTCGCTCATGGCAATATCCCAGTTGTAGCGATGCTGATGCCTAAACCGGTATCAAATCCCAAGCCCTTTCATGGCGAATGATGATTCGCTCCTGGCAATATTCCAGTTGTAGCGATGCTGATGCTGAGATTGGCGTCAGATTCCAAGTTCCACACTCGCGATAAAAAAAAAATTAGCGGGCCATACGTGCATACGAAATAGCCGAAATGATGGGGCAACTTGCAATAAAAAGCAGCAAGTAAAAATGTATGCATGCAAAATAGCCGAAATGATTGGGCAACTCGCAATAAAAAGCAGCGAGTGAAAATAAAATAAATAGCTGAAATGATTGGGCACCGCGAAAAATAGCCGAAATGATTGGGCAATCGCGACCTTCGCGATATAAAAGCTGAAATGATAGAGCATCGCGGAAATAAAATAATAATATGAAAATGAATGAAACTTTTGCCCTACAGGCGATATTACAGCAATCCCTGTATACAATCCAGGGGCGCAAACACAGAAGGAAACATATCTTCCCTTCCCATGCTCCATCAGAAGACGGAGCCAAGTCTTGACGGCAACTCATATAAAGCCCGAAAGACAATTGGAGATCATCTCACCCCAGCGTGGAGTGATCACCACTTCGACGTTTGTCTCCACACAGCAGACGAAATGTCACTACAACGTCCCTCCTCCAACAGGATTCGGACACACCACAACAAGCGAAGCGAAGGCCAAATTCCTAGCTTCAGGGTCTTGACGGTAACTCATATAAAACCTGAGAGACCACCAGAGAACATCTCAACCCTAGGGAAATCAATGTCCTTGGCAACCTCCTCGATTCAGGGAAACCAGTGTCCTTGACGAGAGCATCTTGATTCGCGTCTGCCCGCAGAGAAACCAGTGTCTTTGCAGGAATACTCCGATTCGTTTCAACTCCGAGGAAATCAATGTCCTTAGCAAATACCTCGATTCAGGGAAACTAGCGTCTTTGATGAGAGCTTCTTGATTCGCGTCGACCCACAGAGAAACCAGTGTCTTTGCGGAAGCACTTCGATTCATTTCAACCTCAGGTAAACCAGTGTCCTCGGCAAAATACTTCGACTCAGGGAAATTAGCGTCCTTGATGAGAGCTTCTTGATTCGCGTCGACCCGCAGAGAAACTAGCGTCTTTGCAGGAACACCTCAATTCGTTTCAACCCCAGGGAAATCAGTGTCCTTGGAAAATACCTCAATTCAGGGAAACTGGTGTCCTTGATGAGAGCTTCTTGATTCGCGTCGGCCCGCAGAGAAACCAGTGTCTTTGCAGGAATACCCCGATTCGTTTCGACTCCGAGGAAATCAGTGTCCTTGGCAAATATCTCAATTCAGGGAAACTAGCGTCCTTGATGAGAGCTTCTTGATTCGCGTCGACCCGCGGAGAAACCAGTGTCTTTGCAGGAATACCCCGATTCATTTCAACCTCAGGGAAATTAGTGTCCTTGACGAGAGCTGCTCGATTCGTTTCGACTCATGAGGAAATTAGTGTCTTCGCGAGGACTTCCCGATTCGTCTCGACTTGCAAGATAAAGCCTTAGGCAGCAGGGATTAAAAAAATTGTTTCCTAAGCACTGGGACCCTGCAAGTCGGCCTAAAACGGTTTCTTGCATACTATCCACGGGTCTCACTCTCCAAAGTCGAATCTCGACAAGGAGGGAAACAACCGCTTACAAGTTCTCTCGACTCTTAAGAGGGAAAATTCTCTTATAAGATCCTTACGACTTATAAGAGAAAACACACTTAGGAATCCTCACGATTCCTAAGGAGAAAATACACCTATGAGATCCTCTCGATCCGTAGGGAGAAAAGTCTTTGTGAGACCCTCACGGCTCATAAAGTTGAAAAGTCTTAGGCAGCAGAACCTGCGTCCTAAGCCATCATTACCTCTTGAAGAAGCCAGGACAAGATGCTCGCGCTAGCATCTGTCAACTATGTTTACTAAGGTAGCATGTTGATAATAGAAGAAGGGAGAAAGCACAGAGATGACACAAGACATTGCAAAAAAAATGTGTATCTTTATTCATGAATTCAATCAAGTACAAGGTGAATCGTATAAAAGAATAAAAGAATGGATACATCTTATTCAAAAATTACAAGTATATAATTGATATAAAGGCAGCTACTGGGAAGGAAGCGTCTTAAATAGCCCTATCAATTGCTCGCGCACTTCCTTCCATGCCTTCTCCTGACCGGCCGCCACCGCCAATTCTGCTTCCACTTGAGCCCGCTGCTGCAAGAAGGATGAAAGTTGCTCCTCAACTACCCGCTGAGCTGCTTCGTGACCTTGGGCATCACGCTTAGCGGCATCGAGCTTCTGCTTCAGTGTTAGCCCATCAGAAATACTTTGCAGAAGGCCCTCGAAGATAGCCTTCACCTGGGCAGCGTTCGCTTCAACCTCAGCATGCAGGCGAGCAGTTTCGCTTGAGGTCTCTTGGCATTCCCTAAGCCTTAAAGCCGCTTCTTGTTCCAAATGGCGGAAGTAAAAAGCGCTTTGCTCGATCCATGCCGCTCGTTGAGTGCTTGCGGCTAAGGTCTCAGGGGCGGGATGCATAAACTCCAGTTGATGCAGGCGGTCTCGATATCCCTGCAGTGATTAACCCAAAACTCGACAACGCTTTCATTATGAAAATTTACAAGCGCCACCAACATCGGGTTAACCTCTGCAGTGAAATCTGCGGCAGATGGGGGAGCGTCTGCGTCAAGCTCTTCGACGTATCCGCTCAGCATGCCCAAGCTCATCGCGGCACCCTTTGAAGATGGACGTCTCAAGAAGGGGCCTGCCGGCATCATGATGCGAGGCTTAAAGAGGGCCGGAACCGGAACGACAGCTGAAAAGACAAAACGCAATCAGATGACGGTTCAAGAAATATAGGAAAGCCATCAATAAGGGAGTTTACTATACCAGCTGCAGCAGGCGGTAAGGCCGGGAGGACCAGTGGCGCAGCCGATCCCTTATCTCCTCCTTCGATCTGTAGCACTGCAGTCAGGGCAAGGAAGAATCAAAAATAATTCCATTACTAAAAAAAGGAAGGATATTAATTGAAAACCATACTCACCGGCGCCACTGGAGAAAGCACGCTCCGACGGGAAGGAGAAGTGTGGGTGCAGCATCTGGTAAAGGTGATCAAAAAGCACTCCTGCAAAGATGCAGTAGTACAACATCAGTACATGAATTATGCAGCCTAAAGATAAAACTGATGGGTTATAAATCCATACCTTCCAACATTTGCGATGGTGCGAGAGAAGGTAGAGAGGTAGTCACCGTCAAGGCAGTAACTGACGGCGCTCCCTCAAGCAATGGAGCATCGGCACTGGCCGCACCTGTGTTAAAAACAAAGATAAACCTGTCAGGAAGGATTGCAAGATAAAAAAAAAAGATGACGGTAACCCGAAATTTATCTGATGAGCCGCCAGCCGAAACGGAGGCGTCTCCCTCCTCCATCGACATGAGTCCACCTCCCGTGGCCTCATCACCAGACTCTACGGTAACCGTCGTTGTGCTCGCGTGGCCAGGAGACGGCGGAGGACCGTAGGCGGGGAGAGCAATGATTGGAGCATTGCCAGACTCTTGAGAAAGAGCGGCCGGCTTGTCCTCGGGAATCATACCCGTCTCACCCGCTACTCCCTCGGGCTCAGTGGTCGCGACCGGCTTGTCTACCGTTGCCATGGGGTTGTCGGTTTCAGGCGCTCCATTCTGCTGCCCCAGGCTCGGTTATGGTAGCCGGCTCGTTTGCCGCTCCCTCGCGCTCGGCAGTGGTGGCCATCTCGGGCGCAGTAGGCGTGACTGTTTCATCAGCTACTACTTCGGGTCCAGCAACCCCGGCGACGTCGCCCACCGTCGGCTCGGGTTCAGCCAGTACCTCCTCCACTGTCCCCTTAGGCTCGACAGTTTCCGCCGCTCCTTCGGTTGGACTTGGCCCTGCAGGAAAAGATATATAAGAACCGATAGGTTTACAATTCTTACAATAAAATCTTGAAAGACACATTACCTGAGGTGGACTGATCGTTGGCCTCCCGAGCTGCGCACGCCGCCTGTCTGTGAGCAGTAGACAAGACGACCGGAGACTCTTCTGAAGGAGCAGCATCACGAGGAACAGTGCTTAGGCCTGGTCCCACGGCCAAAGCAGCTCTGCGCTCCTTCGCCTCGTGCCTCAACCGCTTTCTCTCTTCCCGGGCCGTCACGACGGACCTCTTGGAAGCTTCCAACAAGGCGCCGTCATCCTCGTTTAGAGTTGCCTCCAGAGACTTCAGGGCATTCCTCATCGGCTTTTCGAGTCGGGTCTCTCGCGGCAGCCCCGAAGAGGCCGGGACTTCAGTAGCTGGCCCGGGAAGAGTCCCCGCATCGGCTTGCGCAATAGATCCCGCGGTCCCTGCAATAAGACAAAGAAAAGGTTAGATTGACCATAACAAAGGAGAATAAAGACTCAGTGAACCGAAATGTACCAAGGCCTAAGGATGCTCTGAGTCGTTCCTCCTCCTGGAAAGTTTTAAGAGAAGCCGCGATAGCTTCTTCGGTAGAAATGCCTGTTTTAAAAAAAAAAGGGAAAACTGTTAGTCAAAAACAATGATAAGAGTACGATGCAATGACAGAAAAAAAACAGCTGGTGGTTACCCGATTGCACCAGTTTAGCTAACGACGCATCGCGCATCGCCAATCACTCTGAAGCTGCGATGGCAGCCACCAAATCAGTGTCGTCTGGCGGCATAACTAATCCTTCGTTGGTCCCGTACTCACCCAAGCCTTCGCTATAAGGAGCATGAGGTTCCTGACCAAACACAACGTCAGCAGAGAGGATCGACTTCTTCTTCCTCTTCTGCACGCGAGCCCCAAGTGCACCCAAGATCAACTTGCGCTTCGTGGGCACCTTAGGACGGCGTGTCCCGATGTCCGAGCCCATGCCAGACTCAGGAGAAACTACATTCACCGTCTCCACTGGAGCACGGGGCACTGGGGGCACGTCTGCGGTAGCACGGGGCAATCCGCGCGGAGGGCTCAGCACGCGCGGTGGCCCAACTCCAGCATCTTTCAATGGAGAAACGACCGGGGTCCTTGGCTTCAGGGGAGCCTTGCGGTCGCTGCCGGGCGGAGCACCCTTGCGGTCGACCAAAATGCGCTTCTCTTCGCGAATGACTGCACCCATGGCATGCCCATACCAAGCCACGTACACGTTAAGTACCCGTGGGACGCAGCTCGGCTCGCTGATAAAGAAATGGGAGCCCGTATTCAGCCGCATAAAATGGTGCAGCGCATTCCGTATCCCCTCCTTGGTGGCCGCGGACACTTCCAAAAACGCCTCCAGCGGGATCCCCTGGTTGTAGCTTGATTGTTGGGCGAACTGATGGGGATTGTACCTCATAAAGGGCGTCATGTCGTTTTGCCTGAACACCAGGAAGCCCGGCCGGATGGAGTAGAGGTGAAGAATCTCCCGGGCTTTCAATACGGAAGCCCCGTCCTTACAACCATCATGCAGCGCCAACACCGCCTTGGAGGTCTCTGAGCCGATAGTCACGACTTTGTCCGTGAAATAAATCCTCGCTCCAACCGTGGGCGGACGAAGGAGCAACCCCCTAGCCTCCCGCGGGGACGGATTCACAATTGAGGCACCGATCAACCGCATAACTCTTGCGAGTCTGCACTTCTCGAAAAACGAGGGGCTCTTATGAATGCCGAATACCCCGAACACATGCATTTCCATCCACGAAGTGAAGTAGTGCATCGGGAAATTGGCGGGTTGCACCCCGGGTTCATTCGCGTCCGCCGCCACGCTTAATCCATGATACAGGTGAGCCAGCCCGGCGATTCCGATCGACAATTGTATACCAACCACCATCCGGTGCGCTGGGTAGAAGACGGACGGCCTAATGTAGCATGGGTGCATGGGAAGCGCGAAACAGGACAGCCATAATCCCAGAAAGCCGAGGAAGAAGGTCTCTTCGTCAATGCCCGGGGCGGCAATTTCCGATAAGGGCATGATGGCAGCGTCCGGAAAGTAAAAACCCTGTTGGTCATTCTCCAATGCCGGTAGGCAATCTAAGCCAAAGCCGAAGGGGTCATCGAGCTTGGCGAACTTTTCATTCTGCTGTGAAAGAATCTCCGGTCGAAGAAAGCGGGCAATAAAATCTGCAATACTGACTCCCCGGATTCCTGATTCCAAGTAGAGTCCCTCATATATATTCAGCACCCTCACCAGACTTGGAAACTGGTGCTGAATAGCATTCTCCGTCGTCAAATCAAATACCAGCGGCTTGGTGGTGAAAACATACTCATCTGGAGGAAGTAACTCCTCATAATGCTCCCCCCCTCACCGGCAGACCGGATATCTCAGCAAATTCTTCCAGGGGGGTGGAGACTTCCCTGTCCGTCAAGAGAAAAGTATGAGTGGGGATGTTCCATTGGTCCACGAACGCTTTAACCCACCACGTTGGAGGAGCAGGATACTCAAAAAGCGAGGTGTAAACGGCAGGGTACAAACCGATCTTCATCAGATGCATCTTCTTCGCCGACAAGATATACCTCGCCCACTGCAAATATCCGGCCGATTGTCGCGGGGTCAATCCGAGGTTATAAGCCTGTCCCCAAGGGCGCGCCTCATCCTGGCATATGCGTCGCCCTAGAATATCCACGGCCGGCGGCGGCTGCACGGGAATAGCACCAATCGAAGGCTGGAGGAGATCCTCCGAGTTCCAATTCACAACCTCCACGGCATAGTTCACCGGGGGTGCATCCGCAAACGGGATCGACGAGATTGGCTCTGAAGGCATCGCACAAGAGAAGCTTCGGCGACCCTTGATGATTTCACTGTACCACCTACCCCACAGGTGAAGGTTCTTGTGCTCGGGGTCATGATCCTTAATCAGAGCGAAAATCTCCCGGTCCACCGGTGCCTCAGGAAATCCACCCTCTGAGCGAACGAATGGGAAAGACAGATCAGCAGACATGTTTCCTGCGAAGGGACAGAAATCAGCCGTCGGTGTTGTAATTCCAACGCTTGGTATTTTAAAATTTATACCATACTGCAATGCAGTAGGTAAGGGACCAAAGGGGGACCCACAAAATCTAGATGACGATGTGTCAGTTAATAAGACAGCCCCATCATTGGATGAGACTGTCAATTAATAAGGAGATCCCCAAAAGAATATTCTCATCAATGAAAGATCCCTAGAGACAAGGAAAAAATCTCCTCTTTCAGAGCAAAGCTCTGTCACAGAGTGACACTTGTCAAACTCTGGTCTCAAGGGAATAAAATTCCTCAAAAGATTAAAAGAGCTTAGCTCTGTGATAATGATGGAAATATCCATCAAAGGAAAATTAATTCTTAAAAAAATTAAAAATTTAAAAAAAATGAGATTTTAAAGATCCATGAAAACTCTCAAGAGTTCTTCATTTTTAGATCAAAAGATCTATGTTTTGCCAAAGAGCAAAGCTCTGTTCATGGGTTAAGAAATCCTGAAACAGATTCTTGAGAGCAAGGCTCTGTTGGTGAAACCCCAAAGGGGTTTTCTTTAGATCAAAGATCTATGAGAGCAAGGCTCTGTCAATTAAAATTAATTTAATTTAATTAAAAAAATTTACCTAAAAATTTAAAATTTTAAGAGTTTAAATCTCTTGGAGTTCTTGAAAATAGAGAGCAAGGCTCTGGAGTACTGAGATTAAAAATCTTGAAGATGATAATCATCTGTTGAGGGCCAAGGGTCCTATTTATAGGCGTTTGCGTCCCTTCAACTCCTGAGTTGATCCGACGGTTGGGATCTTACCACCGTTGCACTCACGTGTGCGCCGCGTGAGCACAACGGTGGGGGGGCATTTGTTTCCCCAATCAGAGCAAAGCTCTGTTTGAATTTCAAAAATTCAAACAAATTGAAGCAACGCTTCAGATTCCTTGCGCTGCGCGCAACGCGCCACGTGTCAGAAGCTAACACGCCAGCGCTGCGCCCAAGGCAGCGCACCCAATCAGAGCAAGGCTCTATAAAAATAAAGGAAGCAACGCTTCAGATGCTTTGCGCTCTGCGCTGCGCGACACGTGGCAGCGCAGTTGCGCTGCGCTCTGCGCTGTGCGACACGTGTCAAGCGCAGGTGGGCTTGCGCCAACTGTGCCAGCATTTAAACAGAAAAATTCTAGAAAGATCTTTCTAAACAATAAGATTCTCTTCTGTAAAACAGGAGCCCTTGGATCAAAGATCCAACGGTAGGGGAAAATCCCTAAATCACTCAGAGAAAGATCTTTTAACTGATTTAACAAATCAATTGGCACTATATAAAGGCCCCTAGACTCCAAGTCTAAAACACACAGAACTCCTCTAAAAAAATTTTGAGAAGAGCTCAGAGAAAGAAAAGGTAAAAACCTTTAAATAAAAGAAGAATTTCTTCTAAAAGAGATCAATGATCTAAGAATAAGATCAAGATCTTGGATAAAAATAATAATATTAATAAAAAAGAAGAAGTAATTTACTTCTGTATAAAGGCATTGCCTTTTGATGAACCCCTGGTTCTCTGAAAACAAGAAAAACTTGTTTTCTTTGATCTAAATTTGATCAAAATATTAAATAGTGCCTTGCACTTTTGAAATTTGCACTGTTGCGCTCCTTGGATTGGTGCAAGACACCAGGGAGCGCCACGTGTCAATCACAGAACAGTTGCGCCTTGCGCTTCTAAAAACAGAGCACTGCTCTCTTGGTTTGGTGCAAGTCACCAGAGCGCGCCACATGTCAGCAGCGCAACAGAGCAGCGCACTGCGCTTGCGCTCGCCAGAACATGACACGTGTCACCCCCACATGAGTTTGCGCCTTGCGCTGGCGCAAAGCGCCTGACAAGCCACGTGGCGCACTGTCAGAACAATAAATGCTTTGCATTATTAAAGAAGGGACAGAGCCCAATTAAAAGGCCTAACAGGCCTAATAAAAATGCAATGCATTATAAAAGGGATAGAGCCCAAACAAAGGTCTGTCAGACCAAAACAAATGCTGTGCATCATTTAAAAAAGGGCAGAGCCCAACTAAAGGTCTAATAGACCAAACAAAAATGACATGCATTATTAAACAAGGGCAGAGCCCTAGTAAAGGTCTAACAGGCCAAATGCAGATAAATCGTTGAACATTTTCAACTGGACTTAGCCCAATTCTGGCCGTAAGTCCTCAAATTAAATTGAACTGAGCACGAATGCTCTCTCAAATCAATTTACACCCGGTTCAAGGGTACATCTCCAAACTCCTCTGATATTTGTCGTTGTAATCATTCAACGTCGTCAGAGAGGTGACGGGTCCCGACAACCACACATCGATACGGACTGTGGGGTCCTTAAACTCATGGACTTATGCGTCCTTAAACCAACAATATGGACTGTGGGGTCCTTAAACTCATGGACTAATGCTTCCTTAAACCGACAATACGGACTGTGGGGTCCCTAAACCCATGGACTTATGCGTCCTTAAACCAACATTCGTCCCCAAAATGGGAATGTTGGACCACCATGTCCCTAAACAGGCAATGGACCACTATGTCCCTAAACTAGAACAATAGAGCCCAAACGCTCTTTTGTCGGATCTAAACGATCCCGTTAAGTTGATCTTAGTCTCAAACTGGACCAACGTATCCTTAACAAACGTTTAAGTTGATCTTAGCCTCAAATACGACCAACGTATCCTTAAAACAAGACCTCAAACCCAAATCTAAGAAAATACGGATTTGGACTAATCCACGTCCTACGGGCGACGACATAAATTAGTCACCGTATACAATCCACGGGCAACAACAAACAAAACAAACACCCACGACACGAAGTGAAATTCTGGAGAAGGAGAAAGTTGTTACCGCGATGCGGTAGCGTAATTAACTGCAGGAGCTTGCGCCTGCAGGGAAGAGCGTACCCATAATCAAAAAACCCCTCAAGCTAGGGGGAATCTGACGAAGTCTGCTACATCGGCCGCATCCGTCTAAACCTCCGATACACGGTGTCATAAATCAACTTGGCATCTTCGGAGAGGTGGACGGATAAAACCAAATAGTATCTGCCCCGAATCTCAGGCAAGACGTCCATGTCTTGGCCGCCATTCGGAGGGGAACAGCGAGATTTGCTCCTGTTTGGGTATGTTTTACTTTTTCTTATGTTTGTACCCGTTTCTGGGCTAGCTTTTACCAAGGAGGTGCTGCCAAAATTTTTATGAAAAAAACAAACTTAAGTTTAAAGTTTTGCATCGAGATTTTAAAAGTGATCTATCTTTATTTCTTGTAATAGTTTAGATTGCTGAGTTTTTCGGCTTACTTAATTGCGTTAGGCCTGTTAACGTTACGTAGTTTAAGTGCCGGTCATGTGCCCAATTTTAGGGCGTGACACATCGTTTGTTCAGTCGAAAATATCGTGCATTTGATATGACATTTTCCTTACTATTTTTATATAATAAAATGTGTTTATTATAAATATGACACATATGAGGTTTTATCTGGAAAAATACTATTTTCATATGTTTATATATTATAATTAAAATTATGAAGGAAAATGTAAGCATATAATATCTATATAATATTTAGTCTATTTAAATATGCTTACCTTATCAAATATCCTTAACCAATCTTCCTAAACTATAATATCATATCAAATGGTTAGGATAATATCTCAATAAAAACAAATTTTACTAACATTATTTATTGAGATATTATGCAGAAATTATATCGGGACTAAAATTAAGGATATCCGAGTTAGCGAGATCAAATCTGCCGAAATATTCAAGTGAATCGAAGAAATCAATTCTGGCAGTGACTTAGTGAAGATTTCCAAACTCCAGATATTCAAAAGATCACCACATGTCAACTAGATGAAGATCCAGAATTTTGATCCAAAGATCACACCAAGATGCCGCTCAACCGCGGCTAAATGCCCATTATTTCGGCGGATCTGCGGTCTCTATGGGGAGTTGAGATTTGAGATTTGGTGGGTACGATCCTAACAACTAGTTACCCTATTAGGAAATTAGGGATTCTGGGTTTGAGACTATTTAAAGGACCGAGATCCTCACTTGAAAACTCATCAAACCGACGCGATCAAGAAGTCCACAACGGTTCAAGAATCATGGTTGGTCATCGACAGTTCATCTACCTCATTAAGAAGAGATTGAGAAGCAAACTAGGGTTTTGTAATCATTTTCTAAAGGAACAAAGTGTACTTGATCTTGTTGATTAATAAAGGTAGTTTTATTCTATTGCATTTTATTTTCTTCATGATTTCTATCTTTTCTTTTATCTCCATCATGTGCGAGTAATTCTCCGCTTGATAGGGTTCGTAGGATTATGGTAGATCAATGGATGATTAAAATCCTTTAACTCCTTTTTCGTCCTATAAAGTTTATAAATTTTATCAAAAGAATAGTTAACATTCTAATCGAGCGCGCTATCAATTCATTGATATTCACGACCACGATTAGAGATTAGATTAACAATTGTTTTGGTAAATGCTAGACATGAACGGAGATCCATGTCAAGATAGGGGTTAAGAGTGGGAACCCTTTTTCCCTCCAGAAACCCTAATCTACATGCATCACTGCCGATCTAGTTTTAAATCTATTAAAGGATAAAAGGAGTAATCTTTAATTAATCATCCATGACTACTAAATCGTAATGAACCCTACAAGCCCCCTTCTAATATAAAACCTACATCCGTAGTTAATCTAGATCTATATCCTACATCCGTGTTTGACGCAGATCTAGAATTTACAACCATTCTTCACTATTCATTATTCTTCCTCCTTTCCTAATCAACACGTCTAAAGTAAGATTAAAAAATTCAACGTTTTCCTGAAGACGACCCGTACTCATCTCAGTCTAGCTGCACGCGGCACCGTTATTGATTGCGGTTACTACACACACTCTTTCAGATCAATCAAATGGCGTCGTTGCCGGGAATACGTATGTAATATTTTTTTATTACTATTCGTGTTGAATTCTTATTCGATTAATAACATAAATAAAACAAAACCGCATCTTGCATATTTAACGATTAGTGTGCGATTTTTGCAAGGGAATCTGGAGTCATTTTAGCGAGGAGATAAAGATGTAGAGACATTCATCAAGGCCAGGAGGAGCAAAGGAAGCCACAGTGAAAAAATTAAACAAAGAACCCCCTAAAGCGCGGCGGAACTGCGGCTATTGTGTGCAAACGGCGGCGGAACTACGGCGGTCTTAGGGAGTTGTGCCCTCAAACTTTTCTGGTATCTTTTCTATCTCTTTCTCTCTCCTCTGAAAAATCCAATAATATATTTTCTGCAGGATTCTTTGCAAAATATCGCCGCTCAAAAATCTTTTTGCGTGTTTTGTTTTGCGGGTTGTTTTTGCATATTTTAATATGGATTTTAAGGGGCAAGACCACAATTCAGATTAAGTGGGGATTTCATCACCCTTCCTAGGTCCCACAAATCACAAAACGAGCATCGGCATCACCCTATATTAATTTAAAAATATCTAAACCAAGATTCTAAGGACCGTCGCGCTCAATTAGGACAGAGGAAGGTCGTGGATAATCTATCGCTTATCTGCATTTCTTTTATGGTGTCTAGGCAAGCGTGACTAAGGCAAGTGGTTACTTAATTAGGCCCGCTATTTTCGGTGATTCGTATAGCGGATACCTCCCACTTACCTGGAACATACCTGGCTACAAGAGTAATAAAGAGGTGGTAGAGGATTGATCCCGCGGCTTGTCCTTTGGAAGTCTAGGAGCGGTCTAGTGCTTGACCTAGGTAACCTTAGTTCTAGGGTTTGCTGGTGCATTTTGTGATTTGTTGAATCAACCCTCAAGTTCCACTTTCAAAGCAAAACAATCCAATTAGAGCTTAAATCTTTCCATTTTCACCCTCCATCCTCTTTCCTTCTTATAATGGATAACCCAAATAGAAGAACTCTTGTCGAGCTTTGCAATCCAGAACCCGATATTTCTTTTTATCGTAATCGCTTCAGTATACCATCCGACTCTACCATGTCTTTAAGAGATCGGATAGATCAAGCGGAAAGAAACAGTTGGCCACCTCACTCCAAATCCTATCAACCGCATCAAAATTCTACATCTTCTTCTGTTGATACTCCGAGTGAAGGAACTCCTAAACGCATGTCCATCGCTGAGTATATAGCGAGCGCTAACGGCCAAAGTTTCAATCCAGTCAAACCATTAGGACAACAAACACCACCACTTTCTAAAAAAGATTTTCATACTCGGTTTGGGGCATATATGATGTCTGTTGAAAATCGCCAACCCACCAACCAATATCAATATTCTTCTTATCACAATATTGATTCTACTCCTGCCCAATTTTCACAACCATTCAATTCCTATCAATTCTACCCAACTTTTACATCTTCTCTAGACAGTCCTTCTAATTAGTCATTTGGGAGTTTTACTTATCCACAAGAATTTCAATCTTATGCCATGTCTAGTCTTGAACGGACTGTGGAAGAATATGTGGTAGCGTCGCGCCGCACCAGAGAGGAATTAAAAGAGTGCATGTCCATTCTCAATAAACAAAACGAACGAGCAACTAGTTTCAAACCAGCTCAAAATTTTCCAATGTATGATACGGCCATAGGACAAATTGAGAATTTGGGTAGTGAGAGAGCGGTACACCCTTCCAAATCAAACCTCCCCATCTCAAATTGAAATCCACACCTCTGGTTTCACAGATTTATCGAGTACACCAAATGATTCACCAATTGAAGATAGAATGTCTGATGAGTTGTGTGACTTTGTAGTGTTTGATTTACCCGATTGTGAAGGGTCCATTTCAAGTGAAGCCACACCCAATCCTTGTGATCTCTACACCTCCACTCTAGAAGCTCAATTGATTGAAAACCCTGCTTTTGATGAGGTGTCTGAGACTTGTAACATTCACTTGATTGAGGATATTAACGTTGGGGATATATTGGATGAGGAACCCGAAATTTTGGATGAGTTTGTCCCACCAATTCATCAGGTCCTTTCACTCCCGTATGGTCATCATCTTGAGCCTTTAACTATTCTTCCCGAACCCCATATGCATCTTGAAATTGATGATAAATGTATGACTAAAAAGCAGAACGAAGTTCAGCCTTCATTTCCCACATCTGGTTCAGCAATACTCGACACACCAATTTGTTTACCCATTTCACCTCCCACTTTCTCTGGTTATTCTTCTAATCAACCTTTACTTTTAGCGAATGTTGATAAATCACAATCCGATATCTCAAGTTCGATAATTCTATAAAGACAACTTGATTTAGATACTTTTGAGAATGAGGAAGATGAGTTTTTCGAGTCTCCTACCTCTATAATTTTTAACAAATCAAGTGTGTTGAATTCTGGCGCGACACTTATTGACATTGAAACCTTCAATCGGACCATCGATGAAAGTTTCGAAGATATTTTCGCCGAAGAACTCGCATTCCTAAATGACACGGATTTTGTGATTAATAAATATCCACCTGAAGAAGTTGAACCACCATCATTTCTTCTTATTCCATACGAGAATGTGTCTATTCTTCCCATTCCTAATAATTCACATTCTCGTTTCCGTTCACCATTATTGTTTCGTCTCTATCAACCGAGACGTAAACCATACCGTCTCCCATCTCCCCACTTCTTCAAATCTCTGATTTTCCACCAACCAGTGCGTTACATCGATAAAAAATTTGAATGGCTGGTGTTGACTTTTGGTCTTTGTAAGGGTTTACTTTGATCAATAACTTTAACCTCCCCTATAATTTTAAATGCTTAATACTATTTTACTCAAGTTTGGAGGGGATATTTTGGCTCTTGAAAGAAAAATTTTATAAAATTGTGAGCCAAAAATAAGTTTGGGGGAGAATTTTACTTTCACTATTTTATGTCCCCGTTACTAACTTTTCCTCTCAAGTCGACAGTTTTTTTTAAGCTTAACAGATGACATCAGTGGGGACACTTCTGTAAACAGGTTTGGGGGAGGTTTGTGCTTATTCACGCGTTACTTTGCATTATACAATATATAAGCACAAAATTTTTTTGATAATGAAAGTTTGAAAGTGAAAAATTTACATATGAAAGATAGGAATAGTTTAATAAAAGCAAGAAAGTTAGATATTTTCTTAAACGAAACTAGTAATAAGTAGTTACGAGCCGTTGTCCCAAGATTTAGTAAGATGAAGGAAATTGCTAATCTGAGGATAAAAATAAGTCTGAAAAATATTCCCTATTCTTGAGGCCAAACATTTGAACGTTGATACCCTACTATACGCACTTACACACATCTTGAAACTTGGGATGGTAGAGAATACCTTGAAATGCTCTTGTCTAAAAGCATTAGTATGAAATAAAATATTAAAAAATATATATAAGCGGTGATGAAAAAAATGAACACTGATTTTGTAATTGCTTAAGGCAGCATAAAAAAAATATAGCGAGTGTGCTTTATCACCTAGTGCCTTAGACCAGCTGGTTTGGGAGCAACTGCTAAGCCTTAGGTGTTGCGAAACGAGGAATTACACCTAAATGTGCAAGCACATTTTGTAATAGGTCGGTTAGTACCTCAAGAAATATTAACGGTCGCATGAAGAATATGTGAGCAATTTTATCTAAAATATTCACCAACTATAAAGTACTTTGGAAGATGGACAAGAGTATGATAGCTTGAATTGAATTCTCAAAGTGTAGGAATGTCTTTTACACACACGTAGGGGTATATGATCAATATTTGGAAGAAAGATAGGGAGGAAGACTAAAGGCGATGTTTTATTGAGGGATGATGTGATTTCTAACATTTTTTCATGACCATTAAAATATGGCTCATGACAACCGAAAAACTGGTATAGTTGGAAACTCTTATTTTCAGGTTCTTTCTTTTATAAGTTCTTATCTTTATATGTAACTTTCACCGTCTTTCTTTTATTATATGATTTTGTGGGTGTAATCCACTGAAAACCCTCAGGAGACAACACTCCTTCACCAAGGGATACCTAGAAGTTTAACGGCTTGTTGCACGTGCTCAGTGCAATCGTGTTGTCTACGAAAGCGTGCTACTTAGAATTTTCTTTTTCTTTTTCTCCTTCTCTTGAATAACTAGTTTGCTCGGAACGAGCAAAGTTAAGTTTGGGGGTATTTGTTCAGTCGAAAATATCATGCATTTGATATGACATTTTTCTTACTATTTTTATGTAATAAAATGTGTTTATTATAAATATGACGCATATGAGGGTTTATCTGTAAAAATACTATTTTCATATGTTTATATATTATAATTAACATTATGAAGGAAAATGTAAGCATATAATATCTATATAATATTTAGTCCATTTAAATATTCTTACCTTATCAAATATCCTTAACCAATTTTCTTAAACTATAATATCATATCAAATGGTTAGGATAATATCTCAATAAAAACAAATTCTACTAACATTATTTATTGAGATATTGTGCAGAAATTATATCGGGACTAAAATCAAGGAAATCCGAGTTGACGAGATCAAATCTGCTGAAATATTCAAGTGAATCAAAGAAATCAATTCTGGCAGTGACTTAGAGAAGATTTCCAAACTCCAGATATTCAAAAGATCACCATTTGTCAACTAGATAAAGATCCAGAATTTTGATCCAAAGATCACACTAAGATGTCGCCCAACCGCGGCCAAATGCCCATTATTTCGGCGGATCCACGGTCTCTATGGGGAGTTAAGATTTGAGATTTGGTGGGTACAATCCTAACAACTAGTTACCCTATTAGGAAACTAGGGATTCTGGGTTTGAGACTATTTAAAGGACCGAGAGCCTCACTTGAAAACTCATCAAACCGACACGATCACGAAGTCCACGACGGTTCAAGAATCCTGATTGATCATCGACAGTTCATCTACCTTCTTAAGAAGAGATCGAGAAGCAAACTAGGGTTTTGTAATCATTTTCTAAAGGAACAAAGTGTACTTGATCTTGTTGATTAATAAAGGTAGTTTTATTCTATTGCATTTTATTTTCTTCATGATTTCTATCTTTTCTTTTATCTCCATCATGTACGAGTAATTCTCCGCTTGATAGGGTTCGTAGGATTAGGGTAGATCAATGGATGATTAAAATCCTTTAACTCCTTTTAGGTCCTATAAAATTTATAAATTTTATCAAAAGAATAGTTAACATCCTAATCGGGCGCGCTATCAATTCATTGATATTCACGATCATGATTAGAGATTAGATTAACAATTGTTTTGGTAAATGCGAGACATAAACGGAGATCCATGTCAAGATAGGGGTTAAGAGTGGGAACCCTTTTCCCTCCAGAAATCCTAATCTACATGCATCACTGTCGATCTAGTTTTAAATCTATTAAAGGATAAAAGGAGTAATTTTTAATTAATCATCCATGACTACTAAATCGTAACGAACCCTACAAGGCCCCTTCTAATATAAAATCTACATCCGTAATTAATCTAGATTTATATCCTACATCCACGTTTGACGTAGATCTAAAATTTACAACCATTCTTCACTATTCATTATTCTTCCTCCTTTCCTAATCAACATGTCTAAAGTAAGATTAAAAGATTCAACGTTTCCTTGAGAACGACCCGTACTCATCTCGGTCTAGGTACACGCGACACCGTTATTGATTGCGGTTACTACACACACTCTTTCAGATCAATCATCGTGCCACCAGATAGAGGAATTGAATGCATCCATAGCCGCCCCCATACCACCTGACGAACGAGCAACCGGTTTCTAACTAGCTTAAAATTTTCCAATGTATGCTACGGCAATAGGAAAAATTGAGAATTTGAGTAGTGAGAGTGAGCAGCACATCCTTCCAAATCAAACATCCCCGTCCCAAATTGAAATCCACAACTCCTGTTTCACAAATCTATCGAGTATACCAAATGATTCACCAATTAAAGATAGAATGTTTAATGAGTCATGCGACTTTTTAGTGTTTGATTTATCTGATTGTGAAGGGTCCATTTCAAGTGATACTACACCCAATCCTTTTGATCTCTACACCTCCACTCTAAAACCAAAATTGATTAAAAACCATGTTTTTGATGAGGTGACTGAGAATTTTAACTTTCACTTGATTAAGGATATTGACGCTGGAAATATTTTGGATGATGAACCCACAGTTTTGGATGAGTTTTTCTCACAAATTCATCATGTCCACGCTGGAAATATTTTGGATGATGAACCCACAGTTTTAGATGAGTTTTTCTCACAAATTCATCATGTCCTTTCACTTCCGTATGGACATCATCCCGAACCATTAACTGTTTTTCCCGAACCCCATATGCATATGGAAATTGATGATAAATGCATGGATGAGCTGAATTTGGAGGAAAATTTTAAGGACATTTTTTAAGATGACCCCGTTATGTTAGATGAGTTGAATTCTCCGACCCATCATGTCACTTCTATTAAATACGAATATCTTCCTAAACAATTAACCGACCCTATCCATACCACCGACCTATCGGATAAGCAATATGATATTCGGATTTCATTTCCCATATCTGGTTCAACAATGCTCGACACACAAATTTGTTTACCCATTTCATCTCCTACTTTCTCTGGTTTTTCTTCTAATCTTTCTTTAATTCTATCGAGTTTTAATGAATCACACTCCGATATTTCGAGTTCGATAATTCTTGAAAGACAACTTGATTTAGACTCTTCTAAGAATAAGGTAAATGAGCCTTTCGAGTCTACTACCGCCATAATTTCTGACAAATCAAGTGTGTTGAATTCGGACGCGAAACAGATTGACATTAAAACGTTCACTCGGACCATCGATGAAAGTTTTGAAGATATTTTCGCCGACGAACTCTCATTCCTAAACGACATGGATGTTGTGATAAATCAACCTCCACCCGAAGAAGTTGAACCACCACCATTTTTTCTTATCCTATACGAGAATGTGACTATTCTACCCATTCCTAATCATTCACATTCTCGTTTTCGTTCACCGTCACTGTTCCGTCTCTACCAACCGAGACGTAAACCCGATCGATTCCGCCTCCTATCTCCTCACTTCTTCAAATCTCTGATATTCCACCAACTATATTGTTACATTGATAAAATGTTTGAATGGTTGGTGTTGACTTTTGGTCTTTGTAAAGCTTTATATTGACCAATAACTTTAACCCCCCCTCTTTATAATTTTAAATGCTTAATACGGTTTCACTCAAGTTCGGGGAGGAGAAAATATTTTGGCTCTTGAAAGAAAATAAATTTTTACAAAATTGTGAGCCAAAAATAAGTTTGGGGAGTATTTCACTGTCATTTATTCATGTCCCTGTTTCTAACTTTTCCTCCCAAGTCTACAGGTTTTATAAGCTTAACAGATGACATCAGTGAGGACACTGCTGCAAACGGTTTGGGGAAGATTTGTGCTTATTCGCGCATTATTTTGCATTATCATAAATATAAGCACAAAAAAATTTTGATAATAAAAGATTAGAATATGAAAAAATTACATATGAAACATAGGAATAGTTTGAGAAAAGCAAGAAAGGAGATGTTTTCTTAAACGAAGCTGGTAATAAGTAGGTATGAGCTGTTGTCCCAAGGGTTAGTAAGATGAAGAAAATTACTAATCTGGGGATAAAAATAAGTCTGAAGAATGGTCCATATTCTTGAGTCCAAACATTTGAACATTGGTATCCTACTATACGCACTTGCACACATCTTGAAATTTGGGATAGTAGGAAATACCTTAAAATGCTCTTGTCAAAAAACCTTAGTATGAAAAATAAAATAAAATAAAAGTATAAGTGGTGAAGAAAAAAATTGAACACTGGTTTTGTAATTACTTAAGGCAGCATAAAAAAATATAGCGAGGGTGATTGATCATCTAGTGCCTTAGTCCAACTGGTTTGGGAGCTACTGCTAAAACTTAGGTGTTGCAAGACGAGGATAATTACGCCTAAATGAGCGAGCACGTTTGGTAATCGGTCAGTGAGTACCTCAAGAAGTATTAACGGTCGCATGAAGGATGTGTGAGCAATTCCATCTGATAATATTCACCGACTAAAAAGTACCAAGGAAGATGTACAAGAGTATAATAGTTTGAATTGAATTCTCTAAGTGTAGAGATATCGTTTACACACACGTAGGGATATATAATCGATATTTGGAAAAAAGATAGGGAGGAAGACTAAAGACGGTATTTTATTGAGAGATGATGTGATTTCTAATATCTTTTCACGACCATTAAGATAGGGCTCATGGGAACTGAAAAGCTGGTATAGTTGGAACTGTTCTTTTCAAGTTATTTATTTTATAAATCCTTATCTTTGTACGTAACTTTCATTTTCTTTCTTTTATTATGAGATTTTGTGGGTGTAATCCGCTGAAAACCCTCAGGAGACAACACTACTCCTACTAAGAACACCTAGAGATTTAACGGCTTGTTGCACGTGCTAAGCGCAATCGAGTTGCCTACAAAAGTGTGCTAGATTTTTCTTTTTCTTTTTCTTTTTTTTCTCCCTCTTGAACAACTAGTTTGTTCGGGACGATTAAAATTAAGTTTGGGGGTATTTGTTCAGTCGAAAATATTGCACATTTGATGGAATATTTTCCTTATTTTTGTTAATTACTTAAAGGTGTTTATGGTAATTATGGTACATGTGTGGGTTTATCTGCAAAATACTCTTTATCATATGTTTATACACTATACTTAATATTATGAAGGAAAATATATGCATATAATATTTATATAATATTTTTATTATGCATATCATATCAAATAATCTTAATCAAATTTCTTAAAAATTTATTACCATATAAAATGATTAAGATACTATCTCTAAATTAACAAATATTACTAATATTATTCATGGAGATATTCTGCAGATTTAGCTCAGATTGGGAGATCGAGATAATCGAGATGTCAGGATCAAAATTTGCCAATAAAATCATAGAATCAATACTGACAAAGACTCAGAAAATATTTAAAGAATTCAGGCATTAAAAAAATCTCCACGTGTCAATATATAGAAGCCCTAGAATTTTCAACCCATGATATCCCCAAATAGCCGCGGTTGTGCGGCCAAATAGGCTTATTAGCGGCGGAACCGCGGCCATTTAATGGTCGTAGGATCTGTGATTTTTTTATCAGGATCGCAACCATAAATATTTATACATGGAATCTAGGGTTTCTGATTTAAGGGCTATATAAAAGAGCGAGGGCTAAAATTAGAAATCATCACCTTTAACACGAAGCAAATCACCGTCAAAGAACAACGCCGCGATTCGACGTGATAGAGCAACGTGAATATCGACGGAACATTTACTTTCTACGAGGCAGAGATCGAGAGCAAGTTCTTCTTGTAATCTAAATTCGAAAGATTTGTACTTGTAATGTTGATTAATAAATGTAGATCATTTGCTTAATTTCGCATTTACTTTCTGCATTATGATTTCCTTCTCTATCATTTCTTCTTCTTCTCAGACCATGTGTGAGTAATTCCTATCTTGCAAGGGTTCGTAGGATTAGGGTGGATAAATGGATAAAAAAATATTATAACTCATTTTACTTCTTATAAAGTTTATAAAGTTTAGCAAAACAAATGTTAACATTCTTATCAGGCGCGCTACCAATTTATTGATAGTCTCGACCGCTATTTGAGATTAGATTAACAGTTGTTTTGGTAAGGGCTAGGCATGAATAGAAATCAATGCAAGGATAAGGGTTAAGAGTGGGGAAACCATATTTTCTTCCAAAAGAACCATAATCCACATTCATCACTATCGATCTAGTTTTAAATCTATTAAAAAATAAAAGGAGTCATCTTTAATTAATCATCCATTACTACTAAATTCTATGAACCCTACAAACATCTTCTTTATAAATTCTACATCCGTGTTCAACGTAGGTCTACAACTAATCGTCCCTTCTTTCAATCAACTCGTCTAAAACAAAATTAAAAATTTCACGCATCCCTACGGGCAACCCGTACTCTAGCTACTCGCGACACCATTATTGATTGTGGTTAACTTTATTTACTACAAACACTTTTTCAAATCATTCATCCCTCATTTTTCCTGTATTATATATCTACATATAAAAATAACTTAGAAATTTTCAGCTCTTTCTGTCCAGCGGAAAATTATATGGAAAACTCTCATTTTCAAAAAAAAATTCATAGCGAAATTTCATAAATAAGCTCTAATTATACAATTAAACTTTGTCATGGAAAAATTTTATTCTGCGACACCCGACCATCACTGTTCATTTTGCTTTCAAATATATATACAGATGGAAACTTTGATTATCCATATTCTTTTCTGGTATCTAGTGGGTAATTACATGGAAGACTCTCATTTCAAAATTTTATTACGGTTGTAAAATTTCGTAAATAAATTCTAATAATACACTTTAATTTAGTCATAGAAAATTACACTTTAACCATGTCATGGAAAATTTTTAATCTGCAGCGACCATCTCAATGCAGTTATATTGGGAAATCGTTGCTCAATGCACTGTTCATTTCGCTTTCAAATATAGATATTGAAACTTCGACTTTTCACGCTCTTTTTTTGGAATCTAACAGAAAACTATATGTAAGATCATCATTTTCAAAATTATGTCATAATTGCAAAATTTCAAGATTGAGCGAGGCTCGAGTCCTCGGAACCAGTCCCGACCAGAGCGGATGAGGGTGGCTGGGAAGGCTCTACACTGGGCGGCGTCGGAATGGTCCTGGAAGCTCATCCCCGCGGTGAAAGCATCCAAATGGTCTTTCGGGTCGGTTTTCCCGTCGAACAGAGAGACCTTCGGGGGCTTGTTGCGCAAGGAGACGTGAACAGCGAGCAGTCCCTCGGTAAATGGCCTGGTGAGCGAGTCGGCGGCGTACTTAGCCCCGTCTCCCGAGAGGTGATCTTCTCGGCGCATGCCCTCGATCTTCTTCTCGAGGGCGTCGAGTCGGCCGTGATATCCCGAGGATTCGGCGCCTTGTGATCCCTGGCCTCTGCTGTGGGAGATCTGCGTCTGGGCGCGGCCCCGGCTCCTCTCGATGAGGTTCCTCAGATCCCCGGACGAGGTGGCCCTCGAGCTGCCGTGGCGAGCCCCTTCTGCGCGACCCCATCGAGGGAGAGGGTGTTGGTCATGCCTGGGGACCGGCGAGGTGACTGACATCTCCTCATGGGGGTGAGGGTCACAAGGAGGCCCGAGGCGAGGCGCTCTGGCGGCGGATCTTGGTGTGGAGCTGTGGGGCGCCCAGCGGGCCTCAGAGAGTATTTGTCCCGTGAGATCTATGGCCATGGGACGTAGCCTGCCGGTGGTCAGCCGTGCCGACGCGGGCAAAGTCTTCTGGAGGCGAAAAGGCGGTGATCTGGGGCCCTGGCCCGGTCGTTTGGACGCGGACGAGAGCCTCCACGATAGACTGTAATCGGTATATTCGGCCGACGAGGGCGTTGATGACGGTCGCCGGAGGAGGTTCATCCGCGCCTTCGGTGAGAGGGAGGCGGCGACTGGTATTTGGATCTTCAGGGTGATCGCTTTCCATGTGGATGGAGATCGGAAGGCCAACTTTGTTTTTTGTGGAGTTTTAGTTTCGACAGACGGCGCCAACTGATGGAAGTCCTTTTCGGGTCTCCGTCAGATGTTGTCTTCCGTCGATCATCCGGTGGATCTTGGAGGTGATCTCCTGTTGCGTGTGGGTCTCAATGGGTTTTGAGGAGATTGGTGGTCTTGAGGACTTTGCGCCGAGTACCTGCAAAGAAGTCCCGGGATGGTTTGGTACCACCGAGGACCCTCCGACAATCAAGTTAGCACAAGATCCGAGCAGAGTAACGGCTAAGTGGGGTGAAAAAAGCTTACTTGACCCCTCTGTGATGGGGGTTTATATAATGGCGGCGGCACGCAGTAGCAGGCGCGAGAATCTCGCCAGCGATTACGCTCCCGACGTCACGTCCGCGTAATAAGCGGATCGCCCGTTAATGGGGATCGTGATGGCGTGGAACGTGGGATGTTGCCGACGGAGAATCCGCGCATGGCGAGATTTGCGAAGCGGAGGTTACGCCTGTGAGTGATGGAGTTGGTCGGTCGGAGGGACCGAGGAAGATGGCCCCGACGGAAGAGCTCGGGAACGAGCGGGGAGGGCCGAGGCATCTTGGTCCTGTGGTAGCTCAGGGCGAGCTAAGAGGCCGAGGAGACCAATTTGCAGGGGGCTCTGAGGAGAGCCGGCTTGTGCTTGCAGGTCAGGTACAGGGTCGGCTCCTGTGGACCCTTTCTTCTGAACTTTGGGACACGTCATCTGCCACGTGTCCTAATCTGGGAGATCGCCAATATAGAGCATCATTAGTGTGTTTGTATTCTCATAAAAATTATTCCCTATGCCGCCTGTAATTAATACACTCGGGTAAGGAGAGAAGGGGGAGAGAATTTCGTACAGCATGTGAAGCTTGCATTTTTATTTCTTCTCTCTTCCTACCGAGCTCTCTCTCTTAAGCTGACTTGAAAACTAGTTCGGGTTGATTCGATTCCCCCGCTTGTCAAGCCAGGTGCTTGCCAAAATTCTTACATCAGAAGTCTTAAGCCTTAAGCTAAGTAGCACACTGATTAACATCTTTCTACGAAGTAGGATATCTGAACTGGATCAAATTGCACCTTATTCAAAAGGTAGAGATTCATCTTTCAAATAGGACGTATATGGCCGGCATTGGAAATAATTTTGCGTATTCTCGATATAGTCAGCAACCCTCTCCATTTTTAAGATGGTGTGCAAGCATTCTTCAAGCGGTAGAGTTATCCACTCAATCTTTTATCTCATGGGGGCGTTCTAATATAAAGTAGTTGGTTCTATCCCCATTCGTGCTCAATCTCTGATCACCCATCCCCCCCTGACCGTACCGGCATCACTTTCAATTAGGCTTGCAATGGTTCATGAACCAAATGATAATATAGACAGATCATGGCTTGCACTATTTGTAAAAATTCTGTTGAACCGATATATTGCATTCATTTTTTGTTCCCTCTATTAAAAATTAAATGAAAACTAAAATTGCTGAATCTTCTTAAGCGTATGCATTATATACTAATGATATTCTCAGTGTTATTGCAAGACTACATATTATCCAAAAAATCAACACTCAAATACTTTACTAGAAAATCAACAGCAAATTTCAAAATACAAGCGATTATGATATAGCATAAGAGTTGAAACATTCATGGTGGAGCATCATTGGCTTCTCAATCGAGTTTCAGGACTGCGGCATGCAAGCAACGATCACAGATATATACCTGCAATCGCGACTTATTTTTTGGCCTTCTGCTTATAAATATATATATTATAGTTTGTGTTCATAATATATAGCAAGCTGGGTCGACTTCCATTATGCTGCAGCATTATCGACCTCAACTCCGCAGTAAGCTTTTAAAGCACACTCGGCGTTGCGTCCAGCTTCTGTTAGGCAAAACTTCATGTAAGGAGCGTATTCATACGGGTTGAAGGGCTTCGGGTGTTCTTTATCAACAAATCCATCAAATGCTTGTATCATGAACCCATCCTTGAAATGAGAACTGAAACCAATGGAGTATCGTGTGCCATTAATCCTTGCCATCTTTTTACTCTACGGACGTTTGGTTTCAGCCTTCCATTTGTCATTGCCTTGAAAAAAAGAAGAATTATTAGGTTAATTACTTTCATCATCTTTATATATTGTTGTAATGCAAATTTTTTAAGGTTTTCACTAATGAATCTCTTATTGGAGCCACTTGGCATTATTCGGTTAAATTGCTGTTTAATGTTTCACCCGCAAGATGTACCTTGTGGGGTGGGGGGTGGGGGGGGGGGTCCCCTGGACATAGTCCTTTCAGGCAGTGGCCGTTTAGTATATACCCTATTAATCTTTAATGGCATTTTTATACAGTAAAGCATATTTCGATAGCACTTAACTACCTTCTGGTAAAAAGCCCATGGTGAATTGATCTGCTCAGTTGGGACTAAAACACACTCACATTCGTATGCAGCCATGAGCATAAGTTCCAAATTTGTCTCTTCAATTTTTTTCTATGCTCTTTTTTTCTAACCTGAGGCGACTGGAGGGAGGGTTACTAACTTTGATACGGTCAATTCCATTGGTCATTTTTCAAAAGAAGTCCCGAAACTCTTTTAGTGCTTCGACCCTGAAGCGATAGCTTCTTTTCACACAGGATTCCATGGATAGTTGTTTCATTCGACATCGTGATGGATTGAAGCAAAGACCGAGCAAGTCAAAACCTTTTTTTTTGGGTTTGCCACAGCGACCGAGAATTTATTGATATGCTACGTCAACTTGAAACTTGGGGCTGTTAAGTACAGGTGTGTGTGTATTGTATATTTGTACAGTGGCGGATCCAAGTTCATCATTGTGGGGGCACTTGCCCCCACTGAACCTTAACACAAAAACATGAGAGGTTACATATAGCTATGTGATCCTTTATATTAATTGAAGGGAAATTTTTAATCAAGTCCCTAATTACTCTCTGTAAAATTTGCCAAGAAATTTCTCTCTCATACTTCTACTTTATATTAAAGTAGAAAAACTTTACTTAGGCCCCTAACAATTTAACAATCTCATCCTTGTTCTTTATATTAATTTAGAAAAACTTTCTTAGGTCCCCAACAATTTAACATATCTCACTCTCTCTGTCCTTTATCTGTTCCGATCATAAGCCGCCTGGAACACTCAAAATCAATTCGTATAAACCTTTACTTTCACCAAAAAAAAGGGAAGCTCAAATTGCAAGGGCAATGCACCGATGTTTTTAACATTTCTACTTTCATAGTTAAACAGTGACCTTGAAGGCTCCAATCGAAACTTCATATCTTATTGCTTCGTCAAGACAAAACATCTGAAATCTTATCGTAACAAAATTTAATTTGTTTGATATGCATTTTTGTTTCAATTTATATATGATTTTGTTGGAATTTTCAATGGAGTTATGAAGCTTTTTGTGTCCCCACCGATCAAAATTTCTGGGTCCGCCACTGTATTTGTATGTGTATTATACTTGTATTTTTCCTTTCCTTAATCCGTCTTATCCTGAAAGATAAGCCTGAATTAATTCATTTTTATCCTCAAGGATAAGCCTCTACAAATGTATATGGAAGTTGAATCAATCAATAATACTAAATATTTCCCAAACTAACATGGTATCAAAGCGTATCACCGCCATTGATTGATTCCTAGCCAGAACTTCATCAAGGGATCGACTTTCTACTCGGACCTCATCGGAGTCTCATAAATATCATCGGATCTTGCTGGATCTCCACCAACTGAGCTTCATCGGCGGTTCTTCATCACCAAGACGCCATCTTTAGCTCTTTTCATTGAGATCTTCCTCAACTCGATGTCTCATCCACAAGATCTACTTCCTCCTTCGAGCCACCGTCGACTTTGACCCGGGCTCCTCTCCCTCGTCAACCGAGCTCCTCTCCCCATTGGCCATATCTTGCGATCTCCTTGTAGGCCTTAAGCTCAAGATCCTCGACTCCGCCTCCTGATCCCAATCTTGATCTCCTTAAGCTCGAGATCTCCCCGAATCCACTTCCTTACCCCCAACGCCGACAACGCCCAATGTTGCTGCCTTCGGACCCACAGACGTCACCGCCATCACTGTGTTCTGTCGATCGTCTCAAGCCATCTCCTTTCATCGCCACCGAAGCCAGATCTGGCCATTTGAGCTCGCCATCGCCATTACTTTGTATACTCTTCTCTGGTCGAGCGTTGCTGGCTTCGATTTCGAGCCAATCTTCATGAAACCGACCCTTCGAGCTTTACCCACTTCATTTCTAGGCCTTCAAGCTCCCTTGTCAACACCATCGGCTTTCGTGCCCTCAAGCCTTCGTACCCCCTCGGCCTTCCAGCCCTCGATCTTTCATGCTACCTCGAGCCTTCGTGCTCCATCAACACATGAACCATCAAGCTCTCTCGTGCCCTCACCAAAATTGATCGCCAAATTGATCTCTTTTTGTGCCTGATCTCGACATAGTGATCGATTCTGCATAGCTCTAAATCAGTCTCCACCTCTTCCTCTTCCTGGTGCAGACCACATACTCTTCTATCGCTACAGTAATAAGAAAGGGCCCTTGCTCCTGATTGTCCTACACAACCACCTCTGCTAACTGCTCGCTATCACCCACCGACCGCATCTGCTTCCGCATCCTTAGCAGGACCTTAGAGCACACCACTACCATCACCGAGCATTCCCTCCACCATACGGATAGCTGAGATTGCCAATCTTTTTGCACGTAAACTTAGAATCAACAGAGCCTCCGCACTTTCTGACTGTACTGTCCCAATTGCTACTTTTGGTAATTCTGTTACTTGGGTTTTTGACTGAGATGCCTCGGCCTCACATCATACCACCTTTGATAAATTTATTCTTACAAACTGTTATATTCCTATGTTATGCATGCATAATGCTAATGGCTCGTCCCTTACAATATGGTGATATTACATCTAGCTCTCATTCCCCTTGCATTATCTACTCTTTCACATATACTGTATGTGCCAAAATTAACCATGAATGTTCTTTATGTTAGTCAAATTATTGGTTCTAGTTGCACTATCACATTCTCATCCACTTATGTATTGTGCAGGATTTGAGCACCGAGCAAAAGATTGGGGCAGGCCATAAGATGAACGGATTGTATCAACTAGAGTCTTCTTCCTACTTCAAATAAAATTGTAGCTGGAGTGGCTACTTCTGATTTGTGGCATCGGCATCTAGATCACATTTCAAGTCTTCGTCTTAAATCCTTGTATGAGTCAAGAGTTCTAGGATCTTTTCGTGACTCCTTTAAATAATTGTGTTGGATGTCGGATGGCAAAACAAATCGCTTTACCTTTTGCGTCTCAAAATAAGGTCCACTTGAAACTTTGACTTGATTCATTCTAATATTTGGGGACCCGCTCCCATGGCGTGGTTATCATTATTATGTTTGCTTTGTTGATGTGTACTCTCGCTACATTTGGGTTTATCTTATCCGTGCGAGATCATTGTCCCCATTTATACTCACAAACACGACTTATACCGAATTCAGGAACATATTAAAATGCTTAGATCTGAAATGCTAGTAAGTATATTCATTATCTATGCAAACTATCCTTGTCTCATGGTACACTACCATAACAGTCGTATCCTCGTACTCATGAGAAAAATGGTATGGCTGTGAGAAAATATCAACACATTCTGAGATCACACGAGCGCTTCTCTCTGCATCTATTTCTCATCCTTATTGAGCTGAGTCTCTTCTCACTTTGTCCTCGTTAACATTTCTTCGTCATCGCTTTTTCTTAATGCGACTCCGTACACTCGCCTCTTCAGGACACCTTTAGAATATTCCAATTTGCGCACTTTTGGCTGTATTTGCTTCATTCTTCCTACTCATGAACTAACAAACTTTCTTCTTGACCAGTGAAGTGTTTTATGATGGATTATAGTGTCTCAGATAGGATATAGATGTTACAATTTTACACAGACATTTTCATCTTGCTCGCAATATCACCTTTTACGAGAATATTCCTTACTTTGCTCACTCAGACACACGTCTCATTTCTCGACTCTTCTCCATATCCATCTCATCTCCATCTCCATTTCCATCACCCATCGGTCACACCATCGTTCCTACCTACACTCCTGATATAGATCCTGTTATTTCTAGCACACATCCTGATTTACCCACTAATTCACTAAGGTTCGCTCCACTGATACTAGCAGCTGAAAGTTCACCTACGCCAGCACCGTCTTCTCCGGATACTATTCTTCCTCCATCTCGTCGCAATCCTGCACAAGATCAAGCTGACCACCTTCCCGTTGTAGCTTTTGCACGACTGACTCTTATTTTCCGCAATTTATGTCCTTTCTTGCTGTATTCATTCCATACAGGAACCCAAGTCCTATATCGAAGCTATGAGATATCCAGAATGACAAGCTATGCAAAAGGAATTACTGGCATTCTGGGATGCTCACACAAGATATCTTTTTTTACCATCAGAGGTCAAATATATTAACTGCAAGTGGATCTACAAGGTCAAGACCAAGTCAAATGGGTCGATCGAGCGTTACAAGGCTCGTCTTATAGCTCGTGGGTTTTCTCAGGAGTATGGTATTGGTTATGAGGAGACATTTTCCCTTGTCGCCAAGATCGCCTCCATTCGCATACTCGTTATAGTTGCAGCCGCTCGCCGCTGGCCCATCTTTCATATAGATGTTAAAAATGCTTTTCTCAACTGAGATCTTTCCGTTTTTTCCTACTCCACCAGGCTATGCATGTCATCTATAACAAGCTCTTTATGGTTTCAAGCAGACGCCTCGAACTTTGTTTCAGCGCTTTCGTCAAACTCTTTTAACCGCCGGCTTCACTGAAAACCTAGTTAATTATCCGCTTTTCTACCGCTCTTGCTCACATGGTTGTGCCATTCTCTTGATCTATGTCGATAACATGATCATTACTGGTGACGGCTTGGAGACTATCATCCATCTCAAAAGGCATCTTCAACAGTTTGGGATAAAGGACGTTACACACTTGCGCTATTTCTTAAGGATAGAGGTTGCTTACTCTTCTGATGGCCATCTTCTTTCACAACAGAAGTATGTTTCCGATCTTCTTGTATGCCACATTTGATGGCTCTGATGTTGATGGAGCTACTCTTACAGTCACACCAATGGAGCTTCATTTGAAGCTTCGTCAGGAAGATGGAGAGCCTTTACCGAATCCCACTCGTTACCGAAAGTTGGTCAGTGCTCTTATTTACCTCCCTTTTACCAAGCCAGATATTGCAAATGTTGTCTATATAATTGGTCGGTTCATGAGTGCCCCTTCGTTGGTACACTATGATGCTCTCATACGTGTCCTTCACTCTCTTCGTGATGCTCAAACACCGTCACTGATATTTTCTTCAGACTCGGCACTCACTCTTCGTACTTACTCTGATGTCGATTGGGCTGGTGTTTCTAAGACTTGTCGCTCTACTATAGGATTCTGTATCCTTTTAGGAACTTCTTAGATTCCTTGGTGTAGCAAGCGCCAAGACACAGTTTCCCGCTCTAAAGTTGAAGCGGAGTACCGAGCTATAGCCTACACCGCCGTCGAGCTCAAACGGCCACGCAATTTGCTTGCATATATGAGTGGCGTCATTCCCCCAGGATTCCACTATAATACGACAACAAGAACGTCATTCATATTGCTAAGAATCCGGTGTTACACGAACGCACCAAATGTATTGAAGTGGATTGCAATATCGTTCGTCAAGAAATACGATCAGGATCAGATTTCACATCCATATACTCACTCCAAGGACCAAATAGTTTATCTATTCACCAAAACTCAAACGCATAAACAAATTATGAATTTCTTATCCAAACTCTCGACTTATGGTCCACAATGAGTTTGAGAAGGGTTGTTAGTGTATTGTATATTATACTATGCGTTTTCTTATTCCATCTTATCCTAAGGATAAGTGTGGATTGGTTCATACTTATCCTCAAGGATAAACCTCTACAAATCTCTCTCTCTCTCTCTCTCTCTCTCTCTCTCTCTCTCTCTCTCCGCGCGCGCGCAAGGGGCATTTTAATTATGGAAGTTGAATCAATCAATAATATAAAATATTTCCCAAAATAATAGGGACCAATGCATAGAGGGCATACAGTAGACATTAGTGCCAATAGCAACTGAAGTATTTATTCAATTATTCCTCAACCCTAGTTATTTGAAGCCAAGCATCCTCCCACCCTCTCTCTCCCTCTCTTCATACGGTAGACGTCAACCCTACTTATTTGAAGTCAAGCATCCCCCAACCCTCTCTCTCTCTCTCTCTCTCTCACACACACACACACACACATATTAAGTTAATTAAAATAAAAAAAAAATAGTCGTTACACATATTAATCCTTTTCTTTGTGGTATGTTAAATTCAGGAGAATATTAGAGTAATGGACAGTCAGTGAGAAGATGGTGCGGTGCAAAAATATACTGTATCGATAAGGTAATTTAGTTAAATGGTGTACCTTCTAATGTTTTACATACAAAATTTACTACTAAATTCACATTTCAAGATTACTACTAAGCAAGCAAGGAAGAAAGGGATAATGTAGTGACATTCAAGAATTTTGTAAAATGCCAGCTCAATTTTTATTCTCATTTTCTTACCAATAGTGCACAAAGATGCAATTCAATGCTATTGATTGGCATTTTATCTGGAGACCAAACTGAGTTCCGTGTAATGATTCTTGTTCAAGAATGTTGTATGAAGTAAGGATGACGTAGAGCATCATCAACGCTTAACCGGTCCTCCTGCAAAGATAGAATCAGAGTTGTCAAAGGCCAATTGTAAACATAAGAGGATTAAAAGACGGATTCCTTTTTCCCTGCTTTTGTTTGGGGAAGGACCGTGATGAAAACCGTGGAGATTAAATTTAATAATATTGTGTAATATGAAGAACTAAACTTATTCTAGAGGCCCCAGGGTCCCACCCCATCCAAACTAGTTATTTACGTTATGACAGTCCCCTCTAGTGTTCATAGTTATCCCGTCAGCAATTTGACACTAATGAAAAGAAGGTTAAAGTAAGATTTGTGCAAAAAGGCTTAATTGACGACGATAACGAAGACAGTGATTATTGTAATTGTTCTAATCTTAATTAAAAAAACATAGAAGTTCCAAATTTTTGTACAGTGCAAGAGAAGCGGTGACTAAACCTTCCAATAATTATACAAGCTTTAGGAAAATCAAGACACTTGTAATAAATCATTTAGAGAAATTTTCAGCATCCTATTGCAAGTGCTTTTCACACAAACCATACACAGTGTGCGCACATTAACTATACTGGCATCATGCACGTGCTATACACGTGCAAGGAAAAGAATTGTCTCCATATCCTTGTTATTTGTATGCTTCATTGATTATCATTAATTCATGGGCTTCCCCCCCTAAGTTCACTTCCCAAGGAGAGTTTTTTTTGTATTGGGTTTTGTTAAGGGGCATAAAAGTAATTATGTATGTTTGAGAGGATAACATGGCATGTTTCGAGTCTAGAAATCTCTCATGGATTTTTCTTCTTTTTTCTTTTTTTTTTGCAATATTTTATCAAAATTTGAGAAACTTTTTGTTGATGGCATCATGAGATTGAGTTATAATAGTCGAGAAGATATGTGTAACAAGTTCCGCCCAACCATGAAATGTCATATGATAATTAAAAATAAACAAGTTTAAATACTCATCTCAGATAATTGGTTGAGTAATAAGGAACTTACGGGATGCCACACTAACAACTGACGCACCAATCTCAACGCCCAGACATTTGGAAACCTGCAAATATTGCCAAATTGAAATATCGATGCATGTATAAAGTAGTGAAAAAATATAGATCTATGGAAGCATCTTGTCCATAAAGACAAACCCCAAGTTAAGTGGATCTCTACTCTTCACTTGATGCGAAAAGGACTCTTCTGAACATTTCCAAGAAGCTAGCCAAACTCCTCCCTTATTCTGGAAATGAATTTCCATCAGTACATGTATAACAGTGCTAAGTATTATATGATTTTTTACAAGAAAGTGGTTAACATTTCCCATATGAATGTGTATCAGCAATCAGAATTGTACACTTCAGTAATATTAAATTCTCACGAACCCCATATTCCTAGTAAGAAAAAGGTTTAATATCTCAGTATCGCTATTGGGCAGTCACTTTTGGAATCGGAATCATCCGTCTCGGATTGGAAATATCGGATTGTATACGTTTGATAGAATAAAATAAAAATTATGAAATTCTTGAAATACACGGTAAAAGCGACTATAAACAATTTCACAAATTCTTTAACAATTAATGATGTCTAAAATGATTGTTTTAATACCTAGTAAAAATAATTATTATATTTTTAATATATTTTTTAGTAACTAATGATGTCAAATAAGCCTCATCGCAATAACCTATTAATAAACCCACTAACCCATTAATAAACTTTATACTAGAACCCTACTAATCAAATAATAAATCCAATATAACTTGGTATCAATGGTCAACGATTTCAGTATCAGTATCGGAACTCAGGCCGTTGTTTTTTGGATCAAAATCGGCCATCTTGGTCAGGATCGGCCAATATTTCAAATAATGGTAAGAAATTTAGGTATTCGATACCTGAAGACTTCGATACTTCATGGATACTTGTTTGATGTACTGAAGAAGTGTCGAAGATGGTAATCCAATACAAAAGAGATTAAAAAACTAATAATAAAATAAAATCTGATGCATGAAAATGGATCCACAAAGTTTGATTTATAGGTATTCTCCACTTTATCAATGAGAATATTGGTAACCGGTTGTGTGCACAGCTTGTAACTGTCATATATTTCTGAATTCTTTAATTTTTACCACTATGACAATCAAATCCAAATTATGGCTAAAGAAAATTAACTCGCTATCTCTCACACGAATTTATAATTGTCCCATCCAAGACGTATCTTACTGGATTTCTAGGATTTGCCATATCGAGTCCCGTCTTATGTTATATTTGTTACCCATATCCATTCCAGTGAAGCATAAGATGAGGGCAGGGATTTCAGGGCCGAGTATGGTAGGTAACAATAAATATAAGCATAATCCTAAGTGGAAAGTGGAAAGCGTGGCGAACCAGATGAATAGGGCTTAGGCTTTAACCGGGATTTAGCGGCAAAAAGTGCCAAGACATTTTTTAATATTAAACAAAAATATATGGTGAAAAGTTAGACAGGACTTCCTCCGTTCACAATTACTTATCCTTTAGACTTTTGCACAGCAATTAAGGTATGATTTAAAATCTATTTGAAAGAAATATTATAATATCGTCATCCTAGCAAATTTTCCTCAATTACCCTCATATTAAATGAATAGTAACTTCTCATCTTCTTAAATTTTCTTTGGAACCTTACACCAATACTTTTTAAATGAGGTTGGTTCAGATATTTTACAAAAACAAAATAATAAATGTGGTGAGAAATTCTATACTATTCATCTCTATATCATAAAAGAACAAGTAATTTAAGACAAAAAACTTCCTAAAAGGACAAGTAATTGTCAACAAATGGAGTAGAAAATTTTATATACAAAAGATATAAAAATAAAGATGTTTTTCTTTTTTGTACTCTATAAAATTTATATCCAATATTAGAAATATATTAAATAATTTTTAAAAAACTTTGATAAATATATCATGAGATATGGTCTAAAATATTAAGAGAAAAATGGGTCAAACACCTTGCGCTTGAAAAGCAATAGAAAAAATTCCCCAGCCAAAAACAATAAGTGAAAAACTCCCTAAATCCAAAAAATTATAGGTTTAAGTCTCTATAGTACAACCAACCATTTTTTACTTTCTAATATTCTCATATTACCCTTGTTAATTTCAAACAGATATTGTTAATTTAGTAGGTAAACTTCTACATTTTGATGGTAAACTGCTACATTAAGTTCTACACTTAACAGATAACTGATACATTTATCAGATGTAGCATATTGCATTAACTGCTACATTTATCAAATGTAGCAATGTACTTGCTAAATGTAGCAGTTTACCTGTTAAATGTAAAAGTTATCTATCAAAACCTGACAAGCATAATAATGGAATGTTAAAAAGTAAAAAATGGTTGGCTATACTATAGAGACTTAAACATATAACTTTTTAGATCCAGAGAGTTTTTTACTAGATTTTTTTGTTTAGGAAGTTTTTCCAATTGGTTTCTGGGGCTAAAGAGTTTGGCCCATTTTTCCTAAATATTAATGGTAAAGATTGGAGACACCAATAAGATTCATTGATTCAATTATTTAATATGATAATTTGAAAATTATAATAAAATAAGGACTTTATTCTATTATAACCGATTAAAAAAGGGTTTAAGCGGGGTTTCAAGCGCATAAAAGCGGGCTAAAGCGGGATTTCAGACCACTAAAGAAGCAAAGAAGCTTTATACTACGGCTTTCTACGAAAGCGAAGCACTTCGTGGCCGCTTTCCTTTAAAGCGGGGCTTTAGCGAAGCTTTATGGGGCATTTTACAGCAGTGATCCTAAGCAAATCAATAGCTGAAATTAATTGCAAGTGAGCTGCAAAACACAAGGCAACGCAGTTGTTCCTTATTTCTATGGCAAAAAAAACTATTCCTTTTTAGACAACAAAACCGCATCTTATTTTTTTTTGGGTAAATTTTACTAAACCCCATCCACCTTTTAGGGTTTTGGAGATATCCCCATTGAAGTGCGTTTATTTTTGTCAAAAAATATATCATATTACGTTCATTTTAAGTCTATTTAATCTATCTCTAAGACATTTTAGGATTATTCAGTCCAATTGTGACTTGTATGAGTTAATCAAACTAACAATTTCATCAATATTGATAGTTAAATAGGGTTTTATAGCATTTCAAAAGTTTAATGGGGTTATTTCAAAAACCTCAAAAGATGGATGGGGTTTAGTAAAATTTACCATTTTTTTAACAAAAAGTGAAGACAATCAATGATATACAGAAAATCTAGCCAATAAGCAATGAGGCCATCATCGATTTGTTTCCCCATTCAAGGACAACCTTCATGTCAAACAACAAAATAATATTCTGGTTGCTTAAATTGCAGGATTATACATTCTTTTAACCATTTCATATACCTTTTAACGAAACACCAAGTCCACTAAATATTAAATATGAGTCCTAATTTTGCACCAGTAGATAAGATGTGATACTCATATCAAAATGAAATGAAGATATAGAGTAGAACTACCAACACTTAAAAAAAGGTCCCAGTAAAAACAAAATGGCTTACGTGGTTTCCAGTCTCTTTATGCTGGTAATGGCGTGGGGATACTCCAGGGATCAAAATGCACATTTCCATGTATGATCTCAATCTGGTTAAATGACACGAAAAACAACCTAAGTAATTAGCTTTACAGCTAAGCAATCTATGAAGTGCTAGTTATAAATGATTGCTAAAGCAGCGATACACATAGATAAACCACAATCAACTAGCTTTTCTCCATAAAAAATAAGGCTGCCCTCTTAAACTAGAATGATCTCCGTAATTACCAAGTTAGTTTTAGGATTTAGTGTAAATTAAATTCCTGCTCAACATTGATATGAGAAAGCAGCTTACCTGCCATAAAGTCTGATGGGCAATACACGCGCGCTTGTCATGCGCATTACAGATTTGAGGTTGTAGGGTGTTTTTCGTCACCCCATTGAGATGGGAATACACGCGCGCTTGTCATGCACATTACAGATTCCCCCTGCTTAGGGTAGGTTGGGATTTATTGATAGTGGGGATCCAAATCTCCGTCAGCCGCGGACTAATCTGCCGTTCATTACACCTCGTTTTTGGAGCGAGAGAACCTCCGATTGACGGGTCAAACAGGTCATGCGAACTCAATATGCAGTGTTGTGTTTTAAAGGGGTTTTGGACATATCGGGGGTCCCGCAGAGTTTTCACGGAGGTCCCGCTACCCGGATAGCGGGCGAGGGTCAAAAGGGCTAGCAGCCCCTTTGCGGGGCTGGGCGCCCGCGGGTCACATGCGCGGCACGTGACCGCTGGACGCCCGTGGGTCACGTGCACGGCACGCGACCGCTGGAAACACCGGCGAAAAAGGGGCTTAGCCCCTAGGCTAGGAGTTGAACTCCCAAGGGATTTTGAATGAAGCTAAACTCCAAAACATTTAGATTTGAAGTTAAACTCCTAAGTGATCTGGAATAGGAGTTAAACTCCTTTGAAAATTTGGGTCTTAGAGTTGAACTTCCCAAAGATCTTCAGAGGTGATCAAATGGGAACCATCTCTTCTCTCTTTAGCCCCGGAGCTTCTTTTAAGCCTTGAATCTGTCCAAATTTGGATTTTTGGAGATGGGTCTACATCCTCCTCTTGATCGGCTGGATCTTGGAGAAAATGGGGGAGACTTATAAGTCTCCCCCTTTCGAGATCTGATTGAAGATCCGAGCTTCCCTTCAAGGGTTTTGTGGTGAAAACTATTTCTTTTTGGAAAAGGGAAGAGTTAAACTCTTGATTTAATTTAAAAAGGAAGAAGTTTTAGAACCTTGAGCAAGAAGGAGGCACCAACCCTAGAATTTTTGAGAATGGAAAAAGTTGTCTTGATATTTTCATCATATTTGCCTTTATAGGCTACACACTTTACATATAGCCCATTGGGCTTTATAAAATGGCATTTTGCCCATCTCATGCCTCATATGCTCATTTCTTTTGCACATGAGCCATGTGTTTTACAAAAATTTAGTTTTATGCTCATTTTTCTTACATTCATAAAAAAACACCAAAATTATTTATTACAAAATTTTTGTTATGGCATGGGGGAGGCCGGCCGCTTTATGTTCGGGCTCAACTCGGGCATGGCCCACTTGACCTGGGCTTGGGCCCACTTGGCTTGGGATTGACTTTGATTTTGACTTGGTCAACCGGGATGTAAATTTTTACCCCAACAAATTGCCCCCCATCAATAAATGCAAACTACATTTGTGGGTTGTGTGCATGAAATTGATGGATCTTCTTTCGCGTGAAGATTGATTTAATTTGGTTCCCATTTTGATGTCATGGAGGTCGATGCTGTCCTTTTTGCGACGTGGACGGTCGATGCTGCCATTTTTGCGACATGGACGGTCGTTTTTTTTTTCCATTTTAGCGATGTGGACGGTCGGTTCTGCCCTTTTTGCGACTTGGACGGTCGGTGCTGCCCTTTTAGCGACTTGGACTGTCGGTGTTGCCATTTTTGCAACATGGATGATTGGTTTTTTTTTTGCCATTTTAGCGATATAGACGGTCGATTCTGCCCTTTTTGCGACTTGGACGGTCGGTGCTGCCCTTTTAGTGTTGCCCTTTTTGCGACTTGGACGGTCGGTGCTGCCCTTTTTGCGACTTGGACGGTCAGTGCTTGATTTGCTTGCTCCGCTTCTTACGGTATCAGGGATTGGATTTGACTCGCTCTGTTTCCTGCGGTGTCAGGATTTGACTTGTTTCCGAGGTGGAGCTTGATTCCGCCAGGGAGGTCGTTGGTTGTCTTGCTGATTTGATGTAAATTGGGTTGACATCAACATCACTACGCTGGAATATGGTACCAGGATCGAATCATCATTTGCCATGAGAGGATTTGGGGATTTTGGTTTTGGTTTGGCATCAGCATCGTTACACTGGAATATGGTACCAGGAGCGAATCATCATTTGTCGTGAAGGAAATTTTCCTCGTTCCCAGTTTAACGACTTAGGGGTCATCTGCTCCCAGTTTAACGACTTAGAGGTCATCTATTCCTAGTTTAAAGACTTAGGGTCAATTGGATTTGAGTTTGGAATTTTGTGGTTAGGATAGGCATCAGCGTTGCTAACACTGAAGCACATATGCCAGGAGCAATTTATCATTTGCCTTGGACTATTAGGGAGCGATAGCTTAGGAGACAGGTTTAGGTCCCTATCACCTAAGGCTTTTCAATTTATGAGCTGTAAGGGTCCCATAAAAGTATTTTCTCCCTACGAATCGAGAGGATCTCGTAGGTGTATTTTCTCTTTAAGAATCGTGGGGACTCCCAAGTGTGTTTCCTTTGTGAGTCGTAAGGATCTCACGAAAGTGTTTTCTTACGAGTCGAGAGGATCTCGTAAGTTTGTTCTCCTCATGTATCGTGAGGACACATGAGTGGGTCTTCCCAAATGGAGCATAATTCCAAGGGCGAAGACTGGCCACGTGACTGGTGGTTGCTGTGGGGCATGTATGTGAGGAGAATTATTTGAGCCCGTGGATTGTATACGGTGGTCGATTTGGGGCCCATCCGTAGGGCCGGAAGAATTTTGGGAAATTGGATTTTGGTTGGCGTCTGCATCGCTGCACTGGAATATGGTACCAGGAGCGACTCATCATTCGCCATTGGGACATCCAGGGATTTGAAATTTTGGTTGGCGTCTGCATCACTGCACTGGAATATGGTACCAGGAGCGACTCATCATTCACCGTTTGGAAATTTGGGGTTTGAGTTTTAGGTCGGCGTCAGCACTGCGAACACTGAAGCGTAATGCCAGGAGCGACTCATCATTTGTCGTCGCCCGTTGGGAAACGATGGCTCAGGAGACAGGTTTAGATCCCTATCACCTAAGACTTTTCAATTTTATGAGCCGTAAGGGTCTCATAAAAGCATTTTCTCCCTACGAGTCGAGAGGATCTCGCAAGTGTATGTTCTCCTTAGGAATCATGAGAATTCCTAAGTGTGTTGTTCCTTTATGAGTCGTAAGGATCTCACGCAGGGATTTTCTCCTCACAAGGTCGAGAGGACTTTGTGAGTGTATTTCATCTCTCTTTTTACGAGTTTGCGCCCTTTCGGGTTTTCACAAACTCACCGACAGTCCTGCTATTTTACTCACGGAGCCTTTCGGGTTTTCATCCGTTCCCGTTTTGCTTATGGACATACCTTTTTTTCTCTTTTTTCTTTTTTTAGAATCTCCATTGCTGGTGGGACTTTAAATGTAGTCTCGCCGGTAGGACTTGAGAGAGATAGGGGTCGTTCCCGTGGATTGTATACGGTTTTACAGGATGTATGATCCAGACCGTAGGGCCGGTGTGCTCAATTCGCCTGCGATTTGGAACATTCACGCGTAATATTTCTTGATATATCAGTCATTGATAGATGGCATGGGCCTTTCTCCCTCGGCATTTATCAGCTGGTAGGATCCTCCATTAAACACTTTCTCGATAACGTATGGTCCTTCTCAATTTGGCTCGAATTTTCCCTTGGCATGTCGATTGGGGATGATCGGTCTTTTGAGGACCAACACCAATTCGACTTCCTTGAAAGCACGGAGACGGGCCATCTTGTCATAGGCCCGTGACATTTGGGCTCGGTATAGCTCCAGATTTTGTTGTACTGCGAGCCTCTTTTCTTCGAGGGCGTTGAGCTCTTCGAGCCGAAGGAGCATGTTTTCCACCTCTGTCAACTCGTGCTGAACGGTCATTCTTAAGCTTGGAACTTCGACTTCGAGGGGAGGACCGCCTCCACTCCGAAGAGCAATGAGTATGGAGTGGACTGAGTTGGAGTACGGTGCGTGGTACGATATGCCCACAATGCCTCGTGAAGTTTAAGATTCCAGTCTTTCTTGTTGGCTGAAACATTTTTCCTCAGGAACTTGCACAGGGTTTTATTGAAGGCTTCGGCTAGCCCATTAACTCTTGGATTATAGATGGAGGAATATCTCCAGTCTATCTTGTGCTGAGTAGCGAACCTTGAGACTTTGAAACTCTTGAAAAAAGGCTCGTTGTCAGATATGATTCTTCTTAGTGTACCAAAGCGGTATAGAATATTATGTCTGAAGAACGTCAGAATATCTTCTGTTTTGACTTCTTTTAGCGGGACAGTTTGAGCCCATCTGGAGAAGTAGTCTGTCGTAGCCAATATGAACCGGTGGCCTTTGGATGATGGAGGATCAATTGGGCCAACTATGTCGGTGCCCCAAACTTCGAAAGGCCACGACGCCACCGTAGGATGCAACGAATTGGGATAGTTGTGAATGAAATCACCGTGAATTTGGTAGATATGACATTTCTTTGCATGCTCTTTGTAATCCCTTGTCATGGTGGGCCAGTAATATCCAAGTCGTTTGATCTGAAGCCGCATTTTGGGGCCAGACTAGTGAGCACCGCAAACGCCTGAGTGAACTTCTTTCATGACTTTTTAAGCTTCGGCCAATGACAAACACCTGAGCCAGAGTTGGTCATATGATCTGCGATATAGCGTATTATTTACAAACACGTATAGAAGAGCTCTCTTCTTCAGCTGAATCCTCGTAGATTTTTCTTCGAGCAGTTTGTCGTATCGAATGTACTCTATGAAGGGTTCTCTCCAATCGGGCTCGTCTTGAATGATCGAAGCCTCTTCGGCAGAATTGTTCTCTTGTTCTATACTTTCTTCACACAAAAAAGACTGGAGGCAGAATTTGCCGGCTTCTGACTGCGATTAGAATTTCGTCCATGTCATGATCAGCTAGCTCTTTAGCTAGGCGAGCGAGTACGTCGGCTTTTCCGTTCAACGCCCTAGGGACTCTCATTAGTTCAATGTGAGTGAACCGTTTCATGAGTTCCACCACTCGACTTCTATATCAAGCTAACTCGGGTTTGTATATTTTATAGTCGCCGCTTACCTGGTTGACGACAAGCTGGGAGTCACCGTAAACCCGTAGCCGAAGAATTTCCATTTCTATGGCGAGCTCCAAACCGGCTATCCGAGCTTCATACACATCCTCATTGTTTGTGCGGGGCCGGTGAGAGCAAAAGAACGTCGTAAGATTCCCATCGATGGCGTGATGAACATCAATCCTATCCCTTCTTTTATCTGCGGGATGCTTGATTTGCCGAAGCTCCTCATTGATGAGGCTCCATCGAAGTAGAGCTCCCAACATGGCTCGTCATCCTCGAAGTGCAACACTTGTTCGTCGGGTAACTCGCAATTGAGCGGCGACCCTTCTGGTGTGGGATGAGCAGTAAGGAAGTCAGCGAGAGCTTGCCCTTTTACTGTTTTCTGGGGAGTATAGATTATGTCAAATTCAAGCAGCATGACAGCGCATCTTGCCATTCTACCGGCTAGGCTTGCTTTGATCATCAAATGTTTGAGCGGGTCGACCTTGGAGATCAGCATAACCCGATAAGCGAGCAAATAGTGCCTCAGCTTCTTCATAGTGAATATCAGAGCCAGGAATTGCTTTTCGATCGGGGAATAGTTGTGTTCCGTCCCGACTAGAGTTCGACTGAGGTAATAGAGGGCATTTTCTTTTCCCTCCTCGTTGTTCTGGACAAGGAGCACACCGAATGATTCATCTAGCGCGGCAGTGTAGAGAATCAGCGGTTTATTTGGAATGGGAGCGGCCAGCACTGAAGGGTGCAACAAGTACCGTTTCATGCTTTTGAACGCTTCTTGACATTCGGCATCCAAGACAAAAGGGGCTCCTTTCTTCATGAGCTTTGAGAAGGGCCTACATCTCCCCGATAAATTTGAGATAAACCTTCGTATATAAGCAAGCTTGCCTTGAAAATATCTTAGCTACATCAGATTCTTCGGAGGGGGCATCTCCATGATGGCCTTTATCTTGGATGGGTCAACTTCGATCACTCGATGTCGGACTATGAAGCCTAGGAATTTTCCCGATGACACGCCAACAGCACACTTCAGAGGATTCATCTTCATATCGTATCCCTCAGTCTAGTGAGAACGGTCACAAGATCCTGGATGTGATCGGTCTTGGCTTTAGTCTTGACGACCAAATCATCAACATAACATTCGACGACTTTATGGATTAAGTCATCAAAGATATTGGTCATTGCCCTTTGATATGTAGCACCTGCGTTCTTTAATCCGAACGGCATCACCTTGTAGCAGTATATTCCAATCGGGGTTTGGAATGCTGTGTGTTTCTCATCCTCGGATGACATCTTGATCTGATTATATCCAGATGTGACATCCATGAAGGTGAACAGCTCGTAATTTGAGGTACCGTCGACCATCATTTCCATGACCGGTAGCGGAAAATCATCTTTAGGGCATGCCTTGTTAAGATCTCTGAAATCGACACAAACTCGGATCTGCCCATTTTTCTTCTTCACTAGGACTATGCATGTGATCCAGTCCGCATATTTCTCTTTCCTGATGAAGCCAGCATCAATGAGTTTCTTGGTTTCCTCGATAACCTTTTCTTCCAGTTCCCTTCTCATTCTTCGGGGAGCTTGTTTGACTGGCTTAGCATCAGGAGATATAGCCAGCTTATGCACGGCCACTTCAGGAGAAAGGCCAGGCATTTTTTTGTACGTCCACACGAAGCAGTCGGCGAACTCATGCAGCAGGGCAATTATCTGCTCTTTCATTTTCTCTGACAAGAGTGAGCTAATGTAGGTCGGCCTTGGATTGTCAGGCGTTCCCAAATCGATCTCGGTTAGCTCATCGAAGGTTGCTTTTCCGCCATCTTCGAGCTCTTGAGGAGCTTCTTCTGGCTCGGCTATCTCGTCATCATCATTTGACCTTTCGCTGGCTTTGTTAGTGTATATGCCCTAGAGGCCATTACTGTATCATACTAGTTTGTATATTACTTAATGGAAGCTTGGGATATTCACAGTTGTATATACAATCTTGCTCGAAATGGTAGTATGCTACTTGGTTTGTCTCTGCTTTAATATGTGCATGTGTTTCTTTTAGCATATTGCTGGTATACATATTAGTAGAGCCCTTAGGATCTTTGCTTGATTACCAGCGTTGTGATGGCGCTCGCACTCGTGGGAGCTGGGTAATCTATAAGCACATCCTTATACAGGTCCCTGGTCGTTGGACTATCGAGACAGGGCATCGATACTCCGGAGTAGACTAGCGTATGCGCTTCTCATCCCAGTGTGGGAGACGGTCTGTCCCACAGCCGTTAGTACGTCGTACTTGGGATAGTATGCGGGTGCTCGTTAGGTTACGAGTACACTGGACAGGACTCGTCGGGAACTGTTGGTTGGTAATATACCTATCGTCAGTTATCAGTTCCCAGGTGACATGAGTACAGCTTAGTCCGCTGACTTGACACTGTCACTTCGCCTCGGTGTGTTCCCACTGCACTTTGATTACTACCCTACCACGGCTCAAAGGAGTCGTGCAAACAGGTTGTTTTTGGGTGCAGTCCCGAAGCACTTGGAGGCAGTGACGGTTAGACAGGATTCGTCTCTCCCGGTATTGGGGGTTGACATCGCGCTGTGTCCAGGAGAGCCATTACACGAGTAGTCCCTGGCCAGGGCAAGCAAGATATACTAGTAGGCTTCCAGTGTTATCTCAGGGTGTTCTGGGCTACACTCCGACACGACTTGTACCGCTATTAGGGGACTGACGTTCACCACCCCCCTAGGCCCGCCATGCGATGTATCAGACGAACAGACCGGACTGTACGGAGATTGTCACATACAGGCTCAGTAGGAGTGCAGATGGGGTTCACCTCGTCAGTCTTCTTATCGACATCTACCTGTGGACCGTTACGTACAGCTAGTGCCGCTTGCGGTCTGTGGTTAAACCCACTGCCGGCGTAGTGTCGAGTCTTTAGAGTCCCACACAGAGAGCTATTCGCCTTTAAGCAAAATGAGTAGAGGTCGCATGGTTTTGCGACAGGGTTCGTTCGCATCCGCGCACTTGTGCACGTTTGCTGTCCGGACAGTTTATACTAGCGGGCTTTGGTTTAAGCCGGATCCTAGTATATGATTTGAGATTGGTTTTTCTCATTGTGTTCGTGTTCCTCGGATCACGAATGCGGGTGCGTATGCACAGTTGATTGAGATTGAGGGAGAGGACCTTGTTTAGGGTTAATGACTATTGTCATTTTATTAACCCTATTGCTTTTGTGTGTATTATTGTTAATTAATAATTAGCTTAATTATTGTGCATGGTTGTTGTTGTTGACCTTTTGACTTCATTGACTTGTTGACCAAGTTGACAATTTGACCATGATCATTTCATTTGGAAAATGCTCTTTGATCCTTGCAATTTGCATTAATAGTGAAATGATAATGGTCACCTCTTGATTAAACCATGACAATTTTCTAGCTAATTAATTAATTAAAATATCACACATATTAGTGAGAATGGCTCACTAATTATTCATTCTCTCATATCTTTTCTCTCTCTTGCTCATCCTCTCCCTCAAGCTCTCTCCCTCTCATGTGTTGAGAAACAAAAAGCTTGAGAAAAACCTTCACTTAATCTTCTCTACTCTCTTCTAGGGTTCAAGTCTTAGCATTTCTTGCACTCTAGTTACTCATAGCTTGGAGTTGAAGCTAAAGGTCGAGGCTTTCGGGTGGATCCTTCTTTGACGGAAGAAGACAAGCAAGGTGAGGCCTTCCTACCATTCCGACGAGCAAGGAGAGAAGGAGTTCGAGCTCAAGGTATAACCTTTCTACAACTTAGCTAGTTGTTAGTTTGCTTTAGCTAGTTTTCGTTTAGTAAAGATCCTCACAAGCAAGGTCCATGTTGCCTAAGTCATTAAAAATCCGTTTTTTATTATGTTTTCCGCCTCCCCGTAAGCACCGGGGTGGGCAACGTGGACTTACAGTGGTATCAGAGCCTAACTAAACACAAACTAGCTAAGTGGTAAAGTGTAACGAAGTTTCGAAACCGGAAAATCCAAAAACCAAACTTTTGCAAAACCCTAGTTTCTGTTAAAAAATTTTCTGCTCTAAATGAAAAACTTTATACTCCTAAATTCGGCTCAGGGTTTTGTGTGAACACCCATGAAAAACGATCAAGTGTTTCATTCAAACCGCCGCGGTTCCGCTGCACGAGGTAGGCATGTGCCGTGGAACCGCCGCCGTTTGTCTTCTCTGCATCGTTTTTCGTGCAGTGTGTGTCTGTGTTGGTTTTGGGATTTTTAAAATATATTATATGTGCCCAGATTTTCCAGAACTAAAATTTACTTTTGGGGGCCTATAAATCCGTATTTTTTTTCCGGAACTTCACTACACTTTGACTACATCGGTTATATCTGTGATGCTTGCATGTATTGAACGTCGGCTAATCGCTATAAGATGATTAGTCGGGGTTATACATGATCTGTGATTGTTATTGGTTTGTGGATATGAATGGATTGGATTGTCGCGGGTGAATGGCCGGGGTGGATGTGAGATGAACGTTGTTTTTCTTTCATTCATTTGTAACATGTAAATTGATGTAATAATATTATTTGTATGGCCGCACAACCGGATCGGGGTTGTAGCCGTCATTGTATAATTCTTTTTACTGTTTTTGCTCCTAGGATAGACCCATGGAGGGGGTGCACAAACTACCGGGTATCTCGAAGCGCCGAGTGGCCTACTCACGGTGGTGAGGGAGGTTGCTTCGCTTCGGGTGCTTGGCGGGTAGTTTGCCGCACCCGTAGGGGTCTTGGGTGGGGTATTGGCTATTCACCGCGACCGTGTAATCCGCTTTGCGTTGCAGGCTCGAACGCATTGCGGATTCCTAGTATATCCAATGTATTCATCTGTGATCTGTAATGTCTATCATTGCTATATATTTATATATAATAACTATTTAGGCGTTGCTTATGTTTTACAGCCGCGCTAGCCCAGCCCCCGCTCTGTCGTTAGTTAAGTAACCTAACGGGTGATGACGGGGCCCCGTGGCGAATGCGAATGGCATAAGCGTACGTCATATTTTGGTTGTTTTCTGTAATGGTAGGATTAAATGATGGGACGCATTAAAAGAACTAATGCAAGAAATAAACCAAGTAAAAGTCGAATGGAACACTTTGAAAACCACTCGGTTCTTTTCAAAACTAAACTTTTAAACGCGGAGCTTGAACCACTCCTTTTAAAAGCTATCTCGTTCCATCGATTATATCAAGTTCACTACGTTCACGGTTTCGCCAAAACCATCCGTAGCCCTCCGTCGTTTCATATGAATATTCAACGGTATTCAAGCTGTGTTTGTTGGCCTTAGTCAAGGCACAGTGTTTGGCAGCTGGTGGGTATTCATATGTTGCATAGATAGAATGCGTTGGTTTGGAACAGTCGTATTGCCTTGTTGGCCATAGTCAAGGGTAGATACGGGTGGGTTCTAATTAACCTGGATAACGACGGGTAGAACTTGACATGTGACTTATGATTTGTTGGCCTTAGTCAAGGTCATAAGAGCATGGGGCAAAAATCCACATCGGGAGTTTCATAAGTACTGAAACTTGCTAGATTTGCATACCATTTGGAGTGTGGTGATTCTGGTAGGATTCCTTCAGTTTCGTCACGCGATGATATTTGGATCCCGATCCTACTGTGAGTATATGCTACTCCTCGGGAAAACTCTCACTTAACGATCAATGCTATAAACCTAGTAGGTGCCTAGAAAGGTGTTAGCGGGGCTACGCCCACAGGGAAAAGAGGTTACTTAATTAAGGAACTTCGCGAAAGCGTTGGAAAACCTCCCTCGAAGTACCGACACTGGCCTGGCTGAACGGTTAAGCAAGTATTGTACGGTGAGAATGATCCCGGCTAATCCTTTTCTTTATGGTTTGAGAAAGGATTCGAGAAACAGTGGGAGCCATCCAGTTTAGACAAACTAAAAACCACTCTAATCTTGCAAGAGCATCATGCTAAAGTGTTTCTTTTCTCTCTCCTAATTGCAACGACCATTCAACATGACCGGACTTAAGTTACTGTTAGATAAAAATATATTGACAGGGCCAAACTACAAAGATTGGCTCAGGAATGTCAAGATGGCTATCACTTATGACAAGCTGGGGTATATACTTACCACCAAAGCTCCCCCTGTCCCAGGTCCCACCTCCAGCGTCGCGGATGTAGAAATCCGTAAGACATGGGAGATAGATTGCGCGAGGGCCAGATGCCTCGTACTAGTCTCGATGGACAACGAACATCAGAGGAGGCACGAGAATATGGATCTAGAGTCCATATTTCTCCATACAAAAGAACTGTATGGAGAGCAGTCTCGTATCGCTAGATACGAAGTGTCAAAGAAGCTTTTTTCGGCAAGGTTGGCCGTCGGATCATCGGTAGCGGACCACGTGCTTAAGATGATCGGCTACATAAAGGAGCTCGCGGACCTTGGGACCACGTTGGAGAATGAACTCTATACCGATTTGATTCTCCAGTCCCTTCCTTCCACTTACGCCCAGTTCGTTCTTAACTTCAACATGCAAGGAAAGGAGGTTGAACTTGCCGAACTTCTGAACATGTTGAGGACTGCTGAGGGCACCCTACAGAAGGGTAGGGAGACATCCATTTTGTTTGTAGGAGGATCTTCCTCTTCTAGGTCCAGGGCGAAAGCCAAGGGCAAGAAGAAGAAAGCCCCCGCCAAACCAAGAGGCGGTGTCGGTAAAGTGGATACGAAGAGAAAGGGTAAAGCAACAAAAGTAGCGGGGAAGCTGGTGGGAAAGGAAGAATGCTTCTATTGTCACAAAAGTGGTCACTGGAAACAGGATTGCAAGGCTTGGAAAGCCAGAACACAGGATTTGAAGCGAGTTGCAGCTTCAGCTTCAGGTGTGTATGTTATTGAAAACTGTCTATCAATAAACTCTACATCCTGGGTATTGGATACCGGATCAGGATCTCATATCTGTAATTCTTTGCAGGCGTTGAGAAAGCGTAGAGTTTTGAAGGCAGGTGACATGACCCTCAGAGTTGCGAACGGTGCTAGCATGGATGCAGAGGCCGTGGGGGACTATCACCTGGGATTATCAGATGGACACTTTTTGGTTTTGCGTAGTTGTTATTATGTACCAAATGCAACCTGTAATATCATTTCTGTATCTTTATTATCTAAAGAAGGTTATGAATTTGCATTTGTAAGTAATGTAGTGAACATTCACCTTAATCAAGTTTTGATTGGGTCAGGTACATTAAACAACGGTATTTACGTTTTAAACCAACCACAGGTTTTCAATATCCAGAATACACACAAAAGAAAGTCTCCAGATATTAATCAGGCTTTCTTGTGGCATTGTAGACTGGGTCACATCAATGAGACACGGTTGACTAAGTTACATAAAGAAGGATACTTGGATCCGTTCGAGTATCAGTCTTATGCCACTTGTGAATCTTGTCTCATGGGAAAGATGACAAAGACTCCGTTCACTGGACACGGAGAAAGAGCGAGCGAGCTCTTGGGACTCGTACACAGCGACGTGTGCGGTCCAATGTCTACACATGCGCGAAGCGGTTACTCTTACTTCATTACTTTTACGGATGATTTTTCAAGGTACGGTTATGTCTTCTTAATGAAACATAAGTCCGAGGCCTTTGAAAAGTTCCAGGAATATAAGAATGAAGTGGAGAAACAGACCGGCAAAAGTATCAAGATTCTAAGATCGGATCGAGGTGGAGAATACTTAAGTGCCGAGTTCCTGAATTATTTAAAAGAGAATGGAATTCTCTCTCAGCTTACTCCTCCATACACTCCGCAACACAACGGTGTATCGGAGAGACGGAACCGAACCCTATTGGATATGGTACGGTCCATGATGAGTAAGGCTGAGTTACAGCGATCTTTCTGGGGTTATGCACTGGAAACAGCTGCACATCTCTTGAACCAAGTTCCTACTAAAACAGTGCCTACCACACCATATCAGATGTGGAGTGGGAAGAAACCCTCTCTTAAATCCTTTAAGACATGGGGATGTCCGGCTTTTGTAAAAAAGCAGCATGCGGACAAGCTCGAGGCGCGCTCAGTATAGTGCAAGTTTGTGGGATACCCAAAGAACTCCAAGGTATCTCTTCTATTACGCAGAGGAGCAAAAAGTCCTTGTTTCTCGTCATGCCCGCTTCTTGGAAACTGAGTTTTTAGAAAATCAGATAAGCGGGAGCACAGTAGAACTGGAAGAAATTCCAGAACCACAAACCATTACTGAAAGCTTAGAGGAACCAGAAGGTTCGAAAGAACAGGACATTCCTATGCCACTCCGTAGGAGTAGTAGGCAGTCTCATCCGCCCGAGAGATACTACGGTTTTCTCATTGACGGGGATAGAGAGGACTGCATCATAGATTGTGATGAGCCTACTAGCTTCCAGCAAGCCATTCAGAGCGTCGACTCGGTAAAATGGCTGGATGCAATGCGGACCGAGATGGAGTCCATGTACACCAACAAAGTATGGACGTTGGACATTGCACCAGACGGGGTAAAACCCGTAGGATGCAAGTGGATCTTCAAAAGGAAGATTGGTGTAGATGGACAGGTTGAGACCTATAAAGCTAGACTTGTAGCAAAGGGTTTCCGTCAAAGACCTGGCTTGGACTATGACGAAACCTTTTCTCCAGTGGCTATGCTGAAATCCATTCGGATCCTTCTTGCCATTGCTGCCTTCCACGATTATGAGATTTGGCAGATGGACGTAAAGACCGCTTTTCTGAATGGAAATTTAGAGGAGTGTGTCTATATGGATCAGCCAGAGGGTTTCATTCAGAGTGGGAGCAGCGGAAAGGTGTGCAAGTTGCTTAAGTCCATCTATGGACTAAAGCAGGCATCGCGGAGTTGGAACATCTGTTTTGATGAGACGGTCAAGGAATTTGGCTTTATCAAAAATCCAGATGAACCATGCATCTATAGTAGATTTGTAGCGAGAACTGTAGTATTCCTCGTTTTATACGTGGATGACATTCTCTTAATAGGAAATGACATTCCTATGCTACAATCTGTCAAGGAGTTCTTGTCACACAGGTTCTCCATGAAAGACCTGGGTGATGCCTCATACATTCTGGGTATCCGGATCTACCGTGACAGATCCAAGAGGATATTAGGACTTTCTCAGTCCAGGTACATCGACACCATACTGAAGAGATTCAATATGGAAGATTCCAAGCGCGGTAATCTACCGGCTTGTCACGGGATCACCCTCTCCAAAGAGATGTTTCCCAAGACTGATTTGGAGAGGGATCGCATGTCTATTATACCCTACGCTTCTGCGGTAGGCTCTATAATGTATGCGATGTTGTGTACCAGACCGGATGTGGCTTATGCACTGAGTGTGGTAAGCAGGTATCAGTCAAACCCTGGGGAGAAACATTGGATAGCAGTAAAGAACATTCTTAAGTACCTGAGAAGGACTAAGAAGATGTTCTTGGTGTATGGCGGAAAAGACCTGCAGATTGAGGCCTTTGCTGACTCCAGCTTCCAGAGTGACAAGGATGATTCCAAGTCCATGTCGGGTTTTGTCTTTACCCTCAATGGAGGGGCGGTGTGTTGGAAGAGCTCCAAACAGGAAACCGTTGCTGACTCGACTATGGAAGCGGAATACATCGCTGCATCTGATGCCGCAAAAGAAGCTGTCTGGATGAGGAAGTTCTTGAAAGAACTTCAGGTGGTTCCGTCCATTGTTGACCCAATACCTCTGTATTGCGACAACAACGGGACTATAACTTTAGCGAAGGAACCCAGGTCCCATCAGAAATCCAGACACATCTTAAGGCGGTATCATCTGATCAGGGAGATTGTGGATCGCCAGGAGATCGAGGTCCGGAGAGTTGCATCAGAGGATAACACAGCAGATCCATTCACCAAGGCCTTGCCTCAGACTCAGTTCGAGCGGCTGATCGAGATGATAGGTCTTCGATACGCCAGTACATGGCCTTAGTGCAAGTAGGAGATTGTTAGTGTATATGCCCTAGAGGCCATTACTGTATCATACTAGTTTGTATATTACTTAATGGAAGCTTGGGATATTCACAGTTGTATATACAATCTTGCTCGAAATGGTAGTATGCTACTTGGTTTGTCTCTGCTTTAATATGTGCATGTGTTTCTTTTAGCATATTGCTGGTATACATATTAGTAGAGCCCTTAGGATCTTTGCTTGATTACCAGCGTTGTGATGGCGCTCGCACTCGTGGGAGCTGGGTAATCTATAAGCACATCCTTATACAGGTCCCTGGTCGTTGGACTATCGAGACAGGGCATCGATACTCCGGAGTAGACTAGCGTATGCGCTTCTCATCCCAGTGTGGGAGACGGTCTGTCCCACAGCCGTTAGTACGTCGTACTTGGGATAGTATGCGGGTGCTCGTTAGGTTACGAGTACACTGGACAGGACTCGTCGGGAACTGTTGGTTGGTAATATACCTATCGTCAGTTATCAGTTCCCAGGTGACATGAGTACAGCTTAGTCCGCTGACTTGACACTGTCACTTCGCCTCGAGTGTGTTCCCACTGCACTTTGATTACTACCCTACCACGGCTCAAAGGAGTCGTGCAAACAGGTTGTTTTTGGGTGCAGTCCCGAAGCACTTGGAGGCAGTGACGGTTAGACAGGATTCGTCTCTCCCGGTATTGGGGGTTGACATCGCGCTGTGTCCAGGAGAGCCATTACACGAGTAGTCCCTGGCCAGGGCAAGCGAGATATACTGGTAGGCTTCCAGTGTTATCTCAGGGTGTTCTGGGCTACACTCCGACACGACTTGTACCGCTATTAGGGGACTGACGTTCACCGCCCCCCTAGGCCCGCCATGCGATGTATCAGACGAACAGACCGGACTGTACGGAGATTGTCACATACAGGCTCAGTAGGAGTGCAGATGGGGTTCACCTCGTCAGTCTTCTTATCGACATCTACCTGGGGACCATTACGTACAGCTAGTGCCGCTTGCGGTCTGTGGTTAAACCCACTGCCGGCGTAGTGTCGAGTCTTTAGAGTCCCACACAGAGAGCTATTCGCCTTTAGGCAAAATGAGTAGAGGTCGCATGGTTTTGCGACAGGGTTCGTTCGCATCCGCGCACTTGTGCACGTTTGCTGTCCGGACAGTTTATACTAGCGGGCTTTGGTTTAAGCCGGATCCTAGTATATGATTTGAGATTGGTTTTTCTCATTGTGTTCGTGTTCCTCGGATCACGAATACGGGTGCGTATGCACAGTTGCTTGAGATTGAGGGAGAGGACCTTGTTTAGGGTTAATGACTATTGTCATTTTATTAACCCTATTGCTTTTGTGTGTATTATTGTTAATTAATAATTAGCTTAATTATTGTGCATGGTTGTTGTTGTTGACCTTTTGACTTCATTGACTTGTTGACCAAGTTGACAATTTGACCATGATCATTTCATTTGGAAGATGCTCTTTGATCCTTGCAATTTGCATTAATAGTGAAATGATAATGGTCACCTCTTGATTAAACCATGACAATTTTCTAGCTAATTAATTAATTAAAATATCACACATATTAGTGAGAATGGCTCACTAATTATTCATTCTCTCATATCTTTTCTCTCTCTTGCTCATCCTCTCCCTCAAGCTCTCTCCCTCTCATGTGTTGAGAAACAAAAAGCTTGAGAAAAACCTTCACTTGATCTTCTCTACTCTCTTCTAGGGTTCAAGTCTTAGCATTTCTTGCACTCTAGTTACTCATAGCTTGGAGTTGAAGCTAAAGGTCGAGGCTTTCGGGTGGATCCTTCTTTGACGGAAGAAGACAAGCAAGGTGAGGCCTTCCTACCATTCCGACGAGCAAGGAGAGAAGGAGTTCGAGCTCAAGGTATAACCTTTCTACAACTTAGCTAGTTGTTAGTTTGCTTTAGCTAGTTTTCGTTTAGTAAAGATCCTCACAAGCAAGGTCCATGTTGCCTAAGTCATTAAAAATCCGTTTTTTATTATGTTTTCCGCCTCCCCGTAAGCACCGGGGTGGGCAACGTGGACTTACAGGCTTCACCAACATGGATCATGTAACATACTTTAGAATCAGGTTGAATGAAACCTATGCCCCGTCTATCTGGAATTCGTCCATCGATGAGTGCTCGGACATGAGGCGGATGCCATAGCCCTTCATAAAACTTTGCTTCGGACTCTATTTGATATTACCGGCATCCGCACCTTTTGAAATATTCCCACATCTCGGGCGCATAGTATCTGGGATTGAGGACAGCTCTTATGCCTCTCTCATAGGGAAGGCACGCGACAGACAAATCGTCCAGGTGCACAACAGGATTTGACCCATAAAACAGGATGCCCTTCTGTCCACTTTTCCTTCCGGGAACGTAAAAAGTTTTCAACTGGTCCACGGTGGAGACTGACAATGCATCGAGCTCTTTACACATCTATTCCGGCACCCTTGTGACGGCTAGGGACCCTTCTGCAACTTCGAAGGTCTCTCGCAGCTTTGCTTGTTGCGTGGGAGCCCAATCTGTATAGTTGCTGCAAAGCAGGTTCTCTTTCGACTCTTCAGTGTCGCTGCCTAAACGAGGGCGAATTTTGCTGTCGGACGGGCCTTCAGTATCAGATTCGTCTGTATCGCTGCCAAAATGAGGACAAGTTTTACGGAAGGAAGGACTTCCAGCGTCGGACTCATCAGTGTCACTGCCGAAATGCGAATGCACTTGGGGGTTTTGCTTTTGAAAGTGACAGCCGGCTCGGATCTGCTTTTGACCTTCGGAGCCGTTCTGTCCTTGGTCAGTCGTGGCTCAGTATGTTGGGAATCCACAAAGTACCGAGAATCTTCATATCTAACTTCGTGCACACCAAACGGCTGGATGTCTCCGTCAATGCGTCTTTCTTCGCCATTTTTAATATACTTCATGCATTGATGGAGAGTTGACAGAACGATACCGTAATCGTGGAGCCACGGCCGTCACAAAAGAATTTTATAAGACGTGTCAGCGTCGATCACGTATATTTTAGTTTCGGTTTGCAGATCCCCAAATTTGATTGGCAGAGCTATAGACCCTGAAACTTGCTGGCAGTTTTGATTGAAGCCTTAAATGACAATCATTTCCCTTGACAGGTGTCGGACGTCCATTGACAAACTCTTCAGAGTCCGTAAGTTCATGATGTTCACTGAGGATCCCGGATCAATTAATATGCGATTAATCTGATCACCATCGCTGTACCCGATCACGTAAAGCGGCCGATTATGCTCAGCCGTTCCCAGTAGCAAGTCTTCGTCCTTAAATGTGACGGCGGCGGCATGCAGAGCGTACTGGGCTTCTTTCATATTAATTTCCGCAAAGCGAGCCTGATACCGTTCGGGGTTTTGTAGAGCGTGGATAAGAACATCTCTAAGTTTCTTAGATAGGACCAAAGCATCGTAGATGCTCAGGAGAGACGGAAGCTTCCGGAGATGAGCCAAGACGTTGTAGTCCACTGAGGAAAGACTTTAGTTTTCATTAGCCGGTTCTCTGCCATCTTCCTCATTAGCCACATGTTTTTCCTTTCCTTTTGGAGCGTTTCCCTGATTTGGCGGTAGAGCCATGCCGCTTCTGAGCTAGATTTGGTTGGCCTTTATGGCGAGCTCCTCGTCCTCTTCGGAAAAACAAAGCTCATTTTCAGAGTCGCTGCCAAGATGGATGGCGTAGCAGATCACTATAAGGATCTCTTCATCGGAGTCTTCTTCTAGCTCCTCCAGAATCTCAGCCGCTTCTCCAGGGAAGAACTCATTCAATTGAATTAGAGTTATTTCCTTTTGTTCATAGTCTTCGAAGGGAATCGATATATTTTTGAATGGTCAATCTCCCTGCAAACTCTTTTTCGCATCGAGCTGTACTTTTCTTCTTCTTGAGCTTTTTGGATTTTGAGCCTGATTGAGCCGAATTGGCAGCTAGAATGGCGGGCTTCTTCTGCCCTTCCCATTCTGTTCTAGACTCTTTCCGAAGTAGCTTTATCATCTTCTTCGTCTTATTAGATATATGTGTACTCCACGGAGGCTTCGGTGAGTCAGTTTCATTTCTCAGGGCAGCGGGGTCAGCTGTTTGCTCCCAGAAAGCTTCAGCTTATGTCTGTATGAAGTTGGTGGTTGCAGCTTGCTTGTTTACCAACACAATCTTGGACAGCTCGATCTCTCCAGTCTTGTACTGCTTCTCGACCCAGTCTTTGAAAATATAACAATTCTCGATCGCGTGGCTCACTACTCTGTGGTACGGGCAATACAAAGGGTTGTCGGTCATTTTTGCTTCATGCGGTCTCTTCGACTCCGGCAATTGTAGACCATTGTTCAAGACATCTTTGAATATCTTGCGGACCTTGTCCCTTCTGAAAGAGTAAACCTTATTCTTTTTCTCCTCTAGGGAAGGCCCTTCTCTTCCCAGCAATGGCTTTCGAGATCGGTTGGTTTTGGAATCGCCTGCCTTTCGCTTATCTTCGTTGTCGGACGCATTGAAGGCGTTGGTACTTCTAGAATTCCCGCTTCTACGGTTATCGTCCCTCTTGCTTTTCTAAATCTTGTCTCTCGGAGAGTCTAGGGTTAGACTCTTGTTTCGAGTGTTCCAGCATTTGGACTTTCTTGGTTAGCTCCTGAAACGTCTTGAGGCCTGCTGTACACAAGAATGGGACCATCCAATTGCTGAGCTTCCCAATGAGAAGGCTGACGGGCTGATCCTGCTCCAACGGTGGTTCGCACTTGACCATAAGATTACGCCATCAGGCGATAAAGACGGTGTTGCTTTCATTCTTCCCGGGCTTGGTCCTTACAAAGTCAGCAATGAAGATTTTATCACTGACACTCATTAACCTTTGCCGAAACAGAGACTCCATCTGGGCAAAGGTAATGACGGACCCGTCTGGTATACTCGCGTACCAGTCGAAAGCAACACCAATCAGGCTATTGGCAAACTGACGAAGAAGGAGCACATCATTACCCCTGTATTTCCGCACGACGCTTTAAAGTGGGCAACGTGCTTATTTACATTTCTCGTCCCGTCAAATCTTTCGAACTTAGGAATGATGTAGCCGCTGGGGAACTCAATCAGATCAGACTGTGCGAGATATGGCCGCCCACTGCCGCCAATTTCTTTTTGAGCTTTGACTTCGGCCACCAATATTTTAACCTTGCTGGTGACCAAATCTATTATCTGATCTTGTGTTAGAGGGATAGTGCTATCTGGGGCCAAGGCGTCCCCAGAATCGGAATGTAGTCAACTTTCGTGCGGCTCGCCCAATCTTTGGACCTAAGGGGACAGGCATCTGTTGCTTCGGGTTGTCATCACCTAGCTCATGAGTAAAGACGTGTGCTTGATAGGGAGGCACCCGAGCAATTTGAGCCGTGGGCTACATCACGACATTCGTTAAGTCGTCGATTTTGGAGTAAAACTTGGCCATCTCTTTATCTTTGCTCCTGAGCTGTTTTCGGAGCTGTTGAAGCAGCTCTTGCTCTGCGGTCCTGGGGCGGAAAGTCGGCTCTTCCTCGTTGTCCGAGCTTGACTCTACATGGACTGAGGGGTCTTTCTGCCTATCGGCCTCATCGAGAGGGTTTTCCCCATCCAGTGGAGGCGTCTGATCTTGGGAAACGGCAACCACATTCAAAGCAGATTGGGTTTGGGATGTGGTGGCCCCATCCTTGCTTTTGCTGCGCAAGTTGTTGTTGGGACGTGCACCCGCCATATAAACCATATGGATAACATATCCGGCCATCATTTCATTATTTGTAGCTAATTTTGTGGACCGTCTTGGCCCTTCTGTTTTGGTAGCGGACAATCGATTGAAGATGGCTGGCCTGACCGGATTCATGAGTGATGCCGGCGCTTCTTTCTGGATTTGCCCCGATATTTTCGCGCGGCGCAGAGCTCCTCATAAACTCTTGAAAAGATAGTGTCATGCTTTCTCTTTTGGGGCTGGGGTACGTCCCTTTGTGGCATTGTTCGGACCGCTGTCTTCTTGATTCTGGCGGTCATGGCATTTTTCTGAACCCACTTCAGAGATTCGAAAGAATTACTGACTTTTACGGCCGACTCAGCCGTCGTCGCGGAGTGACCCTGCTCTTGGAACCTTACAAGATTCCACATGGCCGAAGTCATGGCCCTCTTGTTGGCTCGATACATGAGCCGCTTTTGCCTTAACTTTTCTGTTTTAAACACTCGGCAGACTTCGGCCTTTCGGGACGACATCGTAGACCGACTGACAGAGAGTCCAGAGAAAATGCCTGCTCGCTCGATCGTCAAGGGCACCATCTGAGCTTGCTGGAGCTGCTTTATGGCTCCATTGGTGTTGACGGCCTTGCCCCCAGTTGGAACAGTGAGGAGCCATTCGAATACGGATTCGCATTTGGGGCTGGATGCTCTGGCGACCACGACGTTCGGCCTTTTGCCCCTCGAGGCTGGTTTGGCCACTTGGTTTGTCGGGACCTCCGCCAAATGAGCGCTTCCAGCAGGGTAGATGACAACGGAACCAAATTAATGGGGTGGCTCCTCCCATTTCCAGCTGAGACTGACAGGGAGAACCACACGAGCATTGATCTTGACCACGTACGAGATTGGGGTCGTGTCGGAAGCTGAATTCATCTTGGGAGACATTGTCGTTGAAAGTTGATTATTGCATGAAAGTAACATTACTTCAGTACAAATGTCAGTATATATGTTAAATGAGTTCGCGTGAACACTTGATCCGAGATATTGGGAGGAGAGAAAGGTCCCGCCGGGCGTGCCAGAATCTGTAAGGTGTTTTTCGTCACCCCATTTAGATAGGAATACGCGCGCGTTTGTCAGGCGCATTACAGATTCTCCCTGCTTAGGGTAAGCTGGGGTTTATTGATTGTGGGGATCCGAATTTCCGGCAGCCGCGGACTAAGCTGTCGTTAATTACCCTACCTTTGGAGCGAGAGAACCTCTGATTGACGGGTCAAACAGGTCATGCGAACTCAATGTGCAGTGTTGCGTTTTGAAGGGGTTTTGGTTATAGCAGCTCCCTTGCGGAGTGCGGGGCAGCACCTCGTTAGAAAAAATTTCCTAGCAGGGGACGTGTTTTAAGTGTAGTGTGTATGAAAAATGAAGGGGAGGAGCGTCTTAAAGACGTATGCATATGGGCACTTGGCGTCCGCGGGTCACGTGCCCGGTACGTGGATGCTTGGCGTCCGCGGGTCACGTGCCCGGCGCCTGGGCGTCCGTGGGTCACGTGCCCGGCGCCTGGGCGCCCGCGGGTCACGTGCGCGGCACACGACAGCTGGAAACACCAGCGAAAAAGGGACGCTGAGGGCCCGTGTGTCACATGCGCGACACGCGACTGCTGGGCCCCAGCGGGTCACGTGAGCAACACGCGACCGCTGGAAACACCAGTGAAAAAGGGGCTTATCCCCTGGGCTAGGAGTTGAACTCCCAAGGGATTTTAAGTGGAGTTAAACTCTAAAAGATTTAGATTTGGAGTTAAACTCCTAAATGATCTGGAATAGGAGTTAAACTCTTTTGAGGATTTGGATCTTGGAGTTGAACTCCCTAAAGATCTTCAGAAGTGATCAAATGGGCCCCCTCTCTTTTCTTTTTAGCTCTGGAGCTTCTTTTGAGCCTTGGATCTGTCCAAAATTGGATTTTTGGAGATGAGTCTCCTTCTTCCTCCTCTTGATCGGCTGGATCTTGGAGAAAATGGGCCCTTTTGAGATCTGATTGAAGATCCGAGCTCCCCTTCAAGAGTTTTGTGGTGAAAAAATATTTTTTTTTGGAAAAGGGAAGAGTTAAACTCTTGATTTAATTTAAAAGGGGGAAGGTTTTAGAACCTTGAGCAGGGAGAAGAAGGCACAAACCCTAGAATTTTTTAGAATGGAAAAAATTGTCTTGATATTTTCATCATCTTTGCCTTTATAGGCTACACACTTTACATATAGCCCCTCGGGCTTTACAAAATGGCATTTTGCTCATCTCATGCCTCATGTGCTCATTTCTTCTGCACATGAGCCATGTGTTTTACAAAAATTTGGTTTTATACTCATTTTTCTTACATCATTCATAAAAAAACACCAAAATTATTTAGTACAAAATTTTTGCTATGGCATAGGGGAGGCCGGCCACTTCATGTTCGGACTCGACTCGGGCATGGGCCCACTTGACCTGGGCTTGGGCCCACTTGGCCTGGGGTTGACTTTGATTTTGACTTGGTCAACCGGGATGTAAATTTTTACCCCAACAGAGGTCTATTGATGTACATTCATGAAGAATCATAATTTTTGGGCATGTTAGACAGATCAGCACATCATTCATTTTGAGTCATACTTCCAAAGAAAAGAAAAACAAGGGAACTCAAGAAAACTGTAACAAAACAATAAATGAATTCTACGGTTCGGCCTTCTTGTTTCTTGTCTCATCATGCATGCTCATATATCTCAATAATATCTTTAATATCTGGATATCGTATGGCTTATTAATATTCATAATAAAATATGAAGCGCACATATCATGATGGATGTATTTCAGAAACTAAGGTTCTCTTACACATGGAAGAGCATTATATCAAGTAAGAGGCGAGCTTTTATATGCAATCAAGGACCATAGATTACGAGGAAAATTCTAATGACAACAACCATTAGTGTAAGACAAATAGCTACTTGTTATCTTGCAGGAGTTCCGTTCAAGATCAAATTGGATCGACTGCGTTTTCACCAGTTTCAGGCTAAAGCTGGCCAAAACATTATGATTACTGGAAGGCTAAATTTTGTCTAAAAGTTATTGCCTTACTAGCATTTTTGCATGTGTGATGCACGTGTGCATACCAAGATATGCATATAAAAATATAAGTAGAAAATGCATATTTGTAATTTATAATCGTTAAAATATATGAAATCTAGTTTTCATAAGAAATAAGCGGTTTCACTTATTATCAGCATGCTATTTCATTTTCATGACCAACTCTATTTTGGTAACAATAACCAATACCTAAATTAACACAGTTTTTGCATAATTATTGAATTACATATAATAAAAGGGAAAAAGAACGAAGGAAATCAATTTATATAAAAGGTCTTATTATGAATGTAATTACATAAATACATATATGTAATGAAATGTAATATATTTATAATACAATGAAGAATTAATTTATGTGTAATTTGGGGTGTATTTCTATCAACTTTGTTTAAACTGTTTTTCACAAATTTGTTAACTATTGGGGTTCTTTTTTAAAAAAGAATTGAGCCACTTAGACCAACTACTTTTGCATTTGAATATTGAAAGAATAAAAAGGTAATTTCATGAGTTTGAGAGTTTGAGTTGGCATGCTTTGGGCTAGAGTTCCATGAGAGAATTTTCTTCTTCTTCTTCTTCTTTATTTTTTGCATCGTCTTAATAAAAATGAGATACTTTTTAGGATGCCCTCAAAAGTTCTAGTTATAATAGTAAAGATTGGTAATGTAACAGAGCTAGGATAAGACAGGTTTATATCATTATATATTTAACTGCTCATAGTATAATGACTTTTACTTGTATGCAAGTTCCCTTGTGTGTTCGCTCCAACCTTCAAGGTGCTGATCCAATATAGCACGGGTACGATCACTAATCTGGAAAATATGTGGAGATCCAATGATCAACTCTAGCATCACAACTCCAACACTCCACATGTCATACCTGAATAGAAAATGCAGTGCTGCTCATAAATACCTTGGCAAAACCCTACATGTTTCTATAGAAGCACAACTAAACAAAAAAAAAATCAGGTGGATAGTCTGTAAGAAAAGCTGACGAAAATATTTAAAATGGGAAGCTAAGCCGTGAAATTTTAGAAAGAAGGGATTTATCAATGATAAGAAAAAATGTTACTTCAAGGTTTCACTTTTTGGCTCTTGGAACCAGCTAGCGTTGAGAAGAGCCTCTGGAGGAGTGTACTCGAAAGTCTGTTCAGACCTGGAAAGCATAAAGTGGCATAAGATGCGGATGTAGTATTTGATGTGCGAAATATACTAAGAAATTAACTGTATAACATATTTGAGAGAAAACAATATCATATTAAAGGAGTAAGAACATAACAATTGCAAAAAAAGGGAAAAAAGGATTAAGGGGTATCATATTCCAAAGCCGTGACTATACTATTAGCTAATCAAACATAATCATGACAGCGAATGCACATCTATAAAATATATCTACACGTATGTTGCTTTTCTATGTAAGCCTATCTATCATGCAGAATATGACTGATGACACAGTTTACATTTCCAAAAAGGCGGCAAAGATATCATGATGTTTTATCCATGAACACCCTGGAATATTGGTTTCAGGGAGAGCGGACATAGAAATATTAAAGACAAGGATATACCTCATCTGCAAAGGAAACAGATCAAGCTGTGTTATCACGAATTTTACGAGTATTATAAGAATCTAAACACTACTACACTCAAATAGACTGGCGAACATACCAAAATGTATTTAAAAAAATAGCTCCATGCCATTTCTTAGTTATCAGAAAGAACGATAAAGATCTCCCAAAAGTCCAACTAAACAAAGAGAAATCTAGAATGAAATGCTTGATGTAATAAAATGTCCTAGTTTATTAAACCATGGGTCCCAGCAGTGGCAGACCCACTCACATGTCTATGGAGGTACATGCCCCCATTCAATCAGGGGAATTTATCATATATAGGTAAAGGTATTGTATAACTAGTTAATTACTTCATATGTCTAAGCACTCAACAAAATTTGCAACATGGTTTTTTGTTTCTGACCTGATGGTTCCAGTAGTGATTCTTCCCTTTGTTCTTCTTGTTCCTTAATTATATAACAAGCACCTCTACTTTTTCGCAAATTACGATTAAGGACCTTCCATTTATATTGTTTGATATTGTAATAGAAAGCCCATGAAGTATAGACTTTCAATTATATTCAAAAAATTATGCTACATGGAAAAAGTGGACACTCACGTCTTATTTTATCGATATTTATCTTCTTTCTAGAAACATTTTTAAATACGAACAACTACTCTAATGCGCTTTAAAAAAAATTATTTGATTTCCAACACTGATATATAAAACATTTTATTTGATTTTCAACATCAATGTTTAAAACATTTTAATTTTGGCTTATAAATTCCTCACATTTACATTCTTCTTTTTAGAAAGGTCTGACTGATTGCTTAGTGTTACTAAAACACCTAATCGATTCTTCTTCTTCTTTGGTGTGCAATACGAGTTGTTGTATCTCAAGCCCTACTAGTCCACATCTTGAAAATAGAACACGTAACTTGTAATATGAGAGATATGCCAAATATGTATCTTGAAATTAGATGATCAAAAAATCCATTTCCTAAATTATGTGAGCTCTAATAGAGATCAATTGTGTAAGAAAGCAACAGTTCTAATTTCAACAATTTTATGCTACTTGTAATATTTTTTAAATTAGCAAGGATCAAATATTTTCAAAATTTTATACTCAGAAATAAGACAAGCACTTGATATTTTTATAGTGGATATTTTTCCATTTGGCATAAGTTTTAGGCCCCATTATTGGTGCCCCCTTTGACCAAAATACATGTGTCTGCCACTAGGTTGCAGCCTACCCCTAGTTGTAGTTTTCCTACTGGATTATCGAGTGAGCTGATGGGATATGGAACTCTAAATGAGGATGCATGGGAGCAGGTTTTTGGCGTCTCTAATGTTTCAGTTGATCCAGCAACGCAGGCCTTAATCCCAATGATGGAGGTTACTCCAATATTTAGAGAGAGAGAAATCTACAGCATATTTTCCAAAAACCTAAGATACGGGATACGTTTTTATACTGAATTTTTCTCTCTGTGTGTATGTGTGTTAATTTTTAATATATACATAAATACATAAATAAATAGAAGGGCAAGAGATTACACCACATATATTCCATTAACACTTTAGCATATTATTCTAAGAAAATAATTGTAGCATTCTTATTTATCATATTCTATATCAAAAGGCTTTGATTTCAAATACCAATTCGATCCCGTCATATACTGATTCTCTCAAATAGCATTCAATTACTTTCAATTGAACAATTGAAATCAGGACATCATAACATTAAATTGTAAATCTAGCCATAAACCAAGAGAGCTGATTCGAACCGATCAGGGGGGCTATGGCGAGATCTCAAGTTGCGTGCGATCTCTAGTGAGGTCTCAAATTCAAGAGGGACGCAGGACCAATCCTAGAATTTATCGATGTTTTAAAAACCTTAGAGGTATCGGAGTTAAAGGTAAAAGTAATTGGGATTAAAGTTAATGGGTCAAATACCAGTCTCGAATTGAAAAAATAACCATCATAAATCGAGCGAGGTATCCGAGTCGCGGATCGAAAAGTATCCCGAAGTTTCCAAATATTTTTTTTATTTATTTAAATCAAAAATGGGGGATTCGTGTTTTCAAGAGTTTTCGAGAGCATCGCTATTTGATACGCATTTAGGGACGATATGTGAGGCTTTTGGAGTATCTGTGCTTCATAGCTTTTGGGTAGGGACCCCCCTAGGTTCACCAGTTAGCATGTATTGATCCATATATACACCTTTACACATTTACACGCACGCTATACGTAATACATACATCCATATACACACATACACATACGTATATGTACGAACGTGCATGTGCGTGTGTGCAAGTGTTTTTTTATGGGGGAGGATACTAGAAAGGAATCTGGCATGTGCGTGTGTGCAAGTGTTTTTTAGGGGGGGATACTAGAAAGGAATCTGCAATTGAGTTCCCTTACAGGAAAATGGCAACATCATGTTTCCTTCATAATTTTTCTAGCAGACAATGTATCTCAGAATTATTGTGGTCTAACCTAACTGCAGATATGATATAATGAACATGACATAAATGAAGATTAGATTTATATGGAACACTAAAAGAAGTAACTCGCGAGTATAAACTGTACCTGGTCGGGCCAGAGCCATATAAATGCTTCAAAGTGAAATCATCAATAGCACTACCAAAGTCAATAATACGCCTGATAAATAACACTGATTTATTAGCTACGATTTATTCAAAGTTTGCGTAATAATATAGTCATGTTAATATGCCATTGCTAAAGATAGTTAGGTATGGACTCTGCTAATTTTGGTGGATGCAGCCACCTTGTTCATGCAAGAATTGCATGGTTGAAATCATGGTTTGGAATCTCGGCTCACATCCCAATCCGAGATGGCCAGTTCTGATCCAAAAAATGACCATCCGAGTTCTGAGACCAATACCGTCCGATACCAAGTAATATTGGGTTTACCATTTGATTAGTGGGGTTTTAGTATTAATGTTATTGATGGTTAGTTAGCTTGTTTAATAATGGGCTAATGTGTTCATTAATGCTTTATTGGGGTTATTATAGGTTATTGAGTTATTATAGTTAATTTGACGCCGTTAAAACGATTTTACACATCATTAATTACTAAGGAATTTGCCAAATTGTTATAGTTACTTTAGCTGCTTATTTTTAAGAAATTCATGATCCTTAGAAAATCAATTTCTCAAACTATATGAAATCCAATATCCCAATCAGAGAGTGCCAATTCAGCCGAGAATGCCGGTTTCGATCACAAAAGTGGCCGTCCGATACCAGTCTTGATACCGAGATTTAAAACCTTTGTTAAAACAATAGTAAAAACAACAAAGCCTTGTACCAAATCTTTAGGATAGGCTATAATGACCACATAATTCAAAACTGCATTAGAATATATGATAAGCTGAATTTTTGTGTAGTAAAATTTATTTAATAGGGCATCTATGTGTGTTATCATATTCATTCTTTTGCATCTTAATTGATTTCATATTATGTGGTGATGAATACTAGTATTAAAATATTGATCGGAGGAATTCCCAAATTATTCTTCATCTATTGTCCAGCATAGTTGTTCCCTAGTTTTCTCTTATTTGGCGAACAAATTTTACATGCCAGAGCATCCTATATAACAAATTGGCTGATCTCAATACAAGTTTGAACTAATTATAGCAGACCGTATGCCCTATCACTAGCCATGAAAAGAAGGGCCAAAAGCAACATAGGAAAATGTAATAGTGAATGTACATTTTGAGATGATACGCTTTCTTCGCACTTGGAATATCTCTTGAGCATCTTCCAGTGTTCACATCCTCAAAACAGATTATCATATTTTCTAGCATAAAATGAACAAAAGTAATTAGCAAGACAGTCATGGATTTAGACGCATTACCTTTCGGCTGAATGCTAGTAAAAAACTATACACAAGTTGCATAATTTGAGTTTTGAATATTCTGGTATTGCACTTGAAGAAACAATGGAGGTTATCTAACAGTATCAACAATACTAAAGAGATGCATGGCTGATAAATTGAGGGCTAAATTTACTGAACACTGTCGACTTTTCGGAGTTTTTGAGATATCACCATTGAACTTTTAAAGTGTTATTACACCCATTGAAGGGCATTTTCGTAAAAAGAAGTGAAAGGTATTTTTGTCAAAAATGCTATATTTCGTTCATTTTGAGTCTATTCAATCTATGCACAAGACATTTTGGGGTTATTTAGTGCAATTGTAGCTTACACGAGTTAATCAAACTAGCTTACACGAGTTAATCAAACTAATAATTTCATACAACAGTGGTAGTTAAGGGTGGTTTTATGAACTTTTTTTAAGTTTAACGGTGTTATCTCAAAAACCCCAAAAGGTGGATGGTGTTTAGTAAAGTTTACCCTAAATTGAGTATACCAACAATACATGTAGCAAAAGGTTTCCCTATGCCTAAGAGAGAAAACCTTTAGTGTGCTATAAGAGAGAGGGAGGAACATGTACGAAAAAAATCTAAACATGAAGAGTAGTAGTCCCAACCACAAAAAGAGTACAATGATGCTGCAAAAGCTCCTTAAGTTAAAAGCTAAATTCCCCAGCCAGTGCAGATATATGCTTCCCCCGCTAAATGAATTCTCTTTCCAGCTTGTGAGCATTGTTGGGGTTTTGAATTATGTTGAAATCCCCACTGAGCAAAGATCGATATTAACTGTGGCCTTCAAAGTAAGTGGACCATTTAGAGTGGACCGATAGGCCATGGCCACATGGCCACACACACACACACACACACTGTGGCCTTCAAAGTAAGGGGACCATTTAGAGTGGACCGATAGGCCATGGCCACACACACACACACATATACACAGATGGACAAATTTACAGAGTTTTGCTACACATTTCTCATTCAATCAAAAAGTGGGAGCTAGCATGTCTACGGCTCCCATTTGACATAGGGATATGGTTAAAATTTCAGAGGCAAAATATTAAAAGGAAATAATGTAATGGTCGGCCACAGGTGATTTTATAGTAGAGAACTTGTCAGGTTCTTATTTGGAGTGAATAGGGGGTGCGCGTGCGCGCGTGTGTAGAATTTGGCCAGGGTACTTATAGCTAGGATTTTGAAGCAAACCCTATCAACTCCATAGCAATTTAATCCGCCTTGCCACCTTGGGATGTATGTGAACAATCATGCCTTTGTTGAAAACAATGCATGTTTTTTTCATTATTTTTGGCACATATCCAATGTGAATCTAATGGCTATGGCTTCAGAGGTGATAGGATTTGAAGCTCTCATACATTCCTACCTACATAAAGAGTGAGAGTGAGAGAGATTGACTAGGATACTTCGATAGTATCTAAAACATGCCATATCAACTCAGCCATTATATCTAAATTGAGAAGTTTGAGAACATTTATGAAGAAAGGTTTTCATTATTCCAAAGAATGACGTGGTTGTTCATTAATTGAGCGCCCACGTCCCAATATAGCCCTAAACATTATTTAGTTAAGAAGATTTGTTTCTAAATTAAATCCCAGAGACCGGGAGAGAGCTCAGAGTTCCATACCAGGCTTAATGTCTCTATGAGTGATGTTGCGATCATGACAAGACTTCAAAGCCAGCAACTGCATAAAGATGGGGGGGAAAGAGCAAGAGTTAACTCAGGCCTAATAATTTAGTTAATAATAACTAATAAAAGAAGTTCCTGTTGGTCTAGAAAGCACAGCAGAGGTATGAACTACCGTATAAAACAGATTAGCGCATACCATGCTTTATTAGCTGTTTGAATAGAAGAAAAGGAAAAAAGAAAAAGGTTATGATGTTCATTTTCAAAATTAACAAGAATATCCGTAAGCATTAAGAAGTTTTAAGCTGATGACGTGACCAAAAGTTTTTCTCTTGAGAGAACAATAAAGAACTGCTATAAGGGATCAATATCGTTATAATATTTCTACAGCAATACCATTAAAATAGCAAATATCATATATTAAAAGAATAAAAATGAACATAATGCATAATAATTAAAGCTAACAAAATGTGTTGCCTAAGCAATTTACAACATTAACAGTTCATACAGTATCGGACTGCAACAGGTTAGCAAGCAATTTAGATTTCGTTCATTCCCCCATAGCAGTCAATTATATCAATATAAAGATCTAGGTCTAAATTTTAATCACCAATTTAGTAAAGGTATGATAATAAACCATGAGTGGCCAGTGCATGAACAGAATAGAGGTGAAGCAATGTAAGAATACGTTCGCGTGCAGAAAAGAAGCGCTAAAAAAAAGTGAGTACAACTAAAATAGCAACTAAAATTTATACAGAAAGAAATAAAGTATTGCTTAACAAGAAATATGCGTTAGTTTCTTTTAAAAAACAAATATGAGTTGGCAACCAAAACCATTAAACATGTTCAAAAGGGATACAATGTCCATACCAACTGTCTTATGACATTTTGCATTTCCATCTTTCCTTCCTCTGTTGTCCTCAACCAATACCACCAGGCAGATGGACGGAGTACTTGAACATTTCTCACATTACTTTCATCACTAGTGATTGTTTTTGTTTCTTCTGCTGTATATATCAATTTTGATAATGACTGTCCTTCATTCTTAAAAACAAGCCATATTTCCTTAGCTTGTGACTCAAAAGATTCTACAAATCTAGCTATATGTTTCAAGCCTTCCTCATGGTTGACTCGTGTTCTGACATTCCTAGAGAATATTCTTGCATAATCAGTTTCATCTATATTTGATGAACCCTTCTGCCACGGATCAGAAGAATCAAGTTGTTCGTCCTTTGAAAAGACCATTGGTAAACGTGTTGAAGTCAAACCTTGGATTGTAGAAGCATTTAAGAAGATCTCACCAAAGTATTTCTCACGCAGTCCACTTAAGTACGCAGAATTCCCTCTCTCCACCTGATGATAAAGTCAACATGAAGATTTTCAAGCAGTATAGGTGGGGGGGGGGGGGGGGGGGGGCAATATATCTTACTGGTAACTTTATTTCCTGATAATTATGCATATGAAAAGGGCACTATGATAGGACTTGTCATGGTAGCTAACTTTTGAATGTTTCAAACCCAATATTTATTTTGAATTATAGTAGTGAATGCTGCTCAACTAAAACTTAACAATAGATGCATAAGTGAAGCACATAAATGCTCAAACTAAAGAGCCTATCCATGACATTAATTCGGTTTAACAACCACTGAACCATGTCCCAGCGTAAGCTAAGAGCTCAAAAAAATTATTCCCGAACGATTCAAGTCTTTCATTAGTGTACTATATTCTACTAACTGAATTTTAACATGTTTCCCTGTAACCACCTCAGAGTCTGATACTCAATTTATTGGACAAGTTTAGGCTCATGAAACTCATTAAATTTACAGTAAAGTTTTCTAACTATGGGACAACCCTACTTCTATGCTCTTGTGAAATGGGATTCGCTTTAACCAAGATCATGGTTACTCACCAACAGGAGTCACTAATTAGAATAGTGGCATGGCAAGTCAATAAATTGTAGATTTTTTAGAAGACAAAGAATGTTAAGGTTCAAACCACAGAGGGGAAAATTAAGAATGAGATGCAATTCAGAAAGTTTCCAATGGACCACAATTCTATATGACCAATGAAGTAAAGATGTATCCTCTTTATAAATGGGGGTGGGGGGGGGGGGAGATTAATGCAGAACCCTGAGCAGTACGAGATAAGATAGGCTTAGACAATTGGGTTATAATATATTAAAATTTGAGAATTTTGTTCAAGTGGGGCTCATCCAGGCATCAGATTCGAATTGGCCTCAAGGCTAGGGTATATATGGACTCAGAGCAACCACCCATTTAACCTAAAAGGTCATTTACTGGATAACGGAGCCACATCTTTAAATAAAAGGCGCCTATGCAGTCACTGGATATCCCATTAAGGTTCCAGTAAAAAGGAAGACTTTGAGGTATATTTATGCTAAATATGCAAATACTAAATAAACCTCCTTCAAGGAAACAGTAGTCCACGCCTAAAACTGAACACGTAATTAATCCCCGTTACCATTTCAATGATGGGAAGTAACTACCTATTCTAGATCATATCAAAATGCAATGTGAAAAGTAAAATGGAAATTATCATTTAGATTAATTACAGTGTCCCTAAGACATGCCTCCATGTACCACTCATATATCAATGACAGATAAAGCTAACCATTAAATGAGGCGGTAACAATTTATAACCATTTAAAAAGATAGAATGTGCATGAGCGACTATCAGTTGTGCAACTCAAGGAGCCTTCCATGGGTATTGAGCATGCATAACGTTGTAAATCAAACACGAATACCACAGTTTTTATAATGTAACTGAAATATACAAAAACAGAATTTGAAGCATATGAAAACTGAAAAGAATTAATCAGTAAAATAGACAGGAAGTCCAATCCTAACAGGATTAATTAGAATACAATCTGAAATAGTTTACCATTATTCGCTTCAGAATGAACAGATTGTCATCGCTTGAGTCATTAAAGCAGTGCTTAACATATGAATCAGAATATATATTCATGTTGATCCCATGTGGTTTAAGATGTAGATCGCTGACAAAGGAGGTAAATTTTCTTTTTGCTGGATTATAGCCTTCAGAACAATTCCAGTGAAAGGCCAACCAAACTTCACCATAAGATCCACGATCAAACCTTCTTTTTAGTATATACCTGAATTTAAAATGATTAGCATGATGATGAAGGGCTATCTTGAAAAGTACAAAAAAATAATACAGTTTAAGCTACATCCAGAAACTTCCCCCAAGCAGCAAGATGAGAAAACGGTGAATGCAATCACCAGACAGCAAGAAAAGTATAAAATATGCTAGAATACATTGATACCGTACATAAAATGGAAATTCATGCAAAGAGATTGCTATTGGGGATTACCAGTAGCATATCCAAAGGCAGACTAATATGGAAATTCACTGAAAGAACAGATTGCTATTGGGGATTACCAACAGCATACACATAGATAGAAAGCATCGACGTCGCGTGTATTTCTGTTTTAACCTTCCTTAAAATCCATCACAAACTTTCTCAGCCCTCCTTGTGTTTCCCATAAATCTACAACACTTCCCTAGACCTCTCCACAAAATCCTCCTTCCTTTGCTCTATGATTTGTTCCATCAAATAAACGTATCCTTCAACTACTGAGGTCTGATACTGTGATCTTATTCTCTGAACCCTACTCTGTTTATTGTTCAAAGGGGGGGGGACCACCTTAGTTTTCATCACTCCACCTATCTTCTTCACAATGTGTTTGGACCTGTGTTGCACGGGTATGGATATGTAGATGGCGATGCGATTCGATAGGAATAAACAATAAAACAGGATAGGACATGCTATCGTAGTTTTTGCAGGTATGAGTGTGCCATGTGGCTGATAGGTTAGAATAAATGTTAATATATGTTAGCTACAATCTAATTAATCAATAAAATTATATTCCTAGAACTTAAGAATTCTTTTTAAAATGGAAGTTGCCACTGGATAGAAACCGAAAGAAACGGAAGCTGACCAATGATGTTGGTTCATTCAAAACATATTTGTGCTGCCATTTTATAACAGCCCTGGAAACTACTAAAAATGAGAGTAGCTTCTATTTGAGAATTCTAACGAATTAATTTGCAAGCCCTAAAAATGACAAGTAAAAATGTAAGGGTTATCAGTGGCAAACATCACTTCGTCAATATTTTCTAATGTATTGATGTGAAGCAAATTAACTACTTGACAGCATTGTTTATGGTAAAAACTTAAGGAATTGAACTGTGTTATTTTTTGTAATATAGAACTTACTAAAGTCAGCTTGATACTCCATAAACATCAGTTAAGTTTTCACAGCAAAATAAAGGGCACCTGAAATCAGGCAGGTAGCCAGATGATTCCGATGAATTGGTTGTAGTGTCACTATAAGGAATTGAATCAAGCAAACCAATGAACTTGGCAAAAACTTCTGGACTAGTGCATTTCCCCTTGTCTCCTTCATGAATTCCAGAGTGCCAACACAATTTCTGGTCTTTGTATAAATTCAGAGGTCCACCACCTAGCATTGTAAAGAAAGATGTGATTCTTCAAAGTGGCTATGGATGCCAGCACGCTACAAGCATGTGTCATAAAATTTTATGCAACCAAGTCAATGACATAAGGTGATGTAAAAGTAAACTTGAGCCATTTTATGATCTATTATGATGAATCATTCCATGGCAGATGAAAATAGATACTGCGTTTACTTTACTCTAGCAAGAAACATGTGGCATTAGCTTTACACTACAGCATGACAATTTCACTGTAACCATGGAAAAGAAGCTGTCCGGAGAGGATGCCTGGCCTTCATTGTTGACATATTACAAAGCTAGGTTTAAAATCTCAGTATCATATCGGATGGTCGGCCGTATCAGCTCTCTCTCGGATCGGATTTTATATTGTTTAAGAAAAAAAATTATAAAAACTATATAAAAAAAAAGGTTAAACAACTACGAATAATTTAGCAACTTCTTTCATAGTTAATGATGTCTAAAGTCGCATTAATGATGTCAAATTAACCGTAATAACCCAATAACCTATGATAAACCCATCAAACCACTCTAACCCATTAATAAACCTACTACTAAACGCCGCTACTCATATGGTAAACCGAATATAACTTGGTATCGGACGGTATCGGTCTCGAAACTCGGACAACCATTTTTGGTATCAGAATCGGCCATCTTGGATCGGAATCAGCCGAGATTTCAAACCATATTACAAAGTACAAGGTGTGATTTCTAGCTCACACACAAGGATTCTGTAGTTCTTTCAATATTTATGCATGATCCTGCTCAAATATCACTGTGCATGCATGACAATAAATCGCTACTCAGCATCAAAAATGATAAATCACTACTTTTCTACCACACAAGTGGCTATCCTGCTTATTTAAGGGGAAAAAGGATGCATAGACAACTAATCTAAAGTTCCATCATATCATAAATCCACTCTGTACATTTTTGGTTTCACAGATATAGGCCTGGAGAATGAAATAGATCTGTGACAGGACTTCACTCCATATTGGATGTTGGAAGCATTTTACATACTCAGATTAGCATAAAGCAAGGTATCTGGTATGTAGATTATGGAAGGATATGTTTTGTCCAGTACCTGGGTTAAATTTTTAAGATAAACAATCTAATTAAACTTATACTGTCAAGATAGGGAATATGGATAAATACGATATTGCTCTACAACAACTGAGCCTTTTATCCCAAGCATATGGGGTAGGCTACATGAGAATCACGCCGGGTCCAGCACATGAATCCTCCGCCTCCACTCACTCCTATCGAACAATATACTTTCATCGAGTCCTTTAGCAACCATATCGTTTCGTATCACCTCCATCCATGTTTTCTTCGGTCTTCGTTTTGCCTTTTTGCCATTGCCCATATCTAGAGTATCTATTCGTCGAACCGGTGCTTCCATAGGTCTGCGTCGCACATGACCAAACCATCTTAGCCGATTTTCCCGCATCTTCTCCTCCACAGGTGCTACACCAACTTTTGCACGAATATCCTCATTTCGTACCTTATCTTTTCTAGTGTTACCGCACATCCAACGAAGCATGCGCATCTCCGCTACGTGCATCTTCTGTGTATGATGCTTCTTAGGAGCTCAGCATTCTGTACCATATAATAAGGCAGGCCGAATAGCGCTCCGATAAAACTTCCCTTTCAATTTTAACGGAAAGTTACGATCACACAAAATTCCTGTTGCACTCCTCCATTTCAACCAACCAGCTTGGATCCTTTGATTGACATCACTATCGATCTCCCCATTCTTTTGGATGATGGAACCTAGATATCTAAACTGAGCGCTCGGTGATATCTCTTGCCCTTCCAATGTTATACCAATATGGTTTTGACTTCTCTGATTACTAAATTTGCAATGCATATATGCTGTCTTGGACCAGCTCAATCTAAATCCCCGAGATTCCAATGTTTGCCTCCATAATTTCAATTTGGCATTAACCCCATCAGCGAATAGCATATACCAAGGTACCTCATCTTGGATAGTTCTAGTAAGTTCATCCATCACGATGGTAAACAGGCATGGACTTAATTCAGATCCTTGATGTAAACCAATTGTAATCGGAAAATCACTTGTTAAGCCTCGCAGGTTATGATATTTGCCACTACTCCATCGTACATATCCTTGATTATGTCAATATACTTGACGGGGACCCCCTTCTTCATCATTGTCCCGCATAATACCTCTCTAGGTACCTTATCGTACGCTTTTTCTAAATCAATAAATATCATATGCAAATCTTTTCTCCTCTCTCGAAAACGCTCTATAAGTTAACGAAGCAAATGAATAGCCTATGTCGTCGATCGTCCAGGCATGAACCCAAATTGGTTCTCTGTTATCTTAATATCCTTCCTTAGCATGTGTTCAATCACTCTCTTCCAAAGTTTCATGGTGTGACATATAAGTTTTATTCCATGGTAGTTTGAGCAACTTTGAATGTCACCCTTGTTCTTGTAGATAGGTACAAGGATACTTTTCCTCCATTCATTTGGCATCTTTTTTGTCTGCCAAATCTTATTAACAGATCTGTCAGCCATTTAACGCCTATTTCTCCTAAGCATCTCCAAATCTCGATAGGAATCCCGTCAGGACCAACCGCTTTTCTTAAACTCATTCTGTTCAAAACTTCTTTAACCTCATATAGTCTTATTTTACGCATGAAATCACGGTTTATATCTTGAGATTGAATGACAAGTCCATCCAAATTCTTAGTAAAGCTCTCATTGAACAATTTGTCAAAATAATCTCTCCATCTTTCCTTGATATTCTCGTCTCGAACTAAAACCTTTTGATTTTCATTTTTGACACACTTCACCGCACATAAGTCTCTAGTCTTCCTTTCCCGCATCCGAGCAATCCGGTATATATCATTTTCAACCTCTTTAGTGTCTAATTTCTCGTACACCTCCTTGTAGACCTTAGATTTAGCTTCCCGAATAGCTTTCTTAACTTACATTTTAGTCATTTTATACTTCTCAAATCTCTCCACTTCTCTACTTTTTTTCAAATCTTTATAAGAATCCTTTTTAATTTTAATAGCAGCCTTTACTTTTTCATTCCACCATGATGTGTCCTTAGATGGTGGAGCACCACCTCTCGACTCACCAAGTAAATCTCTAGCTACTTTCTTGATACAACCAGTCATTTTGTTCCATGTACTGTCTGAATCATCTTCCAACTGCCAATCCGCTTCTTAGACTACACGATCTATAAAACCCTTTTGGTTACTTTCTTTCAATCACCACCATTTAATTTTAGGCTCTACCTTACGTCTAATCTTCCTAAGTCATCTTCTAAATCGAAAGTCTAGAACTAAAAGTCTATGTTGAGTGGTTACACTCTCACCTGGCACTACCTTACAGTCGATACAACCTCTATCTATTCTTCTCGTCAGAAAAAAGTCTATTTGACTAGCACTTGATCCGCTCCTAAAAATGATAAGATGGGACTCTCTTTTCCTAAACCAGGTGTTTGCTAAGATCAAGTCATAAGATAAGGCAAAATCTAGAATCGAGTTACCTACTTCATTCCTTTGTCCAAAACCAAAATCTCCATGGATAGTATCAAATCCACTACGACTAGTACCTACATGTCCATTAAGATCACCATCAATAAATAACTTCTCTCCACTAGGTATACTTTGCACCATCTCTCTAAATTCTTCCAGAATAGACGCTTACTAGCGTCATCAAGACCTATCTGTGGTGCATAAGCACTAATAACATTAAGGATCTCTCCACATAGAATAAGCTTAACCAGTAAAATTCTATCACCTTTTCTTCTAATCTCAACTACATCCTCAAGCAACCGTCTATCTATGATTATGTCTATCCCATTACGATTTTTATCTCTACCCGTATACCAAAGCTTATAACTCCAAGGCTCTATGACTCTACTCTTTTCACCTACCCACTTAGTTTCTTGCAAACACATAATACCAACTCTCCTCCTAATCATCACCTCCACTAATTCTATTAGTCTACCCGTAAGGGAACCTATGTTCCAGGAAGCTAGACGGATCCTATAAAATCTTTGCTTATTTGTCACTACACCCGGGGTCCAATGTAGCGCGCCGTTTCTGGACGACGGCCCTTGCTTATTAGTCACTACACCCGGGGTCCGATGTAGCGCGTCGTTTCTGAACGACGGCCCTTGCTTATTTGTCACTACACCCGGGGTCCGATGTAGCGCATCGTTTCTGAACGACGACCTAGAAGCCCTTGCATACTTAACACTACACCCGGGATCCGATGTAGCGAGTCGCTGAGTAGGGACGCCCCAACGATATTCTTATTATGGTTCATGTCATAGAATGTGACACAGTTTTATGTTGGCTGTCAGAAGCCTACCACAACCCTCACCCTTTCTCATCCGGACTTGGGACCGGCAACGGTGGGTCTCTAGACCATGGAATTTCTACACCATGGCTATGCTGCAAAATTTTTGTGTGGTTCTGTCCAAAATCATCTGTGCAGGAATCGGAGTTAGACAAGTGATATTTTAAATGTAGAATCTTCTTTATAATTCCAGGGCTAATTGAAAATGTTACTAGTTTGAGGGGTCTTTTCATAAAAATTTATTTATAGAGAAGTCTGATAAGTAACCAGGCTAGATGTGAGCTCTTGAAGGAGACTAGATAGGATCTTCAGTAGTATGAGCATTGCTAAAGTCAAATTGCTATAATATTCATAGATTTACCTCGATCTGATTCTTTTTATGATTTCAATACAGTGGTAGTGAGGAGCTGAATACAGCCTAAAGATGAGCTTGCGGTCTTCAATTTTCTCTATTTGATTTTTTTAAAGTGTTTGGTCAGTTATTATGATGGTTAAGAAGATTTTGTTGTGTATCTGTATCTAGGAAGATTTAATTGTATGTGTATTTAAAGGCTGAAAATTAGAGAAGGTAGTTCTGATGAAATCTGAAGGAAAAGTTTAAGCATTTTGAATACCAAGTCTTCAAATCTTCAGTGTCTCATTCTCTACATCTATATCCTCTATTCTCCATTTCTTGTTTCTTCTTGTTACTGTTCTGGATAGACAATAATCTCTGGTCAAAATCCTTAGTTTTAGCATTCCTTTCTGCACACAGTACCAACCCTTCACCTTATTATGGAAAAAATACAATAAACATTCCAATAAAAAAAACCCAAATTTCCCTCACTAAAACAGTCCAAATTTCTCTCTGGGTGTGGTTAAACCCAAGTTCTATACGATCAACTTAGTAATGTACGTCCCAATTTCTAGTGCCATAGCTCCTTTTCATGAATTTCACTCACATGCACTATTTTAAACAAAAATTTCCTACGGTAAACTAGAACTTAGAGGAAACCTCCCCACTCAAGGATGGTCCTTTAACTTGACCTTTCCAACAAGAAAACATGACAGTACAAAAATCATCTGCTAACTCATAACTAATGCAATATAAGGCATGTGGGCATTAAGGAGCTAACTGCATGCCGCATAAAAGCAGCTTCAGAATTGCCAAATGACCTAATAAACAGAACTGTCAACATGCTAATCAAATTGCTTGCTGGGAGTTAATTGTTTTCTGACTTCATGAATATGGTTTAATCCTTAAATGTATAATGTCTTCATGAATATGGTATAATCCTCACTGAGAAATATTCCATGCTTCTTCAGCTTTCGTCATATAAATTTTATCACAATTAAGACAGACATGATATGCACATCTCAAAAACCATTCAATTAAACTTGCAAAATAACGTTAATGTGTGTGCATTAAACCCGTCAAGTATAAGCTTAAAATTGTTGGTGTACACAAAGAATACAGAAATTTAGCTATTTGCTCATTCAATAGGAGAACTCCTAATTAGCACCAACGCAAATACCAACAATCACGGAATCATTAAGCAGTATAATAATTGCCTCTATAACTTCTCAAGTTAAGAGCAAAAGGTAAAGCAGACAAATGTGACAGAAATGTTTAGAATCACCCTTACTGTGGTAAGAACCAACATATTCTTGCAATGAGGGATGCAAGTCATGAACGTCATCTTTTTCATAACTCATTGGACCTTGAAAGACATAATCCATATCCTCATTAAGATTTTCAGATAGATAGAAACACCCTAAGCTTTTAAATTTTGCTTCCACCTACACCAACAAATAACACAGCAAGGATGAACAAGTAGACATATATTATGAGAACTCATAGGAGACTTATAGTTCCTTTTACCTTGAGCATTCAATCCCTGTCATCGTTACCGATAACGAAGGTACAACACAGAGCATGCGACATAGTTTAGTTATGCTACGTTTGCTCTTGAACTGGAGTTGTTAAATTATGGAACAAGGTCCCTTTCTGCTTTCTACGTATGTTAACCAAAAGTATCTCCTAGTAAACTGAGTAATGGCTCTGCTATGCAACTGAAAATTCAAAGAACTAGCTCATGGGCACTAGAATGAACTAGTGTGTATTCTTCCTGATATAGATAAAGATAAAAGAGGATGCGAGTATAAAGGGGCACTTTAAGAAATTTCGTACAGCGGGGGTCAAAAGGTCATTTAACCATAGATTTTTTGTACAACTGGCACCGGCCATATTGATCTTCATGTCCTAAACTATGTATACACCAATTTACAATTGGTTCAGATACTTTTTTGCCATTCATCTAGTGTTTTTGAAATGTTCTATTTCGGAAAACCATTAAATTAGCAATCATCTAATGCAAAACAAAACGGTATTTAAATCATATGAAAACTGATGTACGCAACTTTAAGGACAATACGATCAAGATGGCCGGTGCTGATCAACCAAAAAGTCGACACATGGTTGACTTTTAAAGACGACACTAGAGAAAATTTCCTAAAGTATCACTTTATACTCTTTCTCAGTATAAAATAAGCATTATCCTTTAAATATTGAATAAACTTATATAATGCTATAATGTGAAGAACAGGCAATGGATGAGGTGCCTCATGAATGATAGGTTCTGCAACCTACGTAAAAGATACGTAGATCCAGCGACTGGGTAAAGACTTAAAAGGGATGTCCACAGATGGCCTTGATTAATATGGAAAGACCTTGAAATGAGGGCAGGGTGGTAAAATGAAACAAAATGACTGGAAATAGGGAAGTATAACTCATTTTTAAGGTTCATGTCAGTTACAGAACGATGGTAAAAAGGAAGGGTGGTGAATCAAAATGTTTTACAAGTATTATGACTAGTCATTATATGCATAACTGGTGTGCATAACTCTCTGACCTTGTGTGAACAGACAGTGCACGATATATCATGAACTTTAGAATTAAACATAAGTATCTGCAAATTTAATACTACAAAATTGAAAAATATTTATGAGTATTAGCTTACCAACAAATGATTAAACTTCGATAAGATCTGATTATAATATTCCATTGGCATAAGACTTGTACTGGCTGCATTCATTGCTGCCGAAGAGAGAAACATATTGAAGGGAATAGTTAGTCTCTTGTGGTAGATAAAAGAAGAAACATGCACCAAAATTATATAATTGAGCCAAACCAAAAGAACATTCAGGGGGGAAATGGCTAAACAAACTTTATTGTGTATATACTTTATTAGAATAGCAAATTATATTAACGCAGTTATAACTATGCACATTGGAATGGAGGCTACTAGCATTAGGGCCACGTCAGTACTTTAGTCAACTGCAGCAGCAGCAGCAGCACCAAGAAGAGCAAGACATAAACATAGAACGATAGCACAACTTAATGTATAAAAAAGTCAAAACAAAGATATAACTCAAGTGCAGATAGGTGGCCACCTGAATCTTTGTCCAATGCCTTCTGCAGCACAAAAGATGAGAAGTCAGATGTTCCTTCCTGATCATATTCATCTTCAACAAAGAATTTCGATATTCCAGTAGATCCTAGTGGAACAACTATGGCAGCCATGTTGTCCACTGTACCTTTTCTAAAGGCTGACTCTACTATGTAATCGGCCAAGGATTGTGTGATTGAATGCCTAGCATCTGGCTTTAGCTTGGTTCTTACTTTTACATCCCACAATATATGGCAAACATCTTGAGCTGTCATCTTCTCAAATATTCCATCAGATGCAGCAACCAAATAGCTGTCATTATTACTTAGAGATTGCCAATCGGTCACCTCAGGTGTGGATATGACACCATACCTGACCATGGTTAAGAGTGATAAAGGGGGAAAATACAAATTTCAGAAAGAAGTTATATCATAAACATATGTTAACAAGAATTTGAAGTGATTTAACTTAATGCTCCAGCATAGCAATTGGTAATTATTGTAATTGATATGGTTGTAAGGTTTTAGTGTTACGTTTAAACTTCATACAGAAGCGCTATAGGATAAACTGGTGCTAGGGCTCATAGGAAATAATCGAAGATTCATTTATACTGAAATCTTGTCAGGTAATGAAAGTTCGGCATTTGTATAATTGGTATGATCGACAATATCTAAGATACCTCCTGGTGTCTTCATCCTTTGAGTGAGCTGCAACTACATGAGACATAAAGGTTTATCTTACAAGTTATAACCACCAGGGATAATAGCTTCTACAGTCAACCTCAATCTCTCAAATACTTGTGTGTCAACAAGTTGGAATTTAGAAGTGAAAGGCAGGTCAATATCCAGTTGCAAAACTGGGTCAACCTTTACATGGAACATTCTCAATTTAAAGATATCCACCCTAACCAGCCTCAATTTGATGGGTGAAGACTAAGATGATCTGATGATAAATTATAATGAAGGCCGTGAATTGCATGCTCAGGAACTACAGCTTATACTGGAGATATATCTTGTGACCTAGTCTTAACCTTGTTTTCATTGTTGTTGTTCGGTCAACCACTTCTTAAATTTTTACCTTAGATTTGACAACCAATACATAACTCATGGGATGGACAAACACTGTAATGGAATAGGAGATATCATACTGTTGCAAGACCCAAAAAAGGAATATAAAGAAAATATCGATTACATATTTTTTATCGTATTAAAGTTAAAACCTTACCTTTTAAAAGGAATGTCACCAATAGCTCGAGATATAGCCAGCTCACCATTAACTCTAGGCACACCAGCCCACTCTAAAACAAAACCACCAGCAGCTTCCACGCGTTTTCTCTCTCCATTTCTATCAGGATGATGGTCCTTTGTTAGCTCCTTAACACATACTGTTGGTCCATCAGATTTTGCTAACTGAAAGTTTTCATATCGGCTAGTAGGAGATAAGCCATCATAATCTCTTCTCCTCCTCCTCCTATTTATCTTAGAAACATTGCCATCTGCACATCAACTACATGATTACACACCTCTCCAATTGCAAATAAACGTAAAAAGAGATTTATTTATTTTTTTGGCAGAAAAAACAAAGAATTAAAAGCACAGCTAAGAGAAAATGCCAATGCTTGATCAGACATTGCCAACCTTTGCTATCAGAAGAACGAAAACTCTCTGAGCACAATAGAGATTTGGAGTCACCAACATTAGCAGCTAATATCTGACCATCTGCCAATAGAACCACAGTGGCAGTTGAACCCGAAATGAGACTTTTCCTCAAAGCTTCCTGAATAAGGATAGAGAGATCAGATCTGTTTCAATTAGAGAAGTTTCAACCCAAATAAAAAATACGGATCACATATAAAATTGAACAAAGCTTTCCTTCGAAAATGTTGCATCGATATCATGAATGGTCCTCAACAAAGATTCTTTCAGAATTTCCAAATGAAAAGGCCCATCAAAAATTATAGGTGACAACCACCCCAACCTGGAAAATTTTAGCATTCCACTGGCTCAGACATGTCTTGGATCCATAAGTAATTTTGATGCATGTAAAGTTAGAGCATAGTAAAAAAAATCAATTTGAAATGCATAAAACATTTTGTTACGACAAAAAATTATGTTTCAGCAATACATATGAGAATGATAAGGGACAAGTAGAGCTGTGGAGGAGACATTTGATTAAGGAGCGGTCAGAAATATAAGATTTTCAAAACGTGATAACCTTAAAAAGGAAGATTATGGAATATTGGAATCGTTTGGTAAATCATGTGCTCCTTGAAAAATGCATTTAATTAAAAATCTAGAGTCCGTAGAGACAACTATGGTACCACTTTGTTCAAATTTTAAATGTAGGAGACTATGAAATCACAGCGGCAATTTTTGACATGGTTAAAAAGCATGAATCAGGACTACAACATAAAGTCAAAAGTAACATGAAAGGGATTATCACTACCGAAAGAATCATTTTATACAGCAGCCGATAAGTGCAGTGTTGCATGCATACAGAAGAAGCAATTTTACTAGTGAAATGCATCAGTACATGCTAATATTCAACACATCAAAATATTGATTTACTCGACTTGTATGATAAATCAGAGCACTGAATCAGTGTAACACATGGCAACTGCAGTCTCATTGTACAGCAAAAACAACAATAGCATACTAACTTACTAAGATACACACCTTTCCCGGTCAAAGTGATTCCATATCTCCTCTTTATCCAGGTATAGCACTTCCAAATTCACATTTGGTTGTGTGCTCAATGGTAGTATCTCAGAAGATCTCCTAAGCACCATAGAGTATGTAATATCGAGGAGAAAATAAATATGCAAGAAGAAATAATCAAGCAGAAGTTTGGAGGCCATATCACTAGCTTCAGCACCATTGTGACCATCGAACACTCCTATGATGCTTACACCGATCTCCTTAATACCTGTCCTCCCTGCATAGAATTGCTAATTCCAAGATTTAAATGTAAACATTGACATTTGTCATAATCTAACTTTTTTCTTCTTCTTTTTTATTTCTTTTTTGAGGAATATGGTGAATAATTATTTTCTGATCTCTTCCTTTTCCTTTTCATTTAAGATGATGTTAGTTTTGCATGTATTCCATCGTCTAGGTTGTTCTTGATTATTTATTTTATATTCTTTCTACTTCTGCATTTTCAATAAAAACAATTTCACTACCATCAAATATGTGCAGGTATTAATGTCTCAAATTTGTTCAGAAATTCTCATTTCAAGCTTCACAATATTTTATTGTCTTTGGCTCCTTGCTATCATCCCAGCATTTTAGTTGAAACTACTATAGTCATGATTAGTTTTGGTGATGTTTACCCTCTTCAAATCTAGGTCCAAATCAGCTTTAAACTCCTAGTTTCATCGAGCAAGCAAAATCACATACCAGTTTTTAGAATTCTGAATGGAATAGACTAATTTTTGTTTTTAAGTGAGGAATGACTTCGGTTTTAAATAATATCCTGAATCTAGGTGTACAATCAGCAAATTTCCCTTATGCTTCAAGCGACACGCTACATCGTAGTGTTAAGTATGCAAGAGCTTCTAGGTCGTCGTTCGGAAGCGGCACGCTACATCGGACCCCGGATGTCATGACAAATAAGCAAGAGTTTTATAAGATCCGTATGGTTTCATGGAACATAGGTTCCCTTATGGGTAGGCTAACTAAATTAGTGAAGGTAATGATTAGGAGGAGAGTTAGTATTATGTGTTTGCAAGAAACTAAGTGGGTAGGTGAAAAGGGTAGAGTAATAGAACCTTGGGATATAAGGTTTGGTACACGGTAGAGATAAAAATCGTAACGGAATAGGCGTAATCATAGATAGATAATTGCTTGAGTATGTAGTTGAGATTAAGAGAAAAAGTGATAGGATTTTACTGGTTAAGCTTGTTCTAGATGGGGAGATACTTAATATTATTACTTATGCACCATGGATAGGTCTTGATGACGCTAGTACGCGTCTATTCTGGAAGAATTTAGACGAGATAGTGTAAAGGATATCTAGTAGAGAGAAGCTATTTATTGGTGGTGATCTCAGTGGACATATAGGTACTAGTCGCAGTAGTTTGATGCTATCCATGGAGGTTTTGTTTTTGGACAAAAGAATAAAACAAGTAACTCGATTCTAGATTTTGTCTTGTCTTATGACTTGATCTTAGCAAACGCTTGGTTTAGAAAAAGAGTCTCAACTCATCACGTTTAGGAGAGGATCAAGTGCAGGTCAAATAGACTTTTTTTCTGATGAGAAGGATAGATAAAGGTTATCGCATCGACTGTAAAGTAGTACCAGGTAAGAGTTTAACCACTCAATATAGACTTTTAGTTCTATATTTTCAATTTAGAAGAGAACTTAGGAAGATTAGATATAAGGTTGAACCAAAAATTAAGTGGTGGCGATTGGAGAAAGGTAACAAAAAAGCTTATATAGATCGTGCAGTTCAAGATACGGATTGGCAGTCTGAAAATGATTCAGACACAATATGAACAATATGAAACAAGATGACTAATTGTATCAAGAGAATAGATAGAAATCTACTTGGTAAGTCGAGAGATGGTACTCCACCATCCAAAAACACATCATGGTGGAACAAAGAAGTAAAAATTGCTATTAAAATCAAGAGAGATTCTTGTAAAGATTTGAAGAAAAGCATAGATGCGCGCGGGGAGATTTGAGAAGTATAAAATGACTAAAAAGAAAATTAAGAAAGCTATTCTGAAAGCTAAAACTAAGATCTACAAGAAAGTGTATGAGAAGTTGGATACTAAGAAGGTTGAAAATAATATATACAGGATTACTCGGATGCGGAATACAAAGACCATAGACTTATGTGCGGTGAAGTGTAATAAAGATGAAAATTAAAAAAAATTTGTTCGAGATGAGAATATCAAGAAAAAATGAAGAGTTTATTTTAACAATTGATCAATCAGAGCTTTACTAAGAATTTGGATAGACCTGTTATTCAATCTCAAGATATAAACCGTGATTTCATGCGTAAAATAAAAGTACTTGAGATTAAAAAGGGTTTGAAGAGAATGAAATCAAGAAAAGTGGTCGGTTCAGACAGGATTCTTATCGAGATTTGAAAATGCTTAGGAGAGATAGGTATTAAATGGCTTACAATCTGTTTAATAAAATTTGGTATACCAATAAGATACCAAATGAATGGAGGAAAAGTACCTTCATACCTATCTATAAGAATAAGAGTGCCATTCAAAATTGCTCAAACTGCCGTAGAATAAAATTTGTGTCACGCCATGAAGTTTTGGAAGAGAGTGATTGAACACAGACTAAAGAAGGATGTTAAGATAATAGAGAACTAGTTTGGATTTATGTCTGGACGATCGACGACGAAAACTATTCATTTGCTTCATCAACTTGTCGAACATTTTCAAGAGAGGAGAATATATTTGCGTATGATACTTATTGACTTGGAGAAACCGTACGACAAAGTACCTAAAGAAGTGTTATGGGGGACAATTATGAAGAAAGGGGTCACAGTCAAGTACATTAATATTATCAAGGATATGTATATTGGAGTAGTAGCAAATATCAAAACGTACGGCTGCCTAACGAGTGATTTTCCGATTACAATTGGCTTGCATCAAGGATCTAAATTAAGTTCATTCATGTTTACCATCGTGATGGATGAGCTTACCAGAACTATCCAAGATGAGATACCTTGGTATATGCTATTCGCTGATGATATTGTTCTAGTAAATGAGACGAATGCAAGAGTTATGGAGGCAAACGTTGAAATCTCGGGAGTTCAAATTGTACAGGTCTAAGACAGCATATATGCATTGCAAATTTATCAAACAAAGAAGTCAAGACTACAGTAGTATAACACTGGATAGACAAGAGGTATCACCCAGCGATCAATTTAGATATCTAGGTTCCGTCATCCAAAAGAATTGAGAGATCGATAGTGATGCCAATTAAAGAATCCAAGCTGGTTGGTTGAAATGGAGGAGTATAACGGGGATTTCGTACGAACATAACTTTCCGTTAAGGTTGAAAGAGAAGTTTTATCGAAGCGCTATTCGGCATGCCTTATTATATGGTATAGAATACCGGACTCCTAAGAAGCATTATAGACAGAAAATGCACGTAACGGAGATACGCATGTTTCGTTGGATGTGTGTTAACACTAGAAAAGATAAGATGCGAAATGAGGATATTCGTGCAAAAGTTGGTATAGCATCTGTAGAGGAGAAGATACGGAAAAACCGGCTAAGATGGTTTGGTCATGTGCGATGCGGACCTATGGAAGTACCGGTTCGACGTATAGATACTCTCGATATAGGAAATGTCAAAAGGGCAAAAGGGAGACCGAAAAAAATATGGATGAAGATGATACAAAAAGATATGGTTGCCAAAAACCTTAATGAAAGTATATTATTAGATAAGAATTAGTGGAGGCGGAGGATTCATGTGCTGGACCCGGCATGATTCTCATGTTGGTTCGTGTAGCCTACCAATATGCTTGGGATAAAAGGTTCAGTTGGTGTTGCTGCTGCTTCAAGCAAAAAATGCATTCAGATGTTTTAAATGAAGAAGATGAATATACTAATCCTCTCCCCCTATAGAGGAGAAAGATCCTATAAACATGCTGGATTGCATCCCTCGAACCTGTGAAACCTTTATCGCAAGTTGGCACTGTTCAGTTTGACTCTAAATGCACTCCAAGTTCCTAAATGCAGATTCACTTAAATGACAACCAAAGTTTAAATACTAATTTTCCATTCATCTCAAACAGCTGCAATTGCAGGTCAGGTACCAATTAATACTTTGCAAATTCATGGCAACTCAATTCGCCCAAGATTTGATTTTTATACTAGTTGGATACATAATTTTATTCAATACTTGGTCGTCTAGGACCGTTCGTGTGCTCGAATCATTCCAAGACATAAACGAATAAAGCTTGAGCTAACATGATAAGCCTCCAACTCGGCTCATTCATCTCAATTTGCATTCCTATGGTAGCTTTCTACATATTTACTACGGTAAGATACCAGGGTTTATGAACTGAACCTTTGATTGCGGGAAAAATTACAAATTTACAGCACAAAGCACAACAAACAGAGAGAGAGGGGCAACAGAGTCTCACCAAGAAAAGGGATCTTGATATCGAGGGCACAGACGGCGCGATCCTCCTGGTAGCGGCGACGGCCCTGGAGGACCGCCAGCTGGCACCCCGCAGGAGGGAGGCGGCGGCGGAGATCATCGGCGGAGGGGAAGGTCCAGCGAGGGCATTTCGGGGAGTCGAAGACGGCAGGGGCGCCGCCCTCTCTGTAGACGGCGACGCATTTGGGGGACTCGGCGAGGTAGAAAGGAAGGGCGAGGAGGAGGAGGAGGAGGAACCCTAGATTGAAGAGGGGGAGGCGTACGGACATCTGAGAGATCAACGGCGATGAAGCACCGGAGAAGCCGCGAGGTTTGTTGAGGCTTTTTTTTGTTTCATAAAACTTCTCGGGTTAATTGCTTGATAACGGTATAATGTTTCACACTAATATCTGAAACTCCACAATGTATTTTTCCGGTATTTAAATGTCATAATGTTTTAAATAACATGGCGGTGTTAACACCAGAGACAAAATGACTAAAATACCCTTAGTTATTTTGGATTTAAAAAATGAAGAAAAAAATAACCATAAACCTAATAACCTAGCCTAAACCAAACTTTCACGTTAATTAGCTAACCTTAACCCTAATTACTTAACATACCCCACATCCATGGCTACCACCTTTGCCACCGTCACCTCCACCCCATCACCTTCGCCGCAACATCACCGTCTCCACCCTATGGCCACCTCCGCCGCCGTCACCTCCGTCACACCATCTTGGTCGCAGCATCATCGTCTCCGCTCCAACTCCGACGCCGTATCACCACCTTCGCCTCCCCCCATAACCATCTCAGCCTCCACATCGTCCCTATTGGTTAGTCGTACTTACTCTACAGTGGAAGCAGAGAGACGGAATGCACGAAAATCAAATTTTGAGCAAGCACAACCAACTGAACCCCAAGTAATCAAACCATAACCATAAACTAGCGACTACAAGGAGTTAATTTACTATGAAGAGGGGTTATACTGAAACAATTCGTATCCTTTTGGTCTTCAAAACTCCTTACTCTTGTGCTCATAGGGATCATTGATCAATCTTGTTTGGGAGCCTTCTTGATCCTAGATGATCCATCCAAAAGTTTGTAGTCCAAACTCGCACCTCAAAATGAAGCAACTAAACAAACTAGTTTGTTAATTTAGTTTGTTTAGATGATGTACAGATATTTAGTAATGTTTTTCTATCTCTAAAACTCTATATTTCTCAACTCATGAGAGGGTTAGAGTTTTAAGAAGAAGATAAACTCAAGAGAGGAGAGAGAATGGCAAACTTAGAACGATGGAAGAAAAATGGCTAACCAAAAATATCAAGTATATCATTCTCAATAAAGAATATCAATCATGCTTGAATAGTTTTCCCAAATAAATAAATAAAAGCAATAGCCATGCTTCTCACCATGCTTGAAGCCGCCCCACCCCTCCACCTCATTTTCTATTTCTAATAAATATCAAAATACATAATGAGGTGTCATGTTCTATAAGGTATTTTGTATAAATACAAAATACTTTCTACCGTATATATATACCCGTATTCGTACCAAAATATGATTACCCTATGTTCCCGCGAAAATTTTTGGCAATGAGCTATTTGTTCCCTTAAAAAAAAGAGGGAGAAAAGAAAGAGGAAAAGAATCGTCATAATTTGGCATCACATATAAAACACGTGGGCACTTATATGCAAAGTATATAATCGCTGAAAACAAATAATTAAGGGCCAAACTAGCCTCACGTGTTAAACACGTGAGCACTCATATGCAAAGCATATGAGCGCTGAATAAACAACCAAGGACCAAACTGGTCCACGTGAGCGCTTATATGCTTAACAAAAAGGCAAAGCAAGCTTCACGTGTTAAACACATGAGTATTTGAGCGTTGAACATAAATAACCAAAGGCCAAACATGCCTAAACACGTGAACGCTAAAAATAAACAGACTAAAACCCACACTAGGGGTCACGTGCTAAACACGTGAGCTCTCTTGCCGCATTCTTTGGTAGCACTCACATGCAAAGCATGTGAGCGCCCAAATTTAAAATGCTCCCATCTGATAGAATTAAATTCTATTTGGAAAATATTTTCCCTGATCTTTCTAATATGGAAAGATTTTTCTCTGACAGAGAATTTTGGATTTAAAATCTAATGGTGACAAAATATCACCAATTAAACTATCTGATGGAATTAAATTCTATGTGATGGAATTAAATTCTATATGATAGAATTAAATTCTATTTGAGAAATATTTTCCCTGATCTTTCTAATATGAAAAGATCTTTCTCTAATAGAGAATTTTGGATTTAAAATCCAACCGTGATAAAAAAACATCACCAATTAAACTATCTAATAGAATTAAATTCTCTGTGGGAAATATTTCCCTGATCTTTCTAAAATAAGAAAGATGTTCTCTGTTAAACATAATTAAATTCTATGGTTATGAAAATATCTTTCTAATCTTGTTAAACTAACAAGATATTCATATGATAGAATAAAATTCTATCTCAGGAAAATATTTCCTAATTTTATTAAACAAAGAAGAAATCTTCTATGTTAAACAAAGAGCTTTTGGATTAAAAATCCAACGGTGAATAAAATTCAAGATCAATTGGATTGATTATAAAATCAATCATGATCTCTCAATGAGGGTTTTTTCTCATGAAATTGATTCTTTTTCCTCTCCTATAAATAAGAACAAAGAGAGGAGAACAAGGGGGAGGAGAAAAAAGAGAGAGGAAACCCCCCATAAACTTCTGTAAAAATACAGAAGGCTCTAAAAACAACAGAGAATTTAATTCTCTCAAAAACGAAGATCTCCCTCCTAAAAAACCCTAGGTAAAAAGAAAGAATAGATCAAAATATCTTCTTTACCTATCATATCACATCTAAGGGTTTAATCTTTCACAAAGAACTTAGTTTTTTTCTCTGGATCTGAGATCCACAAGACAAGTCTTCCAAAAGTTGAGAATTTAATTCTCACCGGGAAGATCTTGTTCTTGAGAATCAAGATTCAAGGAAGAATAATGTCGAAAAGAATATGGAAGAAAAGAATATAAAGTAGATGGAGTTCATAATACTCCAGAAACTTAGTTCCTTCAAATCAAGAACCTGGTTCTTAAAAAACCTGATCCCAGATTCTCAAAATAGTAATCTTGGTGATCGTTAATGGTTAAAATACCATTAACAGAGATTTAAGTTCTCTAAAAAATATCAACAGAGATTAAATTTCCAAAAACATAGCTGTCACCACCCGAAATGGCACGTGACTGGTACTTGAATCATATGAAGTCTATAGGACCCCATCTAATTCAAGTAAGCAAAAAATCCCAGAAATCTAAACCATTTTAAGGAAAGAAATGAAGAAAACTTATTTTAAAGCAGGTGGTTTTAATAATATAAGCCGAAGTATGCATTTTTTAAATCTTAAGTCTTTTCTGAAAATTTCGGCAGAGTTTTCTTTGTAAATACTGGCCCCAAAAGGGTACAACATGCATAATATATATAAAGGCATCCTCAAGCGGAAGCTAGCTCTTCGCCACTTGGCGGTCACTACCACGCAAGCAATATAATATACAACGCCGAAGGACGAGGATCAAAACTCAAAAGGAAACTCAAATCAACAAGAAAACCCATAATAATACAATGCGCGACTCTAAGCTCGAAAGAATATACAACTGGTCTTCTAGGTCTAATAAATATACAAGTCTGGTTGATGGAGTTTACTAGATACAACTGAACAAATAATAAAAGTACAATGGTGGTCACGATACAAGTGAACCCACCTACCAAAGCAAATCACCCAAAAATGAGCAGTGTGCCAGTAAAGCCGCAACGAACCTGTACGGCGAAACCTGCAAGAAACTGTGGCACAACGGGGGTGAGTTGCCAACTCGTGAGTAGAAAACATCACAGAGCAGAAATCGAATAAACAACGACTCCTAAGTCAACTATATCATAAAGGTAATACTATGATATCAAGGATGACCGGGTCTGTATATGTGCCAACACTAAAAATAAATGTCTATCAGCATGTGGATATCATCCAACAATATAATCAATGTATGTATGCGTGTGGATCTCGTCCAACCATATCATCAATGTATGTACGCATGTGGATCCCGTCCACGTGTCAACCAATGACACAACAACATCATGCATGTAAATATCATAAAAGCATATGCATGAAAGTATGAGGATATAAATCAACGTGTGCCCCCCGCGACACATCAAAATCATGGAACCTGAGTGCCCAGCATCGACACTCAAAACATCATGAAACCCGTGTCCAGCATCGACACGTAAATCCTCATATCTCGGGCTCCGTCAGTCCGGATCGGCCCTCGGGCTCCGTCAGTCCGGATCGGCCCTCTGGCTCCGTCAGTCCGGATCGGCCCATATCATCTCTCGACTCCGGTCGGTATCCTCTGGATATCTGCCGAGCCCAAATACTATCACCGGTAGGTAGTAGTCCCTTTGCCAGGCCATCGTCTACTGCACAACATCCCTTTCTTGTCCCGGGGTACCATACCGGGTCCACCATGAACCCGCAAACGGATCGTCCACTCCTCGAATCGGGTTTCACATATCACACGTCTCAGCACCGAGAAAACATATGGTGGACACACTGAAATATCATATCAAGAGAAACCGGGTTTTTAAAACAATACTTACTTTCTTTGAAATACCCACGGTTCTCAAATCCAGAAATCTCATGAAAACATCATATCTCAATGCGTATAATCATAAAGCATGATGTATGCGACATATAAAAGAACTGTAAGCATATCTGTATATCATGCAACATGGAGGATGGATGTGACAATATCAGTATATCATGCGACATATCCAAATGACGCGAACATAGCAAGTCTATCATGCAAGGAGTCATATCATGATGCAGCAACTCTACTGTGTAGTGACATGGAAATTATCGATGTTGAAGTGTGTGAGCCGGCAAAATCTATGTAAGTGTAACATACGTATTATCGATAATGGTGTAAGTGTACTAGCACATGTATAAGCAATGCAATGAGAATAACATGAATGCAGCATAAGGTGAATCATCAGCTAAAAGCTATAAGGTATACACATCTAACATGATCGAGTCGGTGAATCTATCAATCGGAATCCAGCCTCATAACATCATGTACGGTATAATCCATCGTACGGCATCCTTTAATCAAGGGTATAGATCAAACATCAAGTCAAACTCATCACGTACAGAAAAATCATCGTACAGCGGCATTAAACCATTAGGGATCATATCATCCTATATGACAAAGAGGGGTACGGACCTAACGTCTCGTCCGACATATCAATCAAGATTCACAACATTATATAAATCTATATACCTATATCCCCGGGTCACAACCATAACAATCTCATATCAGGGGATCGGCAAGGTATCAGTCATCTCAATCGACTCGCATCCGTATACCGACATATCAATCAAGTCATCATATCACCCCGTATATTCTTTTCATCACATTAAGTCAATTTTATATATACATTCTACCTTATTAATTTAGTTTCATGTTACTCTAAAACTAGTACTTGTTCTAATGCAACCACACATCTATATGTCGTGATTCACATTCACTTTTCATATCCCTAAGTTTTCATCTCACATCTCAATATATATATTCAATCACTCACATATTCTCTAACTATCTCTTTAATCATATCCCTAGTTCCCAAATCTAGGTTTCTACGACTGTATCCTATATATCAGTTTCCATCAAGTTGCGGGGGTGCTATACGCCATCCACCTGACTTCCCCCGTAGATATGCATCTACTCACCTTGATCCTCACTTGCTGGAGTCGATGACGCCACGCTCTCCTCCTCGTCTCGAATTCCACGTGGGGTACCTACAACCAATACACAATCACAAATGTGTATGTTTCCTCCAATCAGAGCAAAGCTCTGTTTGAATTTCAAATTCAAAAGGTGAAGCAACGCTTCAGATCTCTTGCGCTGCGCGCAGAGAGCCACGTGTCAAAAGCAGACACGCCAGCGCAAGGGGCGCTGCGCCCAAGGCAGCGCACCCCAATCAGAGCAAGGCTCTGTTTTAAAATTTAAATTTTAAAAATAAAGAAAGCAACGCTTCAGATAACTCTAGCGCAGTTGTGCTGCACGACACGTGTCAAGCGCAGGTGCACTTGCGCCAACTGTGCCGGCACTAAAACTTAAATAATGAATTATTTAATCAGAATTACAATTCTAGAAAGATCTTTTTAATCTTATTAAAACAAGAAGATTATCTTCTGTAAAACAGAGGCCTTAGGATCAAAGATCCAACGGTTGGGAAATATCCTCAGATCAATCAGAGAAAGATCTCTGTAACTAACCTAACAAACTAATTGGCCCTATATAAAGGCCCCTAGACTCCAAGTCGCAGATATACAGAGCTCCTTCAAAAACTTTGAGAAAAACTCAAAGAGAAAAAAGGCAAGCCTTTGAAGAAAGAAGATCATCTTCTTCAAGGTAAAGAATTTGATTCTCGAAAGAACAGAGATGAAAACATCTCACAAAAAGAAGAATTTCTTCTAAAAAGATCAAAGATCTAAGAACAAGATCAAGATCTTTAATTAAAAGAAAAAAGATCAAAAAGATCCAATCACAAAAATTAAAGAAGTAGTTTGCTTCATTGTTAGATCTTTTGATCTATATAAATGCACAGCCTTTTGATGAACCACTGGTTCTTGAATCTTGAGGTAGAACCTCTTGTTTCTTTGATCTAAATTTGATTAAGATGCGCTCTGTGCTATTGAACAGTGCCTTGCACTCTTAATTTGCGATGTTGCGCTCCTTGGGCTGGCGCAAATCACCAGAGAGCGCCATGTGTTAATCTGCGCCTTGCGCTCCTAAAAACATAGCACTGCGCTCTTTGGATTAGCGCACTGCACTAGAGCGCGCCATGTATCAGCAGCGCACTAGCGCAGTGCACTGGCGCAGCGCACTGCGCTAACAGACTTGCGCTCACCAGAGCGTGACACGTGTCACCTCCACATGCGCTGGCGCCTTGCGCTCTTTAATTGGCGCAGAGCGCCTGACAGGCCACGTGGCGCACTGTCAAACCATTAAATGCTCTACATTATTAAAAAGGGGCAGAGCCCAATTAAAAGGCCTAACATGCCTAATCTAAATGCTGCGCATTTAATTAAAAAGCCCAATGTTGTGCATTATTTTAATAAGGGCAGAGCCCAAGCAAAGGCTTAACAGGCCAAGGATGAACAAAATGTTAAACATTTTCAGATGGACTTAACCCAATTCTGGCCATAAGTCCTCAAATTAAATTGAACTGAGCGCAACTGCTCTCCCAAATCAATTTACACCCGGTTCAAGGGTACATCTCTGAACTCCTCTGATATTTGTCGTTGTAATCCTTCAACGTCGTCAGAGAGGTGACGGGTCCTGACAACCATACATTACTACGGACTGTGGGGTCCTTAAACTGGACCGAAATGTCTTTAAAATAATATTCGTCCCCAAAATGGGAATGTTGGACCGAAATGTCCTTAAACTAATATTCATCTTCAAAATGGGAATGTTGGACCACCATGTCCCTACACTGGCAATTGACCGCAATGTCCCTAAACTAAACAATAGAACCCAAATGCTCTCTTGTTGGATCTAATGATCCTGTTAAGCTTATCTTAGTCTCAAATTAGACTAACGTATCCTTAACAAACGTTTAAGTTGATCTTAGCCTCAAATACGGCTAACGTATCCTTAAACCAAAACCCCAAACCCAAATCTAAGAAAATACGGATTTGGACTAATCCACGTCCTACGGGCGACAACATAAATTAGTCTCCGTATACAATCCACGGGCAACCACAAACAAAACAAACACCCACGACACGAAGTGACTATCTGGAGAAGGAGAAAGTTGTTACCGGGATGCGGTAGCGTAATTAACTGCAGGGGCTTACGCCTGCAGGGAAGAGCGTCCCCACAAGCAAAAAAACCCTCGACCGAGGGGGAATCTGACGAAGTCTGCTACATCGGCCGCATCCGTTTAAACCTTCGATACACGGTGCCATAAATCAACTTGGCATCTTCGGAGAGGTGGACGGATAGCATCAATTAGCATCTGCTCCGAATTTCAGGCTAGACGAACCTACGGGGTCTTGTCTCCGTCTTTCGAAGGGGAACAGATTCTGGCACGCCCGGTGGGACCTTTTCCTCTTTCCACTCCACACTTCGTGTGTCGTATTCGCGAACGAATCGCGGTTTGTTAATGGTTGCCCTTGGGTTTCAAGTTACTAAGATTTGGTCTCTTGCTTAGCGCAGAAAGCAAACAGCAATGGCGTTCAACTGCTCGAACTGCTCCAATTGCAACTGCAACCGACGCTCCGCCTCACCTGGAGGTATAGCCTATGGACCTCAGGTGGCATCACTGTTCACGATGCCGGTGGAACAAATCACCCAGGCTACTACTGGACTATTTTTCGGGACCATGCTCCCGCCAATGAGCTTCATGGCCCCAGTGCCCGTACCGGAAGGTCCTAAGAAGTCGGTCTTCGATCGACTTACAGCTGCCACGGCCCCTTTCAACGGGTCGCCCAACACCAATGCCTCGGTCATCTCCAGACTAGGCCAAAACTCTTGCGGGCCCACGATGAAGCTTGCGATCCCAAAGAAGGTTATTCAAAAGAGAGTAGCCAAACCTGCTCTTGAAGTAGTCAAGGCGGCTTCTCCCGCTAAGAGGTCGGTCTTCACAAAATTGACCGTCCCAACTCCTACTCTCGCTCTGGCTACTCAAAAGGCATCAGTCTTTACTAGGCTGGCACCGGCTACAACCCCTCACCTGAACAGGGGGCAGGACAAGGCCGTCCCCGTCACTGAGCCAATTCCCACAACTCGACATGCTCAACGTCGCCACTGGCGCCGAGTGAGGAAGTCCGGAGGTAGTTCCCCTTCTGGGTTAACTCCACCAGCCCCAACGACGGAAGTTAATGCTGCTGTTTTGACTGGGAACAGCTTTGAACTGCTAAATAAAGCGCGCAGGAATTCTCCTACCGCTGTACTGAAGAGGTCTCCCCCTCCACTGGAAAAGGCTGTGGAAGCAACGCCGGAACAACCCCAATCCTCTCAACGGCTGTCCTCCAAGATCTATAAAGTCTGGCGGCAGGCCCGAGACTCGGTGATTGATCCCAATTTCTCCCACCAGCACAAGAAACTGAAGGTCCAACAGGAAGTCAGCCATCCTGCTAAGCCACGAAAAGCTGTATGGGTGCCCACCTCAACGGCTCCCTCAACTTCGACCGCTCCTGAGAAAAGAAGGCCGGAGAAGATCCCTGTGCCGGCGACAAAAGTCAAAGGCACTGAACCCAAACGCCCTAAGTCTGGGGGCATGGTGGTACATACCGTTTACATGGCGTCCGGAAAAGAGGATAGCAGTATATCCACAGGTTATAGACCGCTTACGCGATCGGTGACTAAAGCTCAAGAGCAGCAGCATAAGCTCCAAGCTCCAAGAAATGATGACTGCGATGGCCGCACTCACCGGGCCAAAAGAAAGCCCAGAAGCATCCTCGGATCAACGTCAGGAGCAAGAAACTGATACCGAATTCCTTCGGAGAATGCTGGAAAAGAAGGACAAAGAGGCTGCGGAACAAGCAGCTAATATAAAACGAATGGCCCTTCTGTTCCAGGACATGGTGGGTATGATGATCCAGCAGGATCCCCCAGCCGAAGATCCTCCGATTATCCTTGAAGATGACATAGGAGAAACGTCAAATCCACCGCCGGCTCTTTCAACAGCCAAGGAGGAGACAATTTCCAAAGCTGCCCTGGATGACTACATTGCTCAGCAAATACGAGTCCACCAGGCAAATGAAGCGGCTGGTCAAGTTGTCAAAACGGAGCGACCATATCCGAGCTGGTATGATCAGATCAAATACCCGCCGGGCTATACGATTCCAAAATTTCATGTGTACAAGGGGACAGGCAATCCCCATCAACATGTTACCCAGTTCAGGGCTCTTTGTGGCAACACCGGCGGCGATGATAAGCTCCTGCTTCGTCAATTCGTCGGCAGTTTGTCGGAGACGGCGTTTGAATGGTACTCCGAGCTTCCGAACGACTCCGTTAAAACTTTCGCTGAAATGGAGTTGTTGTTTACCCAGCGTTTCGCAAGCGCCAGTGAGTGTACTTGTAACGTTTTAAAAATAATTAAATAAATAAAATCGTTTAAGTGAATTTTATGATTTTCGGTAAAGTAAAACGTATTTTTCGTAAAACTAAACCGTAATTATTTTTCACTATAAATTTAAAAATACCTATTTTAATCATGTAATTACTAGTAAATAGTATTTATTTAGTCACTTATAAATTTTTAGTTTAATTAAATATTTTTCCTAAATTAATTATTTTAAATATTAACATAAGCTTTATTTACACACTAAATTAGTGTAAATTACAAATTTGAAGGGGTTTAATTTACAAAAATGAATCATTGCATATTAGAATCTAGTGTGTATCATGCAAAATTTATTTGCAAATTTTTCCATGATTCTAGAAATTTCTTTAGTTTATTTAGAATAGAAATGAAAGAAATTAAATAAAATCATGAAAAGACATAAAGAGTTGATATTTTGGGTGAAGTTTCTACACTTTTCTCACTCTCCTCTCCCTCCTCCATGGTGTGGCCGACCTCAACCCCCCATGGCAGCTCCCCATCTTCAAAATTTAATTTACCTCCAAAAATCATCAAAAATCCTACAAAAATCCAAATAAAAATCCACAAAATCCTAATTTATTCCTACCCTCTATTCTTTGCTCATCTTTACATGGATTTTGGAGATGGAAAGCGTGCATTTTGGAGGCTTATTTTCATGTTTGGATTGCATGTAGTGGAGGTATAAATCTTCTTCTTTTAATTTATTGTTATTAGATATTTCTTTTAAGCATAATTAGATTTATTAAATTAATTCTATTTACAAGTTTTTAAATTCAAGTTAGGGTTTGTAAAATCAAGTTATGGTTTTATTAATTCATTAGGGTTATAATAACCAGTTTAACACTTTTAGAAATGGAAAATCATGCATGGTTGTTATATTGTAAATTGTTATCCAAAATTATTTAAATTAAACCATTTTTTTGAAAACTAGATTTCTATATATTATATATATTGGTGAGATAAATTCCAATTAATGTTTGTAACATTAGATTGTTGTTTTAATGAGAGTATTAACTTGTTAGTGGAATGAAAAACTTAATTTGGTTACTAGTTTCTATTAATAATTGAGAAATTGTAAGAAAAATGCTATTTTTGCTAACTAGAATTTGGAAATTCTTAAATAAATGAGATTTAAAATCTAAATTATGGTTTCATTATATTACTATTATTATAAATTGTAGTTTGATAAGTTAAACTAGGCAAAATCAAGTTTAGTCGTGAAATTGTGGAATTTTGCTTGTAAGATGTTGAAAATTGATAAAGATTGCAAACTAGAAATTCCAAATTAATACAAATTTGTGTAACAAAATATAGTGATGGTTTATATAGTCTAGTTATGCTAATTAATGAATATTATGACCATTAGTTTCTTTTAAACATCAAGTTTTGAAGTAAAACGTTAAATTGGCGTTTTCGGGTTTTACGAAATCGGACTGTTTGATCGATTTTTAGGATTTCGATGGATTAAATCATGTTTTATATTATAAGTAATGAGTTTTAAACTACGAGTTGTTTGTTGATGTTTATCTCGGTTAATCGGAGTTTGTACGCCGATATCGAGCGATATTTGGTTCTTTTGCGTGAACGGGACATAGGTTTTAGCCTATGCGCATTCCATGCGTCGTTTTGACTTTTGTCCGTGATTCAGTTTACGATACTATATATGTTGCATATAGGTACCCCTCACGTGGACTGCGGGCGATGAAGAAGAGGATAACGACACCGTCTTCGGCAGACAAGGACCAGGTGAGTAGATGTATATCTACGGGGGAAGTCGGGTAGATGGCGTTTAGCACCCCCGCAAACGTAGAATAGGAATAGTACTTATTGTCATTAGGAAGCCTGACGTGACCTTAGAATTTCGGTGAGTAGGACCCTAGGTTGGACTAGATTGATTTAGAAAGACCTTACCCGAGGATGAATATCTTGGAGGAGATTTCATAGGTTTTAGGTAGATACACACACGCACGCACACTGAGACTCGATGTGGTATATACGTGTATGTGTATATATATATAGGACTAGGTGTAGGTATATATATATACACACAATACGTATATGTGATACAAGGATGTGATATGATACACGGGGATGAAACAATATAACTGGACTAATGCCGTGATTCTTGGCTACGGTCGTGTTACGATGTTAGCGGGTCATTAGGAAATGAGTTAATGAATAGGTATACATAGATAATAAAGGGTGGTGATGATATTGAGCTACCTCTAAAATAGCACCCGGACCGTAACATGTGATTGAATTCTGATATGATATATGCGTGACTTGATTACGACATCATATAGGTGTAACTTGATTGCGATATCATAAAGGTGTAACTTGATTTCGATACCTTATAGGAGTGACTTAATCACGACTTGACATATGTGACTTGATCAAAAAATATGATATATGTGACATGACATTTCTGAGGATAAATTAACGATGTATATTTATGCTGACAATGATATATGATTGGTGTATGCGATTACAGTATGGTACCTTGATTATGACATGTATTGATGATGATATTATACGAATGACGAGACACGTAGGTGATACTTGACCCATACCCCGATTTTGGGATGCCGTATGATGGATTTTACCGTACGAGGTATAGACGTGATGATTGATCCGCACTCTTGATTCGAGGAAGCCATACTATGTACGTGACGCTATTGAGGCTGGATCGCCGACTATTAGAGATATGGACTCAGACTTTAGGTGTACTTTTATTTCTTATCGACTAGTTTCTTAGGTTTAGTTCCTTAGGAGGTTAGATGGACACTAGTTTAGGCTCGAGTCATATAGTTGTAGTTATACTTGTATATCAAATGAGTGGATAATACATATCCGTCTTTACTTTCACACTGTAATCATCATGGTGCATGTTCATTCATATGTTTCTATAATCAGTATAAAACTCTGCCTATTAGGACACCAGCACCATTACCGATGATGCGCATATTCCACGCACACTTATTTGCCGGCTCACACACATCATCATCGGTAATTGCTATGTCACGTACACTTTAGAACATATTATCTTTTATTGATAGAATCAGCTAGCAACTAGATCGATATAATATTGTGATTACTCTCTGGTGTTAGTATAGATATGGTATTTATTACTTAGACATTTCATGCATTCGCATTTTCATGTTATCATGCAGTATTATGGGGCATATGCCGACACTTATCATATACTTACTCATGATTTTAGGATTTTGGATTTCTATGAGATTTCTGGATTTTTGGGGAAAACCGCAAGAATATATATAAAAACTTTTCTCTCTCTCCTCCTCTCTTTTAATACATAAGATGCGGTTTTCTCGTGATGTATGTGTCGTCCACCATGAGATTTCATGTTTTTTGTTGGATTTCGAGACCCGATTCGAGGAGTGGATGAACCGTCTCGGGTACATGATGAGCCCGGTATGGTACCCCAGGGCAAGAAGATCGAGTTGTAGACGATGAGCCTGGCAGGGGAAGGCTACCTACCGGTGATGTCTGGCGCGGCGGATATCCAGAGGATACCGACCATTGTCGTGAGATTTGATGATATGGGCCGATCCGGACTGACGGAGCCCGAGATATTAAGACTATGAGATATTGAGACTTGAGATTTACATGTTTTGTGTCGATGCTTGACACGGATTTCCATGGATTTCATCGTTGATATTTCAGATTTCTATACACATTTTACCAGGATAAAAGCTAATGATTTCTTATACAGATATATCTAGATTTCAGGATTGGTTACTTTACATTCATGGTGCATGCATACTCATTCATATGACATAGTACTATATAAGGCACTGACACGAGCACGGAGTATTTTCATTTATACGTAGCTTATTATCCTGTCTTACTTGATGACTAGTAGTATATTAGTATATTGTTATGACCTAGGATAGCGTCGTGCATTCGATTTCTTTTCGTAGATGTCTTCTACTCACGAGTTGGCAACTCACCCCCGTTGTGCCAAATTTTATTACAGGTTGATGCACAGGGTTCCTTGGCAGATTGCTGGCACATCATTTCATTCCGGGTGATTTGCACGGTAGGTTGGTTCATTTGTATCTGGACCGCCGTTGTATTTTTATTATTTCCTTTGTATCTAGAAAGCTCCATCAACCAAACTTGTATTACTTGATAGATTACTGGACCATTGATTTGTTTCGACCTTAGAGTCGCGCTTGTATTATTACGATATCTGGTGGTTTTGTTTTCTTGAGTTTTGAGCCTCGCCCTTTGGCGTTGTATACTATTGTGCATTGGTGTGGTTGTTTCCGCCTTTTGGCGTAGAGCTAGCTTCCGTTTGGGGATGCTTTTTATTGTTTGTGTATATTATACTTGTTGTACCCGTTTGGGGCCAGTTTTTACAGAGGAGACTCTGCCGAAATTTTTGGGAAAATTTGCTGATGCTTTTAAACTGTTTTTCTTTATGTTTTCTTTTACTTCTTCTTCTTTTATATGGTTTAGATTTCTGGGCTTCGGCTTACTTAGGTTACGTTGCGCCTCTAGACGTTTCGTAATCTAAGTGCCGGTCACGTTCCGTACTTTCGGGTCGTGACAATACTCCAATAACAGCTTTGATCAATGCAAGAGTAAAGCCGGACGAAACTTGGGTTCAATATGCAATCCGATGGCGGAACTTGTGGTCAAAATGCGAACAACGCATCGAAGAAGCGCCAGCGGTGGGCATGTTCGTGGGCATCCTAGATTCTCATGCAACTATTTCATAGTTCATGATGTTCTTTAAACCAACCACGTTCCAGGCCTTGATTGACAAATTAGCCCAAATAGACCAGATGGGCCATAGACCGTCTTTTCCAAAGCCGGACTCTCGAAATGAAAAGGGGAAAGGAAAAGCGATCGTTGTCTCCAATGCTCAACAACAGCCGAGCAACTTGAAGCTGGCTGTCCGTCAAAACAATATGCATCCGCGCCTATCCCTCGAGGAGAGGTTAGGACGTCCTTACTCGTTTCTTCAAGATAAAATGAGAAGACTGTTCGAGCTGGCAGTGCGCAACAGACTCATCAATCTGCCAGATTCAAAACGTCCGTTTCAGCCAAACGACGTCAATGATCCCAATTACTGCCCCTACCACCAAGTATTGGGTCATCCGATCGAAGATTGCTACGTCTTCAAAAACTGGATTGAAGACCAATACTAACAAGGCAAGTTCGCATTATCCGAAAAATGGAGGGTGAACCCGCCGCAACCTCATACCTCTAAAAAGGTGAATATGCCGGGGGCAACGTGCAACGTGCTCTCTTGTTGAAGAAGCTCCGTGGGAGGTCGTGCTATCGGCCAAAACCAAAAGGATGCTGAATGATCTCCAGACATGCCCGGCGATCAGGTGGAAGAACCCGCTAGAACCCCAGATCATCGAAGGGATGCTAAAGCCGCGCCCAACTCCAAAGATCGGTGGTGATGGCCCAAGCACTCATACCCAGCCGTCGAAGTCTCCAAAGAAGAAGAAGAAGAGAACCAAAAAGCCCATGAAGCCTGGCGACAAGCGCACGGACTTACAAAAATAGATTGACGCGCTGGAGGAGTATAATCAGAAGGCACGGACTCCCATCACGCTCCAAGAGTTCCTCAGCCACGTCTTTCAGGAGGAATATGATGGAGAAAGCTCGTCGGATGAATCTGAGAGTTACGTAGTAAGTTGTCATATGATCTCCCACTCGTTTACAGAAGATGAGAAAACTCCTTGCACTGAGAAGCTGGGGGCAGATCCCGAACCGGAACTGCTATGGCCATAGATGAAATGATCGATGCCTTTCTGGATGAGATTCGTCTGGAAAGTAAAGCCAATCGGGAGCGTGAGATGGCCATATTTGAAAAAGCCGAACGTCGGCGACTAGACAAAAGAGCTGAGACACTCCCGCCGGATCAAAGTACATCCACCGCAAATAAAAGCAAGTTCAAGACGAGGAAAATGTTTGTTAAAGCCATATCAATGGGGATGAAGCTACCACCCTCTGAAGGAAACATTGCCGGCAAAGCAGAAATGCACCCTCCCTACTGCTTATATCATCGAAAGATTTCGCATCCCACCGAAGAGTGAAAAACTTTCAATAGATGGTGGCAGGGGTATGTTGTTCACCGGCAACATTTTAAGCGGGAGAAGCGCAAAACTCGTCAGGAGCAGAAAAGTATGACCGAGGAGCTTAGAAGAACTACCGGCGATTGTCACATGGTTAACGCCGGGGAAGCGCAAATTCTCACATTCGGGAGCGACTCTGACGAGGAAATGGCTCTTAGCCCTCTCTTTAAAGAGTCCACCTCAGGAAAAGAGGGAGAGCCGAAGGCCTGCGAAAATATCCGGCTGCGTAATCGTACGCTACCCGAAAAGAATCTCGGACCCTCAAATAAAAAAGACAAGGGAAAAGAAAAGGTCTATGAGGATATCGCCTTAGATGAACAAGTCATGGAAGAGCTAACCGCCAAGGACCCGCCAAAGAAAAATAAGGTGGACTACAACGTTCTGGCACACTTGAGGAAGTTACCCTCGTAACTCAGTGTTCTCGATGCCCTCTTACTATCAAAAGAAGCAAGAGATTCATTGATCAAAGCGCTACAAGAACCAGAGCAATTCCAAGCTTTTCTCGCCGAAGAAAAGATGAAGGACGAGCTGGAAGAAGTACACACAGCCGATATCACCTTTGGCGACGAAGACCTCCTCCTTGGGACGTGCGAACACAATCGTCCCCTCTATGTCTCAGGGTACTGCCACAATATAAAGATAGGCAAAATCTTGGTTGACAATGGGTCTTCCGTCAATCTCCTCAATGTACGGGTATTGAAGGAAATCTGCATGAGCGTCCAGCACCTCGCTCGGGATAAGATCACCATCTCCGGGTTCGACTCTCAATCATCACGGACTCTTGGGTCTGTGATACTGACGTTACGCTTTGGGCTACTCGTCACGGACATTAAATTCCACGTCATAGACGCCAAGACATGCTATAATGCTTTGCTCGGTCGACCCTGGTTACACGAGTACAATATCATCCCTTCTACACAGCATCGGTGTATGAAATATTTTAAGGATGGTCTCGAGTATATCGTAACAGGAGAGCTAAACCCATTCTCCGTGAACGAAGTCATCAAATATGAAGATGCAAAATACTTCTTACCGGATTTCGAAGACATGGAGAGGTGTCACAAGCCAGAGAACAAAGCTATCGCCACCATCCCTGTCTTCGGGAGTGATACTGAGGAAGAGGAAGAGATGGTTTATTCGGGTCCACCCCAATACAACAAGTCGGGACCATCCGCTCCTATGTTGATCTTTGGCAGTGACTCGGAAGATGAAATCCATGCTACATTCTCGGCTCGGCCTTCAATACAAATATTCGCCGACGAAGAGCAAAGTCTGCAAGTCACCATGGTTCCGCCCAAACATCATAAAGAACTAGATGCGCTCGATACCTACAGTGTAGAAGAGCTACGGACGTTCTATGTCCCTCCCAGGCGAGAAGGCGAAAATGCAATTCTATTCTACCGCTCCGGGGAAACCAAAGTGAAGAAAGAAATCTGGCACAGTGCGGAGCCTACGCTTGACAGACTTCAGCCCATCCATCTGCCTAGGTATTACACAGAAGTCTTGAAAAGGCTATTGAAGAACCAAGGGATACCCTTCAAACAGACCGCTCGAAAAGCCAAATTCTATGACAGGGTCTGGAACATTCCCGGAACGCAGCACAAGTTGCCTAACGGGAGAATGGAAGCAATCGGGCTTGGATATGTTCGGTCTAAGAAATGGGAGCTACTCCGCGACTGCTATGTTGTGCATAACTTTGATGAAGAAGGGGATGCTCAATGGGAAGATGCTAACCCTGAACCATAAAAAGTCCCCGACGTAAAAATGCCCAGTCCGTCGTTCGAAGAACAAATGGACAAGCTTATAAGGGAAGCTGGTCAAAAAGTCCGAGACGACCACAATCGCGAAATGGCCATCTACGAGAAAGCCAGGACGCAACACCTCCTCCAACAGGCTGCGAAAGACGAAAATGCTGCTCCCTGTCAACCTGTTGTAAAAAAGGGCCGGCGCCAAGGCAGAAACAAGTCAAAAAGCGGAAAAGGCATTCAGCAACGACAAAGCAGGACCAAGAAGTCACGCGAGCGGGAATCAAGTAGTCCGGATTTGTCCCTCATGAAGAAGATGAGTCGAGCATACTCTTTTCCTCAAGACAAGACAAAGAAGATACTTGACCTCACTATAAAACATCAAATGCTTACACTGCCGGGGTCTCAATACCCTGAGCAAGCAGGCGAAGTCTCACACCCGAACTATTGCTCTTATCACAGGGTAATAGGACACCCTCTCGAAGATTGCTTCACCTTCAAGAATTGGGTCGAAGATCAGTATCAGCTCGGCAAGTTCGCTCTATCTGACAGCTGGAGGGTAACACCGCCACAGGAGCATGAACCCAAAGCCATGAAAGCAGAACCGGATCCACATCAGTCTTGGAAGCGAGCTCGTACTGTTAGTGTATATGCCCTAGAGGCCATTACTATATCATACTAGTTTGTATATTACTTAATGGAAGCTTGGGATATTCACCTTGTATAGACAATCTTGCTCAAAATAGTAGTATGCTACTTGGTTTATTTCTACTTTAATGTGTACATGTGTTTATTTTAGTATATCACCTATACATATTAGTGGAGCCCTTAGGATCTTTGCTTGATTACCAGCGTTGTGATGGCAGTCATACTCGTAGGGGCTGGGTAATCCACAAGCACATCCTTATGCAGGTCCCTAGTCGTAGGACTATCGAGACAGGGCATCGATACTCTGGAGTAGACTAGCGTATGCGCTTCTCATCCCAGCAGGGGAGACGGTCTGTCCCACAGCCGTCAGTATATCGTACTTGAGATAGTATGCGGGTGCTCGTTAGGTTACGAGTACACTGGACAGGACTCGTCGGGAACTGTTGGTTGGTACTATACCTATCGTCAGTTATCAGTTCCCAGGTGACATGAGTTTAGCTTAGTCCGCTGACTTGACACTGTCACTTCGCCTCGAGTGTGTTCCCACTGTACTTAGATTACTACCCTACCACGGCTCAAAGGAGTCGTGCAAATAGATAGTAGTTGGGTGCAGTCCCGAAGCTCTTGGAGACAGTGACGGTTAGACAGGATTCGTCTCTTCCGGTATTGGGGGTTGATATCGCGCTGTGTCTAGGAGAGCCATTACATAAAGTCCCTGGCCATGGCAAGCGAGATATGCTGGTAGGTTTCCAGTGTTATCTCAGGGTGTTCTGGGCTACACTCCGACACGACTTGAACCGCTATTAGGGAACTGACGTTTACCGCCCCACTAGGCCCGCCATGCGATATTCTCAGACGAACAGACCAGACTGTACGCAGATTGTCACATTCAGGCTCAGTAGGAGTTCATATGGGTTTCACCTCGTCCGTCTTCTAATCGGCATCTACCTGGGGGCCGTTACGCACAGCTAGTGCCGCTTGCGGTCTGTGGTTAAACCCACTGCCAGCGTGGTGTCGAGTCTTTAGAGTCCCACACAAAGAGCTATTCGCCTTTAGGCAAAAGAGTAGAGGTCGCGTGGTTTTGCGACAGGGTTCGGTCACATCCGTGCACTTGTGCACGTTTAGTGCCCGGACAGTTATCACTAGCGGGCTTTGGTGTAAGCCAGATTCTAGTGTATGTTTTGGGATTGGTTTTATCTCGTTTGTATTCGTGTTCCTCGGAACACGGATGCGGGTGTGTATGCACGGTTGACAGAGAGACAGAGACAGAGGATTTTCATTAGGGTTGTTGACTGTTAACTTTTGCTAAACCCTAATGAGAATAAAAAATATGATTAACAATAATATTAATTAAGTATTATCGTGACATGGTTGGGTTGAAAGGTTAACTTTGTTGACCGGTTGACTAGGTTGGACTTGTTGACCACCATCATGACAATGGCTATCATTTCATGGCATTGACCTTTGTTTGCTTATTTGTTCACAAATTGCATTTAATGCATGAAATGATATTGCCATTTGATATGATAACAACCATCACATAATACTCAATTATTATTATGTGTTATGATGATTTTAGATTATGAGAGCAAGGGTGAGAAAAGTCTTGCTCATTCTATCATTCTCATTCTCTTTCATCCTCAAGCTCTCCCTCTTCCTCTTACTCTCTCTAGTTTATGGTTCCATTGTCTCATGTGTTGAGAAGCAAGAACCATAGAGATAAAACCCAAAACACTTCTCTACTCATCCTAGTATACAGGGTTTAGCAAACTAAGTGTAGCCAAAGGTAGAAGCTTTCAGGTGGATCCATCTTCGGCACAAAGAGACGACGAGGAGAGAACCATCCGACCACCATAAGGAGTCTAAGAGAAGGAGTTCAAGTTAAGGTATAACCCCTAACCGAGTAGGTAAAACTCCTAGTTAGGTTGTTAGATAGTTGTTTAACAAAGATCCGTATTTTGAGTCCATGTTACCACCAAAAGAAAAATCGTTTTTCCTCATTTCCGTAAGTCCGTAAGAACCGAGAGAGGTAACGTAGACTTACAGTGGTATCAGAGCCTAGTTAAACACTATCTAACATGTTAGCAAAGTAACTAGAAGTTCGATCGGAGAAAAAGTCGCGAAACATACCCGTAATATCAAGTTTCTGCCGATTCTGTTTTATGTTCAAAAATTAATTAATCTTACACTAAAAATCGGCCCAGGCTTTTTAAAACCCACACAAGAAAATTGGTCCACCGACTCTGTCAAAGAGCCGTGGAAACGCGGCAGGAGCATGCTCCCGCCGCGGATCCGCGGCCGAGTTGACTCGGTCGTGGCACAATTTTCCTGTAGTGTTTTTCTGGGGCTGTTTTGGGATTTTTGGAATATGTTTTTTCTGCCCAGATTTTACTGAAAGAAAAATTTGTTTTTGGGGTTTAAAAATCCGTATTTTGATCGAACTTCTAAAGACTTAGGCTAACGGGTTATATCTGTGATGTGATATATGTATTGAACGTCTGCTAATCGCTATACGTCGATTAGTGGGGGTTATACATATCTGTGATCTGTAATGTTGATGGTATGTGTATATGAATTCATTGGATTGTCGCGGATGAATAGCCGGTGGGTTGTGAAATGGGAGTTTTCTTTTTCTTTCAATTCATGTAATTTGTAATTGATGTATTATTATTTATATGGCCGCACAACCGGGATGGGGTTGTAGCCGTCATTGTATAATTTTTTTTACTGTTTTTGCTCCTAGGATAGACCCAAGTTGAGGTGCACAAACTACCGGGTATCTCGAAGTGCCGAGTGGCCTACTCATGGTGTTGAGGGAGGTTGCTTCACTTCGGGTACTTGGCGGGTAGTTTGCCGCACCCGTAGGGGTCTAGGGTGGGGTCTTGGCTATTCATCGCGACCGTGTAATCCGCTCTTCGTTACAGGCTCGTACGGAATGCGGATTCCTAGTATATCCAATGTGTTCATCTGTGACCTGGAATGGCTATCATTGCATGTGACGAATGTGTATATCTATATATGATATCTATTTAGGCATTGCTTATGTTTTGCATCCGCGCTAGTCCAGCCCCCGCTCTGTCGTTAGTTAAGTAACCTAACGGGTAATGACGGGGCCCCGTGGTGAATGCGGATGGCATAAGCGTTTGTCATATTTTCATTGTTTTCTGCAATGGTAGGATTAAATGATGGGACGCATTAAATTAATGCAAGAAAATAAACCAAAGTTGAGTCGTTGGAACACTTTCAAAACCACTCGGTTTCTTTTCAAAACAACTTTTAAACGCGGAGCTTAAGCCACTCCTTTTAAAAGCTATCTTATTTCATCGATTATATTAAGTTCACTACGTTCACGGTTTCTGTAACATTTAGGAAAAACATAGAAATAAATAAATTTAATTAAAATAAGAATAAGCTGATAAATCACAAAATGGTTAAAATCAAATATGTCAATCTTCATAAGATATATGTAATACAAATTAAATTAGAATTTTTGAATGTAATTTAAATAAGTTATAAGGGTTTTAATGGAAATTTTAGCTTCATTTTAACAAAATAGGTGTTTTATAATAAGTAAGTTGTGAAGGGTTAAATTGTAAAGTTTAAGTTTTTATGTAAATATGAAATTGTTGTAGATATAAGTGAAAATGTTGGAAAGGTCAAATTAGCTCAGAATTTAAATGAGATTAAAACAAAATTATGAAGATAATGCTTAAACACCTCATGCTTGCATGTTTTCCAATCTCTTCACACCTCCTTCTTGCATGAAACCTACACCTTCAAACCTTGACACCACCACCTTCCCTTATCCCTTCCTCCTCTCACCTATATAACTCAATTTCAGTTCTGAAAGCTAATTAAAACTGAAAAGAAAATCAAAAGAAAAGAAAAATCTAGAGAGAAAAGGGAGAACAAGAAGAAGAAGGTGAATGAAGGAGCTTGTTCTTGAGTTGTGATCACCATCAAGCTAGGAGGAGCTTGTAGATCTTGGAGGGTTATTCCTACAGCAAATTAGGAGGGTAAACTTCTTAAACTTAGTAAAGATTAAGTTCTGTAGATTAGTTAATTAAAGTTTAGGTAAGTCACATAATATCGTATTTTAGTTAGAAATTGTGTCTGTTAGAATCTGCTGTGTTCTGAAACTTAATTAAATAAATTCAACAGGGTAGAAATGATGTAGGAATTAAATAGAACACACCACATGAATACGGAGGCAGGGCGCCGGTTTTGGGCCGGCGACAGTAGGGTTTTGGCCGGCGTCGCCGGCCAAGTGGGAAGTTTTGGGGGTTTGGTAAATTGGGTAGTCTACAGTGGTAAATTTAGGTTAATTTGGTACTGTTGATTTAACTTAGTTTCACTGTAATTAAAATCTGGAAGGAATCGTAAAACGCTAAATACGACACGAGGAAATCAAGTCGCGTTTTAAATTCTGCAACAATACAGATTTAAGCTAAAATCCAGCAAGACTAAGTATTAAACAACTTGATATAACCTAATAATAGATAACTAGAAAAAGGGATAACGTATTTCTATTTCCGTTATGTCGGAAATGTAGTTTTGCTTATATACGTTATATTGGTATATTTAGACGCGGATACAAGGAATACGGAAGCCGCGAGGAAAGGGAAAGGATTAGCAATTCCAGAGTAGATTCAACTTGTCCGGTGAGTAGACTAAACATCTACCGGGGAATTTAGTAAAGATGGCGTGTTTCGCCCATGGTTTTACTTAATGTGATATTCATATCATCATGTTTAATTATTAGAATTTCATTCATTAAATTACTTGTATGTTGCTTAGTTGTTAGAACACTTCACAAGTATCGACGAGTCATGCCACGTGCACATCTTATATGCTACACACACCTCGTCGATATTGCCATGTCACATACACCTAAATATCATACTTATTAACATGGATTATATTGTATTTCATATGTCAAGTGTATTGGTAGAATTCATTATTTACATCTTGTTGCTTTATGCGTACTTCCATGTTGGATATGAGATAGATGCAGAATTGAGGATTTATGAGTTTGAGTTTTTAAATACTATTACATAAATCCAGTTTTCATGATTGATGTGACATGTCCACCCTGAGTTGATTTCTGTTTTTGGTTTTATTCCGGACCGAGTGGGGGAGATATACGGTCGCGGATTTACGTTATCCATACTGAGTGGAGGAGATATACAGTTGGATACAGGGTGGACCCGGTCGAGACCGAGGGGCAGGATAGCCGTATTGAGACGGGGGAGCCTAGCGAGGTTACTCGATACCGGAGATGGTTATAGAAATACGGCGTGTATCTAGAGGATAACGGCCGATATTATGAGTATAGGATCATTCGGGGAATGATGCCTAAAAGAAATGAAGATTTTGTGTCATTGATGGACACCGAGAAATGATTTACTTGAGTTGTGATTTCAGAAGTATAATGAGATTTGTTGTTTGATTTCACATATACTCATATATCATATTGATTCATATTCATTAGCATGATTACCATATTTACTTTATTCGCCGTTATATGTTAGTCGTATTCACTGAGTTGGCAACTCATCCCCGTTGTGCCACAGTTCCTTGCAGGGATAGAGTGGACGGGTAGCTGCGAGGCAGGATCACTTTTGCTGTTGTTTCCATCTTTTGATCGGTAGGTTACATGTGTAGTAACCTCCTTTTTGGTTTTTGTACTTTTGTATCTAGAAGACTCCATCAGACCTGTATTTTGACTTAGAGATGAGAGATGGGATATATATATGTACAGTTGAAATATGTGGATCAGTTTCATAGTTCTTTCTTTATGAGATTCAGTAATGTTTATTATGTGTATATTCATGTTCATTTTGATATCGTTGATTCCAACTAGGAATACAACCACACTTAACCTTTATTACTTGTTTAATGAATTAACTTCATAACTCGAGATTTCTACCTAAAACTAAATTTTCATAAATAATTCCGAAATAAGGTAATTTGATCTTGGTTTTTGGCTTACTTGGACTTGTGCATATCTTTAGATATGATACAAATCTAAGTGCCTGTCACATCCAAACTTGGGTCGTGACAGTTTCGCCAAAACCATTCGTAGCCCTTCGTCGTTTCATATGGATAGACAATAGAATTCAAGCTATGTTTGTTGGCCAAAGTCAAGGCATAGTGATTGGTAGCTATTGGGTATTCATGTGCAGTATAGATAGATGTGTTGGTTTGGGACAGTCGTACTGCCTTGTTGGCCAAAGTCAAGGGTAGGTACGGGTGGGTTCAAATTAACCTGGAGAATGACGGGTAGAACTTGACATGTGACTTATGATTTGTTGGCCAAAGTCAAGGTCATAAGAGCATGGGGCAAAAATCCACATCGGGAGTTTCAAAAGAAACTGAAACTTGCTAGCGCTGCATACCATTTGGAGTGTAATGATTCTGGTAGGATTCCTTCAGTTTTGTCACGCAATGATATTTGGATCTCGATCCTACTGTGAGTATATGCTACTCCCTCGGGAAATTTCTCACTTAACGATCAATGCTATAAACCAAGTAGGTGTCTAGAAAGGTGTTAGCGGGGCTACGCCCACAGGGAAAAGAGGTTATTTAATTAAGGAACTTCGCGAAAGCGTTGGAAAACTTCCCTTGAAGTACCGACACTAGCCTGGCTGAACGGTTAAGCAAGTATTGTACGGTGAGATTGATCCTGACTAATTCTTCCTTTTTGGTTTGAGGAGGGATTCGAGAGACAGTGGGAGCCATCCTGTTTAGACAAATTAAAAACCTCTCTAAACTTGCAAGAGCATCATGCTAAAGTGTTTCTTCTCTCTCTCCTAATTGCAGCGACCAAACATCATGACTGGACTTAAGTTACTACTAGATAAAAACATACTGACAGGGCCAAACTACAAAGATTGGCTCAGGAATGTCAAAATGGCAATCACTTATGACAAGTTGGGGTATCTCCTTACCACCAAAGCTCCCCCTTTCCCAGGTCCCAAAACCAGCATCGCGGATAAGGAAATCCGTAAGACCTGGGAAATCGACTGCGCGAAGGCCAAGTGCCTCGTGCTTGCCTCTATGGACAATGAACATCAGAGGAGGCACGAGAATATGGATCCTAAATCCATATTTCTCCATACAAAAGAATTGTATGGAGAGCAATCCCGTATCGCCAGATACGAAGTCTCGAAAAAGCTGTTTTCGGCGAGATTGGCCGTCGGATCATCGGTAGCGGAACACGTGCTTAAGATGATTGGCTTCATTGAGGAGCTCGCGGACCTTGGGACCACGTTAGAGAACGAGCTCTATACGGACTTGATTCTCCAGTCCCTTCCTTCCACTTACACCCAATTTATCCTGAACTTCAACTTGCAAGAAAAGAAGTTGAACTTTCAGAACTCCTCAACATGCTGAGGAGTGCAGAGGGCACCCGACAGAAAGGTAGGGAAACATCCACTTTGTTTGTAGGAGGATCTTCCTCTTCTAGGTCCAAGGCGAAAGCCAAGGAAAAGAAGAAGAAAGCCCCCACCAAACCAAGGGGTGGTGTCAGTAAAGTGGATACGAAGGGAAAGACAAAGTCAACAAAGGTAGCGGGAAAGCTTGTGGGAAAGGAAGAATGCTTTTACTGTCACAAGAGTGGACACTGGAAAAAGGATTGCAGGGCTTGGAAGGCCAGAAACCAGGATCTGAAGCAAGTTGCGGCTTCAGCTTCAGATATGTATGTTATTGAAAACTGTCTATCAATAAACTCTACATCCTGGGTATTGGATACCGGATCAGGATCTCATATCTGTAATTCTTTACAGGCACTGAGAAGGCGTAGGGTTTTGAAGGCAGGAGATATGACCCTTAGAGTTGCAAACGGAGCTGGCATGGATGCTGAGTCCGTGGGGGAATATCACCTGGGGTTGTCAGATGGACACATTTTGGTTTTGCGTGATTGTTATTTTGTACCCAATGCAACCTGTAATATCATATCTGTATCTTTATTATCTAAAGAAGGTTATGAATTTGCATTTGTAAGTAATATTGTGAACATTCACCTTAATCAAGTTTTGATTGGGTCAGGTACATTAAGCAATGGTATATACGTATTAAACCAACCGCATATTTTCAATGTTCAGAATACACAGAAAAGAAAGTCTCCGGAAACAAATCAGGCTTTCTTATGGTATTGTAGACTGGGTCACATCAATGAGAGAAGGTTGACGAAGTTACATACAGAAGAATATTTGGATCCGTTAGAATATCAATCATATGCAACTTGTCAATCCTGTCTCAAAGGAAAGATGACAAAGACTCCGTTCACTGGACACGGAGTAAGAGCGAAACTCGTACACAGCGACGTGTGCGGTCCAATGTCTACACATGCGCGAAGCGGTTATTCTTACTTCATTACTTTTACGGATGAATTTTCAAGGTACAGATATGTCTTCTTAATGAAACATAAATCCGAAACCTTTGGAAAATTCCAGGAATATAAGAATGAAGTAGAAAAACAAACAGGCAAAAGTATCAAGACACTGAGATCTGATCGAGGTGGTGAATACTTAAGTGCCGAGTTCCTGGATTACTTAAAAGAGAATGGAATTCTCTCTCAGCTTACTCCTCCGTACACTCCGCAACATAATGGGGTATCGGAGAGACGGAACCACACCCTATTGGATATGGTACGTTCCATGATGAGTAACGCCGAGTTACCGCGATCATTCTGGGGATATGCACTAGAATCGGCTGCATACATTTTGAACCGAGTTCCAACTAAGACTGTGCCTACCACACCGTATCAGATGTGGTGTGGGAAGAAACCCTATCTTAAGCACATTAAGACATGGGGATGTCCAGCTTTTGTCAAAAAGCAGCATGCGGACAAACTCGAGGCACGCTCAGTACAGTGCAAGTTTGTGGGATATCCAAAGAACTCCATGGGATATTTCTTCTATTGCGAAGAGGAACAAAAGGTTTTTGTTTCTCGTCATGCCCACTTCTTGGAAACTGAGTTTTTAGAAAATCAGATAAGTGGGAGCGCAATAGAACTGGAAGAAATTCTAGAACCACGAGCTATTACTGAAAGCTTAGTAGAACCAGAGGGTTCGAAAGATCAGGACATTCCTGCGCCGCTCCGTAGGAGTAGTAGGCAGTCTCATCCGCCCGAGAGATACTACGGTTTTCTCATAGACGGGGATAGAGAGGATTGCATCATTGATCGTGATGAGCAGACTAGCTTCCAGCAGGCCATTCAGAGCGTTGACTCAGTAAAATGGCTGGATGCAATACAGACCGAAATGGAGTCCATGTATACCAACAAAGTATGGACGTTGGACGTTGCTCCAGATGGGGTAAAACCCGTAGGATGCAAGTGGATCTTCAAAAGGAAGATTGGTGTAGATGGACAGGTTGAGACCTATAAAGCTAGACTTGTTGCAAAGGGTTTTCGTCAAAGACCTGATTTGGACTATGATGAAACCTTTTCTCCAGTGGCTATGTTGAAATCCATTAGGATCCTTCTTGCCATTGCTGCCTTCCACGATTATGAGATTTGGCACATGGACGTATAGACCACTTTTCTAAATGGAAATTTAGAGGAGTGTGTCTATATGGACCAGCCAGAGGGTTTCATTCAGAGTGGGAGTAGCGGAAATGTGTGCAAGTTGCTTAAGTCCATCTATGGACTGAAGCAGGCATCGCGGAGTTGGAACATCTGTTTTGATGAGACGGTCAAAGAATTTGGTTTTATCAAAAATCCAGATGAACCATGCATCTATAGTAGATTTGTAGCAAGAACTGTCGTATTCCTTGTTTTATACGTGGATGACATTCTCTTAATAGGAAGTGACATTCCTATGCTACAATTTGTCAAAGGGTTCTTGTCACACAGGTTCTCCATGAAAGACCTGAGTGATGCCTCTTACATTCTGGGGATCCGGATCTATCGTGACAGATCCAAGAGGATATTAGGGCTTTCACAGTCCAGGTACATCGACGCCATACTGAAAAGATTCAGTATGGAAGATTCCAAGCGCGGTAATCTACCGGCTTGTCACAGGATCACCCTCTCCAAAGAGATGTCTCCCAAGACTGATTTGGAAAGGGATCGCATGTCTATTATAACCTACGCTTCTGCGGTAAGCTCTATAATGTATGCGATGTTATGTACCAGACCAGATGTAGCTTATGCACTGAGTGTGATAAGCCAGTATCAGTCAAACCCTGGGGAGAAGCACTGGATAGCGGTAAAGAACATTCTCAAGTACCTGAGAAGGACTAAGGAGATGTTCTTGGTGTATGGCAGAAATGTCACGACCCGAGAATTCGACTCGTGACCGGCACTTAACCACGCAACGTCTACAGGCGTAACGCAGCCAAGTAAGCCGAACCCAGAAATCAAAACCAATAAATATGGAGTGATTTTAAAACATTTGTAAAAGCAATAGTAAATGTCTGAAAAACTTCCATTTATTTAGTAGAAATCCCTTTCAAGTTCAAAAGTTATGAGTTTTATAATTTTGGTAACATTTCCTCTTTAAAACATTAGCCCCGAAAGTCGGGTAAAAGTAAGGTGTAGCGGAAATAACAAGTGACATGAATAAAGCATCACGATATGATATACGACGCCGTAGCGAAGAATACACAGTAAAACAAGGACAATATCATAAAAGGTAAGACTGCATAAGTAACGTCGGCTCACATGCGAGCTCGACACCAGAATATAAAATCATACATATCGTCCTCACAACTGTCTCTAAGTCAATACATAAGGTAGATGGAGAGTACTAGATACATCAATATACAACTGAAAGATAACAGATACCATACAAAACCCACCTAAACAGCAAAAGGGCTATCTCTGCTCAAAAGGGGTATCTGTGCCAAAAGATGAGGTAACAGCCAGCCGTGACTACTCCCAAGGGCAACCTGCAAACACTGTGGCACAACGGGGGTGAGTTGCCAACTCGTGAATAGAGATAACATATAAAGGTGATCGCAGGCATGCACATATAGCGTGGCTCTACTAATGCCAGCAGATGATATCAATACATGTCAACAGTGGATACAATAGTAATGCATGTACTCTAACAGGTAAATGCCACAGGATGAGATGTATAGTAATCAATACTGAGTATGGGATAAATAATATCTACATGGACTATGTCAACATGGAAAGCAATGATCGGTGCCTCACACTGCACCCAAATCCCACATATACTCAGGCGCCGGCACACCCATCGGCCCTCAAATCCTGTATAACTCGGAGGAACCACGAGTGCCCAACATCGGCACCCAAAACATCATAAAATACCCGTGTCCAGCATCGACACGTAAATCCTCGAACATCGGGCGCCGTCAGTCCAGACCGGCCCCACGGGGTCCGTCTGCGGTATCGGCCCTCGGCCCCGGCAGCACGGTCATCCCGCATCCATCACTCGACTCTGGTCAGTATCCTCCGGACAACTGCCAGGTCCATCCAATCACCGGTAGGTACTCGCCCGCCTCCAGGCTCAATCGGCAAATCCCATCGATCATCTCGCCGAGGGGAACCATACCGGGCCCACCACGAACCCGCAAACGGAACATCCACTCCTCGAATCGGGTTTCAAGCACACGTCTCAGCACCGAGAAAACGCGTGGTGGACACACCAAAATATCATATCACGAGGTACCGGGTTTTTCAAAATAACATATCTTTCCTTAATAATTCCACGGTCCTCAAAACAGAAATCACATGAAAATCCAATACCAATAATAAATCCAATGCGAGGTACAATATACATCAAAATCGTATCAATCACATGTAAGATGAACTACAGCAATAATACAACAGTATAATCCTGGCAGTTCTACAGTGAGTGTGGCATGGCAATTACTAACGGTGTGTGTGTAGCATGTAAATAGTGCTCGTGCAACATAAACCGTTAGTAATAGTGTGGTGTTCTATCAGTTCTAGCATATATCCATAACACATAGCAGGAAAATGCAATATGTAATACTAAGATCCTATCAGCCCTGACGCATAACGCCATGCGGGCGATATCCCCGTAGATGTGAAATCTACTCACCGTGTCTCGCGCTAAGTGTATCCAACCACTTGCTTGCCCTTCTTCGCAGCGTCCGTCTCACTGGCCTGCGAACCTAGAATCACATATACATATCATACATAAGCTTAAGTCACAAAACGCGACATTATAATCCAACAAGAAACCCGTGTCGCAAACCAATCGCGCGTGTGCGCGATACGCTAAAACGTGTACTCACGCGCCACAAAACTACCCCGACGCGCCGCGATACGCAGAACTCAAACCTACTCACGTATCGCGCGTGTCGCGAAGGTTTAGAAAAACGGCAAAACAGGTATTTGGTCCCAGATTTTCCTACAGCAATGATCTTAAAAATATATATATACCAAAACACTACCCACAGTAGCAGACACCCACTGGACCAAACCCCAACCCAAACCCTACCCATCTGGCCGCAATTGGCGGCCAGAAAGAGGAAATTGGCGGCCTACTGTAGCTGTATGGGGGTCGGGTTTCACCTGGTGCATCATCTCTACTCTACTACACTACAGTCTCCTCAATTTCATTCTGCACTCATCGGGTCAAAAGCAGATCCAGAAAAGTTCACTTTTGCACAAAACGACATTTTGCATCACATAAGAAAACTGGTGGTATTTTAGTGTAATCGGGGTTCGACTAAGTCACAATGGCCTCAACAGACCACAATCATCCTACTGAAACCAAATCTCACCTCATTAGCACAAGGTTCTCACTAATCACCCCATATCGCACTAAAACACACTAATTTCTAAAAACCGATGCAAAGCTACACTAACAAGGCAAACCAGTGAAGCAAGCTAGGGATTATACCTCACTCTCGACCCAAGGGAGCTGCAGGAAGGAGAAGAAGTGAAGGGGAGTCGCTGCACAGGGATCTGGGGCTGCTGCTGCTGCTCACTGCCTCTGCTGCTGCTGTTACTGAATGTTGCTGCTGCTGCTTGTGCTTCTGCTGCTGCTTGTGCTTCTGCTGCTGCTGCTTGAAGAGGTGAGTGTGTGTGTGTGAGTGTGTGTGAGGTTTGAGAGAACAAAGAAAAGAAATGAGAGGAATGATTGGCTTCCAATTGTCAACCCTCTCTCTCTCTCATTAATGGCAAGCATGGGCTAAGCCATGATGCCCTCTCTCTCTCCTTCTCACAAGTCAACACCCTCACCATTCAAACTAAAGAAATCTTTTAATCTAACTAATTAATTAAACTCATTTAAGAATCCAAAAGAAATAATCCTATAATTAACCCACCATGGTTAATAATTATTGTATTTACTTGAATTAAAAACCCTAGTTTACATGCACATATGTGTGCAAGCCTAGGAAAATTTTGGAAAAATGTTTATTAAATTAGGAAAAATATTTAAAACACAATTTGGTAAACTTTTTATTAAAAATCATTATTTAATTATAATTATCCACTAACCCTTAGCCTAAGGTGTTACAATCTCTCCCCCTTAAAGAAATTCGTCCCCGAATTTCAAAAATCTATCTAAGGTTACCTTCAAAAAGATGGGGGTACGTCTTCATCATCTCGCTTTCGGTCTCCCAAGTGATCTCTTCACGGTTCTGACCACGCCAAAGTACTTTAACTGATGGAATCTCCTTCGATCTCAATTTCTTCACTTGTCGATCCAAGATCATCACCGGTTGCTCTGCATAGGAAAGATCACGCTCAAGCTGGATCGTCGGATGCTGAATCGCGTGCGAAGGATCATGTAGATATCTGCGGAGCATCGAAACATGGAATACGGGGTGCACGTCTGGAAAGCTGGGCGGAAGGGCTAACCGGTAAGCTACTGCACCAACACGCTCGAGGATCTCGAAGGGGCCCACATACCTGGGGCTAAGCTTCCCCTTCTTCCCAAACCTCATCACACCTTTCATTGGGGAGACCCTCAAGAAAACATGATCACCAACAGAAAACTCAAGTCTGCGTCGTCGACGGTCTGCATAAGCCCTCTGCCTACTCTGCGCTGCTCTCATCCTATCGCGAATCAACTGGATCTTCGCGGTCGTCTCCTCAACGATCTGTGGCCCTAAGATACTGCTCTCACTGAGCTCTGTCCAACAAGTAGGTGACCTGCATCTCCTCCCGTAGAGAGCCTCAAACGGTGCCATCTGAATAGTCTCCTGGTAGCTGTTATTGTAGGAGAACTCTACCAAGGGCAAATGATGATCCCAGCTACCTCCGAAATCTAGTACACAAGCTCTGAGCATGTCCTCGAGAGTCTGGATGGTCCGCTCTGACTGTCCGTCGGTCTGCGGATGAAAAGCCGTGCTGAAACTCAACCGAGTGCCCAAAGCCTCCTGAAGCCTCTGCCATAGTCTACTGGTAAACTGGGTGCCTCTGTCGGACACAATGCACGTCGGGACTCCGTGTAGTCGTACTATCTCGTCAATATAGATCTGGGCATACTGAGTAAATCCGAAAGTCGTCTTCACCGGTAGGAAGTGAGCCGCTTTCGTCAAACGATCCACGATCACCCAGATGGAGTCATACCCCCTACTAGTCCTGGGTAGACCCACCACGAAATCCATCGAAATCTGTTCCCATTTCCACTCTGGAATGGGTAACGGCTGGAGCTCTCCCGCGGGCCTCTGGTGCTCAGCCTTGACTTGCTGACAAGTCAGGCATCTCGATACAAAATCTGCAATGTCCCTCTTCATTCCGTCCCACCAGTAAACATCTCTCATATCATGATACATCTTGGTGGAACCGGGATGGACGCTAAATACCGATCGATGTTCCTCCTCAAGAATCTCACGCCTCAGTCCCTCAGCATCAGGTACGCACAGTCTGACTCCAAACCGTAGTATCCCCTGATCATCGACCACGAACTCGGAAAATCTGTCCTGTCCCATCTGTGCCATGATCTCTGAACATCGGTCATCACTGAGCTGTGCCTCTCGTATACGATCAATCAACTGTGGGCGTGCACGGACATGCGCTATCTGTCCTCCAATCGGCGTGAACTCGAACTGTACTCGACTGTCGCATAATATCTGCCAATCTGCGGATGACTGCTCCTGTACTGCGCTCAAACAAGATAAACTACTCCCGGGCCTCCTGCTCAAGGCATCCGCCACCACATTTGCCTTGCCCGGGTGATATAAGATCTCGCAGTCGTAATCCTTCACTAACTCCATCCATCGACGCTGTCGAAGGTTCAGGTCCCGCTGCTGGAATATGTATTTCAGACTCTTGTGATCCGTAAATATCTGGCACGACTCACCGTATAAGTAATGTCGCCAGATCTTAAGTGCGAAGACCACTGCTGCCATCTCCAAATCATGAGTGGGGTAGTTCTGCTCGTGCTTCTTCAATTGTCGCGAGGCATACGCGATCACCCTATCATGCTGCATCAGAACGCATCCCAATCCTACTCGAGAAGCATCACAAAAGACCACAAATCCGCCCGATCCGGAAGGTAAAGATAACACCGGTGCCGTTGTCAGCCGTGTCCGTAACTGCTGAAAACTGTGCTCGCACTCCTCCGTCCAATCGAAGGGAACTCCCTTCCGGGTCAACCCGGTCAACGGTGTAGCAATACGTGAGAAGTCTTGCACAAAACGTCTGTAGTAACCGGCCAATCCCAAAAAGCTGCGAATCTCCGTCACCGATGTGGGTCTGGGCCAACGCTGAACGGCCTCGATCTTCCTCGGGTCTACACATATACCGTCTCGTGAAATCACGTGACCCAAGAAGTCCACGCTGTCTAACCAAAAAGCACACTTGGAGAATTTCGCATAAAGCTGGTGCTCCCTCAATGTCTGCAATGTAACCCGCAGGTGCTGCTCGTGCTCCTCACTACTCCGGGAATACACCAAGATATCGTCGATGAAGACTATGATGAACAGATCCAAATAAGGCCGGAAAATACGGTTCATCAAATCCATGAAGGCTGCTGGCGCATTGGTGAGTCCGAACGACATCACCAAAAACTCGTAATGGCCATAGCGCGTACGGAAAGCTGTCCGGGGAATGTCCTCCTGTCGAACCCGCAGCTGATGATAGCCCGATCGTAAATCGATCCTCGAAAAGTACCCTGCCCCCTGAAGCTGGTCGAACAAATCGTCGATACGCGGCAAAGGATACCTGTTCCGCACTGTCACCCTGTTCAGCTGGCGGTAATCGATACAAAGACGCAAACTGCCATCCTTCTTCCTGACGAACAGGACTGGAGCACCCCAAGGAGAAACACTGGGTCGAATAAGTCCCTTGTCCAGCAAATCCTGTAACTGACCCTTCAGCTCACGAAGTTCTGCCGGGGCCATCCGATAGGGCGGTATAGAAATAGGCCCCGAACCAGGAACCAGATCAATACAGAAAGAGATATCGCGCTCGGGCGGCAACCCAGGAAGCTCGTCAGGGAACACATCAGGAAACTCGCTAACAACCGGAACCTGATCCAACGGAACCTCTGTAGCGCGAGCATCGCGAACATAAGCGAGAAATCCCTGACATCCCTTCCTCAAAAGCTGTCCAGCGCGAAAAGAAGAAATCACACTGTGAGGGGCGGCACTACGGTCCCCCAACACAACAAAAACCGACTCACCGGGGAAACAGAATCTAACTGTCTTCTCGCGGCAGTCCACAGAAGCATAGCACGTGGCTAACCAATCCATGCCCAAAAGAACGTCGAAGTCCAACATCTCCAGAAGGATCAAGTCGACAGGCAACTCTCTCTCGCCAATACAGACGATACAGGATCGGAACACGTGCCTAGCCACAAACGACTCTCCCACAGGAGTAGTCACCACAAGCGGCTGATCAAGTAAGCCGGACTCTCTACCCAAAGTCGGCACAAAGTGTGTGGATACGTACGAGTGTGTGGATCCGGGATCGAACAGTACATGTGCATCAACTGAACATACAGGAAGGATACCTGAAACCACTGCATTGGACGCCTGCGCGTCCTGATGTGTCAAAGCAAAGACCCTCGCCTGTCCACCACCTGTAACTGACTGACCTCTGCCTCGGTCATCTCGTCCTCTCTGAGCAACTCCTCCATGCCCGCGACCTCTCTGAGCATAAGTCTGGCGCGGAGCAACGGTAGGCACAACGGGCAACGCTCTCTGGGGTGGTGAAGGTGGTAAGGTAACATGCGGTGCTGCCGCCTCCCTCCGGTGTGTCTCTGGACAATCTCGAACAAGGTGAAGTAGGCTGCCACATCTGTAGCAACCCCGCGGCGACTGCTGACCGTCCTGGGGATACGAACTAAACATCCGACCCCGTCCCGAATCTCTGCTACCCCTCGTACCGGAACGATACCTGTCGCGGCGTCTGAATGACTGCCTCCGTGCGGAAATACTGGTACGAACTCTCTTCGGCTCTGGAAATACCGAAGTCTCAACAAGGTGCTCCTCGACCACTAGGGCTGCGTCTACAGCTGCTGCATAAGTCTCGTAGTGCTGCGCGCTGATCGCAAGGAACACTGGTGAAATCAAGCCTCGAACAAATCTCCGGACTCGCAACTCCTCGGTGGCCACTAAATGTGGGGCGTAGACTGCTAGCTCTGTAAACAGTACGTCATACTCTGCCACTGTCATCCCTGGCGTCTGGCGCAAAGACTCAAACCTGCGTGCTCGGGCATCTCTAACACTCCGGGGAAGGAAACGGGCTAGAAATATAGTCACAAACTCCGTCCAGGTCATAGGAGGAAGACCTGCTGCTCTGCCCTTCTCCACTGAATCACACCATTTCTGCGCAAGACCTTCCAGGCGAAAGCTCGTGAACTCGACCCATCTCGCATCTGCACATCTGAGGGAACGGCATATCCTGGCCATCCTGTCGATGAAAGACTGTGGGTCCTCGGCTGTATCGGTGCCTGTGAAAACTGGAGGCTTCAGCCTCATGAACTCTGATAGCGATACTGTAATCACCTCCGTGGCTGCAGGGGCAACTGGCTGTGCGGTAGGCACCATCGCGGTCTCTGGAACTGGTGGAGCTACCTCTGGTCGCTGCGCTCGAAGCGTCTCAACTAGCGATCCTATCATCTGGCGCATCTCCTGCATACCAGCCCCTAACGAGGCGATCTGCTCTGTCACGGCAGGAACAGCCTGCTCGGGTACCACCGGCGTACTGCCCGGATCAGTCCTCGTCTCGGACGAGTCAACACGAATCTCGGCCCTCGCGGCCGCTCTCTGCGCCCTCGTAGTCTTAGGCGGCATATTGGCTGAAAGAAAAATTTGGATTCGATAAGAACACGGAAATCGAATCACGAGAATATAAGGAGGAATCAAATCAACAAGTCCTAAGGTCGCGTAAGCGGAGTACCGTGTCGTGAGTATGCCGCGGAACATACGCACGCTACGCTACCCTGCCGCAGCTACCTACTCCATCATACCAGGGTCATCCTACACTCCGAAGGTAAAACCTACGCTCTGATACCAACTTTGTCACGACCCGAGAATTCGACTCGTGACCGGCACTTAACCACGCAACGTCTACAGGCGTAACGCAGCCAAGTAAGCCGAACCCAGAAATCAAAACCAATAAATATGGAGTGATTTTAAAACATTTGTAAAAGCAATAGTAAATGTCTGAAAAACTTCCATTTATTTAGTAGAAATCCCTTTCAAGTTCAAAAGTTATGAGTTTTATAATTTTGGTAACATTTCCTCTTTAAAACATTAGCCCCGAAAGTCGGGTAAAAGTAAGGTGTAGCGGAAATAACAAGTGACATGAATAAAGCATCACGATATGATATACGACGCCGTAGCGAAGAATACACAGTAAAACAAGGACAATATCATAAAAGGTAAGACTGCATAAGTAACGTCGGCTCACATGCGAGCTCGACACCAGAATATAAAATCATACATATCGTCCTCACAACTGTCTCTAAGTCAATACATAAGGTAGATGGAGAGTACTAGATACATCAATATACAACTGAAAGATAACAGATACCATACAAAACCCACCTAAACAGCAAAAGGGCTATCTCTGCTCAAAAGGGGTATCTGTGCCAAAAGATGAGGTAACAGCCAGCCGTGACTACTCCCAAGGGCAACCTGCAAACACTGTGGCACAACGGGGGTGAGTTGCCAACTCGTGAATAGAGATAACATATAAAGGTGATCGCAGGCATGCACATATAGCGTGGCTCTACTAATGCCAGCAGATGATATCAATACATGTCAACAGTGGATACAATAGTAATGCATGTACTCTAACAGGTAAATGCCACAGGATGAGATGTATAGTAATCAATACTGAGTATGGGATAAATAATATCTACATGGACTATGTCAACATGGAAAGCAATGATCGGTGCCTCACACTGCACCCAAATCCCACATATACTCAGGCGCCGGCACACCCATCGGCCCTCAAATCCTGTATAACTCGGAGGAACCACGAGTGCCCAACATCGGCACCCAAAACATCATAAAATACCCGTGTCCAGCATCGACACGTAAATCCTCGAACATCGGGCGCCGTCAGTCCAGACCGGCCCCACGGGGTCCGTCTGCGGTATCGGCCCTCGGCCCCGGCAGCACGGTCATCCCGCATCCATCACTCGACTCTGGTCAGTATCCTCCGGACAACTGCCAGGTCCATCCAATCACCGGTAGGTACTCGCCCGCCTCCAGGCTCAATCGGCAAATCCCATCGATCATCTCGCCGAGGGGAACCATACCGGGCCCACCACGAACCCGCAAACGGAACATCCACTCCTCGAATCGGGTTTCAAGCACACGTCTCAGCACCGAGAAAACGCGTGGTGGACACACCAAAATATCATATCACGAGGTACCGGGTTTTTCAAAATAACATATCTTTCCTTAATAATTCCACGGTCCTCAAAACAGAAATCACATGAAAATCCAATACCAATAATAAATCCAATGCGAGGTACAATATACATCAAAATCGTATCAATCACATGTAAGATGAACTACAGCAATAATACAACAGTATAATCCTGGCAGTTCTACAGTGAGTGTGGCATGGCAATTACTAACGGTGTGTGTGTAGCATGTAAATAGTGCTCGTGCAACATAAACCGTTAGTAATAGTGTGGTGTTCTATCAGTTCTAGCATATATCCATAACACATAGCAGGAAAATGCAATATGTAATACTAAGATCCTATCAGCCCTGACGCATAACGCCATGCGGGCGATATCCCCGTAGATGTGAAATCTACTCACCGTGTCTCGCGCTAAGTGTATCCAACCACTTGCTTGCCCTTCTTCGCAGCGTCCGTCTCACTGGCCTGCGAACCTAGAATCACATATACATATCATACATAAGCTTAAGTCACAAAACGCGACATTATAATCCAACAAGAAACCCGTGTCGCAAACCAATCGCGCGTGTGCGCGATACGCTAAAACGTGTACTCACGCGCCACAAAACTACCCCGACGCGCCGCGATACGCAGAACTCAAACCTACTCACGTATCGCGCGTGTCGCGAAGGTTTAGAAAAACGGCAAAACAGGTATTTGGTCCCAGATTTTCCTACAGCAATGATCTTAAAAATATATATATACCAAAACACTACCCACAGTAGCAGACACCCACTGGACCAAACCCCAACCCAAACCCTACCCATCTGGCCGCAATTGGCGGCCAGAAAGAGGAAATTGGCGGCCTACTGTAGCTGTATGGGGGTCGGGTTTCACCTGGTGCATCATCTCTACTCTACTACACTACAGTCTCCTCAATTTCATTCTGCACTCATCGGGTCAAAAGCAGATCCAGAAAAGTTCACTTTTGCACAAAACGACATTTTGCATCACATAAGAAAACTGGTGGTATTTTAGTGTAATCGGGGTTCGACTAAGTCACAATGGCCTCAACAGACCACAATCATCCTACTGAAACCAAATCTCACCTCATTAGCACAAGGTTCTCACTAATCACCCCATATCGCACTAAAACACACTAATTTCTAAAAACCGATGCAAAGCTACACTAACAAGGCAAACCAGTGAAGCAAGCTAGGGATTATACCTCACTCTCGACCCAAGGGAGCTGCAGGAAGGAGAAGAAGTGAAGGGGAGTCGCTGCACAGGGATCTGGGGCTGCTGCTGCTGCTCACTGCCTCTGCTGCTGCTGTTACTGAATGTTGCTGCTGCTGCTTGTGCTTCTGCTGCTGCTTGTGCTTCTGCTGCTGCTTGTGCTTCTGCTGCTGCTGCTTGAAGAGGTGAGTGTGTGTGTGTGAGTGTGTGTGAGGTTTGAGAGAACAAAGAAAAGAAATGAGAGGAATGATTGGCTTCCAATTGTCAACCCTCTCTCTCTCTCATTAATGGCAAGCATGGGCTAAGCCATGATGCCCTCTCTCTCTCCTTCTCACAAGTCAACACCCTCACCATTCAAACTAAAGAAATCTTTTAATCTAACTAATTAATTAAACTCATTTAAGAATCCAAAAGAAATAATCCTATAATTAACCCACCATGGTTAATAATTATTGTATTTACTTGAATTAAAAACCCTAGTTTACATGCACATATGTGTGCAAGCCTAGGAAAATTTTGGAAAAATGTTTATTAAATTAGGAAAAATATTTAAAACACAATTTGGTAAACTTTTTATTAAAAATCATTATTTAATTATAATTATCCACTAACCCTTAGCCTAAGGTGTTACAAGAAAAGACCTCCAGATCGAGGCCTTTGCTGACTCCAGCTTCCAGAGTGATAAGGATGATTCCAAGTCTATATCGGGTTATGTCTTTACCCTCAATGGAGGGGCAGTGTGTTGGAAGAGTTCCAAACAGGAAACCGTTGCTGACTCGACGATGGAAGCGGAATATATCGCTGCTGCAGATGCCGCAAAAGAAGCCGTCTGGATAAGGAAGTTCTTGACAGAACTTCAGGTGGTTCCGTCCATTGTTGATCCAATACCTCTGTATTGCGACAACAACGGGGCTATAGCTTTAGCGAAGGAACCTAGGTCCTATCAGAAGTCCAGACACATCTTAAGGCGGTATCACCTGATCAGGGAGATCGTGGGTCGCCAGGAGATCGAGGTTCAGAGAGTTGCTACGGAAGATAACACTGCTGATCCATTCACGCAGGCCTTACCCCAGACTCAGTTCGAGCGGCTGATCGAGATGATAGGTTTTCGATACGCCAGTACATGGCCTTAGTGTAAGTGGGAGATTGTTAGTGTATATGCCCTAGAGGCCATTACTGTATCATACTAGTTTGTATATTACTTAATGGAAGCTTGGGATATTCACCTTGTATAGACAATCTTGCTCAAAATAGTAGTATGCTACTTGGTTTGTTTCTACTTTAATGTGTACATGCGTTTATTTTAGTAAATCACTTATACACATTAGTGGAGCGCTTAAGATCTTTGCTTGATTACCGTTGTTGTGATGGCAGTCATACTCGTGGGGGCTGGGTAATCCATAAGCACATCCTTATGCAGGTCCCTAGTCGTAGGACTATCGAGACAGGGCATCGATACTCCGGAGTAGACTAGCGTATGCGCTTCTCATCCCAGCAGGGGAGACGGTCTGTCCCACAGCTGTCAGTACGTCGTACTTGAGATAGTATGCGGGTGCTCGTTAGGTTACGAGTACACTGGACAGGATTCGTCGGGAACTGTTGGTTGGTACTATACCTATCGTCAGTTATCAGTTCCCAGATGACATGAGTACAGCTTAGTCCGCTGACTTGACACTGTCACTTCGCCTCGAGTGTGTTCCCACTGTACTTAGATTACTACCCTACCATGGCTCAAAGGAGTCGTGCAAACAGGTAGTTGTTGGGTGCAATCCCGAAGCACTTGGAGGCAGTGACGGTTAGACAAGATTCGTCTCTCCCGGTATTGGGGGTTGATATCACGCTGTGTCTAGGAGAGTCATTACACAAAGTCCCTGGCCAGGGCAAGCGAGATATGCTGGTAGGTTTCCAGTGTTATCTCAGGGTGTTCTGGGCTATACTCCGACACGAATTATACTGCTATTAGGGGACTGACGTTTACCGCCCCCTAGGCCCACCATGCGATATTCTCAGACGAACAGACCGGACTGTACGCAGATTGTCACATTCAGGCTCAGCAGGAGTTCAGATGGGTTTCACCTCGTCCGTCTTCTTATCGGCATCTACCTGGGGGCCGTTACGCACAGCTAGTGCCGCTTGCGGTCTGTGGTTAAACCCACTGCCAGCGTAGTGTCGAGTCTTTAGAGTCCCACACAGAGAGCTATTCGCCTTTAGGCAAAAGAGTAGAGGTCGCATGGTTTTGCGACAGGGTTCGGTCACATCCGTGCACTTGTGCACGTTTAGTGTTCGGACAGTTATCACTAGCGGGCTTTGGTTTAAGTCAGATCCTAGTGTACATTTTGGGATTGGTTTTATCTCGTTTGTATTCGTGTTCCTCGGAACGCGGATGCAGGTGTGTATGCACGGTTGACAGAGAGACAGAGGCAGAGGATTCTCATTAGGGTTGTTGACTGCTGACTTTTGCTAAACCCTAATGAGAATAAGAAATATGATTAACAATAATATTAATTAAGTATTATTGTGACATGGTTGGGTTAAAAGGTTGACTTTGTTGACTTGTTGACTAGGTTGGACTTGTTGACCACCATCATGACAATAGCTATCATTTCATGGCATTGACCTTTGCTTGCTTATTTGTTCACACATTGCATTTAATGCATGAAATGATATTGCCATTTGATATGATAACAACCATCACATAATACTTAATTATTATTATGTGTTATGATGATTTTGGATTATGAGAGCAAGGGTGAGAAAAGTCTTGCTCATTCTCATTCTCATTCTCTCTCATCCTCAAGCTCTCCCTCTTCCTCTTGCTCTCTCTCTAGTTTATGGTTCCATTGTCTCATGTGTTGAGAAGCAAGAACCATAGAGATAAAACCCAAAACACTTCTCTACTCATCCTAGTATACAAGGTTTAGCAAACCAAGTGTAGCCAAAGGTAGAAGCTTTCAGGTGGATCCATCTTCGGCACAAAGAGACGACGAGGAGAGAACCATCCGACCACCACAAGGAGTCCAAGAGAAGGAGTTCAAGTTAAGGTATAACCCCTAACCGAGTAGGTAAAACTCTTAGTTAGGTTGTTAGATAGTTGTTTAACAAAGATCCGTATTTTGAGTCCATGTTACCACCAAAAGAAAAGTCGTTTTTCATCATTTCCGCAAGCCCGTAAGAACCGGGAGAGGTAACGTGGAGTTACAGGTACTTGTCATTTGATAACAATATCAAAAGAAGAGCCCGAGAATACGGATGGCCTTCCCTGGTGCTTCGAAAACAGCGATGACGAGGTGATCTCAGAATTTCCACCAGCGCCGAAAGAGCTGGAAGATGGAATACACACCACTGCAGATAATCTCAAGAAAATTGAGTTGGGGACGGAAAACGACCCGCGTCCGACATTCGTTAGTGAGCTGTTGTCTGAAGGAAGGGTGTCTTCTTTAAAAGACGTGCTCATGCAGCATAAAGATTGCTTCGCATGGAACTATTCCGAAATGCCAGGACTAGATCCAGAAATTGCTGTGCATAAATTGGCGATATCCCCGGACGTCAAACCAATCAAACAAGCACCGAGAAGAATGCGGCTCGAGCTTGAGATGAGCATTAACGCCGAAGTTAAGAAGCTGATCGACTCTGGGTTTATCCAAGAAGTTCAGTATCCTGATTGGATCGCCAACATCGTCCCAGTGATGAAGAAGAATGGGACGGTACGCATATGTGTAGACTTTCGGGATCTCAATAAAGCCTGCCCGAAGGACGATTTTCCAGTGCCAGTTACCGAGCTAATGATAGATAACACGTCCACTCACGAGGTTTTCTCCTTCATGGACGGCTCATCAGGATATAATCAGATAAAGATGCATCCCGAAGACCAGAAGCACACCGCTTTCCGGACCCCTTTGGGTATATTCTGCTACAAGGTGATGCCCTTCGGTCTAAAGAACGCCGGTGCCACCTATCAAAGGGCCATGACAAAGTTCTTCGATGACCTTATACATGAAATCGTCGAATGCTATATCGACGACCTCGTAGTTAAGAGCAAATCATATGAGGAGCATTTAGAGCATCTGAAGACCGTATTTCAACGCCTTCGACAATACAACTTGAAGATGAACCCTCTCAAGTGCGTATTCGGAGTTTCCTCGGGCAAATTCCTAGGATTCATTGTCCGACACCGAGGTATCGAGATAAATCTGTCAAAGATCAAGGCGATCATGGAAATGCCTCCGCCAAGGACTCTCAAGCAATTGCGGTCTCTCCAAGGGAAGCTCGCGTACATCCGGCGATTTATAGCCAACCTCTCAGGCAAGTGCTGCCCTTACAGTCACCTGATGAAGAAGGGAACCCCTTTCGTTTGGGATCATAAATGCCAGAGCGCGCTGGACGAAATCAAGCAATACCTGCAGAATCCGCCAGTGTTTGCTGCTCCAGTCAAGGGAAAGCCTCTCATTCTTTATACAACCGCCCTCAAAGGTTCCTTAGGCGCATTATGGGCACAAGAGAACGACCAAGGGAAAGAAAGAGCTTTTTATTACTTAAGTCGAGTTCTCCTGGGGGCAGAAAGCAACTATTCCCCCATCGAGAAACACTGTCTGGCGTTGATCTTCGCGATAACAAAACTCAGGCACTATGCATTGGCACATGAAGTCCGTCTCATATCGAAGGTGGACCCTCTCAAATATTTGATGTCAAAGGCCATATTGACAGGTCGACTCGCTAAATGGGCCCTGCTCTTGATGGAGTTCTCAATAACTTATCAACCTCTTAAGGCAGTGAAAGGCCAGGCCATCGCCGACTTCCTCGCTGAACATCTGATACCTGCCGATTCTCCTCTGAATTGCGAGCTGCCAGACGAACATGCGTTTGATGCGATCGATGGTAGTGATACCCGATGGGAACTCTATTTTGATGGAGCGTCTTCCACGAAGAAGCGCAAACAAAGCACCCCCTATAATCAAATCGGGGGTATGCCTCATCTTCGTAACTCCACAAGGAGGGATAATGCGCTTTGCTTTCTCCTTAACAGAGCCGAGGACGAACAATGAAGCCGAATACGAAGCTTTGATAGCAGGCCTCGAGATCGCCATCGACATGGGAATTGAAAACCTCCTCATATATGGAGATTCTCTACTGGTCGTCAGTCAAGTAAATGGCGACTACCAAACGTGCAAACCCGAACTGGTGAAATATGGCGAGAGAGTACAGCAACTGCTGACTCAAATTCCCTCCTATATGCTGGAAAGCATACCGCGTGCAGAAAATAGCAAGGCGGACGCGTTAGCCAAGCTCACTAAAGAACTGGCCGACGAGAACCTCGATGACGTAAAAATCGTGGTACAAAGCCATCGGGTGCTTGCCCCAGCAGAAATATCTCCGGAATCATCCGAAGAAAAGGGAGTGACTGAGCAAATGGCTATGCAAATAAAAGACCAGGAAAAGGCTGATGATTGGAGAGAAGTCTTTATAGACTACTTCAAATCCCGTCGAACGCCTGAAGATGCGTCCTCAAAACATCAGCTCATGAAACGGGCTCTGTCTTTCGCCTTCGTCAATGATACTCTGTATGTTCCCCTCCGAAAGGCGGCGACGACGTGAGGATACGCCTTGCCTGAGATTCGGGGCAGATGCTATTTGGTTTTATCCGTCCACCTCTCCGAAGATGCCAAGTTGATTTATGGCACCGTGTATCAGAGGTTTAGACGGATGCGGCCGATGTAGCAGACTTCGTCAGATTCCCCCTCGTTTGAGGGTTTTTTGATTGTGGGGGCGCTCTTCCCTACAGGCGCAAGCCCCTACAGTTAATTGCGCTACCGCATCGCGGTAGCCACTTTCTCCTTCTCCAGAATTTCACTTCGTGTCGTGTGTGTTTGTTTTGTTTGTGGATGCCCATGGATTGTATACGGAGACTAAGTTATGCCGTTGCCCGTAGGACGTGGATTAGTCCAAATCCGTATTTACTTAGATTTGGGTTTGGTGTTTTAGTTTAAGGATACGTTAGCCATATTTAGGCTAAGATTAACTTAAACGTTTGTTTAGGATACGTTAGTCCAATTTTAGACTAAGATTAACTTAACGGGATCATTTGGATCCAACAAGAGAGCATTTGGGGCTCTATTATTCCAGTTTAGGGACGTAGTGGTCCATAGGTAGTTTAAGGACATTTCGGTCCATATTCCAGTTTAGGGACATGGTGGTCCATATTCCAGTTTAGGGACATGGTGGTCCATTGGTAGTTTAAGGACGCATAAGTCCGTGGGTTTAAAGACCCCACAGTCCATGTCTTAGTTTAAGGACGCATAAGTCCGCGGGTTTAAGGACCCCACAGTCCGTGTTTTGGTTTAAGGACGCAGAAGTCCATGAGTTTAAGGACCCCACAGTCCGTGTTGATATATGGTTGTTGGGACCCGTCACCTCTCTGACGTCGTTGAAGGATTACAACGATAGAAGTCAGAGGAGTTCGGAGATGTACCCTCAAACCGGATGTAAATTGATTAAGGAGAGCAGTCTTGCTCAGTCAATTTAGTTTGAGGACTTACGGCCATGATTGGGCTAAGTCCAGTTGAGAATATTCAACGTTATTTCTTATTTTTGGCCTATTAGACCTGTGCTAGGGCTTTGCCCATGTTTAATAATGCATAGCATTAATCTTGGTCTCTGTTGGACCTTTATTTGGGCTCTGCTCCTTTTAATGCATTGCATTTTATTTTGTTTGGGCTCTGCCCTTTAATAAATGATGCAGAGCATCAATTTCATTTGGGCTCTGCCCTTTTATTGCATTGCAATTTATTTTGGCCTACTAGGCCTTTTTGATTTGGGCCTGGCTCTTTAGTAAACAATGCATTGCATTTGTCAGGCGCTTTGCGCTAATCACTGAGCGCAAGCGCTTGTGGTGATGACACGTGTCACGCAAGCGCAGTGCGCTGCGCCAATGCGCTGCGCTTGCGCTGCTGACACATGGCGCGCTCTGGTGAGTTGCGCCAATTTCAGAGAGCAAGGCTCTATCTTAAAAGCGCATAGCGCAAGTGGTTCAGGTGCCGACACGTGGCGCTCTCTAGTGGCTTGCGCCAACCCAAGAGCGCAACAGTGCAAATTTTACAAGTGCAGGGCACTGTTTAATTTCTTGATCAATTTAGATCAAAGAAAACAAGTTTTTCTTGTTTTTTTCTTGTTTTTCAGAGAACCAGTGGTTCATAAAAAGTGCAAGGCACTATTATTATTTGTTTTTTTATTGAAGATCATTGATCTTCTTCTTAGATCAATGATCTATTAGAAGAAATTCTTCTATTTTATAAAGGTTTTTACCTTTTTCTTGAATTTTCTACAGAATTCTCTCTGTTTTGAAGTTCTTGATTTCTCACAATGTTGATGATCTTTTGAGTTGGGGTCTAGGGGTCTTTATATAGTGCCCATAGGTTTGTTAAGTTTGTTAAAGAGATCATTCTCTGAGTGATTTGGGGAATTTTCCCCCACCGTTGGATCTTTGATCCAAGGGCTTATGTTTTATAGAAGACAATCTTCTTGTTTTAACAAGAACAGAAGGATCTTACTAGAATTTAATTTTGTTTGGCGCAAACGCCCCAGCGCGTGACACGTGTCACGCAGCGTAGAGTGCAGCGCAACTGCGCTGACACGTGTCACGCAGCGCAGCCCTTGCGCCACTGCGCTGACACGTGTCGCGCAGCGCAGCGCTTGCGCAACTGATGCGTTTCTTCCTTTAATTTTTGTTTTAAATAGAGCCTTGCTCTGATTGGGCGCGCTGCTTTGGGCACTGCACCGACGTATCAGCTTTTGACACGTGGCGCGTTGCGCGCAGCGTAAGGAAGTTGAAGCGTTGCTTCGAATTTTGAATCTTTGAAATTCAAACAGAGCTTTTCTCTGATTGGGGGAAACAAATGCCCCCCACCGTTGCGCTCACGTGGCACGCACGTGAGTGCAGCGGTGGCAAGACCCTGACCGTTGGATCAACTCAGGAGCTGAAGGTGCGCAAGCGCCTATATATAGGACCCCTGGCCCTTAGAAAATCTTTACTATTTTCCAAGATTTTGATTTTCAGAGCTTTGCTCTTGCTTAAGAACTTCAGAGCCTTGCTCTCATTTTAAGAACTCGAGAGCTTTGCTTTTATTTCCAAAGTTAGAAAAACTTTAGGTAAAATTAATCTTAGATTAAATTAATTTTAATTAATCTTAACCAACAGAGCTTTGCTCTCATAGATCTTCTGATCTAAAGAAAACCCCTTTGGGGTTTCACCAACAGAGCTTTGCTCTCAAGAATCCATAGATCTACAGAGATCTTGTTCATGGGTTTTAACCCATGAGCAGAGCTTTGCTCATGGATCAAAAAGTAGATCTTTTTGATCTAAAAGTGAAGAACTCCTAAGAGTCTTCAAAAATTTTAATTTTTTAGGAGTTTAAAGAAAACTTTTTTTTATAGATTTTCTCATCATTGTTACAGAGCTAGGCTCTTTTAAGGAATCTTATTCCCCTGAGACCAGAGTTTGACAAGTTTCACTCTGTGACAGAGCTTTGCTCTGAAAGAAGAGATTTTCTCCTTGTCTCTAGGGATTTTTTTTATTATTAATGAGAATATTCCTTTAGGGATTAACTGATAATCTCATCCAATGATGGGGTTGTCTTATTAATTGATGCATTGTTATCCAGATTTTGTGGGTCCCCCCTTGGTCTCCTACCTACTGCATTGCAGTGTGGTGTAATTAATTTTAATTAACTTTTAATTTAAAATTTTTTTAAACGCCAAGCGTTGGAATTGCAACACTAACGACCAATTTTGTCCCCTTGCAGTGAACATGTCTTTCGATTCCTCATTCCCGTTTGCTCGTTCGGAGGAAGGATTTCCCGAAGCGCCTGTGGACCGCGAAGTCCTAGCTATGATCAGGGACCACGACCCGGAATATAAGAGTCTTCACCTTTGGGAGTCGTGGTACAACCAAATCATCATGGGTCGACGGAGCTTTACGTGCGCAGTACCGTCAGAGCCTATTACGGTGATCCATTATGCCAGCCCACCCCCGGTGCAGTATGCCGTGGAGATGGTTGATTGGACTTCGAAGGGCTTTCTTCTTCCCGCTATAGATGCAATTCCGGTTCAGCGTCCTATGGTTTTGGATATCCTTGGACGCCGTATTTGTCAAGGCGAGGCGCGACCTTAGGGGCAATCATATAACATAGGTCTGATCCCCCGCCACCCGATCGGCTATTTGCCATGGGCTCGCTATATTCTGTCGGCGAAGAAGTCGCAGCTGATAAGGCTAGGGTTATACACTGCCGTTTATGTCTCCCTCTTCCAATATCCCACGCTTCCCACCTGGTGGTTCAAGGCCTTTTTGGAGCCGTGGAACATTCCTACTCACACTTTCCTCGCAATGGACCGGGAAGTGTTGATTTCTTTGGAGGAATTCACAGAGGTCTCCAGTTTACTGGTTATAGGGGAGCACTATGAGGAGTTACTTATTACAGACGAGTATGTCTTCGGTGCTAAGCCGGCAGTAAGGGGCCTCACTCCGGAGAATGTTGTTCAACATCAATTCCCAAGTTTGATCAAAGTGTTGAACATCTATGAGGCCCTTTTCATCGAACGTGGAAGTCGCGGAGTTAGCTTCGAGGATTTCATCGCTCGGTTCCATCACCCAAACGTCCTCTCGGCAGAAGCCTCCAAGTTTGCCACACTTGATGACCCTTTCGGTCTAGGTTTGGATAACTTGCCGGCGAAGGAAATAGACCAAAAGGGTTTTTTCCTTCCTAACTCCCCGACTGTGTCTTTTGCGGAAGTTGCAGCCCCCGGGATGGACGAGGAGGCCTTCTTCTTAGGATTTCTTGGGCTATGGCTGAGTTGGTTTGCGCTCCCGATGCATTCTCGCCATATGCGGCCCTCTATCTTTTACCCAGCTCACTGGATGACCATTGGGGTAAAAGTGGCTGTTGGGATCGTCGGCTTGGCACACCTGTATCACGGCCTCAGTCAAGCGGCGGATGCTAATGAGCCTGGGGTACTGCACGTGATCTTCCCGATGCGCTACTTCGTATCGTGGCTCGAGCTACACACATCGGGCGTCTTCGGCATGCACAAAATGCCCTCGTTCTATGACAGGTGCAGCTTCCCTCGCATCATATAGATGATCGGCGCCTCACTTGTGACTCCATCGCCATGGAATGCCAGGGGTTTGCTCCTTCGCCCCTACACTGTTGGAGACGGGGTGTCTTTCATTGACAAAGTGTTGACTATTGGAAAGGCATCTACCACTGTAGTGCGGCCGTTGCAAGACACTTTCAAAGATGGAGCCTCAGTTTTGATGGCCCGGGAGACCCTCCATCTATATTCCATTAGACCGGGCTTCCTGGTGTTTAGGCAGAATGGTGCGGCGATTTTCATGAGATACAACCCGCATCGTTTCGCCCAATAACTGAGCTATAATCAAGGGGTACTACTGGAGGCTTTCCTATCGGAACCTGCTGCTACTGAAGAAGGGATGGAGAGCGCGCTGCATCACTTCATGCGTCTGAATACGGGTTCCCACTTTTTTATCAGTGAGCCGGCTTGCGCCCCACGACTCCTCAAGGTATATACAGAATGGTACAGTCATTCGACGGGAGCCGTCATAAAGGAAGAAAAGCGATTGCTGGTCGACCGTAAGGGTGTGCCTCCAGGTAGCGACCGCACAGCTCCACTAGTGCCAAGGACCCCGGTAGTTCCCCCTCTAAAAGATGCTAGAGCCGGACCACCGCGTGCGCAGAGTGCTCCACGTGGATTGCCGCTTCCCGATATTGCGGATGCACTACCAGCGCCCTGTGCTCCAGTGGAGACAGTAGTTGTGGCCTCGCCGGAGTCTGGTGTGGGTGCGGACATCGGGACCCGCCGCCCCAAGGCGCCTGCAAAGCGTAAGTCGATCCCGGGTGCACCTAGGGCTGGTGGGCAGAAGAAGAAAAAGAAGTCGCTCTTCGCTGCTGACGTTGTATTCGGTCAGGAACCCCACGCTCCCTATAGTGAGGGCCTAGGTGAGTACGAGACCAACAGGGGATTAGTCATATCGCCGGATGATACGGACTTGGCGGCCGCCATCGTAGCTTCAGAGCGATTGGCGAGGCGCGACGCGTGGCTAGCTAAGCTTGCGCAATCGGGTAATCACTAGTCGCTTTTTTTATTGCATCATATCTTTATTATTTCTCTTGACTAACGTTTTTTCCCTCTTTTCTTCAAACAGGCATCACCACTGAAGAAGCCATCGCTGCTTCCCTCAAGACTTTCCAAGAGGAGGAACGCCTTAGAGCGTCCTTTGGCCTTGGTAAATCTCGATTCATCAAGTCTTCATTTTCCTTGTGTTACGGTCGATCTAATCTCCCACTTTTTTATCGCAGGAACCACAATGCCGATCCCGCCAGGTGACGTGGAGACTCTTCCCGGGCCAGCCGCCAATGTTTCTGCCTCCTCGGGGCTACTGCAAGAGGCCCGTCTCGAAGAGCCGATGAGAGATGCCTTAAAGGCTCTGGAGGCAACTCTGAACGAGGACGACGACACCTTGATGAAGGAAGCGTCGAAGAGGTCCATTGCGACAGCCCGGGAGGAGAGGAAGCGGTTGAGGCATGAAGCGAAGGCACGCAGGGCCGCTTTGGCCATTGGAGCGGGCCCAAGCACCATCCCTCGTGCTGATACTCCCTCAGAAGAGCTCCCGGTCGCCTTGTCTACAGCTCACAGACAGGCGGTGCGCGCCAATAGGGAGGCTAACGATAAGTCCACCTCAGGTAATATTTCTTTCAGAATTTTTTTGTAAGAATTATAAAGCTGTCGGTTCTTATATATTCTATCCTGCAGGGCCAAGTCCAACCGAAGGGGAGGCGGAGACCGTCGAACCTGAGGGGCCAGAAGAAGAGTCATTGGTCGAACCCGAGCCGATGGCGGACGACACAACCGGGATTGCCAGGCCCGAGCTAGTAGCTGACGAAATGGTTACGTCCATTATGCCTGAGCAGGTGGCCAATGCCGAGCCCGAGCTAGCAGCGGACGGAGTGCCTGAGACCGATGACCCCGTGGCGACGGCGGACGAGACAGCCGTGACTGCTGAGCCCGAGGGAGTAGCGGGTGAGGTGGACATGATTCCTGAGGACGAGCCGACCGCTTTTTCTCAGGAGTCTGGCAATGATCCGGTCATAGCTCTCCCCGCCTACGGCCCTCCGCCGTCTCCTGGCCTTGCGAGCACGACGACGGCCCCCGTGGAGTCTGGGGATGAGGCCACGGGTGGTGGACTTATGTCGATGGAGGAGGGAGACGCCTCCGTCTCGGCTGGAGGTTCATCGGGTAAATTTCGGATTACCGTCCCCTTTTTTTATCTTGCGATCTTTCTTGACAGGTTTACCCTTGTTTTTTAACGCAGGTGCGGCCAGTGCCGATGCTCCATTGCTCGAGGGAGCGCCGTCAACTATTGCCTTGGCGGTGGTCACCTCTCAGCCCTCTCTTGTACCATCGAAGATGTTGGAAGGTACGGATTTGCAACCTATTAGTTTCGTCTTTCAGCCGCATAATTTATGTACTAAAGTCGTACTGTTGTGTTTTTTCAGGAGTGCTTTTTGATCATCTTTATCAAGTGTTGCTCCCACACTTCTCCTTCCCATCTGAACCCGCTTCTTCCTCCAGTGGCGCTGGTGAGTATAGTTTCCAACTGATGTCTTTCTTTTTTTAGTAATGGAATTATTTCTAATTTTCCCTTGTCCTGATTGCAGTGCTACAAATCGAAGGAGGAGACGAAAGATCGGTCGCGCCACCGGCCCTTCCGGCCTTACCACCTGCTGCAGCTGGTATAGTAGACTATCTCATCAATGACTTTTTCATATTTCTTGAACCGTCATCTAATCACATTTTGTCGTTTCAGCTGTCGTTCCAATCTCGGCGCCTTTTGAATCTCGCGTTACGTTGTCGGCAGGCCCTTTCCTGAGACGTCCATGCTCGAAAGGCGCCGTGAGTAGTCTGCGCATGTTGAGCGACTATATTGAGGAACTCGACGTCGAGACTCCTACGTCTGCTGCAGATTTCGCTACGGCGGTTAACCCGATGCTGGTGATACTCGTAAATTTCCATGACGAGGGCATCGTTGCGTCTTGGGTTAATCACTGCAGGGAGATTGAGGCTCGCCTGCATCAGCTGGAGTCGATGCATCCCGCCCCTGAGGTTTTGGCCGTTAGTACTCAACGGGCAACATGGCTCGAGCAAAGCACTTCTCATTTCCGCCGTTTGGAACAAGAAGCATCTTTAAGGCTGAGGGAATACCAAGAGACCTCGAGCGAGACGGCTCGTCTGCGTGCTGAGGTTGAGGCGAATGCTGCCCAAGTGAAGGCTATTTTTGAGGGCCTCCTGGAACGCATCTCTCATGGTTTAAACTTGAAGCGAAAGCTTGATGTCGCCGAGCGTGACACCCCAGGCCGCGAAGCTGCTCATCAGGCCGTTGGGGAGCAGCTTGCATCTTTCTTGCAGCAGCGGGCTCAAGTGGAGGCAGAGCTGGCGGTGGTGGCCGATCAGGAGAAAGCGTGGAAGGAGGTACACGAACAATTGCTAGAGCTATGCAAGACGCTTCCTCCCCAGTAGTTCCCCTTGTATCCATATACTTGTAAAAAATTTTATTTTTCGAATAAGATGTATCCATTCTTTATTCTTTTGTACGCTTCACCTTGTACTTGATTAAATTAATAAATAAAGATACACATTTTTCTTTGCAATGTCTTGTACTATTTCTTTGCTTTCTCCCTTCTCTTATTATCAGCATGCTGTCTTCATAAACACAATTGACAGATAATAGAGTAAGCATCTAGATTTCTCCAAGAGATAGCGATGGCTTAGGCCACAGGTTCAGATCTGCTGCCTAAGACTTTTCAACTCTATGAGCCGTGAGGGTCTCATAGAGACTTTTCTCCCTGCGGATCGAGAAGATCTCGTAGGTGGATTTTCTCCTTAGGAATCGTGAGGATTCCTAAGTGTGTTTTCTTTTCTAAGTCGTAAGGATCTTATAAGAGAATTTTCCCTCTTACGAGTCGAGAGGACTCGTAAGCGGTTGTTTCTCTCTTCGTCGAGATTCGACTTTGGAGAGTGAAACCCGTGGATAATATACAAGAGACCGTTTTAGACCAACTTGTAGGGTCCCAGTGCTCAGGAAACAAGCTTTGTAATCCCTGCTGCCTGAGGCTTCACCTTGCAAGTTGAAACGAATCGGGAATTTCCCACGGAGACACTAATTTCTCTGCGAGCCGACGCGAGTCAGTAGGCTCTCATCAAGGACGCTAGTTTCCCTGAATCGAGGTATTTGCCAAGGACATTTGTTTCCCTGGGGTTGAAACGAATCGAGAATTTCTCGCGGAGACGCTAGTTTCTCTGCGAGTCGACGCGAATCAGGATTTTCTTCGTCAAGGACACTTGTTTCCCTGAATCGAAGGATTTCGCCGAAGACACTGGTTTCTTCGGAGTTGAAACGAACCGGGAATTTCCCGCGGAGACACTGGTTTCTCTGCGAGCCGATGCGGATCAGGAGGCTCTCATCAAGGACGCTAGTTTCCCTGAGTTGAGGAGTTTGCCAAGGACACTTGTTTCCCTGGTGTTGAAACGAATCGAGAATTTCTCACGGAGACACTGGTTTCTCTGCGAGTCGACGCGAATCAGGATTTTCTTCGTCAAGGACACTTGTTTCCCTGAGTCGAAGGATTTTGCCGAAGACACTGGTTTCTTCGGAGTTGAAACGAATCGGGAATTTCCCGCGGAGACACTGGTTTCTCTGCGAGCCGACGCGAATCAGGAGGCTCTCATCAAGGATGCTAGTTTCCCCGAGTTGAGGAGTTTGCCAAGGACACTTGTTTCCCTGGTGTTGAAACGAATCGAGAACTTCTCACGGAGACACTGGTTTCTCTGCGAGCCGACGCGAATCAGGATTTTCTTCGTCAAGGACACTTGTTTCCCTGAGTCGAAGGATTTTTCCGAAGACACTGGTTTCTTCGGAGTTGAGACGAATCGGGAATTTCCCGCGGAGACACTGGTTTCTCTACGAGCCGAAGCGAATCAGGAGGCGCTCATCAAGGACGCTAGTTTCCCTGAGTTGAGGTATCTGTGGTGGTCTTTCAGGTTTTATATAAGTTACCATCAAGACTGTGAAGCTAGGAATTTGATCTTCACTTCGTTTGCTGGCACTACGTCTGCTGTATTGAGACGAATGTCGCGGTTGTCTCTAGGCTATTGATGAACTGTCGAGATTTGTCTTAGCTTTTTGGCGGAGCCTGTTGGTAAGGTATGGTTCCCTCTTTGTTTGTGCCCTTGGATTGTATACAGGGATCGGTGTGATCTCAACTGTAGGGCAAAAGTTTCATTCATTTTTATTGTTTTATTTCCGCGATACTCTATCATTTCAGCTTTTATATCGCGAAGGTCGCAATTGCCCAATCATTTCGGCTATTTTTCGTGATGCCCAATCATTTCGGCTATTTATTTTATTTTTACTCGCTTCTTTTTATTGCGAGTTGCCCAATCATTTCGGCTATTTTATATGCCTACGTTTTTACTTGCTGCTTTTTATTGCAAGTTTCCCCATCATTTCAGCTATTTCGTATGCATGTGCGGCATGCTGGCTTTTCGCCGTAAACCTAAAATTAAACACCGATTTCTGCATCAGCACCGCTACAGCTGGGATATTGCCAGGAGCGAATCATCATTTGCCTCTGTCGATGTCGAACAAAGGTGGCTTAGCGAACAGGGTTAAGGTCCTGTCGACTAAGGCTTTTGACTTCATGAGCCGTAAGGGTCTCACAAAGGTATTTCTCCCCACAAGTCGTGAGGATCTTGTAGGTGTATTTTCTCTTTAGGAATCGTGAGGATTCCTAAGTGTATGTTCCTCTGTAAGTCGTAAGGATCCTACAAGAGGGTTTTCTCCTTGTAAGTTGAGAGGACTTATAAGGGTTGTTCGTCATGCGTACATATCCCCAGTTACGGATGGGACTTGATTAGGGAAATGTTTATTCGCGCCCGTGGATTGTATACAAGGGTCAGTACTGAGCCACTTGTAGGGCCATATCGCAGGTTGTGGAGGGTTTGCTTAAGTACAGGTTTAGGTCTCTGTAACTTAAGACTTTTAAATCTTATGAGCCGTGAGGGTCCCATAAGAGAGCTCTCCTTACGAGTCGTGAGGATCTCGCAAGTGTATTTTCTCCTTAGGAATCGTAGGGATCCCTAAGTGTGTTGCTCCCTTGTGAGTCGTAAGGATCTCACGCGGGTGGTTTCTCCTCACAAGGTCGAGAGGACCCTGTAAGTGTCCTTTAACGAGGTTGCGCCCTTTCAGGTTTTCACAAACACTCGCCGGTAGTCCTGCTGTTTTACTCACGGAGCCCTTTCGGGTTTTCATCCGTGCCCTTTTTGCTTATGGACATACCTTTTTTTTCTTTTTATATATTTTTTTACGAGGTCGCGTCCTTTCGGGTTTTCACGAACACTCGCCGGTAGCCCTGCTGTTTTTACTCACGGTGCCCTTTCGGGTTTTCATCTGTGCCCTTTTTGCTTATGGACATACCGTTCTCTTATATATATATATATTATTCATCTCGTCAGCCTGAGGATGCTGCGGCAGTAGTTTAAGGATGTTTCGGTCCGTCAGTAATTTAAGGACGTTTCGGTCCGGCGTTAGTTTAAGGACGTTTCGGTCCGGCGTTAGTTTAAGGACGTTTCGGTCTGTCCAGGAGAAGGCTGGCTACTGCTTATAAAGTTTGAGCTTAGGAAGATAGTGAGCGGACATAGTTGTCGTAATCTATCATTGACCTAGGCGGTAACTCACTAAGCGTAGTATTTCTTTAGGAATCGACCATTTATTGGCCTGTAAGGCCTTTCACCGTGCATATCCATGAGTAGATAGGCTTCACCCTGGTAGACCTTGTCTATGATGTACGGGCCTTCATAGTTTGGCTCGAATTTTCCCCGCTTGGCGCGATTGGGGATTATAGGCCTTTTGACCACTAGCACGAGTTCGCCTTGGCGGAATGTCCTCGGCCGGGTCAACCTTTCATATGAGCGCGTCATCTTTGCTTTATAGGCCTCCAGATTTTGTTGCGCTACGAGCCGGGTTTCATCAAGGGCATCAAGCTCCTCAAGCCGAAGGTGAGCATTTTCTTCGTCCGTCAGCTCGTAGTGGACTGCCACTCGTATAGAGGGTAACTCTATCTCGAGGGGGAGTACTGCTTCTGTACCGAATACCAACACATATGGCGTTGTGTTCGTGGCTGTCTTGAACGTAGTTCGATACACCCAGAGAGCTTCTTGCAGTCTCTCATGCCAGTCCTTCTTATTCCGGGACACCGTTTTCTTCATGATCTTTTTCAAGGTCTTGTTGAAGGCCTCAGCTAGACCGTTAGCTCGCAGATTATAAACCGAGGAATATCTCCAGTCTATATTATGCTGCTGCGCCAAGCGAATGATCTTGTGGCTTCTGTAAGCTGGCCCATTATCGGAGATGATCTGTCGCGGAGTTCCAAACCGATATATGACGTGCGTCTTGAAGAAGTGTAGGATATTCTCCGTTTTCACTTCCCTCAGCGGTACTGCCTCTGCCCATTTGGAGAAGTAGTCAGTTGTCGCCAGGATGAAACGATGTCCTCTGGACGATGCTGGTTCGATGGGGCCGACTATGTCAGTTCCCCACATTTCGAATGGCCAGCTAGCCACTGTTGGGTGTAGAGGATTTGGGTGCTGGTGGATGAAGTCCCCATGAATTTGGCATGAGTGGCACTGCTTCGCATACTCAAGGCAGTCTTGAATCATCGTGGGCCAGTAGTAGCCCAACCGTTTGATCTTCAACTTCATCTTTGGGCCTGCTTGATGAGAACCGCAGAGTCCGTCGTGTACTTCCTAAACGACTCTTTTCGCTTCGTCAGGTCCCAGACATCTTAACTACAGAGAATCGAATGACCTCCTGTACAGAGTATCATTGACGGAGGCGAAAGACAGAGCTCGTTTCATGAGCTGATGTCTTGAGGACACATCTTTGGGCGTTCGACGGTATTTGAAGTAGTCTACAAAGACTTCTCTCCAATCCTCGGTCTTCTCTCGGTCTTTTATTTGCATAGACATTTTCTCAGTCGCTCCCTTTTCTTCGGGTGATTCTGGAGATATTTCTGCTGGGGCAAGTACCCGACGGTTTTGTACCACGATTCTTACGTCATCGAGGTTCTCATCAGCCAGTTCCTTAGCGAGCTTGGCCAGCGCGTCCGCTTTGCTGTTTTCCACACGCGGTATGTTTTCCAAAGTATAGGAAGGGATTTGGGTCAACAGTTGCTGCACCTTCTCGCCGTACGTTACCAGCTCTGGCTTGCATGTTTGGTAGTCGCCGTTTACTTGACTAACGACCAGTTGGGAGTCTCCGTATATGAGGAGGTTTTCAATTCCCATGTCGATGGCGATCTCGAGGCCTGCTATCAAAGCTTCGTATTTGGCTTCATTGTTTGTCCTCAGCTCTGTTAGGGAGAAAGCAAAGCGCATTATCCCTCCTTGTGGAGTTACAAAGATGAGTCCTACCCCCGATTTGATTATAGGGGTACTTTGTTTGCGCTTCTTCACAGAAGATGCTCCATCGAAATAAAGCTCCCAACGGGTATCACCACCGTCGATTGCATCAAACGCATGTTCGTCTGGCAGATCGCAATTCAGAGGAGAATCGGCAGGTATCGGATGTTCAGCGAGGAAGTCGGCAATGGCCTGGCCTTTCACTGCCTTGAGAGGTTGATAGATTATCGAGAACTCCATCAAGAGCAGGGCCCATTTAGCGAGCCGACCTGTCAATATGGCCTTCGACATCAAATATTTAAGAGGTCCACCTTCGAAATGAGACGGACTTCATGCGCCGACGCATAGTGCCTGAGCTTTTTTTATCGCGAAGATCAACGCCAGGCAGTGTTTTTCAATAGGGGAATAGTTGCTTTCTGCCCCCAGTAGAACTCGACTCAAGTAGTAGAGTGCTCTTTCTTTCCCTTGGTCGTTCTCTTGCGCCCATAATGCGCCTAAGGAACCTTCGAGGGCGGTTGTATAAAGAATGAGGGGCTTTCCCTTGACCGGAGCAGCCAACACTGGCGGGTTCTGCAGGTATTGCTTGATTTCGTCTAGCGCGCCTTGGCATTTTTGATCCCAGACGAACGGGGTTCCCTTCTTCATCAGGTGGCTGTAAGGACGACACTTGCCTGAAAGGTTGGCTATAAATCGCCGTATATACGCGAGCTTCCCTTGGAGAGACCGCAGCTGTTTGAGAGTCCTTGGCGGAGGCATTTCCATGATCGCCTTGATCTTTGACGGATCTATCTCAATACCTCGGTGTCGGACGATGAATCCCAGGAATTTGCCCGAGGAAACTCCGAATGCACACTTAAGAGGGTTCATCTTCAAGTTGTATTGTCGAAGGCGTTGAAATACGGTCTTCAGATGCTCGAGATGTTCCTCGTATGATTTGCTTTTCACCACGAGGTCGTCGATATAACATTCGACAATTTAATGTATAAGGTCATCAAAGATCTTCGTCATGGCCCTCTGATAGGTGGCACCGGCGTTCTTTAATCCGAAGGGCATCACCTTATAACAGAATATACCCAAAGAAGTCCTGAAGGCGGTATGCTTCTGGTCTTCGGGATACATCTTTATCTGATTATACCCTGACGAGCCATCCATGAAGGAGAAAACCTCATGAGTGGACGTATTGTCTATCATCAGTTCGGTGACTGGCACTGGGAAATCATCCTTCGGGCAGGCTTTATTGAGATCCCGGAAGTCTACGTATATGCGCACCGTCCCATTTTTCTTCATCACTGGGACGATGTTGGCGATCCATTCAGGATATTGAACCTCCTGGATAAAACCAGAGTCGATTAACTTCTTGACCTCAGCGTTGATACTCATTTCAAGCTCGAGCCGCATTCTTCTTGGTGCTTGCTTGACTGGCTTGACGTCCGGGGATATTGCCAATTCGTGCATAGCAATTTCTGGATCTAGTCCCGGCATTTCGGAATAGTTCCATGCGAAGCAATCTTTATGCTGCATAAGCAGGTTTTTTAATGAAGCCACCCTCTCCTCAGACAGCAGCTCACTAATGAATGTCGGTCGCGGGTCGTTCGCCGTTCCCAACTCAATTTTCTTGAGGATATCTGCAGTGGTATGGAATCCATCTTCCAGCTCTTTTGGTGCTGGTGGAAATTATGAGATTACCTCATTGTTGCTGTTCCCCTCCGAAAGGCGGCCGAGACATTAGGACGTCTAGCCTGAGATTCGGGGCAGATGCTATATGGTTTTATCCCTCTACCGCTCCGAAGATGCCAAGTTGATTTATGGCACCGTGTATCGGAGGTTTAGACGGATGCGGCCGATGTAGCAGACTTCGTCAGATTCCCTCTCGCTAGAGGGGTTTTTGATTGTGGGGACGCTTTTTCCTGCAGGCGCAAGCCCCTGCAGTTAATTACGCTACCGCCTCGCGATAGCCACATTCTCCTTCTCCAGAATTTCACTTCGTGTCGTGTGTGTTTGTTTTGTTTGTGGATGCCCGTGGATTGTATACGGAGACTAAGTGATGCCGTCGCCCGTAGGACGTGGATTAGTCCAAATCCGTATTTACTTAGATTTGGGTTTGGTGTTTTAGTTTAAGAATACGTTAGTCGTATTTAGGCTAAGATCGACTTAAAAGTTCGTTAAGGATACGTTAGTCTGATTTGAGACTAAGATCAACTTAACGGGATCATTTGGATCCGACAAGAGAGAGCAATTGGCTCTATTATTTAGTTTAATGACATTGCGGTCGATAGGTAGTTCAAGGACGTTACGGTCTATATTCCAGTTTAGGGACATGGTGGTCCATATTCCAGTTTAAGGACATAGGGGCCCATAAATAGTTTAAGGACGCTTAAGTCCGTGGGTTTAAGGACGCCACAGTCCGTATTTTAGTTTAAGGACGCTTAAGTCCGTGGGTTTAAGGACCCCACAGTCCGTGTTTTGGTTTAAGGACGCTTAAGTCCATGAGTTTAAGGACCCCACAGTCCGTGTTGATGTGTGGTTGTCGGGACTCGTCACCTCTCTGACGTCGTTGAAGGATTACAACGATAGGAGTCAAAGGAGTTCGGAGATGTACCCTTGAACCAGATGTAAATTGATTTAAGAGAGCAGCTGTGCTCAGTCAATTTAATTTGAGGACTTACGGCCATGATTGGGCTAAGTCCAGTTTATTTCTTATTTTTGACCTATTAGACCTGTGTTAGGGCTTTACCCATGTTTAATAATGCATAGAATTATTTATTTTGTTTGGGCTCTGCCTATTTATAAATGATGCAGAGCATCATTTTTGTTTGGGCTCTGCCCCATTTTATTGCATTTTCACCTTTGTTTGGGTTCTGCCTTTTTATAAATGATGCACAGCATCAATGCTGTTTGGGCTCTGCCCTTTTTATTACATTGCAATTTATTTTGGCCTACTAGGCCTTTTTGATTTGGGCCTGGCCCTTTAGTAAATAATGCATTGCGTTTGCCAGGCGCTTTGTGCCAATCAATGAGCGCAAGCGCTTGTGGTGATGACACGTGTCACGCAAGCGCAGTGCGCTGCGCTTGCGCTGCTCTTACGCTGCTGACACGTGGCGCGCTCTAGTGAGTTGCGCCAATTTCAGAGAGTAAGGCTCTTTCTTAAAAGCGCATAGCGCAAGTGATTCAGATGTTGACACGTGGCGCTCTCTGGTGGCTTGTGCCAACCCAGGAGCGCAACAGTGCAGTTTTGCAAGTGCAAGGCACTATTAACTTGAGAATCTTTTAGATTCCAGAACCAATGGTTCATAAAAAAGTGCAAAGCACTGTTTGATTTCTTGATCTGATTTAGATCAAAGAACACAAGTTTTTCTTGTTTTTTCTTGTTTTCAAAGAACCAATGGTTCATAAAAGAGTGCAAAGCACTTATTATTATGTGAAGATCATTGATCTTGTTCTTAGATCAATGATCTATTAGAAGAAATTCTTCTATTTTATGAAGGTTTTTACCTTTTCTTCAAATTTCTTCAGAGTTCTCTCTGTTTTGAGGTTCTCAATCTCTCACAATGTTCATGCCTTTGATTTGGGGTCTAGGGGCCTTTATATAGTGCCCATAAATTTGTTAAAGAGATCTTTCTCTGAGTGATTTGGGGAATTTTTCCCACCGTTGGATCTTTGATCCAAGGGTTTCTGTTTTACAGAAGGCAATTTTCTTGTTTTAACAAGAACAGAAAAAATCTTGCTAGAATTTAATTCTGTTTGGCGCAAACGCCCCAGTGCATGACACGTGTCAAGCACAGAGCGCAGCGCAACTGCGCTGACACGTGTCGCGCAGCGTACAGCGCAGCGCAACTGCGCTGACACGTGGCGCGCAGCGCACAGCGCTGCGCACAGCGCTGCGCACAGCGCTGCGCAACTGCGCTGACACGTGTCCTGCAGCGCATCTGCTCTGACACGTGTCGCGCAGCGCAGCGCTTGCGCCACTTAAGCGTTGCTTCCTTTAATTTTGTTTTAAATAGAGCTTTGCTCTAATTGGGCACGCTGCCTTGGGCACTGCGCTGGCGTATCAGCTTTCGACACGTGGCGCATTGCGCGCAGTGCAAAGAATTTGAAGCGTTGCTTCGAATTTTGAATTTTGAAATTCAAACAGAGTTTTGCTCTGATTGGGGGAAACAAATGCCCCCCCCACCGTTGCGCTCACGTGGCGCGCACGTGAGTGCAGCGGTGACAAGATCTTGGCCGTTGGATCAACGGGTGAGCTGAAGGGGCGCAAGCGCCTTATAAATATGACCCCTGGCCCTTAGAAATCCTTACCATTTCCAAAATTTTGATTTCCAGAGCTTTGCTCTTGCTTAAGAACTTCAGAGTTTTGCTCTTGTTTCCAGAACTCTAGAGCTTTGCTCTCATTTCAAAGTTAGAAAAACTTTTAGGTAAAATTAATTTAAATTAATTTAAATCAATCTTAACCAACAGAGCCCTGCTCTCATAGATCTTTTGATCTAAAAAAATCCCCTTTGGGGTTTCATAAACAGAGCTTTGCTCTCAAGAATCTGTTTCAGGGTGTCTTAACCCATGAACAGAGCTTTGCTCATTAACAGAATATAGATCTTTTGATCTTCTGATGATGAACTCTTAAGAGTTTTTTTATATGGATCTTTAAGATCCTAGAACTAAATTTTTTTTATTTAGGAATTAATCAATTTTTCTTTGATGGATTTTTTTTATCATTCTTACAGAGCTAGGCTCTTTTAAGGAATTTTATTTCCCTGAGACCAGAGTTTGACAAGTGTCACTCTGTGACAGAGCTTTGCTCTGAAAGAGGAGATTTTCTCCTTGTCTCTAGGGATTTTTATCATTAATGAGAATGTTCTCTTGGGATTTAACTGACAATCTCATCCAATGATGGGGTTGTCTTATTAACTGACGTATTGTCATCCAGATTTTGTGGGTCCCCCTTTGGTCTCCTACCCACTGCACTGCTGTGTAGTGTAATTAATTTTAATTTAATTTAAATTAATTAATTAATTAAATTTTCTCAAACGCCAAGCGTTGGAATTACAACACTAACGGCTAATTTTGTTCCCTTGCAGTGACTATGTCTTTCGACACTTCATTCCCGTTCGCTCGTTCGGAGGAGGGGTTTCCTGAAGCGCCTTTGGACCGCGAAGTGTTAGCTATGATCAGGGACCACGAGCCAGAATATAAGAGTCTCCACCTTTGGGGGTCGTGGTACAATCAGATTATCATGGGTCGACGGAGCTTCACATGCGCAGTACCGTTAGAACCCATCACGGCGATTCATTATGCCAGCCCACCCCCGGTGCAGTATGCCGTGGAGATGGTTGATTGGAATTCGAAGGGCTTTCTTCATCCTACCATAGATGTGATTCCGGTTCAGCGTTCTATGGTTTTGGATATCCTGGGACGCCGTATCTGTCAAGGCGAGGCGCGACTTTGGGGGCAATCATATAACATAGGTCTGATCCCCCGCCACCCGATCGGCTATCTGCCGTGGGCTCGGTATATCCTGTCGATGAAGAAGTCGCAGTTGATAAGGTTAGGGTTGTACACCGCGGTCTATGTCTCCCTCTTCCAGTATCCCACGCGTCCCACCTGGTGGTTCAAGGCCTTCTTGGAGCAGTGGAACATTCCTACTCATACCTTCCTTGCAATGGATCGGGAAGTGTCAATTTCTCTAGAGGAGTTCACAGAGGTCTCCGATATACCGGTTATAGGGGAGCACTATGAGGAGTTGCTTCCGATAGACGAGTATGTCTTCGGTGGTAAGCCGGCAGTAAGGGGCCTCACCCCGGAGAATGCTGTTCAACACCAATTCCCAAGTTTTATCAAAGTGTTGAACATCTATGAGGCCCTTTTCATCGAACGTGGGAGTCGCGGAGTTAGCTTCGAGGATTTCATCGCTCGGTTCCATCACCCAAACGTCCTCTCGGCAGAAGCCGCCAAGTTTGCCACACTTGATGACCCTTTCGGTCTAGGTTTGGATAACCTGCCGGCGAAGGAAATAGACCAAAAGGGTTTTTTCCTTCCTAACTCCCCGACTGTGTCTTTTGCGGAAGTTGCAGCCCCCGGGATGGACGAGGAGGCCTTCTTCTTAGGATTTCTTGGGCTATGGCTGAGTTGGTTTGCGCTCCCGATGCATTCTCGCCATATGCGACCCTCTATCTTTTACCCAGCTCACCGGATGACCATTGGGGTAAAAGTGGCTGTTGGGTCGTCGGCTTGGCACACCTGTATCACGGCCTCAGTCAAGCGGCGGATGCTAATGAGCCTGGGGTAATGCACGTGATCTTCCCGATGCGCTACTTCGTATCGTGGCTCGAGCTACACACATCGGGCGTCTTCGGCATGCACAAAAGGCCCTCGTTCTATGACAGGTGCAACTTCCCTCGCATCATACAGTTGATTGGCGCATCAATTGTGAGTCCATCGCCATGGAATGCCAGGGGTTTACTCCTTCACCCCCACACCGTTGGAGACGGGGTGTCTTTCATCGATAAGGTGTTGACTATTGGAAATGCGTCTACCACTGCAGTGCGGCCATTGCAAGACACTTTCAAAGATGGAACCTCAGTTTTGACAGCCCGGGAGACCCTCCACTTATATTCTATCAGACCGGGCTTCTTGGTATTCCGGCAAAACAGTGCGGCGATTTTCATGAGATACAACCCGCATCGTTTCGCCCAACAACTGAGTTACAATCAAGGGGTACCACTTGAGGCTTTCCTGTCAGAACCTGCTGCTACCAAAGAAGGGATGGAGAGCGCGCTGCATCACTTCATTTGCCTGAATACGGGTTCCCACTTTTTTATCAGTGAGCCGGCTTGCGCCCCACGACTCTTCAAGGTATATACAGAATGGTACAGTCATTCGACGGGAGCCGTCATAAAGGAGGAAAGGCGATTGCTGGTCGACCGTAAGGGTGCGCCTCCAGGTAGCGACCGCAACGCTCCTTTAGTGCCAAGGACCCCGGTAGTCCCCCCTCTAAAAGATGCTAGAGCCGGACCACCGCGTGCGCAGAGTTCTCCACGCGGATTGCCGCTCCCCGATAGTGCGGATGCACCACCAGCACCCTGTGCTCCAGTGGAGACAGTGGTTGTAGCCTCGCCGGAGTCTGGTGTGGGTGCGGACATCGGGGCCCGCCGCCCCAAGGTGCCTGCAAAGCGCAAGTCGATCCCGGGTGCACCTAGGGTCGGTGGGCAGAAGAAGAAGAAGTCGCTCTTCGCTGCTGACGTCGCGTTCAGTCAGGAACCCCACGCTCCCTATGGTGAGGGCCTGAGTGAATACGGGACCAACAGGGGGTTTGTCATGCCGCCGGATGACACGGACTTGGAGGCCGCTCTCGAAGCTTCAGAGCGGTTGGCGAGGCGTGACGCGTGGTTGGCTAAGCTTGCGGAATCAGGTAATACATAGTCGCATTTTTTATTGCATCATATTTTTATTATTGCCTTTGACTAGCATTTTTCCTTCTTTTCTTCTAACAGGCATCACCACTGAAGAAGCCATTGCCGCTTCCCTCAAGACTTTCCAAGAGGAGGAACGCCTTAGAGCGCCTTTAGGCCTTAGTATGTTTCAATTCATCAAGTTTTCATTTTCCTTGTGTTATGGTCGATCTAAACTCTCCCTTTTTATCGCAGGAACCTCAATGCCGATTCCGCCAAGTGACGCGGAGACTCTTCCAGTGTCAGTTGCCGACGTTTCTACCTCCTCGGGACTACCACGAGAAGCCCGACTTGAAGAGCCGATGAGAGATGCCTTAAAGGCTCTGGAGGCATCTCTGAACGAGGACGACGACGCCTTGATGAAGGAAGCGTCGAAAAGGTCCATCGCGTCAGCTCGGGAGGAGAGGAAGTGGTCAAGACGCAAAGCGAAGGCACGCAGGGCTGCCTTGGCCATTGGAGCGGGCCCAAGCACCGTCCCTCGTGCCGATACTCCATCAGAAGAGCCCCCGGTCGCATTGTCTACGGCTCATAGACAGGCGGTGCGCGCCAATAGGGAGGCTAACGATAAGTCCACCTCAGGTAATATTTCTTTCAGAGTTTTGTTGTAAGAATTATAAAGCTGCTGGTTCTTATATATTCCATCCTGCAGGGCCAAGTCCAACTAAGGGGGAGGCGGAGATCGTCGAACCTGAGGGGCTAGAGGGAGAGGTATTGGTCGAAGCCGAGCCGATGGCGGATGACACAACCGGGATTGCTGGGCCCGAGCCAATGGCTGACGAAATGGTCACGTCCACTATGCCTGAGCAAGTGGTTGATGCCGAGCCCGAGGTAGCAGCGGACGGAGCGCCTGAGACCGACGACCTCATGGCGACGGTGGACGAGATAACTGTGACTGCTGAGCCCGAGGGAGTAGCGGGTGAGGTGGACATGATTCCTGAGGATGGGCCAACCGCTCTTTCTCAGGAGTTTGGCAATGCTCCGGTTATAGCTCTCCCCGTCTATGGCCCTCCACCGTATTCTGGTCTCGCGAGCACGACGACGGCCCCTGTGGAGTCTAGGGATGAGGCCACGGGTGGTGGACTTATGTCGATGGAGGAGGGAGACGCCTCCGTCTCGGCTGGAGGCTCATCAGGTAAATTTCGGATTACCGTCCCCCCTTTTTTATCTTGCAATCTTTCCTGACATGTTTAACCTTGTTTTTTAACGCAGGTGCAGCCAGTGCTGATGCTCCACTGCTCGAGGGAGCGCCGTCAACTACTGCCTTGGCGGTGGTCACTTCTCAGCCCTCTCTTATACCATCGAAGATGTTGGAAGGTATGGATTTGCAACCTATTAGTTTCGTCTTTCAGCCGCATAATTTATGTACTAAATTCGTACTGTTGTTTCTTTTCAGGAGTGCTTTTTGATCATCTTTATCAAGTGTTGCTCCCACACTTCTCCTTCCCATTTGAATTCGCTTCTCCCTCTAGTGGCGCTGGTGGGTATGGTTTCCAATTGATATCTTTCTTTTTCAGTGATGGAATTATTTCTAACTTTTCCTCGTCCCGACTGCAGTTCTACAAATTGAAGGAGGGGATGAAAGATTGGCCGCGCCACCGGCCCTTCCGGCCTTGCCACCTGCCTCAGCAGGTACAACAACTATCATATTGATAACTCCCTTTTTTTATTTCTTGAACTGTTATCTGATCATATCTTCTTTTTTTAGCCGTCGTTCCGGTCTCGGCGCCCTTCGAGCCTCGTGTCATAATGCCGGCGGGCCCTTTCCTGAGACGTCCGTCTTCGAAAGGCGCCGCGAATAGCCTGCGCATGTTGAGCGACTACATCGAGAAACTCGATGTCGAGACTCCTACATCTGCTGCGGATTTCACTACGACAGTTAACCCGATGCTGGTGATACTCGTAAATTTCCATGACGAGGGCATCATCGCGTCTTAGGTTAACCACCGTAGGGAGATCGAGGCTCGTCTGCATCAACTGGAGTTTGTGCGCCCTGCTCCCGAGACCTTAGCCGCAAGCAATGAAAGAGCAACGTGGATCGAGCAAAGCGCTTCTTACGTCCACCACTTGGATCAAGAAGCGGCTTTAAGGCTGAAGGAATACCAAGAGACCTCGAACGAGATGGCTTGTCTGCGTGCTGAGGTTGAGGTGAATGCTGCTCAAGTGAAGGCTATCTTTGAGGGCCTCCTGGAACGCATCTCTCATGGGCTAAACTTGAAGCGAAAGCTTGATGTCGCCGAGCGTGACACCCCAGGCCGTGAAGCTGCTCACAAGCCGTTAAGGAGCAGCTTGCATCTGTCTTGCAGCAGCGGGTTCAAGTGGAGGCAGATCTGGCGGTGGTGGCCGATCAGGAGAGAGTATGGAAGAGGTGCGCGGACAATTGCTAGAGTTATGCAAGACGCTCCCTTCCCAGTAATTCCCCTTGTATCTACATACTTGTAAAATTTTTTTTTTGAATAAGATGTATCCATTCTTTATTCTTTTGTACACTTCAACTTGTACCTGATCAAATTAATAAATAAAGATACACATTTTTCTATGCAATGTCTTGTATTATTTCTTTGCTTTCTCTTTTCTCTTATTATCAGCAGGCTGTCTTGATAAACAGATAATAGAGTAAGCATCTAGATTTCTCCAAGAGATAACGATGGCTTAGGCCGCAGGTTCAGATCTGCTGCCTAAGACTTTTCAACTCCATGAGCCATGAGGGTCTCATAGAGACTTTTCTCCGTACGGATCGAGAGGATCTCGTAGGTGGATTTTCTCCTTAGGAATCGTGAGGATTCCTAAGTGTGTTTTCTCTTATAAGTAGTAAGGATCTTATAAGAGAATTTTCTCCCTTACAAGTCGAAAGGATTCGTAAGTGGTTGGTGAGTTGACTTGTTTCCGAGTCGGAGTATTGCTCCGACGGGGAGGTCGTTGGCTGACTTGTTTCCGAGACGGAGATCGTTTGTTGACTTGTTTCCAAGACGGAGGTCGTTGGCTGACTTGTTTCCGAGACGGAGGTCGTTTGTTGACTTGTTTCCGAGACGGAGGTCGTTGGCTGACTTGTTTCCGCGACGGAGGTCATTTGTTGACTTGTTTCCGCGACGGAGCTCATTTGTTGACTTGTTTCCGCGACGGAGGTCGTTGGTTGACTTGTTTCAGCGACGGAGGTCATTTGTTGACTTGTTTCCGCAACGGAGGTCATTTGTTGACTTTTTTCCGTGACGGAGGTCATTTGTTGACTTGTTTCCGCTACGGAGGTCCCGCGACGGAGGTCGTTGGTTAACTTGTTTCCGCGACGGAGGTCGTTGGTTGACTTGTTTCCGCGAAGGAGGTCATTTGTTGACTTGTTTCCGCGACGGAGGTCATTTATTGACTTGTTTCCGCGATGGAGGTCATTGGTTGACTTGTTTCCTAGACGGAGGTCGTTGGTTGACTTGTTTCCATGGAGGTCATTTGTTGACTTGTTTCCACGACGGAGGTCGTTAGTTGACTTGTTTCCGCGATGGAGGTCATTTGTTGACTTGTTTCCGCAACGGAGGTCATTTGTTGACTTGTTTCCGCGACGGAGGTCATTGGTTGACTTGTTTCCGCGACGGAGGTCATTTGTTGATTTGTTTCCGCGATGGAGGTCATTGGTTGACTTGTTTCCGAGACGGAGGTCGTTGGTTGACTTGTTTCCGAGACGGAGGTCGTTGGTTGACTTGTTTCCGCGACGGAGGTCATTTGTTGACTCTAGGTTATCTGTGAACCGCAGAGTCTTGGAACTGGGGACTTTGCCGTGGCTCCAATTGGTGGTGTCACGTCCATGTCCTGCTGAAACGAGGAGGAACGCCGCTGTTGGTCTCCAGGCTGTAGATGTGGTCGTCGAGATCTGACTTCCCTTCGACGCAGCCTGGTGGGGAAATGCAATCCCCTTTTTGTTTGTGCCATTGGATTGTATACAGGGATCGATATGATCTCAACTGTAGGGCAAAAGTTTCATTTATTTGCATTGTTTTATTTCCGCGATGCTCTATCATTTCAACTTTTATATCGCGAAGGTCGCGATTGCCCAATCATTTCGGCTATTTTTCGCGGTGCCCAATCATTTCGGCTATTTATTTTATTTTTACTCGCTGCTTTTTATTGCGAGTTGCCCAATCATTTCGGCTGTTTTATATGCATACGTTTTTACTTGCTGCTTTTTATTGCAAGTTGCCCCATCATTTCGGCTATTTCGTATGCATGTGCGGCCTACCGGCTTTTCACCGTAAACCTGAAATTAGACACCGATTTCGGCATCAGCACCGCTACAACTGGGATATTGCCAGGAGCGAATCATCGTTTGCCTCTGTCGATGTCGAACAAAAGTGGCTTAGCGAACAGGGTTAAAGTCCTGTCGACTAAGGCTTTTAACTTCATGAGCCGTAAGGGTCTCACAAAGGTATTTCTCCCCTACAAGTCGTGAGGATCTTGTAGGTGTGTTTTCTCCTTAGGAATCGTGAGGATTCCTAAGTGCATGTTCCTCTGTAAGTCGTAAGGATCCTACAAGAGGGTTTTCTCCTTGTAAATCGAGAGGACCTACAAGGGTTGTTCACCATGCGCACATATTCCCAATCACGGATGAAACTTGGTTAGGGAAATGTTTATTCGCGCCCGTGGATTATATACAAGGGTCAGTATTGAGCCACTTGTAGGGCAATATCGAAAGTTGTGGGGGGTTTGCTTAAGCACAGGTTTAGGTCTCTGTAACTTAAGACTTTCAAATCTTATGAGCCGTGAGGGTCCCATAAGAGAATTCTTTTTACGAGTCGTGAGGATCTCGCAAGTGTATTTTCTCCTTAGGAATCGTGGGGATCCCTAAGTGTGTTGCTCCCTTGTGAGTCGTAAGGATCTCACGCGGGTGGTTTCTCCCTACGAGGTCGAGAGGACCCAGTAAGTGTCTTTTAACGAGGTTGCGCCCTTTCAGGTTTTCACAAACACTCGCCGGTAGTCCTGCTGTTTTTACTCACGGAGCCCTTTCGGGTTTTCATTCATGCCCATTTTGCTTATGGACATACCGTTTTTTTATTCTTTTCTTTTTTTTACGAGGCCGCGCCCTTTCGGGTTTTCACGAACACCCGCCGGTAGCCCTGCTGTTTTTACTCACGGAGCCCTTTCGGGTTTTCATCCGTGCCCATTTTGCTTATGGACATACCGTTTTTATGTTTATTATTATTATTATTATTATTATTATTTATATTTTCTTTTTATATTCATCTCGTCAGCCTAAGGGTGCTGTGGTAGTAGTTTAAAGACGTTTCGGTCCTTCCAGGAAAAGGCTGGATACTTCTTATAAAGTTTGAGCTTAGGAAGATAGCGAGCGGACATGGTCGTCGTTATCTATCATTGACCTAGGCGATAACTCGCTAAGCATAGTATTTCTTTAGGAATCGGCCATTTATTAGCCTGTAAGGCCTTTCACCGTGCATATCCATGAGTAGATAGGCTCCACCTTGGTAGACATTGTCTATGATGTACGTGTCTTCATAGTTTGGCTCAAATTTTCCCCGCTTGGCGCGATTGGGGATCATAGGCCTTTTGACCACTAGCACGAGTTCGCCTTGGCGAAATGTCCTCGGCCGGGTCAATCTTTCATATGAACGCGTCATCTTTGCTTTATAGGCCTCCAGATTTTGTTGTGCTATGAGCCGGGTTTCATCAAGAGCATCAAGCCCCTCAAGCCGAAGATGAGCATTTTCTTCGTCCGACAGCTCGTAGTGAACTGCCACTCGTAGAGAGGGTAACTCTATCTCGAGGGGGAGTACCGCTTCTGTACCGAATACCAACGCATATGGCGTTGTGTTTGTGGCTGTCTTGAACGTAGTTCGATACGCCCAAAGAGCTTCTTGTAGCCTCTCATGCCAGTCCTTCTTATTTCGGGACACTGTTTTCTTCATGATCTTTGTTAAGGTTTTGTTGAAGGCTTCAGCTAGACAGTTAGCTCGCGGATTATAAACTGAGGAATATCTCCAGTCTATATTATGCTGTTGCGCGAAGCGACTGATTTTATGGCTTCTGTAGGCTGGCCCGTTATCGGAGATAATCCGTATCGGAGTTCCAAACCGATTGATGACGTGCATCTTGAAGAAATGGAGGATATTCTCCGTCTTTACTTCCCTCAGCGGTACTGCTTCTGCCCATTTGGAGAAATAATCAGTCGTCGCCAAGATGAATCGATGTCCCCTAGACGATGCTGGTTCGATGGGGCCGACTATGTCAGTTCCCCACATTTCAAATGGCCAGCTAGCTACCGTTGGTTGGAGTGGATTTGGATGCTGATGGATGAAGTCCCCATGAATTTGGCATGAGTGGCATTGCTTCGCATATTCGAGGCAGTCCTGAATCATCGTAGGCCAGTAGTAGCCCATCCGTTTGATCTTCAACTTCATCTTTGGGCCTGCTTGGTGAGAACCGTAGATTCCGTCATGAACTTCCTGAACGACTCTTTTCGCTTCATCAGGTCCCAGAAATCTCAACCACAGAGAATCAAATGAACTTTTGTACAGCGTATCATTGACGAAGACGAAAGACAAAGCTCGTTTCATAAGCTGATGTCTCGAGGACGCATCTTCGGGCGTTCGACAGTATTTGAAGTAGTCTATAAAGACTTCTCTCCAATCCTCAGCCTTTTCCCGGTCTTTTATTTGCAGGGTTGTCTGCTGAGTTGCTCCCTTTTCTTCGGATGATTCCGGAGATATTTCTGTTTGGGCAAGCACCCGATGGCTTAGTACCACGATTCTTACGTCATCGAGGTTCTCACCAGCCAGTTCTTTAGCGAGTTTGGCCAATGCGTCCGCTTTGCTGTTTTCCGCGCGCGGTATGTTTTCCAAAGTATAAGAAGGGATTTGGGTCAACAGTTGTTGCACCTTTTCGCCGTACTTCACCAACTCTGGTTTGCATGTTTGATAGTCGCCGTTTACTTGACTAACGACCAGCTGGGAGTCTCCGTATATGAGGAGGTTTTCAATTCCCATGTCGATGGCGATCTCGAGGCCTACTATCAAAGCTTCGTATTCGGCTTCATTGTTTGTCCTCGGCTCTGTTAGGGAGAAAGCAAAGCGCATTATCCCCCCTTGTGGAGTTACAAAGATGAGTCATACCCTCGATTTGATTATAGGGGTACTTTGTTTGCGCTTCTTCATGGAAGATGCTCCATCGAAATAAAGCTCCCATCAGGTATCACCACCGTCGATCGCATCAAACGCATGTTCGTCTGGAAGATCGCAATTCAGAGGAGAATCGGCGGGTATCGGATGCTCAGCGAGGAAGTCGGCGATGGCCTGGCCTTTCACTGCCTTGAGAGGTTGATATGTTATCGAGAAATCCATTAAGAGCAGGGCCCATTTAGCGAGTCACTCCGTCAATATGGCCTTCGACATTAAATATTTAAGGGGGTCCACCTTCGAAATGAGACGGACTTCATGTGCTAACGCATAGTGTCTGAGCTTTGTTATCGCAAAGATCAACGCCATGCAGTGTTTTTCAATGGGGGAGTAGTTGCTTTCTGCCCCCAGTAGAACTCGACTTAAGTAGTAGAGTGCTCTTTCTTTCCCTTGATCGTTTTCTTGTGCCCATAACGCACCTAAGGAACCTTCGAGGGCGGTTGTATAAAGAACGAGGGGCTTTCCCTTGACCGGAGCAGCCAGCACTGGCGGGTTCTGCAGGTATTGCTTGATCTCGTCTAGCGCGCTTTGGCATTTTTGTTCCCAGACGAACGGGGTTCCCTTCTTTGTCAAAGTCATACACGACGTAGCAACCGTGGAGTAGCTCTCGTTTCTTTGACCGGATGTATCCAAGCCTGATTGTTTCCATTCTCCCATTAGGTAACTTGCGTTGAGTCCCGGGAACGTTCCAGACTTTGTCATAGAACTTGGATTTTCGAACGGTCTGCTTGAAGGATATCCCCTGGCGTTTCATCAACCTCTTCAGGCCTTCTGTATAATATCTGGGGAGACGGATGGGCTGAAGCCTGTCAAGCGTAGGATCCGTGCCATGCCAGATTTCTTTCTTCACTCTGGTTTCTTCAGAGCGGTAGAATAGAATTGCTTTTTCGCCTTCTCGCCTGGGAGGGATATAGAACGTTTTCAGCTCTTCTACACTGTAGATATCGAGTGCATCCAGTTCTTTATGATGTTTAAGCGGCACTATGGCGACTTGTAGACTTTGCTCTTCGTCAGCGGACGTTTGTATTGAAGGTCGAGCAGAGAATACAGCATGGAACTCATCTTCCGAGTCGCTACCAAAGATCAACGTAGGAGCGGATGGTCCTGGCTTGTTGTGTCGAGACGGACCCGAATAAACTATCTCCTCTTCCTCCTCGGTATCACTGCCGAAGACAGGGATGGTAGCATTAGCTTTATTCTCTGGCTTGTGTCACCTCTCCGTGTCTTCGAAATCCGGTAAGAAGTATTTGGCATCTTCATATTTGCGGACCTCGTTTACAGAGAACGGGTTCAGTTCTCCCGCCACGGTATACTCGAGACCATCCTTAGAATACTTCATACACTAATGTTGTGTAAAAGGGATGATGTTGTACTCGTGTAACCACGGTCGGCCGAGCAGAGCGTTATAGCATGTCTTGGCATTTATGACATAGAACTTAATGTCCGTGACGAGTAGCCCAAAGCATAGTGTCAGTATCACAGACCCAAGAGTTCTTGATGATTGGGAGTCGAACCCGGAGATGGTAATCTTATCCCGAGCAAGGTGCTGGACGCTCATGTAGATTTCTTTTAACACCCGCACATTGAGGAGGTTCACGGAGGATCCATTGTCGATCAGGATTTTGCCTATCTTTATATCGTGACAGTATCCTGAGACATAAAAGGGGCGATTGTGTTCGCACGTCCCAAGGAGAAGGTCTTCATCACCAAAAGCGACATCAGCAGTGTGCACTTCCTCCAATTCATCCTTCATCTTTTCTTCGGCCAGGAAAGCTCGGAATTGCTCCAGATCCTGCAATGCCTTGACTAACGAATCTCTCTCCTCCTTTGATAGCAAAAGGGCGTCAAGAACGTTAAGCTGCGAGGGTAGTTTCCTCAGATGCGCTAAGACGTTATAATCCACCTTATTTCTCTTCGGCGGGTCCTTGGCACTTAGCTCCTCCACAACTTGGTCATCTAAGATGATATCTTCAGGGACCTTTTCTTTCCCTTTATCTTTTTTATTTGAGGGTCCGAGATTCTTTTCGGGAAGCGTGCGATTACGTAGCCGGATATTTTCGCAGACCTTCGGCTCTTCTTCTTTTCCCGAGGTGAACTCTTTAAAGAGAGGGCCAAGCTCCAGCTCTTCATCAGAATCACTCCCGAATGTAGGCACCTGTGGTCCCCCGGCGTTAACCATGCGACAATCACCGGTAGTTCTGTTAAACCCTTCGGTCATATTTTTCCGCTCCCGACGAGTTTTGCGCTTCTCCCGCTTAAAATGTTGTCGATGAGCAACATATCCTTGCCACCATCTATCGAAAGCTTTGCACTCTTCAGTGGGGTGCGAAATCTTCTGATGATATAAGCAATATGAGGGGTGCATTTCCATTTCACCAGTAATGTTTCCTTCGGAGGATGGTAGCTTCATGCCCATTGATATGGCCTTAGCAAACCTTTTCCTCATCTTGAATTTGCTTTTGTCGGTAGTGGATGTATTTTGCCCCAGCGGGAGTGTTTCAGCTCTTTCATCAAGTCGCTGGCGCTTGGCCCTTTCAAATATAGCCGTCTCGCGTTCTCGATCAGCTTTACTTTTCAACCGAGCTTCGTTAAGGAATGCGTCAATTATTTCATCTGATGGCCCCAGAATTTTTGGTTCGGGATTTGCCCCCAGCTTTTCAGTGCAAGGAGTCTCTTCATCGTCTGTCAACGAATGGGAGATCATATGGCAGCTCGCTACGTATTCTTCAGATTTATCTGACGAACTTTCTCCCCCACTTTCCTCTTGAAAGACGTGGTTGAGAAACTCTTGGAGTGTAATGGGAGTCCGTGCTTTCTGGTTGTATTCCTCCAGCGCGTCAATTTGTTTTTGTAAGTCTGTGCGCTTGTCACCAGGCTTTACAGACTTCTTAGATTTCTTCTTCTTCTTCTTTGAAGATTTTGACGGCTAGTTGCGAGTGCTCGGGCCACCACCATCGGTCTTTGGAGTTGTACGTGGCTTCAACATCCCCTCAATGACCTGCGGTTCTAACGGGTTCTTCCACTTGATCGCTGGGCATGCCTGAAGGCCGTTCAGCATTCTCTTTGTCTTAGCTGACAGCACAACCTCCCATGGGGCTTCTTCAACGAGAGAGCACGTTGCCCCCGGCATGTTCATCCTTTTAGAGGCGTGAGGTTGCGGCGGACTCACCTTCCATCTATCGGATAACGCGAATTTGTCCTGTTGGTACTGGTCTTCAAGCCAATTTTTGAAGACACAACAATCTTCGATCGGATGTCCCAGTACTCGGTGATAGGGGCAGTAGTTGGGCTCATTGACATCATTTGGTTGCGATGGACGTTTTGGCTCCGGCAGATTTATGAGTCGGTTGCGCAACGCCAGCTCGAATAATCTTCTCGTTTTATCTCGGGGAAACGAATAAAGACGTCCTAGTCTCTCCTCAAGGGATACCTGTGGACGCATATTATTTTGACGAACAACCGGCTTCGAGTTGCTCGGTTGTTGTTGAGCATTAGTGACAACGATCGCTTTTCCCTTCCCCTTGTCATTTCGGGAGTCTGGGTTTGGAAGAGGAGGTCTATGGCCCATCTGATCCATTTGCGCTAGCTTGTCGATCAGGGCCTGGAAGGTAGTCGGCTTGAAGAACATCATAAATTGCGAGATGGTTGCTTGCGGATCAAGGGTTCCCACAAACATACCCACTGCAGGAGCTTCTTCAATGCGTTGCTCGCACTTTGACCATAAGTTCCGCCACCATATAACATATTGAACCCATGTCTCGCCTGGCTTTACCCTGGCGTTAATCAGTGCCGTCATCGGGGTGCGTTCACTGGCGCTTGCAAAACGCTGGGTAAACAACAGCTCCATCTCTGCGATGGTCTTGATAGAGTCGTTCGGGAGCTCAGAGTACCACTCGAACGCTGTATCTGATAAGCTTCCAACAAACTGGCGAAGCAACAGTTTGTCATCACCGCCGGTGTTGCCGCAGAGTGCCCTGAACTGGGCAACATGCTGGTGAGGATTGCCCGTCCCCTTATAGACATGGAATTTAGGAATTGTGTAGCCGGGAGGGTACTTGATTTGATGGTACCAACTTGGATATGGTCGTCCTGTTTTTACGACCTGGCCGGCTGCTTCAGTCGCATGATGAACCCGTATTTGTTGGGCTATGTACTCGTCCAAATCAGCTTTGGAGATTGCTTCCTCCTTAGCTGTTGACAGAGCTGGCGGAGGATTCGACTTCTCTCCCCTATCGTCTTCAAGGACGATCGGGGGATCTTCGGCCGGAGGATCTTGTTGGATCATCATCCCCACCATGTCTTGGAACAGGAGGCCCATACGCTTTATGTTGGCTGCTTGTTCAGCAGCCTCTTTATCCTTCTTCTCCAATATTCGACGAAGGAATTCGGCGTCGGTTTCTTGCTCCTGGCGTTCATCCGAGGATGTTTCAGGGTTTTCTTTTGGCCCAGTAAGTGCGGCCATAGCGTTCATCATCTCTTGGAGCTTCTGCTCCTCCTCCTGCGCTTTGGTCACCGATCGCGTGAGCGGTCTATGACCTGTTGATATGCGGCTGTCCTCTTTACCAGACACTATATAAACGGTATGAACTACCATGCCCCCAGACTTAGGGCGTTTGGGTTCACCACCTTTGATATTCGCCACATGTGTAGGGACTTTCTCTGGCCTCCTTCTCTTATAGGCCGTTGAAGTTGAGGGGGCCGTTGCTTTGGGCACCCAAGTGGTCGTCAACTTTCGTTGCTTGATCGGGGGATTTTCTTCTTGCCGACCTTTCGACTTCTTCTGTTGGCGAGAGAAATTAGGATTAATCACAGATTCTCAGACTCGTCGCCAAGTCTTGTAGATCCTGGAAGACAGCCGTTGAGGAGACTGCTCCGGCTTTTCTGATTTTGCTTCTACGACGGTCTCTACCGGTGGAGGAGATCTTTTGAGGACCGCAGTTGGCGAGTTTCTGCGTACCCTGTTCAACAACTCAAAGCTGTTCCCTGTTAGAACAACAGCGTTAACTTCCACCGTTGGAGCTGGCGGAGTTATCCCAGAGGGGGAGTTGCCCCCAGTCTTCCTTATCCGGCGCCAGTGGCGTCATTGGGCGTGACGAGCTATCGGTATTGGTTCAGCGACGGAAATGGCCTTGTCTTTCCCCCTGTTTAGGTGCGGGGCTGTTGTTGGCGTCAGCCTATTGTAGACTGATGTCTTTTGAGCAGCAGGAGCAGGAGTGGGAGTTGGGACGGTCAGTCTTGTAAAGAACGATCTCTTAGCAGGAGAAGCCGCCTTGACGACTTCAGGAGCAAGTTTGGTTACTCTTTTTGGAATAACCTTTTCTGGGACTGCAAGCTTCATTGTGGGCCCGCAGGAGTTTTGGCACAGTATGGAGAAGACCGAGGCACTGGTGTTGGGCGACCCATTGAGAGGGGTCGCAGTAACTGTAAGTCGATCGAAGACCGACTTCTTAGGAGCTTCTTGTATGGGCACGGGGGTGCTGAATCTTGTTGGCGAAAGCATAGTTCTGAAAAACAACCCCGTGGTGGTTTGAGTAATCTGCTCCACGGGCATGGTGAACAAAGAGGCCGCTTGGGGCCTATAGGTTATGCCCTCAGTTGAGGCAGGACGCGAGTTGCAGCTGCAGTTGGAGCACTTCGAACAGGTGGATGCCATTGCTGTTTTGCTTTCTGCGCCAAGCAAGAGACCAAATCTTAGTAAACTTGAAACCTAAGGGCAACCATTAACAAACCGCGATTCGTTCGCGAATACGACATACGAAGTGTAGAGTGGAAAGAGGAAAAGGTCCCACCGGGCGTGCCAGAATCTGTTCCCCTCCTAAAGGCAGCCGAGCCATTAGGACGTCTTGCCTGAGATTCGGGACAGATGCTATATGGTTTTATCCGTCTACCTCTCCGAAGATGTCAAGTTGATTTATGGCACCGTGTATCGGAGGTTTAGACGGATGCGGCCGATGTAGCAAACTTCGTCAGATTCCCCCTCGCTAGAGGGGTTTTTATTGTGGGGACGCTTTTCCCTGCAGGTGCAAGCCCCTGCAGTTAATTACGCTACCGCCTCACGGTAGCCACTTTCTCCTTCTCCAGAATTTCACTTCGTGTCGTGTGTGTTTGTTTTGTTTGTGGATGCCCGTGGATTGTATACGGAGACTAAGTGATGCCGTCGCCCGTAGGACGCGGATTAGTCCAAATCCGTATTTACTTAGATTTGAGTTTGGTGTTTTAGTTTAAGGATACGTTAGCCGTATTTAGGCTAAGATCGACTTAAACGTTCGTTAAGGATACGTTAGTCTGATTTGAGACTAAGATCAACTTAACGGGATCATTTGGATCCGACAAGAGAGAGCAATTGGCTCTATTATTTAGTTTAATGACATTACGGTCGATAAGTAGTTTAAGGACGTTGCGGTCTATATTCCAGTTTAGGGACATGGTGGTCCATATTCCAGTTTAAAGACATAGGGGTCCATAAATAGTTTAAGGACGCTTAAGTCCGTGGGTTTAAGGACCCCACAGTCCTTATTTTAGTTTAAGGACGCTTAAGTCCGTGGGTTTAAGGACCCCACAGTCCGTGTTTTGGTTTAAGGACGCTTAAGTCCATGAGTTTAAGGACCCCACAGTCCGTGTTGATGTGTGGTTGTCGGGACCCGTCACCTCTCTGACGTCGTTGAAGGATTACAACGATAGGAGTCAAAGGAGTTCGGAGATGTACCCTCGAACAGGATGTAAATTGATTTAAGAGAGCAGCTGTGCTCAGTCAATTTAATTTGAGGACTTACGGCCATGATTGGGCTAAGTCCAGTTTATTTCTTATTTTTGGCCTATTATACCTGTGTTAGGGCTTTACCCATGTTTAATAATGCATAGAATTATTTATTTTGTTTGGGCTCTGCCTATTTATAAATGATGCAGAGCATCATTTTTGTTTGGGCTCTGCCCCTTTTTATTGCATTTTCACCTTTGTTTGGGCTCTGCCCTTTTATAAATGATGCAGAGCATCAATGCTGTTTGGGCTCTGCCCTTTTTATTGCATTGCAATTTATTTTGGCCTACTAGGCCTTTTTGATTTGGGCCTGGCCCTTTAGTAAATAATGCATTGCGTTTGCTAGGCGCTTTGCGCCAATCAATGAGCGCAAGCGCTTGCGGTGATGACACGTGTCACGCAAGCGCAGTGCGCTGTGCTTGCGCTGTGCTTGCGCTGCTGACACGTGGCGCGCTCTGGTGAGTTGCGCCAATTTTAGAGAGCAAGGCTCTTTCTTAAAAGTGCATAGCGTAAGTGATTCAGATGCTGACACGTGGCGCACTCTAGTGGCTTGCGCCAACCCAGGGGCGCAACAGTGCAGTTTCTGCAAGTGCAAGGCACTATTTCAATAATCTTGAGAATCTTTAAGATGTAAGTCCATGCTACCCTTCCCCGGTACTTACGGGGTTGCGGAAGTGGTGAAAAACGATTTTCAAGAGGGTGGTAACATGGACTCATAATACGGATCTTTGTTAAACGACTAACTAACAACCTAACAAGAGTTTACCTACTCGGTTAGGGAGCTATACTTTTCTTGAACTCCTTCGTCTTCAACTCCTCCCGGTGTTCGGATCGGCCTCACCTCGTCGTCTCCTTGCGCCGAAGATGGATCCACCCGAAATCTTCTACCTTTGGCTTCTTCTTCGAACTTTGAAGAAACTAGATCACTTGGCTTGCTAGGCCTTGTGAACTAGAATGAGTAGAGGAATGTTTTGGTGTCTTTTTATCTCTAAGGCAATGAGTCTCAACACATGAGAATGGTTTGCCTTGAGCTAGAGAGAGCAAGAGGAGGAGGGAGAGCTTGAGAAGAGAGAGCTCAAGAGAGAGAAAGCTAATCAAAGAATGAGCCTCACTTTTCTCATACACCCTCTCATAATCCAAAAGCATCATTAACCATAATGATAAATCAAGTATTATGTGATGGTTCATATCATATCAAAGGCAATATCATTTTCATGCACTCATTTTGCAAACCACAACAAGCAAGCAAAAGTCTTTGCATGAAAATGACAACCATTGTAATGATGATGGTCAACTAGTCCAACCTAGTCAACCGGTCAACAAAGTCAACAAGTCCACAAAGTCAACCCCTCAACAACCATGTCACTATAATACTTAATTAATATTATTGCTAATCTTATTTCTTATTCTTATTAGGGTTTAGCAAAAAGTCAATGGTCAACAGTCAACAGTCAACAACCCCAATGAGAATCCTCTGCCTCTGTCTCTCTGTCAACTGTGCATACACACCCGCATCCGCATTCCGAGAAACAAGAATACAAATGAGATAAAACCAATCCCAAAATGTACACCAGGATCTGGCTTAAACCAAAGCCCGCTAGTGTTAACTGTCCGGACACTAAGCGTGCGCAAGTGCACGGATGTGACCGAACCCTATCGCAAAACCATGCGACCTGTCGCAAAACCATGCGACCTCTACTCTTTTGCCTAAAGGCGAATAGATTTCTGTGTGGGACTCTAAAGACTCGACACTACGCTGGCAGTGGGTTTAACCACAGACCGCAAGCGGCACTAGATGTGCGTAACGGTCCCCAGGTAGATGCCGACAAGAAGACGGACAAGGTGAAACCCATCTGAACTCCTACTGAGTCTGAATGTGACAATCTCCGTACAGTCAGGTCTGTTCATCTGATACATTGCATGGCGGGCCTAGGGGGTGGTGAACATCAGTCCCCTAATAGCGGTACAAGTCGTGTCAGAGTGTAGCCCAGAACACCCTGAGATAACACTGGAAACCTACCAGTATATCTCGCTTGCCCTGGCCAGGGACTACTCGTGTAATGGCTCTCCTAGACACAGTGCGATGTTAACCCCCAATACCGGGAGAGACGAATCCTGTCTAACCGTCACTGCCTCCAAGTGCTTCGGGACTGCACCCAAAAATTATCTGTTTGCACGACTCCTTTGAGCCGTGGTAGGATAGTAATCAAAGTACAGTGGGAACACACTCGAGGCGAAGCGACAGTGTCAAGTCAGCGGACTAAGCTGTACTCATGTCACCTGGGAACTGATAACTGACGATAGGTATAATACCAACCAATCAGTTCCCGACGAGTCCTGTCCAGTGTACTCGTAACCTAACGAGCACCCGCATACTATCTCAAGTACGACGTACTGACGGCTGTGGGACAAACCGTCTCCCATACTGGGATGAGAAGCGCATACGCTAGTCTACTCCGGAGTATCGATGCCTTGTCTCGATAGTCCTGCGACTAGGGACCTGCATAAGGATGTGCTTATAGATTACCCAGCCCCCACTAGTGTGACTGCCATCACAACGCTGGTAATCAAGCAAAGATCCTAAGGGCTCTACTAATGTGTATAGGTGATATACTAAAATAAACACATGTACACATTGAAGTAGAAACAAACCAAGTAGCATACTACTATATTGAGCAAGATTGTCAATACAAGGTGAATATCCCAAGCTTCCATTAAGTAATATACAAACTAGTATGATACAGTAATGGCCTCTAGGGCATATACACTAACATAAGATTCCAGAACCAATGGTTCATAAAAGAGTGCAAAGCACTGTTTGATTTCTTGATCCAATTTAGATCAAAGAAAACAAGTTTTTTTCTTCTTTTTCTTGTTTTCAGAGAACCAATGGTTCATAAAAGAGTGCAAAGCACTTATTATTATATGAAGATCATTGATCTTGTTCTTAGATCAATGATCTATTAGAAGAAATTCTTCTATTTTATGAAGGTTTTTACCTTTTCTTCAAATTTCTTCAGAGTTCTCTCTGTTTTGAGGTTCTCAATCTCTCATAATGTTCCTCCTTTTTTTTTTGATTTGGGGTCTAGGGGCCTTTATATAGTGCCCATAAATTTGTTAAATTTGTTAAAGAGATCTTTCTCTGAGTGATTTGGGGAATTTTCTCCACCGTTGGATCTTTGATTCAAGGGCTTCTGTTTTACAGAAGGCAATATTCTTGTTTTAACAAGAACAGAAAAAATCTTGCTAGAATTTAATTCTGTTTGGCGCAAACGCCCCTGTGTATGACACGTATCAAGCAGCGCAGAGCGGAGCGCAACTGCGTTGGCGTGTCGCGCAGCGCACAGCGCAGCGCAACTGCGTTGACACGTGTCGCGCAGCGCACAGCGCAGCGCATCTGCGCTTGCGCAACTGCGCGACACGTCGCTGACACATGTCACGCAGCGAACAGCGCAGCGCATCTGCGCTTGCGCAACTGCGCTGAAACGTGTCGCGCAGTGCAGCGCTTGCGCAATTGAAGCATTGCTTCCTTTAATTTTTGTTTTAAATAGAGCCTTGCTCTGATTGGGTGCGCTGCCTTGGGCGCTGCGCTCTCCGCGCTGGCATGCCAGATTTTGATACGTGGCATCCTGCGCACAGCGTAGAGGATCTGAAGCGTTGCTTCATTTATTAAAATTTAAATTTTCAAAGTAGAGCTTTGCTTTGATTAGGGGAATCGGAAGCGTTGCTTCACTTGAGATGTCTTTTCATCTTCCTTTTTCAAGTCAGGCTTGTATTTCCCAAAATTTTCATTTCCCGGGCTTTGGAAATAATTCCACTGTGCACAGAATTTTCTGTGCCTGGTCTATATAACTCAAAGCCGAGCCTTTTCTTCTCTCATCTTCAGAGAACTTTTTCGATCATGGCTTGCAACCGTCCTCATGCCCGTCGACAACCATGGGAAGTGCCTATTCGAGACATCGTTCCCCGTTTTGCTGCGCGCTTGGTGGACCCTTCTCTTACGGACGAGCAGTGCGATGCTGCAATGTACGAGCTTTTGACTCGTGTGGGGGTCTCCTCTCCCTCCGCACTCTATTTGGCTTCGGATGATCCTTGCCTCGGTGCTCGCCGATCTTTCCCCTCCTCCAGTAGAGATGTCATCGGCAATGCTTGACGCCGCCGAGGATAAGATCGAGTGCTTCTTTGAAGCGCACTTGATCACCAAAGCCCTGAAGGACTGCTCTTTCCACTTGCTGAGCCAGATACGGGCTCGCCGGGTTGTCATCGCCACCTTTTCTGACGAATGTTGCGATGATCGTTGGGCGTCTACCTCTCGGGAGGACCGTCGCTTCAACGTGGTGGAGAAGACAGAAAGGGAATTGGGGAGTCTTCTTCTTATCTTTGCGAACCCTTGTCTTTCCGATCCCATATTTGGTGATCTTTTTTAAATGTAATAATAATAATGAACAAGTGTTTTCTTTTTAATCAAGTATTTTATTATTTGTTAAGGGTTCTTTTATTTTAACTCTATGTTATGTTTGTGCATCGCATGATTTAATTTGCTATTATTAGGTGCATGTGATTCTTGCAAGGATAAATTGCCTTTGGTGTTTAGCCTCTTTTATGAAGCAGCGTTTTACTTTTTAGTCTTAGAGATGGAGTTTTGTTCTGATTAGGGGAAACAAATGCCCCCCCCCCACCGTTGCACTTGCGTGGTTCCAAACGCGAGCGCAACGGCGGCAGAATTCCAACCGTTGTGGCAACCTTTGGAAGTTGAAAGGGCACTTGATGCCTATAAATAGGACCTTTGGTCTTTCACAGATGATTATCATCTTTTAAGATTTTTACTTTCAAAACTTCAGAGCCTTGCTCTTGCCTTCAAGAACTCCAAGAGTTAGAATTTCTTCAGAAAGCACCTTTTAGGTAAATTTTTTAATTAAATTAGATCAATTTTTATTGACAGAGCCTTGCTATCAATAGATCCCTGATCTAAAGAAAACCCATTTTAGGGTTTCACTTAGCAGAGCTTTGCTCTAAAAGGATCTAAAGGGAACTAAAGGGAACCCTGTTAGGATTCCATCAATAGAGTTTTGCTCTCTGAAAGATTTCATTTATAATTTCTTGATTCATTAATGGAGCTATGCTCCTTTTAAATTATATGGCAGAACTTTTAAGAGTTGCTGATTTTTGTCAATCTTCTTTTATAGGAGTGATGGACTCCCACATGTATGACCTTAACGAGATCATTTCTTACGGGGACATCCGTCGACTCGGCTATTCTCAAAACCGAGAATTTACCAACACCGAGTGTGCCGAAATCATGAGCCGCTTCGATGCATACAACGGCCAACTGCTTCCTCGGCGCTCCCCTCTCCTGAAGCTTATTGTAGGAGCAATTTGGGAAGCGCTTCCTCTATTCTGTGCTGGTGTGCCGCTTGGGGCATTGGATGCTGCCGAGGATAAGGTGCACTCGGTGTATCTGATGAGCCTAATCTCAAAGAGGAGGCGAGATAATCTTATCGATCTTCTGCACCAAGCTTTTCAACAATCTGCAATACTTGCTGCTTATCGGAGGGAGGAGGACATCAGTGGGGATCCCGATGCTCGTGCTCGCGAAAGGAAGCATACTAAGATGTTCGCCAGGCTTGGAAAGTTTTGGACAAGGTTACTTTTGAGTTCCTCAATCCCTGTCCAGGATTTGAGGTCTTGCCATTGTAATCTTTTGGACAATGTCTTTGCTTAGTTCTTTATGATTGTAAGAATCCTATGCAATATGAATGGAAAATTTCTATTTCAGCTTGTCTTATTTCTCGTTCTGAGTCTTTCACACATGCATGAATGAATGTGTCTCAAATGTTTGATCAAATGTACATCGGATTCCTTTTTGGCGCTTTCTTCTTTCTTTTATTCTCAGCATGCTGTCTTGATAAACACAATTGACAGATAATAGAGTAAGCATCTAGATTTCTCCAAGAGATAGCGATGACTTAGGTCGCAGGTTCGGATCTGCTGCCTAAGACTTTTCAACTCTATGAGCCGTGAGGGCCTCATAGAGACTTTTCTCCCTACGGGTCGAGAGGATCTCGTAGGTGGATTTTCTCCTTAGGAATCGTGAGAATTTCTAAGTGTGTTCTCTCTTATAAGTCGTAAGGATCTTATAAGAGAATTTTCTCCCTTACAAGGCGAGAGGACTCATAAGTGGTTGGTGAGTTGACTTGCTTCCCACCGGGCGTGCCAGAATCTGTTCCCCTCCGAAAGGCGGCCGAGACATTAGGACGTCTAGCCTGAGATTCGGGGTAGATGCTATATGGTTTTATCCATCTACCTCTCCGAAGATGCCAAGTTGATTTATGGCACCGTGTATCGGAGGTTTAGACGGATGCGGCCGATGTAGCAGACTTCGTCAGATTCCCCCTCGCTAGAGGGGTTTTTGATTGTGGGGATGCTTTTCCCTACAGGCGCAAGCCCCTGCAGTTAATTACTCTACTGCCTCGCGGTAGCCACTTTCTCCTTCTCCAGAATTTCACTTCGTGTCGTGTATGTTTGTTTTGTTTGTGGATGCCCGTGGATTGTATACGGAGACTAAGTGATGCCGTCGCCCGTAGGACGTGGATTAGTCCAAATCCGTATTTACTTAGATTTGGGTTTGGTATTTTAGTTTAAGGATACGTTAGCCGTATTTAGGCTAAGATCGACTTAAACATTCGTTAAGGATACGTTAGTCTGATTTGAGACTAAGATCAACTTAACGGGATCATTTGGATCCGCCAAGAGAGAGCAATTGGCTCTATTGTTTAGTTTAATGACATTGCGGTCGATAGGTAGTTTAAGGACGTTGCGGTCCATATTCCAGTTTAGGGACGTGGTGGTCCATATTCCAGTTTAAGGACATAGGGGTCCATAAATAGTTTAAGGACGCTTAAGTCCGTGGGTTTAAGGACCCCACAGTCCGCATTTTAGTTTAAGGACGCTTAAGTCCGTGGGTTTAAGGACCCCACAGTCCGTGTTTTGGTTTAAGGACGCTTAAGTCCATGAGTTTAAGGACCCCACAGTCCGTGTTGATGTGTGGTTGTCGGGACCCGTCACTTCTCTGACGTCGTTGAAGGATTACAACGATAGGAGTCAAAGGAGTTCAGAGATGTACCCTTGAACCGGATGTAAATTGATTTAAGAGAGCAGCTGTGCTCAGTCAATTTAATTTGAGGACTTACGGCCATGATTGGGCTAAGTCCAGTTTATTTCTTATTTTTAGCCTATTAGACCTGTGTTAGGGCTTTACCCATGTTTAATAATGCATAGCATTATTTATTTTGTTTGGGCTCTGCCTATTTATAAATGATGCAGAGCATCATTTTTGTTTGGGCTCTGCCCCTTTTTATTGCATTTTCACCTTTGTTTGGGCTCTGCCATTTTATAAATGATGCATAACATCATTGCTGTTGGGCTCTGCCCTTTTTATTGCATTGCAATTTATTTTGGCCTACTAGGCCCTTTTGATTTGGGCCTGGCCCTTTAGTAAATAATGCATTGCATTTGTTGGAGATAGTGACCTCATAGTCAATTATTGGATCGCAGGTACGTGATTGCAATGATTGCGGAGGACCTATCCCGGTAGCACAGTCTTACTCGAGATGATAGTATGCTATCTGGTTTGCCTTTATCAGTCGTGTGCATGTTCAGGTGACTGATTGCATGTTACACTTTGATAGAGCCCTTAGGATCTTGCTTTACTACCAACAGTATGATGGCGATCATATACGTGAGAGTTGGGTAGTTTATATGCATATCCTTAATTGTGGTCCCTAGTCGTGGGAGTTTCGAGACAGGGCATCGATACTCCGGAGTAGACTAGTGTGTACAGTCGAGACCCCGACGAGGGGCGGTGGCCGGTCTCACAAGCCACTGGTGTCAGTTGGATCACCTAAGATGTATACAGGTGCTCATTGGGTTATGAGTACACCGGACAGGACTCGCCGGGAATCTGCTAGTTAGTACTATACCTATCGTTAGATAGCAGTTCCCTGGTGACATGTGTACAGGTTAGTTCATCGACCTGAGGTCGTCATTTGTCTCGTGTGAGTTCCCACTGTGCTTTGATTTCTACCCTACCACGGCTCAAAGGAGTCGTGCAAACAGGTAGTTTTTGGGTACAGTCCCGAGCCATATGGAGGCACGTGAGCGGATCGGCAGGGGATTCGTCTCTCCCGGTATTGGGGGCGAGGTCGTGCTGTGTCTAGGAGAGCCATTACACAAAGTCCATGGCCATGGCAGGAGATTTACTGGTAGGTACTCCAGTAGTATCTCAGGGTGTAATTGGGCTTCACTCCGACACGACTTATACTGCTATTGGGGGTCTGACGTTACTAGCCCCCTAGGCAGATATGCGATACTCATTGACGAACGGACCGGACTGTATATACATTGTCACTGTTAGGCTCAGTAGGGTTTTTCCGGATGAGTGCGCTCATCGGCATCCCTTGAGGTCAGTCCATGGGCAGCCGTTACGCATAGCTAGTGCCGCTGACGGTTTGTGGTTAAACCCACTGCCAGGGTACTGACGAGTCATTAGAGTCCCCCACAGACAGTTTCCCAAGTTCGGGCGAAACGTTGTAGAGGCCGTATGGTTTTATGGCAGGGTTCGGAAAATGCACGTGCGTTTACGCACGTGTCAGTTTTCGGGCAGATGATACTGGTCGGCTTTGGTTTAAGCCGGGTCCGAGTATCATATTGAGTAGGTATAATATCTTTGTCTTAGTTGCATTTGTATTCGGTCGTAATACAAATGCGGGTATATTTATACAGTTTCGGGGTTGTCCTGAAATTCGTTTCAGGATCACTTTTGGAAGTTGCCAGTTTCCAGTTTTCTATCAGCCGTCTTTTAACATTCGGTTAAAGACGGATTTATCTTTTCTTGAGATGAGTGTGGATTCTTCTAGAAGTTTCTAGATGAGGTGACTAGGATTAATTGGTGTTGGATTTTCATTGGTTGCAATTAAAGCATGATGAGGTGTATTTGTGAGTCGTGCTTTAAGTTTAATGATTCTTGTTTTGGTTAAGATATTTCTTCATAATATCTTTTGCTTGTGGTCACCTCCCTCCTCCTACGGTCACCTCCCTCCATCATATAAAGAGGCCGGCCCCTCTCTCTCCTCCTCACTTCACTTGATGTTTCATTTTAGAGAGAAAAGATTATGATAGGTTTTATCGGTGTATGGAATTTCACAGTCCATTTCATTCCATCACCCGATTCCCTCGGCAACTTCATTAACCGATCGTCCACGGTTTTGGACGAAGTGAGACAAAGTCATCTACTCATTCTCTACATCAATCTTGGTCGTCTCTTTTAGCAAACTTGACGATCGAGTTGCCTCGAGTCAGAGGCGGGAGCCCGTTTAAAGAACCGATCATGTGGTGCCACCTCGACGAGGAGATCGGAGATCGACGAGATCGGAGCAGCCGCAACGGAGCGTGGGATGATGGTTAAAGAACGAAGGACTCGGATCGTTCGGTATAACCTTTCTGCACTCTTTACAGTTTGTTAGTTTAGCAATAATGGCAGATCCGGGTTAAAGTATACGATAGCGCCAAGTTTAAAAGTTTTGTTCCGCATTTGGCGTCTGTAGACTGCCGGGGCGCTAGCATAGACTTACAGTGGTATCAGAGCCTAACCATTTTGCTATACTAACTTGTGCTAACGCGTTTAAAACATCGATCCGACTGGAAAACCAAAATTGCAAAATTTCAACCCGACAGTTTCTGTTAATTTTAAATGGTCTCAAAATTCATTTCTGTATATCTTAAAAATCCGTGCAGGCGTTTTTAAGAGCCACGACAAAATTTGGGGTCGTGATCCCTCCAAGCTGCCGCGGAAGGGCGGCCAAACCCATGGTTTGGCCGCGCATCCGCGGCCACGTGGGGAGCACGTGCTCCCAAATTTGGTCAGTGGTTTCTGTGTTGGATTTTGGGGTTTTTGGTTAATATAATTTTGGCCCAGATTTTGTTACTGTTCACCAGTAAGCAGTGGGGCCCACTTTTTGATATTTGGTCTTTGGTCGATCGAAATTTAAACACGTTAGTTTACAGTGCTTACATTATATCTCCGACCGGGAATGTCATTTGATCGGTAAACCGCGTCTGATTGCTATAGTTCTTTTAGACGGGTTTGCGAACGTGACATTCGCGTTGATGTTCTGTGTTGTGCTGTGATGTTGCGGATTTGTCGTGGTGGATAGCAGTGTGCAATGGTAGTACAGTTTGTGTTTATTTGTACATTTGATATTGCGGGGCGAGCGTCCAACTTGTGGACTGCCGTCACTGCCTGTTGTATAATATTCTTTTGGGGCACGACCAGGTTGCGGTCGATGTACCTATTGTACTATTTTTCATTACTGTACTAGGTTTTACCCCAAGACGGAGTGCACGGATAGCCGGGTTCTGAGAAGCAACGGGTCCGCATCTCATGGCTTTGAGAGGCAGAGGGGTCCCACTCTAGAATTGGCAGACTATTCGCCGCACTCGTAGGGGGTACAGGTTGACCCAAGGAGGGGTGCTCAATTTACCGGATTCCGTGAAGTGCCGGGTGTTCCATTCACTATGCTGTGGGGACTACTTCGCTTCAGGTTTTGGCGGGTAACTTGCCGCACCCGTAAGAGTCTAGGTTTCATTGCACAGGCTATCCACACGACAGGGGAACGTCGGGTTTCAGCAGCGGCTCTGTGAAACCCGGGGATCCCAGATTATCTGTATTGTTCTGTGATGCTTATTACTTTTCTGTAATGTTGCATATTATCACGCCTAGAGCGATTATGTATATTGGTTTATATACTATTAGATGTTGTATATGTTTTACACCCGCGCTAGTCCTGTCCCCGCTCTGTCGTTAGTTAAGTAATCTAACGGGTGATGACGGGACCCAGTGACGAATGCGGATGGCATATACGTATATTTTATTTTCGTTCTTTTCTGGTGTGATTGAATGATGGGACTGCGTTGATTCTGATCAATGCAAAGTAAAACAAACCTGTTTTCAGTTGTTGGAACAATTTAAAAAATGTTGTTACAAAGATGTTTCCTTTTGTTATGCATAGCGGTATTCAGTGGAATATCCCGCACCTCATTCGACGGGGCAAGGGCCGATATCCCTTCACCGGGACCGACCCCTTGGACAGAAGTTTGCGTCAGGGTAATAAATTTACTATAGTCGATTACAAGTTGCTTTGCATAGCGGTATTCAGTGGAATATCCTGCACCTCATTCCACGAGGAAAGAGCCGAGATCCCTTTACCGGGAGTGACCTCTTTAGCAAAAGGTTTTCGCCACTATATTTTAAAAAGCTATCAGGTTCCTTCAGCGATATCAAGTTCACTACGCTAAAGGTTTTTCGCCAAAAACCAGCCGTAGCCCTCCGTCACTTCTTTTGGGTATTCAGTAGTATTCAAGCTACGCATTTTGACCAACGCCAAGGCATAGTGTTTGGTAGCTGCTGGGTATTCAACTGTTGCATAGATAGATGAGTTAGTTTGGGACAGTCGTTCTGCCGATTGGCCAACGTCAGGGGCATGTGCGGGTGGGTTCAAATTGACAAGATAGTGATGGGTAGAACTTGGCATGTGACTTATGACATTTTGACCAACGCCAAGGTTATAAGAGCATGGGGCAAAAATAATATCAGGAGTTTCTAAAGAAACTGAAACTTGCCGAGTATGCGCATACCTTCTGGAGTATGAGTAACGTGGATGCATTCCATCACGTTATCATGCGATGAGAGTTGGATCCTGATTCCCACTGATGAGTTGGTTTACTCTTCGGGTGATCCCGATTGATTCTTCTTTAGGTTTGGAGGAGAATTTGACAGGACAGTGGGAGGTTTCCGGATTAGATAAATTAATGACCATTCTGATCTAGGTTAGAGTGCACGCAGAGTGTTTCTTTTCTCTCTCTCTCTTTGGCAGCGACCTTTGACCGATCCTAGACTATGACTAAGTGACCAGGTTGACCGAACCTTCTTAAAAATACTGGCTTTTGGATTGTCTGAGTTGCATAAGTCATTGCCACTCCTTCTTTTACCCTTTGAATTTCTCAGAACACCCGTATTACTACGGATATCCACTTCCATTGGATAGAGCCATCGTATGGTTATATACGAACTCGAAGGGACTTCTTCGAGGATGGATCCAGGTTCAGGAGAAATAGAATTGGTTTATTCAGTTGTCTTTTATTATCACCTTCTCTCAGGTTGCGAGAGCTCCTTGGTTTAGGAGAGTACACCTATTACGCCTATTGGATAGTCTTATTCCAAACCATAGGCTGGTGCCGAAAGGTAGGGAATGAAGAAAACCAATTAGCCTAAGTAGGGTGTGCAGAAGGTAATATGTAAAGACAAAATAAAGGGATTAGAAAGAGGGCAAAGTAAATTGTGACTGATATCATTCACGACCAAAACCGCGTACTTCATCGCCGCTCCTATTTCACCTTTAAAAGAATAAGGTATTATTCAGTTGTCTTTTATCGTCACCTTCTCTCGAGATTCGAGTACTCCTTAGTTTAGGAGGGTACACCTATTATGCTTACTGGATAGTCTTCTTCCAAACCATAGGCTGGTGCCGAACGGTAGGGAAGGAAGAAAACCATTTAGCCTAACGATGGTGTACAGAAGGTAACGACTAAAGACAAATAAAGGGATTTGGAGAGATGGCAATAAAATATACGGTTGAAGTCATGAATTGGATTATGGAAGAGGCATTGCTATGAATACCAGGATACCCCTACGAAACATTTTCATGTTTCAGTGCATTGTTAAAAGAAAAACTGTTTTTCCCGGTTAGACACTTACTCCAAGGGTATGTATTTACCAGGTTTCATTCTCATATCTGTATGGTTTTACAGATGATGAGTGGGAGTAAGATATTGGGAATTAGGTGATCATCCTCATTATATCGGAATTCGTTGTAATTGAAATCGCCAGGGCACAATTTTCAACCTACGACGCACAGGTTATGAGTTGTTCAACTCAGCGGATTTATACAGAGTATTGTATGTTGTCCAGTGTCCATCAGGACAAAGGGGTAGGTCCTCATACTATGTTCTGTTTACTTATAACTTCTCTAGTATTTAGACGAGTGTTTCGTAGAAATACATAGTCTAAGTTTTGAGAAGTTGTGGGTATAAGAATAAAGTAGAGAACCAGGTATCACAAGTATCGGGATTCTTCAAAGAGATCGAAGATGTAGATTCTTGTGATTGGTATTCAGATGATAGTGATGGTTTTGAGAAACGTGTTTCTCTTTCAGGTTACTCATAATTGGATGGATTCCTAAGTTGAGCAATGCTGATTAGCCTCTTTCCATTAAATTGATGTGCACTGGAGACAGCTGCATGGTTTGAATATGGTTCCAATTAAATAAATGCCAAAGTTTCTGTATTGGATATAGAATGGATCGTACCTTAAAAGAAATTAAGGTACGAGGAGTTGTCCAGCTTATGATTAAAACCAGACACTGGATAACTCAAGGCACGTTTCTGTAATGGCTGTTTTGTGGGTTGACCCTGGTTATAACGAGGGTTGATATTCTACCATTTGGAAGATCAATAGTGATATTGTTCTTGACTCGCCACAGTTTTAGTAAAAATGGATCTTTTTCAGAAAACAGTAGTGGGAGTATGGTAGAACTAGAAGTGATTCCAGAACCGCGAACGATTACGGAAAATTTAATAGGACCTATACATTCAATCAAGTTTGACATTCCAATAGCCACTCCGCAGATATGGTAGGTAACCTCAGACACCCGAGAGGTACTTCGGTAGGCTCAAGGACGGTGACAAAGAGGTTCTTATCTACCAAGACTTGACACTGCTGTTGTTCCAGGTTATGAGACCCGGTAGGAGGGTTGTCGTAGTCAGTGGGAGCAGCAGAAGCATAGTGGGCAAGTAGCTTATGTCTATTTATAGACTAGAGCAGTTATAACGGAGATAGATCATCTGATTTTGATGTGACAGTCATGGGTTTGACTTCAATCAGAATAAGGGATGGATCTGTTAAGAAGGTAGTAGGGTGTGATGTCATGGTATCTGGATGACATACACAGAGTGGGAAGTAAAATTCCTATACTACGATCGGTTGTACTATGGTCGTCACACAGCTGTTTCTCCAGACAAGACATGGATATAATATTAGACATTCTGGTTTCTGGATCTATGGTTTTAGATCTAGATTTGGGTGGTTTCCCAATGTGGGTACTTTGACAGATATTCTAATGGTTTTTAGAATAGTTGACTCCTAGCATGGTAGTGTACCTGCAAGTGATGGAGTCACCCTCTCTAAAGGTGTCATATAGACTAAAGGGGAGAGGGATGTGCATGATTGGCAGATCACTTGCTTAGGCAATTGAGTCAATCATGAGATGTCAAGTACCGCACCAAATGTTGTTTTTGCACTAGATGCAATAAGTTTGTATTAATCCAATCCTGGAGAAACATAAGGAAGCAGTTTTAGAACATTAGTACATGTTCTATGGATTTGATAACGGCATCCTCTTTCGGGAGACGGTTATCATTCCAGGCTTCAAAAGTGACATGGATGACAGAATGATTGTCAGAGTTTTAGTTTTCCCTCTGACGAGGGACAATATTATGGACAGGTGGTTCCAGAGGATACTGTGGGTGGCATGGTGCCGGATACTGATTAGGTTCAGTGATCCATACAGTCTAAGAAGTTTGGATATGGAGTTCATTTATGAACTAAGGTCCCATCAGATATCCAGACATATTCTAAGACAGGTACTACTCAATTCGGGAGATGGCTTTCTCCGCGAACTTGAGATTAAGAGAGATACAGAAAGAAACTTCTAGGCGGATCCACTCACCGAGGCTATTTCTCGAACACAATAGTTTTACAAACGGGCTTTGTGAAACTGATTAGTAGAGAAGTTGGATGTTCGGTTTCACACGGGCTGTGAGTAGTCGACATCGCAATATTAGCCTTGAGTGCAAGTGGGAGATTGTTGGAGATAGTGCCCTCATAGTCAATTATTGGATCGCAGGTACGTGATTGCAATGATTGCGGAGGACCTATCCCGGTAGCACAGTCTTACTCGAGATGATAGTATGCTATCTAGTTTGCCTTTATCAGTCGTGTGCATGTTCAGGTGACTGATTGCATGTTACACTTTGATAGAGCCCTTAGGATCTTGCTTTACTACCAACAGTATGATGGCGATCATATACGTGAGAGTTGGGTAGTTTATATGCATATCCTTAATTGTGGTCCCTAGTCGTGGGAGTTTCGAGACAGGGCATCGATACTCCGGAGTAGACTAGTGTGTACAGTCGAGACCCCGACGAGGGGCGGTGGCCGGTCTCACAAGCCACTGGTGTCAGTTGGATCACCTAAGATGTATACAGGTGCTCATTGGGTTATGAGTACACCGGACATGACTCGCCGGGAATCTGCTAGTTAGTACTATACCTATCGTTAGATAGCAGTTCCCTGGTGACATGTGTACAGGTTAGTTCATCGACCTGAGGTCGTCATTTGTCTCGTGTGAGTTCCCACTGTGCTTTGATTTCTACCCTACCACGGCTCAAAGGAGTCGTGCAAACAGGTAGTTTTTGGGTACAGTCCCGAGCCATATGGAGGCACGTGAGCGGATCGGCAGGGGATTCGTCTCTCCCGGTATTGGGGGCGAGGTCGTGCTGTGTCTAGGAGAGCCATTACACAAAGTCCATGGCCATGGCAGGAGATTTACTGGTAGGTACTCCAGTAGTATCTCAGGGTGTAATTGGGCTTCACTCCGACACGACTTATACTGCTATTGGGGGTCTGACGTTACTAGCCCCCTAGGCAGATATGCGATACTCATTGACGAACGGACCGGACTGTATATACATTGTCACTGTTAGGCTCAGTAGGGTTTTTCCGGATGAGTGCGCTCATCGGCATCCCTTGAGGTCAGTCCATGGGCAGCCGTTACGCATAGCTAGTGCCGCTGACGGTTTGTGGTTAAACCCACTGCCAGGGTACTGACGAGTCATTAGAGTCCCCCACAGACAGTTTCCCAAGTTCGGGCGAAACGTTGTAGAGGCCGTATGGTTTTATGGCAGGGTTCGGAAAATGCACGTGCGTTTACGCACGTGTCAGTTTTCGGGCAGATGATACTGGTCGGCTTTGGTTTAAGCCGGGTCCGAGTATCATATTGAGTAGGTATAATATCTTTGTCTCAGTTGTATTTGTATTCGGTCGTAATACAAATGCGGGTATATTTATACAGTTTCGGGGTTGTCCTGAAATTCGTTTCAGGATCACTTTTGGAAGTTGCCAGTTTCCAGTTTTCTATCAGCCGTCTTTTAACATTTGGTTAAAGACGGATTTATCTTTTCTTGAGATGAGTGTGGATTCTTCTAGAAGTTTCTAGATGAGGTGACTAGGATTAATTGGTGTTGGATTTTCATTGGTTGCAATTAAGGCATGATGAGGTGTATTTGTGAGTCATGCTTTAAGTTTAATGATTCTTGTTTTGGTTAAGATATTTCTTCATAATATCTTTTGCTTGTGGTCACCTCCCTCCTCCTACGGTCACCTCCCTCCATCATATAAAGAGGCCGGCCCCTCTCTCTCCTCCTCACTTCACTTGATGTTTCATTTTAGAGAGAAAAGATTATGATAGGTTTTATCGGTGTATGGAATTTCACAGTCCATTTCATTCCATCACCCGATTCCCTCGGCAACTTCATTAACCGATCGTCCACGGTTTTGGACGAAGTGAGACAAAGTCATATACTCATTCTCTACATCAATCTTGGTCGTCTCTTTTAGCAAACTTGACGATCGAGTTGCCTCGAGTCAGAGGCGGGAGCCCGTTTAAAGAACCGATCATGTGGTGCCACCTCGATGAGGAGATCGGAGATCGACGAGATCGGAGCAGCCGCAACGGAGCGTGGGATGATGGTTAAAGAACGAAGGACTCGGATCGTTCGGTATAACCTTTCTGCACTCTTTACAGTTTGTTAGTTTAGCAATAATGGCAGATCCGGGTTAAAGTATACGATAGCGCCAAGTTTAAAAGTTTTGTTCCGCATTTGGCGTCTGTAGACTGCCGGGGCGCTAGCGTAGACTTACAGCATTTGCCAGGCACTTTGCGCCAATCAATGAGCGCAAGCGCTTGCGGTGATGACACGTGTCACGCAAGCGCAGTGCGCTGCGCTTGCGCTGCTGACACGTGGCGCGCTCTGGTGAGTTGCGCCAATTTCAGAGAGCAAGGCTCTTTCTTAAAAGCGCATAGCGCAAGTGATTCAGATGTTGACACGTGGCGCTCTCTGGTGGCTTACGCCAACCCCGGAGCGCAACAGTGCAGTTTTGCAAGTGAAAGGCACTATTAACTTGAGAATCTTTTAGATTCCAGAACCAATGGTTCATAAAAAAGTGCAAAGCACTGTTTGATTTCTTGATCTGATTTAGATAAAAGAAAACAAGTTTTTCTTGTTTTTTCTTGTTTTCAAAGAACCAATGGTTCATAAAAGAGTGCAAATCACTTATTATTATGTGAAGATCATTGATCTTGTTCTTAGATCAATGATCTATTAGAAGAAATTCTTCTATTTTATGAAGGTTTTTACCTTTTCTTCAGAGTTCTCTCTGTTTTGAGGTTCTCAATCTCTCACAATGTTCATGCCTTTGATTTGGGATCTAGGGGCCTTTATATAGTGCCCATAAATTTGTTAAAATTTGTTAAAGAGATCTTTCTCTGAGTGATTTGGGGAATTTTCCCCACCGTTGGATCTTTGATCCAAGGGCTTCTGTTTTACAGAAGGCGATCTTCTTGTTTTAACAAGAACAGAAAAAATCTTGCGAGAATTTAATTCTGTTTGGCGCAAACGTCCCAGTGCATGACACGTGTCAAGCAGCGCAGAGCGCAGTGCAACTGCGCTGACACGTGTCGCGCAGCGCACAGCGCCGCGCAACTGCGCTGACACGTGTCGCGCAGCGCACGGTGCAGCGCATCTGTCCTGACACGTGTCGCGCAGCGCACGACGCAGCGCACGGCGCTTGCTTTAATTTTGTTTTAAATAGAGCTTTGTTCTGATTGAGCGCGCTGCCTTGGGCTCTGCGCTGGCGTATCATCTTTCGACACGTGGCGCGTTGCGCGCAGCGTAAAGAATTTGAAGCGTTGCTTCGAATTTTGAATTTTGAAATTCAAACAGAGCTTTGCTCTGATTGGGGGAAACAGTTGCTGTTTTCGAAGCACCAGGGAAGGTCATCCATGTTCTCTGGCTCTTCTTTTGATATTATTATCATGTGACAAGTACGAATTCGTTTCCAAGCCCAATATGGAACTGGTTCTTCTTTCGTGGCCTTGGGTTCGTCCTTCTGTGGCGACGTTACCTTCCAGTTGTCGGACAGAGCGAACTTGCCAAGCTGGTACTGATCTTCGACCTAATTCTTGAAGGTGAAACAGTCCTCGAGAGGGTGTCCTATCACTCGGTGATAAAAGCAATAGTCTGGGTGTGAGACTTCGCCTGCTTGTTCGGGGTGTTTAGACTCCGGCAGTGTAAGCATCTGATGTTTTAGAGCGAGGTCAAGTATTTTCTTCGTCTTGTCTCGAGGAAAAGAGTACGCTCGACCCATTTTTCTTATGAGGGATAGATCGGAACCGCTCGATTCCCGCTTGCGTGGCTTCTTAGTCTCGCTTTGTTGCTGTGTAGCGTCTTTTTCGCGTTTCGACTTGTTTCTGCCTCAGCGTCGTGCCTTTTTTATAACCGGTTGACAGGGAGCGGCATCTTCATCTTTCACAGCTTGTTGGAGGAGGCGTTGCGTTTTGGCTTTCTCGTAGATGGCCATTTCGCGGTTATGGTCGTCTCGGACTTTTTGACCAGCTTCCCTTATAAGCTTGTCCATTTGTTCTTCGAACGACGTGTAGGGTTCCTATGCACATCAAGGGGTTGTCACAAGGCATCAACCATGCCAAACAAAAATTTTACATGTGCCGAAGAACCCTTATACGGATCGTTGGCTAGAGTTTAGGAGAAAAAGAAGCAACTAGTTATCAACATAACTAATGAGTGAAGAAAATACAACCTTTGTAGTTTCTTTGCTCCACCTCCATAGCTCCAAGACGATGTCCCTCCGCTTCGGTCGTCGGATCCCGGACTCCGGTGATGGTTTCGTCGAAGAAATAATCGGGCTAAGTCGAAGACTACGATGCCGAAGAAGATCTACGTCGAGGCAACTCAAACTCGAGCTCCGCCTTCACCAAGTCAAGAACTTGTGAAGACAACACGCTCTTCAACAAGGCATGTTGTAGAGAATGAAGAAAGAGGAGATGGGTTGACTTTAGATTTTGTTTTCTCACTCATTTGATCATTTCACCATTGGAGGTTTCAAGCTTTCTTCTTCTTGATGAAGAAGAAGAAGAAGCATGAAGAAACATGAATGGACAAGAGGAATCTCATGAGAATGGTGTGTATCATATTCCAATGGGAGAAATAATATGATATGTATCATGATGCAAACTTGGGTTAATTTAACTCTTGTAGAGAGCCAACCTTAGTTTAGGTAGTGGTTAGGTTTAATATATAAAATAGAATGGTTGTTAAATGAAAACTTCATGAAGCTTTCACAAAAGACAAAACTAACAACCATTTCATTTTACACAAAAAGATTTAAACAATTTAAATCAAATGAATAAATGAATAAAATAAAACCATAACCATTTACCCAAATATGGTTCAAATCAAATATACACCCAAGTTTGCATGTATCATCAAACATGATACAAACTAGTGCACAAAAATATATCACATATATACAATGTGCACAACAAGTGAGAAAAACCATCTTAAGTGAACCTATATTAGTTAATGTAAATTAATATATCAAATATATAATTATACATTAAATCATTAAATCAACACTTGATTTAACGATCCGGTCATATCTCATATAACCGACTAATATGAATAGTAACAGATTGTCGAATCAACACTTGATCCGATAACCCGACTATATCACATATAACCGATCAATATTAGTTAATGTAAAATAATATATCAAATATATAATTATACATTAAATCATTAAATCAACACTTGATTTAACGATCCGGTCATATCTCATATAACCGACTAACATGAATAGTAACAAATCATCGAATCAACACTTGATCCGATAACCCAGTTATATCACATATAACCGATCAATGTTACATATCGCGAGAATAGAATACAGCATCACATGCACGTATTATTCTCGGTCCCGCACATATCTCATATGTGCTCCTCTTTCGTTTTGCTCGAGCCAGGAAACCTCTGTGTAGGACTCTAAAGACTCGTCAATACGCCGGTAGCAGGTGATGATCATATCAAACACCCACAAGCCGCAAGCGGTCTGCCAAACGTAACGGCCACCCGGGTATTGAGCGATCAGAAGATCGACGAGCTAGCCCGCTCACACTCCTGTGAATCCAACCAGTAACACTACCGTACAGTCCGGTCTGATCGTCTCATATGTCGCATATCTCGCCTAGGGGTGGTAAACGTCAGACCCCAATAGCTTGATAAGTCGTGTCGATATGAGGTCTATAACAATTTGAGAAACTACTGGTAACACTTACCAGTAAATCTCAGCAACCCTGGCCAGGGATTTCCTGTTATAGCCAATCGAACACAGCGCAACATCAACTCCCTATACCGGGAGAGACGAATCCCCTCCTATCGCTCATTGCCTCCATGTGACTCGGGACTGTACCCAAAAACCACCGTTTTGCACGCCCTCATGGACGTGGTAAGATGGAAATCAAAGCACAGTGGGAACCACACAAGACTCTATGACGATCTCGGGTCAACAGACTACTCTGTACCAGTGTCACCAGAGAACTGCCATCTGACGTGAGGTATAATACCATCTGGGAGTTCTCGGCGAGTCCGTCCAGTGTACCCAGTCTCCACTGAGCACCCGTATATCATCTCTGATGTCAAACACCAATGGATATGGGATCATCCATCGCCCATCTGTATGGGTCGAGAAGGTACACGCTAGTCTACTCTGGTATATCGATGCCCCGTCTCGATACACCCACGACTAGGGACTTTGAAGGATGTACTTATGGACTACCATGTCCCCACTAGTATGATCCGCATCATAGTCCAGATAGTCAAGTACACATCCTAAGGGCTTTACCAACATGTAATAGAGAGACAATCAATGTACACGTTAAGGTAAAGAGTAACCAGATAGCATACTATCATGTCGAGCAAGAAAGTCCTCCCTATATATGTCCCAGCATCCACTACAATATACATCATATGTACAGTAATGGCCTCTAGGGCATACATATAACTAACAATCTCCCACTTGCACTAGGGCCATTTGTAGCAGTGGTTGTAGTATCTCATACTCAACCATCCCTTAAAAGTCTCTCTCTGGGAATAGGCCTTCGTGAGTGGATCCGCCGTGTTATCCTCTGAGTCTGCTCTCCTTGCCTCGATCATCTTGGAGATCAACCATCTCCATGATCAGGTGATGCTGCCTTAGAATAAGTCTGGATCACTGATGGGACTGGCGTTCCTTGGCATAAGCCACAACTCCATTGTCTCACAATGGTGGGAACATAGTTCATCTCATGAACCATTATAAATCCAAACAGCCTCTTTGGTAGCATCTTAAGTAGCGCTGTATCCTGCCTTTATCGTCTAGTCTGTCACGGTATCTAGCTTGGAACTCTTCCAACATACCGTCCCTTTACTGAGGGTAAAGACAATGCCTGCGACTGACATTCAGTCGTCTTTATCACTCTGGAACTCTTCCAGTGATTCTCCCCAGGATCGATTGATACCATCTCACTACAACTAGTGAGAATCCTAACATCCAATTAGATCTATCTCATAGATCCAAAATCCAGGATTTAGTAGGTATCATTTTGATCCTATATGGAGAATCATTGTGATAAACGGAGATTGACCGAGCGTAGCATAGGAAACTCCTTCCCCATCAAGAGTATCTCATCCACGTACTCTACGAGGATCGTCACAATACTCCCTACTACCCTTTTGTTTATACAAGGTTCATCTACCATTCTGATGATGTCAAACTCTTTGACTAATCCATCAAAACAGACGTTCCAACTCCGCGATGCCTGCTTTATCACATAAAACATCTTGCACACGTTTCCGCTGCTCCCACTGTCTACGAAGCCCTCTGGCTGTGTACTTATAGACGCTCTCTTCCAAAACATCATTTAGAAAAGCAGTCATGACACCCAACCACCAGATATCGTAGTCATGGTATGTAGCCGTGGCAAGTAGGATCTGGATGGACTTAAGCTTAGCTCCTTAGAAAAGGCTTTATCATGATCCACTCCTGGTCAGTGATGCAAACCTTTAACAAGTCTAGCTTTGAAAGTCTCAACCTTTCCATCTACACCAAGTAATCTTCTCAAGATATACTTGCTTCTGATGGGGATTTAACCCTTCAGATATCGCAACAAAAGTCCATACTTTGTCGGTGTATAAGGATTCCATCTCAGATCGCTAAGCATCCAGCCATTCTTACAGAGTCCCACTCCTGATGGCCAGCTCGAAACTAGTTGGGTCATCATCTCATGATGCAATCCTGGCTCCCACTGTCATAGAGAAACCGAAGTAACTCTCAGGTGGGTAAGGAACCCTACTAGATCGGCGGAGAGGCTGAGGTTCGTTGGTATCTACTGAATCCTTTGGTTGTACCAAATCATCTGCCGTCTTTTGTATAACTGGAACCTTTCCAGTTGTACATAACAGACCTTGCCTCGAGCTTGTCCGGATTTTGCTTTTAGACATAGGCCGGACAACCCCCAAATCTTAACTAGTTTAAGACATGGGCCCTTCCCTTTCCATATCACATATGAAATGGTAGGCAACTGATTTGATTCGAACCCTATTCAATAGGTATGCAACTTTTCAAGTGCATAACACCCCAAAGGAAATAGGTAACTCAGTAGTACTCATCATCGAGCACACCTTATCATATAGGGTGTATCTGCTCCACCCCGATATACCATCATGCTATGGTATATTCGGAGGAGTAATGCTGAGAGAGAATCTCATTCTCCTTTAGAATAGTCCAGGAATTCCATGCTTAAGTATTCTCCTCCTTGATCTCATCAAAGGACATAATACTTATACCCGTATTTTGGTTCTCTACTTCTTTTTTTATATTCCGTGAATATCTCAAAAGGTTCGGACTTGTGTTTCAACAGGAACATATGTCTGAATCTAAAGAGATCATCAGAGAACGTAATGAAGTATAAAGAACCATTCCTGGTATGTGTAGACAGGGGACCTACATACATCAACATGTATCATCCCAAGAGTTCATTAACTCTTTCTCTGTTTCCAATAAACAGAGCTGTGGTCATCTTATCTCTGTGACATGACTGGCGAGTTTCACAAGATGTAAATTCAAACAAATTTAAATATGCATCTTTATGTAACTCCAGCCAGTCGGGTCGCATTGATATGACCAAGTCTACAATACCTCAAGAAGTATTCGTTCATTCCTGAACTCTTCCTCTTTTGTGTGTTCCGTATACTAAGAACTGTAGTTTGATTTAGAACTTCAATGCTTTTAGATAGCGCGCCTGAACCGATCAACTTTTGATATAGGAAATGTTCAAAACATTATCCAACAATACAAAATTTTATCATTTCTTTACTAACAAAGAGACTGATATGATTTTGTATATCAGGTTCGGTATCTAATAACCTTCGTTCAGAATCAATGTATTCAGGTAATACAGGGTGACAGTGACCGACAGACTTGGCTGCAACACTTTCCCCGTTTTCTGCCTCATGAAACTTATCACCCGTTCTCAGTTTTTCTACCTTTTGTAGCCCTATGTAACAGATTACATATCTGGGATCCTGATCCGGTATCACATACCCAGGATCGGGAGGATACTGAGAAACAGTTCTTTGTAATGAACACACCCGAAGATGATGCATCAACATGCACTCTCTTCGTTTGGGCGGCACGAGAAATCTGGTATTCCCCAATTTCCTGCTCTGTCTTATAACAATTATAAGTTGGAGCGGGACCAACGTTCCCAGCTCAGTATAACAAGCGGGTTCAGTCAATAATCCGTATTATTATCTTGATTAAGGCGTGATATGGTCGCTACCCGGAGAGAGAGAGAAGAAAACACTCAGCGTGCGCTCTTGCAAGATCAGATTGGTTATGTTTTATCTAATCAGGATGGCTCCCACTGCTTTTTATCAAATCTTCCTTCAAACCCTAAAAGGAAAGACTAGCCGGGATTAATTACGCACTACAAGTTCGCCAATCTTTCAGCCAGGCCAGTGTCGGTACTTTGAGGGAGGTCCCCCGTGCTTTCGCACGAACCTAATTAATGTAAACCTCGTTTTCCCAGAGGCGTAACCCCGTTAACACCTTTCTAGACACCTAGTTGATCGGCTAATTGCAATGTGCAAAACTCTCCCAGGAGTAACTCTTACTCGCAGCGGGTATCGGGATCCAACTATCTCATAGAAGGTATGCAATCTCATTGCAAATTTCAACACTTGAAATTCCCGATAATCTTTTGCCCCAAACGATCTATGACCTTGACAAGGTCAACAAACCATAGACCGCAAGTCAAGTTCAACCCGTCATTTCTTGATTGAATCAAACCCACCCGCACGACCCTTGACAAGGTCAATAAGGCCGCACGACTACCCTAACCCAATCTGCATCATATGCATAAGCAGATAAGTACTGGTTAGCTACCGCACACTGCGCCTTGACAAGGTCAACAAACGCAGCACGAATACTAAACAGGACTTATCTGAAATGACGGAGGGCTACGTCAGGTTTTTCTGAAAACCTATTGCGTAATGAACTTGATATCGTTGTAGGATCGAATGAAGTTTTAAAAATGGAGTGATTTTGAGGCTTTTCCAGTTTTGCTAAAGGGGTCACTCCCGGTGAAGGGATCGTCGGCCCTTTCCTCATCGAATGAGGTGCGGGATATATCACATATATCACTGTGCAAAGCAAAAACTCTTAAAAGCAATCAAAAACAAACCGAGTGTGTAGCATCTGCCAGTTGTTGCTAAAGGAGTCACTCCCGGTGAAGGGATCTCGGTCCTTTCCTTATCGAATAAGGTGCAGGATATATCACATATACCTCTGTGCAAAGCAAGAACTGTAGCTACCTGTTTTAATTTTGAAATTTGATTCCACAACATCTTAAGGTTTCTTTTCTTTCATTAATCACATTAATGAAGTCCCATCATTTAAATACCTAAACATCACAGATAGATATGACGTACACTTATGCCATCCGCATTCGCCTCGATGTCCCCTCGTGCACCGTTAGGTTAGGTAACTAACGACAGAGCAGGGCAGGGCTAGCGCAGGTGTAAAACATAAGTAACGTCTATATAATATATCATATATACTATATACAGTATCTATCACAGAACATCACATGATCACATCACAGATATCGCAGCAGAAGAATCAAATGAAATATTGGATATACTAGGACGTCCGTGTTTTCAATACGAGCCAGTACAAAACACGGATTCCACGGTCGTGATGAATAGCCAATCCCACACCCCTAGACCCCTACGAGAGCGGCAAGCAACCCTACCAATTCTAGAGTTAGGAGACCCGGACTCGACTCCTCGAGTTGGTCTCCCACTGGACTCCAGAACCCGGTTACTTGTGCCCTCCTCCTTGGGTCTATCCTAGTGCGGAAAAGTAAATAATATACAACCGGTGACATCTTCCGCAACATGGAAGTGCCCCAAATAAAAGAATATTACATACAAGTTTTTACATGAATGAAAATGAAAAACACTCATCTCACATAAAAACCCCCGGCTATTCAAACACGACGATCCAATATAACATATCCAGCAACACATAACATCACATGTCATCAACGTAAGTAAGTATGCATACCCCAATTGTCGTTGACGTATAGCAACGAAACCGGCGATATCGCCATACTACACTTACGGTCACAGAAAAGAAAGTGTAAAACTACAACAGTTGGAATCCGCAACATGCATAGACATCTCATGCCTAATCAAATGAATTACTTAGACATCACATGCCTAACAATTATAAACCCCGCATTTTAGTCTCAAAATCGAAAACACTTTTCAATATCAAGTCGGGCAATTCAACAAGATTCCCGAAAACCTGATCGAATGCTCGTCGCAAACTTTAGTAGGCGGCCGCACCCCCGACGCCGTCGACAGAGTGCACCAAGGCGGAACACCGCTACCGGGAGCACCCGAACGGATGCTTTCGGCGACGGGGTTCTCCTACAGTCACTTGGTCGGGGCTATGGAGTGAGTCTGTCTATTAAGTTTACCCGGCGAGTATCCGCGTACGCTACGTGATTGCGACGGACTTTTGATCACATCAAAATCCCGTGGCAACCGATCAAGTGAGACTAAAGTGCTATGTTTACAACATTCATTCAGTTATCTCATAACTACTTGTGAATTCCAATTATTGTATCCCATTCCGGATAAATAGAAAATGTCAAACTTTCCGATCGAACAATCGAACACCCAATTTTTCCCGATACAGCTCATCACATGAAACAAGTTCAAAGACATTCACTTCGTGCCTCAGTACCAACGGTCCAGCCGTAGAAGGGTCAAGCCAACGCCTCACATGTGGCACGCCGTACTGCCCCAAACCCGAAGGTTCAAAGGGCAGTTCAAGACGGTCACATAATCGAGTTATGGTTTGTTGTCTTCTAGAGGGTCCATCGCGTTACTTGCACTACTTAGAATGTCTTTAAACCACGGAAAAATCCAACACTTGGAAATTTCCCAACAGGGGAAAAATTGGGTATTTATATCCGGTCGAACTTTTCAACATGTTCAAAAATTATCCGGAAAACACACAGACAGAATTAGACTTTCCGATCGAAATGACGAGTCCCAAAACAACTCAGAACAACTCAACTCTTGAGTTCAATTTAAATATTCCAGGAAACTGAGAACTGCATTTTACGAGTTACTGTGAAATTTGACACGTGTCGCAAATCTATTGGCCGCTGAAGGGCCGCACAAACCCTACTTGTGCGGCCCTTCCGCCGCGCTTTGGTGGAATCGTGTGCTCAAATTTCACAGTTATTCTCAGAAAAGCCTGCTTGTTTTTCTGGATAATTTTAATTGCCAAAAATCAACAGTTTTGAAAAAAGTACAGAGAGCGATTTTGCAATGGGATTTCGGTTCGATCGGGTTTCTAATTCCGTCCGGGGATCGCCTAAGGCTCTAGCTAGGCTCTGATACCACTGTAGGGTTCCTATGCACATCAAGGGGTTGTCACAAGGCATCAACCATGCCAAACAAAAATTTTACATGTGCCGAAGAACCCTTATACGGATCGTTGGCTAGAGTTTAGGCGAAAAAGAAGCAACTAGTTATCAACATAACTAATGAGTGAAGAAAATACAACCTTTGTAGTTTCTTTGCTCCACCTCCATAGCTCCAAGACGATGTCCCTCCGCTTCGGTCGTCGGATCCCGGACTCCGGTGATGGTTTCGTCGAAGAAATAATCGGGCTAAGTCGAAGACTACGATGCCGAAGAAGATCTACGTCGAGGCAACTCAAACTCGAGCTCCGCCTTCACCAAGTCAAGAACTTGTGAAGACAACACACTCTTCAATAAGGCATGTTGTAGAGAATGAAGAAAGATGAGATGGGTTGACTTTAGATTTTGTTTTCTCACTCATTTGATCATTTCACCATTGGAGGTTTCAAGCTTTCTTCTTCTTGATGAAGAAGAAGAAGAAGCATGAAGAAACATGAATGGACAAGAGGAATCTCATGAGAATGGTGTGTATCATATTCCAATGGGAGAAATAATATGATATGTATCATGATGCAAACTTGGGTTAATTTAACTCTTGTAGAGAGCCAACCTTAGTTTAGGTAGTGGTTAGGTTTAATATATAAAATAGAATGGTTGTTAAATGAAAACTTCATGAAGCTTTCACAAAAGACAAAACTAACAACCATTTCATTTTACACAAAAAGATTTAAACAATTTAAATCAAATGAATAAATGAATAAAATAAAACCATAACCATTTACCCAAATATGGTTCAAATCAAATATACACCCAAGTTTGCATGTATCATCAAACATGATACAAACTAGTGCACAAAAATATATCACATATATACAATGTGCACAACAAGTGAGAAAAACCATCTTAAGTGAACCTATATTAGTTAATATAAATTAATATATCAAATATATAATTATATATTAAATCATTAAATCAACACTTGATTTAACGATCCGGTCATATCTCATATAACCGACTAATATGAATAGTAACAGATTGTCGAATCAACACTTGATCCGATAACCCGACTATATCACATATAACCGATCAATATTAGTTAATGTAAAATAATATATCAAATATATAATTATACATTAAATCATTAAATCAACACTTGATTTAACGATCCGGTCATATCTCATATAACCGACTAACATGAATAGTAACAAATCATCGAATCAACACTTGATCCGATAACCCAGTTATATCACATATAACCGATCAATGTTACATATCGCGAGAATAGAATACAGCATCACATGCACGTATTATTCTCGGTCCCGCACATATCTCATATGTGCTCCTCTTTCGTTTTGCTCGAGCCAGGAAACCTCTGTGTAGGACTCTAAAGACTCGTCAATACGCCGGTAGCAGGTGATGATCATATCAAACACCCACAAGCCGCAAGCGGTCTGCCAAACGTAACGGCCACCCGGGTATTGAGCGATCAGAAGATCGACGAGCTAGCCCGCTCACACTCCTGTGAATCCAACCAGTAACACTACCGTACAGTCCGGTCTGATCGTCTGATATGTCGCATATCTCGCCTAGGGGTGGTAAACGTCAGACCCCAATAGCTTGATAAGTCGTGTCGATATGAGGTCTATAACAATTCGAGAAACTACTGGTAACACTTACCAGTAAATCTCAGCAACCCTGGCCAGGGATTTCCTGTTATAGCCAATCGAACACAGCGCAACATCAACTCCCTATACCGGGAGAGACGAATCCCCTCCTATCGCTCATTGCCTCCATGTGACTCGGGACTGTACCCAAAAACCACCGTTTTGCACGCCCTCATGGACGTGGTAAGATGGAAATCAAAGCACAGTGGGAACCACACAAGACTCTATGACGATCTCGGGTCAACAGACTACTCTGTACCAGTGTCACCAGAGAACTGCCATCTGACGTGAGGTATAATACCATCTGGGAGTTCTCGGCGAGTCCGTCCAGTGTACCCAGTCTCCACTGAGCACCCGTATATCATCTCTGATGTCAAACACCAATGGATATGGGATCATCCATCGCCCATCTGTATGGGTCGAGAAGGTACACGTTAGTCTACTCTGGTTTATCGATGCCCCGTCTCGATACACCCACGACTAGGGACTTTGAAGGATGTACTTATGGACTACCATGTCCCCACTAGTATGATCCGCATCATAGTCCAGATAGTCAAGTACACATCCTAAGGGCTTTACCAACATGTAATAGAGAGATAATCAATGTACACGTTAAGGTAAAGAGTAACCAGATAGCATACTATCATGTCGAGCAAGAAAGTCCTCCCTATATATGTCCCATCATCCACTACAATATACATCATATGTACAGTAATGGCCTCTAGGGCATACATATAACTAACACGACGGACTGAGCACTTTTGCATCAGGGACTTTTACTGGTTCAGGATTAGCATCTTCCCATTGAGCATCCGCTTCTTCATCGAAGTCATGCACGACGTAGCAACCATGGAGTAGCCCTCGTTTCTTGCACCGAATGTATCCAAGCCCGATTGTTTCTATTCTCCCATTAGGCAGCTTGTGTTGAGTCCCGGGAACGTTCCATACCCTGTCATAGAATTTAGCTTTTCGAGCGGTCTGTTTAAAGGATATCCTCTGGCGCTTCAACAGCCTTTTCAAGCCTTCTGTATAATATCTGGGCAGACGGATGGGCTGAAGCCTGTCAAGCGTAGGATCCGCACCGTGCCAGATTTCTTTCTCCACTTTGGTTTCTTCAGAGCGGTAGAATAGAATTGCTTTTTCGCCTTCTCGCCTGGGAGGGATATAGAACGTCCGCAGCTCCTCTACACTGTAGATATCAAGTGCATCCAGTTCTTTATGGTGTTTAAGTGGAACCATGGCGACTTGCAGACTTTGCTCTTCGTCAGCGGACGTTTGTATTGAAGGTCGAGCAGAGAATACAGCATGGACTTCATCTTCCGAGTCGCTACCAAAGATCAACGTAGGAGCGGATGGTCCTGGGTTGTTGTGTTGGGGTGGACCCGAACAAATCATCTCCTCTTCTTCCTCGGTATCACTGCCGAAGACAGGGATGGTGGCATTAGCTTTATTCTCCGGACTGTGACACCTCTCCGTATCCTCGAAATCCGGTAAGAAGTATTTGTCATCTTCATATTTGCGGACCTCATTCACAGAGAACGGGTTCAGTTCTTCCGTCACGGTATACTCGAGACCATCCTTAAAATACTTCATACACTGATGTTGCGTAGAAGGGATGATGTTGTACTCGTGTAACCATGGTCGGCCAAGCAGAGCATTGTAGCATGTCTTGGCATCTATGACGTGGAACTTAATGTCCGTGACGAGTAGCCCAAAGCGTAGCGTCAGTATCACAGACCCAAGAGTTCTTGATTATTGGGAGTCGAACCCGGAGATGGTGATCTTGTCCCGAGCAAGGTGCTGGATGCTCATGCAGATTTCTTTTAATACCCGCACATTGAGAAGATTAACGGAAGATCCATTGTCGACCAGGATTTTGCCTATCTTTATATCGTGGCAGTATCCTGAGACATAAAGGGGGCGATTGTGTTCGCATGTCCCAAGGAGAAGGTCTTCATCGCCAAAAGTGACATCGGCCGTGTGCACTTCCTCCAATTCATCCTTCATCTTTTCTTCGGCCAGGAAAGCTTGGAATTGTTCCGGCTCCTGTAGTGCCTTGATTAACGAATCTCTCGCCTCTTTTGATAGTAAAAGGGCGTCAAGAATGCTGAGCTGCGAGGGTAGCTTCCTTAGATGTGCTAAGACGTTGTAATCCACCTTATTTCTCTTCGGCGGGTCCTTGGCAGTTAGCTCCTCCACAACTTGGTCATCTAGGGCGATCTCCTCAGGGACCTTCTCTTTTCCCTTATCTTTTTTATTTGAGGGTCCGAGATTCTTTTCAGGTAGCGTGCGATTACGCAACCGGATATTTTCGCAGGCCTTCTGTTATTCTTCTTTTCCCGAGGTGGACTTTTAAAGAGGGGGCTAAGAGCCAGCTCCTCGTCGGAATCACTCCCGAATGTAAGCACTTGTGATCCCCCGGCATTAACCATGCGACAATTGCCGGTAGTTCTGTTAAGCCCTTTGGTCATATTTTTCCGCTCCCGACGAGTTTTGCGCTTCTCCCGCTTAAAATGTTGTCGGTGAGCAACATATCCTTGCCACCATCTATAGAAAGCTTTGCACTCTTCGGTGGGGTGCGAAATCTTCCGATGATACAGGCAGTAGGAGGGGTGCATTTCCACTTCACCAGTAATGCTTCCTTCAGAGGATGGTAGCTTCATGCCCATTGATATGGCCTTAGCAAACCTTTTCCTCGTCTTGAATTTGCTTTTATCCGCAGAGGATGTATTTTGCTCTAGCGGGAGCGTCTCAGCTCTTTCATCAAGTCGCTGGCGCTTGGCATTTTCAAATATAGTCGTCTCGCGTTCCCGATCAGTTTTACTTTTCAACAGAGCTTCGTTGAGGAATGCGTCAATTACTTCATCCGATGGCCCCAGAATTTTTGGTTCAGGATCTGCCCCCAGCTCTTCAGTGCAAGGAGTCTCCTCATCGTCCGTCAACGAATGGGAGATCATATGGCAGCTCTCTACGTATTCCTCAGACTCATCCGACGAACTTTCTCCCTCATCTTCCTCTTGAAAGACGTGGTTGAGAAACTCTTGGAGTGTAATGGGAGTCCGTGCTTTCTGGTTGTATTCCTCTAGCGCGTCAATTTGTTTTTGCAAGTCCGTGCGCTTGTCGCCAGGCTTCACGGGCTTCTTGGATTTCTTCTTCTTCTTCTTCGAAGATTTTGACGGCTGGTTGTGAGTGCTTGGGCCACCACCATCGGTCTTTGGAGTTGGACGCGGCTTCAACATCCCCTCGATGATCTGAGGTTCCAACGGGTTCTTCCACTTGATCGCTGGGCATGTTTGAAGATCGTTCAGCATCCTCTTTGTCTTGGCTGATAGCACAACCTCCCATGGGGCTTCTTCGACGAGAGAGCACGTTGCCCCTGACATATTCATCCTCTTAGAGGAGTGAGGTTGCGGCGGATTCACCTTCCATCTGTCGGATAACGCGAACTTGCCCTGTTGGTACTGGTCTTCAAGCCAATTTTTGAAGACGTAGCAATCTTCGATCGGATGACCCAATACCCGATGATAGGGACAGTAGTTAGGCTCATTGACATCGTTTAGTTGCGACGGATGTTTTGGATCCGGCAGATTTATGAGTCGGTTGCGCAACGCCAGCTCGAATAATCTTCTCGTTTTATCTCGGGGAAACGAGTAAGGACATTCTAGTCTCTCCTCAAGGGGTACGTGCGGACGCATATTATTTTGACGAACAACCGGCTTCGAGTTGCTCGGCTGTTGTTGAGCATTAGCGACAACGATCGCTTTCCCCTTCCCCTTTTCATTTCGGGAGTCCGGCTTTGGAAGAGGAGGTCTATGGCCCATCTGATCCATTTGCGCTAACTTGTCGATCAGGGACTGGAAGGTAGTCGGCTTGAAGAACATCATAAATTGCGAGATGGTTGCTTGCGGGTCAAGGGTTCCCACAAACATACCCACTGCAGGAGCTTCTTCAATGCGTTGCTCGCACTTCGACCATAAGTTCCGCCACCGTATAGCATATTGGACCCATGTCTCGCCTGGCTTCACCCTGGCGTTAATCAATGCCGTCATCAGGGTGCGTTCACTGGCGCTTGCAAAACGCTGGGTAAACAACAGCTCCATCTCCGCGAAGGTCTTGATAGAGTCGTTCGGGAGTTTAGAGTACCACTCGAACGCTGTATCTGACAAGCTGCCGACGAACTGGAGAAACAATAGTTTGTCATCACCGCCGGTGTTGCCGCAGAGTGCCCTGAACTGGGCAACATGCTGGTGGGGATTGCCCGTCCCCTTATAGACATGGAACTTGGGAATTGTGTAGCCCGGCGGGTACTTGATCTGGCCGTACCAGCTCGGATATGGTCATCCTGTTTTTACGACCTGGCCGGCTGCTTCAGTCGCATGATGAACCCGTATTTGTTGGGCTATGTACTCGTCCAAGTCAGCTTTGGAGATTGTCTCCTCCTTAGCTGTTGACAGAGCTGGTGGAGGATTCGACGTTTCTCCCTTATCATCTTCAAGGACGATCGGGGGATCTTCGGCCGAAGGCTCTTGTTGGATTATCATCCCCACCATGTCTTGGAACAGGAGGCCCATATGCTTTATGTTGGCTGCTTGTTCAGCAGCCTCTTTATCCTTCTTCTCCAATATCCGACGAAGGAATTCGGCGTCGGTTTCTTGCTCCTGGCGTTCATCCGAGGACGTTTCAGGGCTTTCTTTTGGCCCAGTAAGTGCGGCCATCGCGTTCATCATCTCTTGGAGCTTCTGCTACTGCTCCTGCGCTTTGGTCACCGATCGCGTAAGCGGTCTATGATCTGTGGATATGCGGCTGTCCTCTTTACCGGACGCCATGTAAACGGTATGAACTACGATTCCCCTGGACTTAGGGCGTTTGGGTTCACCACCTTTAATATTCGCCGTCGGCGTGAGGAATTTCTCCGGCCTTCTTCTCTTATGGGCCATTGAAGTTGAGGGGGCCGTCGCTTTGGGCACCCAAGTGGTCGTCGCTTTTCGTTACTTGACAGGGGGATTTCCTTCCTGCCGACCTTTCGACTTCTTGTGCTGGCGAGTGAAATTAGGATCAATCACAGATTCTCAGACTCGTCGCCATGTCTTGTAGATCCTGGAGGACAGTGATTGAGGAGACTGCTCCGGCGTTTCTGCTTCCACGGCAGTCTCTACTGGTGGAGGAGATCTTTTGAGCACCGCAGTTGGCGAATTTCTGCGTACCCTGTTCAGCAGCTCAAAGCTGTTCCAAGTTGGAACAACAGCATTAACTTCCACCGTTGGAGCTGGCGGAGTTATCCCAAAAGGGGAGTTGCCCCCAGTCTTCTTTATCCGGCGCCAGTGGCGTCGTCGGGCGTGACGAGTTGTCGGTATTGATTCAGAGACAGCTTCTTCTTGCTCCCTGTTCAGGCGAGGGACTGTTGCCGGTGTCAGCCTCTTGAAGACTGACGTCCGCTGAGGAGTTGTGTCCAAGCGGTCAAAAGCAGACTTCTGAGCGGGAGTAGGAATAGTCAGCCTTGCAAAGACTGACTCTTTGATAGGGGAAGCCGCCTTGGCGACTTCGGGAGCAGCCGTCTTCTTTGGGATGACCGCCTCAGGTGTTATGGGCTTCTTGATAGGCCCTTTGGTGCTCGAGCTCAGCCTGGTAAAGACTGAAGAATTGGACGACCCGTTGAGAGGGGCCGTGGGAGTAGCAAGTCGATCGAAGACTGACTTTCTTGAAGCTTCCGGTGCGGGCACAGGGATGGTGAAGCTTGCTGGAGGGATCATGGTTCCGAAGAACAGGCCCGTGGTAGCCTAAGTCACTTGCTCCACAGGCATAGTAAGGACAGAGGCCGCTTGAGGCCCATATGCTGCGCCTCCAGGTGAGGCGGAGCGTCGGTTGCATTGGCACTTTGAGCAGTTCGAGCAATTTGAGGCCATTGATGCTTGATTTCTGCACCAGGCAAAAGACCAAATCTTAGTAACTTGAAATCCAAAGGCAACCATTAACAAACCGCGATTCATTCGTGAAGACGACACACGAAGTGTGGAGTGGAAAGAGGAAAAGGTCCCACCGAGCGTGCCAGAATCTGTTCCCCTTCGAAAGGCGGCGACGACGCGAGGATACGCCTTGCCTGAGATTCGGGACAGATGCTATTTGGTTTTATCCATCCACCTCTCCGAAGATGCCAAGTTGATTTATGACACCGTGTATCAGAGGTTTAGACGGATGCGGCCGATGTAGCAGATTTCGTCAGATTCCCCCTTGTTTGAGGGGTTTTTGATTGTGGGGACGCTCTTCCCTGCAGGCGCAAGCCCCTGCAGTTAATTACGCTACCGCATCGCGGTAGCCACTTTCTCCTTCTCCAGAATTTCACTTCGTGTCATGTGTGTTTTTTTGTTTGTGGATGCCCGTGGATTGTATACGGAGACTAAGTTATGCCGTCGCCCGTAGGACGTGGATTAGTCCAAATCCGTATTTACTTAGATTTGGGTTTAGTGTTTTAGTTTAAGGTTACGTTAGCCATATTTAGGCTAAGATCAACTTAAACGTTTGTTAAGGATACGTTAGTCCAATTTTAGACTAAGATCAACTTAACAGGATCATTTGGATCCAACAAGAGAGCATTTGGGGCTCTATTATTCCAGTTTAGGGACGTAGTGGTCCATAGGTAGTTTAAGGACATTTCGGTCCATATTCCAGTTTAGGGACATGGTGGTCCATATTCCAGTTTAGGGACATGGTGGTCCATTGGTAGTTTAAGGACGCATAAGTCCATGGGTTTAAAGACCCCACAGTCCGTGTCTTAGTTTAAGGACGCATAAGTCCGCGGGTTTAAGGACCCCACAGTCCGTGTTTTGGTTTAAGGACGCATAAGTCCATGAGTTTAAGGACCCCACAGTCCGTGTTGATATGTGGTTGTTGGGACCCGTCACCTCTCTGACGTCGTTGAAGGATTACAACGATAGGAGTCAGAGGAGTTCAGAGATGTACCCTCGAACCGGATGTAAATTGATTTAGGAGAGCAGTCTTGCTCAGTCAATTTAGTTTGAGGACTTACGGCCATGATTAGGCTAAGTCCAGTTGAGAATATTCAACGTTATTTCTTATTTTTGGCCTATTAGACCCGTGCTAGGGTTTTGCCCTTGTTTAATAATGCATAGCATTAATCTTGGTCTCTGTTTTACCTTTATTTGGGCTCTGCCCCTTTTAATGCATTGCATTTTATTTTGTTTGGGCTCTGCCCTTTTATAAATGATGCAGAGCATCACTTTCGTTTGGGCTCTGCCCTTTTATTGCATTGCAATTTATTTTGGCATACTAGGCCTTTTTGAGTTGGGCCTGGCCTTTTAGTAAATAATGCATTGCATTTGTCAGGCGCTTTGCGCCAATCACTGAGCGCAAGCGCTTGTGGTGATGACACGTGTCACGCAAGCGCAGTGCGCTGCGCCAATGCGCTGCGCTTGCGCTGCTGACACGTGGCGCGCTCTGGTGAGTTGCGCCAATTTCAGAGAGTAAGGCTCTATCTTAAAAGCGCATAGCGCAAGTGGTTCAGGTGCTGACACGTGGCGCTCTCTGGTGGCTTGCGCCAACCCAAGAGCGCAACAGTGCAAATTTTACAAGTGCAGGGCACTGTTTAATTTCTTGATCAATTTAGATCAAAGAAAACAAGTTTTTCTTGTTTTTTTCTTGTTTTTCAAAGAACCAGTGGTTCATAAAAAGTGCAAGGCACTATTATTATTTGTTTTTTTATTGAAGATCATTGATCTTCTTCTTAGATCAATGATCTATTAGAAGAAATTCTTCTATTTTATAAAGGTTTTTACCTTTTTCTTGAATTTTCTTCAGAATTCTCTCTGTTTTGAAGGTCTTGATTTCTCACAATGTTGATGATCTTTTGAGTTGGGGTCTAGGGGTCTTTATATAGTGCCCATAGGTTTGTTAAGTTTGTTAAAGAGATCATTCTCTGAGTGATTTGAGGAATTTTCCCCTACCGTTGGATTTTTGATCCAAGGGCTTCTGTTTTACAGAAGACAATTTTCTTGTTTTAACAAGAACAGAAGGATCTTACTAGAATTTAATTCTGTTTGGCGCAAACGTCCCAGCGCGTGACACGTGTCGCGCAGCACAACTGCGCTGACACGTGTCGCGCAGCGCTTGCGCCACCGCGTTTGCGCTGACACGTGTCGCGCAGCGCAGCGCTTGCGCAACTGAAGCTTTGCTTCCTTTAATTTTTGTTTTAAATAGAGCCTTGCTCTGATTGGGCGCGCTGCCTTGGGCACTGCGCTGACGTATCAGCTTTTGACACGTGGCGCGTTGCGCGCAGCGCAAGGAATTTGAAGCGTTGCTTCGAATTTTGAATTTTTGAAATTCAAACAGAGCTTTGCTCTGATTGGGGGAAACACTGTATAAGAGGTCGTTTGATTCTCTGTGGTTGAGATGTCTGGGACCTGAAGAGGCGAAAAGAGTCGTTCTGGAAGTTCACGACGGACTTTGCGGTTCTCACCAAGTAGGCCTAAAGATGAAGTTGAAGATTAAACGGATGGGATACTATTGGCCCACGATGATTCAGGACTGCCTCGAATATGCGAAGCAATGCCACTCATGCCAGATTCATGGGGACTTTATCCATCAGCACCCAAATCCTCTACATCCAACAGTGGCCAGCTGGCCGTTCGAAATATGGGGGACTGACGTAATTGGCCCCATCGAACCAACACCGTCTAGGGGACATCGATTCATTTTGGCGACGACTGACTACTTCTCCAAATGGGCAGAAGCAGTACCGCTGAGGGAAGTGAAGACGGAGAATATCCTCCATTTCTTCAAGACGCACGTCATTTATCGGTTTGGAACTCCGCGACGGATCATCTACGATAACGGGCCAGCCTACAGAAGCCACAAGATTGTCCGCTTCGCACAACAACACAACATAGACTAGAGATATTCCTCAGTTTATAATCCCCGAGCTAACGGTCTAGCTGAGGCTTTCAACAAGACCTTGACGAAGATCGTAAAGAAGACGGTGTCCCGAAATAAAAGGGACTGGCACGAGAGACTGCAAGAAGCTCTCTGGGTGTATCGAACTACGTTCAAGATGGCCATGAACACAACGCCGTACGCATTGGTATTCAGTACAGAAGCAGTACTCCCCCTCGAAATAGAATTACCCTCTCTATGAGTGGCAGTCCACTACGAGCTGACCGACGAAGAAAATGCTCACCTTCGGCTTGAGGAGCTTGATGCCTTTGATGAAACCCGGCTCATAGCGCAACAAAATCTGGAGGCTTATAAAGCAAAGATGACGCGCTCATATGAAAGATTGACCAGGCCGAGGACATTCCGCCAAGGCGAACTCGTGCTAGTGGTCAAAAGACCTATGATCCTCAATCGCGCCAAGCGGGGAAAATTCGAGCTGAACTATGAAGGCCCGTACATCATAGACAAGGTTTACCAGGGTGGAGCCTATCTACTCATGGATATGCACGGTGAAAGGCCTTTCAGGCCAATAAACGGTCGCTTTCTAAAGAAATACTATGCTTAATGAGTCACAACCTAGGTCAATGATAGATGACGACGACTATGTCCGCTCGCTATCTTCCTATGCCCAAACTCTGTAAGTAGTAGCCAGCCTTCTTCAACAACGGACCGAAACGTCCTTAAACTAATGACGGACCACTACGTCCTAAAACTAGCTGTTGACCGAGATGTCGATAAACTACGGTGGATTGCAACATCCCAAAGCCGATAAAAAAAAGAAAAGAATAAAAATAAAAAATAAAAAATAAAAACGGTATATCCATAAGCAGAATGGGCACGGATGAAAACCCGAAATGGCTCATTGATCTTCTTCTTGTGAGTAAAAACAGCAGGGCTACCGGCGAGTGTTTGTGAAAACCCGAAAGGGCGCGACCTCGTTATATAGAAAGAATAAAAAAAAGAGAGAACAAAAAAAAGATATGTCCACAAGCAAAATGGGCACGGTTGAAAACCCGAAAGGGCTCCGTGAGTAAAAACAGCAGGGCTACCGGCGAGTGTTTGTGAAAACCCGAAAGGGCGCAACCTCGTTAAAAGCCACTTACAGGGTCCTCTCGACCTTGTAAGGAGAAACCACCCGCGTGGGATCCTTACGACTCACAAGGGAGCAACACACTTAGGGATCCTCACGATTCCTAAGGAGAAATTACACTTGCGAGATCCTCACGACTCGTAAGGAGAACTCTCTTATGGGACCCTCACGGCTCATAAGATTTGAAAGTCTTAAGTTACAGAGACCTGAACCTGTTCTTAAGCAACCCCCACAACCTTCGATATTGCCCTACAAGTGGTTCAATACTGACCCTTGTATACAATCCACAGGCGTGAATAAACATTTCCCTAACCAAGTCCCATCCGTGACTGGGGATATGTTCGCACGGTGAACAACCCTTGTAAGTCCTCTCAACTTATAAGGAAAAAGCACTCTTGTAGGATCCTTACGACTTATAAAAGAACATACACTTAGAAATCCCCACGATTCCTAAGGAGAAAACACACCTACGAGATCCTCACGACTCGTAGGGAGAAATACCTTTGTGACACCCTTACGGCTCATGGAGTCAAAAGCCTTAGTCGACAGGATCCTAACCCTGTTTACTAAGCCACCTTTGTTCAACATCGACAGAGGCAAATGATGATTCGTTCCTGGCAACATCCCAGTTGTAGCGGTGCTGATGCCTAAATCGGTGTCTAATCCCAAGCTTGCGGCGAAAAGACAGCAAGCCACACATGCATGCAAAATAGCCGAAATGATGGGGCGACTTGCAACAAAATCAGCAAGTAAAAATGTATGCATGCAAAATAGCCGAAATGATTGGGAAACTCGCAATAAAAAGCAGCGAGTAAAAATAAAATAAATAGCCGAAATGATTGGGCACCGCGAAAAATAGCCGAAATGATTGGGCAATCGCGACCTTCGCGATATAAAAGCTGAAATGATAGAGCATCGCAGAAAGAAATAAAATAAAAAAAAGAATAATAAATAAAATCTATGCCCTACAGGCGATATCACAGCAATCCCTGTATACAATCCAGGGGCAGAAACACAGAAGGAAACACATCTTCCTTCCCCATGCTCCATCAAACAACGGAGCCAAGTCTTGACGGCGACTCATATAAAACCTGAAAGACAATCGGAGATCATCTCGCACTAGCGCGGAGTGGTCACCACCTCGACGTTCGTCTCAATACAACAGACGGGATGTCACGACAACATCCTTCCTCCAACAGGATTCGGACACACCAAAACAAACGAAGCGAAGGCCAAATTCCTAGCTTCAGGGTCTTGACGGTAACTCATATAAAACCGGAAAGACCATCGAAGATCATCTCACACTAATATAGAGTGATCACTATCTCAACATCCGTCTCGATACAGCAGACGAGATGTCACCACAACGTTTTTCCTCCAGCAGGATTCAGACGCGACAATCAAACAACGGAGCCATGGCAAAATCCCTAGTTCCAAACCTCGACGGTTCACCAACAACCTAGAGACAACCATGACATTCGTCTAGATATAACAGACGCAATGACAGCAAACGAAGCGAAGGACAAATTCCTAGCTTCAGGGTCTTAACGGCAACTCATATAAAACCTGAAAGACTATCGGAGATCATCCCACACCAGCGCGGAGTGGTTATGACTCATCGGGGCTCTCCAAAATGAGCCTAACCTCAAGTAAAAAGCGGCATAGCAAAATTCCTAATGCTTGCTCTTCCGACGGTCAAACTGCCTAGGAGGATTGCTTGAAGACGTCTTGTCCAGCCCCCGAAGGGATCAGAGACACGACAGTCGCAAGGCTACTCGAACAGTAAGATTGCCTATCGAGGAATACATCAGCCAACGCGATGGTACGACGGACAAAACCCTAAGTACCACAGACCCTAACGGACCTCTGTCGTAAAGAGCAGAGGTTAACTGTGACGTTAGGATATTCTTGCGAGAACTGCTCGATTCGTCTCGACTCGTGAGGAAATTAGTGTCTTTGCGAGAACTTCTCGATTCGTCTCGACTTGTGAGATAAAGCCTTAGGCAGCGGGGATAAAAAAAACCTATTTCCTAAGCACAGGGACCCTGCAAGTCGGTCCAAAATGGACTCTTGCATACCATTCACGGGTCACACTCTCCAAAGTCGAATCTTGACAAGGAGGGAAACAACCGCTTACGGGTCCTCTCGACTCGTAAGATGGAAAATTCTCTTATAAGATCCTTACGACTTACAAGAGGAAACGCACTTAGGAATCCTCACGATTCCTAAGGAGAAAATACACCTATGAGATCCTCTCGATCCGTAGGGAGAAAAGTCTTTTTGAGACCCTCACGGCTCATAAAGTTGAAAAGCCTTAGACAGCAGACCTGAACTTGCCTCCTAAGCCATCACTACCTCTTGAAGAAGCCAAGACAGGATGCCCGCTCTATCATCTGTCGATCATGTTTACTAAGGTAACATGCTGATAATAAAAGAAAGAAGAAAGCGCAGAGAAATGACACAAGACATTATGAAGAATGTATATCTTTTATTCATAAATTCGATTGAGTACAAGATACATTATGTTAAAGAATAAAAGAAACAAATACATTTTATTTACAATTACAAATGATACAAAATTTTCATGGAGAAGGAAGCGTCTTCAACAAATCCGCAAGCTGCTCTCGCACTTCCTTCAATGCCTCCTCCTGAGCGGTTGCCGCAGCCAACTCTGCTTCCACCTGGGCCCGCTGCTGCAAGTAGGATGAAAGCTGTTCTTCAATGGCTCGCTGAGCTGCTTCATGACCTTGGGCATCATGCTCAACGGCATCGAGCTTCCGCTTCAATGTTAGCCCATCAGAGATACTTTGCAGAAGGCCCTCGAAAATAGCCTTCACCCGGGCAGCGTTCGCGTCGACCTCAGCACGCAGTCGAGCAGACTCGCTTGAAGTCTCATGGCATTCCCTCCGCCTTAAAGCCGCTTCTTGTTCCAGATGTTGGAAGTAAGAAGCGCTCTGCTCGATCCATGCCACCCGTTGAGTACTCATGGCCAAAACCTCGGGGGCAGGGCACATAGGCTCCAGCTGATGCAGGTGGGCCTTGATCTCCCTGCAGTGGTTAACCCAAGACTCGACGACGCCTTCATTATGGAAATTTACAAGCGTCTCCAGCATCGGATTAACCTCGGTAGAAAAATCTGCGGCAGATGTGGGAGCGTCTGCGTCAAGCTCCTCGACGCATCCGCTCAGCATACTCAGACTCATCGCAGCACCCTTTGAGGATGGACGCCTGGAGAATGGGCCTGCCGGCATCATGATGCGAGACTCGAAGGGGACCAGAACCGGAGCGATAGCTGCAAAACAAAACGCGATCAAATGACGGTTCAAGAAATATAGAAAGGTCATCAATGACGGAATCTACCATACCAGCTGCAGCAGGTGGCAAAGCCGGGAGAACTGGCACGACTGATCTTACATCTCCTCCTTCGTTCTGTAGCACTGCAATCAGGGCAAGGAAGAATCAGAAATAATTCCATTATCGAAAAAAGAAAGGGAATTAATTGAAAACTATACTCAACAGCGCCACTGAAGGAAGCAAGCTCCGACGGGAAGGAGAAGTGTGGGTGCAGCACCTGATACAGGTGATCAAAAAGCACTCCTACAAAGACGCAATAGTACAACGTCGGTACATAAATTATACAGCCTAAAGATGAGACTGATAAGTCATAAATCCATACCTTCCAGCATTTGCGATGGTACGAGAGAGGGTAGAGATGTGGCCACCGTCAGGGTGGTAACTGACGGCGCTCCCTCGAGTAAAAGGGCATCAACACTAGCCGCAACTGCGTTAGAAACAAGATAAGCCCTATCAGGAAGGATTGCAGAATAAAAAGAAGGACGTTGACCCAAAATTTACCTCCCGTTGCCTCATCGCCAGACTCTACGGGAGCCGTCGTCACGCTCGCGACGCCGGAAGATGACAAGGAGCCTTAAACGGGGAGAGCGATGATCGGAGCGGCACTCGACTCTTGAGAAAGAGCGGCCGTCTCATGCTCAGTGATCATGCCCGTCTCATCCACTACCATCTCTTGCTCAGCGACCTAGCAGCCGTCTCACCCGCTACCGCTTCGAGCTCAGCGGTCACAGCCGTCTCATCCGCTGCTGCCCCAGGCTCAGTTGTAGCAGCCGTCTCACCTGCCGCCCCCTCGGGCTCGGCATCGGCAACCTTCTCGGGCATAGTAGGCGTGACTGTCTCGTCAGCCACTAGCTCAGGCCCGGCGACTGCGGCTGCACCGCCTACCGTCTCCTCGGGATCAGCTGCTACCTTCTCCACCGTCCCCTTAGGCTCGACGGTTTCCTCCGTTCCTTCAGTTGGACTTGGCCCCGCATGACAAGATGTATAAGAACCGATAGTTTTACAACTCTTACAATAAAGCCTCGAAAAACACGTTACCTGAGGTGGATTGATCGTTGGTTTCTTGAGCTGCACGCACCGCCCGTCTATGAGCAGTAGACAAGGCGACCGGTGGCTCCTCGGAAGGAGTAGCAGCGGGAGTAACGGCACTTGGGCCCGCTCCAACGACCAAAGCAGCGCTGCGCTCCTTCGCTGCGCGCCTCAAGCGTTTACTCTCCTCCCGGGCTGTCATGATGGACCTTTTGGAAGCCTCCTTCAGCAAGGCGTCGTCGTCCGCATTCAGAGTTGCCTCCAGAGCCTTCAAGGCATCCATCATCGGCTTTTTAAGAAGGGAATCTTGCGGCATCCCCGAGGAGGCTGGGACTTCGGCAGCTGGCCCGGGGATAATTCCTGCGTCGGCTTGCGAGGCAGGTCTTGTGGTCCCTGCAATAAGACAAATAAAAGGTTAGATTGGCCATAAGAAAGGAGAATAAAGACTCAATGAGCCGAGACGTACCAACGCCCAATAGAGCGCGTTTCTTTTCCTCCTCCTCGAAGGTTTTGAGGGAAGCAGCGATGGCTTCTTCGGTAGAAATGCCTGTTTAAAAAGGAAAAGCGTTAGTCAAAGACAGTGATAAAAGCATGATGAAATGACAAAGAATGCAACTAGTGATTACCTGATTGCGCCAGTCTAGCCAACCATGCTTCGAGCCTTGCCGATCGCTCAGAAGCCGCGATGGCGGCTGCCAGATCGGTGTCTTCTGGTGCCACGACGAAACCCTCGTTGGTTCCATACTCACTTAGGCCTTCGATAAGAGAGGCTTGAGGCTCTAAGCCGAGTATGGCATCAAGAGAAAGAACCGAATTCTTCTTCCTCTTTTGCGCGCGAACCCCGGATGCACCCAAAATCAACTTACGTTTCGTGGGCACCTTGGGACGGCGAGTCCCGATCTCCGAGCCCACGCCGGACTCAGGAGAAACCATGTTCACCGTCTCCACCGGGGCACGGGGCGCCGAGGGCACGTCCACAGAATCATGGGGCAATCCACGCGGAGGGCTCAGCATGCGTGGTGGCTCAGCTCTAGCATCTCCCAGCGGAGGAACGACATGGATCCTTGGCCTCAGGGGAGCTTTGCGGTCGCTGCCAGGGGGCACACCCTTGCGGTCAACCAACAACCGCTTCTCTTCCCGAATGACAGCACCCATCGTGTGAGCGTACCAAGCCATGTACACGTTGAGGACCCGTGGAACACAAGTCGGCTCGCTAATGAAGAAATGGGAGTCCGTGTTTAGCCGCATGAAGTGATGTAATGCATTCCGTATCCCCTCTCCGGTGGCCGCAGGCTCTTCCAAAAACGCCTCCAGTGGGACCCCCTGGTTATAGCTTAGCTGTTGGGCGAACCGATGGGGGTTATACCTCATAAAGAGCGCCAAGTCATTCTGCCTGAACACCAGGAAGCCCGGCCGGATAAAGTATAAGTGAAGAATCTCCCGGGCTTTCAATATGGAGGCCCCGTCCTTGAAACCATCACGCAACGCCAACACCGCCTTGGAAGTCTCCGGGCCGATGGTCATGACCTTGTCCGTGAAAGAAATTCTCGCTCCGACCGTGCGCGGACAAAGAAGAATCCCCTAGCCTCCCGCGGAGACGGATTCACAATAGAGGCGCCGATCAGCCGCATAACTCTCGGGAATCTGTACTTCTCGTAAAGCGATGGTCTTTTATGAACACCAAATACCTCGAGCACATGCATTTCCATCCATGAAGTAAAATAGTGCGTTGGGAAATTGGCGTGTTGCACCCCTGGTTCATTTGCGTCCGCCGCCATGCTGAGTCCATGGTACAGGTGGGCCAGCCTGGCAATTCCAATCGATAACTGTATACCGGCCACCATCCGGTAGGCTGGGTAGAAGAAGGACGACCTCATGTAGCGCTGGTGGATGGGGAGTGCGAACCAGCAAAGCCATAGCCCCAGAAACCCCAGAAAGAAGGTCTCCTCGTCGATGCATGGAGCGGCGATTTCCGATAAGGGGATGGCGGCAGCATCGGGAAGGTAAGAACCATTTTGATCGGCTTCCAGTGCTGGTCGACGATCTAAGCCCAAGCCGAAAGGGTCATCGAGCTTGGCGAACTTTTCGCTCCGCTGCGATAGAATCTCCGGTCGAAGAAAGCGGGCGATGAAATCTGCAAAACTGACTCCCCGGCCTCCCGATTCCAAATAGAGACTTTCATACATATTCAACACCTTCACCAGACTCGGAAACTGGTGCTGAATAGCATTCTTCGGCGTTAGGCCCATTACTAGCGGCTTGGTGGCGAAGATGTATTCGTCAGGAGGAAGTAACTCTTCATAATGCTCCCCCCTCACCGGCAAACCGGAAATCTCAGCAAATTCTTCCAGGGGGATGGAGACTTCCCTGTCTGTCAGAAGAAAGGTATGGGTGGGGATGTTCCATTGTTCCACGAATGCCTTAACCAACCACATCGGAGGAACGGGATACTCGAACAATGAGGCGTAGACTGCGGGATATAGACCAATCTTCATCAAATGCGTCTTCTTCGCTGACAAGATGTATCTGGCCCACTGCAAATACCCGGCCGATTGTCGAGGGGTCAATCCAATGTTGTAAGGTTGTCCCCAAGGGCGCGCTTCACCCTGGCAAATGTGCCGCCCCAGAATATCCACAGCTGGCGGCGACTGCACGGGAATGGCAGCAATCGAAGGCTGAAGAAGATCCTCCGAATTCCAATTTACGACCTCCACGGCATAGTTCACCGGGGGTGCATCTGCATATGGGATCGATGAGATCGGCTCTGACGGCGTCGCTCAAGAGAAGCTTCGGCGACCCTTGATAATCTCGCTGTACCACCTACCCTACAGGTGAAGGTTCTTATACTCACGGTCGTGATCCTTAATGAAAGCGAGAACTTCCCGGTCCACCGGCGCCTCAGGGAATCCTCCCTCTGAGCGGAAGAATGGGAATGAAAGATCAGCAGACATGGTGCCTGCAAGAAAAAGCGAGATTCAATTATCAGCGTCATAAGTTAATTTTAAAAATTCCCACGCTTGGTACTTTAAAATTTATACCACACTGCAATGCAGTGGAAAGGGGACCAAAAGGAGACCGACAAAATCCAGATGACAATGCATCAGTTAAATAAGACAGCCTCATCATTGGATGAGACTGTCAATTAATGAGGAGATCATCAAAAGAATATTCTCATTAAATGAGAAATCCCTTGAGACAAGGAGAAAATCTCCTTTTTTAGAGCAAAGCTCTGTCACAGAGTGACACTTGTCAAACTCTTGTCACAAGGGAATAAAATTCCTTAAAAGAGCCTAGCTCTGTAATAATGATGGAAAAATCCATCAAAGGAAAATTAATTTCTAAAAATTAAAGTTTGGGATCTTAAAGATCCATGAAGAACTCTTAAGAGTTCATCATCAGAAGATCACAAGATCTATGGTTTTGTTAATGAGCAAAGCTCTGTTCATGGGTTAAGAAACCCTGAAACAAATTCTTGAGAGCAAAGCTCTGTTTATGAAACCCCAAAAGGGTTTTCTTTAGATCAAAAGATCTATGAGAGCAAGGCTCTATTAATTGAAATTAATTTAATTAAGTTAAGTGAATTTTTACCTAAGATGTTTCTAGAGTTCTAACTCTGAAAATGAGAGCAAGGCTCTGAGGTTCTTGAAAACAAGAGCAAGGCTCTGAAAATAAAATTCTTGAAGATGATAATCATCTGCTGAGGACCAGGGTCCTATTTATAGGTGCTTAAGCGCCCCTTCAACTCCTGAGTTGATCCAACGGATCAGATCTTGCCACCGCTGCACTCACGCGTGCTCCACGTGAGCGCAACGGTGGGGGGGGGGGCATTTGTTTCCTCCAATTAGAGCAAAATTCTGTTTTAATTTCAAATTCAAAAGGTGAAGCAACGCTTCAGATCCCTTGCGCTGCGCGCAGAGCGCCACGTGTCAAAAGCAGACACGCCAGTGCAAGGGGCGCTGCGTCCAAGCCAGCGCACCCCAATCAGAGCAAGGCTCTGTTTTAAAATTTAAATTTTAAAAATAAAGGAAGCAACGCTTCAGATAACTTGCGCTCTGCGCTGCGCGACACGTGTCAAGCGCATGTGCACTTGCACCAAATGTGCCAGCACTAAAACTTAAATAATGAATTATTTAATCAGAATTAAAATTCTAGAAAGATCTTTTTAATCTTATTAAAACAAGAAGATCATCTTCTGTAAAACAGAGGCCTTAGGATCAAAGATCCAACGGTTGGGAAATATCCCCAGATCAATCAGATAAAGATCTCTGTAACTAACCTAACAAACTAATTGGCCCTATATAAAGGCCCCTAGACTCCAAGTCTCAGATATACAGAGCTCCTACAAAAACTTTGAGAAAAACTCAAAGAGAAAAAATGCAAGCCTTTGAAGAAAGAAGATCATCTTCTTCAAGGTAAAGAATTTGATTCTCGAAAGAACAGAGATGAAAAAATTTCACAAAAAGAAGAATTTCTTCTAAAAAGATCAAAGATCTAAGAACAAGATCAAGATTTTTAATTAAAAGAAAAAAGATCAAAAAAGATCCAATCACAAAAATTAAAGAAGTAATTTACTTCATTATTAGATCTTTTGATCTATATAAAGGCACAACCTTTTGATGAACCACTGGTTCTTGAATCTTGAGGTAGTACCTCTTGTTTCTTTGATCTAAATTTGATTAAGATGCGCTCTGCGCTATTGAACAGTGCCTTACACTCTTAATTTGCGCTGTTGCGCTCCTTGGGCTGGCGCAAGTCACCAGAGAGCGCCACGTGTCAATCTGCACCTTGCACTCCTAAAAACAGAGCACTGCGCTCTTGGATTGGCGCACTGCACCAGAGCGCGCCACGTGTCAGCAGCGCACTAGCGCAGCGCACTGGCGCAGCGCACTGCGCTAACAGACTTGCGCTCACCAGAGCGTGACACATGTCACCTCCACATGCGCTGGCGCCTTGCGCTCTTTAATTGGCGCAGAGCACCTGACAGGCCACGTGGCACACTGTCAAACCATTAAATGCTCTACATTATTAAAAAGGGGCAGAGCCCAATTAAATGGTCTAACAGACCAAAACAAATGCTATGCATTATTAAAAAAGGGGCAGAGCCCAATTAAAAGGCCTAACAGGCCTAATCTAAATGTTGTGCATTTAATTAAAAAGCCCAATGCTGTGCATTATTTTAAAAAGGGCAGAGCCCAAGCAAAGGCCTAACAGGCCAAGGATGAACAAAATGTTAAACATTTTCAGATGGAATTAACCCAATTCTGGCCATAAGTCCTCAAATTAAATTGAACTGAGCACAACTGCTCTCCCAAATCAATTTACACCCGGTTCAAGGGTACATCTCTGAACTCCTCTGATATTTGTCGCTGTAATCCTTCAACGTCGTCAGAGAGGTGACGGGTCCTGACAACCATACATTGCTACGGATTGTGGGGTCCTTAAACTCATGGACCGAAATGTCTTTAAACTAATATTTGTCCCCAAAATGGGAATGTTGGACCGAAATGTCCTTAAACTAATATTCGTCCTCAAAATGGGAATGTTGGACCACCATGTCCCTAAACTGGCAATTGACCGCAATGTCCCTACACTAAACAATAGAGCCCAAATGCTCTCTTGTTGGATCTAATGATCCTGTTAAGCTGATCTTAGTCTCAAATTAGACTAACGTATCCTTAGCAAACGTTTAAGTTGATCTTAGCCTCAAATACGGCTAACGTATCCATAAACCAAAACCCCAAACCCAAATATAAGAAAATACGGATTTGGACTAATCCACGTCCTACGGACGACAACATAAATTAGTCTCCGTATACAATCCACGGGCAACCACAAACAAAACAAACACCCACGACACGAAGTGACCATCTGGAGAAGGAGAAAGTTATTACCACGATGCGGTAGCGTAATTAACTGCAGGGGCTTGTGCCTGCAGGGAAGAGCGTCCCCACAATCAAAAAAACCCCTCAACCGAGGGGGAATCTGACAAAGTCTGCTACATCGGCCGCATCCGTTTAAACCTTCGATACACGGTGCCATAAATCAACTTGGCATCTTCGGAGAGGTAGACGGAAAGCACCAATTAGCATCTGCCCCGAATTTCAGGCTAGACGAATCTACGCGGTCTCGTCTCCGTCTTTCGGAGGGGAACAACGTATTAAAAATCAAGGCGGAAAACCAAAACGACACACGTTTCGCTCATAGGTTAAAACCTACAGCCTTGCATGCAAAAAACACGACCAATGGCCCTAGCCATTGACGTTCAAACGCCACACGACGGAAATAAAATATCAAAAACCAATACTCAAGTTAAAACGAAGTCGCAAAATAATGCAGCAACTCAAGAAAACAATTACAGATTTTATCCTAGGTGAAATTAGCCATTTTTGCATATATGGAGGGTCTAGTTTACTGGAGATAAAGCCCTGGACAAAACACGAACCCAAAATTCCCTGCTCTGGCCGCAATTTGCTGTAAGTCCACGTTGCCCACCCCGGTACTTACGGGGAGGCGGAAAACATAATAAAAATCGAACTTTTATGAACTTAGGCAACATGGACTAAACTTTATAGGATCTTTGCTAAACAAAAACTTGCTAAAGCTAACTAGTAACTAGCTAAGTGCTAGAAAGGTTATACCTTGGGCTCTAAGTCCTTCTCTCCTTGCTCCTTGGAGTGGTGGAAGGAGGTCACCTTGCTCGTCTTCTCACGCCGAAGAAAGATCCACCTGAAAGCCTCAACCTTTGGCTTCAACTCCAAGCTAGAAGTAACTAGGGTTCAAGAAGTGCTAGTCCTTCAACCCTAGATGAGAGTAGAGATGATCAAGAGAGGGTTTTTCTCAAGCTCAAGTGTTTCTCAACACATGAGAGGGGATAGCTTGAGGGAGAGGAAGAACAAGAGAGAGAAATGAAATGAGAGAATGAGAATAATATCAAGCATTCTCACTAATATGTGTATATTATTCTAATTAAATAATTAGCTAGATAATTGTCATGGTTAATCATGAAATGACCATTATCATTTCAATTTGCAAGGATCAAAAAGCATCTTCCAAAAGAAATGATGATGGTCAAAGTGTCAACCTAGGTCAACAAGTCAAGGAAGTCAAATGGTCAACAACCATAACCATGCACAATTACTAAACTAATTATCAATTAACAATAATACACACATAAGCATTAGGGTTAATAAAATGACAATAGCCATTAACCCTAATCAAGGTCCTCTCCCTCTGTCTCAAGCAACTGTGCATACGCACCCACATTCGTGATCCGAGGAACACGAACACAATGAGAAAAACCAATCCCAAAACATATACTAGGATCCGGCTTAAACCAAAGCCCGCTAGTATAAACTGTCTGGACAGCAAACGTGCACAAGTGCGCGGATGTGAACAAACCATGTCGCAAAACCATGCGACCTCTACTCATTTTGCCTAAAGGCGAATAGCTCTCTGTGTGGGACTCTAAAGACTCGACACTACGCTGGCAGTGGGTTTAACCACAGACCGCAAGCGGCACTAGCTGTACGTAACGGTCCCCAGGTAGATGTCGATAAGAAGACTGACGAGGTGAACCCCATCTGAACTCCTACTGAGCCTGTATGTGACAATCTCCATACAGTCTGGTCTGTTCGTCTGATACATCGCATGGCGGGCCTAGGGGGCGGTGAACGTCAGTCCCCTAATAGCGGTACAAGTCGTGTCGGAGTGTAGCCCAGAACACCCTGAGATAACACTGGAAACCTACCAGTATATCTCGCTTGCCCTGGCCAGGGACTACTCGTGCAATGGCTCTCCTAGACACAACGCGATGTCAACCCCCAATACCGGGAGAGACGAATCCTGTCTAACCGTCACTGCCTCCAAGTGCTTCGGGACTGCACCCAAAAACTACCTGTTTGCACGACTCCTTTGAGCCATGGTAGGGTAGCAATCAACGTGCAGTGGGAACACACTCGAGGCGAAGTGACAGTGTCAAGTCAGCGGACTAAGCTGTACTCATGTCACCTGGGAACTGATAACTGACGATAGGTATAATACCAACCAACAGTTCCCGACGAGTCCAGTCCAGTGTACTCGTAACCTAACGAGCACCCGCATACTATCTCAAGTACGACGTACAGACGGCTGTGGGACAGACCGTCTCCCACACTGGGATGAGAAGCGCATACGCTAGTCTACTCCGGAGTATCGATGCCCTGTCTCGATAGTCCAACGACTAGGGACCTGTATAAGGATGTGCTTATAGATCACCCAGCTCCCACGAGTGTGAGCGCCATTACAACGCTGGTAATCAAGCAAAGATCCTAAGGGCTCTACTAATATGTATATCTGCAATATGCTAAAAGAAACACATGCACATATTAAAGCAGAGACAAACCAAGTAGCGTACTACCATTTCGAGCAAGATTGTATATACAACTGTGAATATCCCAAGCTTCCATCAAGTAATATACAAACTAGTATGATACAGTAATGGCCTCTAGGGCATATACACTAACATTTGCGGCCAGAATGGATATATTTGCGGCCTGGGTTAGGAGTTAGGGTTTCGGGTCATTAGGGTATACTCCATATCACCTGCACATCTCTCTGTGTTTACTAAATAATTTTCTGGTCACCCGGGTGTTAGCAGATCTCTAATTACCATCACAATTCCCACAAAATACGATGTCGGGGATTTCTAAGTTCGGGGTTTGGGTTTAAGTCTAAGGTTTCAGTCCATGAAACTAACACTAGAAGGGTTATAAGGTCTCTACTAAGCTCAATTTCACTTCACTACTCAAGATTCATCAAAACCCTAACTTGGAATTTTCAAAGTTCACTAAACAACACTTAAACAACTCTAAACTAATATGGATGCTAAAGTAAATGTAATACTACTCTAATGGTGCAAGAATTACCTCATTTGGCAACTCAAGAATTTTCTTGGGTTGCCCCAAGTCTTCAAAATCCGATTTTTCTTGGTCCAAAGTGCAACTAGTGAGCTTGTGCATGTTTTTATTGAAATGGGGATGGACTTTTGATGTTGTTTTGGGGGTGTTTTGAGGGGATAGAGGAGGGGGATGAAGTGGGCTGCCATGGAGATGAAGAGGGAGGAGAATGAAGAAGGAAAACAATGTGGGAACAAAGCCATGGTCCAAGGTTGACCCCCTCACCTCTCTCTCTCATGCCCATACCTTTCATTCTTTAACATTTTCTTTTCTTTTCTTTTCTTTTCTATTCTTCTCTTTTAAAATTAAAACCATGCATGATAAAAAGAAAGAAATCATGAAAGAAAATGTAACAAGTGTGGAAAATGACTTGGTGCATGTCATGTGCACAAAACCGGATTAATGCAAGATTAGCGATATTTAATCGCGATTAGCATTAAAATGGAATAAAATAAATCATAAGAATTTATAATTTGCTCAATTCAAATAAAACACCTTCATTTTCGAAATTCCTATAATTTTCCAAATATATTCCACTTTATCGGTATTTAATTATACCGCATATTAAAATATTAACAATATTTATTATTTGATTATTTAAATTCCCAAAAATAATATTTTATTTTTCTGAAATGTTACAGTCTTCCCTCTTTAAAGAAATTCGGTCCCCGAATTTAAATTTAAACCCCCAAATACTAAAACATTTCAATAATCAACTTAAATCAACGGGGCTCCGAAATCACGGAAGATACAGGCATAACACAGCGCGTCAAGTGCATATGAAAACGAGTACAACTCAAAATCAAACTCCGTCAAGCGTCACGCAAATCACCGGATTTGCACGCATATCCTCGGAGTTACAATGGAGATACAGATCTCGAAATCCACTACTGAAATCCAATATACACTAGTCAAATACTATAATACATATATAATACGCATCCTTGGAAAAATCCTTTAGACTGAATAAAACACATGCAAAAATCTTTTCTGAATCGCTGTGTGATGCGTAGCTCACGGCATAAGTGACGGACGCTCATTTGTAAAGTAATAACTATATGCTCATATTGGTTTTTCTAAACATACGTTCCGTCTTTTTGAAATATCCCAAAAGGTTTTCCTTGTAATCATTCGTGTCACTCACGGACACGTAGGAAATAGCGAGACTACAGCCCCTTTTTGAAAACCTCTGGTTAAACTTTTAATGCATGCAAAATACTCAGGTACTGTCCTCAGATCAGTCATGTTCGGCTACTACATAACATAGTGCCCATCATGAAAACAAGATGCTCAAAAGTAAAGTCAGCCTCAAAAGGCGTATCCAACAATCACGTGCGTCTGGTGCGCACAGAAATCAAATCCAAATATAAGTGCCACAATATGCACAAAAGCCAAAACTAAGTGCAACGGGTGTGCACGAAAGCATCTGTCCAGTGCAATGGGTGTGCACGACAACAACATCTAGTGCATATATAGTGCACGAAAATCTCAAATCGAGTGCATCCGGTGTGCACAAAATCCAATATCGAGTGCCGAATATGCACAAAAATCCAAACCAAGCGTGTCAGGTTCATAAAAGTATCTAGCGCAGTAGCATGTACGAAAACGCATAGCAAGTGCCAACGCGCACGAAAAACGTAATCTGATAACGCAAATGCTCAAAGACATAAATCGGGTGCAACCACGGCATGGAGTATAAGGCCGGTGCAACCAATGCACAAAATACAAATCGGGTGCATCCAGTGCACGAAATACAAATCCAGTGCATGCAAATGCACAAAGTACAAATCTGGTGCAATAAATGCACGGAAACTCATCAATAACTCAAATGCGTATAAAAGCAACACCGAGTGTACCAAGGTGTATGAAATCATAAACATGTGCAACCGCGTGCACAAAACACGTATCAATGCACTGCAAGCGTATATGAGCTATACCGAGTGCAAAATCAAATTGAGTGCATACCATATGCACAAAATAAAATCAACCGTATGAAATCCACGAAATCATAACCACGTGCTACCAAGGCACAAAACCAATATCAAGTGCAATAAATATGCACAAATCATAAACCAACACAACGGTGTATAAAGCATATCTCGAGTGCAATAACTATGCACCAAATATAATTACCCAGTAGGTGCAGCCATGGTGCATGAAAACAATATCATGAAACTCAATCATCAAAACTCAAATCCAAGCAATATAAGCGTGATACTCAGATCACAAACGCAAATTGCAACAAAAGACATTGAGGTATACCTCCTACAATGTCGAAAAATGTCGGTGCGCCCCAGAACTGGCAGAGTAAGAACATCTGCTTGCTTCCTGCCCACGGTCTGGCGTCCTCTGTCTCTGGATCCTCATTTCTCTGTGGATTACCAATCTCGAAATCTATCTGCTCATCGGCCCGGTCAGGTGTGCTAACGGGAACGATTCCGCTCTGGCACTTCTCTGGTCACCTCTCGGCCAATTATCACGACCACTCGTAAAGAAGCACGCCACTGGCGTCGGCCTCTGGCCCTCTGAATACACGTGACACATCTGATCCTCGGTGCAAATCTCATCGCAGCAGTGTCCTGGATGGAACCTGCTCAGGGTATTTTCCGATCTCGCCTATGCCGAACTGTACGGAGGCTGGTACTCTTGCATAATCTTTTCTCGTTTTCTAGGCATCTGCGTTCTCAGCACAACATTTCCTCGGGAACTGGTCGCATCCCAAAACCTCTGTATATACGTCAGATCTTTAATCTCGACGGGGAGTAACAATAGCCCGTCAGCATCCTGCACGAACCTCTCGTTCCACTCGTCTTCATCATCGTCCACTTCAACGTCATGTCACTTTATCTGCATACTACAATGTCCTCGGCTACAGTCAATCCGGAATCTCTCACACGGACTCGAAATCATGAACTCGGTATCTTCATTACTCTATAGAAGATATCTAGACGAACACGTCCTCAGAAACTCGTCCCAACCATCGGAGGAATGCTCATACTCGTCCGTTCTCGGTCAACTCACAACGCATCTGGGTGAGGTCCTCTATCCGAAACTGGCCAATCCGCTGATCCCCTATCGGATTATCCAACGAACAACGTCATCTCTGGATCGATCTACTCTAGATCTGAATAAGATCCCCCACACTGGAAATCTTCAGCTCAACTGGGCCTGCGTCGGCGCATCAAATCTGATGAATCGCCTTCGTCTCTCAACTCAAGATAGACTAGCTATCATCTATCACATCTCTGCCTGGAAGCTCCAGCCATCTCAGCTCATAAGCTATGGAAGCAACATCCTATCAATCTCAGCAACAGTTAGGTCATCTGTCTGCAAGGTAGACGACATCACGATCTCTGAGGTAGGTTGTACATCAACTGTCCTCTCACGACAGACAGCCTCTATCAATGGCCCGATCTTCCGGTGCAAAACCAACACTCGCCTCAACAAGAGGTCACAACACAACACTACCTCGAGGCATTCCCATGTTACCAGAAAACACAATGGTCAGTCCTCGTCCATGACGAGCTCGCCCTGATCGCAACACTAGCAGTAGCTCAATCTGCGCTCAAACCATAGTGATAGGAACCTCAAGCGTGTATCGATGAAAACAGATCAAGGGCATGAAAGGAAGCGACAGATCCAGAATGGATACACGATCATAAGAAGAAACATCATCAATGAAGTATGATCATGGAACGAACAAAATCAAGGATCTCAAATGAATGTATAATCAGGGGTACGAAAACAATCACAGATCTCAAAATATGTACATCCTAAGGTTTCTTAAGTGGAGTATCGTATCGTAAATATTCCGCGGAACATACGTACGGTACATCACTCTACTCAAGCTACCTACTCCATCAATCAGGGTCAGCCTATGTAACGAAAGTTCGGGTCTAATACCCTCCTGTTCAAGTCTAAGTTCCGTAAGGTCAAGCTAAGGTTCCGAAATATACATACGCCTTAGACTCCGCATAGTCAAACATAGACTCGAACCAAGGTTGAACCTAGCGCTCTGATACCAACTTTGTCACCACCCGAAATGGCACGTGACTGGCACTTGAATCATATGAAATCTATAGGACCCCATTTAATTCAAGTAAGCAAAAAATCCCATAAATCTAAACCATTTTAAGGAAAGAAATGAAGAAAACTTATTTTAAAGCAAATGGTTTTAATAACATAAGCCGAAGTATGCATTTTTAAAATCTCAAGTCTTTTCTCAAAATTTCGGCAGAGTTTCCTTTGTAAATACTGGCCCCAAAAGGGTACAACATGCATAATATATATAAAGGCATCCCCAAGCGGAAGCTAGCTCTTCGCCACTTGGCGGTCACAACCACACAAGCAATATAATATACAACGCCAAAGGGCAAGGATCAAAACTCAAAAGGAAACTTAAATCAACAAGAAAACCCATAATAATACAATGCGCGACTCTAAGGTCGAAAGAATATACAACTGGTCTTCTAGGTCTAATAAATATACAAGTCTGGTTGATGGAGTTTACTAGATACAACCGAACAAATAATAAAAGTACAATGGTGGTCACGATACAAGTGAACCCACCTACCAAAGAAAATCACCCGAAAAGGAGCAGTGTGCCAGCAAAGCCGCAACGAACCTGTACGGCGAAACCTGCAAGAAACTGTAGCACAACGGGGGTGAGTTGCCAACTCGTGAGTAGAAAACATCACAGAGCAGAAATCGAATAAACAATGACTCCTATGTCAACTATACCATAAAGGTAATACTATGATATCTAGGGTGACCGAGTCTGTATATGTGCCAACACAAAAAATAAATGCCTATCAGCATGTAGATATCATCCAACAATATAATCAATGTATGTATGCATGCGGATCTCGTCCAACCATATCATCAATGTATGTACGCATGTGGATCCCGTCCACGTGTCAACCAATGACACAACAACATCATGCATGTAAATATCATAAAAGGCATGAAAGTATGAGGATATAAATCAACGTGTGCCCCTCGCGACACATCAAAATCATGGAACCTGAGTGCCCAGCATCGACACTCAAAACATCATGAAACCCGTGTCCAGCATCGACACGTAAATCCTCATATCTCGGGCTCCGTCAGTCTGGATCGGCCCATATCATCTCTTGACTCCGGTCGGTATCCTCCGGATATCCGCCGAGCCCAAATACTATCACCGGTAGGTAGTAGTCCCTCTGCCAGGCTCATCGTCTACTGTACAACATCCCTTTCTTGCCCCGGGGTACCATACCGGGTCCACCATGAACCCGCAAACGGATCGTCCACTCCTCGAATCGGGTTTCACATATCACACGTCTCAGCACTGAGAAAACATATGGTGGACACACTGAAATATCATATCAAGAGAAACTGGGTTTTTAAAACAATACTTACTTTCTTTGAAATACCCACGGTTCTCAAATCCAGAAATCTCATGAAAACAACATATCTCAATGTGTATAATCATAAAGCATGATGTATACGACATATAATAGAACTGTAAGCATATCTGTATATCATGAAACATGGAGCAGGGATGTGACAATATCAGTATATCATGCGACATATCCAAATGACGCGAACATAGCAAGTCTATCATGCAAGGAGTCATATCATGATGCAACAACTCTACTGTGTAGTGACATGACAATTATCGATGATGAAATGTGTGAGCCGAAAAAATCTGTGTAAGTGTAACATACGCATCATCGATAATGGTGTAAGTGTACTAGCACAGGTATAAGCAATGAAATGAGAATAACATGAATGCAGCATAAGGTAAATCATCAACTAAAAGCTATAAGGTATACGCATCTAACATGATCGAGTCGGTGAATCTATCAATCGGCATACAACCTCAAAACATCACGTATGGTATAATCCATCGTACGACATCCTCTAATCAAGGGTATGGATCAAACATCAAGTCAAACTCATTACGTACGGAAAAATCATCGTACGACGGCATTAAACCATTAGGGATCCTATCATCCTATATGACAAAGAGGGGTACGAACCTAACGTCTCTTCCGACATATCAATCAAGATTCACAACATTATATAAATCTATATACCTATATCCCTGGGTCACAACCATAACAATCTCATATCAGGGGACCGACAAGGTATCCGTCATCTCAATTGACTCGCATCCGTATACCGACATATCAATCAAGTCATCATTTCACCCCGTATATTCTTTTCATCACATTAAGTCAATTTTATATATACATTCTACCTTATTAATTTAGTTTCATATTACTCTAAAACTAGTACTTGTTCTAATGCAACTACACATCTATACGTCGTGATTCACATTCACTTTTCATATCCCTAAGTTTTCATTTCATATCTCAATATATATATTCAATCACTCACATTTTCTCTAACTATTTCTTTAACCATATCCTTAGTTCCCAAATCTAGGTTTCTACGACTATATCCTATATATCGGTTTCCATCAAGTTGCGGGGGTGCTAACCCGACTTCCCCCGTAGATATATATCTACTCACCTGGATCCTCGCTTGCTGGAGTCGATGACGCCTCACTCTCCTCATCGTCTCGAATTCCACATGGGGTACCTACAACCAATACACAATCACAAATGCGTATTAAAAATCAAGGCGGAAAACCAAAACGACACACGTTTCGCTCATAGGTTAAAACCTACAGCCTTGCATGCAAAACACGACCAATGGCCCCAGCCGTTGACGTTCAAACGCCACACGACGGAAATAAAATATCAAATACCAATACTCAAGTTAAAACGAAGTAGTAAAACAATGCAGCAACTCAAGAAAACAACTCCAGATTTTACCCTAGGTGAAATTAGCCAATTTTGCATACATGGAGGGTCTAGTTTACTGGAGATAAAGCCTTGGACAAAACACGAACCCAAAATTCCCTGCTCTGGCCGCAATTTGCGGCCAGAATGGATATATTTGTGGCCTGGGTTAGGAGTTAGGGTCTCGGGTCATTAGGGTATACTCCATATCATCTGCACATCTCTCTGTGTTTGCTAAATAATTTTCAGGTCACCCGGGTGTTATCAGATCTCTAATTACCATCACAATTCCCACAATACGATATCGGGGATTTCTAAGTTTGGGGTTTGGGTTTAAGTATAAGGTTTCAGTCCATGAAACTAACACTAGAAGGGTTATAAGGTCTCTACTAAGCTCAATTTCACTTCACTACTCAAGATTCATCAAAACCCTAACTTGGAATTTTCAAAGTTCACTAAACAACACTTAAACAACTCTAAACTAATATGGATGCTAAAGTAAATGTAATACTACTCTAATGGTGCAAGAATTACCTCATTTGGTAACTCAAGAATTTTCTTGGGTTGCCCCAAGTCTTCAAAATCCGATTTTTCTTGGTCCAAAGTGCAACTAGTGAGCTTGTGCATGTTTTTATTGAAATGGGGATGGACTTTTGATGTTGTTTTGGGGGTGTTTTGAGGGGATAGAGGAGGGGGATGAAGTGGGCTGCCATGGAGATGAAGAGGGAGGAGAATGAAGAAGGAAAACAATGTGGGAACAAAGCCATGGTCCAAGGTTGACCCCCTCACCTCTCTCTCTCATGCCCATACCTCTCATTCTTTAACATTTTCTTTTCTTTTCTTTTCTATTCTTCTCTTTTAAAATTAAAACCATGCATGATAAAAAGAAAGAAATCATGAAAGAAAATGTAACAAGTGTGGAAAATGACTTGGTGCATGTGCACAAAACCGGATTAATGCAAGATTAACGATATTTAATCGCGATTAGCATTAAAATGGAATAAAATAAATCATAAGAATTTATAATTTGCTCAATTCAAATAAAACACCTTCATTTTCGAAATTCCTATAAGTTTCCAAATATATTCCACTTTATCGGTATTTAATTATACCGCATATTAAAATATTTACAATATTTATTATTTGATTATTTAAATTCCCAAAAATAATATTTTATTTTTCTGAAATGTTACAATAGCGCCTCACGTGAAACACACGTGAGCGCCATAGAAAATTAGTGCTTAGCACTATTGTGGCGCCTCACGTGAAAAACACGTGAGTGCCGAAGGCTAAATTATATAGAGCCTCACATGAAAAACATGTGAGTGCCCAATAGATCCATCCCCAACAGAATGTTAGTGCCTCACGTGCTCCTTACGTGGGCATCATACAAAAATGCTTAGCACTTCATATACAGCCAAAATGGCTAAGTGCTTAGCACTTATTGGGCAACGTCTATGTCTGACACCTCACGTGATACACATGTGAGCGCCAGAGCTCCAAACAAGTACTCAACACTTCCGCGATAAAAAGAAGACTGAGCAGACGAAGCCCAAATTGGCTAAGTCCTTCTGGAGTCAATTGCAACTGAGCCCAAATGGTCTGTTGTTGGATCTCAACTAAAATTTGATGATTCTTAAATGTTGCTAAGTTGATCTTAGTCTCAAATAAGATTAACGTATCCTTAGTTAAAAATAAATTGAGCCCAAACGCTCATATGCTTAAGTTGATTTTAATCTCAAACTAGATTAACGGTTCTTAAACCAAACAAAATATTTTTGAACTAAAGGAACATATAGCCTAAGTTCAAAACCCAAAACCCAATCTTAGCCCAAATTGGCTAAGCTTATGTTTGTGATATCCAAACCGATCTTCATCCCATACCTCCTAAGATAATCTTAGTCTCAAATATGACTAACGATTTTTAGGTCCATCACCCCCTTCCCTCAAATACGGGATTTGGTTTAAGGGTACATCTCTTCACACCTCTGATATATGTCGGTGTAATTTCTCAACGTTTTCAGAGAGGTGGCGAGTCCCGACAACCATCAACAACTCCTCGTCCTAACTTGATGCAAAATTTCATCAAGATGGGGAATTATACACCCTACATTGATGCACTTCCAAACTGACGTTCACACCTCAAATTGGATCGCACCCTAAATTGGACGCATTCTATGTCACCATCGTTCATTCCGCCAGGTAACAAATACACGTGCGTGCAGGTTGAATGTTGGACCGAAATGTCCTTACACTAACATTCGTCCCCAAAATGGGAATGTTGGACCGAAATGTCCCTAAACTAACATTCGTACCCAAAATGGGAATGTTTGACCGAAATGTCCCTAACTAACATTCGTCTCCAAAACGGGAATGTTGGACCGAGATGTCCCTAAACTAGCGCGTTGCCCCAAACACGGTGATAATGGACTGTGATGTTCTTAAACTAAAATAATTTAGTCCATATGCTTATTTGTTATCTTATTCTCAAATATGACTAACGATCCTTAGATCAAATTCAAATATCCTATGAACGGATATACCTCATAAATATGAGAAATACGGCCTAAGTTCATTCCCGTTGGCAAACCAAGCTACCAACGTAGACCCCGTCAAGAAAATTCTTGACCTAAACCCAAATCTAAAATATACGGATTTGGACTAATCCGCGCCCTACGGGCGGCGACATAAATTAATCTCCGTATACAATCTACGGGCAACCCAAGATAAAAAAAACACAACACGACACGAACTGAACTTCCGGAGCAGGAGAGAGTGGTTATCGCAACGCGGTAACGTAATTAACTGCAGGGGCTTGCGCCTGCAGGAAAGAACATCTCCACTGTCAAAAACCCCTTATAAAGTGAGGGGGAATCTGATGAAGTATGCTACAACGGCCACATCCGTCCAAACCTCCGATATATGGTGCCATAAATCAACTTGGTATCTTGGAGAGCTAGATGGATAAGTCCAAATAGCATCTGCCCCCAAATTCAGGCATGACGATCCATCCTGGTTCGTCTCTGTTTTTGGCGGCAAACACCCTAGATATAGAATACTACTACTAATATAATACTAGCATAAATCAATATCTGATTTAACAAACCAGCTTAATCCTAAACCCGCTAGTATTATAATCCGTCCAATTAAATTTCGCGCAACTAGTACAAGTAATCAATCGGAACCCTGCACGTATAAACATACAATATCTACATCGTTTCGACTGAACTAAGAAAACCCTCTATGTGGGACTCTAAAGACTTGACAGTACGCTGACAGTGGGTTTAACTACAAGCATGTCGGCGACACTAGCTGTACGTAACGGCTACCCAGACACCTGTCGAAAAGAAGGCTGACGAGCAAGCTCATTAGAACCCCTGCTGAGCCTATTCGTGACAATCTCCATACAGTCTGGTCTTTTCGTCTAAGAGTATCACATACCGGGTCTAAGGGGGGTGGTAAACGTCAGACCCCTACTGACCCGATAAGTCGTGTCGATATGACTTAGGACCGATCCAAGAAACTGCTGATCTAACCATCAGTAAATCTCAACTGCCTTGACCAAGGTTTTATAGTTCTGACCAACCAGACACAGTGCGCTATCGACTCCCAATACCGGGAGAGACGAATCCCTGACAATCACTCACTGCCTCCATGTGGTTCGAGACAGTACCCAACCAAAACCTGTTTGCACGATTCAGTAGAGTCGTGGTAGGGCAGTGGTCTAAGTACAGTGGGAACTCACACTAGACAAATGATGATCTCAAGTATAAAGACTAACATGTACTCATGTCACCTGAGAAACGCTATCTGACGATAGGTATAATACCATCTAAAGCTTTTTGGTAAGTCCGTCCAGTGTACTCACTCCGAGTGAGCACCTGTATACTATCTTAGGTGATCACACCAATGGCTATGGGACCAACCACCGACCCTCTTCGGGGTCTAGAAACGTATACACAAGTCTACTCTGGAATATTGATACCCGGTCTCGATATTCCTGTGACTTGGGATATTTAAGGATGTGCTTATGGACTACCCAGCTCCTACAAGTATGATCGCTATCATAACGTTGGTAACCAAACAAAATCCTATGGGTTTTATCAACATGTATCAACCGTATGTGATATCGAGTAACACATATGCATATGTTAAGATAAAAACAAACCAAAACAGTATACTACTGTAACGAGTCTTTATCAATAGGTATAAGCAATTTAAAACAGCAAGAAAAACAAATACACATGTTCAGATAAAGACAACTCAAATAGTATATTATACAACTTAGCAAGACTGTTCTGTACATACATATCTCTTGCATCCTATACAATACAGGCCTTAGGGCATACATATTCAGCAGCCCTATGGTCACAACCACTCCACCCCTATGCCTATCATCAACCTTCACCTTCTCCCCCTATCGCCACCATCTCCTCCACCTCTGTCCTCCACGCCATCGCCTCCTCCCCTATCACTCCTACATTACTTCCTCTACCTTTGCCCCTTTCACCATCAGTCTCCTCCCCATCACTCCATGGTCACCACCTTCTCCATCTCCGCCCCCAATCACCACCACAAGCTTCGCCCCATCGTCACCATCGACCTCCACCTCCGCCCCCATCGCTACCACCTCCGCCGCTGCCTCCTTCCAATCACTCTCATGGCCGCTTCATCCTTCTCCTTCACCGTCTATCGCCACCACCGTCCACTCCACGGCTGCCATCAATCTCCACCTTGTCTCAATAGCTACCATTGTTATCAACTTTTCCCTATCGTTTCTATTGGCCCCCACCCCCTCCACCTCTATGCCATCGTATCGTCGCCACCTTCCTGCGTGACCACATCCGTTCCCATCTTCCTCCGCCGGCGACGTGCCGGAAACAAGCACTCCGAGGATCTCAACAAGCTAGAGGAAGAAAAGGAGTTAAGGTTAGGCTAGGGTTAGGTTTTTCTTTTTCATTTTTGTCCTTTTTAAATTTAAAAAAGTTAAGGGCAAAATTGTCTAAAAATACCCACACGCAAAGCACGCAACAGAATTTTCTAACACTTAGTATGGAAGGTATCAAATTGCAAACGGAGCTAAATATTGTGGTATTTAAGTGCTGAAAAATAAATATTGTGGTATTATTCTGTGACACCCTAGTACGGTTATACGGCATTAATTGGTATTTTAACACTTTCTTTATATTTCTTCTATTCTATCTATTGGGTCACGAATGATTTGAATAGTAGTAGTCGTTATCCGACCCGACCCACAAGTTTAGAACCCAATATGGTGCAAGATTGTATCTGAGATTTATCAGTAAAGTGTATCTATGTGAATCTAGTATAATACCTAAATTATATTTTTAGATCTTTATATATCATATATCTAGATCATCATATATCTTTTAATAGCCACAAGTTAAGAATAAGTTATATTTTATTATCTGTCATCATATGATTGCCATCCCATATCTTATTTTGCTTTTATCTTTACGTTTAAATCTCAAGATATTTAATATCAAATATTTACTAAATCTAGATATATTTTTAGAATCCTTTTAAATTTTAAATTAGGGGTATGAGTTATTTAAAATATATTCTTGCATTATGGTTGAGAAGTTTACATATGTGAATTATTTTCCAAAATATATTTTTGATGAGATTTTGGTGGAGATTGGTTGTAGTTTGATATTATCTATATATATTAAAACTAATATATATTTATATCCTAATTTAAATTATACTATATATATTTATATTAAACACAAAACCCCATCTCTCTCTATCTCCACATAACATATCTCTCTTATCAATTTATATATTCCCCTTCTTCGTTCTTCAAGCCCACACCCATTCTCGCCGACGCAACTCCAGCCGCATCTTAGAATCTTAACCGAGCCATTCAAACTTGGTGTTGATTTGTATAGCGTCATGTTGCTTCCGTTCATCGCGTTTGTTTCGAGGCAAGTTTACAACTTGCTACATGCTATACTTTATGTAATTTACTTATATGTTGCCGTACTATCATCATCATCATCATCATCATACATCTATATCTATATAATTTATACACCGTAGTTATTTAACGTTAATCGGTTTTATAATATACAATGTATACAAGTTTACAACTTGCGACATACTATTATTATATCTATAAATATATATATCGTTGTAATATTTCTTATTATTATCATTACTTAGTTTATAATTTGTATTTTATAACGTTATACAAAATATAGTTTGAAAATATTATAGTTTACACATGAAACGTCGTTACAAAGCGGATACGACAAATCTGAAATTTACTGTACACCTTATCTTATAAAATTCATTATAAATCATAGAAAAATCATTAGAATACATTCTGTAGTTCGGTACGAATCTAACTCAGAATACTATAACCTTGTGAAATATTTACTTGCAAAATAAATTGTTTAAATAACGTAAACTGTAAATGAAAGTATTTCTGAACTACAGTCCAAGGAAATTCCAGCAGTAAACTTTCAAGTTCGAACATTCATAGCTTTTTTTAGGAATAACCTGAGATACTTTAACTTATAAAAATGAAAATCTTATTGAATTATGTTTGTTTTGGTATATGACACGTCCCTTTTGGAGCAAGTTTGTTATTTGTAAGTTATTTTACAATTGGATTAGTAACCTTTTCAGATGGACGCAGATCGGGATTTCAGGTTTCTGAAAGGAATTTTCTTGTGCATTGTTAATCAATACCACTTTTATAGTTATTAATATGTTTGAATATGTTATCCTTGTTAATGTTATTATATCAATATCTATTTAATAAATAATAGTGCATGTGTTTCAATATTCAGCAAATATTACCGATTTACAGTTTTATAGTATCCGTCTGTATCTGTACTGATAACAGCTTATCTATTTGTATGTATGAACGTCACAACGTTATCATACTACTATATTAGTTCAATATGTTATCTATATTGTATCATATATGGTAGTGGACGTATAATGGTTATTACAGATAAGCTGCATCCTGGCATTAGTCGTGTTTCGATATTGATTACAGTTTTACATTGGTATCTATTTTGGGTTAATATATATTACATGACATGTTCATGACCCACTACCAGACTTGTTACTTAGATCTTATTACTAATGCGAACAATCCTGATTGTTGTCCTGACGGACGTGACTTGTTGTCTGCATAGACAAAACCTGTACCTGCTTGATCCTGTTTTGGCATTAGACTTACATTATCAATACCCGACTTGAACACATAACCTTAGGAGTAAGGGAAAATCAATAATGAAACCTGACTTGTAACTCAACATTTTGATACTTCCAGATACTGATCAGTATATACGGCCTTGGTCGGTCCCGGAATGATACTGCTGACATCATTCATCTGTACATGATGGCTGTTTATTGCTTAGCGGCACGTCTCGGATTCAGCCCCGAGAGTCTTGACCGTGGTCCTAAACACGTACAAGATACTATTGAGTTACAATGACGATTCCATTAAATTGATTTCAAAGACTTCTAGAATAGATAACTTAGAGGCACAGACTTTAGGATACACATCACATACCTATATCTCACCGTTTTACACCTGTGTTATTTATTTACACTCATGTTTAATCATAGCATCATATCCTGGTTAGTACTATTATTTTGGTATTTATGACGCACTTACGTCTTGGTTTTGCATTGCCCAGGTACTTGACATAGCATGTGAGTATTCGGCAGGATCGTCGATCAGTGATGACCACCTCATTGATATAGCTCTTATGCGGGTTAGTTATTCTTTGGATTTTTATTGCTTTCGCTATCTTTTCCAGTTATTGTTATTGTGGCTATTGGACATGTGATAGATATATTTAATAGTTTACTGTTCTTGATATCTGATTGACAGCCGTAATGTGATTATGGAAGGATCTTTTCTCGCCATAGGTAGCATGGTCGGCTCTGTCACGTGCCGTGTTTACGTATTTTTGAAAGCGGGGCGTGACAGGATTTTTTTGGTATCAGAGAATAGGTTTTAGGTTAGCTGGGTTTAGTTTCTTTTGTAGTTGGGTATTGGACCCAATACACTGATTAGGAAATCCAGGATTTTAGGAACATATCCTGCCATATTATTGTCTTGTCATTCGAATTATTGAATCTTATCCTTCTCTTAAACTCTTTTATCTCAATTATTTGGAAATGACTTTGCATCTCGGCTTAGAATCGTTTTGGTTCGTTATTGTTTCTCCCTTCTTATTCCTTCGATTCTGATAGTAGGATTTGGGCGACTTGAATGGAGTTATATGATTGTAACTATGTACCGCGGCATGGTTAAAATACGGTACACTATTTAAGTAACTTGGAGTCCTAATTTTTGATTCATTTTCTTGATTTATGGTCGTTATATTACTTTGTTTCTCTCGATTTCATTGCTTACCAGTTTATGTTTTATCGCAAGTTTGAATCCAACAACCGCGTTGTATCTTTCACCTTGTCCCGTAGTGACTTATCCGTCTGTGTTTCGAAGAACAAGGAAAAACATAGGAGAAGCTTTTGATTGCAGTAATACAGACTTCTTCAAAGACCGTTCAGATGTAAGATGTTTTGAGGAGTTCCGACGAACCCGCCTCAGGTTATCAGAGTAGCGCAGCGGAAGAGTGGTGGGATGATAACCCACAAGTCTTAGAACAAACTTGCAAATTCATGATGAAGGGAACCGTTTACTGAAGGGTGAAGTTTGTAAACAAGTTGCAGATTAAGCGCTGGTAGCAGTTCAGGATTTCATGGATGTGTTCAAGGACATCTCGAGTTTACCGTCTAAACGAGATGTGGAGTTTGTGATTGATTTTATTCCTGTAGCAGCGCCAATTTTGAAGGCTTATTATCCGATGGCGCCAGTGGAGCTAGAAGATGTAAAGAAACAAGTTGCCGAATTACTAGAGAAGGATTGGATTCGTAGCAGGAATTCACCCTGGAGAGCTCCAATTCTTCTAGACAAGAAGAAAGATGACATGCGGAGGATGTGCATTGATTATCGAGAATTAAACCGGGTGACTATTAAGAACAAGTACCCAATCCCTCGCATCAGCGAATTATTCGATCAACTCAGTGGCGCGAGGGTATTCTCGAAGTTGGATTTGCGATTCGGATATCATCAAGTTCGACTAAAATCAGAAGATATTTGCAAGACAGCGTTCCGAACTCGATATAGGCATTACGAGTAATTATTGATGCCATTTAGAGTCACGAATGCACCGGCGATATTTATGGACTTGATGAACCGAATCTTTTCATCGTATTTAGACCAGTTTGTAGTAGTGTTTATTGATGATATTCTGGTCTATTCGAGGAGCAAAGAAGAGCATACAGAACACTTGAAGATCGCACTGCAAACGTTAAGGCACGAAAGCTTGTATGCTAAGATGAGCAAGTGCAAGTTTTGGCTCGAAGAAGTGAAGTTTTTGGGTCATGTCATATCCGGAGATGGAATTGCCGTTGAACCTGAAAAGATTGCAGCAGTTCATGATTGGCCGATTCCAAGGAATGTAGCAGAGATCAGAAGTTTTCTCGGGCTTGCTGGGTACAATAGAAGATTCGTAGGGAATTTCGCTCGAATAGTAGAACCATTGACCAAGCTAACACTAAAGGAGGTACCGTTCTTATGGACGGAGAAATGTGCGTCAACTTTTGAAGTACTGAAGCAAAGATTGACCACCGCTCCTATTTTGACAGTGCCAGACAGTTCCGGAGGGTTGGTTATTCACACCGACGCATCTGGGAAAGGCTTGGGATGTGTTCTAATGCAGCATGGGAAAATCATAGCTTATGCGTCGAGATAATTAAAGACTCATGAGAAGAACTACCCAACTCATGATCTAGAGTTAGCTGCAGTGATTTTTGCTCTGAAAATTTAGAGACACTACTTATTGGGCAAAAGGGTAGAAGTATTTACCGATCATGTTAGGAATATATATGCTCTAGAGGCCATTATTGTATGATATAGTGGATACTTGGACAGATATATAGAGGACTTTCTTGCTCGACATGATAATATGCTATCTGATTGCTCTTTATCTTAACATGTATACTAGTATTATTATACTGTCTCTCTGATACATGTTGATAAAACCCTTAGGATGTTTGCTTGACTACCAGGACTATGATGCAGATCATACTACTGGGACTTGTGTAGTCTGCAAGCATATCCTTTAACAGCTCCTAGTTGAGAGAGTATCGAGACAAGGCATCGATATTCCAGAGTAGACTAGTGTGTACATTTCTTGACCCTGTAGGGGGCGATGGTTGACCCTATAACCATTGGTGTTTGACATCAAAGATTGTACACATGTGCTCATTAGAGAATGAGTACACCAAACAGGACTCGCCGAGAACTCCTAGTTGGTACCATACCTATCGTCAGATAGCAGTTCTCTGGCGACATTGGTACAAGTTAGTCTATAGACCCGAGATCATCATAGAGTCTTATGTTGCTCCCACTGTGCTTTGATTTCCTCCCTACCACGACTCAAAGGAGTCGTGCAAACAGGTGGATTTTGCGTACAGTTCCGAGTTACATGGAGGCAATAAGTGATAGGAAGGGTTTCATCTCTTCCGGTATTGGGAGTTGATGTTGCGCTATGCTCGATTGGCTAAAATAGTAAGTCCCTGGCCAGGGCTGATGAGATTTACGGGTAAGTGTTATCAGTAGTTTCTTGAACCGTTATAAGCCATACATCGGCATGACTTATCAGGGTCTGACGATTCTACCCCTAGACTCGATATGCGACATATCAGACGAAGAGACCGGACTGTACGGTAAGTGTTACTTATAGCTTAATGGGAGTTTGGGCATGCTTGCTTGTTGATCTTCTATTCGCTCAATACCTGGGTAGCCGTTACGTTCAGCTAGTACCGCTGACGGCTTGTACGTAACTGATGTGATCATTGCCTACTGCCGGCGTATTGACGAGTCTTTAAAGTCCTACACAGAGGTTTCCTAGTTCAAGCGAAACGAAGTAGGACACATATGCTGATATGTGCGGGGGCCCTGATTGAATACAAGTATGAGATACCGTATTCTAATCTGGCGGTTATCTGTTATCGGTCAGGTTATATGTGATATAACCGAATTATCGAATCAAATGTTGATTTGATAATGTGGTATACAGATAAATGATATTAGTAGGTTATATGTGATATAACCGGATTATTGAATCAAGTGTTGATTTAATAATATGATATATATTTATATTTGGTATAATTATATATTAACTAATATTATTGCTCAATAATTATTTACTTAATATATATATTATAATATATATTATATATATATATATATATATATATATGTATGTATGTATGTATGTATATTAAAATGAAGCATGGCATTTTCTATTTTTGGAAAATAGAAATGATGAGGTGGAAAATGGGGAGACTTTGGAGGAATGGGTGTAGCATGGCTTGTGTATTTTTTTATTCATTTACTTCACACTATTGAAGTATGGTGACAATTCTTTATTGATGAGAATTTTATGCTTCAATAAGTGAAGTAAAATGAAAATCCATTCTACAATATTGGATTCACACTTGTTCCTTTTTCTTGACGTGAGCTCATTTGCTCTCTAGCTCTCCTCCTTTCTCCACACCATCATCTCCAAGCTCAATCCCTCACATGAGTTGTGAAACCTTAAGTTTGTAAGAACTCCGATGAGTTTAGAACCCCTACTTCACCATCCTACACTTGATTAGCAATTAAGTGTAGTGTGTTTTCTTCACTAAAGAGTTTAGTGAAGAGGTAGCTTGGATTAGCGGAGCTTCGGATGGATCATCTTCGGCACGAAGATCGCAAAGGAAGCTCGATCCAACTTCAAGTGGAGTCGCGTGGACTACTACACGGAGCTTTAGAAGAGAATGACACGGTCTACAAAGGTTGTATTCTCATTGTCTTTATATAGTTTTCTTGATATCAAGCTAAAACCCTAATCATCTAGTTTAGATTCTAGGTTAGTGTTAATTAGCACCCCAATTTTTTTTAAAATGGCATGTTTGATGCTAGTAAAACCTAGTGGCGGCGGTAATAAACACTTTCATGGTATCAGAACCAAGGCTAGAAGATTAGACGATGTTAGCTAGATTACGAAACCGAAACAACTCCGAAACCGGAACCGAAACCCAAAACATCAACTTTCTGTCGATTTTGAGATGATCTCTGAAAATTATTTAAACAACTGCAGATTGTTACATTTGATGTAACTAGAACACCAGAGAAATTTGAGGCCAAAAATAAAAAATGGCCCGGCGAGATTTGTGTTTCAACCGGCCTGGCTGACCCCTCTGCAAAATTTTGGGCTCGAGTTTTATTGGTGTTATGATGTTTTGGGTTTAGGGTTTCATGTTTATGTTTGATTAGTCCAGTTTGCATGTGATGTTAACTTTCCTATTGGGGATTATCGGAGTGTTTCGTAGTCGCAATTTTAACGTCGTTTTGGGTTTAAGTTTAATATGTGATACAATATTTGGAATCCACATTTAATTTGTTTTATGAAAACGAGTTAGTGTTTGTAAATCTAGCATGTTAGTCTCTAATGATCGATTGCCACGAAGTTTCGATTCAGATCGAAAGATCGTCGCAATCGCGTATCATACGTGAATACTCGCCGGATAACTTTACTAGGTAGCCACGCCCCATAGCTCCGACCAAGTAACTGTAGGAGAACCCCGTTGCCAAAAGCATCCACTCGGGTGCTCACGGCTACGGTGTTCCGCCTAAGTGCACATCGTCGACAGCATCGAGGGTGCAACTATCTACTAAAGTTCCCGACGAGTATTCGATCAGGTAGTCGGGAATCTTGTTGAATTACCCGACTAAGTTATTGAAAAGGGTTTTCGATTTGAGACTAAAATGCAAGGTTTATAAGTTAGGCATGAAATTCGGAATATGAGATATTCTGGGTTTATGATGTCTAAGGTATTTGCGGATTCTAAATATTGTAGTTTTTCATTTCTTTTCTGCGACCTAAAGTGTAATATGTGGTGTATCTCCGATCTCGTTGCTAATGCCAACGGAATTTGGGATACGCATATTTACTTACGTTGATGACTGTTCTCCGCTGAAAATACGCGACCGGGACGTTGGGACGTCCGGCCTGAATTTTGGGGGCAGATGTTATTTGATCCGTCCACCTCTTCGAAGATGCCAAGTTGATTTATGGCACCGTGCATCGGAGGTTTGGACAGATGCGGCCGTTGTAGCAGATTTCGTCAGATTCCCCCTCGTGTATGGGGGTTTTTTGATTGTGGGGACGCTATTCCCTGCAGACGCAAGCCCTTACAGTTAATTACGCTACCGCATAACGGTAACCACTTTCTCCTTCACTTCGTGTCGTGTGTGTTCATTTTATTTTTGGTTGCCCGTGGATTGTATACGGAGACTAATTTATGTTGTCGCCCGTAGAGTGTGGATTAGTCCAAATCCGTATTTTCTTAGATTTGAGTTTGAGTTGGTTTAAGGATCGTTAATCTTGTTTTAGATTAAGATCAACTTAAATGCTTGTTAAGGATACGCTGGTCTAATTTTAGACTAAGATCTACTTAACAAGACCTTGGGATCATTTAGATCCAACGAAAGAGTATTTGGACTCTATCGTTTTAGTTTAGGGACATTGCGGTCCATAAGTTTAAGGACGTCATAGTCCATGAGTTTAAAGACGTCATAGTCCGTAGGACTTAGTTTAGGGACGTTGCGGTCCGTAAGTTTAAGGACATCATAGTCCATGAGTTTAAAGAGATCGTAGTCTGTAAAGTTTTTTAAGTTTAAGGATACCATAGTCCATGAAGTTTAGTTTAAGGACGTCCCGGTCCGTTTTTAGTTTAAGGACATTACGGTCCGCAGTTAGTTTAAGGACATCACGGTCCACAGTTAGTTTAAGGACATTATGGTCCATAAGGTTTAGAGACATCATAGTCTGTATAGTTTAAAGACATTATAGTCTGTGAGGTTTTGGTTTAACCGTTTGGAGATGCACCAAAGTTATTGGTTATTGGGACCCCCCATCTCTCTGAAGACGTTGAAGAATTACAACGACATGTATCAGAGGTATGAAGAGATATACTCTTGAACCAATGTTGGTTGGGAGATCTATAGTCTGGTTTAGGACTAAGACCAATTAAAAAGATTGTGAGCACATGGGCTCGGTTAATTTGAATTAGGGACTTGTGGCCAATTTGGGCTCAGTCCACTCAGTTCTGAACACTTGTTTGGGCTCAGCCCCTTTTTATTCAATAATGCTAAGCATTGATTTGGGTTCTGACACCCTTTTTTCTTTTTGTCTTTTATTAAGTGTTGAACACTTTTTATGGTGCCGGGGCCTTATTTACAGAGCGCTTTGTAATTCCTTAGCGCCCACATGAGGAGCACGTGGAGCGCCTGACGCTGAGCGCTAGACCGGGAGCTCTACGACACTTCTTATAAAAGGGCGCCCACGTGAGGTTCACGTGGAGCGCTTGGCGCTGAGCGCTAGACTTGGAGTGCTAAAGCACTTATTATAAAAGGGCTCCCACGTGGGGAGCACGTGGAGCGCTTGGGATGTGCGCCAGAATTGGAGCGCTAAAGCGCTTATTATAAAAGGGTGCCCGCGTGAGGAGCAAATGGAGCGCTTGGCTGAGCGCCAGACTTGGAGCGCTAAAGCGCTTATTATAAAAGGATGCCCACGTGAAGAGCACATGGAGCGCTTGGCGCTGAGCACCAGACTTGGAGCGCTAAGGCGCTTCTTTATAAATTGGAGCGCAAAAGCGCTTCTTTGTCAGCTCTGATCAGTTCTGTGCTCTGAGAATTAAATTCTCGGTTTATAAGAGACTTTGTCTCATGGATCTAAGAACTAAGTTCTTCTCTTTCTTGATGAGATGCTGCGATCTCTTTTACTTTTGTGAAAGACCTTGTCTTATAGATCCGTGATCTAGAAAAGAACTATGTTCTTATGATGTGAGAGTTAAACTCTCAAATATGGAGGAGATGTTATGATCTCTCTTCTTTTTCCTCACCTTGAAGAAGGTTCTTCTTCTTAGAGCTTGCTCTTCTCCTTTCTTTTCTGAGAACTTCAAGTTTAGGGGGGGTTCCTCTGTTTTTCTTCTTTCGATTTGAGAACTTATGGGGAGGTTTCTGTGTACAAGACTTGAAGTCTTGGGTCTTTTATATAGGGGAGGCTGACTTGTTGAATCAGTTAAAGAAATCTCTTATTGAGAGATCTCTGATTGATTTGGGGAGTGTTTCCCACCGTTGGATTTTTGATCCAAGGGCTTCTGTTTTACGGAAGATAGTTTTCTTATTATTAACAAGATTGGGAAAATATTTTCCCATACAGAATTTATTCTGTATCTTGGTGATTTTTAATCACCATTGGATCTTTGATCCAACGGTGCTCTGATTTATAGGTCACAATCTTTCCTATTTGGAAATATTTTGAGGAGTATTTTCTCAACAGAATTTTATTCTGGTAATTTGATGATTTATCATCTACGTTGGATTTTTGATCTAAGGGTTGAGAACTTTTAGTTCTGGCGCTGGCGCTCTCGTGCTTTGCACTTGAGCGCCGCCTCAGAGTCTTTGACTCTTAGCGCTGGTGCTCTTGGCGCTAGCGCTCTCGTGCTTTGCACGTGAGCGCTGCCTCAGAGTCTTTGACTCTTAGCGCCGGTGCTCTTGGCGCTAGCGCTCTCGTGCTGTGCACGTGAGCGCTGCCTCCGAGTCTTTGACTCTTAGCACTGGCGCTCTTGGTGCTAGCGCTCTTATGAGACGCTGCCTCATTTCAAATTTCAAATTTTGAATAGAGCTTTGCTATCTGATTGGGAGAAACAAATGCCCCCCACCGTTGCGCTCACGTGGCTCATACGTGAGTGCAGCAGTGGCAACGTTTCCACCGTTAGATCAACTTGGAAGTTGGATCGACTTCCAGCGCCTATAAATCGGGACTTTGGCCCTTGAGATGACTGCATGTTCATCTTCTTGTTTTCTTGTTTTCTCTTGAGAATTGATTTCTCTCTTCAGAGCATAGATCTCTGCCCAAAAAACTTTCTTTAAGTTAGAACTTTGTTCAAATCTCAGTTAAGAATCATGTTTATCCCCATTAAACAGAGTTTTGCTCTTACTAGATCACAGATCTTCAAACCGTTAATTAAAACAGAGCTTTGCTCTTTCTAGATCATAGATCTAAATAAATCTTTTTTAGGGTTTCTTGACAGAGCTTTGCTCTTTCTTAGATCATTGCTCTAACAAGATCTTTTTTAGGGTTTCTTAACCCATAAATGAAGAACTCTTAGAGTTTCTAAGATTCGTGTTTCAGATCTTTAAAGATCTTGGGGTTTTACCTCTTTAAAAGCTTTGCTTTTTAGGGTTTTGATGGATAATTCCATCATTTTCACAGAGCGCAACTCTTAAAATTTTTAGGGAGTTTTATTCCTCTTATGATTAATTTTGACAGATGTCATTTCTGTTGCAGAGCGTTGCTCTCGAGGGAGTTCAACTCTTTGGCCCGAGGGGCCTCCTATTAAATGAGAATCCTTTTAGGATTTCTCCTTTATATGCACAAATTTTAATTTGTTGGGTGTCTTACTAAGAACTTGTTTTCTCCATGAGAATATCAAGAGTTTTTTAAATTTTTATGTTTATTTCAATAAACATTTTCTTGATTAGTCTGACCACTAAGCCCCCACCGATTTTCCTTTTCATACACTATGGCCGCTTAGCTGTATGATCTTGACGAAATTATTTCTTATGGAGACATTCGCGCACTAGGCCGCTGTCAAAACCAGGAGTTCACAAATGCTCAATGTGCTGAGATTATGAGTCGCTTTAATGAATACAACGGTCGACTATTTCCTCGTCGCTCCACTCTTTTGAAGCTCGTCGTGAGAGCGATTTGGAACGCACTTCCTGGATTTTATGAAGCCATGCCGCTTAAGGCACTGGATGATGCTGAAGACAAGGTGCACTCAGTATATCTGATGGGCCTGATCTTGAAGAGCCGGCGAGATAATCTTGTTGATATCTTGCATCAATTTTTTCAACGGACGACGATAATCTCTGCTTATCAGAAGACGGACGACATTAGCGAGGATCCTAACACTTGCCTTTGTGAGAGGATGCACACGAGAATGGTCAAGGAGGCCAGAAGCATTTTAGACGGCCTTACTTCTGAATTTCTTAATCCGTGTTCCGGATTTAATGTTTACTATTGTAAACATTTTAATGATACTTTTTTTTACTGTTTTTCATCAATGTAAGAATTTTCTGGGGTATGAATAACAAATTTTTCCTTTCTATGCGTTTATTTTATGCATTAATCCACTTCGCACATACATGAGTGGGTACCCTTCGGATGCTTAATTGGATGCAAATCAAATGTTCTCTTTATTGCCTCGCACATTATATGGTCGACGTCCGTGGGTTATGCCTTTTTGTTTCGACTTGGCGCAAAGTAGTTTATGTACTCTTGAGTAGCACCTGTCATGCCCCGCTTCCCAGTATACGGGCAGAGGACGCGACAAAGCCGCTACGTATTTACTGTGAAGTAAATACGCTAAACGTATCTAAGCAATATAAAAGTAAATGCACAAGAGATAAGATATAATAAAATATCAACTTTATTTATTCACATTCTTTCTGTATAATGCATGGAAATGTAAATACAACTAAAATAAAGCAATGCCTAAACAATGGCATAACAGAAAAGGAAATGTACTGAAATAAAAGTGTACAATGAACTAAAGCTCTGGGTCTTCAATGAAATGGTCCAAGTCTTCAGCGCTGGGCTCGATCTCTGACGTGTCCAGATCACCTGACGACATTCAAAGAAGAAAGAAGAGAATGTCGTCAGCGAACAGATAGCTCGGTAAGTCCCAAAGATAAGGGAGAAATAGAATAGACAGAATAAGAAGGTAGCTTTTAAAGTTGTATTATATTATTATAATGTGGTGTTAACGCTGTTGTTTCTAGCTTGGTACAGAAGGATGCCAGTGTATACGAGATGAGTCTCTTTATGGTAGAGACTAGGGAAAACGGAATGTACAAGGAACCGTTGGGCCACGGTACAACAGCAACGGAATATAGGTTATGTGTCTTAATCTTACTGTCTCGTGCCACTTCTAAGGCCTTCCGTACCAATCTACCCCTTAAACCCCGAGATGTCTTGTTTGTATAGTTGTATCGTATTGTCTTGTATTGTAAACTGTATAAATTGTATAATTGGATGACTTACCAAAACCATGATATCAGTAAATGGATGTAACTGTAGAATCATGGATGTAACTGGAGAATCATGTAAATGGAAGTATATCCATGGTTCGGTTCAGTTAATATAGATTGAATGGATCATGTTGAATTATAATATTGTAGATTGCAGATTGTAGATTGTACTTGAATCATATTCAAGTCAGTTTATTAATGAGACTCAGTCTGAGTCAGACAATTAGAAAAGTAAATTGAAGTCCTGATGGTTTTGATGTCATTGGTAACCGCTGCACATGGGCGGCGGGATTTGTGTCATTTTCAAAGACGATTGCCGTATTGATAACACCGTTTTTAAGTTGTCTACCTTAGATAGGCAAGCACCCATTTCTCCGGCTCTCTGAGGCTTAAGAGATTGGTCCCACTTAAACCTATGTTTATTATGGTCCTTAGGGTAATTTATAGAACTTGAGGGGGTTTTATGTAAAAATACTTTTGTATAATTTTCAAAATACTCCCCAAATATTCAGTTATCGTCTTTAGAGTTATCATGAATGTAGATTTTATAATCGTGACATTTCTAGTGAAAATACCCTAAATTCATAATAAAGGGTATTTATTTGTAATATTGACTTGTATGGAATTCATGGTATATTAATGTAAAGTGATTCTTGTGATTTTTGAAAAGAGTTGGAATATTTATATTATTTCAAAATAGATATTTTAAAGTTACATATATACATAATTATATAAAAATAATTTAAATATATATTTTATATTTCTAAAAATCTCATTTTCTTAAGATATCGTATTTTAAATCTCTCGAGACCGAATGCTCCTTGCGTAGGTCTGCATCTCGCACTACTAAGCCCAGGGCTGTGCGATAATCCGCACCATCCCAGTCGGGTTCCCCAAAATGGGTTGTAGCGGCCCTTTGCAAAGATTTGTATAAAATACTAATCTTTTAGAAAACGGTTTAATAGTAATGGTATTTATTTGAAATGTTTCGTTTTCCCGTATTCTATGTTCCCGAAAAGTATTGTGCTATGTTGCATATGAGTGTTGTGAGGAGGTAGGTCATTACCTCGTGATCTACTTAAAGATATAGCAAGTTTATGATGTTTCAATGTCGAAAATGAAACTATATGGTATTTTAATGAAAAAGTACGGTAAAATGGAAATAGCAATTTTTTTTGATATGGAACTTGTTCAATATGATTAGTTAGTGTTTAATAGTCAACATGTAATGGTTTAACAAGATTTTATTAAACCAAAAGTGAGATTTTAGGAAGAACCGAATCGGAAATCGGATTTACTCCGATTCCGTCGGGTTTTATAATTTCGTATTTTCAGAAAGAGTAGAGAAATGGGAAGGTGAGACTTACGGGTTTAGCTTAAAGAGGAGAGGGAGAGGGATCGGGAGGAGGCTCCGGTGCGTCGTCTCGTCGCCGGGAAGTCCTAGGGTTGTCGCCGGAAAATTCACCGAAGCTTCGCCTCTTTGTTCACTTCAAATGCACACTAGGGTTTCTAGGAATTTCTTGAGAGTTTGCTCAGAATTTTGGGATGAGGGGATAGTATTTAGGGGTTGTATTTATAGGGTTTGGCTAGAGTTAAGGTAGGTGAAAGGTTAAAATGAAAAAATGTGATAAATGTAATAAAATGTATTAAAAGTGGAGTAATTAGGGTTTTAAAAGAGATCTGTAAATGGTCTGAGAAAATTTTTTTGCAGGTGTACATGGGAGACCAAAAGACACATTTTTTGTGTTGGGATCGTCGCCGGAATAGGCTGACTCGGCCGCGACTCGGCCGTGAATCGGACGGCAGCCTGAGTCGGCCGGTTCGCCGGACGAGTTGGCCGATTCCGGCCGAGTTAGGTGGCCGGAATTCTCCCCCGATGGCTGGTCTATCCTCTGGAACAGTTACATTTCTGGGTGTAGTGGGGTTTTTGTGAGATATGCACGTGTAAACCCTTGGTATTCTAAAGGTTCAAAATAAAACAATATTAAAAATAATGTGGGGTATGAGATTTGAACTCTGGTGGCTTGGTGCAGCAGTGCAAGGTATTACCAATGAGCTACAGGCTCCTTCTTGTAATTAAAGTGCTAATTAATTACTTAAAGCAATCATAGCAAAAGTAAATACCCCATATATACATTAATTTTTAAGCAAATTTTTGTACACTAAAAATGGAGTTGTTACAGTCTACCCTCCTTACAAAAATTTCATCCTCGAAATTTACAACCTTTATTTGAGGACTAGTTTATAAAGAGGTGAGGATATCTTGCACGCATTTCATCTTCACTTTCCCAAGTGGACTCTCCTGGAGTGTCTTTTCTCCACATCACTCGGACCAAGTTGACTTCCTTGTTCCGAAGTGTCTTCACTTTCCTGTTCAGGATCTCCACAGGTTGTTGCTCACAGGATAAGTCAGGCTGTATAGTGAGCTCGGATTGATCAAGAACATGGCTGGGGTCACTCACATACCTTCTGAGTCGGGATATGTGGAACGCATTATGCACTCCTTCCAATGAAGGTGGAAGTGCTAAGCGATATGCCACTTCACCAACTCGTTCGAGTATGTCGAACGGTCCAATGTATTTCGGACTTAGCTTACCTCGTTGATTGATCTTATTTTCCGTTGTCGGTTTAGAAAATGAATATAGAATCACAACAGAAAATATTTGACCGCAATCAATAATGGTGTCGGATGTAGCGCGTTAGTAAGTGCGGATCGTCCACAGGGATTGCGCGATTCGTTCGTATCTTGTTTTATTTGAATCGAAACTTTAATAGAAAAGAAAAGCAAAGAAAATGATTCAAGATTTTTATCGATGAGTTTCAAGTATCACTATTCTAATCAAGAATCAAGAAAACGATAAACATCAAGAATCAAGTATCGATATAATTCCAATCACTTTAGGTTTCAAGATTTGAAGTATAGCTCGTAGGAATCGATTCGGTTGTAAATGGGAAGAAGATTCAAGATTATGATTTCTTATCCATTAACAAATTGATGGTAAATCGATGTAGAATTCATCGAGGATCAAGGATCTTGCGAAGAATTAGGGTTTCTCATCCTATCCTTTGTCCTTTCGATGAGTCACATTCACTAAATAGCTTCTTGAAAGTCGGATGATCGATCGTTGATCTCTAGATCGTGCGAAAGGAATCAAGAACGCATTCGCATCGATCTAGATCATCGATCATTCGATTTTCAAGAATTTACAATTGTTTTAAGACTTAAGAAATCATTTAAAGATTTGTCAACATCATCATTCTACAATCGTTTCGACTCCTCCACGAGCGGAGTTTTATTCAAGCATCATCACAAAGAATATATTCAAGAATCGAAATATAAGCATAATGCTCGAATTGAAAATAAGCAAGTTTAAAGAATCTTCACCTTTATTATATCAACAATTAGTTACAACTTTCAAGAACTACCAGAGGATGGAACTTTGATCGTCGATTCTTACGTCGCTCGGCTCCTTGAGTCTTGGATCGCTTGGATCTCGTGCTCCATTGAAGTCCGCTTCCGCTTCTAAAAGATCTTGAAGACTTGCTTGGCTTGCACTCAAAGGATCTTGAATTCTTGATCTTGATTGGGATTAGGGTTAGGGTTTGAGGTGGTTGTTGTTGGGTTGAAGATGAAGAACAACCACAACAATTGAATTGAGGAACTAAAGAACAACTAGAGTTTAAGTAACAATTGAACCCTAGATTGAATAACCTTGAACAAGTGAGCCTAGGGGTCTATTTATAGGTTTTCCAAACCCTAGGTCTAGGAATTCAAATTTGAGTTTTCCCTCCAAAAGTTAGTTAGAGGAAGATGCTTCCAGAAGTAGTTAGTTAGGGGATTAGCTTCTACCCTAAGCTAGGAGGTTAGGGGGAAGGTTCTAGGTCCTTAATAGAGTTTAGGTGAAGCTTGTTAAGGAAGTTAGGGGTGTTTAGTTAGGAACCCTAGGTTTGCTGAAATAGCAGAATGTTCTGGAGTAATCTGGAGATTGCAGTAGCTTGATGAAGTGTACACACTGAGGGAAGAGTTATGAAGCAGAGAAGTCTGCGTGACGTGGCATAGCCGCCGCGGAACCGTGGCGCAAGGCGGCTCCGGCCGCGGTTCCGCGGCCACTTTGATGGCTTGGGGTTTCATCTTTGCAGTGTTGCTTCCTGATGTCTTAAAGGGTAATTTCTGATATGTTAAATCTCTGAATGCTTCTTAGATCATTGCCAGATTCCAAATCCTTAAGTTGGCGTCTTTTTAACAGTCTTCGTTTGTAAATTTGACCGATCTTCTGTAATGTCCTGCACAGACTTCGAAACACAAGTTGCGATATATAGGAATGATGCCATGCTATGAAATGCAGTCAATTTCCCTTATAGTGCCGGTTTTAAAGTCTAACACATGCAATCTGATATTTTATGACTGATTTGCTAATATGTGCTATATGAATGCCGAACACTTCTAGATGAGTGCAACTGGTAGGGAAATTGCCGGTTAAAAGATGCAGTATTTTCGACTGATCACTCGTCTTCCAAAACGGATCACTCCACGGTTCGGAGATATCTTCAAGAATACATGATCTCCTGGCTGAAACTCCAAGTGACGTCTCTTTGCATCAGCCCAGTGCTTCTGTCGATCTTGGGCTATGCGCATCTTTTCCCTGATAGTACGAACCACATCAACAGTCGCTACTATCATCTCTGGTCCAAGAAGTTTCCCATCTCCGATGTCATCCCAACTTAATGGCGATCGACACCTCCTTCCATACAATGCTGCAAAAGGTTCCATTCCTATGCTTGCTTGGAGCTGTTGTTGTACGAAAACTCCACAAGGTGTAGGTGATCTTCCCACGATCCTTTGAAGTCTAACATACATGCTCTGAGCATATCCTCCAAGATCTGAATAGTTTGCTCAGACTGACCATCTGTTTATGGATGATGAACCGTGCTGAAGTTCAGACTTGTTCCCAAGCTTGCTTGCAGACTCTGCCAAAATTGCGATCGGAACCTTGTGTCACGATCGGAGACAATGCAGACCGGTACTCCATGAAGTCTCACAATTTCATGTATGAGTTCATGGGTATCAAAGATAGTACATATTTGAAGAGTTTAAATCTTAAGTAGATTATTACCTCCATGTACTTCTTTGCTAATGTCTCAGTTGATTGGCCAACTCGAAATGGGATGAAGTGAGCCGACTTTGTGAGTCGATCCACAATGACCCATACCGCATCGTTACCCTTTGTGCTGCGAGGAAGAGCAATCAAAAAATCCATCGTGATGTGTTGCTACTTCCATTCTAGGATTGGTAACGGTTGAAGTAATCCAGCTGTCCTGTGATGTTCAGCCTTTACTTGTTGACACACCAAGCATTTAACGACGTTTCTGGCTACTTCATGCTTCATTCTATGGCACCAGTAATTCTGACGTAGATATTTGTACATCTTAGTACCTTCAGGGTGTACTGAGTAGGGAGAGCTGTGAGCTTCTTTCATTAACTCTTTCCGAACAGGACCTTTTGGTACACATAATCTGCTACCGTATCTCAAAGATCCGTATTCATGGATTATGAAGTCTGTTCTGAGTCCATTCTCCACTTGTTCTCTGATCTTTTGCAACTTAGCATCACTTGCTTGAGCTGCTTTGATCTGATTGACAATGGTTGATTGAACTTGTAAATTTATCAAACTTGAAGTGTTACCTGGCATGACTACTTCAATTTCCATCTGATGCAATTCTTGTTGAAGCTTCCACTGAGCGGTGAGATGCATTGCTAATGGTTGACGACTAAGAGCATCTGGAACCACATTCACTTTCCTTGGGTGATATTGCAAGTTGATGTCAAAGTCAGCCATGAGTTCTAACCATCTTCTCTGCCGCATATTCAACTCCTTCTGAGTAAACACATATTTTAGGCTCTTATGATCTGTGTATATGTTCACTCGTTCACCAAGTAAATAATGGCGCCAAATCTTGAAAGCAAACATGACGACTGCCAACTCCAGATCATGCGTCGGATAATTGCGCTCATGAGTCTTCAGCTGTCTTGAAGCATAAGCCACAACCTTACCGTGCTGATGCAGAACACATCCTAATCCCTTACCGGATGCATCGCAATGCACTTTGAATCCTCCAGATTGATCTGGTATGACGAGAATAGGCGCTGATGCCAACCTTGACTTGAGTTCTACGAAAGCTTGTTCGCATGCTTCTGACAACACAAAATCTTCATCTTTACTTGTGAGTTTGGTCAGGGGTGTTGCTATCTTTGAAAAGCCTTTAATGAGCCTTCTGTAATATCCAGCTAGACCCAAGAAACTTCGAATGTCCTTCACTGACTTTGGTGTCGGCCATTCGCTAACTGCTGAAACTTTCGCTGGATCCACAAAGATTCCTTCACCTGATACGATATGTCCAAGAAAACCAACTTGATTTAGCCATAACTCGCACTTGCCATACTTGGCATATAACTGATGTTGACGAAGAGATTCCAGGACAATTCATAGGTGCTCGGCATGCTCTTTCCGACTCTTAGAATATACCGGATGTCGTCGATGAAGATGACAACAAACCTGTCTAAGTACTCCCGGAAAACTTGATTCATTAGGTTCATGAATATTGCTGGTGCATTGGTCACTCTAAATGGCATCACTAGAAATTCGTAATAACCATAACGAGTTCTGAAAGCTGTTTTATGAATATCAGCTTCCTTGATCTTCACCTGATGATAACTTGAACGAAGATCCAATTTAGAGAAAACAAAAGATCCACTTAGCTGATCGAATAAATCGTCGATGCGTGGCAGTGGATACTTTTTCTTTATAGTGACTTCGTTCAAGGCTCTGTAATCGATGCACATTCTGTATGAACCTTCCTTCTTCTTCACAAGTAGTACTGATGATCCCCAACTTGAAGTGCTGGGACGAATCCATCCTTTCGCCAGTAATTCGTCCAACTGTGTTCGGATTTCCTTCAAACCTTCCGAACTTAAACGATAAGGTGCTTTGATCACCGGTTGTGCTCATGGTACTAAATTAATGCTGAATTCAAGAGCTCGATCGGGAGGCAAACCTGATATATCGTCAGGAAACACGTCGTCGAACTCTCGAACCACATCCGGCCTTGATTCTTCCTCCGCTTGCGCTGCTGCAACTACTTCTTCCTTTGGCTTCGCTTTGTATGTACTTGGCTCCAGAGTACGGTCTCCGCTTTTGAAATATAAGACCGGATGGTCTGGAATCTCGAATACTACCCTCCTTTGACGACATTCGATGGTAGCATAAAAAGTTCCGAGCCAATCCATACCTAGAACCACATCGAAGTTTGGTATGTCCAGCACTTTGAAGTCAGCGTAGAATTCTCTGCTGCAGATGACTACTGGACACAAGCTGTATCCCATTGTTGCCTTTAGAACGCCATTTCCTGAACTGACATTCCAGCTGGATACAAGCGGTATGACTGGAATCGCATGGGTTCGGAAGAACGTTGCGACATAAAGCAGTGAGATGCTCCGGTATCGAACAGTGCTAGTGCAGGTATTGAGGATACTAAGATTGTACCTAAGGTATGTGGGATATGTTTTAGGTATGGGGAAATGTACGTAGATAAGTAGCAAGACTGAAATAAAGGTTGAGAAGAAATGGTTACCAGTGATATCTTGGCCAGTGGCCTCAGCTTCTTCCACGGTCATCGTGAAAGCCTGGCGTCTTGGTACATTCCTCCTGGCCTGAGGAGCATTCCTCGTAACGTTCCTTTGAGCTTGATGGAACTGACGAGGAGGTGGTGCAGCTTGTGGTCCTCTAGATGGTGGAGCAGGTAGTGCCAGTCTTAGAGCAGGTGCTTGGATGGCTGGGCGCTGTGGGTAAGTGTTTGCTGGCCTGGGTGCAGCAATTGGATTTTGTCTATAAAGACAAGACCCAATATCATGAGCAGCTGAGCTGCAGACTAAGCAAAGAAGGTTGGAACGCCGCTAGTCTTGCATCACATGTCCAGATCTCTTGCAGTAGGTACAAAATATTGGGCTGGGACGATGGTTCGGTACTCCCGGTCGCCTTGGCATAAAAGTTGGCCTGGACGAGGCTCCTCCTGTCATCTGGTTGATAGGGCGTTTAACTCCTGCAGACTGAGGTCTGACCCTCGCCTTTATCACTGCCTCATAACCACGGACAGCTGTCAGAGCCTCCTTATGAGTCGAAAATTTCCCTGTGGCTAGTGCAGCCTAGATTTCCGTATCCAAACCTTGTTGAAATTGACGGGCTCTGATCTCGTCCGTCGGTATCAAATTTGCCGCGAATCTGTTTAAAGGATTGTGTTAGCTGTGTAGTAAGTGATATTTAAAAATTCAAATTATTTGAGACATATCTTACATACTGAGCATGGTGAACTCAGCATCATACTCATCTACCGACTAGATCCATATCGAACCTTGTTGCAGATGAATAAACTAATGTTCCATGTCGAACCTGGCAGTCTCAGGGAAGTACTTCGCATCGAACCTATTGCGAAAAGTCTTCCATTCAATGGGCTGATCAAGACGGCTTTTTTCCGCCTTCCACCAGTTCTGTGCATTGTCCGTGAGCTGTAATTTTGCCACACGAACCCAAGCTATATCTGGCACTTATGCCGCTGCCAGATCATCTTCTATACTTTGTGCCCATTCTTCAGCTTCTAGTGGGCTTCCCTTTCCGGAGAACTGTTTGGGATGCAAAGCTCTAAATTGCTTCACCCCAGGTGCTTCAGTCTCGGGACGGTTCAAGAGCTGCTGCTATCCCTCTAAGAGGCTTCAGATCACCTCAAATAGAACCGTTTGCTCGGTGGGTGGAGCAGGAACATCAGATATGATTGGTAGTGGTGGTGGAGTGTTGTTAAAGTTGGTGCTTGTGTTGTTTGGGGAATCCATAACCTTTGAAAGAAAGATTTAGGTTAGGACAGATTCAAAGTATATGAAATGATGAGATTCAAGAAGTATGAATTGTAAAGAATGTTTTAGTTGCTGGTTCTTGTGTTTTTATACTGCTTAGGTTGTTCACGTAGAACAGAACTGCATGATAGAGTTTCATACAGCTCTGACCTGCATGGGCCACCAACAAAACCTGTCACGCCTCGCTTCCCAGTATACGGGCAGAGGACGCGACGATGCCGCTACGTATTTACTGTGAAGTAAATATGCTAAGCGTATCTAAGCAATATAAAAGTAAATGCACAAGAGACAAGATATAATAAAACAACAACTTTATTTATTCACATTCTTTCTGTACAATGCATGGAAATGTAAATACAACTGAAATAAAGCAATGCCTAAACAATGACATAACAGAAAAGGAAAGGTACTGAAATAAAAGTGTACAATGAACTAAAGCTCTGAGTCTTCAACGAAATGGTCCAAGTCTTCAGCGCTGGGCTCGATCTCTGACGTGTCCAGATCACCTGACGACATTCAAAGAAGAAAGAAGAGAATGTCGTCAGCGAACAGATAGCTCGGTAAGTCCCAAAGATAAGGGAGAAATAGAATAGACAGAATAAGAAGGTAGCTTTTAAAGTTGTATTATATTATTATAATGTGGTGTTAACGCTGTTGTTTCTAGCTTGGTACAGAAGGATGCCAGTGTATACGAGATGAGTCTCTTTATGGTAGAGACTAGGGAAAACGGAATGCACAAGGAACCGTTGGGCCACGGTACAACAGCAACGGAATATAGGTTAGGTGTCTTAATCTTACTGTCTCGTGCCACTTCTAACGCCTTCCGTACCAATTTACCCCTTAAACCCCGAGATGTCTTGTTTGTATAGTTGTATCGTATTGTCTTGTATTGTAAACTGTATAAATTGTATAATTGGATGACTTACCAAAACCATGATATCAGTAAATGGATGTAACTGTAGAATCATGGATGTAACTGGAGAATCATGTAAATGGAAGTATATCCATGGTTCGGTTCGGTCAATATAGATTGAATGGATTCATGTTGAATTATAATATTGTAGATTGCAGATTGTAGATTGTACTTGAATCATATTCAAGTCAGTTTATTAATGAGACTCAGTCTGAGTCAGACAATTAGAAAAGTAAATTGAAGTCCTGATGGTTTTGATGTCATCGGTAACCGCTGCATATGGGCGGCGGGATTTGTGTCATTTTCAAAGACGATTACCATATTGATAACACCGTTTTTAAGTTGTCTACCTTAGATAGGCAAGCACCCATTTCTCCGGCTCCCTGAGGCTCAAGAGATTGGTCCCGCTTAAACCTATGTTTACTAGGGTCCTTAGGGTAATCTATAGAACTTGAGGGGGTTTTATGTAAAAATACTTTTGTATAATTTTCAAAATACTCCCCAAGTATTTAGTTATCGTCTTTAGAGTTATCATGAATGTAGATTTTATAATTGTGATATTTCTAGTGAAAATACTCTAAATTCATAATAAAGGGTATTTATTTGTAATATTGACTTGTATGGAATTCATGGTATATTAATGTAAAGTGATTCTTGTGATTTTTGAAAAGAGTTGGAATATTTATATTATTTCAAAATAGATATTTTAATGTTACATATATACATAATTATATAAAAATAATTTTAATATATATTTTATATTTCTAAAAATCTCATTTTCTTAAGATGTCGTATTTTAAATCTCTCGAGACCGAATGCTCATTGCGGAGGTCTGCATTTCGCACCACTAAGCCCAGGGATGTGCGATAATCCGCACCATCCCAGTGGGGTTCCCCAAAATGGGTTGTAGCGGCGCTTTGCAAAGATTTGTGTAAAATACTAATCTTTTAGAAAACGGTTTTAATAGTAATGGTATTTATTTGAAATGTTTCGTTTTCCCGTATTCTATGTTTCCGAAAGGTATTGTGCTATGTTGCATATGAGTGTTGTGAGGAGTTAGGTCATTACCTCGTGATCTACTTAAAGGTATAGCAAGTTTGTGATGTTTAAATGTCGAAAACGAAATTATATGGTATTTTAATGAAAAAGTACGGTAAAATGGAAATAACAATTTCTTTTGATAGGAAACTTGTTCAATATGATTAGTTAGTGTTTAATAGTCAACATGTAATGGTTTAACAAGATTGTAGTAAAGGAAAAGTGAGATTTTAGGAAGAACCGAATCGAAAATCGGATTTGCTCTGATTCCGTCGGGTTTTAGAATTTCGTATTTTCAGAAAGAGTAGAGAAGGGGGAAGGTGTGACTTACGGGTTTAGCATAAAGAGGAGAGGGAAATGGATCGGGAGGAGGCGCCGGTGCGTCGTCTCATCGCGGGAACTCCCAGGGTTGTCGTCGGAAAATTTGCCGAAGCTTCGCCTCTTTGTTCACTTCTAATGAACACTAGGGTTTCTAGGAATTTCTTGAGAGTTTGCTCAGAATTTTGGGGTGAGGGGGTTGTGTTTAAGGGTTGTATTTATATGGTTAGGCTAGGGTTAATGTAGGTGAAAGGTTAAAATGAAAAAATGTGATAAATGCAATAAAATGTATTAAAAGTGGAGTAATTGGGATTTTAAAAGAGCTCTGGAAATGGTCTGAGGAAAATTTTTTGCAGGTGTACAGGGAAGACCAAAAGACACATTTTTTGTGCTGGGATCATCGCCGGAATCGGCCGACTCGGCCGCGACTCGTCCGTGACTCGGACGGCGGCCTGAGTCGGCCGGTTCCGGCCGAGTTAGGCGGCCGGAATCCTCCCCCGACGGCTGGTCTATCCTCTGGTACAGTTACATTTCAGGGTGTAGTGGGGTTTTTGTGAGATATGCACGTGTAAACCCTTGGTATTCTAAAGGTTCAAAATAAAACAATATTAAAAATAATGTGGGGTATGGGATTTGAACTCTGGTGGCTTGGTTCAGCAGTGCAAGGTATTACCAATGTGCTACAAGCTCCTTCTTGTAATTAAAGAGCTAATTAATTACTTAAAGCAATCATAGCAAAAGTAAATACCCCAAGTATACATTAATTTTAAGCAAATTTTTGTACACTAAAAATGGAGTTGTTACAGCACCTCTATTTCAATGGCATGTAATTTTGGCAAGTGTGGCTTGTAGATAATAGATAGCCGTCCATCTTAACATCCCTGCAGGGCAATGATGGCTTAGGAGACAGGTTTAGGTCTGCTGCCTAAGACTTTTCAACTTTATAATCCGTGAGGGTCTCATAAAGACTTTTCGCCCTACGAGTCGAGAGGATCCCGTAGGTGTATTTTCTCGTTAGGAATTGTGAGGATTCCTAAGTACATTTTCTCTTGAGAGTCGTAAGGGTCTCACAAGAGAATTTTCTCCCTTACAAGTCGAGAGGACTCGTAAGTGGTTGGTTGATTGACTTGTTTCCGAGTCGAAGCACTACTCCGATGGGGAGGTTGTTTGTTGACGTGTTTCTCCGACGGGGTCATTTGATGACGAGTTTTCGAGACGGGGTCATTTGCTAACGTATTTCCGAAACGGGGTCATTTGCTGACGTATTTCCGCGACGGGGTCATTTGCTGACGTATTTCCGAGACGGGGTCATTGGATGACGTATTTCCGAGACGAGGTCATTTGCTAACGTATTTCCGAAACGGGGTCATTGGATAACGTATTTCCGCGACGGGGTCATTGGCTGATGTATTTCCGCGACGGGGTCATTTGACGTATTTCCGAGACGGGTTCATTGGATGACGTATTTCCGAGACGGGGTCATTTGCTGACGTATTTCCGAGACGTGTGTTCCCCTCCGAAAGACGGCGGCGACGCGGGGCGTCTCGCCAGAGATTCGGGGCAGATGCTAATTGGTGCTATCCGTCTACCTCTCCGAAGATGCCAAGTTGATTTATGGCACCGTATATCGAAGGTTTAGACGGATGCGTCCGATGTAGCAGACTTCGTCAGATTCCCCCTCGCTTGAGGGGTTTTTTGATTGTGGGGACGCTCTTCCCTGCAGACGCAAGCCCCTGCAGTTAATTACGCTACCGCACTGCGGTAACCATTTTCTCCTTCTCCAAATGGTCACTTCGTGTTGTGTGTGTTTTTTGTGTTTGGTTGCTCGTGGATTGTATATGGAGACTGAGTTATGTCGTCGCCCGTAGGGCGTGGACTAGTCCAAATCCGTATTATCTTAGATTTGGGTTTGGGGGTTTGGGTTTAAGGATACGTTAGCCTCGTTTGAGACTAAGATCGACTTAAACGTATGTTAAGGATACGTCAGTCTAGTTTTTAGACTAAGATCAACTTAACGAGATCGTTTAGATCCAACAAGAGAGCAATTAAGGGAGCCCCGTTGTTTAGTTTTAGTGACGTTGCGGTCGATAGGTAGTTCACGAACATTGCGGTCCATAGGTAGTTTAAGGACATTGCGGTCCATAGGTAGTTTAAGGACATTGCGGTCCAATGTTAGTTTTAAGACGCTGCGGTCAAGGTTAAAGACGTCGTAGTCCGTGGTTTTAAGGACTCCACAGTCCGATATTAGTTTTAAGACATCACGATCAAGGTTAAGGACGTCATAGTCCGTTGTTAGTTTTAAGACATTCCGGTCAAGGTTAAGGACGTCGTAGTCCGTGGATTTAGGGACCCCACAGTCCGATGTCAGTTTTAAGACATCCCAGTCAAGGTTAAGGACGTCATAGTCCATGGGTTTAAGGACCCCACAGTCCATATCAATGTGTGGTCATCGGGACCCGTCACCTCTTTGAAGACGTTGAGGAATTACAACGCCAAGTATCAAAGGAGTGAAGATATGTACCCTTGAACCAAGGTAGATTAAATAGTCTTTGGCCCAATTTGGGACCAAGACCAGTCGATTATGTTATGAGCCCATTGGCCCAGTTAAGTTTGGATTGAGGACTTATGGCCATCTTGGGCTAGGTCCAATCATGTTTGGAATATTGGCTTTCTGTTGGTCCATTGAAGGAGAGGCTTTGCCTCTAGAACTTAGCCAATTGGGCTGAAGCTAGTGTTAAACGCTAATGACCAATCAGCATTGAACACTGGGAATGAGATTGATAAGTTAGTGTTTAACACTAAAAGATAGTTGGTGTCAAACACCAGCAACAGGGCTTTCAAATTAGTGTTAAAAACTAAAACAAATCAGTGTTAAACACTGGCAACAGAGATCTCAAATTAGTGTTTAAACACTAAGGTAATCAGTGTTGAACACTGGTAACAGAGATTTTAATTTAGTGTTGAACACTAAGAAAATTAATATTAACCCTGTTAATAGAGGTTTAATTTAATGTTAACACTAAGAAATTCAGTGTTAAACACTGCAAATAAAGTTCTTCAATTAGCGTTGAACACTAAGGTAAATCAGTGTTGAACACTGGATTCAGAGGTTCCAATTTAGTGTTAAACACTAAGGCAAGAGGGGTCACGTGGTAGCATATGAGGGCGCCCTCCCCTGCGAAGTTTTTCAGGGGTCACGTGGTAGCACGTGACCCTGCTCCTTTGCATTTTTGTTTAAGACTTAAATTCTTCATTAAATCCCCATTTCCTTGAAGAATTATATTCTTAGATAGAGTTGAACTCTAAATTCTTTTCTGTAGGAATTAAATTCCTCATATATGTGAAGAATTAGATTCTATCATAGGGTTCAACCCTAATAAAAACTTTAGAGAAATTAAATTCCCACTTTCTCTTAGAGAATTACTCTTAGATAGAGTTAAACCCTTATTTATATTCTGAGGAATTGAATTCCCATATATGTAAGGAATTAGGTTCTGTCATAGGGTGAAACCCTAATTTCTTCTTTCTTAAAGGAATTAAATTCCTGTTATTTTGACAGAATTAAGTTCTCAACTGGTTCTGTTCATTTCAAAGGAATTAAGTTCCTATAACATAGGGTTAAACCCTAATTTTATTTCAAAGGAATTAAATTCCTATAGTTCCGTGAGAATTAAATTCTCAAACTTCCATTCCCTCTCTATGCTTTGGATCTGCATGGCAGGATCTCAACCCAATGAGAATTAAATTCTCAATTCATAGGGAGATGTGCACTTTGCTGATCCTCTACTAAAGAGAGAACTAAGTTCTTCTTTTTTTAATATAAGAGTTAAACTCTTTTGAGAATTAAATTCTCTTTTTTAAAGGCCTTCCCTTTCTTACCCAAGGTTTTCTTCTGCAGCAGATCAAATTCTTCCAAAGTCTCAAGGCTCTATTTCTTTTTCTCTCTATGTCCCTGTATATAGATCTTTGTATATATCCCTCTCTCCGTCTCTTTTCCTCTCTTTTCTGGCTCCTATTTATAGGAGAAGGAGTAGAATCAATTAGTTTTAGTGAATCATTCATTGAGGGATTTGATTTGTATTCCTTAGAGATTTGATTTGCATTCATCATTTATTTGGACCTTTGGATTATTAGGTGAATTTTATTCACCCTTGGATTTTAAATCCAAAGATATGCCTTTGTTGTTTCGGTTAGATTTTAAGGGGAAATCTTTCCAAGTTCAAGATTTTTCCATAGATAGGTGATATTTAATCACCTTTGAATTTTTAATCCAATCGGTTCCAAATAATCATTCTCCTTTGGAAAGATTTGAATGCTGTTCAGAATTTAATTCTGTTAAATAGATGGGCTTTGAAAGCCGGTCATGTGTGGCCACGTGACCCTTGGTCACGTGTAGGCACGTGACCCCTGGTCACGTGTGGGCACGTGACCCCCTGGAACGAACTTTCTTTTCCTTTCTGCGCTCTGTCTTCTAGCCGCTGTTCAACCGTCACGTGCCAACACGTGACCCCTGGTCACGTGTGAGCACGCGACCCTTTCTGGAGCCTTTTCTTTGATTTAATCAAGGAGCTGAATCTGTCTTTGCCGCTGCTTTTAATTATCACGTGCCAACACGTGACTGCTGGTCACGTGCTAGCACGTGATGCCTCTTCCGTAGGCTTTCCTGATTTTAAATCAGGAAACAAATAACCCCACAGCGTTGTTCTCATGTGTCTGCACGTGAGTGCAACGCTGTCACTTTTGTGACCGTTGGATTCCTCTAGGGATTTGGGGAGATGAATCGTTTCCATCACATCCTATAAATACCCATGTCCTTTCAGAAGAGCCTCCACTTTGCTCATCTTCTTCTTTTGAGAACTTTTTCCTTGAGAATTTAATTCTCGTTTCCAGAGCTTAGTTCTCTGCTTCGAACTTTTCAGAGTTTAACTCTGTTCAAGTGACCCTTCTTCCTCAGGTAATGGTGATCGAAGCACCGTCATTTTGACAAAACTTTCTGGATTTTAAATCCATATCAAGGGTTTCACAAAGAACCCATTTTTCTTCAAGTTCTTTAACCAAAATATGAGACCACTTAACCTTCAACAGTAGATCTCTTAGGGTTTATATGATCTTTAGGGAAATAATGGTGGCGGTTAAAATCTATGGAATTTAATTCCATCCCAAAAAAAGTTTCAGGGAATTTAATTCCCTTTTCTTAATAAGGAATTTAATTCCTATGAAGAACTCGGTTTCTTCACATGGTGGCTTCTTAGTGTCTCTTTGCCCGAGGTTGTCTTTCTATGATCAGTGAAGAAGAAGAGGGTTTGTAATAGATTCTCCTGATTTTTATTTCAGGTATCATGGACGCTCATTTGTATAATCTCAACGAAATCATTTCCTACGGGAATATCCGTGCCCTGGGCCGTAGTCAGAATCAGGAGTTCACCAACGCTCAGTGTGCTGAGATTATGAGCCGCTTTGACGAGTACAATCATCGGCTACTCCCCCGTCGCTCTTCTCTTCTAAGGCTCATCGTGCTGGCGATTTGGGAGGCGCTTCCCCTCTTCTGCGCCGGTGTGCCGCTCAGGGCATTGGACGTTGCCGAGGATAAGATACATTCGGTGTATCTGATGAGTCTAATCTCGAAGAGAAGGCGTGACAACCTCATTGATCTCTAGCACCAGGCATTTCAGCAGTCGGCCATACTTGCCGCCTATCGGAGGGTGGAGGACATTCGCGAGGACCCCGACGCTTGTGATCGCGAGAGAAAACATACTCGGGCGGTTCGAAATGCTTGGAGGATCTTGGACAAGGTCAATCTTGAGTTTCTCAATCCGTGCCCCGCGCCTGAGGTCTTGCCGTTGTAATCGTTTTCTTTTCATTTTGTATGGACTTCTTGAAGTATAAATGATAAGTTTTATTATGTCTTTGTATGTTTGCATGCCTTTCTGTGGGATTTTATTATTTTGCTATCGTTGTTGTTGGTGTTCCTAATATGCAGGGTGCTATTCCATTTCTTAGTGCACGTCAAGTTTGGGGTCCACGTGCTCCCCACGTGGTTTCCTTTTGATGAGACTGTTCAAAAACTCTCCAATGCCATATTTTACTGCATAATATCAGATGCAGAAAAGTAGCCTTGGAAATAGTTCCATTTCCTTGACTTCCGATGCCTTTCCTTTTTTAGGCCTTGGAAATAGCTTTAACATGCAAAATTTTCCACGCACAACACTTAATGCACCTCTTTATATCTGAGGCCATATCCTTCTTTTCTCTTCACATAGAGATTTATTTTCATTTTGGTGTGATTTGTCTTGAGAAACAACCAAGTGCCATAGCCTGCAATCGCTCCCATGCTCGTCGACAGCCATGGGAAGTTCCTATCGAGGAGATGATCCCCCGCTTTACCGCTCGATTGGTGGATCCACTTCTTACCGATGATGAATGCGACTCGGCGATGTATGAACTCTCGATCCGTAAGGGGTCCTCCCTCCCGATGGGGTCCCTCTGGCTCCGGATGATTCTCGCGGCCGTGCTTGTCGACATCCCTCCTCACCCGGCGGATATGACCCTGGCGATGTTTGACGCGGCAGAAGAAAAGCTCGAGGGCTTTCACGAAGCGTGCCTGATTACTCAGGCTTTGAAGGATTGCTCAATTCACCTGCTGAGCCAGATAAAGGCCCGGCGGGCTATTATGTCTGCTTTTGCGGACGAACATGGCGCCAATCGATGGGGAGCGACTCCTCGCGAGAACCGTCGCTTTGATGTGCTGGAAAAAGCAGAGAGGGAGATGGAGAATTTTGTTCTTTGCTTTGTTAACCCTTGTGCTATTGATCCCGTGTTTGGTGACCTTTTCCCGCTAGCGTAGTATATTTAAATTAGTCCCTTTTTTTATGCTTTATGCTGAACTTCCATGTAGGCTCGGTACTCGTATGGATGTTTTCGCTTGCATAAATAAACTTTGTGTTCTCCTTATAAGAACTTTCTTTAATTATCAACACTATCATCATGTTGCATGCACATTAAAGCTTCGAATATTGTTTCTTTTTCGGATGTTCATATAATTGCGAACACATGCTCGTCGGAAATTTTCTCGTTGCTTTTCATACCAGGTGATGTGAGCGCGTTTTATATCGATTATTGCTGTCGACTGGAAGCCCATTTATACGGTCTTGAGCGTTTATGTCCCAGTTCCAAGGTTGCGGTCGCGAAAGTGAGCTTACGTGGACTGATAGGGCGACACGTGGCGAACATATTGTTGTGCGAGAAAAGGGTTCGGCCGTAAATTCTTGGAGAGGGAACTGGCCTCCAAGGCGCTGGGCGAGCTTCAAGTTAATCTTACCGCCAAGGCCAACAAAGCGTATGAACTCTGGCGGGTGCTTCAGAAGTCCATCAAAGAGGTGGTGGCTCTCGATAAAGCTGCCACGTTCACTCGTGAAAGGGTCGAGGCCCATAAGGCCACCGAGAAAGAGCTTGAAGGTCGACTTGCCTCCTATCAGGCCCAGCAGGCTTAGGCGGAGGCCCGTCTTCTGGCGATCCTGAATCATGAAGCCGTGGCCCAGCAGAAGCAGGATAAGCTAGCGAAACTGCTAAATCGCCCGCCGGCTTGAAAAAACTTGTATCTTTTCCTTTCATTTTTGTACATACTCATGGATGAGAGTATTTTCTTTTTGTTCTTTCATGAATTGTACTTTGAATCCATTCTGGTTTATGAATAAAAGATACATTTTTCTTCTCAATGATGTGTCTCTTTTATTGAATGTGCTCTGCGGACAATTTATCTTGATCTCTTTGCAGGGCAGCGATGGCTTAGGATTCAGGGTTAAGATCTGCTTCCTAAGACTTTTGCGCTTTATGAGCCGTGGTGGATCTCATAAAGAGTTTTCTCCCTACAGGTCGAGAGGATCCCATAGATGTGAGTTCTTCTTAAGAATCGTGAGGATTCTTAAGCGGGTTTTCCTTTGAGAGTCGTAAGGATCTCACAAGAGAGTTTTTCTTCCTTACAGATCGTGAGGACCTGCAAATGCTGGATGTGGTCACCCTTATCCGTGTTTCACGAGGTCAGGTCAAGGCATCATAGTTTAAAGACGTCGCGGTCAAGGTTAAGGACATCATAGTCTGTGGATTTAAGGACTCCACAGTCCGATGTTAGTTTTAAGATATCACGGTCAAGGTTAAGGACGTCATAGTCCATGGATTTAAGGACTCCATAGTCCGAAGTTAGTTTTAAGACATCTCGGTCAAGGTTAAGGACGTCATAGTCCGTGGGTTTAAGGACTCCACAGTCCGATGTTAGTTTTAAGACATCACGGTCAAGGTTAAGGACCTCATAGTCCGTGGATTCCAGGACTCCACAGTCCGATGTGTGGTTGCGGGGACCCGTCACCTCTTTGAAGACGTTGAGGAATTACAACGCCATGTATCAAAGGAGTGAAGAGATGTACCCCTAAACCAAGGTGGAATCAATATAGAATCAGGGTGGTTGATCGTTAGTTTTAAGACATTACGGTCGAGGTTAAGGACATCATAGTCCGTGGATTTTAAGGACTCCACAGTCCGGTGTTTGCTCTGGATGCTTCACACGGGTTCACTGCTGTGCTTGGCGAGGACCATGCTCCGCTCTGGATGCTTCACACGGGTTCACTGCCGTGCTCTGCGAGGACCAGGATCCGCTCTGGACATTTTCCATGGGGTCAAAGAGTGACGTTATCCGCGTTCCACGTAACCAGGAATTTTGCACTAGATGCTTCACACGGGTTCACTGCCGTGCTCGGCGAGGACTAGGCTCCGCTCTGGATGCTTCACACGGGTTCACTGCCGTGCTCTGCGAGGACCAGGATCCGCTCTGGACGTTTTCCACGGGGTCAAAGAGTGACGTTATCCACGTTCCACGTAACCAGGAATTTTGCACTAGATGCTTCACACGGGTTCACTGCCGTGCTCGGCGAGGACTAGGCTCCGCTCTGGATGCTTCATACGGGTTCACTGCCGTGCTCTGCGAGGACCAGGATCCGTTCTGGACGTTTTCCACGGGGTCAAAGAGTGACGTTATCCGCGTTCCACGTAACCAGGAATTTTGCACTAGATGCTTCACACGGGTTCACTGCCGTGCTCGGCGAGGACTAGGCTCCGCTCTGGATGCTTCACACGGGTTCACTGCCGTGCTCTGCGAGGACCAGGATCCGCTCTGGACGTTTTCCACGGGGTCAAAGAGTGACGTTATCCGCGTTCCACGTAACCAGGAATTTTGCACTAGATGCTTCACACGGGTTCACTGCCGTGCTCGGCGAGGACCAGGCTCCGCTCTGGACGCTTTCCACGGGGTCAAAGAGTGACGTTATCCGCGTTCCACGTAACCAGGAATTTTGATGATTGTATCCGCATTTCACGGAATGGAGATTTGACTATTGGTGATAGGTATATCACCGAGCCATGGAACTAGGGGTTGTCGCTGCTCCGCTTTGTTTGAAGTTGTGTCCGTCGTTATGAGACGAGTGTTGGGATGGTCTCTAGGTCGCTTGTGGCCCGTCGAGATTTAGCTTCTTTCTTTGATGAAACCTGGGGGAAAGTATGTTCACTTCTTTGTTTACGCCCTTGGATTGTATACAGGGTGTGATGGAACATCACCTGTAGGGCATAAATTAAATTTTTTTAATTTTATTTCATTTCATTTCATTTCATTTCTTTTTCCGCGATGCTCCATCATTTCAGCTTTTATATCGCGAAGGTCGCGATTGCCCTATCATTTCGGCTATTTTTCACGATGCCCAATCATTTTGGCTATTTTTTATTATTTTTATTCGCTGCTTTTTATTGCGAGTTGCCCCATCATTTCGGCTATTTTGTGTGCATACATTTTTACTTGCTGCTTTTTATTGCAAGTTGCCCCATCATTTCGGCTAATTCGTATGCACGTGCGGCCTACTAGCTTTTCGCCATAAACCTGAAATTAGACACCGATTTCGGCATCAGCACCGCTACAACTGGGATATGGCAAGGAGCGAATCATCATCTGCCTCTGTCGATGTTGAACAAGGGTGGCTTAGCAAACAGGGTTAGGGTCCTGTCGACTAAGGCTTTTGACTTCATGAGCCATAAGGGTCTCACAAAGGTATTTCCCCTACAAGTCGTGAGGATCTTGTAGGTGTATTTTCTCCCTAGGAATCATGAGAATTCCTAAGTGTATGTTCCTCTGTAAGTCGTAAGGATCCTACAGGAGGGCTTTCTCCTTATAAGTCGAGAGGACTTATAAGGGTTGTTCACCATATGGACATATCCCTAGTCACGAGTGTGACTTTGCTGAGGAAATGTTTATTCGCGCCCGTGGATTGTGTACAAGGGTCAGTATTGAGCCACTTGTAGGGCAATATCGAAGGTTGTGGGGGTTGCTTAAGCACAGGTTCAGGTCTCTGTAACTTAAGGCTTTCAAATCTTATGAGCCGTGAGGATCCCATAAGAGAGTTTTCCTTACGAGTCGTGAGGATCTCGCAAGTGTAATTTCTCCTTAGGAATCGTGAGGACTCCTAAGTGTGTTGTTCCCTTGTGAGTCGTAAGGATCTCACGCAGGTGGTTTCTCCTTACAAGGTCGTGAGGGCCCTGTAAGTGTCTTTTAACGAGGCTGCGCCCTTTCGTGTTTTCACAAACACTCGCCGGTAGCCTTGCTGTTTTTACTCACGGAGCCCTTTCGGGTTTTCATCCGTGCCCCTTTTGCTTACGGACATACCTTTTTTATTTATTTTTTATTTTTTTATTTATTTTTATATCTATATTTTTTACGAGGTTGCGCCCTTTCGGGTTTTCACGAACACTCGCCGGTAGCCCTGCTGTTTTTACTCATGGAGCCCTTTCGGGTTTTCATCCGTGCCCTTTTTGCTTATGGACATACCGTTTTTATTTTATTTTTTATTTTTTATATATCGGCTTTGAGGTATTGCAATTTACCGTAGTTTATCGACGTCTCGGTCAACGGCTAGTTTTAGGACATAGTGGTCCATTTTTAGTTTAAGGACGTTTCGGTCCGTCGTTAGTTTAAGGACGTTTCGGTCCGTCGTGGAGAGGGCCGGTAACTACTTATAGAGCTTGAGCTTAGGAAGATAGCGAGCGGGCATAGTCGTCGTCATCTATCATTGACCTAGGCTGTGACTCCTTAAGCGTAGTATTTCTTCAGGAAGCGGCCGTTCACTGGCCTGAAAGGCCTTTCACCGTGCATATCCATGAGTAGATAAGCTCCACCCTGGTAGACCTTGTCTATGATGTACGGGCCTTCATAGTTTGGCTCGAATTTTCCCCGCTTGGCGCGATTGGGGATCGTAGGTCTTCTGACAATTAGCACAAGTTCGCCTTGGCGGAACGTCCTCGGCCTGGTCAATCTTTCGTATGAGCGCGTCATTTTTGCTTTGTAAGCCTCCAGATTTTGTTGCGCTATGAGCCGGGTCTCATCAAGGGCATCAAGCTCCTCAAGCTGAAGGTGAGCATTTTCTTCGTCCGTCAGCTTGTAGTAGACCGCCACTCGTAGAGAGGGTAACTCTATCTCGAGGGGGAGTACTGCTTCTGTACCAAATACCAACACGTACTGCGTTGTGTTCGTGGCCATTTTGAACGTAGTTCGGTATGCCCAGAGAGCCTCCTGCAGTTTCTCGTGCCAGTCCCTCTTATTTCGGGACACCGTTTTCTTTATGATTTTCGTCAAGGTCTTGTTGAAGGCCTCGGCGAGACCGTTAGCTCGCGGATTATAAACCGTGGAATACCTCCAGTCTATATTATGTTGTTGCGCAAAGCGGCTGATCTTGTGACTTCTGTAGGCTGGCCCATTATCAGAAATAATCCGCCGCGGAGTTCCAAACCGATAAATGACGTGCGTCTTGAAGAAATGGAGAATATTTTCTGTCTTCACTTCCCTTAACGGTACTGCTTCTGCCCATTTAGAGAAGTAATCAGTCGTCACCAGGATAAAACGATGTCCCCTGGATGACGCTGGTTCGATGGGGCCGATTATGTTAGTTCCCCACATTTCGAATGGCCAGCTAGACACCGTTGGATGTGTTAGTTATATGTATGCCCTAGAGGCCATTACTATACATAGGATGTATATTGTAGTGGATGCTTAGACATATATAGGGAGGACTTTCTTGCTCGACATGATAGTATGCTATCTGGTTATTCTTTACCTTAACGTGTATACTGATTGTCTCTCTGTTATATGTTGGTAAAGCCCTTAGGATGTGTACTTGACTACCTGGACTATGATGCGGATCATACTAGTGGGGACATGGTAGTCCATAAGTACATCCTTCAAGGTCCCCAGTCATGGGTGTATCGAGACGAGGCATCGATATACCAGAGTAGATTAGCGTATGCCTTCTCGACCCATACAGATGGGCGATGGATGATCCCATATCCATTGGTGTTTGACATCAGAGATGATATACGGGTGCTCAGTGGAGACTGGGTACACTGGACGGACTCGCCGAGAACTCCCAGATGGTATTATACCTTACGTCAGATGGCAGTTCTCTGGTGACACTGGTACAGGTTAGTCTGTAGACCCGAGATCATCATAGAGTCTTGTGTGATTCCCACTGTGCTTTGATTTCCACCTTACCACGTCCAAGAGGGCGTGCAAAACGGTGGTTTTTGGGTACAGTCCCGAGTCACATGGAGGCAATGAGCGATAGGAGGGGTTTCGTCTCTCTCGGTATTGGGGGTTGATGTTGCGCTGTGCTGGATTGGCCATAACAGGGAAGTCCCTGGCCAGGGCTGGTTTAGAGATTTACTGGTAAGTGTTACCCGTAGTTTCTCGACCCGTTATGCACTTCATATCGGCATGACTTATCGGTTTTTAGGGTCTGACGTTTACCACCCCTAGACTTGATATGCGACATATCAGACGAGGAGACCGGACTGTACGGTAGTGTCACTGTCAGGCTTTTTGCAGGAGTTGGAGCGGGCTTGCTTGCTGATCTTCTGGTCGCTCAATACCCGGGTAGCCGTCACGTCCAGCTAGTACCGCTGACGGCTTGTGGGTGTTTGATATGATCATCACCTACTGCCGGCGTATTGACGAGTCTTTAGAGTCCTACATAGAGGTTGTACTGGCTCAGGCAAAACGAGATAGGAGCGCATATGTGATATGTGCGGGACCGAGAATGATACGAGTATGTGATACCGTATTCTATTCTCGCGATGATTGTATCGATTGGTTGTATGCGATATAACCTAGTTATCGAATCAAGTGTTGATTCGTTAAGTCGATACATTGATATTAGTCGGTTATATGCGATATGACCGGATCGTTAAATCAAGTGTTGATTTAATGTATAATTATATATTTGATATATTACTTTACATTAACTAGTATTGGTTCACTTAAGATTGATTTTCTCACTTGATGTGCACAAGTTGTATATGTGATATATTTTTGTGCACAAGTTTGTATTAAGTTTGATGATACATGCAAACTTGGGTGTGTATGCTTTAAACCATAGTTTGGGTTAATGGTTAAGGTTTTATTTATTTATTTATTTATTTAATTTTGGAAAAACTAAATGGTGGCTTTTTTGTTTCTTTGCTAGAAGCTTCATGAAGCATGCTAGCATCTTTGAAAAAGTCTTGCCATTTTGTTTTTATCCTTTAACCTAACCATCAACCTAAACCCTAGTTTATTCTCTACATATATTAACTCACCCATGGTTGCAATATGATAAGGCTTCACTTGATTTTCTTTAATATATAATTCATTCTTTTCTTTCTTCTTCTTCTTCTTCTTCTTGAAGAAAAAGAGATAGCTTGCTAGAAAATTTCAAGTGAAGATTTAGAGTGAGAAATCAAAATCTAAAGAGTACCCACTTCCTATCACACCATCCTCTACTAGACTAGTACTTTAGTTTAGAGTGTTTGCTTCACTAATTTTATGGTTAGTGAGGTAGAAGCATGAGTCCGTATTCACTCGACGTAGATCATCTTCGGCACCGAAGACTTCAAGCGATCCCGTTGCAATTTCCTCATGGAGCCGTCCGAGAGTCCGGGAGTTAGTTGATCGTAGTGAAGGGACGTCGTCACGGAGCTATGGAAGTGGAGGACTAGATCTACAAAGGTTGTAGTCCCTTCCCTTAGTGATAATTGTTATCTACTAGCTTTTTGATTCGCCTAATATCTAGTTAACGATCTTGCTTCGGGTTGTTAGGCACCTAGAAAATTTTAATCCGGCATGGTCGATGCTTTGTAGAGCCTCCTTAGTGTGCCTAGTAACCCTTCAGTGGTATCAGAGACTAGCTAGAGCTTTAGGCGATGTGTAGACGATGTTAGAAACCCGATCGAACCCCGAAACCCTAATCGATACCCCTTTCTGTTCATTTTCTGAAATTGTGGATTTTTCCAGATTAAAAATATCCAAAAAATTCAGCAGGCTTTTCTAAGAGTTACTGTGCAGCACGTGCCCGTAACTCGACAGAAGCGCCGCGGAACCGCGACCCCACCATGGTATTTGCGGCGGTTCCGCGGCCAATGTGTTGAATCAGGGCACACGGTTTGCATGGTAATTTCTCTCTGTTAGTGCTGTGTTTTCTGGGAATTTTTAATATTTACTCAAGAGTTGAGTTTTCTGGGTTGTATTGGGGACTCGGTGTTTCGATCGGGATGTTTAACTTCGTCTATAGGTTTTTCCGGATTATTTTAGAATATGTTAAAAAAGTTCGACCGGATATAAATACCCACTTTTTCCTCTGTCGGAAAATTTCCAAGTGTTGGATCTTTCCGTAGTTTAAAGACGTTCTAAGTAGTGCAAGTAACGCGATGGACCCTCTAGAAGACAACAAACCTTAACTCAATTATGTGACCGTCTTGAACTGCCCTTTGAACCTTAGGGTTTGAGGCAGTACGGCGTGCCACATGTGAGGCGTTGGCTTAACCCTTCTACGGCTGGACCGTTGGTACTGTGGCATGAAATGGATGTTTTTAGACTTATTTCATGTGTTGAGCTGTTTCGGGAAAACTTGGGTGTTTGATTGTTCGATCGAAAAGTTTAACATTTTCTATTTATCTGGAATGTGATACAATATTTGGAATTCACAAATAGTTATGAGATAACTAATAAGAATGTTATAAATATAGCACTTTGGTCTCATTTGATCGGTTGCCACGGAATTTTGATGCGATCAAAAGTCCGTCGCAATCACGTAGCGTACGTGGATACTCGCCGGATAAACTTAATAGACAGTTACACCCCTTAGCCCCGACCAAGTGACTGTAGGAGAACCCTGTCACCGAAAGCATCCGTTCGGGTGTTCGCGGTAATGGTGTTCCGCCTTGGTGCACTTCGTCGACGGTATCGGGGGTGCGGCCGCCTACTAAAGTTTGCGACGAGCATTCGATCAGGATGTCGGGAATCCTGTTGAATTGCCCGACTTAATATTGAAAAAAGTTTTCGATAAAGAGACTAAAATGCGGGGTTTATAATAGTTAGGCATGCGATGTCTAAAGAATTCATTTGGTTAGGCATGCGATGTCTAAGGAGGTTGCGGATTCCAACTGTTGTAGTTTTACACTTTCTTTTCTGTGACCGTAAGTGTAATATGTGATATCGCCGGTTTCGTTGCTATATATCAACGACAATTGGGATGCACATATTTACATACGTTGATGACATGTGATGTTATGTGTTGCTGGATATGTTATATTGGATCGTCGCGTTTTGAATAGCCGGGGGTTTTATGTGAGATGAGAGTTTTTATTTTCATTCATGTAAAATTTAATTGTATGTAATATTCTTTTATTGGGGCACTTCCAGGTTGCGGAAGATGTCACCTTTTGTATATTATTTACTTTTCCGCACTAGGATAGACCCAAGGAGGAGGGCATAAGTAACCGGGTTCTAGAGTCCAGTGGGAGACCAACTCGAGGAGTCGAGTCCGGGTCTCCTAACTCTAGAATTGGTAGGGTTGCTTGCCTCTCTCGTAGGGGTCTAGGGGTGTGGGTTTGGCTATTCATCGCGACCGTGGAATCCGTGTTTTATACTGGCTCGTATTAAAAACACGGACGTCCTAATATATCCAATGTTTCATATGTTTCTTCTGCTGCGATATCTGTGATGTGATCATGTGATGTGCTGTGATAGATACTATATAGTATATATGATATATTATATAAACGTTACTTATGTTTTACACCCGCGCTAGCCCTGCCCCGCTCTGCCGTTAGTTACCTAACCTAACGGTGCACGAGGGGACATCGAGGCGAATGTAGATGGCATAAGTGTACGTCGTATTTATCTGTGATGTTTAGGTGACTTAAATGATGGGACTTAATTAATATGATTAATGAAAGAAAAAGAAACCTAATAGATGTCGTGGAATCGAATTTTCAAAAACAGGTAGCTACAGTTCTTGCTTTGCATCGCGGTGTTCCTTGTAGAACATCCTGCACCTTATTCGATAAGGAAAGGGCCGAGATCCCTTCACCGGGAGTGACCCCTTTAGCAATAACTGGCAGATGCTACAACCCTCGGTTTGTCTTTTGATTGCTTCTATAGTTCTTGCTTTGCATAGTGATATATATGATATATCTTGCACCTTATTCGATGAGGAAAGGGCCGACGACCCCTTCACCGGGAGTGACCCCTTTAGCGAAACTAGAAAAGCCTCAAAAACTCTCCATTTTAAAATCATTTGATTCTATAACGATATCAAGTTCATTACGCAATAGGTTTTCAGAAAAACCTGTCGTAGCCCTCCATCATTTCAGATAAGTCCTACTTAGTATTCGTGCTACGTTTGTTGACCTCCGTCAAGGCGTAGTGTGCGGTAGCTAACTAGTATTTATCTGCTTATGCATATGATGCAGATTGGGTTAGGGTAGTCGTACAACCTTGTTGACCTCCGTCAATGGTTGTGTGGGTGGGTTTGATTCAATCAAGAAATGACGGGTTGAACTTGACTAGTAGCCTATGGTTTGTTGACCTCCGTCAAGGTCATAGGATGCTAGGGGCAAAATTATCGGGAATTTCAAGTGTTGAAATTTGCAATGAGATTGCATACCTTCTATGAGATAGTTGGATCCCGATACCCGCTAAGAGTAAGAGTTACTCCTGGGAGAGTTTCACACATTACAATTAGCCGATCAAGTAGGTGTCTAGAAAGGTGTCAATGGGGTTACGCCTCTGGGAAAACGAGGTTTACTTTAATTAGGTCCGTGCGAAAGCACGGGGAACCTCCCTCAAAGTACTGACACTGGCCTGGCTGAAAGATTGGCGAAGTTGTAGGGTGTAATTAATCCCGGCTAGTCTTTCCTTTTAGGGTTTGAAGGAAGATTTGATAAATACAGTGGGAGCCATCCTGATTAGATAAAATAATAACCAATCTGATCTTGCAAAGAGCGCACACAGAGTGTTTTCTTCTCTCTCTCTCCAGGTAGCGACCATATCACGCCTTAATCAAGATAATAATACGGATATTTGACCGAACCCGCTTGTTATATTGAGCTGGGGAACGTTGGTCCCGCTCCAACTTATAATTGTTATAAGACAGAGCAGGAAATTGGGGATTACCAGAATTCCCGTGCCGCCTAAACGAAGAAAGTGCATGCTGATGCATCTTCTTCGGGTGTGTTCATTACAGAGAACCGTTTCTCAGTATCCTTTACGTCCTGGGTATGAGATGCCGGATCAGGATCCCGCATATGTAATCTGTTATATGGGCTACAGATAGGTAAAGAACTGAGAACGGATGATAAGTTTCATGAGACAGAAAACGGTGCAAGTGTTGCAGCCAAGTCTGTTGGTCACTGTCACCCTGTATTACCAATACATTGATTCTGAACAAATGCTATTAGATATCGAAACTGATATACAAAATCATATCAATCTCTTTATTTATTAAAGAAGGATATAATTTTGTATTGTTGGATAATGTTTTGAACATTTCCTATATCAAAAGTTGATCGGTTCTGATACGTTATCTAAAAGCATTGACGTTCTAAATCAAACTACAGTTCTTAGTATACAGAACACACACAAGAGGAAGAGTTCAGAAATGAACAAATCCTTCTTGAGGTATTGTAGACTAGGTCATATCAATGCGACCGACTAGCTCAAGTTACATTAAGATGCATATTTAAATCAGTTTGAATTTACATCTTGTGAAACTTGCCAGTCATGTCACAGAGATAAGATGACCAAAGCTCCGTTTACTGGAAACAGAGAAAGAGTTAGTGAACTCTTGGGATGATACATGTTGATGTATGTAGGTCCCTTGTCTACACATACCAAGACCGGTTCTTTGTATTTCATTACATTCTCTGATAATCTCTCAAGATTCAGACATATGTTCCTGTTGAAACACAAGTCCGAAGCTTTTGAGATATTCATAGAATATAAGTTAGAAATAGAGAACCAAAACGGGTATAAGTATTATGTCCTTTGATGTGATCAAGGAGGAGAATACTTGAGCACGGAATTCCTGGATTATTCTAAAGGAGAATGAGATTCTCTCTCAGCATTACTCCTCCGTATACACCACAGCACGTCGGTGTATCGGGGCGGAGCTATTACACCCTATATGATATGGTGCGCTCTATGATGAGTACTACTGAGTTTCCTATTTCCTTTTAGGGAGTTATGCACTTATGAAGTTGCACACCTATTGAATAGGGTTCCGATCAAATAAGAAACCTACCATTTCATATGAGATATGGAAAGGGAAGAGCCCATCTCTTAAGTCAGTTAAGATTTGGGCTTGTCTAGCCTATGTCTAAAAGCATAATCCGGACAAGCACGAGGCAAAGTCAGTTCTGCAGGAGTTTGTTGGATATCCCAAGCATACGCAAGGGAATATCTTCTACCTAACCGAGGAAAAAAAATGTTTTGTTTCTCAGCATGACACCTTTGTGAAAGGTAATTTCTTATGAAGAAATTAGTGGACATGAGGTAGAACTGGAAGGAGTTTCAGCTATACAAACTACAGCTGATGATTTGGTAGAACCGAAGAATTCAATAGTTTCCAACGAACCTCAGCCTCTCCGCCGATCTAGTAGGGTTCCTCACCCACCTGAGAGATACTTCTGTTTCTCTATGACAGTGGGAGCGAGGATTGCATCATGAGATGATGACCCAACTAGTTTCGAGCTGGCCATCAAGAGTGGGACTCTGTAAGAATGGCTGGATGTTTATCAATCTGAGATGGAATCCTTTTACACCAACAAAGTATGGACTTTGGTTGCTTTATCTGAAGGGTTAAATCCCCATCAGGAGCAAGTATATCTTGAGAAGATTACTTAGTATACATGGAAAAGTTGAGACTTTCAAAGCTAGACTTGTTAAAGGTTTGCATCATTGACCAGGTATGGATTTGATGAAACCTTTTCTAAGTACCTATGCTTAAGTCCATCCAGATCCTACTTGCCACGGCTACATACCATGACTACGATATCTGGCGGTTGGGTGTCATGACTGCTTTTCTAAATAAAGATTTAGAAGAGAGAATCTATAAGTACACAGTCAGAGGGCTTCGTAGACAGTGGGAGCAGCGGAAACGTGTGCAAGATGTTTTATGTGATAAAGCAGGCATCGCGGAGTTGGAACATCTGTTTTGATGTGTTAGTCAAAGAGTTTGACTTCATCAAAATGGTAGATGAACCTTGTATATACAAAAAGGTAGTAGGGAGTATGGTGGTGATCCTCGTAAAGTACGTAGATGACATACTCTTGATAGGGCAGGAGTTTCCTATGCTACGCTCAGTCAATCTCCGCTTATCACAAGGATTCTCCATAAAGGATCAAAGTGATACCTACTAAATCCTGGGTTTTGGATCTATGAGATAGATCTAATTGGATGTTAGGATTCTCACTAGTTGTAGTGAGATGGTATCAGTCGATCCTGGGGACAATCACTGGAAGGGTTCCAGCGTGATAAGGATGACCGAATGTCAGTCACAGGCATTGTCTTTACCCTCAGTAAAGGGACGGTATGTTGGAAGAGTTCCAAGCTAGATACCGTGGCAAACTAGACGATAAAGGCTGGATATATCGCTACTTAAGATGCTACCAAAGAGGCAGTCTGAATGTATATTAGTTCATGAGATGAACTTTGTTCCCTCCATTGTGTGACAATGGAGTTGTGGCTTATGCCGAGGAACGCCCGTCCCATCAGTGATCCAGACATATTCTAAGGCAAGTGTCACCTGATCATGGAGATGGTTGATCTCCAGGGGATCGAGGTTAGGAGAGTGGACTCAGAGGACAACACGGCAGATCAACTCACGAAGGTCTTCCTAGAGAGAGACTAGTTATGGGATGGTTGAGTATGGGATACTTCAACCACTGTTATCAGATAGCCTTAGTGCAAATGGGAGATTGTTAGTTATATGTATGCCCTAGAGGCCATTACTATACAAAGGATATATATTGTAGTGGATGCTTGGACATATATAGGGAGGACTTTCTTGCTCGACTTGATAGTATGCTATCTGGTTACTCTTTACCTTAATGTGTATACTGATTGTCTCTCTGTTACATGTTGGTAAAACCCTTAGGATGTGTACTTGACTACCTGGACTATGATGCGGATCATACTAGTGGGGACATGGTAGTCCATAAGTACATCCTTCAAGGTCCCTAGTCGTGGGTGTATCGAGACGGGGCATCGATATACCAAAGTAGACTAGCGTATGCCTTCTCGACCCATACAGATGGGCGATGGATGATCCCATATCCATTGGTGTTTGACATCAGAGATGATATACGGGTGCTCAGTGGAGACTGGGCACACTGGACGGACTCGCCGAGAACTCCCAGATGGTATTATACCTTACGTCAGATGGCAGTTCTCTGGTGACACTGGTACAGGTTAGTCTGTAGACCCGAGATCGTCATAGAGTCTTGTGTGATTCCCACTGTGCTTTGATTTCCACCTTACCACGTCCAAGAGGGCGTGCAAAACGGTGGTTTTTAGGTACAATCCCGAGTTACATGGAGGCAATGAGCGATAGGAGGGGTTTCGTCTCTCCCGGTATTGGGGGTTGATGTTGCGCTGTGCTGGATTGGCCATAACAGGGAAGTCCCTGGCCAGGGCTGGTTTAGAGATTTACTGGTAAGTGTTACCCGTAGTTTCTCGACTCGTTATGCGCCTCATATCGGCACGACTTATCGATTATTTGGGTCTAACGTTTACCACCCCTAGACTTGATATGCGACATATCAGACGAGAAGACCGGACTGTACGGTAGTGTCACTGTCAGGCTTTTTGCAGGAGTTGGAGCGGGCTTGCTTGCTGATCTTCTGGTCGCTCAATACCCGGGTAGCCGTCACGTCCAGCTAGTACCGCTGACGGCTTGTGGGTGTTTGATATGATCATCACCTACTGCCGGCGTATTGACGAGTCTTTAGAGTGCTACATAGAGGTTGTACTGGCTCAGGCAAAACGAGATAGGAGCGCATATGTGATATGTGCGGGACCGAGAATGATACGAGTATGTGATACCGTATTCTATTCTCGCGATGATTGTATCGATTGGTTGTATGCGATATAACCTAGTTATCGAATCAAGTGTTGATTCGTTAAGTCGATACATTGATATTAGTCGGTTATATGCGATATGACCGGATCGTTAAATCAAGTGTTGATTTAATGTATAATTATATATTTGATATATTACTTTACATTAACTAGTATTGGTTCACTTAAGATTGATTTTCTCACTTGATGTGCACAAGTTGTATATGTGATATATTTTTGTGCACAAGTTTGTATTATGTTTGATGATACATGCAAACTTGGGTGTGTATGCTTTAAACCATAGTTTATGTTAATGGTTAAGGTTTTATTTATTTATTTAATTTTGGAAAAACTAAATGGTGGCTTTTTTGTTTCTTTGCTAGAAGCTTCATGAAGCATGCTAGCATCTTTGAAAAAGTCTTGCCATTTTGTTTTTATCCTTTAACCTAACCATCAACCTAAACCCTAGTTTATTCTCTACATGTGTTAACTCACCCATGGTTGCAATATGATAAGGCTTCACTTGATTTTCTTTAATATATAATTCATTCTTTTCTTTCTTCTTCTTCTTCTTCTTCTTGAAGAAAAAGAGATAGCTTGCTAGAAAATTTCAAGTGAAGATTTAGAGTGAGAAATCAAAATCTAAAGAGTACCCACTTCCTATCTCACCATCCTCTACTAGACTAGCACTTTAGTTTAGGGTGTGTGCTTCACTAATTCTATGGTTAGTGAGGTAGAAGCATGAGTCCGTATTCCCTCGACGTAGATCATCTTCGGCACCGAAGACTTCAAGCGATCCCGTTGCAATTTCCTCATGGAGCCGTCCGAGTGTCCAGGAGTTCATTGATCACAGCGAAGGGACGTCGTCACGGAGCTATGGAAGTGGAGGACCGGATCTACAAAGGTTGTAGTCCCTTCCTATAGTGATAATTGTTATCTACTAGCTTTTTGATTCGCCTAATATCTAGTTAACGATCTTGCTTCGGGTTGTTAGGCACCTAGAAAATTTTAATCCGGCATGGTCGATGCCTTGCAGAGCCTCCTTAGTGTGCCTAGTAACCCTACAGGATGTAGTGGATTTGGATGTTGGTGGATAAAGTCCTCATGAATCTGGCACGAGTGGCATTGCTTCGCATACTCGAGGCAGTCCTGGTTCATCGTAGGCCAATAATAATCCATTCGTTTGATCTTCAATTTCATCTTCGGGCCTGCTTGGTGAGAACTGCTAAGTCCATTGTGAACTTTCCGAACGACCCTTTTCGCTTCGACAGGTCCCAGGCATCTCAACCACAAAGAATCGAACGACCTTTATACAGAGTATCGTTGACGAAGGCGAAAGACAGAGCTCGTTTCATGAGCTGATGTCTTGAGGACGCTTCTTCGGGCATTCTGTGGGACTTAAAGTAGTCTATGAAGACCTCCCTCCAGTCCTCAGCCTTCTCACAGTCTTTTATTTGTAGGGTCGTCTGCTCAGTCACTCCCTTCTCTTCGGATGATTCCGGAGATATTTCTGCTGGGGCAAGCACCCGACGGCTTTGCACCACGATTTTAACGTCATCAAGGTTCTCGTCAGCCAGTTCTTTAACGAGCTTGGCCAACGCGTCTGCTTTGTTGTTTTCCGCGCGTGGTATGCTTTCCAAAGTATAGGAGGGAATTTGGGTCAACAATTGTCCCACCTTTTCACCATACTTCACCAACTCCGGTTTGCACGTTTGGTAGTCGCCGTTTACTTGACTAACGACCAGTTAAGAATCCCCGTATATGAGGAGGTTTTCAATTCCCATGTCGATGGCGATCTCGAGGCCTGCTATTAAAGCTTCGTATTCGGCTTCATTGTTCGTCCTTGGTTCTGTTAAGGAGAAAGCGAAGCGCATTATCCCTCCTTATGGAGTTACGAAGATGAGGCCTACCCTCGATTTGATGATTGGGGTACTTTGTTTGCGCTTCTTTACGGAGGACGCTCCATCAAATTAAAGCTCCCATCGGGTATCACTACCGTCGATCGCGTCAAACACATGTTCGTCTGGCAAATCGCAATTCAGAGGAGAACCGGCAGGTACTGGATGCTCAGCAAGGAAGTCGGTGATGGCTTGGCCTTTCACTGCCTTAAGAGGCTGATAGGTTATTGAAAACTCTATCAGGAGCAGGGCCCATTTAGCGAGTCTCCCTGTCAATATGGCCTTTGACATTAGATATTTTAGGGGGTCCACCTTTGATATAAGACGGACTTCGTGTGCCAATGCATATTGCCGGAGTTTTGTTATCGCAAAGATTAATGCCAGGCAGTGTTTTTCGATAGGGGAGTAATTGCTTTCTGCCCCCAGAAGAACTCGGCTTAAATAGTAGAGCGCTCTCTCCTTCCCTTGGTCATTTTCTTGCGCCCATAATGCGCCTAAAGAACCTTCTAGGGTGGTTGTATAAAGAATGAGAGGCTTTCCTTTGACCGGAGCAGCCAGCACCGGCGGGTTCTGCAGGTACTGCTTGATTTCATCTAGCGCGCTCTGGCATTTTTGGTCCCAGACGAAAGGAGTTCCCTTCTTCATCAGGTGACTGTAAGGACGACACTTGCCTGACAGGTTGGCGATAAACCGCCGGATGTACGCGAGCTTCCCTTGGAGAGACCGCAGCTGTTTGAGAGTCCTTGGCGGTGGCATTTCCATGACCGCCTTGATCTTAGATGGATCTATTTCGATACCTCAGTGTCGGATGATGAATCCCAGGAATTTACCTGAGGAGACTCCGAACGCGCATTTGAGGGGATTCATCTTCAAATTATATTGCCGAAGGCGTTGAAATACGGTCTTCAGATGCTCTAAATGCTCTTCATATGACATGCTCTTTACTACGAGGTCGTCGATATAGCACTCGACGATTTCATGTATGAGATCATCAAAGATCTTTGTCATGGCCCTTTGATAGGTGGCACCGGCATTTTTTAATCCGAAGGGCATGACTTTGTAGCAGAATATACCCAAAGGAGTCCGGAAAGCGGTGTGCTTCTGGTCGTCGGGATGCATCTTTATCTGATTGTACCCTGATGAACCGTCCATGAAGGAGAAAACCTCATGAGTGGATGTATTGTCTATCATCAGTTCGGTGACCGGCACTGGGAAATCGTCCTTCGGGCAGGCTTTATTGAGATGTCGGAAGTCCACACATATGCGCACTGTCCCATTTTTCTTCATCACAGGGACGATGTTGGCGACCCAGTCAGGATACTGTACCTCCTGGATAAACCCAGAATCGATCAGCTTCTTGACTTCGGTGTTAATGCTCATCTCAAGCTCGAGCCGCATCCTTCTCGGCGCCTACTTGACTGGCTTGATATCCGGGGATATTGCTAATTTATGCATAGCAATCTCTGGCTCTAATCCCGGCATCTCGGAATAGTCCCACGCGAAGCAATCTCTATGCTGTAGAAGCACGTCCTTTAATGCAGCCACCCTTTCTTCAGATAGCAGCTCGCTGACGAATGTCGGTCGCGGATCGTCTGCCGATCCCAACTCAATCTTCTTGAGGTTATCTGCAGTAGTATGTATGCCATCTTCCAGTTCTTTCGGAGCCGGTGGAAATTCTGAGATTACCTCATTGTCATTGTTTTCGAAGCACCAAGGGAGCTCATCTATGTCCTCGAGCTCTTCTTTTAATATTGTAATCATGTGATGAGTGCGAATCCGCTTCCAAGATCGATGTGGATCTGGTTCTGCTCTTGCGGCTTTGAGTTCGTGCTTTTGTGGCGTTACCCTCCAGCTGCTGGATAAAGCAAATCTGCCTTGCTGGTACTGGTCTTCGACCCAGTTCTTGAAGGTGAAGCAGTCTTCGATAGGGTGTCCTATGGCTCGGCGATAAGAGCAATAGCCCGGATGAGAAACTTTGTTAGCTTGCTCAGGGTGCTTAGACTCCGGAAGTGCGATTATTTGATGTTTTATAGCGAGCTCGAGTAACTTCTTCGTCTTGTCTCGGGGGAAGGAATACGCTCGACTCATCTTCTTTATGAGGGACAAATCCGGGCCGCGCAATACCCGATCATATGACTCTCTAATCCTGCATCGTTGTTGTCGGCTCCTCTTTTCGCTTCTTGATTTACTTCTGCCTCTGAGTCGGGCCTTTTGCGCAACGGGTTGGCAGGGAGGAGCATCTTCATCTTTTGCAGCCTGTTGAAACAGACGTTGCGTCCTGGCTTTCTCGTAGATGGCCATCTCGCGATTATGGTCTTCCCGATCTTTTTGACCCGCTTTCCTGATAAGCTTTTCCATTCGTTCTTCAAACGACGGACTCGGCACTTCGATCGCGGGATCTAGCTTTGGTAAGGGGTTGGCATTTCCCGACAGGGCATCCTCTTCTTCCTCGAAGTTGTATATAGTGTAGCTACCGTGGACTCGTTCCCATTTCCCGGCTCTCACGTATCCAAGTCCAAGCGTTTCCATTCTCCCGTTGGGCAATTTGCGCTGAGTCCCAGGGACATCCCAAATCCTGTTATAGAATCGAGCTTGTCGAATAGTCTGTTTTAAGGGTACTCCTTGGCGCTTCAATAGCCTTTTCAATCCGTTTGTGTAATATCTGGGCAAACGAATGGGTTGAAGCTTGTTAAGTGTAGAATCCGCGTCATGCCAGATCTCTTTCTCCACTCTTGTTTCCGAGGATCGATAGAATAGGATCGCCTTTTCTCCTTTTCTCCTGGGAGGGACGTAAAATGTCCGCAGCTCTTGCACGCTGTGAGCTTCAAGTGCGTCAAGGTCTTTGTAGTGCTCCCGCGGAACCATGGTGATTTGCAAACTCTGATCATCGCCAGGGGAGGCTTGTGTTGATGATCGACTGGAGAACACAGCATTAACCTCATCTTCCGAGTCACTTCCGAAGATCAATATGGGGGCGGACGGTCCCGAGTTGTTGCGTCGAGACGGCCCAGCATAAACTATCTCTTCTTCTTCTTCGGTATCACTCCCGAAAACAGGAATGGTGGCGGCGTCTTTGTTCTCCGGTTTGCGACACCTTTCTGTATCCTCGAAATCTGGCAAAAAGTACTTTGCATCTTCGTACTTGCGGACTTCGTTCACGGAGAATGGATTCATCTCACCTGTTACGGTATACTCGGAACCATCCTTGAAATACTTCATACACTGATGTTGTGTAGAAGGGATGATGTTGTACTCGTGTAACCAAGGACGATCGAGCAAGGCGTTGTAGCAGGTCTTGGCGTCAATGACGTGAAACTTAATGTCTGTGACGAGCAGTCCGAAGCGTAATGTTAGTATTACAGATCCAAGAGTTCGTGATGACTGGGAGTCAAAACCGGAGATGGTAATTTTGTCCCGAGCGAGGTGTTGAACGCTCATGCAGATTTCCTTCAACACCCGAACATTAAGGAGATTGACGGAGGACCCATTATCCACCAGGATTTTGCATATCTTGATATCGTGGCAGTATCCAGAGACATATAGGGGACGGTTGTGGTCGCTCGTCCCGAGGAGAAGGTCTTCGTCACCGAAAGTGATATCAGCCGTGTGTACTTCTTCCAGTTCATCCTTCATCCTCTGTTCGGTGAGGAAGGCTTGGAATTGCTCGGGCTCTTGTAGCTCCTTGATTAATGAATCTCTCGCTTCTTTTGATAATAAGAGGGCGTCGAGAATGCTGAGCTGCGAAGGTAGCTTCCTCAGGTGCGCTAGGATGTTGTGGTCCACCTTACTCTTCTTGGGCGGGTCCTTGGTAGCCAGCTCTTTCATGACTTGGTCATCTAAGGCGATATACTCGGCGACCTTTTCCTTTCCCTTATCTTTTCTAGTCGCGGGTCCGAGATTCTTTTACGGGTGCGTGCGATTGCGCAGCTGAATGTTTTCGCAGGCCTCTGGTTCTTCTTCTTTCCCTAAAACGGATTCTTTAAAGAGAGGGCCTAGAGCCATTCCTTCATCAGATTCGCTCCCAAAGGTGAGAACTTGTGATCCTCCGACGTTGACCATGTAACAGTTGCCGGTAGTTTTTTTATGCCCTTCGGTCGTACTTCTTTGCTCCCGACGGGTTCTGCTTTTCATTCACTTAAAATGTTGCCGGTGAGCAACATATCCCTGCCACCATATCTTAAAAGTGTCACACTCCTCAGTGGGGTGTGAAATCTTCCGATGATATGAGCAGTAATTAGGGTGCCTCTCAGCCCCATTGAGCGTGTTTTCTTCCGAGGGTGGTAGCTTCATTCCCATTGACATGGCTTTGGCAAACCTTTTCCCCGTCTTGAATATGTTTTTATCTGCATCGGATGTCTTTTGATCTGGCGGGAGTGCTTCGACTTTTTCGCTTAGTCGCTCGCGTTTGGCTCCTTCTGATGCGGCCGTCTCACGCTCCCGATCGGCTTTATTTTTCAAACGAATCTCGTCTAGAAAGGCGTCGATCATTTCATCTGTCGGACATACAAGTTCTGGCTCAGGCTATGCCCCCAGTTTCTCAGTGCCAGGAGTTTTTTCATCGTCCGTAAACGAGTGGAAGATCACATGACAACTAGCCACATATCCCTCGGATTCATCCGACGAGCTTTCCCCATTATCTTCCTCCTGAAAGACGTGGTTGAGGACTCTTGGAGCGTGATGGGAGTCCGCGCCTTTTGATTGTACTCCTCCAGCATGTCAATCTGGTTCTGCAAGTCCATACGCTTGTCTCCAGACTTCACTGGCTTCTTGGATTTCTTCTTCTTTTTCTTCGAAGAATTTGACGGTTGGGTGTGAGTACTTAGGCCATCACCACCGATCTTTGTAGTCGGGCGCGGATTCAACATCCCTTCGATGATTTGAGGTTCAAGCGGGTCCTTCCATTCGACCGCCGGGCACGCATGAAGGTCCTTCAGCATTCTTTTGGTTTTAGTTGATAGCACGACCTCCCATGGAGCTTCTTCAATAAAGGAACAGGTTGCCCCCAGTGTATCTGCTTTCTTAGGAGTATGCGGCTGTGGCGGGTTCACCTTCCACTTTTCGGACAGTGAAAACTTCCCCTGGAGGTATTGATCTTCAATCCATCCTTTGAAAACGAAGCAACCCTCAATCGAGTGGCTTACCGTTTGATGGTAAAGGCAATAGTTGGGGTTATTCACCTCAGTGGGTTGTGGCGGTCGCCTTGGATTTGGCAAGTTTATAAGTCTGTTGCGTACTGCCAGCTCGAATAAACGTTTCGTCTTGTCCCGTGGGAACAAGTAGGGACGCTTCATCTTCTCATTATAATACAGCCGTCTTTCTTCCAACTGATCCGCCAGCTTTGAGGTACTGGGTTGCTGCTGAGCATTCGCGACGAAGGTTGCCTTCCCTTTATCCTTGTCACTCCGAGGCTCCGGCTTCGGGAGAGACGGTCTGTGACCCATCTGGTCCATCTGGGCCAACTTGTCGATCAAAGCCTAAAACGTGGTCGGCTTAAAGAACATCATAAACTGGGAGATAATTGCATGAGGGTCTAGGGTTCCCACAAACATGCCCACTGCGGGCGCTTCCTCAATGCGTTGCTCGCATTTCGAACACAAATTTCGCCAGCGTATAGTATATTGGACCCACGTCTCGCCTGGTTTCACCCTGGCATTAATCAATGCTGTTATTGGAGTGCGTTCACTGGCGCTTGCGAATCGCTGAGTGAATAGCAACTCCATTTCAGCGAACGTCTTGATAGAATTGTTCGGGAGTTCCGAATACCATTCGAACGCTGTTTCTGATAAGCTGCCCACGAACTGGCGAAGCAACAGTTTATCGTCACCGCCGGTGTTACCGCAAAGGGCCCTGAACTGGGCAACATGTTGGTGGGGATTGCCGGTCCCCTTATACATGTGGAATTTCGGTATTGTATAACCCGGCGGATATTTGATTTGGTCGTACCAGCTCGGATACGGTCGCCCCGTTTTTACGACTTGACCAGCTGCTTCATTCGCATGATGAACCCGGATCTGCTGGGCTATATAGTCGTTCAAGTCAGCCTTAGAGATTGTCTCCTCCTTGGCCGTTGAGAGAGCCGGTGGTGGGTTTGACGTTTCTCCCCTATCGTCTTCAAGGACGATCGGAGGATCCTCAGCAGGTGGGTCTTATTGGATCATCATTCCTACCATGTCCTGGAATAAGTGGGCTATTTGCTTTATATTGGCCGCTTGTTCCGCAGCTTCTTTATCTTTCTTTTCTAATATCCTCCGGAGGAACTCGGCGTTGGTTTCCTGTCCTTGTTGCTGATCTGAGGACACCTCGGGGCTTTCTTTCGGCCCAGTAAGCGCGGCCATTGTGATCATCATTTCCTGGAGCTTTTGCTGTTGCTCCTGAGCTTTGGTCACCGACCGTATAAGCGGTCTATGACCTGTAGACGCGCGGCTGTCTTCTTTCCCCGACGCCATGTATACAGTGTGGACCATCCTGCCCCCAGCCTTAGGGCGTCTGGGCTCAGCGCTTTTAGCTTTCGTTGCAGGCCCGGGGATCTTCTCTGGCCTCTTCTTTTTATGAGCAGTAGAAGTTGAGGGGGCCGTTGAAGTGGGCACCCAGACAGCTTTTCGTGGCTTAGCCTGGTGACTGACTTCCTGTTGGATTTTCAGCTTCTTGTGCCGGCGGGAGAAATTTTGATCGATCACCGAGTCTCGGGTCTGCCGCCAGACTTTATAGATTTGGGAGGACAACCGTTAAGGAGATTGGGGATGTTCTGGCTTTACTTCTACAGACTTTTTCAGCGGAGGGGGAGACCTCTTTAGCACCGCGGTAGGAGAATTCCTACGCACCTTATTTAGCATCTCAAAGCTGTTCCCAGTTGGAACAACAGCATTAACTTCTGCCATCGGGGCTGGAGGAGTTACCCCAGGAAGGGAGTTGCCTCCGGCCTTCCTCACTCGGCGCCAGTAACGACGTCGAGCGCGTCGTGATGATGGAACCGGCTTGGTGAGGGCAATAGTCTCGTCTTTCCCCCTGCGAAGATGGAGGGTCGCTGCTGGTGTCAGCCTGTCAAAGACCGATGTCCTTTGGGTAGCAGGAGCGGGAGCTGGAGCTGTCAATCTTGTAAAAACCGACTTTTTGGCAGGGGAAGCCGCCTTGACGACTTCAGGAGCAGGACTGGTTACTTTCTTAGGAGCAGCCTTCTCTGGGATAGTAGGCCCCACCGTGGGTCCACAGGAGCTCTGGCCCAATCTGGAGAAGACCGAGACGCTGGTGTTGGGCGACCTATTGAGAGGATCCGCGGTAGGTGTAAGCCGATCAAAGACCAACTTCTTGGGAGCTTCCATTATCAGCGTAGGAGCGGTGACGCTCGTTGGCGGGAGCATGGTCCCAAAAAACAACCCTGTGGTGGCTCGAGTGACCTGTTCCACGGGTATTTTAAATAGCGAAGCAGCTTGGGGTCCGTAGGTTACACCTCCTGGCGAGGCAGAGCGCTGGTTACAATTGCAGTTGGAGCATCTCGCACAAGTGGAAGCCATTGATTCTTTGCTTTCTGCAATAAGCAAAACGCCAAATCTTAGTACCTTGAAACCCAATGGCAACCATTAGCGAACCGTGTTTGGTTCGCGAACACGACACACGAAGTGTGGAGTGGAAAGAGGAAAAGGTCTTACCGGGCGTGCCAGAATCTGTTCCCCTCCGAAAGACGGCGGTGACGCGGGGCGTCTCGCCAGAGATTCAGGGCAGATGCTAATTGGTGCTATCCATCTACCTCTCCGAAGATGCCAAGTTGATTTATGGCACCGTATATCGAAGGTTTAGACGGATGCGTCCGATGTAGCAGACTTCGTCAGATTCCTCCTCGCTTGAGGGGTTTTTTGATTGTGGGGACGCTCTTCCCTGCAGACGCAAGCCCCTGCAGTTAATTACGCTACCGCACTGCGGTAACCACTTTCTCCTTCTCCAAATGGTCACTTCGTGTCGTGTGTGTTTTTTGTGTTTGGTTGCCCGTGGATTGTATACGGAGACTGAGTTATGTCGTCGCCCGTAGGGCGTGGACTAGTCCAAATCCGTATTATCTTAGATTTGGGTTTGGGGGTTTGGGTTTAAGAATACGTTAGCCTCGTTTGAGACTAAGATCGACTTAAACGTATGTTAAGGATACGTCAGTCTAGTTTTTAGACTAAGATCAACTTAACGGGATCGTTTATATCCAACAAGAGAGCAATTAAGGGATCCCCATTGTTTAGTTTTAGTGACGTTGCGGTCGATAGGTGGTTCAAGGACATTGCGGTCCATATGTAGTTTAAGGACATTGCGGTCCAATGTTAGTTTTAAGACGTCGCGGTCAAGGTTAAAGACGTCGTAGTCCGTGGTTTTAAGGACTCCACAGTCCGATATTAGTTTTAAGACATCACGGTCAAGGTTAAGGACGTCATAGTCCGTTTTTAGTTTTAAGACATTCCGGTCAAGGTTAAGGACGTCGTAGTCCGTGGATTTAGGGACCCCACAGTCCGATGTTAGTTTTAAGACATCCCGGTCAAGGTTAAGGACGTCATAGTCCATGGGTTTAAGGACCCCACAGTCCGTATCAATGTGTGGTCATCGGGACCCGTCACCTCTTTGAAGACGTTGAGGAATTACAACGCCAAGTATCAAAAGAGTGAAGAGATGTACCCTTGAACCAAGGTAGATTAAATAGTCTTTGGCCCAATTTAGGACCAAGACCAGTCGATTATGTTATGAATCTATTGGCCCAGTTAAGTTTGGATTGAGGACTTATGGCCATCTTGGGCTAAGTCCAATCATGTTTGGAATATTGGCTTTCTATTGGTCCATTGAAGGAGAGGCTTTGCCTCTAGAACTTAGCCAATTGGGCTGAAGCTAGTGTTAAACGCTAAAAACCAATCAGTATTGAACACTGGGAATGAGATTGACAAGTTAGTGTTTAACACTAAAATATAGTTGGTGTCAAACACCAGCAACATGGCTTTCAAATTAGTGTTAAATACTAAAACAAATCAGTGTTAAACACTGGCAACAGAGATCTCAAATTAGTGTTTAAACACTAAGGTAATCAGTGTTGAACACTGGTGACAGAGATTTTAATTTAGTGTTGAACACTAAGAAAATTAATATTAACCCTGTTAATAGAGGTTTAATTTAATGTTAACACTAAGAAATTCAGTGTTAAACACTGCAAATAAAGTTCTTCAGTTAGTGTTGAACACTAAGGTAAATCAGTGTTGAACACTGGATTCAGAGGTTCCAATTTAGTGTTAAACACTAAGGCAAGAGGGGTCACGTGGTAGCATGTGAGGGCGCCCTCCCGTGTGAAGTTTTTCAGGGGTCACGTGGTAGCACGTGACCCTGCTCCTTTGCATTTTTGTTTAAGACTTAAATTCTTCATTAAATCCCCATTTCCTTGAAGAATTATATTCTTAGATAGAGTTGAACTCTAAATTTTTTTCTGTAGGAATTAAATTCCTCATATATGTGAAGAACTAGATTCTATCATAAGGTTCAACCCTAATAATAACTTTAGAGAAATTAAATTCCCACTTTCTCTTAGAGAATTACTCTTAGATAGAGTTAAACCCTTAATTTATATTCTGAGGAATTGAATTCCCATATATGTAAGGAATTAGGTTCTGTCATAGGGTGAAACCCTAATTTCTTCTTTCTTAAAGGAATTAAATTCCTGTTATTTTGACAGAATTAAGTTCTCAACTGGTTCTGTTCATTTCAAAGGAATTAAATTCCTATAACATAGGGTTAAATCCTAATTTTATTTCAAAGGAATTAAATTCCTATAGTTCCGTGAGAATTAAATTCTCAAACTTCCATTCCCTCTCTATGCTTTGGATCTGCATGGCAGGATCTCAACCCAATGAGAATTAAATTCTCAATTCATGGGGAGATGTGCACTTTGCAGATCCTCTACTAAAGAGAGAACTAAGTTCTTCTTTTTTTTAATATAAGAGTTAAACTCTTTTGAGAATTAAATTCTCTTTTTTAAAGGCCTTTCCTTTCTTACCCAAGGTTTTCTTTTGCAGCAGATCAAATTCTTCCAAAGTCTCAAGGCTCTATTTCTTTTTCTCTCTATGTCCCTGTATATAGATCTCTGTATATATCCCTCTCTCTGTCTCTTTTCCGGCTCCTATTTATAGGAGAAGGAGTAGAATCAATTAGTTTTAGTGAATCATTCATTGAGGGATTTGATTTGTATTCCTTAGAGATTTGATTTGCATTCATCATTCATTTGGACCTTTGGATTATTAGGTGAATTTTATTCACCCTTGGATTTTAAATCCAAAGATATTCCTTTGTTGTTTCGGTTAGATTTTAAGGGGAAATCTTTCCAAGTTCAAGATTTTTCCATAGATAGGTGATATTTAATCACCTTTAAATCTTTAATCCAATCGGTTCCAAATAATCATTCTCCTTTGGAAAGATTTGAATGCTGTTCAGAATTTAATTCTGTTAAATAGATGGGCTTTGAAAGCCGGTCATGTGTGGCCACGTGACCCTTGGTCACGTGTGGGCACGTGACCCCCTGGAACGGACTTTCTTCTCCTTTCTGCGCTCTGTCTTCTACCCGCTGTTCAACCGTCACGTGCCAACACGTGATCCCTGGTCACGTGTGAGCACGTGACCTTTTTGGAGCCTTTTCTTTGATTTAATCATGGAGCTGAATCTGCCTTTGCCGCTGCTTTTAATTGTCACGTGCCAACGCGTGACTGCTGGTCATGTGCTAGCACGTGATGCCTCTTCTGTAGGCTTTCCTGATTTTAAATCAGGAAACAACGTGGTCATTGGATAACGTATTTCCGAGACGGGGTAATTTGCTGACGTATTTCCGAGACGGGGTCATTGGATGACGTATTTCCGAGACGGGGTCATTTGCTGACGTATTTCCGAGACGGGGTCATTTGCTGACGTATTTCAGAGACGGGGTCATTGGATGACGTATTTCCGAGAAGGGGTCATTTGCTGACGTATTTTCGCGACGGGGCATTTGCTGACATATTTCCGAGACGGGGTCATTTGCTGACGTATTTCCGAGACGGGGTCATTGGATGACGTATTTCCGAGACGGGGTCATTTGCTGACGTATTTCCGAGACGGGGTCATTGGATGACGTTAGGTTGTCTGTGAACCATAGAGTCTTGGAACTGGGGACTTTGCCATGGCTTCGATTGGTGATGTCGTGTCCGAATCCTGCTGGAATGAGGAGGAACGCTGTTCATATCAGAAAACTGCATTCTAATACCGCCCATTCATTATCTATTTGTTGTATTTATCGGTATTATTAACCAGTGTCTACTTAGTATTACAGATTACAGGTATCCAGGACAAAATATTGGAACTGCATCCAAAAGCATGGATATATCACTTGAGGGAAGACACTGCGACCAGAAACGCAAACCGACCAATAATAAAGGAGTTCCTTTACGCAACAAGTTGTGTACACATTTTTTTTATCTAAATGGTCCAACACAACAAGTGTGTACACAAGACTTTTAAGCACATGTGGATATGATTTTATATGCATTCAAGGAGATGATTTTATATGCATATGATTTTATATGCATTCAAGACTAAAAAGCATGTGTTCAAATCAAAAGGAATCAAACAAATCAGCATGAGCCATAATGGGGCAGCCATGAATCAAGCCATATGTGGGAATGGGGTAATGAGCATTTAATGGTGAAGATTATGTGTGTGATTTGAAGATTCAAATTTCCTTCCAAAACTGAGTGCAAATCAAATTCAAATAGACAAATCAGCATGGACCATGATGGGGAAGACAAGAATCAAGGCACAAATAGACATGAAGTAATGTGCATTCAATGCTAAAGATTTTGTGTTGATTTAAAAATTCGAATTTCCCTCCATTCTTTGGAGCCTATAAAAGCAGGCAGTGGGCAAAGGTTCAAGAGGTCATTCTTTAGTCTTGGATTGTCATTCTTTGTCCAAGTTTTCTATTCTCCTTTCATGTAAATAGCTTAGTCCCCTTGAGTTCTTAACCTTCTCTCGATCCTTCAACCTCTTCATTGAGCTTGAAAGTTTAAGGGTTGGTTATTGATCTCAAGGGGTTGTATCATTCTTAAAGTTTAATAAAGTGTTCTTTTGTGCTTCCTTCACCATGAGTTCTTTGCCCTCTCTTGATCTTGCAACCTCTTTATTGAGCTTGCAAGTTTAAGTTTGGGTTATTGAACCCATGTCTTGCAATATGTTCTTTGGTTCCTAATCTTTTACTTACTTGCATTTTATTCTTGCTCTTTTAATTCTCGCACTTAAATTCCATGCACTTTAATTACTTGCTTGTAATCTTTTCTTCTCTTTGTTCTTCTCTTTTTGGTTTGTTTTGTGAATGGTGTGAATATTGTTGTTAGGAAAAGAGAAAGATTTTGTAAGTTAACATTTCGTTCCTCATTTCCTTTTCCCGTATTTTCCATTTGAAACTCCGCCCAAACCTTACGCAAGCGCTCCGTTAGGCACCCTACCCTACCAAGGTAAAGGTGATTCCTAACCGTGACCGGTTGCATTCGGTTTGGCCGGAGGCGAAAGCAAGAGACAAGAACGGACGGACAAGGGTCAATAAGCCGGATTCCATGAATACCGTGCTTAAATACCCTAATCCACGTTGTTGCCGATTGCTCTAGCTTCATTGGTTGAGTTCGGCTCAAAGTCCTTGAATACGGAATCCATTAACTTACACTATCCTATCGTTTCCTAACAAGCCTTATACTTGAATATAACACATAGGTTAGATAACGAACAAATCCGCCACGTTGTTAACTCGTTAAAACAAGCCTAAAAACTTACCATCTCCCTGTGGATCGACCCGTGCTCATCACGGCTAGCTGCAAAGCGACACCGTCCTGATCGCGGTTAAACTTTAGAACTCTTAAATATCCGACACGCTTTTGGCGTGCGATCAAATGGCGCCGTTGCCGGGGAGACGGTAACGTTTTTGTTTTTGTTATTTCGGGTTAATCTTGTTAATATCCATCTAACCCTATTTTCTAAAACAAACTAAAAAGATTCAAAATTTCAAAACCAAACAAAAAATTAACATAAGCTAACCATTTTGTTCTCTGGATTTTATATCTGCTTGCACTCTGTAACTAAAATAAAAAGATAAACAATACCAGTGTGGCATTAGTGGAACACTGAGACTACTGTTGAAATTTGGAGCCCTACCTCATCAAGTTGGCCGGCGACATCTGTTCATATCATAATATTGCATTTTATATTTCCCATTCTTATTCGTTTTATAAATAAACAGGTGCTTTTGATGCATGTCTGCTACATATTACAGGTTACGGGTTCTTGGAGCGAAAACAGTGAAAAAGACAAAAGATGATACAAAAAGGGACTTTTGACAAACAAACAGAAGACTCTTGATCAAGCCTACATCAAAGATAAAATTCACAAAGTACAAGGCAATGCTGTTGGAGATAGTGCCCTCAGAGTCAATTATTGGATTACAGGTACGTGATTGCAATGATTGAGGGAGGACCTATCCCGGTAGGATAGTCTTACTCGAGATGATAGTATGCTATCTGGTTTATCTTTATCATCGTGTACTGCTTTAGGTGACCTGACATGTCGCTATTACACGTTGATAGAGCCCCTAGGATTCTTGCTTGACTACCAGCAGTATGATGGCGATCATATACGTGGGAGCTGGTAGTCTATAAGCACATCCTTAAAAGGTCCCTAGTCGTAGGAGTTTCGAGACAGGGCATCGATACTCCATTAGTAGACTAGTGTATACAGTCGAGACCCCGACGAGGGGCGATGGCCGGTCTCACAAGCCACTGGTGTCAGTTGGCTCACCTAAGATATATACAGGTGCTCATTGGGTTATGAGTACACCGGACAGGACTCACCGGGAACCTGCTAGTTGGTCTTATACCAGATGTCAGATAGCAGTTCCCTGGTGACATGTGTAAAGGTTAGTTCATCGACCTGAGATCGTCATTTGTCTCGTGTGAGTTCCCACTGTGCTTTGATTACCACCCTACCACGGCTCAAAGGAGTCGTGCAAACAGGTTTTAGTTGGGTACAGTCCCAAGCCACATGGAGGCAGTGAGCGGATCTGCAGGGGTTCGTCTCTCCCGGTATTGGGGGTGAGGTCGCGCTGTATCTAGGAGAGCCATTACACAAAGCCCTCGGCCGAGGCAGGAGATTTACTGGTAGGTATTCCAGTAGTATCTCAGGGTGTTCTGGGCTACGCTCCGACACGACATGTACCGCTTTTGGGGGTCTGACTTTTACCAACCCCCTAGGCCCGACATGCGATGCTCATAGACGAACGGACCGGACTGTACGGATATTGTCACTGACAGGCTCAGTAGGGTGTCAGGATGAGTTCGCTCATCGACGTCCCTTTTGGTCAATAGCTGGTGGCCCGTCACGTATTGGCTAATACCTCTGACGTGCTAGTGGTTAAATCCACAGTCATTGTATTGACGAGTCTTTAGAGTCCACCACACTTACAGTTACTCAAGCTTTCGGGCGAAACGCTGTAGAGGCCGTATGGAGATATGGCAGGGTCCGATCAGATACGTGCGGTATTGCACGGATCAGGATCGGACAGTTTTGTACTAGTGGCCGTATAGTTATATGGCAGGGTTCGATCTGATACGTGCGGTATTGCACGGATCAGGATCGAACGGATATTACTAGCCGGCTTTGGCTTAAGCCGGTCCTAGTTTAGTACAGTGTAGATTTTGTCTCATTGCATTTGTATCCGGACGGAATACAGATGCAGGTGTGTATGCACAATATCGAGGTTTTCCTGTAATTTATTACGGGACCAGTTTTCTGGAGTTGCCAGTTTGCATTCCGTTCCGGCCGGTTTTCCTTTGTTCTTTCCCGGCCGGACTTTTCTGATGGAGGGGGTAATTTGCAGTTTTGCAAATTACATTTGAGGAGGGGGTTTCTTGCATATGTATTAATTATGATAGCATCTTTTTTATTCCTTTCTTTTCTATCATCATTTCTTGTAAAAGGTGATTAGGATTGATTTGGTTTTGATGTGAGATTGTGATGATAATGTTTGGCTATGGTCACCACTTGCTTTTACTACCATTACCTTCCTTCTAAGGTTGTGGTTTTGTATTCCTTCCTCCACCATTCTCATTTTGGAGATGATAGAACTCACTTGAGAGAAGAACAAGAGAGAAGAACAAGAGAGAAGAAGAAGAGAGAGTTTCATTTTGAGCTTGAGGGATTTATCTTGATCTCATTTCATGCTAGGAAAAATGCAATCACCATTTTTCCTTATCTAGTTTCCTCCATCATCTTCTAATGGCAACAAAACCCCAAAGAGACAAGCATCATCTACACTACATTCTACAGCAAACCTTGGGCATGTCGACTTGCCGGCTTCATGCTCGAGTTGCCTCGGTATTGAGGCGGGAGCCCGTAAAAGACGCAGGCGATGTGGTGCCCCCTTCGGCGAGGAGGCGACGATATGGAGACAGGACTTTCCGCGGGAGATCGGGACAATGAAGAGAAGACCGGAGGACTCGGATCACTTGGTATACTTCTCTTCCCATCTCTTGTTAGCTAGCATTAGGTTAATGGTTACGATCCGGGTTTTTCATTGTCCGCGGTAGCGCCGGTTTCCAAGTAAGGAAAATTTTTGATTCCGCATTTTGGCCTCGGATAGACGGCCGGGGCGCTGCCGTGGCGCAACAAATGCAAGGTCCAAGATTTCGAAGCCACGGTTAAAAGTCCACCACAATTATTCACTGGAAAATCTGAAAGAGAACAGAAGCTATTTTAAAGAAAGAATCAAAGAATTAAGTAGCCCAGGAAGCCCAAAGACAGAAGAGCCCACAAAGGAAAGGCCCAATACTTCCTTTTTAAGAAGACAAAAGGAAGATTTTATTTTACCAAAATTCATTTGCGGCTTTGACTAGTTGACCTAGGGCTATTTTTGTAATTGTAGACATGCGGATCAAAATGTAACCTAGGGTTTCTATTTCCTATAAATAGAACTCTAAAGCTTGTAATTTCTTATGCCTCCCTTTATGAATAAAATTTAGAAATCTTTTGGAGAGCATCGGTATTTCTTTTCCATTCAGAAATTCAGATCTGACAACCCTGCATGGATGATTGGAGGGATACATCTGTAAGTAGTTTTATTTAATTGCTCTAGTTTAGATTTTAATTCCTTGCCTTAGATGTTAGCTTTGGGAAAGGCTTTTGAGAGATGAGATCTCTCATCCCTTTCTTACCCATCACATAGAATCTATAGGACTCCATGCATACATGCACATACCGCTCCCTACGGCACCCTATCCCTCGAGGTAGCGGTGATACCGTAGTATAAAGGCCCGGTTGTGATGTTTTCCATGGAGGTTAGGGTAAGGATTGATAAAGGAAGGACAAGAACCTAGAAGAAGGAACACCTTCCCGAATGGATCTAATCCCCTTTATTGATAATTACCATAACTCCTCTTAGATCCTAATTTGGGTATAGAAAGCGTTGAGATTTATTTACATTTCCAAACCATTCCTAAACCTAACGCTAGCAAGATTTAGATCTAGATAATTTTAGTATAGATAATTTAGGTTTTTAGATTTAATAATTAATCCGAACACCCTTCGGAATTAACTCGTTATCGCGACTAGGAAATTCACAACATCCCTGTGGACCGACCCGTACTCACCGGCTAGCTGCAAAGCGACGCCGTTCTTGATTGCGGTTAACATATAGTTTTGATCTATCTTTTAGAAAGCGCAAGCACACTAAATCATTCAATCAAATGGCGCCGTTGCCGGGGATGGCGTCGAACTTTCCTTTTCACAATTTCGGGTTAATCATAAAATTTTAAAAAATCATAAAAATCTAAAAAATCCAAAAAAATATAAAAAATATTTCATCTGTTATTTTTGGAAGGGATACTGTGTTGTTTGAATTTTGCAGGATATACGAAAATCGGATTTGGAAAGCTACAGAGATCAAAACAGAAAAAAAAAGATCGGAACAACAGAAGATCACAACAACCGAGGAACAGAAGAAATTTGGAGGACCGAGTCTACAAGTTAACCACGGTGATCTGGTCCAACAAAAAAAAAAGTGGCCGAACCGACTAAAGCGCGGCGGAACCGCCGCTCCAGCCCCATTTTGGCCGCGGAACCGCCGCGGTCTGGTCGAATCAGGGATTAAAAAAAAAGGGGGCAGAAGCGCGATAAAAAAAATAAAAATAAAAATAAAAAAATAAAAAAAACTGTTCCGCCACTGCAAATTTCTGTGAGTTTTCTCTCTCTCCTCCTCTGCAAATCTTAATATATCTTCTGTAAATTTGCCTGCAGGATTTCTTTGCGCTCAAAAATATATTCCCTTCCATATAACAATCTTGTGCCGGATTTTTGGGCCCCGTTTGAAATAAAATAGATTGCAAGTAATATTTTGCTGTTGCATATCTTTTCTATACAATATTTTGTTGTTGCATATCTTTTCTCGAATATCTTTTTGCAATAATTCTTTCCAAATAAAAATTCTTGTGATATGCTTAAAATAATAATTGATTGCAAGTAATATTTTGCTGTTGCATATCTTTTCTATAAAATATTTTGCTGTTGCATATCTTTTCTCTAAAAATCTTTTTGCAACAAAATTTTTCCAATTAAAGAGAAAAAAAATGAAAATAAAAAAGGACAAATATTTTATAGAAACTTGCAAAATTTTTTAGCCGCAAATAAATCCTTGCACCACCAACCATCCCTCTTGTCACCTTTCTTCTTCTAACATGGGTACCCTACACAATAAATCATTAGCCGAACTTTGGTATCCCGAACCTAATTTTGCGTCGTACGTTAATTTGTTCGGTCAATTTAAAAACGATCCCTCCTTGCCAAAAATATCTTTGAAAGATCACATAGAGGCGTCTAGAAGAAATAGTTTGACTTTTCAACCTACTTTGTGTCAACCAAGTCAACCTTTACCACCTCCATATGTTGATACCACTTTTTCAAGTCCTTCTATCTCTCCTAAGCCGATGTCCATTGCTGAGCATATTGCTCAATCTCGCAGTCGATCTTTCACCCCTCTCCACTCATCTAGTTCTAGGGATCCACACGACTATTCATCTTTTTATCCATATGTTGATCCTACCCCTGTCCAATCACCCACTTCCTACCAGTCATACCCGACCTTCCCACCTTCACTAGACACTGTTTCTACACAACCTATTGGGAGTTTTGCATATCCACACCATTTTGAATCTTTTACCGAAACACTCTCACCACCTAAGTCTAGTTTGGAAAGGTCGTTGGAAGCGTACATTGCTGCAACAAATAAAATGACTAGGAATGTGGAAGCGTCCTTAGCCGCCCTTATGCAACCTACTGAAGCGGTAGCTAGTTTCCCTCTAGCTCAAAATTTTTCAATGTATAAGGATGCGGTTGAACAGAGTGAGAATGAGAGAGGATTTCCAAATCAAACCTACCCATACCCAATTGAATCCAACAACTCCAATTTTCAAACATGTGTCCAAAATGATGAGTTGAGCGAATTTGTAGTGTTTGATTTGCCAGATTATGAGGAACCCCTTTCGAGTGAAACCGCACCTAATTCTTTCGATCTTTACACCTCCACTCTAGAACCTAAATCGATACATATCCATGCTGATGAGGTGTCTAAAGAAATTGATTTTCACTTGATTGGGGATATAGACGCCGGGAATATTTCGGATGATGAACCTGTCGATTTGCTTGAAATTTTATGTTCAAATCATCATCCTGAGTTATTAAATGTTTCTCCCGAATCTCATATGCGTCTAGATTTTGATGATAATGGCATGGATGAGTTGAATATTGAGGATAGTATCGAGAAGAGTCTTGAGGATAATATTAAGGTTGAATCATTTTTGTTTGATGTGTCTGATTTTCCAATTCATCCTCCTGAACCTTTGACTGTTATATCACCCTCCCTCCTTCCCATCGTTCCGACCCCGCTTGAAGACTGTGAGCTTGAAAGATTTTCCTTTGAATCTGACACAATTCTCATAGACGATAACACCTACGAGTGTTTCACTTTTTCGGACGATGTTGATGACTCATCACCCGAGTTTGAGTCCTTTACATTTTCAGATGAGCCATCAGACTCGGTTGATTATAGTAGTTTCGAACCATTAATGGAATTTTAAGTTCGAAACAGTTTACTACGGTGAGAAAGATACTATCCCTAATTCACTTCCTTTCGTCTTTCCCATTGTTCCGACCGAACAAATGACCGTTACGCTTTCATCTCCGATACCAAGTTCGGCGTACCCATTTTTTCTTGCGAATCTTGAGGGATTTGACCCCATTTCCCGACGGGTTGATAGGTTAGCGCAATCGCTTATAACATATCGGTCATCACATATTGCACTAATTTATTCACTCAATTTACACCCTCAAGATCGTACTCCACTTCCTTCTTCTTTTTGCCATTCTTCTCCCCCACCGAGACCATATTCTACCATTCTTCTTTCCACACGGTCTCGCGTGCTTCTCATTTTCTTGCACCAACTATACCATTTCCACGATAAGATTTTTGAATGGTTGGTGCTAACTTTTGGCTTGTGCAAGGCCAAGCTTAAGTTTGGGGGGAATCTTGTGTATATATGTAAATATTTTTGTTTTCTTTTTCTATAAAAAAAATTTAAAAAATTTCAAAACATTAAAAAAAAATTGTAAATAAATAAACAGGGGAGTATCGGCATTTTGACCCTCTTGGTTTAGCATGACAGTGAGGACACTGTCAAGTTCAAGTTTGGGGGTGTGCTCGGTACGTCTTCTTCCTTCGCATTCATTTGTACATATTTTTGCATTTGCATACTTATTTGAAAACCCATAAAAATTGAAAAATTTCAAAAATTAATGTATTCAATTTTGGCCTAATTGACTTGAGTTTGACAAATAGGTTAACTAGCTAGGAACAACTAGATCTTTGACGTAGTAAATTAAAAACCCTAAAGATAACTTTCCTTAAAGTTTAACGGTAGAAAGTATATGTCTTTGTAGTTTATTTAGAAATAAGCAAATTTTGGGTTCACTTCTTGGGCTAAGTCGAAACAAAGGAAAAGTATTGATGTTCTTATTAGAGTATAAGTTTGAAAAATAGTTCCTAACTTAAGTCTAGATTCTGAAAATGTATACCCTACAAATTGCACAATCACGAACCTTAAAACTTGGAATAGTAGAGGAAACCTTGAAATGTTCTTGTCTAATGTCTTTAGTACGAAGAAAATGAAAAAAAAAATACAAAAGTGAATAAAGAAAAAAAAATGAACACTGGTTTTTGTGATTACTTAAGGCTAAAAAAATAGAAAAATATTTAGCGAGGGTGCTTCATCACCTAGTGCCTTAGACCAACTGGTTTGGGAGTCACTGCTAAAGCCTTGGGTGTTACAAGACTAGGAAGTACGCTTTAAAGTGCTAACGCATCTTGTAATCGATAGTTGGTACCTCAAGAAGTATTAACGGTCGCATGAAGGATGTGTAAGCAAAATTCATTTAAATTCACCAATTAATAAGTGCTTTGGATAATGGACAAGAGTACGATTGCTTGATTTGAATTTCCAAGTGTAGGGGTGATTTTTACACACACGTGGGGATATGTGATTAGAGTTTAGATAAGAGAAAGGAATGAAGAATAGAACTTGTATCTTTAGTAAAGTTGATAAAAATTCCTAAGTGGAGATGGAACCCTAGAAGGAAAACTTAAGAGATGCCGAAAGCTAAGTAAGTCTATAGAACATATATAATCTTAAGTTAAATGATGAGGAGGTGTGAAGAATATGGGTGGATAATCTACGGGTCGAAGATAATAGACTTCCTTGTTAGAAGACCTAATTGGAAAACAAAAGTCGAAAAGCCAAATTGATAGGATTTTGTGGGTAGTATCCGCTGAAAACCCTCAGGAGACAACACTCCTCCTACTAAGGACACCTAGAGGTTTAACGGCTTGTTGCACGTGCTCAGTGCAATCGCGTTTCCCTACGAAAGTGCGGTTAGGATTTTAGTGAATAAAAATAAGTTTGCTCGAGAACGAGCAAAAGATAAGTTTGGGGGTATTTGTTCATATCATAATATTGCATTTTATATTCCCCATTCTTATTCGTTTTATAAATAAACAGGTGCTTTTGATGCATGTCTGCTACATATTACAGGTTACAGGTTCTTGGAGCGAAAACAGTGAAAAAGACAAAAGATGATACAAAAAGGGACTTTTGACAAACAAACAGAAGACTCTTGATCAAGCCTACATCAAAGATAAAATTCACAAAGTACAAGGCAATGCAAGGTCCAAGATTTCGAAGCCACGGTTAAAAGTCCACAACAATTATTCACTGGAAAATCTGAAAGAGAACAGAAGCTATTTTAAAGAAAGAATCAAAGAATTAAGTAGCCCAGGAAGCCCAAAGACAGAAGAGCCCACAAAGGAAAGGCCCAATACTTCCTTTTTAAGAAGACAAAAGGAAGATTTTATTTTACCAAAATTCATTTGCGGCTTTGACTAGTTGACCTAGGGCTATTTTTGTAATTATAGACATGCGGATCAAAATGTAACCTAGGGTTTCTATTTCCTATAAATAGAACTCTAAAGCTTGTAATTTCTTATGCCTCCCTTTATGAATAAAATTTAGAAATCTTTTGGAGAGCATCGGTGTTTCTTTTCCATTCAGAAATTCAGATCTGACAACCCTGCATGGATGATTGGAGGGATACATCTGTAAGTAGTTTTATTTAATTGCTCTAGTTTAGATTTTAATTCCTTGCCTTAGATGTTAGCTTTGGGAAAGGCTTTTAAGAGATGAGATCTCTCATCCCTTTCTTACCCATCACATAGAATCTATAGGACTCCATGCATACATGCACATACCGCTCCCTACGGTACCCTATGCCTCGAGGTAGCGGTGATACCGTAGTATAAAGGCCCGGTTGTGATGTTTTCCATAGAGGTTAGGGTAAGGATTGATAAAGGAAGGACAAGAACCTAGAAGAAGGAACACCTTCCCGAATGGATCTAATCCCCTTTATTGATAATTACCATAACTCCTCTTAGATCCTAATTTGGGTATAGAAAGCGTTGAGATTTATTTACATTTCCAAACCATTCCTAAACCTAACGCTAGCAAGATTTAGATCTAGATAATTTTAGTATAGATAATTTAGGTTTTTAGATTTAATAATTAATCCGAACACCCTTCGGAATTAACTCGTTAACGCGACTAGGAAATTCACAACATCCCTGTGGACCGACCCGTACTCACCGGCTAGCTGCAAAGCGACGCCGTTCTTGATTGCGGTTAACATATAGTTTTGATCTATCTTTTAGAAAGCGCAAGCACACTAAATCATTCAATCAACATCATCACCAAATCCGGCGACGCCGACCCTTTCACCACCTCTTGCCTCCAATTTCTCCTCCTAGCTCCAGTGTTCTATTTTTGTCCTATTTGTATTGTTTGTTTTTTATAATTTTTTGTGTGCAGGTATTTGGGCATTCGTATCGCTTTTTCACAATAATAATCCATTTTTCCAACATTTCAGATTTTGCGGATTTGCGAACAGCGAGCGTGGGGAGCAAAGTGCACATTCGAAATCAAGGTGGTTACGAAGAACAGTGCCAAAGATCCGGGTAGTTTGACCCGTGCAAGCGAACTTTTCAAGCTTACAGGATTCGATTCAACGGGGGTTTCTTAACCCACAACTTAACGGTACGCACTTTCCTAACACCTTCTTCTCAAATCCGACGCTTCCAATATAATATCTTTGCAGGATTCTTTGCAAGTTCGCTAGCAAACGCCAAAAAAAAATGACTAACTCGTATTTGTTGCAGTGCCGCGCTTAAAAAAAAGAGATTGTTTGAAATTTTGAACAAATTTTTTCATTGATTTGCACATTGCATACATTAATACGGATTTAAGGGCAAGCGAACCCCACAACATACGGTAAAGGATTTCATCACCTTTTCCGTGTCCCACAAATCACGAACTTGAGCATAACGTTTACCCGCACAAATTTTAAAAGAAATTAGACTTTAAGCCTTAAGGACTTCGCGCTCACTAGGAGAGGTTAATTGTGTTTAGAACACCGCTTAACGGTATATTGTTTATGGGGTGTCTAGGAAAGTGTTAACGGCGAAACCGCCAAAAGAGAACGGGTTATTTAATTAAGGACCCTCGCGAAAGCGTCGGAAAACCTCCTCTTATCTTTGCACTTACCTGGCCTCGTGATCAGTGTATCTTGAGCTTGTTTCTCGACACAGTTTTACTTCGCCAATCAAGTTCTTGAGCAGGTCTAGTTGACCTAGGTGAACCCTAGAACGATTAGGTGTGTGGTATTTTTGTTTCGTGATTGTTTTTGTCCAGATTCTTTTTTTTGTATATTTCATTCTTTTGTTAATAACTAACTTTAAAAATAAACTATAAAAAAACCGCATTCTTTTCCCCACCTTTTCTCTTATTCTTCTTCTCTCTTCATATCATGGGTACCCCACCTCGAAAACTCTTGCCGAACTTTGGTACCCACAACCAGACATAACTTCCTACGGTTCTTGTTTTGGTCGAATTTCGAACGATCCCTCCATGCCCAAAATTTCATTGAATGATCGCATAGACGCGTCTAGGACAAACACTTGCACTCTGCAATCCACTTTGTATCAACCGTTTCAACCCTCACCACCCTCTTATGTTGATATTTCTTTTGCAAGTCGTCCTTTGTCCATCGCTGAACATATTGAACAATCCCGTAGCCGATCTTTCACTCCTTTCACCACTACAAATTCTTTGGATCAACAATTCAATTCACCTTCTTATTTGTATGTTGATCCTACCCCTGTCCAACCATTAAATTCCTACAAGTCCTACCCAACTTTTGCACCTGCCCTAGACATTGATTCTGAACAACCTTTTGGGAGTTTTCAGTATCCAAACAATTTTGAATCTTTTACGGAAACCCCTTCACAACCCATGTCTAGTCTAGAACAAATGTTGGAAGACTTTAGGGTAGCGTCATGCCAACAGATGATGGATTTGAATGCGTCCATGGCCACCCTCATACAACCTATTGACCCGGTAGCTAGTTTTCAACTAGCTCCAAATTTTCCAATGTATGATGCGGTGGTAGGACAGGCTGAGAATTTGAGTAGTGAAAGTGAGCTGTACACCCCTCCTAATCAAACCTTCCCATTGCAAATTGAATCACACAACTCCAGTTTTGAATGTCTATCTAGTGTCCCAAACGATTCACCAATTGAAGATAGAAGGGTTAATGAGCTGTGCGACTTTGTAGTATTTGATTTACCCGATTGTGAAGGGTCCCTTCCAAGTGAAACCGGTCCTAAACCTTTTGACCTCTACACCTCCATCTTAGAACCAGAATCGATTGAAATCCATACTTTTGATGAGGAGTCTGAGAATATTAATTTTCACTTGATTGAGGATATTGACGCAGGGAGTATTTTGGATGATGAACCCGTAGATTTGACTAAAATTCATCATCCCGAGTCATTAAATGTTTCTCCCGAACTTCATATGCGTCTTGATTTTGATGAGATTTGCATGGATGAGATAATTTTTGAGGAGAATTATGAGGATAGTATTGAGGAGAGTATTGAGAATAGTATTGAGGATGAACCATTTTTGTTTGATGTGTCGGATTTTCCAATTCATCCTCCTGAACCTTTAACTGTTATACTTCCTAAACCACCCTCCATCCTTTCCATCGTTCCGACCATGCAAAAGATCATGCAGGAGGACTGTGAGTTTGAAATTTTTTTGTTCAATCACAACACATTTGACCCCACTAGTGCGTTCCTCCTTGAATCTGACACTCTTCTCACAGCCGATAACGATTACGGGTGTTTCACTTTTTCGGACGATGTTGAAGGCTTACCGCCCGAGCTTTAGTCCTTTGAATTTTCAGATGAGTTAGTTGAACCATCAAACTCGGTTGTTCACAGTCATTTCGAACCATTGATGGAATCTTTCGAGTTCGAGACAGTTTACTTAGGTGAGAATAAGACTATCCCTAAATCACTCCCCCTTGTCCTTTCCATCGTTCCGACCTTGCAAGAAACTGTATCACTTTCATTTACTATGTCTGGTTTACCGAGTTCGACGTACCCATGTTTTCTGACGAATCTTGAGGGATTTGACCCAATCTCTCGACGGGTTGATAGATTTGCACAATCGTTTTTTACACATCGGTCATTACATATTGTGCGAATTTATTCACTCCATTTTCACCCTCAAGTTCGTACACCATTTCTTTTTCCCTTTCACCATCCTTCCTCTCATATACCGAGACCATATCCCGCTTCTATCTCCATACGGTCTCGCATATTCTCCATTTCTTTTCTCTTCATCTTCTTTCACCAACCCGCATATTATCATGATAGAATTTTTGAATGGTTGGTGCTCATTTTTGGCCTTTGTAAGTCCTTGTATAACTTGATACTGTTCTCTTTCCCTCCTAATCTTGAACTTCAATGCTTAACAGTGGAAACACTATTTTACTTAAGTTTGGGGGGGGGAACCTTTTGGTGTACATATTTTTGGTTTTTATTTTTGTATATAAATTGTTTTTGGGGAGGCACCGACAATTTTGACCCTCTTAGTGTAGCCTGACAGTGAGGGCACTGTCAAGTTTAAGTTTGGGGGTGTGCTCGGTAAGCTTTCTACCTTCGCATTCATTTGTATATTCTGCATTTGCATACATATTTTATAAAAAAAACTCATAAAAATCAGAAAATTTTCTGAAGACATAAAAACTTTTTCGTCAAGATTAGCTAGTGGGAGAACTTAGATTCAATATTTCGACGGTTTTGTTTAATAAGGTAGGAACAACTAAATCCTATTTTTAGATTTTGAAAACCTGAAAGATAACTCTCCTTTGAAGTTAACTATAGCTAATATACGTCTTTACATCACACTACACGTGTCGTGAGTTTTTGAAAATTTGATGACAAGTCTATTATGTCTGGAAACTTTTGAATGGATAAATTATTTTCTGAGGATCAAATAGGTTTGTTCTGAAATAAGTAATATCTAGAATAGTTTATGAAGTGAAGCGGATATGAAGGGATGTTATTGACGCCTTAATTGGAACTAATTCTGAAAAATAACCCATCTGGAACTTGATTGGAATGATTACACACCTAACCCACTAAACACGTCTTTTATCCAAAAAAATAATTGAACTACCGGTTATATCTCCGTTCGCATTAAATCGTCATGATTTTCACACTAAAATTGTCTTTTATTTTTGGGCCTAGGTAACTTGAGTAATTAAGTCCGTTGGGGTGTCTCTACACCTAATGCCCTAAAACCAACTGGTTTGGGTGCATTGGCCCAAAGCTCACTAAGAAGCTTAGAAAGTCCAGATTAAAACAAAGTCAAGCAAGTGTTCTCTCCGAGTTAAAATTCCTAACGGTTCTTTGTGTGAGAATAATCTTCACAAAAGACAGGTTTTTATAAAAAAGTATTTCTAGCGGAGATATGGAAGTTTTATTCTATGATAAAGACTATTGCACGTTCACAAAGGTGTGTATGAAATGACAACAAGAAAAAGGTGGAGTGAAAATTAAGACCTAGTTTCCTGTTAAGGAAGATAGAAATTCTGAATTTGAAACCTTACTGTAAAACGAAACTTGAGAAATACTTAACTCTTTATAAAACTTATGTGATCCTTTCTAAATTTTTATCTGGGCTTTATTTTGTGACATGACGACTTTAATCAATCATTTTGAAACTTAACGACACTATTTGCACTACACGTAAAGACATATAAAATCTTAAGTTAAAGGAGAAGCGAGGTGTGAAAAATAAAGGTTCGATAGTCTAGAATTAGGATAATAGAAATGTTATCTTTTAAACAAAACCTTAGGGTTTGAATCATAGTTATTTCGCAAAACTAAATTGACGGGATTTTATGGGTAGTATCCGCTGAAAACCCTCAGGAGACAACACTCCTTCTACTAGGGACGCCTAGAGGTTTAACGGGTTGTTGCACGTGCTCAGTGCAATCGTGTTCCCTGCGAAAGTGCGGTTAGGATTTTCTTTTGTGGATAAATGGTTTTGCTCGGGACGAGAAAAAGATAAGTTTGGGGGTATTTGTTCATATTAGAAAACTGCATTCTAATACCGCCCATTCATTATCTATTTGCTGTATTTATCGGTATTATTAACCAGTGTCTACTCAGTATTACAGATTACAGGTATCCATGACAAAATACTGGAACTGCATCCAAAAGCACGGATATATCACTTGAGGGAAGACACTGCGACCAGAAACGCAAACCGACCAATACTAAAGGAGTCCCTTTACGCAACAAGTTGTGTACACATTTTTTTTATCTAAATGGTCCAACACAACAAGTGTGTACACAAGACTTTTAAGCACATGTGGATATGATTTTATATGCATTCAAGAAGATGATTTTATATGCATTCAAGACTAAAAAGCATGTGTTCAAATCAAAAGGAATCGAATAAATCAGCATGAGCCATAATGGGGCAGCCATGAATCAAGCCACATGTGGGAATGGAGTAATGAGCATTTAATGGTGAAGATTATGTGTGTGATTTAAAGATTCAAATTTCCTTCCAAAACTGAGTGCAAATCAAATTCAAATAGACAAATCAGCATGGACCATGATGGGGAAGACAAGAATCAAGGTACAAATGGACATGAAGTAATGTGCATTCAATGCTAAAGATTTTGTGTTGATTTAAAAATTCGAATTTCCCTCCATTCTTTGGAGCCTATAAAAGCAGGCAGTGGGCAATGGTTAAAGGGGTCATTCTTTAGTATTGGATTGTCATTCTTTGTCCAAGTTTTCTATTCTCCTTTCATGTAAATAGCTTAGTCCCCTTGAGTTCTTAACCTTCTTTCGATCCTTCAACCTCTTCATTGAGCTTGAAAGTTTAAGGGTTGGTTATTGATCTCAAGGGGTTGTATCATTCTTGAAATTTAATAAAGTGTTCTTTTGTGCTTCCTTCACCATGAGTTCTTTGCCCTCTCTTGATCTTGCAACCTCTTTATTGAGCTTGCAAGTTTAAGTTTGGGTTATTGAACCCATATCTTGCAATATGTTCTTTGGTTCCTAATCTTTTACTTACTTGCATTTTATTCTTGCTCTTTTAATTCTCGCACTTAAATTCCATGCACTTTAATTACTTGCTTGTAATCTTTTCTTCTCTTTGTTCTTCTCTTTTTGGTTTGTTTTGTGAATGGTGTGAATATTGTTGTTAGGAAAAGAGAAAGATTTTGTAAGTTAACATTTCGTTCCTCATTTCCTTTTCCCGTCTTTTCCATTTGAAACTCCGCCTAAACCCTACGCAAGCGCTCCGTTAGGCACCCTACCCTACCAAGGTAAATGTGATTCCTAACCGTGACCGGTTGCAGTCGGTTTGGCCGGAGGCGAAAGCAAGAGACAAGAACGGACGGACAAGGGTCAATAAGCCGGATTCCATGAATACCGTGCTTAAATACCCTAATCCACGTTGTTGCCGATTGCTCTAGCTTCATTGGTTGAGTTCGGCTCAAAGTACTTGAATACGGAATCCATTAACTTACACTATCCTATCGTTTCCTAACAATCCTTATACTTGAATATAACACATAGGTTAGATAACGAACAAATCCGCCACGTTGTTAACTCGTTAAAACAAGCCTAAAAACTTACCATCTCCCTGTGGATCGACCCGTGCTCATCGCGGCTAGCTGCAAAACGACACCGTCCTGATCGCGGTTAAACTTTAGAACTCTTAAATATCCGACACGCTTTTGGCGTGCGATCAAACGCCGTTGTTGTTCTCTAGGCTGTAGATGTGGCCGTCGAGATTCGGAACTAGGGACTTTATCGTGGCTCCGATTGGTTGCGTCGCATCCGTGCCCTGCTGGCATGAGGAGGAACGCCGTTGTTGGTTTTCTGGGATGCAGATGTTACTGTCGAGATCTGACTTTCCCTTTGAAAAGGTCTGGTGGGGAAATGCGGTCCCCTTTTTTGTTTATGCCCATAGATTGCATACAGGGGTTAGTATGGACTCACCTGTAGGACAGAAGTTTCATTCTTTCATTCAATTTTTTCTTTCCATGATGCTCTATCATTTCAGCTTTTTATATCGCGAAAGTCACGATTGCCCAATCATTTCTGCTATTTTTCGCGGTGCCCAGTTATTTCGGCTATTTTTGTATGCATATATTTTACTCGCTGATTTTTATTGCGAGTTGCCCAAACATTTCGGCTATTTCATATGCATTTTTTTTTCGAGTATGGAACTCAAGATCTGATACCAATCTTAGTATCAGCATCGCTGCGACTGGAATGTTGCCAGGAGCAAATCATCATTTGCCGTGAAATGACTTAGAATTTGATACCGATGTAGGCATCAGCATCGCTACAACTGGGATATTGCCAGGAGTGAATCATCATTTGCCTTTGTCGACTTAAACAAAGATGGTTTAGCAAACAGGGTTAGGATCCTATCGACTAAGGCTTTTGACTTCATGAGTCGTAAAGGTCTCATAAAGGTGTTTCTCCCTACGAGTCGTGAGGATCTCATAGGTGCAATTTCTCCTTAGGAATCGTGAGGATTCTTAAGTGTACGTTCTCTTGTAAGTCGTAAGGATCTTGCAATAGTGTTTTCTCCTTGTAAATCGAGAGGACCTACAAGTGTGTGTTCATCAAATGAGGGCATTCCTCTTCGTCGGTGGGACTTGACAAGGAAATGATTATTTGTGCCCGTGGATCGTATACAAGGGTCAGTATTGAACCGCTTGTAGGGCAAACTGGGAAATGTGATGGCTTAAGAACAGGTTCAGATCTCTGCAGCTTAAGGCTTTTGAATCTTATGAGCTGTGAGGGTCTCATAAGAGGGTTCTCCTTACGAGTCGTGAGGATTTCGTAAGTGTAATTTCTCCTCAGGAACCGTGAGGATCCCTAAGTGTGTTGCTCCCTTGTGAGTCGTAAGGATCTCACGCAGGTATTTTCTCCTTACAAGGTCAAGAGGACCTTGCAAGTGTGCATGAATTTTTTTTTCTTTTTTTTTTCCTTTTTTTTATTTTTGTTACGAGTCTGCTCCCTTTCGGGTTTTCACAAACATCGCCGGTAGCCTTGCTGTTTTTACTCATGGAGCCCTTTCGGGTTTTCATCTGTGCCCATTTGGCTTATGGACGTACCGTTTTTTTTTGCCACGTCGGCCTGGGGATGAGGGGGTTTGTAGTAGTTTAAGGATGTTTCGGTCCGTCGCTAGTTTTAAGACATTGCGGTCCATAGCTAGTTTTACGACATTACGGTCCATTGTTAGTTTAGTGATGTTTCGGTCCGTTGTTAGTTAAGGGACGTTTCGGTACGCTATTATTTTGAGGCAAGTTTTCGCTGGATACTACTTATAGAGTTTTGGGCTTGGGTAGATAGCGAGCGGACATAGGCGTCGTCATCTATCGTAACCCGAGTCGTGCCTCGTCAGGCATAGTATTTTTTCAGGAACCGGCCGTTTATTGACCTGAAGGGTCTTTCGCCATGCATATCCATGAGCAGGTAAGCCCCACCTTGGTAGACTTTGTCTATGATGTACGGGCCCTCATAGTTCGACTCGAATTTCCCCCGTTTGGCACGATTGGGGATCATAGGTCTCTTAACCACTAGCATGAGTTCGCCTTGGAGAAATGTTCTCGGCCTAGTCAATCTCTCGTATGAGCGCGTCATTTTTGCTTTGTAAGCCTCTAAATTTTGTTGCGTTATAAGACGAGTTTCATCGAGGGCATCGAGCTCCTCAAGCCGAAACTGAGAATTCTCTTCATTTGTTAGTTCGTAATGAACCGTCACTCATAAAGAGGGTTGCTCTATCTCTAAGGGGAGTACCGTTTCTGCGCCGAATACCAACGCGAATGACGTCGTGTTCGTGGCCGTCTTGAACGTGGTCCGATATGCCCAGAGAGCTTTATGCAGTCTCTCGTGCCAATCCTTTTTATTTTTGGACACCGTGTTCTTTATGGTCTTCGTCAAGGTCTTGTTGAAAGCCTCGGCTAGACCTTTAGCTCTGGGATTATAGACCGAAGAGTATCTCCGGTCTATATTATGATGCTGTGCAAAGCGGCTAATTTTGTGACTTCTGTAGGCCGGCCCGTTATCAGAGATAATCCGTCGTGGAGTGCCGAACCTATAGATGCCGTGTGTCTTGAAGAAGTGGAGAATACTCTCTGTCTTCACTTCTCTTAGCGGTATGACTTCTGCCCACTTGGAGAAGTAATCGGTTGTCGCCAATATGAACCGATATCCTTTGGATGACACTGGTTCGATGGGCCCAATTATGTCCGTTCCCCACATTTCGAATGGACAGCTAGCCACTATTGGGTGTAGCGGGTTTGGATGCTGGTGGATGAAGTCCCCATGAATCTGGCACGAGTAGCACTGCTTCGCGTATTCGAGGCAGTCCTGAATCATCGTGGGACAATAGTAGCCCATCCTCTTGATCTTCAGCTTCATCTTTGGCCCAGCTTGATGAGAACCACAGAGTCCATTATGAGTTTCTTGGACGACTTTCCTTGCTTCTTCTGGTTCCTGGCATCTCAGCCATAGAGAGTCGAACGATCTCTTATACAGAGTATCATTAACGAAGGCGAAAGACAGAGCTCGTCTCATGAGCTGATGTCTTGAGGATGCATCTTCCGGCGTTCAATGGGATTTGAAGTAGTCTATGAAGACTTCTCTCCAATCCTTAACTTTTCTTGGTCCTCTATTTATAGGGCCGTTTGCTTGGTTGCTTCCTTTTCTTCAGACGACTCTGTGGACATTTTTGCTGGTGCAAGGACCCGACGACTTTGTACAACGATCCTCTCGTCATCGAGGTTTTCGTCAGCCAGTTCTTTAGCGAGTTTGGCTAATGTATCCGCTTTGCTATTTTCCGTACGTGGTATGCTTTCTAGGACGTAGGAAGGGATTTGAGTCAGCAATTGCTGCACTCTCTCGCCGTACTTCACCAACTCTGATTTGCATGTTTGATAGTCGCCGTTTACTTGACTAACGACCAACTGGGAGTCCCCGTATAAAAGGAGGTCTTTGATTCCTATATCGATAGCGATCTCAAGACCTGCTATCAAAGCCTCATATTCTGGTTCATTGTTTGTCCTCAGCTCCGTTAAGGAAAAGGAAAAGCGCATTATCCCTCCTTGCGGAGTCACGAAGATGAGGCCTACCCCAGATTTGATTATGGGGGAGCTGTGCTTTCGCTTCTTCATGGACGATGCCCCATCAAAGTAGAGTTCCCATCGGGTATCACTCCCTCCTTTCTCCCTGTCGATCGTGTCAAATGCGTGCTCGTCTTGCAATTTGCAATTTAGGGGTGAATCGGCAGGTATCGGATGCTCAGCGACTAAGTCGGCGATAGCCTGGCCTTTTACCGTCTTGAGAGGTCAGTATGTTATCGAGAATTCCATTAAGAGTAGTACCCATTTAGCGAGCCGCCCTGTTAGTATAGCTCTCGACATCAAATGCTTGAGAGGATCCACCTTTGATATGAGATGGACCTCATGCGCCAAAGCATAATGCCGAAGCTTTTGTTATAGAGAAGATTAACGCCAGACAGTGTTTTTCGATGGGGGAGTAGTTGTTTTCTGCCCCCAGGAGAACTCGACTCAAATAGTAGAGGGCTCTTCTTTCCCTTGTTCGTTCTCCTATGCCCATAGCGCGCCTAAGGAACCTTCAAAGGCGGTTGTGTATAGAATGAGGGGTTTTTCCTTGACCGGAGCGATCAGTACTGGCGGATTCCGCAGGTATTGCTTGATTTCATCCAGTGCGCTTTGGCATTTGCGATCTCAGACGAACAATGTCCCCTTCTTCATTAGGTGGCTGTAGGGGCGGCACTTGCCGGAGAGATTGGTTATGAATCGTCGGATATATGCGAGATTTCCTTAGAGAGATCACGATTGCTTGAGAGTTCTTGGCAGAGGCATTTCCATAATTGCCTTGATTTTTTACGGGTCTATTTCGATGTCTCGGTGTCGGATGATGAACCCCAGGAATTTTCCCGAGGAAACTCCAAATGCGCATTTGAGAGGGTTCATCTTCAGGTTGTATATCTGAAGACGTTGGAACACTATCTTCAGATGCTCCCAATGCTCCTCGTGCGATTTGCTTTTCACCACGAGGTCGTCAATATAGCATTCGACGATTTCATGTATGAGATCATCGAAAATCTTCGTCATGGCCCTCTGATAGGTAGCGCCGGCATTCTTTAGGCCGAAAGGCATCATTTTGTAGCAGAATATACTTAGAAGAGTCCGGAAAGCGGTACGCTTCTGGTCTTTGGGATGCATCTTTATTTGATTGTACCCTGATGAGCTGTCCATGAAGGAGAAGACTTCGTGAATGGACGTGTTATCTATCTTCAGCTCGGTAACCGGTACGGGAAAATCATCCTTCGGGCTAGCTTTGTTGAGGTCCCGAAAGTCCACACAGATGCGCACCGTCCCATTTTTCTTCATCACTGGGACAATGTTAGCGATCCAGTCAAGGTATTGAACTTCTTGGATGAAGCCGGAGTCGATTAGCTTCTTGAACTCAGCGTTGATACCCATCTCAAGCTCGAGCCGCATTCTTCTTGGTGCTTGTTTGACTGGCTTGACATCCGGAGATATCGCCAATTTATGCACAGCGATTTCTGGATCTAACCCCGGCATCTCGATATAGTTCTATGCGAAGCAGTCCCTATACTGCATGAGCACGTCTTTTAGTGTAGCCACCCGTTCTTTAGATAGCAGCTCACCGACAAACGTAGGCCGCGGGTCGTTTGCCGTCCCCAGGTTGATTTTCCTTAGGTTGTCCGCCGTAGTATGTATTCCATCTTCTAACTCTTTTGGCGCTGGTGGAAATTCTGAGATCAATTCCTCTTCATCCTCGTTTTCGAAGCACCAGGAGAGGTCATCCATATTCTCGGGTACTCCTTCTTCTGACAGCGTTGCCACGTGACAGGTACGAGATCGTTTCCAAGACCGCTTTTGATCTGGTTCTACTCTCACCATATACGTTGCTTTTGGTATATGCTTTTGCGGTGGGGTTACCCTCCAACTGTTGGATAGAGCGAACCTGCCAAGTTGATATTGGTCTTCGACCCAGTTTTTGAAGGTGAAGCAGTCTTCAAGAGGATGTCCTATCGCTCGGTGATATGAGCAATAATCTGGGCGATGAACCTCGTTTGCTTGTTCAGGATGCTTGGACTCCAGGAGCGTAATCATTTGATGTTTGACGACGATTTCGAAGATCTTCCTTGTCTTGACTTAAGGGAAGGAATATGCTCGACCTATCTTTTTCGTTAGAGACGGATTCCGGCTGACCTTTTCTTGATCACGTGGCCTTTTGGATCCGTTTTGCCGCTGTCGAACGTTTTTTCCACTCTTTGACTTGTTTTTGCCTCTGCGTTGGGCCTTTTTCTTGTCTTGGGAATGCATGGCGGGATGACGACAAAGGGCATCATCATCCTTCGTAGCCTGCTGAAGGAGGCGTTGCGTCTATGCTTTCTCGTAAATGGCCATTTCGCGGCTGTAGTCATCCCGAATCCTTTGACCTGCTTCTCTTATTAGCTTGCCAATATGTTCTTCAAACGACGGATTCGGAATTTTTATGGCAGGACCTCGTTCTTGTTTAGCGTCAGCGTCTTTTAAGAGAGCATCCTCTTCTTCTTCAAGGTCCTTTATGACATGGCAACCATGGAATCACTCATGTTTCTTGGACAGGATATATCCAAGCCCAATTGTTTCCATTTTTTCATTGGGCAATTTTCGCTGTATTCTGGGGACGTTCCAGATCTTGTTGTAGAACTGAGCTTGTCGAGGAGTCTGAATAAATGGTACGCCTTGGCATCTTAATAACTTTTTCAATCCCTCAGTGTAATACCTGGGCAGACGAATGGGTTGGAGCCTATCGAGCGCAGGATCAGCACCATGCCAGACTTCTCTTTCGACTTTAGTCTCCGTGGATCGATAGAACAGGATTGCCTTTTCACCTCTTCGCCTGGAAGGGACATAGAATGTCCGTAGTTCTTGCACACTATATGTCTCAAGCGCATCAAGCTATCTGTAGTGCTGCCGCGGAACCATGGCGATCTGTAAACTCTGATCATCAGTGAAGGCTTGCACTGATGGACGAACCGAGAACACTACGTTGATTTCATCTTCAGAGTCACTGCCAAAAACCAGAATAAGGGTAGATGGTCCCGGTCTGTTGCATTGGGGCGGCCCCGAATAGACTATCTCTTCTTCATCCTCGGTATCGCTCCCGAAGACCAGAATAGTGGTGATAGCTTTTTGCTTATTCTTCGGTTTATGGCATCTTTCCGTATCTTCAAAGTCTGGTAGGAAATACTTTGTGTCTTCGTATTTGCGGACTTCATTTATGGAGAATGGGTTTAGTTCCCTCGTCACTGTGTACTCGAGACCATCTTTGAAATACTTCATACACAGATGTTGTGTAGAAGGAATGCTGTTGTGCTCGTGTAACCAAAGCCTGCCGAGCAAAGCGTTGTAGCAAGTCTTGCCGTCAATGACATGAAATTTGATGTCAGTGACGAGTAACCCAAAGCGTAACGTCAGTATTACAGACCCGAGCATCTATGATGACTGGGAGTCGAACCCGGAGATGGTGATTTTATCTCGAGCGAGATGCTGAACACTCATGCAGATTTCTTTTAGCACCCTCACATTCAGGAGGTTGACAGAGGACCCGTTGTCAACTAAGATCTTCCCTCTCCTGATGTCATGGCAATACCCGGTGACATACAGGGGGCGGTTGTGCTCGCACGTTCCGAGGAAGAGGTCTTCATCGCTGAAAGTAATGTCGGCTGTGTGAACTTCTTCCAGCTCGTCCTTCATCTTTTCTTCGGCAAGGAAAGCTTGAAATTTGTCGGGCTCTTGTAGTGCCTTGATCAGAGAATCTCGCGCCTCTTTAGACAACAGAAGAGCATAGAGAATGCTTAATTGCGAGGGTATCTTCCTTAGATGGGCCAGGACATTGTAATCTACCTTGTTTTTCTTGGGCGGGTCCTTGGCTGCTAGCTCTTCGACGACTCGGTCATCGAGGGTGATATCCTCAGGGACCTTTTCCTTCCCTTTATCTTTTTTGTTCGATCCCTTGTTTGTAGGTCCGAGATTCTTTTCGGGCAACGTACGGTTGCGCAGCTAAATATTCTCGCAGTTTTTCGTCTCTTCTTCTTTTCCTGAGGTGGATTCTTTGAAGAGAGGGCCGAGAGCTATTTCTTCATCAGAATCGCTCCCGAAGGTGAGAAATTGCGATTCCCCAGCATCAACCATGTGACAGTCGCCGGAAAATCTTTTACGCTCATTTGTCGTGCTTCTCGGCTCCTGACGAGTTTTGCGCTTCATCCACTTAAACTGTTGTCGGTAGGCAACATATCCCTGCCACCAGTTTTTAAAGGCGTTGCACTCTTCAGTAGGGTGTGTGATCCTCCGATGGTATAAGAAGTAGTCTGGATGTGCATCCGCTTCGTCAAGGTGTATGCTGCCAGGAGTATTTCCTTTGGGAGATGGCAACTTCACTCCCATTGACAGGGCTTTAGCGAACCGTTTCCTTGCCTTAAGCTTGCTTTTGTCTGCCGCGGGTGTGCTTCGATCTGGTTGGAGCGCTTTGCGACTCATCCCCGCCATGACTTCTTCAGCTTGATGCCGACGCCTGGCTCTTTCGAATATGGCCATTTCACGTTGCTGATCAGCCTTGCTCTTTTGACGGGCTTCGTTCAACTGCATGTCAATCATCTCGTCAGATGGTTCGAAGGATTTTGGCACCGCTCCTGCCCCCAGCTCCTCTATGTGAGCTTCTTCGTCATTTGCGGACGAATGAGAGATCATGTGATAACTTGCCACATAATCCTCAAATTCTTTTGACGAGTCGTCTCCGTCGTCATTGTCATTTTCTCCGCCCTCAAGGATGTTGTCGAGAAATTCTTGGAGCGTGATTGGGTTTCGTGCCTTCTGATTATATTCTTCCAGTGCGTCAATCTGTTTTTGCAGGTCCGTGCGCTTTTCATCAGGCTTCACGGGCTTTTTGGTCTTCTTCTTCCTTTTCGAAGATTTTGTCGGCTGGGCCTGGGCGTTTTGCCTATCATTACCAATTCTTGGCGTCGGGCGCGGTTTCAGCATTCCCTCAATGACCTCGGGTTCCAGTGGGCTTTTCCACCTAATCACCGGGCATGTTTGAAGATCATTCAGCATTCTTTTTGTTTTGGCTGAAAGAGCGACCTCCCATGGAGCTTCTTCTATATATGAGCATGATGCCCCCGGCGTGTCTATCCTTTTAGGAGCGTGCGGCTGCGGCGGGCTTACCTTCCAGTTCTCGGACAGTGCAGATTTGCCCTTTTGGTATTGGTCCTCGATCCAGCTTTTGAAGACGAAGAAATCATCAATTGGGTGGCCTACTACTCGGTAGTAGGGACAGTAATTGGGATTGCTGATGTCACCTGGCTGCAGTGGGCGTCTCGGATCTGGCAGAGTGATGAGCCTATTGCGCACCGCCAGTTCGAACAGTCTCCTTGTTTTATCCTGAGGGAATGAGTAAGGATGTTTTAACTTTTCGTTGATAAATCACTGTCTGTCGTTTTGGCGATCAGCTGGTTTTGGACCACTCGGCTGTTGCTGGGCATTGGCGACTAAAGTCGCTTTCCCTTTCCCCTTTTCATTCCGAGGCCCCGTCTTTGAAGAGGAAGGCCTATGGCCCATCTGGTCCATTTGGGCCAGCTTATCAATCAAGGCCTGGAAGGTGGTTGGCTTGAAAAACATCATGAATTGGGATATGGTCGCCTGCGGATCGAGGGTTCCCACAAACATGCATACTGCAGGAGCCTCTTCTATGCGCTGTTAGCACTTCGACCATAGGTTGCGCCACCGAATTGCATACTGAACCCATGTCTCCCCTGGCTTCACTCAAGTATTGATCAATGCTGTGATTAGGGTGCGTTCGCTAGCGCTTGCGAAACGCTGAGTGAATAGAAACTCCATCTCCGTGAATGTTTTGACGGAGTCGTTGGGAAGCTCCGAATACCATTCAAAGGCCATCTTCGCCAAGCTGCCGACGAATTAGCGAAGCAGCAGCTTATCGTCACCTCCAGTATTACGGCAGATAGCCCTGAACTGGGCGACATGCTGGTAGGGGTTGCCTGTCCCTTTATATACATGAAATTTAAGGATTGTGTATCCCGGCAGGTACTTAATTTGATCGTACTAGCTGGGATAGGGTCACCCAGTTCTGACGACTTGGCCGGCAGCTTCGTTCGCTTGATGGGTTCGTATCTGTTGAGCTATATAATCATCGAGCGCTGCTTTCGAGATTGTTTCCTCCTTTGCTGCTGAAAAGGGCGGAAGTGGGTTTGATGTCTCCCCTCTGTTGTCTTCAATGATCATCGGAGGCTCCTCCGCAGGAGGGTCTGGCTGGATCATCATGCCCACCATGACCTGAAACAATAGCGCCATTTGTTTTATGTTGGCCGCTTGTTCCGCGGCTTCTTTCTCTTTCTTCTCAAGCATTCTGTGGAGGAACTCAGCATCGGTTTCCTACTCCTGACATTGCTCCGACGATGTCTCCGGGCTTTCTTTTGGCCCAGTGAGTGCGGCCATCTTTGTTAACATTTCCTGGAGCTTCTGTTGTTGCTCCTGGTCCTTTATTACGTATCGGGTGAGTGGTCGATGACCCCCGGAAGCACGGCTCTCCTCTTTCCCGGAAGCCATATAAACAGTGTGCACCACCATGCCTCCAGACTTGGAGCGTCTGGGTTCAGTGCCCTTGAGATTCATCGCAGGCATAGGGGTATTCTCCGCCCTCCTCTTTTTATGGACGATTGAAGTTGAGGGGGCTGTTGATATAGGCACCCGTGCAGACGACACCTTTCGTGGCGCGGCGGAGGGATGGTCCTCCTTTTGCTGAATCTTTATTTTCTTCTGTCGGAGGGAGTAGTCCTTATCGATTACGGAGTCTTGGACTCTCCGCCAGACCTTATGAATTTTGGAGGACAGCCGCTGAAGAGGCTGCTTTAGCTCCTCCTTTGTAACATTTTCAACAGGTGATGGAGACCCTTTTAATACAGTAGTTGGAGAGTTCTTGCGCACCCTCCTGAGCGGCTCAAAGCTGTTCCTAATTAGAACAGCAGCATCGACATCCACCATCGGAGCTGGTGGGGTCAATCCAGAAGGGGAACTGCCCCCAACTTTCCTCACTCGGTGCCAGTGGCGACGTCGAGCATGTCTTGCAGATGGTACCTACTCAGTTACGGGGGTGGCTTCATCATGTCCCCTGTTCTGGTGAAGGGTTGCTATTGGTGCCAGCCTATCAAAGATTGACGTCCGCTGAGAAGAAACGTCCAATATGTCGAAAACCGATCTTTGGGCAGGGGAAGTAATTTGAACGACCTCACCCGAAGCAGGAATTGAGATGTCCAGTCTTACAAAGACCGACCCTTTAGCCGGAGAATCCCCTCTGATGACTTTGTTTATTGGAGCTGGAATGGCTATCCGCTTCGGGATAACTCTTTCGGGCATTGCAGGCTTCTTTATGGGCCCACTGGAGATGTTCAGCCTGTCGAAGACCGAGGCATTGGAATTGGACGACTCATTGAGAGGGGCCGTAATAGTGGTAAGCCGATAAAAAACCGACTTCTTCTGAGCTTCCTGTGATGGCACTGGGGTGTTGATGCTCATTGGTGGGAGCATGGTCCCGAAGAACAATCCCGTGGTGGCCCGTGTCACCTGTTCCACTGGTATGGCGAAGATGGAGGCCGCTTGGTGCCCATAGGTCACTCCTCCAACGAGGACGGAGTGGGAGTTGTTGTTGCAGTTGGTGCTGTGGGGAGTCATTTTCTCTGCATGGGCGCAAGACACCAAATCTTAGTACCTCGAATCCAGGGGCAACCACATTAAACCGCGATTCGTTCACAAACACGACATATGAAGTGTGGAGTGGAAAGAGGAAAAGGTCCCACAGGGCGTGCCGGAATCTGTTCTCCGCCGAAAAGACGCGACCGGGACGTTAGGAAGTCCGGCCAGAATTTTGGGGGCAGATGCTATTTGGTTTTATCCGTCCACCTCTCCGAAGATGCCAAGTTGATTTATGGCACCGTGCATCGGAGGTTTGGACAGATGCGGCCGTTTTAGCAGACTTCGTCAGATTCCCCCTGGTGTACGAGGGGTTTTTGATTATGGGGACGCTATTCCCTGCAGGCGCAAGCCCCTGCAGTTAATTATGCTACCGCATAGCGGTAACCACTTTCTCCTTCTCCAGATGGCCATTTCGTGTCGTGTGTGTCCGTTTCATTTTGGTTTCCCGTGGATTGTATACGGAGACTAATTTATGTTGTTTCCCGTAGGGTGTGGATTAGTCCAAATCCGTATTTTCTTAGATTTGGGTTTGGGTTGGCTAAAGGGTCGTTAATCTTGTTTTAGATTAAGATCAACTTAAATGCTTGTTAAGGATATGTTAGTCTAATTTTAGACTAAGATCTACTTAACAAGACCTTGGGATCATTTATATCCAACGAAAGAGTATTTGGACTCTATCATTTTAGTTTAGGGACATTGCGGTCCATAAGTTTAAGGACGTCATAGTCCGTGAGTTTAAGGACGTCATAGTCTGTAGGACTTAGTTTAAGGACGTTGCGGTCCGTAAGTTTAAGTACATCATAGTCCATGAGTTTAAATACATCATTGTCAGTAAGGTTTTTTCAGTTTAAGAACATCATAGTCCATGAAGTTTACTTTAAGGACGTCCCGGTCCGTTGTTAGTTTAAGGACGTCACGGTCCGTTGTTTGTTTAAGGACATCACGGTCCACGGTTAGTTTAAGGACATCACGGTCCACAGATAGTTTAAGGACATTACGGTCCACAGTTAGTTTAAGGACATTACGGTCTATAAGGTTTAGAGACATCATAGTCTGTATGGTTTAAAGACATCATAGTCCGGTTTAAAGATAGCATAGTCTGTGAGGTTTTGGTTTAACCATTTGGAGATGCACCAAAAGTTATTAGTTATTGGGACCCCCCATTTCTCTGAAGACGTTGAAGAATTACAACGACATGTATCAGAGGTATGAAGAGATGTACCCTTGAACCAATATTGGTTGGGAGATCTATAGTCAGGTTTGGGACTAAGACCAATTAAAAAGATTGTGAGCACATGGGCTCGGTTAATTTGAATTAGGGACTTGTGGCCAACTTGGGCTCAGTCCACTCAGTTCTGAACACTTGTTTGGGATCAACCCCTTTTTATTCAATAATGCTGAGCATTGATTTGGGTTCTGACACCCCTTTTTCTTTTTGTCTTTTATTAAGTGTTGAACACTTTTTATGGCGCTGGGGCCTTATTTACAGAGCACTTTGTAATTCCTTAGCGCCCACGTGAGGAGCACGTGAAGCATCTGGCGCTGAGCGCGAGACTGGGAGCTCTACGGCACTTCTTATAAAAGGGCACCTACGTGAGGAGCACGTGGAGCGCTTGGCACTGAGCGTCAGACTTGGAGCGCTAAAGCGCTTATTATAAAAGGGCACCCACGTGAGGAGCACGTGGAGCGCTTGGCGCTGAGCGTCAGACTTGGAGCGCTAAAGCGCTTATTATAAAAGGGCGCCTGCGTGAGGAGCACGTGGAGCGCTTGGCTGAGCGCCAGACTTGAAGCGCTAAAGCGCTTATTATAAAAGGGCACCCACGTGAGGAGCACGTGGAGCGCTTGGCGCTGAGCACCAGACTTGGAGCGCTAAGGCGCTTCTTTATAAATTGGAGCGCTAAAGCGCTTCTTTGTCAGCTCTGATCAGTTCTGTGCTTTGAGAATTAAATTCTCGGTTTATAAGAGACTTTGTGTCATGGATCTAAGAACCAAGTTCTTCTCTTTCTTGAAGAGATGCCGCGATCTCTATTACTTTTGTGAAAGACCTTGTCTTATAGATCTGTAATCTAGAAAAGAACTATGTTCTTATGATGTGAGAGTTAAACTCTCAAATATGGAGGAGATGTTGTGATCTCTCTTCTTTTTCCTCACCTTGAAGAAGGTTCTTCTTCTTAGAACTTGCTCTTCTCCTTTCTTTTCTGAGAACTTGAAGTTTAGGGGGGGTTCCTCTGTTTTTCTTCTTTCGATTTGAGAACTTATGGGGAGGTTTCTGTGTACAAGACTTGAAGTCTTGGGTCCTTTATATAGGGGAGGCTGACTTGTTGAATCAGTTAAGGAAATCTCTTATTGAGAGATCTCTGATTAATTTGGGGAATGTTTCCCACCGTTGGATTTTTGATCCAAGGGCTTCTATTTTACAGAAGATATTTTTCTTGTTATTAAAAAGATTGGGAAAATATTTTCCCATACAGAACTTATTCTGTATCTTGATGATTTTTAATTACCATTGGATCTTTGATCCAACGGTGCTCTGATTTATAGGGCACAATCTTTCCTGTTTGGAAAGATTTTGAGGAGTATTTCCTTAACAGAATTTTATTCTGGTAATTTGATGATTTATCATCCTCGTTGGATCTTTGATCCAAGGGTTGAGAACTTTTAGTTCTGACGCTGGCGCTCTCGTGTTTTGCACGTGAGTGCTGCCTCAGAGTCTTTGACTCTTAGCGCTGGCGCTCTTGGCGCGAGCGCTCTCGTGCTGTGCGCGTGAGCGCTACCTCCGAGTGTTTGACTCTTAGCGCCGGCGCTCTTGGCGCTAGCGCTCTTATGAGGAGCTGCCTCATTTTAAATTTCAAATTTTGAATAGAGCTTTGCTCTCTGATCGGGAGAAACAATGACATATGATGTTATGTGTTACTGTGATATGTTATATTAGATCGTCGTGAATGAATTGCCGGGTTTTTTTGCGTGAGATGAGAGTTTTTTAATTTTCATTCATGTAAAAATTTGTATGTAATATTCTTTTATTGGGACACTTCCGGGTTGAGGATGATGTCACCTTTGATGTATATTGTTTACTTTTCCGCATTAGGAAAGACCCAAGACGGGGAGCACAAGTAACCGGGTTCTAGAGTCTAGTGGGAGGCCATCTCGAGGAGTCAAGACCGGGTCTCCTAATTCTAGAATTGGTAGGGTTGCTTTCCGCTCTCGTAGGGGTCTAGGGATGTGGGTTTGGCTATTCATCACGGCCGTGGAATCCATGTTTTTCATTATTGGCTTAATTTAAAATACAGACCTCCTAGAATATCCAATATTTTATATGTTGACTTCTGCTGCTTGGTTCTATGATGTGATCATATAATTGCATGTGACAAATGCTATATATATGATATATATAATAAACGCTGTTTATGTTTTGCACCCGCGCTAGTCCAGCCCCCGCTCTGCCGTTAGTTAAGTAACCTAACGGTGCATGACGGGGCCCCGTGGAGAATGCGGATGACATAAGCGTACGATATATTTTTGTTTCTTTTCTGTGATGTTTAGGGAAATATAAATGATGGGACTTCATTAATGAGATTAATGAAAAAAGAAACCTAAAGATATTGTAGAATCGAAATTTTAATAGGTAGCTCCTGTTCTTTCTTTGCATAGTGGTATTCCTTGATGAATATCCAGCACATCATTCGATGAGGAAAGAGCCGAAAGGTAGCTCCTGTTCTTTCTTTGCATAGTGGTATTCCTTGATGAATATCCAGCACATCATTCGATGAGGAAAGAGCCGATATCCCTTCACCGGGAATGACCTCTTTAACAAAACTAGCAAATACTACAACCCACTCGGTTTTGTTTTAATAGCTTCTCTAGTTCTTGTTTTGCATAGTAGTATTTCTTGATGAATATCCAACACCTCATTCGATGAGGAAATAGCCGAGATCCCTTCACCGGGAGTGACCTCTTTAGCAAAACTAGCAAAAGCTACAAAAAACAATCCTTTTCAAAACACTAGATTCTACAACGATATCAAGTTCATTACGTTAAAGGTTTTCATCAAAACCAGTCTTAGCCCTCCGTCATTTCAGATAAGTGCTATTTAGTATTCATGCTGCATTTGTTGGCCATAGTCAAGACGTAGTGTGAGGTGGCTGATTAGTGCTTATCTGTTGCATATGATGCGATTGGATTAGAGTAGTCGTATGACCTTGTTGACCATAGTTAAGGGTCGTACGGGTAGGTTTAATTCAATCACGAAATGACGGGTTGAACTTGGCTAGCGCTTATTATTTGTTGACCATAGTTAAGGTCATAAGTTGCTTGGGGTAAAAACAGATATTGGGTATTTCAAGTGTTGAAATTTGCAATGAGATTGTATACCTACTATGAGATAGTTGGATCCCGATACCCACTGGGAGTAAGAGTTACTCCTGGGAGAGTTTTCCAGTTTACAATTAGCCGATCCAATTGGTGTTTAAGAAAGGTGTTAACGGGGTTATGCCCCTGCGGAAACGAGGTTATTTTATTAGTTCCATGCGAAAACATGGGAAGACTCCCTCGGAGTACTAATACCTGCATGGCCGACCGATTGGCGAACTTGTAGGGTGTAATTAATCCCGGCTAATCTTACCTTTTATGGTTTGAAGGAAGATTTGATAAAAACAGTAGGAGCCATCCTGATTAGATAAGATAATAACCAATCTAATCTTTCAAAGAGTGCACGCTAAAACGTTTCCTTCTCTCTCTCTTCACGTAGCGACCAATGACACGTCTTAATCAAGATAATAATATGAATGTATTGATCGAACCCGCTTATTATACTGAGCTGGGGAACGTTGGTTCCGCTTTTTCTTATGATTGTCATAAGTCTGAGCAAGGAATAGGGGAATATCAGGATTCCCATGCAACCCGAACAAAGAACAAGCATGATGATGCGTTTTCTTCGGGTGTGTTCATAACCGAGAACTGTTTCTCAGTTTTCTCTACGTCCTGGGTATTGGATACCGGATCAGGATCCCACGTATGTAATTTGTTATATGGGCTAAAGAGAGGTAGAGAACTGGGAAAATGTGATATGTCTCTAAAAGTAGGGAATGGAGCAATTGTTGCAGCCAAAGCAGTTGGCGAATATCACCTTGTATTACCAAATGGTAACACGTTGATTTTGAACGACTGTTATTACGTACCAAATATGATGTGCAATATTATATCAGTTTCTTTATTGCATAAAGAAGGATATAATTTTGTATTGGAGGATAATGTTATGAACATTTTCCTAAATCAAGTGTTGATTGGGTTTGGTACGTTATGTAACGGTATATACGTTCTAAATCAAACGACAGTTCTAAACGTGTAGAACACACACAAGAGGAAAAGTTCAGAAATGAACGAAGCCTTCTTGTGGCATCGTAGACTAGGTCATATCAATGCGACAAGACTAGCTAAGTTACATAAAGATGCATATTTGAATCAGTTTGAATTTATATCTTATGAAACTTGCCAGTCATGTCTTAAAGGCAAAATGACCAAAACTCCGTTTACTGGACACGGAGAAAGAGCTACTGAACTCTTGGGACTAATATATATTGATGTATGCGGTCCTATGTCTACACATGCCAGGAATGGTTCCTCGTACTTTATTACATTCACCGATAATCTCTCAAGATAGGGACATGTATTCTTGATGAAACACAAATCCGAATCTTTTGAGAAATTCAAGAAATATAAGTACGAAGTTGAGAACCAAACGGGTAAAAGTACTAAAGTCCTATGATCTGATCGTGGAGGAGAATACTTAGGCACGGAATTCAGAGACTACTTAAAAGAGAATAGGATTCTCTCTCAGCTTACTCCTCCGTATACACCACAACACAATGGAGTTTTGGAGCGCAGGAATCGCACCCTATTAAATATGGTGTGCTCTATGATGAGTAATACTGAGTTGCCTATTTCATTTTGGGGTTATGTACTTGAGACGGCTGCATACCTATTGAATAGGGTTCCGACCAAATCCGTGCCTACCACTCCATATGAGATATGGAATGTGAAGAGACCATCTCTTAAATAAGTTAAGATATGGGGTTGTCCGGCCTATGTTAAAAATCAAAATCCGGACAAGCTCGAGGCAAGGTCTGTTTTGTGTAAGTTTGTAGGATATCCAATGGATTCATATAAATATATCTTCTACCACACCGAGGAACAAAAGGTGTTTGTTTCTCAATATGCTACCTTTTTAGAAAAGGAATTTCTTGTGAAAGAAATTAGTGCTAATGAGGTAGAACTGAAAGAAATTCTAGCAACACAAACAATAAATGACGATTTGGTAGAACCGGAGGATTCAATAGTCCCCGACGAACCTTAGCCACTCCGCAGATTTAGTAGGGTTCCTCATCCACCTGAGAGATACTACGGGTTTTCTCATAGACGGTGGGAGCGAGGATTGCATCATGGAAGATGATGACCCAACTAGTCTCGAGCAGGCCATCACAAGTGGAGACTCTGTGAAATGGCTGGATGCTATGCGATCTGAAATGCAATCCATGTATAGCAACAAAGTATGGACTTTGGAAGTTGCTCCTGAAGGGGTAAAACCTATCAGGAGCAAGTGGATCTTTAAGAAGAAACTTGGTGTAGATGGAAAAGTTAAGACTTTCAAAGCTAGAGTTGTAACAAAAGGTTTACGTCAACGACTAGGTGTCGACTATGATGAAACATTTTCTCCCGTCGCCATGCTTAATTCCAATAGGATCCTACTTTCCATTGCTGCATACCATGACTACAAAATCTGACAGATGGACGTCAAGATCGCTTCTCTAAATGGTGATTTAGAAGAGAGCGTGTACATGACACAGCCAGATGGCTTCATAGACAGTGGGAGCAGCGGAAGCGTGTGCAAGCTGCTTAAATCAATTTACGGGTTAAAGCAGGCATCGTGGAGCTAGAACATCTGTTTTGATGAAGTTATCAAAGAGTTTGAATTCATAAAAAATATAGATGAATCATGTATATATAAGAAGGTTGTAGATAGTAAGGTTGTCTTCCTCGTATTGTACGTTGATGACATACTCATGATAGGAAATGATGTTCCTATGCTACACTCGGTCAAGCTCTTCTTATCACACAAGTTCTCCATGAAAGATCTAGGTGATGCCTCCTACATCCTGAGGATAAAGATCTATAGAGATAGATCTAAAAGGATGTTGGGATTGTCCCAATCCAGGTACATTTACACCGTACTAAAAAGGTTTAGTATGGAAGATTCTAAGCGTGGTAATTTACCCCCTTGTTCAGGAATCACTCTCTCCAAAGAGATGTCTCCCAAGACTGATTTGGGGAGTGCTCGCATGGAAGGGATACCCTATGCTTAGGCAGTCGGGTCAATCATGTATGTGATGTTGTGTACTAGACCGGATGTAGCTTACTCGCTAGGTGTAGTGAGTAGGTATCAATTAGATCCCAGGGAAAAGCACAGGACAGCTGTGAAGAACATTCTTAAGTACTTAAGAAGGACTAAAGAAATGTTCTTGGTGTATGGTAACGGTGAACTTCAGGTGGAGTCTTTTACTGATTCGAGCTTCCAGAGTGATAAGGACGACAGTAAGTCAGTCTCGGGTTTTATCTTCACCCTCAATAGAGGGGCGGTATGTTGGAAGAGTTCCAAGAAAGATACCGTAGCAGACTCGACGACGGAGACTGAATACATCGCTACCAACGATACTGCCAAAGAGGTTGTCTGGATGAAGAAGTTCATTGTGAACTTGGTGTGATTCCATCCTTTGAGCATCCAATACCTGTGTATTATGATAACAATGGAGCTGTGGCTTTAGCCAAGGAACCCCGGTCCCATCAAAGATCCAGACATATTCTTAGGCGGTATCAACTGATCCGGAAGATAGTAGATCGACGGGAGATCGAGGTCAGGAGAGTTGACACGAAGGACAACGTAGTGGATCCACTCACGAAGGCCCTTCCCCAGACGCAGTTTGAGAAACTTTTTGGGATGTTGGGTATGAGATACTACAACACACGGCCTTAGTGCAAGTAGGAGATTGTTAGGAATATGTATGCTCTAGAGGCCATTATTGTATGATATAGTGGATGCTTGGACACACACACACACACACACACACACACACATATATATATGACTTTCTTGCTCGACATGATAGTATGCTATCTTGTTGCTCTTTATCTTAACATGTACACTAGTATTATTATACTGTCTCTCTGATACATGTTGATAAAACCCTTATGATGTTTGCTTGACTACCAGGACTATGATGCAGATCATACTACTGGTACTTTTATAGTCCGCAAGCACATCCTTTAACAGTTCCTAGTCGAGGGAGTATCGAGACAGGGCATCGATATTCCAGAGTAGACTAGTGTGTACGTTTCTTGACCCTGTAGGGGGAGATGGTAGATCCCATAACCATTGGTGTTTGACATCAAAAATTATACACAGGTTCTTATTAGAGAATGAGTACACCGATCAGGATTCGCCGAGAACTCCTAGTTGGTACCATACCTATCGTCATATAGCAGTTCTCTGGTGACACTGGTATAGGTTAATCTGTAGACCCGATATTGTCATCGAGTCTTGTGTAGCTCCCACTATGCTGTGATTTTCTCTCTACCAAGGCTCAAAGGAGTCGTGCAAACATGTGGATTTTGGGTACAGTCCCGAGTCACATGGAGGAAATGAGCGATAGGAAGGGTTTCATCTCTCCCGGTTTTGGGAGTTGATGTTGCGCTATGCTCGATTGGCTAAAGTAATAAGTCCATGGCTAGGGCTGATGAGATTTACTGCTAAGTGTTATCAGTAGTTTCTCGAGTTATACATCGGCATCACTTATCAAGTTACTGGGGTCTGACGATACCAGCCCTAGACTCGATATGCGACATATCAGACGAAGAGACCGGACTATACGGTAAGTATTACTTATAGGCTTCATGGGAGTTTGGACAAGCTTGCTTGTTGATCTTTTATTCGCTCAATAGACGGGTAGCCGTTACGTCTAGCTAGTACCGCTGACGGCTTGTAGGTAACTAATGTGATCATTACCTACTGTTGGCGTATTGACGAGTCTTTAAAGTCCCACACAGAGGTTTTCTATTTCAAGCGAAACAAAGTAGAGCACATATGCTGATATGTGCGGGGGGCTTGATTGAATACAAGTATGAGATACCGTATTCTAATCTGGCGGTTATCTCTTATCGGTCAGGTTATATGTGATATAACCGGATTATCGAATCAAGCGTTGATTTGATAATGTGGTATACAGTTAAATGATATTAGTAGGTTATATGTGATATAACCGGATTATTGAATCAAGTGTTGATTTAATAATATGATATATATTTATATTTGATATAATTATATATTAACTAATATTATTGCTCACTAATTATTTACTTAATATATATATATATATATATATTTGTAATATGTGTGTGTGTGTGTATTAAAATGAAGCATGGCATTTTCTATTTTTGGAAAATAAAAATGATGAGGTGGAAAATGGGGAGACTTTGGAGGAATGGGTGTAGCATGGCTTGTGTATTTTTTTATTCATTTACTTCACACTATTGAAGTATGGTGACAATTCTTTATTGATGAGAATTGTATGCTTCAATAAGTGAAAGTAAAATGAAAAGCCATTCTAGACCATTGGATTCACACTTGTTCCTTTTTCTTGACATGAGCTCATTTGCTCTCTATCTCTCCTTCTTCCTCCTCACCATCATCTCCAAGCTCAATCCCTCACATGAGTTGTGAAACCTTGAGCTTGTGAGAACCCCAGTGAGTTTAGAACCCCTACTTCACCATCCTACACTTGATTAGCAATTAAGTGTACTGTGTTTCCTTCCCTAAAGAGTTTAGTGAAGTGGTAGCTTGGATTAGCGGAGCTTTGGGTGGATCATCTTCGGCACGAAGATCGCAAAGGAAGCTCGATCCAACTTCATATGGAGCCTAGCGGAGTCTCGTGGATTACTACACGGAGCTTTAGAAGAGAAGGACACGGTTTACAAAGGTTGTAACCTTATTCTCTTTATGTAGTTTTCTTGATATCAAGCTAAAACCCTAATTATCTAGTTTAGATTCTAGGTTAGTGTTAATTAGCACCCCAAAAATTTTTAAAATGGCATGCTTGATACTAGTAAAGCCCAGTAGTGGTTGTAATAAACACTCTCAGATCACAAAAATCTAAAGTATGTATTCACATAGAAAGTGCTCAACAGAAGGAAACGTAGATGGTTGGAGCTGATGGCTGACTATGATCTTGATCTAAAATACAATCTGGGAAAAGTAAATATAGTGCCGGATGCGCTAAGTCGGTTGCCTGCTATACAGATGTTGACTGCACAAATGGAGATTATACATGGTTTTTAGAGATTCGAATTAGAGATTGTTCTACCGAATTCTTCGGGACAGTTGATGCAGTTGCAAGTACAGTCATCCTTGATCGATAACATTAAACCAGCGCGGTCGCACGATCCAAGATTGCAGATATTTCGAGAAAAAGTAGAAGTGGGATTTCAAACGGACTTGTTAATTCATGAAGATGGTTCGTTACAATATAGTAGTCGTTTATGTGTGCCCAAAAGAGATGTTCGAGAAGACGTCATGAAGGAGGCTCATAGTTTCGTGTATTCTGTACATCCGGGAGGCACGAAGATGTACCGAGATCTACGACAGTATTTTTGGTGGGAAGGCATTGAAAGGGAGATTGCTTGCTATGCATCGAAGTGCTTGGTGTGTCAGTAAGTCAAGGCTGAATATCAAAGGGTAGCTGGTTTTTTGCAACCACTTCCGATTCCTTAGTGGAAGTGGGAATATATAACCATGGATTTCGTGATAGTATTGCCGCGGAGTCTAAAGGGTAATAATGCAGTTTGGGTTATTGTCGATCTATTGACCAAGGCAGCTCACTTTATACCGTTTTGAGTTGATTAGTCGACGGAAGCTTTGGCAGAGCGGTACATTCAGGAGATTGCGAGATTGCATGGAGTACCCGCGAGCATCGTTTCCGATTGTGATACGTAATTTCTGTCACACTTTTGGAGGAGTCTACAGGAAAGTTTGGGAACTCGCTTGAAATTTAGCACTGCCTATCATCCTCAGACAGATGGCCTGTCTGAAAGAACGATCCAAACTCTTGAAGATATGTTGAGGGCATGCATGTTAGACTTCAAGGGTTCATGGGAGGATCATTTACATTTAGTGGAGTTTTCATACAACAACAGTGTAACAACTCCAATTTTAGTGTACATAAAATTCATTTAAAATTAATTATACTTGGGGTATTTGCATTTCCTGTGAGTATTATAAGTATTTGATTTGCTTTTTAATAGCAAGAAGGAGCTTGTAGCTCACTGGTAAGATCTTGCACTGCTGAACCAAAGCACCAGAGTTCAAATCCCATTAGCCACATTATTATTTTTAATTAGTTTTTTTAAAAATCTTTAGAAGCCCAAGAGCCTACACGTGCATAACTCGTAAAAACCAAAAATCACATATAAAACAAACTGGTCCAGGGGGTAGACAAATCGAAAAGGGACATGTGGCCCCCAAACCCGGCCTGACTCAACCGGATCGGGCCGGCGGCGCGGCTGACTCGGCCGGCGGCGCGGCTGACTCGGCCGGCGGCGCCGGCCGAACTCGGTTGAATCCGACTTGGTCCTTCATGAAACTTGTGCCTTTTGGTATTCTTGAAACCCCTGTCATGTTTAAATACCCTGCATATTAACAGAGACTTTAAAATACAATTAAAATCTAATTTAAATCTATTTTAATGCATAATTTTTAATACATTTCTATCAAACCCTAACCCCAATCTTTTCCTATAAATACCACTCCAATTCACACCCCCTCAATCACAAACTCTGTTCAAACTCTCAAGAAAATTCTCTAGAACTTTTGTGTACAAGTGGAGTTAGTGAAGGGCGAAGCTCCGGCAAACTTCCGACGACGACCCTAGGAGCTCCCGATGACGAAACGACACGCCGACACCTCCTACCACTCACTCTTCCTCTTCTATAATCTACAAACCCGTAATTCCCTCCTCCCTCTCCTCTTTTCTAATCTAAAAACTTGTATTTCTAAAACCCGACGGAAGCGGAGTTAATCCGACTTCCGATTCAGTTTTCTTTAAAAAGTTTCAATTTTCTTAAATACAACAATACCAAACTTGTACATCATGACTATTAATCATTAACAAAACATATTGAACAAGTTTCATAGCAAAAGAATTCATATTGTAGTTTTTATCGTATCTTTTCAGAAAAATACCATGAAGTTTAGTTTCGACTTTAAACATCATAATTCCTTGCTATAACTTTAAATAGATCACGAGGTAATGACCTACCTCCTCACAACACTCATATGCAACATAGCACGATACCTTTCGGGAACATAGAATAAGGGAAAATGCAATTTTACACATAAATACCTTTTACTATTAAAACCTTTTTCTACAAGATTATGTATTTTAAACAAATCTTTGCAAAACGCCGCTACAACCCATTTGGGGAACCCGTTCGGGATAGTGTGGATTATCGCACATCCTCGGGTTTAGTAGTGCGAGATGCAGACCTCCGCAAGAAGCATATGGTCTCGAAAGATTTAAAAATACAAATATCTTAAGAAAATAAGATTTTCTAGAAAAAAATAATAAATTATATTATATTTAAAAAAAAAAAATATATATATATATATATATATATATGTATCGTCAAAATACCTAATTTTTGATATATAAATATTCCAACTTTTCTAAATCAAAAGAATCACTTTACATGAAAATACCATGCAATTCCATACAAGTTCAATACATTACAAATAAATACCATATATTATGAAAAATAGGTTTTATTCACTAGAAATGTCACAATGATAAAATATAAATCAATAAAAACTCTAAACATGATAATTAAATACTTGAGGTGTATTTTGAAAATTATACAAATATTATTTTTACATAAAACCCCCTCAAGTTCTATAAATTACAATAAGGACCTTAGTAAATATAGGTTTAAGTGGGACCGGTCTCTTGAGCCTCAGAGAGCCGGAGATATGGGTGCTTGCCTATTTAAGGTAGACAACTTAATAAACGGTGTTATCAACACGGTAATCGTCTTTGAAAAATACACAAATCCTGCCGCCCATGTGCAGCGGTTACTGATAACACCAAAATCTAATTCAGGACTTCAATTTATTTTCTAATTGTTTTGACTCAGACTGAGTCTCATTATAAATAATCTGACTTGAATATGATTCAAGTACAAACTACAATTCAATATGAATCCATATAATCAATCTGTTGAATCTATTCAATCTGTATTGACTGAACCGAACCATGGATATACTTTCATTTACATGATTCTCCAGTTATATCTATTTACTGATATCATGGTTTCGGCAAGTCATCCATCTATTCAATCTATAATACAAGACATTACAATTTTCAATATAATACAAACAATACAATCAAGACATCGCGGGGTTTAAGGGGTAGATTGGTACGGAAGGTGTTAGAAGTGGCACGAGACTGCAAGATTTAAGACACCTAACCTGATTTCATTTGCTGTTGTACCATGGCATAAACGGTTCCTTGTACATTCTGTTCATCTTAGTCTCTGGTCTACTAAGACACCTCTCGTATACACTGGCATTCTTCTGTTCCAAGCTACAAACAATAACATTAACAATATAATACAACTTTAAAAGTTACACTCTCTCTTTCTCTCTCTGTCTATTCTATTTTTCCCCCATTTTTGGGACTTACCGAGTGATTTGTTCGCTGACGACATTCCTTCTCTTTCTTCTTTGGAATGTTGTCAGGTGATTCGGACCTTCAGGAGATCGAGCCCATCAGCGAAGACTTGGACCAGCTAGCTTACGACCCAGAGCTTTAGATTCCTTATACACATTTACTTTCAGTACTTTTCATTTCTGTTATGCCACTGTTTAAGCATCGCTTTTATCCCATGTATTTACTTTTCTATGTATTTTAAAAAGAATGTGAATAAATAAAGTTGTTGTTCAATTATATCTTTTGTCTCCTATGCATTTTATTTATATTGCTTAGTTACGCTTAGCGTATTTACTTCTGAGTAGATACGTAGCGGCCAGTCGCGTCCTCTGCCTGTATACTGGGAAGCGGGGCGTGACAGGTTTTGTTGATAGCCCATGCAGGTCAGAGCTGTATGGAACCTTACCATGCAGTTCAGTTCTGCGTGGATAACCTAAGCAATATAACACAAGAACCAGCAACTGAAAACATTCTTTACAATTCATACTTCTTGAATCTTATCATTTCATAAACTTTGAATCTGTCCTAACCCAAATTTTTCTTTCAAGGTTATGGATTCCCCAAACAACACCAGCACCAATGTCAACAACACACCTCCACCACTACAACTCACACCTGCCGTCCCTGCTCCGATCAACGAGCAGACGACTCTGTTTGAGGCGATCCGCAGTCTCCTGGAAGGACAACAGCAACAGACTGCTATCCTGATGAACCGACTGGAGGCAGAAGCACCTGGGGTGAAGCAATTCAGGGCTTTGCACCCCAAACAGTTTGCAGGAAAAGAAAGCCCACTGGAAGCTGAGGAATGGGCTTAGAGCATCGAAGATAATCTGGCAGCGGCACAAGTGCCAGAAATAGCTTGGGTTCGTGTCGCGAAATTACAGCTCACGACAATGCACGAGTTTGGTGGAAGTCGGAAGAAAGCCGTCCTGACCAACCTATCGAATGGAAGACTTTCCGCGACATGTTCGACGCAAAGTACTTCCCTGAGATTGCCAGGTTCGACATGGAACAATAGTTCATCCATCTGCAACAAGGTTCAATGTGGACCAAGTCAGTAGATGAATATGACGCTGAGTTCACCATGCTCAATCGGTAAGATATGTCTCAATAGTTCGATTTTTCAAATATATCACATACTACATAGCTAACACAATACTTTAACAGATTTGCGGCACACCTGATACCGTCGGATGAGATCAGAGCCCGTCGATTTCAACAAGGTTTGGATTCGGAAATCCAGGCTGCACTGGCCACAGGAGATTTTCCGACTCCTGAATCGGCTCTGAAGCTGCCCGCTGTTATGAGGCAGTGGTAAAGATGAGAGGCAGATCTCAATCTGCAGGAGTTAAGCGCCCTGCCAACCAGATGGCAGGAGGAGCCTCGTCAAGGCCACCTTTTGTGCCAAGGAGACCGGGAGTACCGAACAACAGGCCCAGCCCAGCCTTTTGTAACTACTGCAAGAGAGATGGGCATTTGATGAAAGACTGCCGGCGTGCAAACCGCCGTTGCTTAGTCTGCGGCTCAGCTACTCACGATATTGTGTCTTGTCCTCATAGACAAAACTCATATGCTGCACCCAGGCCAACAATCACTTACCCGCAGCGCCTAGCCATCCAAGCACCTGCTCTGAGACTTGCACTACCTGCTCTACCACCTAGAGGACCACCGACTGCACCTCCTCCTCGTCAGTTCCATCAAGCTTAAAGGAACGTTCCGAGGAATGCTCCTCCGGCCGGGAGGAATGTACCACGGCGACAGGCTTTCACGATGACCGTGGAAGAAGCTGAGGCCACTGGCCAAGTCATCACTGGTAACCTTTTCTTCTCAAGCTTTTCTTTATGTCTTAACACCTATCTACATATTTTTCATATACCTAAAACATATCCCACATACCTTAGGTACAATCTACGTAGCCTCACTTCCTGCACTAGCACTATTCGATACTGGAGCATCTCACTGCTTTATGTCGTAACGGTTCGTCCGAACTCATGCGATTCCAGTCACACCGCTTGTATCCAGTTGGAATGTCAGTTCAGGAAATGACATTCTAAAGGCAATAATAGGATACAACTTGTTTCCAGTAGTCGTCTTCAATAGAGAATTCTATGCTGACTTCAAGGTGCTGGAAATACCGAATTTCGATATGGTTCTAGGTATGGATTGGCTCAGAACCTTTATGCTACCATTGACTGTCGTCAAAGGAGGATAGTATTCGAGATTCCATATCATCCGGTCTTCTATTTCAAAAGTGGAGACCGTACCCTGGAGCCAAGTACTTACAAGGCAAAGCCGAAGCAGGCAATGATTGCAGCAATTCAAGCAGAGGAAGAATCAAAGCCAGAAGTGGTTCGAGAGTTCGACGATGTGTTTCCTAGCGATATATTAGGTTCGCCTCCCGATCGAGCTCGTGAATTCAGCATTGCTTTAGTACCAGGAGCACAACTGGTGATCAAAGCACCTTATCGTTTAAGTCCGGAAGGTTTGAAGGAAGTTCGAACTCAGTTGGACGAATTATTGGCGAAATGATGGATTCGTCCTAGCACTTCAAGTTGGGGATCACCATTATTACTTGTGAAGAAGAAGGAAGGTTCATACAGAATGTGCATCGATTATAGAGCCTTGAACGAAGCGACGATAAAGAACAAGTATCCGCTCCGCGTATCAACGATTTATTCGATCAGCTAAGTGGATCTTGTGTTTTCTCTAAGTTAGATCTTCGTTCAGGTTATCATCAGGTGAAGGTCAAGGAAGCTGATATTCATAAAATAGCTTTCAGAACTCGCTATGGACATTACGAATTTCTTGTGATGCTATTTGGAGTGACCAACGCACCAGCAATATTCATGAACCTGATGAATCAAGTTTTCCGGGAGTACTGATTGAGAGCTGTTTTGTGTACGTGCGTTTTAAAATCAAAGTTAAGAATACCGCAATCAAGACGGTGTCGCTTGGTAGCTAACCGATTGAGTATGGGTCGGTCCACAGGGAAAACGTGTTCTTTTCTAATTGTTCTAACGAGTCAATTCCTATTTTTGGTAGGTTTTGATTTTTATAAAAACTATGATTGAATTTAATTTGGATTAAAACCTTGTTAGGGTTATGATTAGGTTAGTTTGGAAAGAGAATTCTACTCACTGCTTCCTTTTCCCTAATTAAGAACTTAGGTGTTAGGGTAATAGTTAACAAAGGGGATTAGCACGACCAGGAAGAAACATAGTTTCTTCCTTTTGGTCCTTGTCCGTCCTTTCTTAACTCTTATCCCTAACCTCTAAGTAAATCAACCACAACCGGTCTAACTAGGGAATCACCGCTATCTTGTGGGATAGGGTGCCGTAGTGAGGTGTGTGTGTTTGATTAACATAGAGTCCTAATTTAAAGTATTATACGGGCAAGAAAGGAGTGAGAGATTTCCATCTCTCAAACCTACCCCAAACCTAACCCTAACAAGTGAGGAACTACTCACTCATTAGGGATATTATGAAGAAGTTCATTTTTATAATTTTCTTTTAATTACCTAATTAATATGCAGATAATAAAAGACAGATACGAAAATTGAGGAAATTAAATTGCAGATAAGAAAAATTCAAGATAAAAAACTTACTTTTATTGACACCTCTTGACAATTACAAGGGAACTGAAATTTAATCTTGAAATTAAAAGAGGCATGCCAAAAGAGAGGCTGTATGCTTTCCTATTTATAGATAGGAGAAACCCTAGGGTTTACATCTGATCCACATTTGAAATTACAAGACTACCCTAAGAAAACCGGGTCAAAGCACCGACACCCACCGACACATGCACCGACACGTGCATAGCATGGCCGCGGATCCGCGGCGGAATGCCATGTTTGGTCGCGGATCCGCGGCCATATTGAGGGATCTTTGGCTCTTCTTTTCAGGGTTGCTTTATGTTGCTATTTCCTTCTATTTCCTTCTCTTGGTTCTTCAGAATCTTTTCTACTTTCTTCCAGATTTCCAACAGTGCAGAATTTGTGGACTTTTACCGTAAGCTTCGCATTGAAGTCTTGAATCTTTGTGCTGCCCTCGTACTTTGTGCAATCGAACTGTTCATTGATCTTCATTTGTTCCTTAAACTGGTAGGCGGCATCTTGAAGATTCATCTATTTGTTGGTTGTAGTCTCACATTTGTTACGTCTTTTCCTGAATTTCACTGTATTGTTCTGAGAACCTGTAACTTGCAACTATTTAGCAGACATGGATCAAAAGCACCTATTTATTTGCAATATGATTAAGAATGGGGAATGTAATAATGCAAAATTCTGATATGAACAAATACCCCCAAACTTATCTTTTGCTCGTCCCGAGCAAAGGCAATTTTATTCTCGAAAAATCTTAACCTCACTTTCGCAGGGAAACGCGATTGCACTAAGCTCGTGCAACAAGTCGTTAAACCTCTAGGTGTCCCTAGAAGGATGAGTGTTTTCTCCTGAGGGTTTTCAGCGGATACTACCCACAAAATCCGATCAATTTGGCCTGTTGACTTTTATTCTTCAATTCGGTATTCTAGCAAGAAATTCTATTATCTTCAACTTAGAAATTATCAACCCATATTTTTCACACTCACTTATTATTTAACTTAAGATCGTATATGTTATATAAATTCATTAAGCTTTCAGCATCTTTTGAATTTTCCTTTTAAGGTTCCATCTCAACTTAGGAATTTTTATCATCTCTATTGAAGGTATAAGCCCTATCTTTCATTCCTATCTCTCATCCAAACCCCAATCATATACCCCTATGCGTGTGTATGTATCACCCCTACACTTGGAAATTCAATTCTAGCTATCATACTCTTGTCCATCTTCCAAAATACTTTTAGTTGGTGACTTTTAGATGAAATTGCTCATACATCCTTCATGCGAATGTTAATACTTCTTGAGGTACTGAACGACCGATTACAAAATATGTTTGCGCATTTAGGCGTAATTCCTCGTCTTGTAATACCTAAGGCTTAGCAGTGACTCCCAAACCAGCTGGTTTAAGGCACTAGGTGATAAAGCACCCTCGCTATATTTTTTTTATTTATGCAGCCTTAAGTAATTACAAAACCAGTGTTCATTTTTTTATTTCTTTATTCACACTTGTATTTTTATTTTATTTTCCTTCATACTAAGGATTTTAGACAAGAGCATTTCAAGGTATCCTCTGCTATTCCAAGTTTCAAGATGTGTGTAAGTGCATGTAGTAGAGTATATATTTTCAGAATTTAGACTAAAGGTTCAGAATTTATTTTTCAGACTTACACTTTAAATAAAAATTTCAATACTCTTCCCTTATTTTGACTTAGCCTAAGAACTGAACTCAAAATTTGCCTATTTCTAAATAAACTACAAGGACATATACTTTCTAACGTTAAACTTTAAGAAAGGTTATTTTTAGGGTTTTTAATTTACTAAGTTTAGGATCTAGTTTTTCCTAGCTAGTTAACCGTCTTGTCAAACTTAAGTCAAATATGGCCAAAATTGAATTTTTTAATTTTTATTATTTTAAAAAAAATTCAATTTTCAATTTGATTTTATTTTTAAATTTTAAATTTTTTTTTTAATAATTTTTTATAAAGATGCAATGCAGAATTAAACATGCAAAGAAAGAAAAAGAAAAAAATATGTACAAAAATTAAAATATGCAATGCAATGATAATTATTTACAAACCACCTCCTCCCCCAAACTTACCAAAAGCAGTCCCCTCACTGCTCAGGATCTCGTCGTCCCCTTAAACGTGAACGGGAACGCTCCTCTCACGCCAGCAGCGTAGATACTCCATGTTCAATCTCTGTCAGTCGGTGATCCAAGTTGGTCACCATACCCACCAGATTATCTATCCCCCTCATGGCTCTTCTAAGAAGACGTGCATGTTCTACGGGGGTAAGCTCTTCCTCGCTCGCGGTCGAGCTGGAGCTGGGTGTTCTGGCGGGTACATGTTCGGCCGGTTCTCTTCGCGACCATACATCAGTTAGGCGGGTATAGGACGTGGATACGCCCTCTATAAGAGGCCTAATGGGTATACCTCCATGCATGTAAACTCAAATTCCTCCACAGGGAGGAAATAGCGACACCGTTGTGTCACTAACATAGGACATTGGTAATTGCAGCCCTTTTGCCAGCACCAATTGAATTAAGTAAAACCGTGCACATGTCAAATCTAGGGTTCCTAGTCATTAAGGTGTGCACGATATGAAGAGATGGGGTGAAAAATGTTGTGTTATGTGAACTGTCAAAAATGTTGTTTTGTGCCCAACGACACACGGTTAATACATTGGCGAAAAGGGTTCTAGCCTGTATGCCCTTCCTAGGTTCCCTCGAACAGTCATTTCCCATTAAGGGTAAGTAATCTTCAAATTGAAGGGGTTGGTCGTGAACAGGTAATCTAGTAATTAAGGTGACTTCATGGATGAATTCCCTGCCAATGATTATTTCCCTATTGCCCCAAAGTAATTTAATAAAACCGTATTGTGTTAGGCAACCTTCCTCCATGCACTCGTAAAAACGAGTGACTAGATCTGGAAGAGCGTAGGCATTGGGATGATTGTAAATTAAAAAGTTCCACCCTCGCCGTGTGATTTCATCAGCAAAATAACTTACGTAAATTGTGTGTGTAAACATTTGGGAAAAATCTCGTTCTAATTGCATGGTTGGTGCCATTCAGAGAGTTCACAGATTTAAAAAAAATTTAACAGAGAGGACAAAGAGATGAAAACCTCCTCTGAAAGATTCAGAGGGAGAAGACACAGAGGCGTGGTGGAAGCGCGGCGCAAAAGAGGCTTCGGCGGCGGTTGCGCGGCCGTCTGACGAGATCTGCTTGCTTTGGCTGCGGCGGCGGCTAGGGTTTGCTGAGAGCAATTTTTAGGGTTTGATAAGAACAGAGAGGGGTCGGGATCTATTTATAGGGGGATGTGTTGGTTATTTGCAAAAAAACCCTCTTAAAAAGAGGAAATTATTTGTAAATAAAAATTTTCAAAATTTTTTTTATTAAAATTGGAAATTTACAAAAATACCCAAAACGTATTTTTTTCTTTTATTATTTTTATTATTTTCAAAAAAAATTTATTTTGTTTTTATATAATTACAAGTGATACATACCCCCAAACTTGTTTGAAACAGTGTTTTGGTTAGATAATCGAAATTTAGGGGTAGATGGAGGAAGATTTGTCAATGTAGATCGGCTCCTGCAAAAAACAGGAGCTCCTCCGAAGGGTCCGCAGTAAGGAACGGTTTAAGTCTATGTCTGTTCACTTTAAATAGTGAACCGTCCTCCGGATTTTCTAGATCGACCGCACCGTGCGGATATACGGTGCGTATCAAAAATGACCCTTTCCATCGAGATCTGAGCTTGCCGGGATGGAAATGTAACCGAGTGTCGTAAAGTAAAACCTGTTGACCAGGTTTGAAAGTTTTGCGTATAAGGTGTTTGTGGAACACCTTCGTTCAATTTTTGACAACTACTGCATTCTCGTAGGCTTCATTCCACAGCTCGTTCAATTCATTCAACTGCAGCTTTCTATTGCTGCCCGCATCTCCCAGAGATAGGTTCAACTCTTTTATTGCCTAAAATGCTTTATGCTCTATTTCAACTAGAAGGTAGCAAGCCTTTCCATAAACAAGCCTATATGGAGACATGCCAAGATCGGTCTTATAGGCAGTTCGGAATGCCCAAAGAGCATCAATAAGTTTTGACGACCAATCTTTACGGTTTTCGGAAACCGTTTTCTCCAATATCTGTTTAATCTGCCGATTCGAAATCTCGGCTTGCCTAGAAGTTTGGGGATGATAGGGCGTTGACAGTTTGTGAGTAATGGAATATTTCCGCATTAAGGACTCAAAAGTCCTATTACAAAAATGAGATCCATTATCGCTGATAATTGCGCGAGGATGCCCAAAACGAGAAAAAAATGTTTTCTTTGAGAAATCTAATGACAACCTTGTTGTCATTAGTTCGGCTGGGCACAGTCTCGATCCATTTAGAAATATAGTCAACAGCGAGTAGAATATACATGTTCCCAAAGGAATTGGGAAATGGTCCCATAAAGTCTATCCCCCAAACATCAAAAATTTCAACAACCAATATTGGTTGGAGCGGCATTTCATTTCTCCTAGATATCCGGCTCAAGTGTTGGCACCGGGAGCATGTCTTGCAGTAATCATGTGCGTCTTTAAAAAGTTGTGGTCAGTAGAAACCACACTGCAAGATCTTTTCTGCTGTCTTTTTATGGCCAAAATACCCGCCACACGCTTGATCGTGGCAGAATGACAGCACGCTCTTAAACTCATTGTTGGGGACACAGCGATGAATAATTTGGTCGGGACAGTATTTGAATAGATACGGTTCATCCCATTAAAAATGTTTTACCTGAGATAGAAATCCGAGTCTGTCCTGATTCGACATTCGTTTGGTATGAGTCCGGTGGCCAAATAATTTACGATATCTGCGAACCAATTTTCGCATGACACAGTTAAGAGCTGCTTATCTGGAAAAACGTCTTTAATAGGAATTTGAAGTGTAGGCAAAGAAGGAAGGCGTGAAAGATGGTCGGCGACTACGTTTTCGCATCCTCTCTTGTCTCTGATGACAAGTTCAAACTCTTGTAGTAAGAGGATCCAACGTATCAGCCGAGATTTAGCGTCCTTCTTCGCAAAAAGATGGCGCAGAGCTGAGTAGTCAGTATAAACGATGACTGGAGAGGCGATTAAATAGGGCCTGAACTTTTCTAATGCGAACACAACAGCTAAGAATTCTTTTTCAGTTGTTGTGTAATTCAATTGGGCCTCGTTTAAGGTTCGACTGGCGTAATAAATTACATGCGGCATCTTATTAATGTGTTGTCCAAGGACAGCACCAATGGAGAAATCAGATGCATCGTACATAATTTCAAATGGATGCGTCCAGTCAGGAGATGAAAGAATGGAAGCGGAAATAAGTGAGATTTTCAATGACTCGAACGCTTTCATGCAGGTTGAGTCAAAATCAAATGTAGTGTCCTTGGCCAACAAAAGAGTCAAGGGTCTAGCTATCTTGCTAAAATCCTTGATGAACCGTCTATAGAAACCGGCATGGCCAAGGAAGGCTCGAATGTCTCGGACGCATTTGGGAGGAGGAAGATTGGAAATGACTTCAATCTTAGCTTTATCTACCTCAATGCCATTTTGCGAGATGATATGTCTAAAGACAATACCTTCTCGCACCATAAATTGGTACTTCTCCCAATTTAAAGTGAGGTTCATATCCCTACACCGGGTAAGAACTGCGTCTAAATGTAGCAAACACTCATCAAAGGAGTCGCCGAAAATGGAGAAATCATCCATAAAAATCTCCAAGAATTTTTCCACCATGTCTGAAAAAATGCCCATCATATACCGCTGGAAAGTAGCGGGTGCATTGCATAACCCAAAGGGCATGCGACGGTAAGAAAAAGTACCGAAAGGACAAATAAATGTGGTCTTTTCTTGGTCCTTTTCGGCGATGGGAACTTGATTATAGCCTTTGTAGCCATCCAAAAAGCAGTAAAATTCGTGCCCAGCCAATCGTTCTAGCATTTGGTCAATGAAAGGTAATGGAAAGTGGTCTTTCCGTGTCGCGGCTTTGAGTTTTCTATAATCGATGCAAACTCGCCACCCAGTTTGGGTATGAGTAGGTATTAACTCATTCGCCTCATTAGTTATGACCGTTATGCCCGATTTCTTTGGGCAACATGAATGGGGCTAACCCACTGGCTATCAGAGATAGGGTAAATGATATCACTATCAAGACATTTTACAATCTCCTTTTTAACAGCCTCCTTCATTATTGGGTTGAGGCGTCTCTGTAGATCCCTTGCTGGCTTGGCATCATCCATCATATGAATATGATGTTCAACTATTAGAGGACTAATCCCCTTGATGTCCGCCATAGTCCAGCCAAAAGCTTACCGATTATTTTGTAAGACCGTTAAAAGGGCTTTCTCTTGCTCGTTGGCTAGAGAGGCCAAGATGATAACAGGAAGGGTCTCATTCTCACCTAAGTAAGCGTATTTAAGGTGAGACGGCAATAACTTGAGTTCGAGTTTTGGAGGTGAAACAATTGAAGGTAAAATTGGTGAAACCGTCTCAAACTCGAAGGATTCTAACAAAGGTTCAAAGCGAGTGTAAGCAACCGAGTCGGATGGTTCAGCTAACTCATCCGAAAATTCAAAGGATTCGAACTTGGGTGGTGATTCTTCAAAATCGTTCGAAAAAGTGAAACACTCATAATCATTATCGGGTGTGAAAGCAGTGTCGGAATCAAGGAGGAACGCATTAGTGGCGTCAAAATTGTTGTGATCGAACATAAATTTTTCGAGCTCACAGTCCTACTGAGTGATTACTTGGATCGAGCAAACATCAAGTATATTAGCATTAGGTTCGGAGGGCTGATTCCCCAACTTAAAAAGGTTGAGTTCAATTGTCATATTTCCGAAAGATAGGTTCATCGAACCATTTCGACAATTGATCACCGCATTAGAAGTTGCAAGGAATGGTCGACCGAGTATGACCGGAATTTGACTCCGGGAGTTAGCTACAAGCTGTGTGTCCATAAAAATGAAATCAACGGGAAATATGAAGTCCCCTACTTTAATCAACACATCCTCTAACTCACCCCTAGGATGGGTGATGGATCGGTCGGCCATTTGGAGAACACAATGTGTGGATTTCAGCTCTCCAACGCATAATTGTTCATATACTGAATAAGGAAGCAAATTAACACTGGCACCAAGATCTAAAAGTGCGCGGTTGATGTTCTTATCCCCAATAGTTATTGAAATTGTAGGACAGCCAGGGTCCTTTCGTTTTTGAGGTAAAGGTTGGGTAAGAGTATCACTCACTGCACTAGCCATAAATACTTTCTTAGGTACCTGTGATTTCCTCTTCTTGGTGCATAAGTCCTTCAAGATTTTAGCATAAGAAGGGACTTGTTGGATTGCATCCAAGAAAGGGATGTTAATGCTAACATGTTTAAATAACTCCACAATCTTCTCCATTTGTGGACTTGGTTTATTGGATCTCAACCTGTTTGGAAATGGAATATTTTGAAAATTGGTTGAGTCCAATGTTTGTGGAGTAGATTGCGGAGTTGGAATGGATCCTAGTGCTGGTGTTTTCATGGGGTAAGATATGGGTCTGTTCTGAGTAGTGGAAGAAGTAGAGCCTTGTGAAGAATGGAGAACATGCTTTGAAGACGAAGAAGATGAAGATGAAGAAGAAGAAGCGGCGGCCGGGGTGTCATCATTAGTGCCAACGTTGTTGTGCAATACCTTTCCAGATCTCAATGTAGTCACGGCACTCACATTATGATTTTGTTGTTCATGAGCAACATATGTATTTTGTGTGTGACCAGGATTTGACAGTGGTTGAGATGGAAGTTTCCCCTTCTCTCGCTCGCTTAGAGCAGCATTCAGTTGTGCAATTTGAGCTTCAATTGTTTTGATGCTCTGATCATGTGAAGCAGTGTGTTGCACCAAAGACTGAATGGAAGACTGGATGCTTGCTGAGGATTGCGTAGATTGTTTTAAAAACGCATCCATTCTTCGTTCCAGCGAGGAAAACTTATCGTTATTTGGCTGAACAAAATTGTTTTGAGGATAAGAGTTGTTTGATACAAAATTGTTCATTTAGTTTTGGTAAGGTTGGGGTTGGAAAGGTTGCTGATATTGAGTTTGTTAAGGGGCTGGTTGTTGTGGAGGAGGCCTCTGGAAATTGTTATTACCTTGGAATTGTTGTTGATTTTGATTCCAAGCAAAATTTGGGTGGCTCCTCCAACCAGGATTATAAGTTGAAGAGTATGGGTCATTTCTTTGTCTTTGCTGAAAGGCAGTATTGACTTGATCTTGTCCTTGAGCAGGTGGATTGTAAGGACACTCTTCAGTAAGATGTGACGGATCCGAACAACAAGCGCATATAGTGCGAGTGGGTAAAGCAGGGGCAGAAGAAGTCAATGAGATTTTGCTCTCAATTGCCTCTAGTTTTTTCGTGAGTGCAGCCATTTCGGCCTTCATTGCAATCGACATATCAAGTTGATGTATGCCTGCCTTAGACTGACCTGATGAAGTAGATGAGGTGGTCTGTCTAGTGCTTTCCCACTGAAGTGTTTGTTCAGCAAGATCGTCGAGAAATTGCCGAGCTTCCTCGCTCGATTTGGTTAGAAAGTGACCTTGACAAATGGTTTCCAGCAACTGCTTAGTTGCTGGGTTCAGTCCTTCGTATAAAGTTTGGCAAAGTTGCCATCTCTCAATACCATGGTGAAGGCACTGAACAAGAAGGTCCTTAAATCGTTCGAAACATTTCCAAAAAGGTTCGGAAGGAAGCTGGGAAAATTGATTAATTTCATTTCTAATTCTCGCGGTCTTGTGGTGTGGGTAAAACTTTTTAAGAAAAGCCTTAACAAACTCTTCCCAACTTTTTATGGAATGCGATGCTGTATTATATAGCCACTTTTCAGCTAGGTCAGATAAAGTGAAAGGAATGACACGTAGCCTTATAACATCATCGGAAAGTTGGGTGGTCTTCATCATTGCGCAAACATTCTGGAATTTGTTAATGAAGATGTAGGCATCTTCGGATTCCAGCCCGTGAAATTTGGGAAACATATTGATGAAGTGGGGCTTAATCAAAGTTATCCCCATTAGCCGGTGGAAGTGAAAGACAAGTAGGAAGTGCGGTGCAGGTTGGATAGAAAAGATCCTGGAGCGCGATTCGTTGGGGCGCTTCAAAAGGAGGTAAAGGGTTGTTAGGATTGAATCCCGGCATCTCTTTAGAAGATGGTGAATTTGAAGATGAAGGTAAAGAAGTGGATGGATTTTCGACTTCGGAGTCGAATGCGTCGTCAGTAGGAACTAACGAGACATGGACTAAACGGGCGCTATTGTCCCTAGTCCAACCAGACATACACTAAATGAGGTGTAGTGTAGTCACAAAGTATAAGGTGGGGGTAAGAAAACATCAATAAGAGAATGAGGGTGAAAGTTGGGTGCAATGGATTTCTAGCGACAAAATGGCAAGTTTTTATAAAAAATTTTGTTTTGTGGTTTTTTTTATATAAAGATTTTTGCAAAAGATTTTATACGAAACTACGACACACTTTCAAGCAATCACAATTTGAACATGCACAATCAAGCCTAGAGCTAGGGTCTCCTAAGTCAACTAGACTGCTCCTAACTGGTCCAAAGTGACAAGTTGTGAGATATCCCTCAAATCGCCTCTTCACCACCAATTGTGGTCAAGTAAGCACAAGTAAAGAAAGGAGGGATCCACTCACGAATCTCCATGAGACGGGCCTTTTAAAGTTACCTTTCTCACTTGTCTATCCTAGGCACCACAAAGTCAGGTTTAGATAAACGACTGAATGCTTACAACCTTCCTCTATCCTAATGAGCGCGACAGTCCTTAATTGGCTGAGTCTAGATATTTTTTAATTAACTCGAGGGTTGATGCAAATGCTTTTTATGATTTTTAGGGTCCTAGGAAGGGTAATGAAATCCCCACCCAATATGGATTGGTGTTATAGCCCCTTAAAAGCCCGTTTAAAAAATGCAAAGCAGTAAACACACAAAAATCTAAAACACTTGCCAAATTTTTTTTCTTTTTATTTGCGGCGCAAAAAATCCTGCACAAGATTGATTTATGGGAGAGGGAGAAGGAAATTTTGCGCAAAGAACCCTGCAGGAAATTTTTTTAGAGGAGTTCGGGGGGTTACAGAGAAAACAAAAATACTTACAAAGAATTCTGGACTGCTGACGTCACCAATGCGCGGCGGATCCGCGGTCAAATGCCAGAAGTTGCGGCGGTTCCGCCGTGGGTAAGTAGGTTCAGACCTCCAAAATCTTTTTGTGTGCTGTTATGGTCCTTCTCTGCCTGTTCAGATCCTCTGTTTGCTGACTGAGTCTGCTCCAGATCTGAATTAGTTCGTCTTTCCGTTCCTGCACAATTCGCACAAAAGCAGATAAAAAAATAACAAGATGATTTTTTTATTTTGTTTTTCAGTTTTTATGATTTTTTTTCAATTTTAATTAACCCGAAATTACAAAAAGAAAATAACTACCGTTATCCCCAGCAACGTCGCCATTTGATTGAGAGTTGTTTTGCGTATGTGCGTTTTAAAATCAAAGTTAAGAATATCGCAATCAAGACGGTGTAGCTTGGTAGCTAGCCGATTGAGTACGAGTCGGTCCACAGGGAAAACGTGTTCTTTTCTAATTGTTCTAACGAGTCAATTTCTATTTTTGGTAGGTTTTGATTTTTATAAAAACTAAGATTGAATTTAATTTGGATTAAAACCTTGCTAGGGTTAGGATTAGGTTAGTTTGGAAAGAGAATTCTACTCACTGCTTTATTTTCCCTAATTAAGAACTTAGGTGTTAGGGTAATAGTTAACAAAGGGGATTAGCACGACTAGGAAGAAACGTAGTTTCTTCCTTTTGGTCCTTGTCCGTCCTTTCTTAACTCTTAGCCCTAACCTCTAAGTAAATCAACCACAACCGGTCTAACTAGGGAATCACCTCTATCTCGTGGGATAGGGTGCCGTAGTGAGCGGTGTGTGTTTGATTAACATAGAGTCCTAATTTAAAGTATTATACGGGCAAGAAAGGAGTGAGAGATTTCCATCTCTCAAACCTACCCCAAACCTAACCCTAACAAGTGAGGAACTACTCACTCATTAGAGATATTATGATGAAGTTCATTTTTATAATTTTCTTTTAATTACCTAATTAACGTGCAGATAATAAAAGACAGATACGAAAATTGCGGAAATTAAATTGCAGATAAGAAAAATTCAAGATAAAAAACTTACTTTTATTGACACCTCTTGAAAATTACAAAGGAACAGAAATTTAATCTAGAAATTAAAAGAGGCATACAAAAAGAGAGGCTGTAGCTTTCCTATTTATAGATAAGAGAAACCCTAGGGTTTACATCTGATCCACATATGAAATTACAAGACTACCCTAAGAAAGCCGGGTCAAAGCACCGACACCCACCGACACATGCACCGATACGTGCACAACACGGCCGCGGATCCGCGGCGGAATGCCATGTTTGGCCACGGATCTGTGGCCATATTGAGGGATCTTTGGCTCTTCTTTTCAGGGTTGCTTTATGTTGCTATTTCCTTCTATTTTCTTCTCTTGGTTCTTCAGAATCTTTTCTATTTTCTTCCAGATTTCCAACAGTGCAGAATTTGTGGACTTTTACCGTAAGCTTCACGTTGAAATCTTGAATCTTTGTGCTGCCCTCGTATTTTGTGCAATCGAACTGTTCATTGATCTTCGTTTGTTGCTTAAACCGGTAGGCGACATCTTGCAGATTCATCTATTTGTTGGTCGTAGTATCACATTTGTAACGTCTTTTCCTGAATTTCACTGTATTGTTCTGAGAACCTGTAACCTGCAACTATTTAGCAGATATGGATCAAAAGCACCTATTTATTTGCAATATGATTAAGAATAGGGAATGTAATAATGCAAAATTCTGATATGAACAAGTACTTAGACATGTTTGTTGTCATCTTCATCGACGACATCCTGGTGTATTCTAAGAGTCGGAAAGAACACGCCGAACACCTACGAATTGTTCTGGAAATTCTACGACAACATCAACTCTATGCCAAGTACAGCATGTGCGGGTTTTTGCTAGATCAAGTTGGTTTTCTTGGACATATTGTATCAGGTGAAGGAATCTCTGTAGATCCAGCAAAAGTTTTAGCAGTAAGCGAATGGCCGACACCAAAGTCAGTGAAGGACATTCGGTGTTTCTTGGGTCTAGCTGGATATTACAGAAGGTTTATTGAAGGCTTTTCGAAGATAGCAACACCCCTGACCAAGCTCACATGTAAAGATGAAGAATTTGTGTGGTCAGAAGCATGCGAACAAGCTTTCGTAGAACTCAAGTCAAGGTTGACATCAGTGCTTATTCTCGTTATACCGGACCATTCTGGAGGTTTCGAAGTGCATTGTGATGCATCCGGTAAGGGATTAGGATGTGTTCTACATCAGCACGGAAATGTTGTGGCTTATGCTGCAATACAGCTGAAAATTCATGAGCGCAATTATCCGACGCATGATTTAGAGTTGGCAGCCGTTATCTTTGCTCTTAAGATTTGGCTCCATTATCTTCTTGGAGAGCGAGTAAACATAAACACAGATCACAAGAGTCTGAAATATGTGTTTACTCAGAAGGAGTTGAATATGCGGCAGAGACGATGGTTAGAACTCATGGCGGACTTTGACATCAACCTGCAATATCACCCAGGAAAGGGGAATGTGGTACCTGATGCCCTTAGTCACCAACCATTAGCAACAAATCTCACCGCTCCGTGGAAGCTTCAACAAGAATTGCATCAGATGGAGATTGAAGTAGTCATGCCAGGTAACGCTTCAAGTTTGATGAATTTACAAGTTCAATCTACCATGATTATACGACATTAATTGGTATTTTAACACCTGCTTTATATTTCTTCTATTCTATCTATTGGGTCGCGAATGATTCGAATAGTAGTAGTCGTTATCCGACCCGACCCGCAAGTTTTGAACCCAATATGGTGTAAGATTGTATCTGAGATTTACCAGTAAACTGTATCTATGTGAATCTAGTATAATACCTACATTATATTTTTAGATCTTTATATATCGTATATCTAGATCATCATATATTTTTTAATAGCCACAAGTTAAGAATGCGTTATATTTTGTTAACTATCATCATATAGTTGCCATCCCATATTTTATTTTGCTTTTATCTTTTACGTTTAAATCTCAAGATATTTAATATCAAATATTTACTAAATCTAAATATATTTTTAGAATCCTTTTAAATCTTAAATTAGGGGTATGAGTTATTTAAAATATATTTTTGCATTATGGTTGAGAAGTTTATATATATAAATTATTTTTCAAAATATATTTTTGATGAGATTTTGGTGGAGATTGGTAGTAATTTGATATTATCTATAAACATTAAAACTAATATATATTTATAACCTAATTTAAACTATTCTCTATATATTTATATTAAACACAAAACCTCTATCTCTATCTCCATATAACATATCTCTTCCTCATTAATTTATATATTCTCCTTCTTCATTCTTCAAGCCCACATCCATTCTCGCCGACGCAATTCCGACCGCTTCTTAGAATCTTAACCGAGCCATCAAAACTTGGTGTTGATTTGTATAGCGTCATGTTGCTTCCGTTTATCGCGTTTGTTTCGAGGCAAGTTTACAACTTGCTACATTCTATACTTTATGTAATTTACTTATATGTTGCCATACTATTATTATTATTATTATCATCATCATACAGCTATATTTATATAACTTATACACCGTAGTTATTTAACGTTAATCAGTTTTATAATATACAATGTATATAAATTTACAACTTGCGACGTGCTATAATTATATCTATAAAAATATATATCGTCGTAATATTTCTTATTATTATCATTAATTAGTTTATAATCTGCATTTTATAACATTATAAAAATTATAGTTTGAAAATATTATAGTTTACACATGAAACGTCGCCGCAAAGCGAATACGAAAAATCTGAAATTTACTGTACACCTTATCATATAAAATTCATTATAAATCATAGAAAAATTATTAGCATATGTTATTTAGTTCGTTACAAATCTAACTCAGAATACTATAACCCTGTAAAATATTTACTTGCAAAATAAACTGTTTAAATAAAATAAACTGTAAATGAAAATTCCTTTGAACTGCTGTCCAGGGAAATTCCAGTAGCAAACTTTCAATTTTGAATGAAAATGAAAATCTTATTGAATTATATTTATTTTGGTATATGACACGTCCCTTTTGGAGGAATTTGTTATTTTTAAGCAATTTTACAAATCAGGGTGACGCTGAATTTCTGAAAGGAACTTTCTAGCGTATGGTTAATCAATACCACTTTTATAGTTATTAATCGGTTTGAATATTTTATCCTTTTTAATGTTATTATATCGATATATATTTAATAAATAATAGTTAATGTGTTTTAATATTTAACAAATATTACTGATTTACAGTTTTATAGTATCCGTCTGTATCCGTACTGATAATAGCTTATCTATTTGCATGCCGGAATGTCACAACGTTATCATACTACTATATTAGTTCATGTTCCCGTCAAAAATTTCTGCGCAAAAGAGCCCAAGGTATCAAATGGCAGTAATACGCTTAAGAAAATGCGAACCAATATTTTCCGGGATATTTTTTGACAAACTCCCAAATGTGAAACAACTAAATTCTGATGGTATTGAAAGCGTCTCGAAAAACCCTTCGATTTGATATATTATGGGCCTCATAATTCATCCAGGATCAAAAGTTATGAGGCATCACGTACGCACACGTGCACACGTGACCGGGCATCACGTGTCCACACGTGACCGGGCATCACGTGACCGGGCATCACGTGACCGGGCATCACGTGCAGACACGTGACCATTTACAGACAAAACCTATAGGCACTGAATAAAATAAATAATTGAAAATAATTAATCAGTGGGGTAACGTGCCAACACGTGATGAGCCTTTAAACCCACTGAAAAGAATTAAAAGTATAATAAAATAATAAGGAAAAACCCCAATGGGGCATCACGTGTCTACACGCGACCAAGGGTCACGTGCTGACACATGATAATTACCGAGTTCTTTAAAACAACAGAATTAAATTCTGGCCAAATGCTTAATCAGGGGGTCACATGCCAACACGTGATAGTATCCTAAAGATCTATGAATTAATAGAATTAAATTCTAATTAAGAGGGAATCAAAAAACCCTTATTGGAAAAATATTTCTCTAAATCTTTCCAAACAAAAAAGATGGTGCTCTGTAAAATGGAGCACCGCTGGATTAAAAATCCAATGGTGATTAAAAATCACCAATTTATGGAAAGATTTTATACAAGGAAAGATTTCCCTGAAATTCACCAAGAATAACAGAAAGAATATCTTTTGAATTAAAAATCCAATGGTGAATAAAATTCACTGAGTGATCTAAAAGATCATGTTGGTTACAAAATCAATTAAAAATCTTTCAATGAAAGATTTACTAAACAATTTGATTCTTTTCTTTCTCCTATAAATAGGAGTCAAGAAGAAAAGAGAAGGGATCTACTTTTTTTTGAGAGAAGAACAGAGAGAAAAAAAGAGAGAAAAAAGAGAGGAGAATTTAATTCTCAAGAGAGAGAGAAAAGAGAGGAGAATTTAATTCTCAAGAGAGAAAAAAAGAGAGGAGAATTTAATTCTCAAGAGAGGAAGAAAATTTCTTCAGAAGAAAAGGAAGCCCTAGGTGAGAAAGGGGAAAGAGATCTAAGCTCCAAAAAATAAAAGAGAATTTAATTCTCAATTTAAGAGTTTAACTCTTCTGAACAAAAGAACTTAGTTCTTCCTTTGGTTGAAGATTTGCAGAAGCAGATCTCCCCACAGGTTGAGAATTTAATTCTCATCGGGGAGATTCTGCCATGCAGATCCAAAACTTAGAGAGAGAATTTAAGTTGAAGGAATTTAATTCCCCCAAATTCATAGGAATTTATTTCCTCCAAACAAAACTAGGGTTTAACCCTATATGAGAATTTAATTCTCCCAAATTCATAGGAATTTAATTCCTCCAAACAGAACTAGGGTTTAACCATATTTGAGAATTTAATTCTCCCAACTTCATAGGAATTTAATTCCTCTAAAAAGAACAGAACTAGGGTTTTACCCTACATGAGAATTCAATTCTCCCAAATAAGAATTTAATTCTTCCACATACATAGGAATTTAATTCCTCAAAACAGAATTAGGGTTTAACCCTACCAAAGAATTTAATTTTTAAACAAAGGACTCAAATTATCCATGCATGAAAATGTGGTCACGTGGCAACATGTGACCCTTCCTTTAATGATCAGAAAAGAATGAATGAGTTATGGTCACGTGTCCCCACGTGACCCTTAAACAGACCCCTCAAAATGAGAAAGAAAAAGCTCGGAGGCAATACCTCATGTGCTCCCACGTGACTTCCAAAATAAAGGGAACAAAAGCAAAAGCAGTACTGGCTTTTGGCGCTCTAAATAAAACTAGGTCACGTGCTCCCACGTGACCCGTAAACAGATTCTTAAAAATAAGAAGGAATTAGTCTGGAGGCAATGCCTCACGTGCTCACACGTGACTTCCAAAACAAAGGGAACAAAGCCAAAGGAAGAATCTCTTTTGGACGCCCTCACGTGTCCCCACGTGACCCCTAACAAATCCCTTTAATATCCAGTGGATGGATGCCCATCACGTGCTCACACGTGACGGCCTTGAAGACTAAAAGTGTTTAACACTTATTTGAATATTCTGATAATAAAATAAAGGAGGTCTGGCCCCATCTCAGGCGCCTCACGTGACCCCCTCATTTCTAGTGTTTAACACTAATTTGAGCATTTTGTCTCCAGTGTTTAACACTGTTTTAAATACATCACGTGAGGACACGTGACCGCCAGATGTCCTTTAGTGTTTAACACTATTCTAAAACCAGCTTAGCCCAAATTGGCTATGTTTTCCAGAGGCGAATATCCCCTTCAAATTAGTCTTAAAATCCAGAACTATAATGTTTAAGTGCTCAGCTAAAGACGAAATGTTATCAGAACCCTCAAACTCTTGTTTAGCATTGCTAAATAATGAGGGGCTGAACCCAGACAAATGTTCAACAAGCCAACAAAGGGCCAACATTTCAAACTTAATTGGACTTAGCCCAAATTGGCCATAAGTCCTCAATTCAGATTTAACTGAGCCAATGTGCTCATAATCTAATTAATTGATCTTAGTCCCAAATTGGACTACAGATCTCCCAATCAACTTTGGTTCAAGGGTACATCTCTGAACTCCTCTGATATTTGTCGTTGTAATCCTTCAACGTCTTCAGAGAGGTGACGAGTCCCAACAACCATACATTTCACAGACTATGACGTCTTTAAACTGGACTGTGGGGTCCTTAAACTCATGGACTACGATGTCCTTAACCTTGACTGCGAGGTCTTTAAACTCACGGACTATGATGTCCTTAACCTGGACCGTAATGTCCTTCAACTAACGTTGGACCACCATGTCCTTAAACTGGTAATGGACCGCTATGTCCTTAAACTGGTAATCGACCGCAATATCCCTAAACTAAACAAAAGAGCCCAAATGCTCTCTTGTTGGATCTAAATGATCCCGTTAAGTTGATCTTAGTCTAAAATTAGACTAACGTTTAAGTTGATCTTAGTCTCAAATACGACTAACGTATCTTTAAACCCAACCCCCAAACCCAAATCTAAGAAGATACGGATTTGGACTAATCCACGTCCTACGGGCGACAACATAAATTAGTCTCCGTATACAATCCACGGGCAACTAAAAACAAAACAAACACACACGACACGAAGTGACCATCTGGAGAAGGAGAAAGTGGTTACCGCAATGCGGTAGCGTAATTAACTGCAGGGGCTTGCGCCTGCATGGAAGAGCGTCCCCACAATCAAAACCCCCTCAAATGAGGGGGAATCTGACGAAGTCTGCTACATCGGCCGCATCCGTTAAAACCTTCGATCCATGGTGCCATAAATCAACTTGGCATCTTCAGAGAGGTGGACGGATAACACCAATTAGCATCTGCCCTCGAAATTCAGGCCCTGACGTCCCAACGTCCTGGTCACGTCTTTCGGCGGAGAACAGTTCAATATGTTATCTGCATTACATCATACATGATAGTGGATGTATAATGCTTATTACAGATAAGATACATATGCATCCTGGCATTAGTCATGTTTTGATATTGATTACAGTTTTACATTGGTATCTATTTTGGGTTAATATATATTACATGACATGTTCATGACCCACTACCAGACTTGTTGCTTGGATCTTATTACTAATACCAACAATCCTGATTGTTGTCCTGACGGACGTGACTTGTTGTCTGCATAGAAAAAACTTATACCTGCTTGATCCTGTGTTGGCATTAAACTTACATCATCAATACCTGACTTGAACACATAACCTTGGGGGTAAGGAGAAATCAATAATGAAACCTGACTTGTAACTCAACAGTTCGATACTTCCAGATACGGATCAGTTTATACGGGCTTGGCCGGCCCCGGAATGATGCTGCTGACATCATTCGTCTGTACATGATACCTAGCGGCACGTCTCGGATTCAGCCCCGAGAGTCTTGACCGTGGTTCCGGGCACGCACGGGATACTATTGAGTTATATCGACGATTCCCTTAAATCGATTTGAAAGACTTCTAGAATAGATAAGTTAGAGGCACAGACTTTAGGATACACATCACATACCTATATCTTACTGTTTTACACCAGTGTTATTTATTTACACTCATGTTTAATCATAGCATCCTATCCTGATTAACCCTATTGTTTTGATATTTATTGCACACTTACGTCTGGGTTTTGCATGGCCCAGATACTTGACATAGCATGTGAGTATTCGACAGGATCGCATGGTCAGTGAGGACCACCTCATTAATATAGCTCTTATGCGGGTTAGTTATTTTTTGGATCTTTATTGATTCCGCTATCTTTATGAGTTATTGTTCTTGTGGCTATTGGACATATGATAGATAGATTTATTAGTTTACTATTCTTAATATCTAATTGACAGCCGTACTGTGACTATAGAAGGATCATTCCTCGCCATAGGTAGTATGGTTGGCTCTGTCACGTGCCGTGTTTACGTATTTTGGAAAGCGGGGCGTGGCATATTCTGCAAAATGTGTGGAACATTGTGGTATTATTAAGCAATTTACCAGAACTTTTTTAAGCTCTTATAAAGAAGCAACCCTCGCGGTCATTTCGGACCAGCTGCAATAAAACACTTGAAAGTATTGTCTTGGCAAATCCGACAACTCCATCCAATGCTCTGAATTAGCCTAAAAATCAGCTTTAGCATTTCCTTATGCAGAGTCCCTTTTTCTACTAGGGTTTATTTTATATACAACCCCCAAAGATCAGTTATTTTCAAAAATAACCTATGTTAACTAAACTAGGAGAAATTACTCAGGATATACCGGGTGCAATACATCTAGACAGAAAAGAGAAGAAGATGGAGAATATTGGGCGCCCTTCAGGCATCCTAATGGGTTATGTTAACCGAATTTTCCGAAAATTAGACCCTTGTTACGTTAACCGAATATTTATGATGAACCATGATTAACTATGAATTTTTCGAAGGGTAAATTTTACTAAACCCCATCCATCTTTTGAGGTTTTTGAGGTAATCCCATTGAACTTTAAAAATACCATAAAATCCAATTGAACTATTAACATCGTATGAAATCATTAGTTTGATTAACTCGTGCAAGCCACAATTGGACTGAATAATCTTAAAGTGTTTTACGGTGACTCAAAATGAGCGGAATATGATATTTTTTGACAGAAACGCCTTTCAATTTATTTACGAAAATGCCCTTCAATGAGATTTTATAGTATTTTAAAGTTTCAAGGGGTTATCTTAAAAAATCCAAAAGGTGGATGGGTTTAGTAAAATGTAAACTTTTCCTAATTTTCCTTGTTGATTTCTAACTTATGATCCCATGCTCAAATCCTACATTGCTCGAACCCTTCAGCAGCTCCATCACTCTTCTTGGATCTTTCAAGTTTTGTCGATCTTTGAAACTTGCTTCAGCAAGCCCTCGCATCCTACTACCTGTGCTTAATTGATGAAGCAAACAAGATGAATTATAACGGAGCGAAGTATGTAGAAGAGGATGTTGCAACGAAGATCAGGGGTTGCTGTAGATATCATTTTGCTTTATGTACGTTCGGTTAAGTGGTTGAGTTATTTAAAGGGCTATAACTTGCCGTGGAAAGAGTATAAGTGTCTTTCTACCCTCCTAACGGTTACTTGTGATGTTTTTTTGAGTCAAACGAAAGCTTAAGATCCCCGCGTTTCATTAAAAATATTTTAACGAAACAACATAAGAAACCAAAAGGTAAAGCAACAGAGTAGGTCGGGAAATAATCCCCAAACATGTCCAATCCAAAATCGGGGAATAAACCCCATACATAACAAATCCAAAACAGGAGGACAACCCCCTATAGTACCAAAAAAAAACCAGAAACCAGAACCGATAATGTAACATCACCAGGACAAGTAAATACTATAAGGATATGCGCCAATCAAGTCCCAGATAAGCTGGCTCGTCTACGTTTCCGTATCCTGATGCTGATCACCCTCCTCATGGTCCGTGGCTCCTCTCCTGATGTTGTTGGTAATTGATATTAATCACAGAGTCCTATTTAGTTATCTTAAAATATTTGAGGTTGTTTTTATAATTAGATATCGCTAGTTTATTTCTAAATAACTGATGGTTATTTTTGTAGTTACCTATATTTTGTTTGGGGACTTGCTATGAGTATAGCTAGCTTTTAAATGAATGTCCAACAGTTAACAAATTGCTTTGGAAATGTCTATTCCTCAACATTTCAAAATCCAAATCCTGAATTAAGCTATTGTGCTAGTCCCAAATCACTTGAGTTGGTATTTATTCATTAGTTTTGGTCCAAACTAACATTTTATAATGCTAGAATTTGAATTTTCTATTAGGAATATTTATGCCCTAGAGGCCATTATTGTATGATATAGTGGATGCTTGGACATATATATAGAGGACTTTCTTACTCGATATGATAGTATGCTATCTGGTTGCTCTTTATCTTAACATGTACACTTGTATTATTATACCGTCTCTCTGATACATATTGATAAAGCCCTTAGGATGTTTGCTTGACTACCATGACAATGATGCAGATCATACTACTGGGACTTGTGTAGTCCACAAGCACATCCTTAAATTGTTCCTAGTCGAGAGAGTATCGAGACAGGGCATCGATATTCCAGAGTAGACTAGTGTGTACGTTTCTTAACCCTGTAGGGGGAAATGGTTGATCCCATAACCATTGGTGTTTGACATCAAAAACTGTACACAGGTGCTCATTAAAGAATGGGTACACCGAACAGGACTCGCCAAGAACTCCTAGATGGTACCATACCTATCGTCAGATAGCAGTTCTCTGGTGACACTGGTACAGGTTAGTCTGTAGACCCGAGATCGCCTTAGTGTCTTGTGTGGTTCCCACCGTGCTTTGATTTCCTCCCTATCATGGCTCAAAGGAATCGTGCAAACAGGTGGATTTTGGGTACAGTCCCGAGTCACATGGAGGCAGTGAGCGATGGGAGGGGTTTCGTCTCTCCCGGTATAGAAAGTTGATGTTGCGCTATGCTCGATTGGTTATAACAGTAAGTCCCTGGCCAGGGCTGATGATATTTACTGGTAAGTGTTATCAGTAGTTTCTCGAACCGTTATGAGCCATATATCGGCATGACTTATCAAGTTACCGGGGTCTAGCAATTCCACCCCAAAATTCGATATGCGATATATTAGACGAAGAGACCGGACTGTATGATAAGTGTTACGTATAGGCTTCATGGGAGTTTGGACAAGCTTGCTTGTTGATCTTCTATTCGCTCAATACCTGGGTAGCCTTACGTCCATCTAGTACCGCTGACGACTTTGGGGTAACTGATGTGATCATTACCTACTGTTGGCGTATTGACGAGTCTTTATAGTCCCACACAGAGGTTTCCTAGTTCAAGCGAAACGAAATAGGGCACATATTTTGATATGTGCGAGAGCCTGATTAAATACGAGTATATGTTACCGTATTCTAATCTGGCGATATTTGATATCGGTTAGGTTATATACGATATAACTAGATTATTGAATCAAGTGTTGATTTGATAATGTGATATACGGATAAATGATATTAGTCGGTTATATTTGATATAACCGGATTATTAAATCAAGTGTTGATTTAATAATTTGATATATATTATATTTAATATAATTATATATTAACTAATATTATTGCTCACTAATTATTTTCTTAATATATATATGTATATATATGTATATACATATATATATATATATATATATATATATATATATATATATATTATGAAGCATGGTTGGATTTTCTATTTTGAGGAAATAGAAATAAGAGGTGGAAAATGGGGAGACTTTTGAGGAATGGGTGAAGCATGTCTTTGTTCATTATTTTATTCATTTGTATTCACTATTAAAGCATGTGAGTAATTTATTATTGGAATAAATTGTATGCTTCAACAAGTTAACATATTAGTGTAGCCATTCTTCACTTGTTCATGTCTTAGTTCATTTTAGCTCTCTATCTTTTTCCTTCTTCTTCTTCCTTTTGCTTCTCTATTGAAGCATGGGAGTAATTTATTATTGGAATAAATTGTATGCTTCAACAAGTGAACATATTAGTGTAGCCATTCTTCACTTGTTCATGTCTTAGTTCATTTTAGCTCTCTACCATTTTCTTTCTTCTTCTTCCTTTTGCTTCTAGCTTTAACCCTCACATGTGTCACTTTATTAGTAAAGAAATGATAAAATTTTGTATTGTTGGATAATGTTTTGAATATTTCCTATATCAAAAGTTGATCGGTTCAGGCACGTTATCTAAAAGAATTGATGTTCTAAATCAAACTACAGTTCTTAGTATATAGAACACACACAAGAGGAAGAGTTCAGAAATGAACAAATCCTTCTTGAGGTATTGTAGACTGAGTCATATCAATGCGACCCGACTAGCTGAAGTTACATAAAGATGCATATTTAAATCAGTTTGAATTTACATCTTATGAAACTTGCCAGTCATGTCACAAAGATAAGATGACCATAGCTCCGTTTACTGGAAACAGAGAAAGAGTTAGTAAACTCTAGGGATTGATACATGTTGATGTACGTAAGGTCCCCTGTCTACATATGCCAAGACCGGTTCTTTGTACTTCATTACATTCTCTGATGATCTCTCAAGATTCAGTCATATGTTCCTGTTAAAACACAAGTCCGAACCTTTTGAGATATTCACAGAATATAAGTTAGAAGTAGAGAACCAATACGGGTATAAGTATTATGTCCTTTGATATGATCAAGGAGGAGAATACTTGAGCACGGAATTCCTGGACTATTCTAAAGGAGAATGAGATTCTCTCTCAGCATTACTCCTCCGTATACACCATAGCACGATGGTATATCGGGGCGGAGCAATCACACCCTATATGATAAGGTGTGCTCTATGATGAGTACTACTGAGTTACCTGTTTCCTTTTGGGGGTTATGCACTTGAGAAGCTGCATACCTATTGAATTAGGTTCGAATCAGATCACAGCCTACCACTCCATATGAGATATGGTATGGGAAGAGCCCATGTCTTAAGCTAGTTAAGATTTGGGGTTGACCGGCCGATGTCTAAAAGCAAAATCCGGACAAACTCGAGGCAAGGTCTGTAATGTAGAACTGGAAAGGTTCCAGCTATACGAACTACAGCAGATGATTTGATAAAACCAAAGGATTCAATAGTTACCAACGAACCTCAGCCTCTCCGCCGATCTAGTAGGGTTCCTCACCCACCTGAGAGATACTTCGGTTTCTCTATGACAGTGGGAGTGAAGATTGCATCATGAGATGATGACCCAACTAGTTTCGGGCTGGCCATCAGGAGTAAGACTCTGTAAGAATGGCTGGATGCTTAGTGATCTGAGATGGAATCCTTATACACCAACAAAGTATGGACTTTGGTTGCTATATCTGAAGGGTTAAATCCCCATCAGGAGCAAGTATATCTTGAGAAGATTACTTGGTGTAGATGGAAAAGTTGAGATTTTCAAAGCTAGATTTGTTAAAGGTTTTCGTCATCGACCAGGCATGGATAATGATGAAACCTTTTCCAGTGGCTATGCTTAAGTCCATCCGGATCCTACTTGCCACGGCTACATACCATGACTACGATATCTAGCGATTGGGTGTCATGACTGCTTTTCTAAAATGATGTTTTAGAATAGAGCGTCTGTAAGTACACAGCCAGAGGGCTTCGTAGACAGTGGGAGCAGCAGAAACGTATACAAGATGCTTTATAGGATAAAGCAGGCATCGCGGAGTTGGAACGTCTGTTTTGATGAAGTAGTCAAAGAGTTTGACATCATCAAAATGGTAGATGAACCTTGTATAAACAAAAAGGTAGTAGGGAGTATGGTGACGATCCTCGTAGAGTACGTGGATGACATACTCATGATAGGGAAGGAGTTTCCTATGCTACGCTCAGTCAATCTCCGCTTATCACAAGGATTCTCCATATAGGATCAAAGTGATACCTCCTAAATCCTGGGTTTTGGATCTATGAGATAGATCTAAATGGATGTTAGGACTCTCACTAGTTGTAGTGAGATAGTATCAATCGATCCTGGGGAGAATCACTGGAAGGGTTCCAGGGTGATAAGGACGACTGAAAGTCAGTCACAGGCATTGTCTTTACCCTCAGTAAAGGGACGGTATGTTGGAAGAGTTCCAAGCTAGATACCGTGGCTAACTAGACGATAAAGGCAGGATACATCGCTACTTAAGATGCTACCAAAGAGGCCGTTTGGGTGTATATTGGTTCATGAGATGAACTACGTTCCTACCATTGTGAGACAATGGAGTTGTGGCTTATGCCAAGGAACGCCGGTCCCATCAGTGACCCAGACATATTCTAAGGCAGTATCACCTGATCATGGAGATGGTTGATCTCCAGGGTGATCGAGGTTAGGAGAACAGACTCAGAGGACAATACGGCGGATCCACTCACAAAGGCCTTTTCCCAGAGAGAGACTTTTATGGGATGGTTGAGTATGAGATACTACAACCACTGCTATCAGATGGCCCTAGTGCAAATGGGAGATTGTTAGTTATATGTATGCCCTAGAGGCCATTACTATACATAGGATGTATATTGTAGTGGATGCTTGGACATATATAGGGAGGACTTTCTTGCTCGACATGATAGTATGCTATCTGGTTACTCTTTACCTTAACGTGTACACTGATTGTCTCTCTGTTACATGTTGGTAAAGCCCTTAGGATGTGTACTTGACTACCTGGACTATGATGCGAATCATACTAGTGGGGACATGGTAGTCCATAAGTACATCCTTCAAGGTCCCTAGTCGTGGGTGTATCGAGATGGCGCATCGATATACCAGAGTAGACTAGCGTATACCTTCTCGACCCATACAGATGGGCGATGGATGATCCCATATCCATTGGTGTTTGACATCAGAGATGATATACGGGTGCTCAGTGGAGACTGGGTACACTGGACGGACTCGCCGAGAACTCCCAGATGGTATTATACCTTACGTCAGATGGAAGTTCTCTGGTGACACTGGTACAGGTTAGTCTGTAGACCCGAGATCGTCATAGAGTCTCGTGTGATTCCCACTGTGCTTTGATTTCCACCTTACCACGTTCAAGAGGGCGTGAAAAACGGTAGTTTTTGGGTACAGTCCCGAATCATATGGAGGCAATGAGCGATAGGAGGGAATTCGTCTCTCCCGGTATAGGGAGTTGATGTTGCGCTGTGTTCGATTGGCTATAACCGGAAATCCCTGGCCAGGGTTGCTGAGATTTATTGGTAAGTGTTACCAGTAGTTTCTCGAACTGTTTTAGACCTCATATCGACACGACTTATCGAGCTATTGGGGTCTGACGTTTACCACCCCTAGGCAAGATATGCGACATATCAGACGAACAGACCGGACTGTACGGTAAGTGTTACTGGTTGGATTCACAGGAGTGTGAGCGGGCTTGCTCGTCGATCTTCTTATCGCTCAATACCCGGGTGGCCGTTACGTTTAGCAGACCGCTTGCGGCTTGTGGGTGTTTGATATGATCATCACCTGCTGCCGGCGTATTGACGAGTCTTTAGAGTCCTACACAGAGGTTTCCTGGCTCAAGAGAAACGAAATAGGAGCGCATATGAGATATGTGCGGGACCGAGAATAATACCAGTATATGATACTGGATTCTATTCTCGTGATTTGTATCATCGGCAGGTTATATGTGATATAGCCGGGTTACCGAATCAAGTGTTGATTCGATACATTGATACACTTGATATTAGTCGGTTATATGCGATATGACCGGATCGTTAAATCAAGTGTTGATTTAATGATTTAATGCATAATTATATATTTGATATATTACTTTGCATTAACTAGTATCGGTTCACTTAAGATTGATTTTCTCACTCGCATGTGCGCATTGTATATATGATATAGTTTTGTGCACTTGTTTGTATCATGTTTGATGATACATGCAAACTTGGATTTGTGTAAAGACTTAAACCATGTTTAGTGAATGGTTAGGGTTTCATTTCACTTATTTATTTATCTATTCTTTTTGGTTAAAAGATAAAAGAAAAACAAAATGGTTGCTTTCAAACATGAAGCTTGTTGAAGATTCATGAAGCTTTGACCAAGTGACCATTTTGTCTTCATCTCCTTAACCTAACCATTCAACCTAACCCTAGTTTAGTCTCTACACTTAACCATGGTTTCTATATGATAAGAATCACTCATTTTCTATTTTCCACATAATTCTTATCATATTCTTTATCTTCTTCTTCTTCTTCTTCAAGAAGAAAGCTTGCCACCATTAATGGCATCTTGAGAAAAAGAGTGAGAAATCCAATTCTAAAGTGAACCCACTTCCTATTTCTTCATCCTCTACCTCTTGCCAAGTAGTATAGGGTGTTTTCTTCACAAGTTTCATGACTTGGTGAAGTGGGAGCTTGATCTTGTGTTGCCTCGACGTAGATCATCTTCGGCATCGAAGTCGACGACCTAGCCCGCCCATTTCTCCTATGAAGCCGACGCTAGAGTCCAGGATCCGGTGATCGCAGCGAGGGTACACCGTCACGGAGCTATGGAGTTGGAGGACCGGATCTACAAAGGTTGTATTTCCGTTTACCCTTTAGTTAAGTTGTTAACTGGTTTCTATTTTCGCCTAAAATTCTAGTTAACGATCTAGTCTAGGGTTTCTCGGCACCGTAAAATTTGAAATTGGCATGGTTGATGCCTTATGAGACCCCTTGAGCGTGCCTAGGAACCCTACAATAGTGCCCATGTATTGGGTATTAATTCTCTGTTTTCCCTCATTTGCCCTTTTAAAAAGGTGTTTGTCAGGGGCCACGTGGGGCCACGTGAGGCGCCATAAATTAGTACCGCCTTTGGATTTGTTCCCTTTTGTTTTGAGGGTCACGTGTGAGCACGTGAGGCATTGCCTCTAAGTTTTTTCTTTCTTATCTTGAAGAGTCTATTTAAGGGTCACATGGGGGCACACGACTATGTCTCATTCTTTCTTTTTTACTCATTGAGGAGGAGGGTCACGTGTTACCACGTGATCATGTTGGATACTTGATCTTTTTACGTGCATGGAGAGTTTAAGTCCCTTGTTTGAGAATTAAATTCTTTGTAGGGTTAAACCCTAATTTTATTTAGAGGAATTAAATTCCTATGTATATGGAAGAATTAAATTCTTTAAACCCAATTCTCCCTCTAAGTTTTGGATCTACATGGCAGAATCTCCCCGATGAGAATTAAATTCTCAATTTATGGGGAGATCTGCTTCTGCATATCTTTAACCATGAAGAAGAACTAAGTTCTTGTTTTAAGGGTTAAACCCTGTCTCTGTTGGAGGAATTAAATTCCTAAGCATTTGGAAGAATTAAATTCTTTAAACTCAATTCTCCCTCTAAGTTTTGGATCTGCATGGCAGAATCTCTCCGATGAGAATTAAATTCTCAACTTATGGGGAGATCTGCTTCTGCAGATCTTCAACCAAAGGAAGAACTAAGTTCTTATTCAGAAGAGTTAAACTCTTAGTTTGAGAATTAAATTATCTTTTTGTTTTGTGGGAGCTTATAGAATGATCTCTTTCCCTTTCTTACCTAGGATTTCTTTCTTTTTTGAAGAGATCTTCTTTTCTCTCAGGAGAATTAAATTCTCTTCTTTTTTTCTCTCTGTTGTTGTCTCCTTTTTTCCTCTTCTCTTCTCGGCTCCTATTTATAGGAGAAAGAAAAGAATCAGTTTGTTTAGTCAATCTTTCATTGAAAGATTTTAATTGATTTTGTAACCAACATAATCTTTTAGATCACTCAGTGAGTTTTATTCACCATTGTATTTTTAATCCAAAAGATATTTTATCTGTTATTCCTGGCAAATTTTAGGGAAATCTTTCCTTGTATAGAATCTTCCTATAAATTGGTGATTTTTAATCACCATTGAATTTTTAATCCAACGGTGCTGCGCTTTACAGAGCGCAATCTTTTTGTTTGGAAAGATCTAGGAAAATATTTTTCCAACTAGGGTTTTTGATTTCCCTTAATTAGAATTTAATTCTATTAGTTTAGAAGGTTTAAGAGCCTATCACGTGTCGGCATATGACCCTACTGATTGACCATTTAATTAGAATTCAATTCTTTTAGTTTAGAGATCTTTTTTGAACCTGTCACATGTGGGCACGTGACCCCCTGTCACATGTGGGCACGTGATCCCCCATTTAGGGTTTTCTTTCCTTTAACTCAGAGGGTTTTTAAGACCCTATCATGTGGTGGCACGTGACCCACGGATTAAGTTTTTAATCAGAATTTAATTCTGTTATTTTAAAGAACTCAGGAATTATCACGTGTCAGCACGTGACCCTTGGTCACGTGTGGGCACGTGATGCCCCATCAGGGGTTTTCTTTGATGTTTTCTTATACTTTTAGTTCTTTTCGGTGGGATTAAAGGTCTATCACGTGCGGGCACGTGACCCCATTTGATTAGGATTCAATTCTTATCATTTCAGAGCTTTCAGGAAGCCATCATGTGTCGGCACGTGACCCCCGATCATGTGTGTGCACGTGACGCCCCATTGGGATTTTTCTTTGTATTTTATGAGGGAACAAATGCTCCCACAGCGTTGTTCTCACGTGTTTGCACGTGAGTGCAACGCTGTAACTTTTGTGGCCGTTGGATCTTCCTAGGGAAGGGGGCAGATGAACCGTTTCCTATCACATCCTATAAATGCAGTGGTCTCTTCAGAAGCGCCTCCACTCTTTCATCTTCTTCCTTCCTTGTTCTTGCCTTGAGAATTTAATTCTCTTTCTCAAAACTCAGTTCTCTGTTCCAAAAATTTCCAGAGTTTAACTCTGTCAACAAAAGATTTCCCTTTTCAGGTAAGGATCTTGAACGGCCGAGGAACTTCTTGTAGAAATTTTCTTTTGGATTTTAAATCCACACCAAGGGTTTTTTCCCTTTAACAAAATCCCATCTTTCCAAGTTCTTTAAAAAAAAGTCCAATCTTTAAATAATAAACCCCTTTTGCTAGGGTTTCTCTGATCTTAAGGGATTGATGATGATACTTTTCCTCCCTCTGGAATTTAATTCCATTTCAAAGAGCTTAGCTCTGAAAAAGTTCTCTGGGAATTTAATTCCTCTAAAGAACTTAGTTCTTAAAAGAAGACTTCTTGGGATTTTTCACCCTAAGTTGTTCTTGCAGAGATCTTTCTCGATTTGCACAGAATTCCTGTAATGGGTTTTCTCCTTAGGGGAATGTGTAGAGTCATTTGAATTTATTGAGAATCTTCCTTTTGTTCTCATGATGATTGCCCAGCCTCATTATTAGTGAGTCGCCATATTGATTTTGTGGGGCCCATGTGTTTTGTGACCAATGGTCCTATAAAATAAGTTGTTTTTCGTTTTCTTCCATTGTCTTCTTACACACACACACACACACACACACACACACATATTTATACACATGTGGGCTTCACTAACAGTTTCCTTTCCTTTGTTTCAGGAATGGCTTCTGTTCCATACTTCCCTTTCATCCGCTTGGAGGCTACCTTTCCTCAGTCACCGTCTGACGAAGAGGTGATGGCGATGATTAGAGCTCACGACCCTGATTGCACCAATTTACTTTTATGGGGGACTTGGTACGGTCATATCATCCGCGGTCATCGAAGCTTTCTTTGCGAGGTACAAACAGAGCTTATTCGCCCATTCTTGCCGATGGACCGTCCGCTGACTGCTTTTGCTGTAGAGGTGGCAAATTGGACCCCTACCGGCCGGATCGAACCGTCGACAACTGGGATACCAAATCATCCTGTGCCGGCCATAGACATCTTGGGGCGTCGTATCTGCCAAGGTGAAGCCCAATCTTGGGGACAAGTTTACAAGATAGGGCTTACCCCTCGCCATCCCACGGGCTACCTTCTTTAGGCTCGTTACATCTTGTCCGCTCATCGTGTGCGAATGCAGAAGGTCGGGCTTTACCAGGCGATGTACGCGTCTATCTTCCATTATCAGTCTCCTCATGTATAGTGGGTTAAAACTTTCCTTAATCAATGGAATCTTCCCACCAACACTTTCTTGTTAGGGGACCGCGAAGTTTCGATCTCTTTGGAAGAGTTTCGCGAGATTTCAGGTTTACCGATTAGGGGAGAGCCTTACGAAGGATTGTTGCCCTCTGAAGAGTATGCCTTCAATACGGTGCCCACTACGCTTGACGACTTTTCAACTGAAAATGCCGTCCTCCACAAGTACCCGAGTCTAATCAAGACTCTGGGGATTTTTGAGAAGCTGTTCAAGGAGTCAGAGGAACAGGGCGTAACTTTTAAAAGCTTTATCGCCTGCTTCCTTCATGAAGACGTTCTATCAAAGGCGGCTCCGAAGTTCGCGAATATCAACGACCCCTTCGGATTTGGTTTAAATAGGCTGCCGGCTAGAGAAGAGGATTTGCCCCAGTTCTACATTCCAGTCTTGTCGGCCATACCTTTCGAGTCGATCGCAGCTCCTGGCATGGATGAAGAAACTTTCTTCATGGGTCTTATCAGCGTCTGGCTCAGTTGGTTCATTGTTCCAACACACCGTCGATTCATGAGAGCCTCGGTCATTTACACTGCTCATCGCATTGCCGGAGGGACGCGAATAGCTTTAGGCATCGCAGGGCTGTCGCATCTGTACCATGGGCTAAGCAATCCTGTTCAACAGTTGTTTGATTTGTCAAAAGAGGTAGCACCATCTTTGAAGCCCAGGGAAGCCATGCACCTATACTCGATCAGACCCGGTTATCTGGTGTTCCGTCGAAACGATGTGGCTCTTTTCATGCGGTACAATCCACACCGCTTTGCCCGGCAACTGGGATATGACCAGGGTGTCCCCTTCGAGGCATTCACAGTGGAGCCCAGTCTTTCTTTGGAAACTGTTCGTGACGCCACCCATCATTTCATGAGGCTGAACACCAGTTCTCATTTTATGATCCCCGAGGCTGATTACATTCCGAGGTGCGTGGGGGCTTTCACGGGTTGGTATCGCCACCGGGTTAGTCCAATCATTGCCGAGGAGAGGAGAATACTTTTTGGGCTTAGAGCTCCCGCCCCGCTCCAGGCTACAGGAATCCCGCCGCGACCGCGAACAATGGTTCGCCCTCCCTTGAGGGATAATGGTACCATACTTATTCCTAAGGCGGCGAATGTGGACTTGACCCCGACAGTTGGGATGCCGATGCGCACTAAAGCTCAGGCAAGGGCCTCTGATAAGACGCTAGTAGCAGTTTCCTCAGCTGCGGCGTCAGCAATGGCAGTGTCGTCATCGGTAGCACCGACGAGAGAGGATACTGAAGGCGAAGTGGGTCAACGTCGCACCAAAGCACCGAGGGGAAAGAAGTGATCGTCTTCTGGTGTTAGTTCTGGATCAAAGAGACGAAGGAAGACGGTCACCAATCTGCTCGACTTTTTAGTGGAATCAGAGCCTATCTTTTAAGATGAACCACTAGCTATGTAAGAGCCGGATGGTGGTCTTCTTTTTCCGGGTTCATCTGCCGAGGAAGCCGCACAATTGGATGAGGCTATAAGACGCTCCCAGGATGAAACTGAGAATGTAAGGGTCCCGAAGAGGCCTTATCCTGCCGTCATCTTCTACAAAGATCCTCCATCGATACGGCGGATATTTATAGGCCCTTTGGAAGTGGGAGGCGAGATAGCCTTTAAGAAGCCTATCTCGGCCGATGCCGAAGATGCGCTGTCGTTGTGGACTGGCGGCCACGAGTCTACCCTCGAACCCCGGTGAGCACGAATTCTTGAGAAGGAACGCCGGATTGAAAAAGCCATACTAGAAGCTCCTTTGCGCATTGGTATACTTATATATCTTTTTGTAGTATTTTGCACTGCTTATATATATATATATCCTTATCTTTATGAAAACTTTGCAGGGACTTCGGCAATGGCAGAGGATCTGAGTTCGAGTCACGCCTTGACTATGGACTCTGTAAATATCCCCGATGAGACACTAGTAAGTGTGGAGGGGGTCGATACAGCTGTTCTTCCTGCCACGGAGCTCCCATTGGTGATTTCCGTTCCCCCGGTGGTTGCTCTCCCGGAGGAGGCATCATCATTGGCCGCGGATTCAATGGATCTTTCTGGGGACGGCCCGGAGACTATGGAAAAGGTAGTCGATGCCACCGTCCTTTCATTGGAGCCTGCATCGGTGGGCACGGCTCCTCAATTGGAAGTTGTTATACCGGCCCATGTCCCCGATGATGTGTCTGGGGGCATGGAGGAGGCCGCCGAAGCTGCTATCCTTCCAGTTCAGAGCGGGAGGAGCATCGAAGGTAGACTTCTATATTTTATTTTAATAATCTCTCCATTATCTGAACCTTTCTGTCTTTTCAGAATTGCGCGGGTTGGCGGCCTCTATCGCTGATCTGTCTCCTAGAAAATCCTTTCAGCGTTTGCTAGAGATGGCCGCTCCGCAGGCAATATCCCCTCAACACATCGTCCTCTCTTCCGGGCAAGGTCAGTGTTATTTGCCTTCTCCTCACGGCATTATTATTATTTCATATAACGATACTGATATCTTCTGCAGTTCTGGAAGCCGATGACGAAGTTGAGATTCTTGACGGGCCTGGGGATCTTTTGGACCATTCTTGCATGACTGTGGGTAAGTAAAGTTTCGACTTTGTTCCACCTGCTCTTTGCTTGCAAGTCTCGCTGATTTCTTTTTATAAATCTTAACAGCTTTGCCGGTTCTTACCACGCTGGAATCTCGCATCATCATGCCGCCCGACCCTTATGCCCTACGTGCCTCGGAACGGATGGCAAAGCTAAGCCTTCACTCTTTGTCAGCTCTGATCGAAGATCTTCGTGCTGGTAGTTTGATCACGACCGAAGAATTTGCGGCCGAAGCCAACAATTCACTCCCTTTTCTTGCTGCTTACCATAGCGAAATATTGGAGCAAGTCTGGGTTGAGTTTTGTCGTCGGGTGGAGGCTTGCTTACATAGCCTTGAGTGCTCGCGCCTTCCTTCAGAGGTTGTGGCTGCAAAGGTGAGCTTGCGGGGGCTAATCGAACTGTGCACCGTAAATATGATGTCATGCGAGAAGAGGCTCAGCCGAAAATTTTCAGAGAGGAAGCTGGCTTCAAATGCGCTGGGGGAACTTCAAGCCAATCTTACGGCCAAGACCACTCGGGCGTATGAACTTTGGCGGGTGATTCAAGAAGCTATCAGGGAGGTTGTAGCCATTGATAAAGCCGTCATTTTTACTCGTGAAATGATCAAAGCTCATAAAGTTACCGAAAAGGAGCTTGAAAGTCGATTTGCCTCGTACCAGGCCCAACAATCTCAAGCGGAGGCCCGTCTCTCAGCGATAATGAATCATGAAGCCGAGGCCCAGCGGAAAAAGGATGAACTGGCAAACCTATTAAATCGTTCGCCGGGTTGAAGAATTGTATTTTTTTTTATTCTGCTTTTGTACATACTCCTGAATGAGAGTATTTTTTTATTCTTTCATAAATTGTACTTTGTATTCATTTTGATTCATGAATAAAAGACATATTTTGCTTCATGGTGGTGTATCCCTTTTAGTAAATGCATTTTGCGGATAATCTATTTTGATCTCCTTGTAGGACAACGATAGCTTAGGAGTCAGGTTTGGATCTGCCTCCTAAGGCTTTCCAAATTTATGAGCCGTGAGGGTCTCATAAAGGTATTTCTCCTTACGAGTCGTGAAGATCTCGTAAGTGTAGTTTCTCCTTAGGAATCGTGAGGATTCCTAAGTGTGTTTTCTCTTGAGAGTTGTAAGAATCTCACAAGAGAGTTTTTCTTGCTTACGAGTCGAGAGGACTCGTAAGTGATTGTTTCCTTTCTTGTCGGAGAGTGTGGCCCGTGGAAAATCTACCTTGACCTCTCTGCGAGGCAACGATGGCTTGGGAGACAGGGTTAGGATCTGCCACCTTAGACTTTTCAACTTTATGAGCCGTGAGGGTCTCATAAAGAATTTTCTCCCTACAGGTCGAGAGGATCCCGTAGGTGTATTTTCTCCTTAGGAATCAAGAGGATTCCTAAGTGCGTTTTCTCTTGAGAGTCGTAAGGATCTCACAAGAGAATTTTCTCCTTACAAGTCGAGAGGACCCGTAAGTGATTGATGAGTTGAATTGCTCCCGAATCAAAGAATTGCTTTGACAGGAAAGTCGAGGGTTGGCTTTATCCGCATTTCACGGAGTCAGGGATTGACCTTATCTGCATTTCACGGAGTCAGGGGTTGACTTTATCCGCATTTCACGGAGTCAGGATTTGCTTTATCCGCATTTCACGGAGTCAGGAATTGCTCTGGACGTTTCCCACGGGTCAGGATTGACATTAGCCGTGTTCTACGGGACCAGGAGGTGCTCTGGGCATTTCCCACAGGGTCAGGATTGACATTAGCCGTGTTCTACGGGACCAGGAGGTGCTCTGGGCGTTTCCCACGGGGTCAGGATTGACATTAGCGTGTTCCACGGGACCAGGATTTGCTCTGGGCGCTTCCCACGGGGTCAGGATTGATATTAGCCGTGTTCCACGGGACCATGATTTGCTCTGGGTGCTTCCCACGGGGTCAGGATTGACATTATCCGTGTTCCATGGGACCAGGATTTGCTCTGGGCGCTTCCCACGGGGTCAGGATTGACATTAGCCGTGTTCCACGGGACCAGGATTTGCTCTGGGTACTTCCCACGGGGTCAGGATTGACATTAACAGTGTTCCACGGGACCAGGATTTGCTCCGGGCGCATCCCACGGGGTCAGGATTGACATTAACCGTGTTCTACGGGACCAGGATGGGTTGACTCTCGGTTGTCTGTGCATCGCCCAGTCATGGAACTGGGAACTTTGCCGCGGCTCCGATTTGCTGATGTTGCGTCTGTTGTAATGAGACGAATGTTGAGATGATCTCTAGGCTGTCTGTGAACCGTCGAGATCTGGCTTCTTTTTCTGATGGAGCCTGGTGTGAAGGTATGGTTCTCTCTTTGTTTGTGCCCCTGGATTGTATACAGGGATCGATGTGATCTCACCTATAGGGCAAAAAGTTTCATTTTATATATTTTTCTTTCCGCGATGCTCTATCATTTCAGCTTTTATATCGCGAAAGTCGTGATTGCCCAATCATTTCGGCTATTTTTCGCGGTGCCCAATCATTTCAGCTATTTTTTTATTTACTCGCTAATTTTTATTGCGAGCTGCCTAACCATTTCGGCTATTTTGTATGCATACATTTTTACTTGCTGATTTTGTTGCAAGTTGCCCCATCATTTCGGCTATTTCATATGCATTTATGGCTCGTTGAATTTTCACCGCGAGTTTGGGATTTGATACCGATTTAGGCATCATCATCGCTACAACTGGGTTATTTCCAGGAGAGAATCATCATTTGCCTTTGTCGGTTCGAACAAAGGTGGCTTAGTAAACAGGGTTAAGATCCTGTTGACTAAGGCTTTTGATTTCATGAGCCGTAAGGGTCTCATGAAGGTATTTCTCCCTACGAGTCGTGAGGATCTCGTAAGTGCGTTTTCTCCTTAAGAATCGGGAGGATTCCCAAGTGTATGGTCTCTTATAAGTCGTAAGGATTTTACAAGAGTGTTTTCTCCTTATAAGTCGAGAGGACTTACAAGGGTTGTTCACCGTGTGAGCATATCCCCAGTCTCTGGTGGGATTTTGTTAGGGAAATGTTTATTCGTGCCCATGCATTGTATACAAGGGTCAGCATTGAACTGCTTATAGGGTAGCATCGGAGATTGTGATGGCTTAAGAACAGGTTCAGATCCCTGTAGCTTAAGGATTTTGAATCCTTTGAGCCGTGAGGGTCTCAAAGGGGAATTCTCCTTACGAGTCGTGAGGATCTCGTAAGTGTAATTTCTCCTCAGGAATCGTGAGGATCCCTAAGTGTATTGCTCCCTTGTGAGTCGTAAGGATCTCACGCAGGTATTTTCTCCTCACAAGGTCGAGAGGACCTTGCAAGTGTCTTTTAACGAGATTGCGTCCTTTCGGGTTTTCACAAAACTCGCCAGTAGTCCTGCTGTTTTTACTCACGGAGCCCTTTCGGGTTTTCATCCGTGCCCATCTCGCTTACGGACATACCGTTTACTTTCTTCTCTTTTTTATTATATATATTTATTATATTTTTTTTGTCAGCCTTGGGATGCTGCAGTCCGTAGTAGTTTATCGACGTCTCGGTCAATAGCCAGTTTGAGGACATAGTGGTCCATCGTTAGTTTAAGGACGTTTCGGTCCGTTCGCTGGCTACTACTTATAGAGTTTGGGCTTAGGAAGATAGCGAGCGGACATAGGCGTCGTCATCTATCGTTGACCTAGGCCGTGACTCGTCAAGCGTAGTATTTTTTCAGGAAGCGACCGTTTATTGGCCTGAAAGGTCTTTCACCATGCATGTCCATAAGTAGATAGGCTCCACCCTGGTAAACTTTGTCTATGATGTACGACCCTTCGTAGTTCGGCTCGAATTTTCCCCGTTTGGCACGATTGGGGATCATAGGTCTCTTGACCACTAGCACGAGTTTGCCTTGGCGGAATGCTCTCGGCCTAGTCAATCTCTCGTATGAGCGCGTCATCTTTGCTTTGTAAGCCTCTAGGTTTTGTTGCGCCATGAGCCGGGTTTCATCAAGGGTGTCGATCTCCTCAAGCCGAAGGTGAGCATTCTCTTCGTCCGTTAGCTCGTAATGAACTGCCACTCGTAGAGAGGGTAACTCTATCTCGAGGGGGAGTACTGCTTCTGTTTCGAATACCAATGCATACAACGTTGTGTTCGTGGCTGTTTTGAATGTAGTTCGATATGCCCAGAGAGCTTCATACAGTCTCTCGTGCCAGTCCTTCTTATTTCGAGACACCGTCTTTTTCACGATCTTCGTCAAAGTCTTGTTGAAAGTCTCAGCTAGACCGTTAGCTCGGGGGTTATAGACCGACGAGTATCTCCAGTCTATATTATGATGTTATGCAAAGAGGCTAATTTTGTGGCTTCTGTAGGCTGGCCCGTTATCGGAGATAATCCGTCGCGGAGTGCCGAACCGGTAAATGACGTGTGTCTTGAAGAAATGGAGAATATTCTCCGTCTTCACTTTCCTCAGCGGTACTGCTTCTGCCCATTTGGAGAAGTAATCAGTTGCCGCCAAAATGAATCGATGTCCTCTGGACGATACTGGTTCGATGGGTTCGATTATGTCAGTTCCCCACATTTCGAATGGCCAGCTAGCCACCGTTGGATGTAATGGATTTGGATGTTGGTGGATAAATTCCCTGTGAATCTAGCACGAGTGGCACTGCTTCGCGTATTCGAGGCAGTCTTGGATCATCGTGGGCCAATAGTAACCCATCATTTTGATCTTCAGCTTCATCTTCGGTCCGGCTTGTTGAGAACCGCAGAGTCCGTCGTGAGTTTCTTAGACGACTCTCCTTGCCTCTTCAGGTCCCAGGCATCTTAGCCACAGAGAATCAAATGATCTCTTATATAGAGTATCACTGACAAAGGCAAAAGATAGAGCTTGTTTCATGAGCTGATGTCTTGAGGACGCGTCTTCAGGTGTTCGACGGGATTTGAAGTAGTCTATAAAGGCTTCTCTCCAATCCATAGCCTTTTCGTGGTCTTTTATTTGTAGGGTTGTTTGCTCTGTCTCTCCTTTTTCTTCGGATGACTCTGGAGATATTTCTGCCGGTGCAAGAACCCGACGGCTTTGCACAACGATCCTCACGTCATCGAGGTTCTCGTCGGCCAGTTCTTTAGCGAGCTTGGCTAATGCATCCACTTTGCTGTTTTCTGCATGCGGTATGCTTTCCAGGGTGTAAGAAGGAATTTGAGTTAGCAGTTGCTGCACTCTCTCACCGTACTTCACCAACTCAGGCTTGCACGTTTGATAGTCGTCGTTTACTTGACTAACGATCAGTTGGAAGTCTCCGTATATGAGGAGGTTTTTGATTCCCATGTCGATAGAAATCTCAAGACCTGCTATCAAAGCTTCATATTCGGCTTCATTGTTCGTCCTCGGCTCTGTTAAGGAGAAGGCAAAGCGCATTATCCCTCCTTGTGGAGTCACGAAGATGAGGCCTACCCCTGATTTGATTATGGGGGTGCTTTGTTTGCGCTTCTTCATGGAAGATGCTCCATTGAAATAGAGTTCCCACCAGGTATCATTCTCTCTTCTCTCCCCGCCGATTGTGTCAAACGCGTGCTCGTCGGGCAATTCGTAGTTCAAAGGAGAATCGGTGGGTATAGGATGCTCAGCGAGGAAGTCGGCGATGGCCTGGCCTTTCACTGCCTTAAGGGGACGATAAGTTATTGAGAACTCCATCAAGAGCAGGGCCCATTTAGCGAGTCGTCCTGTTAGTATGGCTTTTGACATCAAATATTTGAGGGGATCCACCTTTGATATGGGATGGACCTCATGTGCCAACGCATAGTATCTGAGCTTCGTTATCGCGAAGATCAACGCCAGGCAGTGTTTTTCGATAGGGGAGTGGTTGCTTTCTTCCCCCAGAAGAACTCGACTTAAATAGTAGAGAGCTCTCTCCTTCCCTTGGTCATTCTCTTGTGCCCATAACGCGCCTAAGGAACCTTCAAGGGTAGTTGTATACAGAATGAGGGGCTTTCCCTTGACTGGAGCGGTCAGCACTGGAGGATTCTGTAGGTATTGCTTAATTTCGTCCAGTGTACCTTGGCATTTGCGATCCCAGATGAAAGGGGTTCCCTTCTTCATCAGGTGACTGTAGGGGCGGCATTTGACAGAAAGATTGGCTATAAATCGCCGGATGTACTCGAGATTTCCTTAGAGAGACCGCAATTGCTTGAGAGTCCTTGTAGGAGGCATTTCCATAATCGCCTTGATCTTTAACGGGTCTATCTCGATGCCCCGGTGCCGTACGACGAATCCTAGGAACTTGCCCGAGGAAACTCCAAACGCGCATTTAAGAGGGTTCATCTTCAATTTGTATTTCCGAAGGCGCTGAAACACGATCTTCAGATGCTCTAAATGTTCCTCGTATGATTTGCTTTTAACTACGAGGTCTTCGATATAGCATTCGACGATTTCATGTATGGGGTCATTCAAAATCTTCGTCATGGCCCACTGATAGGTGGCACTGGCATTCTTTAGACCGAAAGGCATTACCTTGTAGCAGAATATGCCCAAAGGGGTCCGGAAAGCGGTATGCTTCTGGTCCTCGGGATGCATCTTTATCTGATTATATCTTGATGAGCCGTCCATGAAGGAGAAAACTTCGTGAGTAGACGTATTATCTATCATCAGCTCACTGACCGGTACTGGAAAGTCGTCCTTCGGGCAAGCTTTGTTGAGACCCCGAAAGTCCATCCATATGCGCACCGTTCCATTTTTCTTCATCACTGGGACGATGTTGGCAATCCAGTCAGGATACCGAACCTCTTGGATGAAGCCGGAGTCGATTAGCTTCTTGACCTCGGCATTGATGCTCATCTCAAGCTTGAGCCTCATTCTTCCCGGTGCTTGTTTGACTGGCTTGATGTCCGGAGATATCGCCAATCTTTGTACGGCTATTCCGGATCTAGTCCCGGTGTCTCGGAATAGTTCCATGCGAAGAAATCTTTATACTGCATGAGCACGTCTTTAAGTGTAGCCTCCTTTTCTTCAGACAACAGTTCAATGACGAACGTCGTCCATGGGTCGTTTGTCGTTCCCAGGTCAATTTTTTTGAGGTCATCTGCAGTAGTATGTATTCCATCTTCCAGCTCTTTTGGCACCGGTGGAAATTCTGAGATCAACCCATCTTCATTGTTTTCGAAGCACCAAGAAAGGTCATCCATATTCTCGGGTTCTTCTTCTGACAGCGTTATCGCATGACAGGTACGAGATAGTTTCCATGACCGATGTTGATCTGGTTCTACTCTCATCGCATAAGTGGCTTTTGATTCATGCTTCCGTGGTGGACTTGCCCTCCAACTGTTGGAGAGAGCGAACCTGCCTTGTTGATATTGGTCTTCGATCCAGTTCTTGAAGGTGAAGCAGTCTTCGAGAGGATGTCCTATTGCTCGGTGATGGAGCAATAGTCTGGGTGAGAGACCTCGTCTGCTTGCTCAGGGTGCTTGTGTAAGTCAACGTTACACACCCCACAAGATGCGGGGAAGCGGAATATGTAAAACAATCATTTTGTTCAAAATAACATTGACTATCAAAAGGATCTTTGCTAAACCCTAACTAATAAACTATCTAGAAGTGATTAACTACAATGATAGATGATTATACCTCAAGATACTAGTCCTTCTTGATCTTGTGGTTCACCTCCTCGTCAGCCTCCTCGATGTGATAGAAGATCCACCCGAGAGTTCCTTCTTCAAGATTTAACCTCTAACTTGAGGTAACTAAGTGGCTATGATTGCTAATCCAAGTGACCTAGAGGATATAAAGATAGATTAAGGATCTATTAGTCTTGATAACCCTAGGGTTCTCAACACATGAGAGGATTAGGGTTAGGATGAAGAAGAGGAGAGCTTGAGGAGAGAGAATGTGTATGTGATAATGAATTGAATCTTAAGTCATTTGGATAAATAATGAAGCATGAAAATATCTAAGCAATAATATATTAAATCAACAACCATGCTTCATTAATTACTTTGAGATGAATCACCTCATGACTCATGGCGCAATTAATGAAAATTACACATCACCTCTCCACCTCATTAAGTTTAATTCACAAATGAATTAAAACTAAATGAGTCACCTTTTTTCTAGAAGCTTCTCGACTAATTACGAGAATTCCCCTCCTATCCGTATTTACGAAAAACATGGATATACTGAGACTGCATTAATCCAATAATCTAATACCAGAATCTGGCTTAAACCAAAGCCTGCTAGTATAATCTGTCCGAACATCATACGTGCACAAGTACATGTATATGTCCAAACCCTGTCGTAAAACCATACGACCTCTATATTGTTTCGCCTGAAGCAGGGAAACTCTCTGTGTGGGACTCTAAAGACTCGACACTACGCTGGCAGTGCGTTTAACCACAGGCCGCAAGCGGTACTAGCTGTACGTAACGGTCCCCAAGTAGATGTCGATAAGAAGGTCGATGAGGAAACCCATCCGAACTCCTACCGAGCCTGACGTGACAATCTCCATACAGTCCGGTCTGTTCGTCTAAGACTATCACATATCGGGCCTAGGGGGCGGCAAGCGTCAGTCCCCAAAAAGTGGTATAAGTCGTGTCGGAGTGAAGCCCATTACACCTTGAGAAACTACTGGAAAAGCTACCAGTAAATCTCGCTTTCCCTGGCCAGGGACCTTGCGTAATGGCTCTCCAAACACAGCGTGATATCAACCCCCAACACCGGGAGAGACGAATCATATCTAACCGCCACTGCCTCCAAGTGCTTCGGGACTGCACCCAACTGCTACCTGTTTGCATGACTCAGTCGAGCCGTGGTAGGGTAGCAATCTAAGAACAGTGGGAACACACTCGAGGCGAAGCAGCAGTATCAAGTCTACGGACTATGCTGTACTCATGTCACCTGGGAACTGTTAACTAACGACGGGTATAATACCAACCAACAGTTCCCTGTGAGTCCTGTCCGGTGTACCCGTAACCCAATGAGCACCTGCATACTATCTCCAGTACCATGTACTAATGGCTGTGGGACAGACCATTTCCCCTGCTGGGATGAGAAGCATATACACTAGTCTACTCCGGAATATCGATGCCCTGTCTCGATAATCCCACGACTAGGGACCTGAAAAAGGATGTGCTTGTAGACTACCCAGCCCCCACTAGTGTGACTGCCATCACAACGCTGGTAGTCAAGCAAGATCCTAAGGGCTTTGTCAATATGTATTCGCGATATGTTTAAAAGAAACATATACACATATTAAGATAGATATAAACCAAGTAGCATACTACTATGTTGAGCAAGACTGTTAATACAACTGTGAATATCCCAAGCTTCCATTAAGTAATATACAAGCTAGTGTGATACAATAATGGCCCCTAGGGCATACACACTAACAGCTTGGACTCCGGGAGTATCATCATCTGATGTTTTATGACAAGATCGAATATCTTCTTTGTCTTATCTTGGGGAAAAGAATATACTCGACCCATTTTCTTCATAAGAGACGGATCCCGGCTGCTCGATTCTCGATCGCGTGGCTTCTTAAACCCGCTTTGCCGCTGTCGAACGTTTTTTCCGTTCTTTGGTTTATTTTTGCCTCTGCGCCGGGTCTTTTGTATGACGGGTTGGCGACGAGGAGCATGGTCATTCTTCGCGGCCTGTTGAAGGAGGTGTTGCATCCTGGCTTTCTCGTAGATGGCCATTTCGCTGTTATGATCATCCCAGACCTTTTGACCCGCTTCCCTTATTATCTTGTCCATGTGTTCTTTAAACGACAGACTTGGCATTTTCATGGCGGGACCTCGTTTTGGTTCAGGGTTAGCGTCTTTTAACAGAACATCTCCTTCTTCATCGAAGTCATGTATAACGTAGCAGCCGTGGAATCGTTCCCGTTTCTTGGATTGAACATATCCAAGCCTGATCGTTTCCATTCTCCCGTTGGGCAATTTTCGTTGAGTTCCAGGGACGTTCCAGATCCTGTTGTAGAACTGAGCTCGTCGAGCAGTCTGTTTGAAGGGTACGCCTTGGCGCCTCAACAGCCTTTTTTAATCCTTCCGTGTAGTATCTGGGCAGACGGATGGGCTGGAGCCTGTTAAGTGTAGAATCGGCACCATGCCAAATTTCTTTCTCCACTTTGGTTTTCGCGGATCGATAAAAGAGGATCGCCTTTTCATCTCTTCGCCTTGGAGGGACGTAGAACGTTTGCAGTTTCTGCACTACCAAGCGCGTCAAGCTCTTTGTAATGCTCTTGCGGAACCATGGCGATTTGCAAACTCCGATCATCGCCAGCGAAGGATTGTATTGATGACCGAACAGAAAATACGGCATTGACATCATCTGCCGAGTCGCTGCCGAAGACCAGAATAAGGGTGGGACGGTTCCGGCTTGTTGCATTGGGCGGCCCTGAATAAACTATTTCTTCTTCCTCCTCAGTGTCACTCCCGAAGACTGGAATAGTGGTGATAGCTTTGTTCTTCGGTTTATGGCATATTTCCGTGTCTTCAAAATCTGGTAAGAAGTATTTTGCATATTCGTACTTTTGGACCTCATTCACGGAGAATGGGTTTAGTTCCCCCGTCACAGTATACTCGTGACCATCCTTGAAATACTTCATACACTGATGTTGTCTAGAAGGGATGATGTTGTACTCGTGTAACCAAGGCCTGCCGAGCAAAGTATTGTAACATGTCTTAGCGTCAATGATGTGAAATTTGATGTCCCTGACAAGCAGCCTAAAGCGTAACGTCAGAATCACAGACCCGAGCGTCCGTGATGACTGAGAGTCGAACCCGGAGATAGTGATCTTATCCCGAGCGAGGTGTTGAACGCTCATGCATATCTCCTTCAATACCCTTACATTGAGGAGATTGACAGAGGACCCATTGTTAACCAGGATCTTGCCTATCTTAATATCATGACAGTATCCGGAGACATAAAGGGGACGGTTATGCTCGCACGTCCCGAGGAGGAGATCTTCATCGCCGAAGGTGTTATCGGCCATGTGCACTTATTCTAGTTCATCCTTCATCTTTTCTTCGGCGAGAAAAGCTTGGAACTGCTCGGGCTCTTGTAGTGCCTTGGTCAAAGAATGTCTCGCCTCTTTGGATAGCAGAAGGGCGTCGAGAATGCTTGGCTGTGAGGGTATCTTCCTCAGGTGTGCCAGAACGTTGTAATCCACCTTACTTTTCTTAGGCGGATCCTTGGCTGTCAGCTCTTCGATGGCTTGGTCATCGAGGGTGATATCCTCAGGGACCTTTTCTTTTCCCTTATCCTTTTTGTTCGATCCTTTGTTTACGGGTCCGAGATTCTTTTCAGGTAATGTGCGATTGCACTGCTGAATGTTCTCGCAGCTCTTGGGTTCTTCCTCTTTTCCCGAGGTGGATTCTTTGAAGAGAGGGCCGAGGGCTATTTCTTCGTCAGAGTCGCTCCCGAAGGTGATAACTTGCGATCCCCTTCTATCAACCATGTGACAGTTGCTGGCAGCTCTTCCATGTTCATATGTCGCATTTTTCCGCTGTCGACGAGCTTCACGCTTCATCCTCTTAAAATGCTGCCTATGAGCGACATACCCCTGCCACCAATTTTTAAAGGCGTTGCATTCTTTAGTAGGGTGCGCAATCCTTCGATGATATAAACAGTAATTAGGATGCACATCCTCTTCATTAAGGTGTATCTCATCAGAAGTGTTTCCTTCGGAAGGTGGCGGCTTCATTCCCATCGATATAGCTTTAGCGAACCTTTTCTTCGTTTTAAACCTGCTCTTGTCTGTCGCGGGCATGCCTCGATCTGGTTAGGGTGCTTCAACCCTTTCATCCAGTCGCCGGGGTTTGGCCTTTTTAAATATGGCCATTTCGCGCTCTCGATCAGCCTTACTTTTTAGAAGAGCTTCATTCAGGAATGCATCAATCATCTCGTCTGACGGTCTTAGAAGTTTCAGCTCGGGATTTGCCCCCAGTTTCTCTGCATCCAGAGCTTCTTCACCGTTTATTAACGAATGAGAGATCACGTGGCAGCTTGCCACATAATCCTCAGGTTCATCCGACGAGTCTTCTCCATTGCCATCATCTCCGTCCTCAAGGACGTGGCCAAGAAACTTTTGAAGTGTGACCAGGGTTCGCGCCTTCTGCTTATATTCTTCCAGGGCATCGATATATTTTTGCAGGTCCGTGCGCTTGTCACCAGGCTTCACGGGCTTTTTGGTCTTCTTCTTTTTCTTCGAAGATTTTGACGGTTGGGCCTGAGCGTCTTGATTATCGCTACAAATTTTTGGCGTCGGGCACGGCTTCAGCATTCCCTCGATGACTTCGGGTTCCAGCGGACTTTTCCATTTCATCGCCGGGCATGTTTGGAGATCCTTCAGTATTCTTTTCGTTTTGGCTGAAAGAGAGACCTCCCATGGAGCTTCTTCGACAAAAGAGCACGATGCCCTCGGTGTGTCCGCCTTTTTGAGAGCGTGCGGCTTGGGCGGGTTTACTTTCCAATTCTCGGACAATGCGAATTTGCCCTGTTGGTATTGGATCTCAATCCACCCTTTGAAGATGAAGCAATCTTTGATTGGATGGCCTATCTCTTGGTGATAGGGGCAATAATTAGGGTTATTAGCTTCACCGAGTTGCAATGGGTGTCTTGGATCCGGTAAGTTGATGAGCCTGTTGTGCACCGCCAGCTCGAACAATCTCCTCGTTTTGTCCCGGGGAAACGAATAAGGACGCTTCATTTTCTCATTAAAGAATCGTTGTCTCTCGTCTAGGCGATCAACTAGTTTTGGGCCATTAGGCTGCTGTTGAGCATTGGCGACGAAGGTCTCTTTCCCCTTCCCTTTTTCGTTTCGATGCTCCAACTTCGAAGAGGAAGGCCTGTGGCCCATCTGGTCCATTTGGGCCAGCTTGTCAATCAAGGCCTGGAAAGTGGTCGGCTTGAAAAACATCATGAATTGGGAAATGGTCGCCTGAGGGCCGAGAGTACCTACGAACATACCTACCGCATGCGCTTCTTCGATGCGCTGCTCGCACTTTGACCATAGATTCCGCCACCGTATTGCATACTGAACCCATGTTTCTCCAGGCTTCACCCTGGTATTGATCAATGCCGTGATTGGGGTGCGTTCACTAGCACTCGCGAAACGCTGGGTGAATAGCAACTCCATCTCTGCAAATGTCTTGACAGAGTCATTTGGGAGTTCAGAATACCACTCGAATGCTGTCTCCGACAAGCTGCCAACGAATTGGCGAAGCAGTAGCTTATCGTCACCTCCAGTGTTGCCGCATAAGGCTCTGAATTGAGAGACGTGCTGATGCGGATTTCCTATCCCCTTAAATACGTGGAATTTGGGGATCGTGTATCCCGGCGGGTACTTTATTTGGTCGTACCAACCCGGATAGGGTCGTCCAGTTTTAACAATTTGCCCAGCCGCTTCATTTTCCTGATGAACTCGTATCTGCTGAGCGATGTAATCATCCAGGGCGGCTTTTGAGATGGTCTCCTCCTTGGCTGCTGACAGAGCCGGCGGAGGGTTTGATGTCTCTCCTCTATCATCTTCAATTATTACTGGAGGGTCTTCGGCTGGAGGGTCCGGCTGGATCATCATGCCCACCATATCTTGGCAAAGAAGGGCCATTTGTTTTATATTGGCCGCTTGTTCCGCGGCTTCTTTGTCCTTCTTCTCAAGCATTCTCCGAAGGAATTCAGCATCAGTTTTGTAGCATTTTGAAAATTTAGAAATAAATAAAACGAAGTAATTTAATAATAATATGATAAATCACAAACTTATTAAAAACAAATAAGTCATTTTCATGAGTTCATTGTAAAACAAATTAAATAAAAATTTTAGTATGCAACATAAATAAGTTATAAGGGTTTTAGTGATAATTTTAGCTTCATTTTAATAAATTAAGTGTTTTATAATAAACTAAGCTGTGAGGAGTTTTTAGGTAAAGTTAGGATTTTTGTGCAAATGGAAAATTGTTAGGGGTGTAAATGAAAATGTGATAGGAAAATTTTAGCTCAGAATTTTATTGCGAATTAAAAGAAATTAAGAAGATAATGCAATCACACCTCTTGCTTGCATGCACAACATTCACCTCACACCTCCTACTTGCATGAAACCATTACCTCTAGCTTGATCACACCTCCTCCTTCACCTTATCCCTTTCTTTTGCCATATATAAACCTTGTTCAGATCAGTGGTAAATAAAAAATTCTGAAAATCTAAAGAAAAGAAAATAAAAACAAAACCAAACATTGAAAGAACAAGAGGAAGAAGAAGAAGAAGGAAGCTAGGTTCTAGGTTTTCATCACCATCAAGCTAGGACAAGAGGCTTAGCATCTTGGAGGGCTTATTTCAACAACTTATTGTGGTAATTTATTAATCACAGTGGGAAATTTAGGCTCTGTACTTAATTTAAATTGAAATGAACAAGTTCCATAATATCGTATTTTAGTTAATTATTGGCTCTGTTGAAATCTGCTATTGTTTGGAAGATAATAAACTTAACAAAACAGTGCTAAAATGATGTGTGTAACACCTAGAGCAAACCATAGGATCACGAACCAGAGGGCTCGGATTTGGGCCGGCGACCAAAAGAGGAAATCCGGCGTCGCCGGATTTGTGGGATGCTAGGTAGTTTTGGCTTGTGGGGTAGGGTTCAGTGTATAATTTTGGCTATTTTTGTGTTGTTTAAATAAATTAGTTTCACTGCAGAAAGAATCTTGAAGCGTATATCGGAAAGGATATCTTAAAACACAAAATACGACACGGTTAAAACGCATCGCGATTTAAATTCTGTAGCGATGCAGGTTAGGGTTAAAATCCAGAAAGGTTAAGTGTCTAATAGCTGGATATAGTCGTATATAATATAACTAGTAAGCGGGAACGGGTGTTTTTCATTTCCGTCATGTCGGAGTAGCCGTTGACTTATATAAATTAATTTGTGATATTAGATTCGAATACGGGGTTTTCGGAGGCAGCGAGGAAAGGGAAAGGATTGGCAATTCCTGAATAGATTCGACGTTTTCCGGTGAGTAGACTAAACATCTACCGGGGAATTTTGTAAAGATGGCGTTTTACGCCCGTAGTTTTATTTAAATAAATGAGTTATTTGATATGCTAAATTAACAATATGTATTCATAATTCACACATACCTTGCTTAGTTCCTAGAACACTACACAAGTATCGACGAGTCATGCCACGTGCACATCTTATATGTTACACACACCTTGTCGATATTACCATGTCACTTTTATACTTAGCAAATTTCTTGTTAAAATGATTCATATCGTATCTTACACACCAATAATAGTAGTAAATTGCATCATTAATATCATATTTAGTATCTGCGTATTTCATGTTGATATAAGAGGTAAATGTATTATTGAGGATTTATGGTTTTGAGTTTTGAATCCTATTACATAAATCCAGTGATTTTCATGATTGATGTGTCATGTCCACCATGAAATGTTTTATGATTTGGTTTCATTACAGACCGAGTGGGGGAGATATACGGTCGCGGATTTTACATTATCCATACTAAGTGGGGGAGATATACAGTTGGATACATGGTGGACCCGGTCAAGACCGAGGGGCAGGATAACCGCATTGAGGCGGGGAAGCCTAGCGAGATTACTCGATACCGGATATAGTGGTAAAAATACGGCGTATATCTAGATGATAACGACCTGTATTGTTGATTTCAGGATCATTCGAGGAATGATGCCTGTGAGAAATGGAAGTTTTGTGTCGATGATGGACACGGGGAAATGAATTTTATTGGGAATAAATGATGAGATTTCAGTTGGACTATTAGATTCGTATTATAGATTCATGATTTTCACACATAATCATACATTATACTTGTTCACATTTCAGTTAGTATGATCGTCATATTTATTTTATTAACCGTTATATGTTAGTTATATTCACTGAGTTGGCAACTCACCCCCGTTGTGCTACAGTTCCTTGCAAGGGTAGAGTGGACGGTTAGCTGCGGTGCAGATCTACTCTTTCCGCTTTTATCGCATCTTTTGCTAGGTGGTTTACGTATGTAATAACCTTCTCTTTTGGGTATTGTATGTTGTAACTAGAAAATCTCCATCAGACCTGTATTTTGACTAGAGTGAGAGATGATATGTATATTATTTGACAGTTGAGATTGTTTAGTTCTATAAATTGTTTTTTTTATGTCTGGTATTCGTATTGATGTCCTATATACTGATATTTTATTTTCCGCTGTTGATATTGTTGATCCCAACTAGGGATGCAACCAAACTGAACACCTTATACTTGTTTAATATTTGAACTTCATAACATGTGATTTTTACTTAAAAAACCAAATTTTCTATATAAAGGATTCCGCAAAAAGGATTTTGATCTTGGTTTTCGGCTTACTTGGACTGTGTGCATATCTTTAGATATGATACAATCTAAGTGCCGGTCATATCCAAACTTTGGGTCGTGACAAAGTTGGTATCAGAGCTTAGGAATAACCTTACGGAATTGAGTAGAGAATGAAAATAGGTTGACGTGAGTCCGTGAGTTAGGATGACCTTTGGTTTGATGGAGTAGGTGAATTAGGATGAATGTAGTACCGTACGTATGTTCCGCGGCATATTTACATTATCGTATTCAACCTAACTAACCTTAGGATGTATATCTTGATCTATTCTTCCGTTGATTCTCTGTTATTGATTGTTCCTATTCGTAAGCCTTATCAACTCTCGTTTCTTGTTCCAGTTGCTATGGCTACGCGGGCTAGGCGAGCCGCAGCCAGAAATGCAGCTAGGGCGAGTCCTTCTGTGACGGCGACTGGTACACCGGACGTTCCGGCGGTGCATGAGCATGTTGATCCTCCTCCTCCAAATCGCATGACTAGGATTGAGGAGGGCGTGTTGGGATTGCAGCGAGTGGTAGGACAGTTAGCTGAGGCCACTCGAGTACTGAGACAGGATCCGGCACCGACCGTAGCAGAGTCCGACGTACAGCCTACGCAGACGGTGGCACTGGTAGATACGAGGGTGATGGAGGTATCACTTGCAGAGTTTATGAGATTGAGACCTCCGGTATTTACGGGGACCGATGTAGCGGAAGATCCTCAGTCCTTTCTTGATAGGATGGCGAGGATTGGCAGATCATTGCGACGTTCTGATGCGAGGTCAGTTGAGCTGACTAGCTTTCGTTTGGAGGGACTTGCACAGGAGTGGTGTGAGTCGATGGAGAGAGGGCGAGCAACGAGTCTTCCTCCGATGTCGTGGACCGAGTTTCCACGGTCTTTCTTGCTAGATTTCTTCCACAGAGTGTGAGGGACGCTAGAGCTAGCAGTTTTGAAGCGTTGCGGAAATCGGCAAGCATGTCGGTGGCAGATTATGATTTACGATTCACCCAGCTGTCGCGCTATGCCCCATACTTAGTACCTACGGAGGAGCTTCGGGTGAAGAGGTTCTTAAGGAGTCTGGACACGCAATTGTATCTGGCTATAGGCTCCCAGCATTTTGATACGTATGCGCAGGCCATGGATGCAGCGATACGAGTGGAGGAGCGTTTGAGCGAGGCAATGGTTGTTCCAGAGCCAAAGATGAGTAGACCGATCGTGCCAATGACTAGACTGTTTGGTAGAGGTAGAGGAAGATGTACTCCAGGCCGCAGTGTCGGACGAGGTTGGACCCAGGGCCAGATGTTCAGTTCTTATCCCGATGATCAGAGGCCTCCATCTATATGTTTTAGTTATGGACTTCTCGGACACTTTGCGTGGGATTGTAGATCCCAGGGAGGGACCGTTGTTCCACAGGCTGCTTTACCCCTTCCACCTCCTATGCCGATGGCTTTACTTTCTCCCCCGGTAGGCGCTTCACGCCAGGCAGTTGCACCACGAGGTCGAGGATTTGCGGGACGTTCTCAGAGAGGTCGAGGAGATAGAGGTAGAGGACGACAGGATGCGGGCAGGGTCCAGGCACGGGTATTTGCGCTGACTCCACAGGATGCCCAGACATCAAATGCAGTCGTGACAGGTACTCTTACAGTATGCTCCTTAGAGGCACATGTTTTATTTGATCCCGGTTCTACACATTCTTATGTATCTTCACGATTTGCACTTTCTTTGGGGGAAAGAGTCATCGTTGTTAGAGTTACCATTAGTAGTGATTACCCCGGTGGGAAATTATTTTATAGCTCGGCATGTATTCTGGCCATGTTCTGTGTGTATTGGTGATAGAGATTCACTAGTTGATCTGATTCTCCTGGATATGTTAGATTTTGATATACTTCTTGGTATGGATTGGTTAGCCGCCTGTCATGCCTATGTAGATTGTTGGGGAAAGGAGGTTAAATTTTGTTTTCCAGGTGAACCGGTATTTGTTGTGCAGGGGGATTGTAAAGTAACTCCTACCAACATAATTTCTGCTCTTTGTGCGGGGCGACTCTTGAAAAAGGGTTGTCATGGGTTCTTGGCTTTTGTTCAGGACTTAGGGGTTGCTGAGATTCCATTGGACCAGGTTCCGATCGCACGAGAATTTCCTGAGGTGTTTCCTGCCGAGTTACCAGGATTGCCACCCGATCGTGATATTGAATTTTGCATCGACTTGATTCCGGGTGCAGGCCTATTTCTATACCACCCTATCGAATGGCACCGACGGAGTTGAAGGAACTCAAAAGCCAGTTGCAAGAGTTGTTAGATAGAAGGCTTGTTCATCCTAGTGTATCATTGCGGGGAGCTCCTGTCTTATTTGTAAAGAAGAAGGACGGTAGTATGAGACTGTGCATCGACTACCGACAGCTGAATCGCGTTACTGTGCGAAACAGGTATCCACTACCACGTATAGATTGTTAGTGTATATGCCCTAGAGGCCATTACTGTATCATACTAGTTTGTATATTACTTGATGGAAGCTTGGGATATTCACAGTTGTATACACAATCTTGCTCAAAATGGTAGTATGTTACTTGGTTTGTTTCTACTTTAATGTGTGCATGTGTTTCTTATAGCATATCGCCTTTACACATTAGTGGAGCCCTTAGGATCTTTGCTTGATTACCAGCGTTATGATGGCAGTCACACTTGTGGGGGCTGGGTAATCCACAAGCACATCCTTATGCAGGTCCCTGGTCGTAGGACTATCGAGACAGGGCATCGATACTCCGGAGTAGACTAGCATATGCGCTTCTCATCCCAGCTTGGAAAACGGTTTGTCCCACAGCCGTCAGTACGTCGTACATGAGATAGTATGCGGGTGCTCGTTAGGTTACGAGTACACTGGACATGACTCGTCGGGAACTTTTGGTTGGTATTATACCTATCGTCAGTTATCAGTTCCCAGGTGACATGAGTACAGCTTAGTCCGTTGACTTGACACTGTCACTTCGCCTCGAGTGTGTTCCCATTGTTCTTAGATTGCTACCCTACCACGGCTCAAAAGAGTCGTGCAAACAGGTAACAGTTGGGTGCAGTCCCGAAGCACTTGGAAGCAGTGACGGTTAGACAGGATTCGTTTCTCGCGGTATTGGGGGTTGATATCACGCTGTGTCTAGGAGAGCCATTACACAAAGTCCCAGGCCAGGGCAAGCGAGATATACTGGTAGGTTTTCAGTGTTATCTCAGGGTGTTCTGGGCTACACTCCGAAACGACTTGTACCGCTATTAGGGGACTGACGTTTACCGCCCCCTAGGCCCGCCATGCGATACTCTCAGACGAACAGACCGGACTGTACGGAGACTGTCACATTCAGGCTCAGTAGGAGTTCAGATGGGTTTACGTTGTCAGTCTTCTTATCGGCATCTACCTGGGGACTGTTACGTACAGCTAGTGCCGCTTGCAGTCTGTGGTTAAACCCACTGCCAGCATAGTGTCGAGTCTTTAGAGTCCCACACAGAGGGTTATTCGCCTTTAGGCAAAGCGAGTAGAGGTCGCATGGTTTTGCGACGGGGTTCGTTCACATCCGCGCACTTGTGCACGTTTGGTGTCCGGACAGCTTATACTAGTGGGCTTTGGTTTAAACCAGATTCTAGTATATGTTTTGGGATTGGTTTTATCTCATTGTATTCGTGTTCCTCGGAACACGGATATGGGTGTGTATGCACAGTTGACGGAAGCAGAGGCAGATAACTTTCATTAGGGTTGATGACCATTGTCTTTTTCTTAACCCTAATGTTTATGTGAAATATGATTATTAATATTAATTAATTATAATTGTGTTATGGTTAAGGTTGTTGACCATTTGACTATGGTTGACATGTTGACCTATGTTGACAAATTGACCATCATCATTTCATATGAAAGATGCTCTTTGATTCTTGCAAAATTCATTAATGTGAAATGATAATGGTCATTTCAAGTTAACCATTACTATTATCTTTAATTAATTATTTAATTATCATAATTCACATATATGTGAGAAGGTTGATATTATCCTCTTAGATTCTCTCATTCTCATTCTCATTCTCTCTCATCATATTCCTCTCTCTTAAAGCTCTCCCCTCTCATGAGTTGAAAACCATTAAGCTTTGAGATAAAACCTTTAAAATTACTCTCTACTCTTTCTAAGATTCTAGGTTTAGCACACCAAGCACCTTAGTTACTTCTAGTTTGAGGTAGGAGCCAAAGGTAGAGGCCCTCGGGTGGATCTTTCTTTGGCAAGTGAAGGCGACGAGGACGACCCGTTCATCCCACTCCAAGGAGAAAGAAGAGAAGGACTTCAAGACTTAGGTATAACCCTTTAACCGAGTAGCTAACTCTCTTAGCTTGGTTGTTAGTTTATGTTTAGCAAAGATCCTCCTTGTTATAGTCCATGTTGCCTTGAGTTGTAAAAATCGTTTTTTATACCGTTTCCGCCTCCTCGTAAGCACCGGGGTGGGCAACGTGGACTTACAGTGGTATCAGAGCCTAGCTAAACACAAACTAGCAAGTTAGCAAAGTATCTAGAACTTCGATCCGAAAAAAATCGCAAAACACTTTTCAAAAACCTAACTTTCTGCCGATTTTTAAACCTGCTTTAAAAATAATAAATCATACACTAAAAATCGGCTCAGGGTTTTTACAGAACACCCAAGAAAAATGATCCAACGAGTCGACCAACTCACCGCGGAAACGCGGCAAGAGCATGCTCTTGCCGCGGATCCGCGGCCGAGTTGACTCGTCCGTGGGTCGTTTCTCCTGCAGTGTTCTTATAATTGAAGTTTTGGGATTTTTAGGATGGTTTGTTTCTGCCCAGATTTTCCAGAGAACAAATTTATTTTTGGGGTGGTTGCAAATCCGTATTTTGATCGAACTTCTCTAGACTTTGGCTAATGGGTTATATATGTGATGTGATATATGTATTGAACGTCTGCTAATCGCTATACGTCGATTAGTGGGGGTTATACATATCTGTGATCTGTAATGTTGATGGTTTGTGTATATGAATTCGTTGGATTATCGCGGATGAATGGCCGGGGGGGTTGTGAGATGAGAGTTTTCTTATTCATTCAATTCATGGAATATGTAAATTGATGTAATATTATTTATATAGCCGCACAACCGGGATGGGGTTGTAGCCGTCATTGTATAATTTCTTTTACTGTTTTTGCTCATAGGATATACCCAAGGTGGGGTGCACAAACTACCGGGTATCTCGAAGTGCCGAGTGTCCTACTCACATTGTTGAGGGAGGTTGCTTCACTTCGGGTACTTGGCAGGTAGTTTGCCGCACCCGTAGGGGTCTAGGGTGGGGTTTGGCTATTCTTAGCGACCGTGTAATCCGCTCTTCATTACAGGCTCGTACGGAATGCGGATTCCTAGTATATCCAATGTGTTCATCTGTGATCTGGAATGGCTATCATTGCATGTGACGAATGTATATATCTATATATGATATCTATTTAGGCGTTGCTTATGTTTTGCATCCGCGCTAGTCCAGCCCCCGCTCTGTCGTTAGTTAAGTAACCTAACGGGTGATGACGGGACCCCGTGGAGAATGCGGATGGCATAAGCGTACGTCATATTTTCGTTGTTTTCTGCAATGGTAGGATTAATTGATGGGACGCATTAAAATTATTGCAAGAAAATAAACCAAGTAAAAGTCGTTGGAACACTTTCAAAACCACTCGGTTCTTTTCAGAAACCAACTTTTAAATGCGGAGCTTGAACCACTCCTTTTTTTTAAAGCTATCTCGTTCCATCGATTATATCAAGTTCACTACGTTCACGGTTTCGCCAAAACCATTCGTAGCCCTCCGTCGTTTCACATGGATGGTCAATAGTATTCAAGCTATGTTTGTTGGCCAAAGTCAAGGCATAGTGATTGGTAGCTATTGGGTATTCATGTGCAGCATAGATAGATGTGTTGGTTTGGGACAGTCGTGCTGCCTTGTTGGCCAAAGTCAAGGGTAGGTGCGGGTGGGTTCAAATTAACCTGGAGAATGACAGGTAGAACTTGACATGTGACTTATTATTTGTTGGCCAAAGTCAAGGTCATAAGTGCATGAGGCAAAAATCCACATCGGGAGTTTCTAAAGAAACTGAAACTTGCTAGCGCTGCATACCATTTGGAGTGTGATGATTCTGGTAGGATTCCTTCAGTTTTGTCACACGATATTTGGATCCCGATCCTACTGTGAGTATATGCTACTCCTCCGGAACTTTCTCACTTAACGATTGTTCATACCAGAATATTGCATTTTGTACCGCCCATTCTTATGCTCGTTTGTTTATAGGTAGGTGCTTTTAATCCGTGTTTGCTACGTATTTACAGATTACAGGTTTCCAGTCCAAATATTGCAAATCAACATAAAATCTCCACAGTTACGCCAAAATCCAGAACATCTGTCACAGACCGATAAAAGCCGGATTCCAGTCATCCGCATCCGTCTAGTACCGCTTACCAGTTCAAAAGGCAGGACGAAAACAGTCGTCATTTCTGGTCAAGTGTGGGGCCCAATGAAGATATTCAAAGATGCGTGGGGCCCAATGAAGATATTTAAAGATGTGTGGGACCCGATGGAGATAAATTCAAATGTGTTAAATTATGAAGCCATCATTATTGACTTCTGGAAACTGAAGAAATCAAGGAAGCATATTGAAAATCTATACATGTTTAACAGAAGAAAACAGCAACACCAGAAACCCAAAGAAAAACGACACCCCAATTCCTCTATATGGCCGCGGATCCGCGGCCAACATGGGGTCTAGGCCGCGGATCCGCGGCCGTTTAGGCTCTGCAGTTGGTGGAAGTTTGGTGGTTGGCGGCACATGGTATTTGGGCTGATAATCTTGCCCTAGGTTTCCATTCCCTGCCTATAAATACCCCGGTTCTTAACCATTGTACAGATAGATTCTTTATACCTCTTTTGTAGGTTTTAGTATAGTTTTTCTTCTTCTTCTTCTTCATATTTCCTCCATGCAAATTGTAGTGAGAGCTTTTTGAGTGAAAGATCAATGAAGATGAGGGTTTTTCTTATCTTGTGTTTTTATTTGGTACCCACAACCAGACATTACTTCTTACGGTTCTTGCTTTGGCCGAACATCGAACGACCCCTCCATGCCAAAAATTTCTTTGAAAGATCGGATAGACGCGTCTAGGACGAACAACTGGACCCCGCAATCCACTTCGTATCAACCGTTTCAAACATTCACCCCTTCTTGCGTTGATACCCCTTTTGAAAGTCCAGTTGTAGCCACAAGATCTATGTCTCTTGCTTAACGTATTGAACAATCTCGTAGCCGATCTTTCACTCCATTCACCGCTTCAAATTCTTGGGATCAACAATTCCATTCACCTTCATATCCCAATGTTGATCCCACTCCTGTCCAGCCATTCAATTCCTACCAATCCTACCCTACTTTTGCACCTTCCCTAGACATTACTTCAGAACCGCCGTTTGGGAGTTTTCAGTATCCAAACAACTTTGAATCTTTGACTGAAACCCCTTCACAACCCATGTCTAGTCTGGAACAGTCGTTGGAAGACTTTAGGGTAGCGTCAAGCCAACAGATGATGGATTTGAATGCGTCCATGGCCGCTCTCATACAACCTACTGACCCGGTAGCTAGTTTCCAGCTAGCTCCAAATTTTCCAATGTATGATGAGGCGGTAGGACATGCTGAGAATTTGAGTGGAGAAAGTGAGCTGTATACCCTTCCAAATCAAACCTACCCGTCTCAAATTGAATCCCACAACTCCTGTGTTGAAAGTCTATCAAGTGTCCCAAATGAATTATCAGTTGAAAATAGAATGTTTAATGAGTTGTGCGACTTTGTAGTGTTCGATTTGCCAGATTGTGAATGGACCTTTCCAAGTGAAACCAATCCCAATCCTTTTGACCTCTACACCTCCATCTTAGAACCAAAATCGATTAAAATCCATGCTTTTGATGAGGTGTCTGAGAATATTGATTTTCACTTGATTCAGGATATTGACGCTGGGAATATTTTGGATGATGAACCCATAGATTTAGCTGAGTTTGTCTCTTCAAATCATCATCCCGAGTCATTAAATGTTTTTCCCAAACTTCATATGCGTCTTGATTTTGAAGAGAAGTGCATGGATGTGCTAAATTTTGAGGAGAATTCTGAGGATAGTTTTGAGGATGAACCAGTTATAATTGATGAGTCGGATTTTCCAATTCATCATATTTCTTCCACTGACTGTGTACACCCTCATGAACCCTTAACCGATACCCTTCCTCAACCACTTCCCTCCATCCTTTCCATCGTTCTGACCTTGCAAGAACCCGTATCACTTTCATTTCATATGTCTGATTTACCAAGTTCGGCGTACCCATGGCTTCTTACGAATCTTGAGGGATTTGACCCAATCTCTCGACAGGTTAATAGATTAGCACAATCGCTTTTTACACATCACTCATCACAAATTGTGCTAATCTATTCACTCCATTTGCACCCTCGAGTTCGTACTCCACTTCTTTTTCCCTTCCGCCATTCTTCTTCTTCTGATATACCGAGACCGTATCCCGCTTCTATCTCCATACGGTCTCGCGTATTTCCCATCTCTTTTCCTTACGTATTCTTTCACCAGCCACTGCTTTATAGCGATAAAAATTTTGAATGGTTGGTGCTCACTTTTGGCCTGTGTAAGGCCTTGTATAGATTGATACTGTTCTTTCCCCCCTAATCCTGAACTTCATCGCTTAACAGTGGAAGCACTGTTTCACTTAAGTTTGGGGGGAACCCTTTTTGTGTATATATATATTTTTTGTTTTCTTTTTTGCATATAATTTGTTTTTAGGGAGCGCCGGCAATTTTGACCCTCTTGGTATAGCCTGACAGTGAGGACACTGTCAAGTTTAAGTTTGGGGGTGTGCTCGGTAAGCTTTCTTCCTTCGCATTCATTTGTATATTTTGCATTTACATACCTTATTTAAAAACCCATAAAAATCGAAAATTTTTCCAAAAAATATAAAAACTTTGTCGTCAAGTTAGCTGATAGGGTAACTTAGATCTATATTCCGAAAGTTTAGTTGATATGATAGAAATAACTAAATTCTAGGCTTAGGATTTGAAAACCCTAAAAATAACCCTCATTCTATTTAAACTTGGTGATTATATGTCCTTACAGTTTTTTTGAGATATAGGTAGTCTTGAGTTCAGTTCTTGAGTTAAGTCATGATGAAGGGAAAGTATTGAAGCTCTACTGAAGGTTAAGTCTGAAAAATAGTTTCTTTTCTTGAGTTCAAATTTAGAAAGTATATACCCTACAAACTGCACTTACACGCACCTTGAAACTTGGGATAGTAGAGGATACCTAGAAATACTCTTGCCTGAAAGCCTAGTATGAAAGAAAAAACGGTATTTAAAGCTAAACACCAAAAGAGCATGTTGAAAAATATATCCGGACTTGAAAAAGAAAAAGAAAAAGAAAAAATAGAATAAAGTCAAGACCTGGAAACTGCTATTTACGCTTTAAAGTTCACACATTCAGTAATCGGTCGTTAGTGCCTCAAGAAGCATTAATAATCGCATGAAAGGTGTGTGAGCAAATCCGTCCACCCTTAATGAAAAGAAGTAGTATTAGGTATTAGGGCAAGGGTATTATAGCTTGAATTGAATTCTTGAGTATAAGGGTGCAAATATACACACACGTAGGGGTATACAATCGATGTTTGAATAAAAGATAGAAATAAAGAATAAGACTTGTGTTTTCTGTAAAGTTGATAAAAATCCCTGATTTGAGGCCGCACTTTAGAAGGAAACTCAGGAGAACCAACATCTTTCTAAACTTTTTTTTGGAACGTATATGATCTGAGGTTAAATAGATAGGAGGCGTGAAGCATTAGGGTTGGATATCTCTAACTTAAGATGATAGAGTTTCTAACGTAAATACTAAACTGTAGGAGTAGAATCGATGTTAACTTATGACACTAGCTTGACGGGATTTTGTGGGTGTAATCCGCTGAAAACCCTCAGGAGACAACACTCCTCCTACTAGGGACACCTAGAGGTTTAACGGCTTGTTGCACGCGCTCAGTGCAATCGCGTTCCCTGTGAAAATGCGGTTAGGATTTTATTTTTGTGAATAAATGGTTTTGCTCGGGACGAGCAAAAGTTAACGATCAATGCTATAAACCAAGTAGGTGTCTAGAAAGGTGTTAGCGGGGCTACGCCCACAGGGAAAAGAGGTTATTTAATTAAGGAACTTCGCGAAAGCGTTGGAAAACCTCTCTCGAAGTACCGACACTGGCCTGGCTGAACGGTTAAGCAACAATTGTACAGTGAGATTGATCCCGACTAATTCTTCCTTTATGGTTTGAGGAGGGATTCGAGAGACAGTGGGAGCCATCCTGTTTAGACAAACTAAAAACCACTCTAAACTTGAAAGAGCATCATGCTAAAGTGTTTCTTCTCTCTCTCCTAATTGCAGCAACCAAACATCATGACTGGACTTAAGTTACTACTAGATAAAAACATACTGACAGGGCCAAACTACAAAGATTAGCTCAGGAATGTCAAAATGGCAATCACTTATGACAAGTTGGGTTATATCCTTACCACCAAAGCTCCCCCTGTCCCAGGTCCCAAAACCAGCGTCGCGGATAGGGAAATCCGTAAGACCTGGGAAATCGACTGCGTGAAGGCCAAGTGCTTTGTGCTTGCCTCTATGGACAATGAACATCAGAGGAGGCACGAGAATATGGACCTTGAATCCATATTTCTCCATACAAAAGAACTGTATGGAGAGCAATCCCATATCTCCAAATACGAAGTCTCGAAAAGCTGTTTTCGGTGAGATTGGCCGTCAGATCATCGGTAGCGGAACACGTGCTTAAGATGATTGGCTACATAGAGGAGCCTGCGGACCTTGGGACCACGTTAGAGAACGAGCTCTATACGGACTTGATTCTCCAGTCCCTTCCTTCCACTTACGCCCAGTTTATCCTGAACTTCAACTTGCAAGAAAAGGAAGTTGAACTTTCAGAACTCCTCAACATGCTAAGGAGTTCAGAGGGCACCCTGCAGAAAGGTAGGGAAACATCCACTTTGTTTGTAGGAGGATCTTCCTCTTCTAGGTCCAAGGGGAAAGCCAAGGGAAAGAAGAAGAAAACCCCCCACCAAACCAAGGGGCGGTGTTAGTAAAATGGATACGAAGGGAAAGGCAAAGGCAACAAAGGTAGCGGGAAAGCTTGTGGGGAAAGAAGAGTGCTTTTACTGTCACAAGAGTGGACACTGGAAGAAAAATTGCAGGGCTTGGAAGGCCAGAAGTGAGGATCTGAAGCAAGTTGCGGCTTCAGCTTCAGGTGTGTATGTTATTGAAAACTGTCTATCAATAAACTCTACTTCCTGGGTATTAGATACCGGGTCAGGATCTCATATCTGTAATTCTTTGCAGGCATTGAGAAAGTGTAGGGTTTTGAGGGCAGGTGATATGACCCTCAGAGTTGCAAACGGAGCTAGCATGGATGCTGAGGCCGTGGGGGACTATCACCTGGGAATGTCATATGGACATGTTTTGGTTTTACATAATTGTTATTTTGTACCCAATGCAACTTGTAATATCATTTCTGTATCTTTAATATCTAAAGAAGGTTATGAATTTGCATTTGTAAGTAATGTTGTAAACATTCACCTTAATCAAGTTCTGATTGGGTCAGGTACATTAAGCAATGGTATATACGTATTAAACCAACTACAGATTTTCAATGTCCATAATATACACAAAAGAAAGTCTCCGGAAACAAATCAGGCTTTCTTATGGCATTGTAGACTGGGTCACATCAATGAGAGAAGGTTGACGAAGTTATATACAGAAGGATATTTGGATCCGTTCGAATATCAATCATATGCAACTTGTCAATCCTGTCTCAAAGGAAAGATGACAAAGACTCCGTTCACTGGACACGGAGTAAGAGCGAGCGAGCTCTTGGGACTCATACACAGCGACGTGTGCGGTCCAATGTCTACGCATGCACGAAGCGGTTATTCTTACTTCATTAATTTTACGGATGACTTTTCAAGGTACGGATATGTCTTCTTAATGAAACATAAATCCGAAGCCTTTGGAAAATTCCAGGAATATAAGAATGAAGTAGAAAAACAAACATGAAAAAGTATCAAGACACTAAGATCCGATCGAGGTGGTGAATACTTAAGTGCCGAGTTCCTGGATTACTTAAAAGAGAATGGAATTCTCTCTCAGCTTACTCCTCCATACACCCCGCAACATAATGGTGTATCGGAGAGACGGAACCGAACCCTATTGGATATGGTACGGTCCATGATGAGTAACGCTGACTTGCCACGATCATTCTGGGGATATGCACTAGAATCAGCTGCATACCTTTTGAACCGAGTTCCAACTAAGACTGTGCCTACTACACCATATCAGATGTGGTGTGGGAAGAAACCCTATCTTAATCACATTAAGACATGGGGATGTCCAGCTTTTGTCAAAAAGAAGCATGCGGACAAACTCGAGGCACGCTCAGTACAGTGCAAGTTTGTGGGATATCCAAAGAACTAAAAGGGATATTTCTTCTATTGCGGAGAGGAACAAAAGGTTTTTGTTTCTCGTCATGCCCACTTCTTGGAAACTAAGTTTTTAGAAAATCAGATAAGTGGGAGCGCAATAGAACTGGAAGAAATTCCAGAAACACGAGCCATTACTGAAAGCTTAGTAGAACCAAAGGGTTCGAAAGATCAGGACATTCCTACGCCGCTCCGCAGAAGTAGTAGGCAGTCTCATCCGTCCGAGAGATACTATGGTTTTCTCATAGACGGGAATAGAGAGGATTGCATCATTGATAGTGATGAGCCGACTAGCTTCCAGCAGGCCATTCAGAGCGTTGACTCGGTAAAATGGCTGGATGCAATGCGGACCGAAATGGAGTCCATGTACACCAACAAAGTATGGATGTTGGACGTTGCTCCAGATGGGGTAAAACCCATAGGATGCAAGTGGATCTTCAAAAGGAAGATTGGTGTAGATAGACAGGTTGAGACCTATAAGGCTAGACTTGTTGCAAAGGGTTTTCGTCAAAGACCTGGTTTGGACTATGACGAAACCTTTTCTCCAGTTGTTATGCTGAAATCCATTCGGATCCTTCTTGCCATTGCTGCCTTCCACGATTATGAGATTTGGCAGATGGACGTAAAGACCGCTTTTCTAAATGGAAATTTAGAGGAGTGTGTCTATATGGACCAGCCAGAGGGTTTCATTCAGAGTGGGAGCAGCGGAAAGGTGTGCAAGTTGCTTAAGTCCATCTATGGACTAAAGCAGGCATCGCAGAGTTGGAACATCTGTTTTGATGAGACGGTCAAAGAATTTGGCTTTATCAAAAATCCAGATGAACCATGCATCTATAGTAGATTTGTAGCAAGAACTGTCGTATTCCCCGTTTTATACGTGGATGACATTCTCTTGATAGGAAATGACATTCCTATGCTACAATCTGTCAAAGGGTTCTTATCACACAGGTTCTTCATGAAAGACCTGGGTGATGCCTCTTACATTCTGGGGATCCGGATCTATCATGACAGATCCAAGAGGATAATGGGACTTTCACAGTCCAGGTACATCGACACCATACTGAAAAGATTCAGTATGGAAGATTCCAAGCGCGGTAATCTACCGGCTTGTCACGGGATCACCCTCTCCAAAGAGATGTCTCCCAAGACTGATTTGGAAAGGGTTCGCATGTCTATTATACCCTACGCTTCTGCGGTAGGCTCTATAATGTATGTGATGTTGTGTACCAGACCGGATATAGCTTATGTACTGAGTGTGGTAAGCCGGTATCAGTAAAACCCTGGGGAGAAACACTGGATAGCGGTAAAGAACATTCTCAAGTACCTGAGAAGAACTAAGGAGATGTTCTTGGTGTATGGCGGAAAAGACCTCCAGATCGAGGCCTTTGCTGACTCCAGCTTCCAGAGTGACAAGAATGATTCTAAGTCCATGTCGGGTTATGTCTTTACCCTCTATAGAGGGGCGGTGTGTTGGAAGAGTTCCAAACAGGAAACCGTTGCTGACTCGATGATGGAAGCGGAATATATCGCTGCTGCAGATGCCGCAAAAGAAGCCGTCTGGATAAGGAAGTTCTTGACATAACTTCAGGTGGTTCCGTCCATTGTTGATCCAATACCTCTGTATTACGACAACAACGGTGCTATATCTTTAGCGAAGGAACCCAGGTCCCATCAAAAGTCCAGACACATCTTGAGGCGGTATCACCTGAACAGGGAGATCGTGGGTCGCCAGGAGATCGAGGTTCGGAGAGTTGCTATGGAAGATAACACTGCTGATCCATTCACGAAGGCCTTACCCCAGACTCGGTTCGAGCGGCTGATCGAGATGATAGGTCTTCGATACGCCAGTACATGGCCTTAGTGCAAGTGGGAGATTGTTAGTGTATATGCCCTAGAGGCCATTACTATATCATAATAGTTTGTATATTACTTGATGGAAGCTTGGGATATTCACAGTTGTATAGACAATCTTGCTCAAAATGGTAGTATGCTACTTGGTTTGTTTCTACTTTAATGTGTGCATGTGTTTCTTATAGCATATCGCCTTTACACATTAGTGGAGCCCTTAGGATCTTTGCTTGATTACCAGCGTTGTGATGGCAGTCACACTTGTGGGGGCTGGGTAATCCACAAGCACATCCTTATGCAGGCGCCTGATCGTAGGACTATCGAGACAGGGCATCGATACTCCGGAGTAGACTAGCGTATGCGCTTCTCATCCCATCTTGGAAGACGGTCTGTCCCACAGCCGTCAGTACGTCGTACTTGAGATAGTCTGCGGGTGCTCGTTAGGTTACTAGTACACTGGACAGGACTCGTCGAGAACTGTTGGTTGGTATTATACCTATCGTCAGTTATCAGTTCCCAGATGACATGAGTAAAGCTTAGTCCGTTGACTTGACACTGTCACTTCGCCTCGAGTGTGTTCCCACTGTTCTTAGATTGCTACCCTACCACGGCTCAAAGGAGCCGTGCAAACAGGTAGCAGTTGAGTGCAGTCCCGAAACACTTGGAGGCAGTGACGGTTAGACAGGATTCGTCTCTTCCGGTATTGGGGGTTGATATCGTGCTGTGTCTAGGAGAGTCATTACACAAAGTCCCAGGCCAGGGCAAGCGAGATATACTGGTAGGTTTCCAGTGTTATCTCAGGGTGTTCTGGGCTACACTCCAACATGACTTGTACCGCTATTAGGGGACTGGCGTTTACCGCCCCCTATGCCCGCCATGCGATACTCTCAGACGAACAGACCGGACTGTATGGAGACTGTCGCATTCAGGCTCAGTAGGAGTTCAGATGGATTTACCTCGTCAGTCTTCTTATCGGCATCTACCTGGGGATCTTTACGTACAGCTAGTGCCGCTTGCGGTCTATGGTTAAACCCACTGCCAGCGTAGTATCGAGTCTTTAGAGTCCCACACAGAGGGTTATTCGCCTTTAGGCAAAACGAGTAGAGGTGGTTTTGCGACGGGGTTCGTTCACATCCGCGCACTTGTGCACGTTTGGTGTCCGGACAGCTTATACTAGCGGGCTTTGGTTTAAGCCAGATTCTAGTATATGTTTTTGGATTGGTTTTATCTCATTGTATTCGTGTTCCTCGGAACACGGATACGGGTGTGTATGCACAGTTTACTGAAGCAGAGGCAGATGACTTTCATTAGGGTTGATGACCATTGTCTTTTTCTTAACCCTAATATTTATGTGAAATATGATTATTAATATTAATTAATTATAATTGTGTTATGGTTAGGGTTGTTGACCATTTGACTATGGTTGACATGTTGACCTATGTTGACAAATTGACCATCATCATTTCATATGAAAGATGCTCTTTGATTCTTGCAAAATTCATTAATGTGAAATGATAATGGTCATTTCAAGTTAACCATTACTATTATCTTTAATTAATTATTTAATTATCATAATTCACATATATGTGAGAAGGTTGATATTATCCTCTTAGATTCTCTCATTCTCATTCTCTCTCATCATATTCCTCTCTCTTAAAGCTCTCCCCTCTCATGAGTTGAGAACCATTAAGCTTTGAGATAAAACCTTTAAAATTACTCTCTACTCTTTCTAAGATTCTAGGTTTAGCACACCAAGCACCTTAGTTACTTCTAGTTTGAGGTAGGAGCCAAAGGTAGAGGCCCTCGGGTGGATCTTTCTTTGGCAAGTGAAGGCGACGAGGATGACCCGTTCATCCCACTCCAAGGAGCAAGAAGAGAAGGACTTCAAGACTTAGGTATAAGCTATCTCTCTTAGCTTGGTTGTTAGTTTATGTTTAGCAAAGATCCTCCTTGTTATAGTCCATGTTGCCTTGAGTTGTAAAAATCGTTTTTTATACCGTTTCCGCCTCTCCGTAAGCACCGGGATGGGCAACGTGGACTTACATAGATGACTTATTCGATCAGTTGCAGGGAGCTGGTTACTTCTCGAAGATTTATTTGAGGTCGGGGTATCACCAGTTGAGGGTTCGAAAAGACGATATTCCGAAGACTGCATTTCGCACAAGATATGGGCACTATGAATTTCTGGTGATGTCGTCCGGACTCACCAACGCTCCAGCAGCTTTTATGGATATGATGAACCGTATCTTTAGACCCTTCATTGATCAGTTTATTATAGTATTCATAGATGACATTCTTGTTTATTCTCGGAGTCGGACGGAGCACGAGCAGCAATTGCGTATTACATTGCAGACCTTGAAGGAGCATCAGCTGTTTGCAAAATTCTCTAAGTGTGATTTTTGGCTCGATAGTGTGGAGTTCTTGGGTCACATAGTTACGAGAGAGGGTATATGTATGGACCCAAAGAAGATTGAAGCGGTACAACATTGGCCCAGACCTGTGTCAGTTACAGAGGTTCGGAGTTTCTTAGGTCTGGCAGGTTATTACCGACGCTTCGTGCAGGATTTTTCACGGATAGCTGCACCTTTGATAGGATTGACTAGGAAGGAAATTCCATTTCAGTGGACAGATGCATGTGAGCAGAGTTTCCAGCAGTTGAAGACACGCTTGACGACTGCACCTGTCTTATCTTTACCTTCCGGGTCAGGTGGTTTTGTTGTGTATTGTGATGCTTCTAGAGTGGGTTTAGGCTGTGTGTTGATGCAGCACGGCAGAGTAGTAGCTTATGCTTCTCGACAGTTGAAGAGGCACGAACAAAACTACCCCACTCATGATCTAGAGATGGCTGCCATGGTATTCGCATTGAAGATTTGGAGACATTACTTGTCTGAAGAGTCATGTCAAATCTTCACAGATCATAAGAGCATAAAGTATATTTTTCAGCAGAGGGATCTGAACCTATGACAGCGTAAATGGATGGAACTGGTGAAAGATTATGATTGTGAGATCTTGTATCATCCAGGCAAAGCGAATGTTGTAGCACATGCTTTGAGTCGAAGACCTGGAGGTAGCTTATCTCATTTGCGCATCATGCAGAGACAGTCTTCTACAAACTGGCAGATTTTATGTGATAGTCGTATACAGTTTAAGTTCACAGCGACAAGAGGCCAGCTAGCACATGTTCGCACCTGACCTCAGTTATTGGATCGCATTCAAGATGCACAGCCCGCAGATACTCGTATGATGAAGATTATGGATCAGGTTAGGAAGGGCAGGGAGACGGGGTTTGTGATTGATGATCATGGAGTATTACGTTTTATGACTCGTCTCTGTGTGCCAGATTTTGACGGATTGAGGCGTGAGATTTTAGAGGAGGCCCATAAGTCAGCATACAGTATTCATCCTGGTTCCACCAAGATGTATCATGATCTGAAGGATGTTTACTGGTGGGAAGGAATGAAGAGGGATGTTACGGAATATGTTTCGAGATGCTTGACTTGTCAGCAAGTCAAAGTAGAACACCAGAGGCCAGCCGGAGAGTTGAAGCCCTTAACCATTCCAGAGTGGAAATGGGAACAGATTTCCATGGATTTCGTGGTGGGTCTACCCAGGACTAGCAGAGGGTATGATTCCATCTGGGTGATTGTGGATAGATTGACAAAGGTAGCTCATTTTCTCCCATTGAAGACGACGTATGGTTTTGCACAGTATGCTCAGATTTATATCAATGAGATTGTACGTCTGCATGGAGTTCCAACGTGCATAGTTTCAGATAGGGGTACCCAGTTTACTAGCAGGCTATGGCAGAAACTTCAAGAAGCTTTGCGTATACGGTTGAGTTTTAGTACAGCTTTCCACCCACAGACAGATGGTCAGTCGGAGCGGACCGTTCAGACACTAGAGGATATGCTTCGGGCTTGTAGCCTTGATTTCGGTGGTAGTTGGGATCGTCATCTACCTTTGATAGAATTCTCGTACAACAACAGTTTTCAGGAGACGATCCAGATGGCACCCTTGAAGCTTTGTATGGGAGGAAATGTCGATCACCCGTTTGCTGGACGGAACTGAGCGAGAGTTGCATCTTGGGACCACAGATAGTACAGGAGACTACAGAGAAGATTCAGTCGATACGGGATAGAATGAAGGCGGCCCAATGCAGACAGAAATCGTTTGCAGATCGAAGGCATCGTAGACTCGAGTTTGGAATGGGAGATCATGTGTTCCTTCGGGTATCTCCAATGAAAGGTGTGATGCGTTTCGGGAAAAAGGGGAAGCTCAGCCCCAGATATGTCGGACCTTACGAGATTCTGGAGAGAGTGGGTGTTGTAGCTTATCGCTTAGCCCTTCCACCGAGTTTTCCCAACGTGCATCCGGTGTTCCACGTTTCGATGCGAGGTATCTTCACGATCCTTCTCACTCGATCCAGCATCAGACCTTACAGCTTGAGCCGGATTTATCCTACACAGTGCAGCCAGTCACTATTCTTGATAGGCAGGTAAAGAAACTACGATCAAGGGTACTTCCATCTGTAAAGGTTCTTTGGCAAGGAAAGAATCGCGAGGAGATTACTTGGGAGACCAAGGATGCGATGCGGAAGAAATTTCCACATCTTTTTGAAGATATGTCTAGTTAATTTTAAATTCGAGGACCGAATTTTCTTAAGGGGGGAATATTGTAGCATTTTGAAAATTTAGAAATAAATAAAACGAAGTAATTTAATAATAATATGATAAATCACAAAGTTATTAAAAACAAATAAGTCATTTTCATGAGTTCATTGTAAAACAAATTAAATAAAAAATTTAGTATGCAACATAAATAAGTTATAAGGGTTTTAGTGATAATTTTAGATTCATTTTAATAAATTAAGTGTTTTATAATAAACTAAGTTGTGAGGGGTTTTTAGGTAAAGTTAGGATTTTTGTGCAAATGGAAAATTGTTAGGGGTGTAAATGAAAATGTGATAGGAAACTTTTAGCTCAGAATTTTATTGTGAATTAAAAGAAATTAAGAAGATAATGCAATCACACCTCTTGCTTGCATGCACAACACTCACCTCACACCTCCTACTTGCATGAAACCATTACCTCTAGCTTGATCACACCTCCTCCTTCACCTTATCCCTTTCTTTTGCCATATATAAACCTTGTTCAGATCAGTGGTAAATATAAAATTCTGAAAATCTAAAGAAAAGAAAAACAAAACCAAACATTGAAAGAACAAGAGGAAGAAGAAGGAAGCTAGGTTCTAGGTTTTCATCACCATCAAGCTAGGACAAGGGGCTTAGCATCTTGGAGAGGTTATTCCAACAACTTATTGTGGGTAATTTCTTAATCACAGTAGGAAATTTAGGTTTTGTACTTAATTTAAATTGAAATGAACAAGTTCCATAATATCGTATTTTAGTTAATTATTGGCTCTGTTGAAATCTGCTATTGTTTGGAAGATAATAAACTTAACAAAACAGTGCTAAAATGATGTATGTAACACCTAGAGAAAACCATAGGATCACGAACCAGAGGGCTCGGATTTGGGCCGGCGACCAAAAGAGGAAATCCGGCGTCGCCGAATTTGTAGGATGCTAGCTAGTTTTGGCTTGTGGGGTAGGGTTCAGTGTATAATTTTGGCTATTTTTGTGTTGTTTAAATAAATTAGTTTCACTGCAGATAGAATCTGGAAGCGTATATCGGAAAGGATATCTTAAAACACAAAATACGACACGGTTAAAACGCATCGCGATTTAAATTCTGTAGCGATGCAGGTTAGGGTTAAAATCCAGTAAGGTTAAGTGTCTAATAGCTGGATATAGTCGTATATAATATAACTAGTACGTGGGAATGGGCGTTTTTCATTTCCGTCATGTCGGAGTAACCGTTGACTTATATAAATTAATTTGTGATATTAGATTCGAATACGGGGTTTTCGGAGGCAGCGAGGAAAGGGAAAGGATTGGCAATTCCTGAATAGATTCGACGTTTTCCGGTGAGTAGACTAAACATCTACCGGGGAATTTTGTAAAGATGGCGTTTTATGCCCGAAGTTTTATTTAAATAAATGAGTCATTTGATATGCTAAATTTAAAAAATGTATTCATAATTCACACATACCTTGCTTAGTTCCTAGAACACTACATAAGTATCGACGAGTCATGCCACGTGCACATCTTATATGTTACACACACCTTGTCGATATTACCATGTCACTTTTATACTTAGCAAATTTCTTGTTAAAATGATTCATATCGTATCTTACACACCAATAATAGTAGTAAATTGCATCATTAATATCATGTTTAGTATCTGCATATTTCATGTTGATATAAGAGGTAAATGTATTATTGAGGATTTATGGTTTTGACTTTTGAATACTATTACATAAATCCAGTGATTTTCATGATTGATGTGTCATGTCCACCATGAGATGTTTTATGATTTGGTTTCATTCCGGACCGAGTGGGGGAGATATACGGTCGCGGATTTTACGTTATCCATACTGAGTGGGGGAGATATACAGTTGGATACATGGTGGACCCGGTCGAGACCGAGGGGCAGGATAGCCGCATTGAGGCGGGGAAGCCTAGCGAGGTTACTCGATACCGGAGATAGTGGTAAAAATACGGCGTATATCTAGATGATAACAACCGGTATTGTTGATTTCAGGATCATTCGAGGAATGATGCCTGTGAGAAATGGAAGTTTTGTGTCGATGATGGACACGGGGAAATGAATTTTATTGGGAATAAATGATGAGATTTCAGTTGGACTATGAGATTCGTATTATAGATTCATGATTTTCACACATAATCATACATTATACTTGTTCACATTTCAGTTAGTATGATCGTCATATTTACATTATTAACCGTTATATGTTAGTTATATTCACTGAGTTGGCAACTCACCCCCGTTGTGCCACAGTTCCTTGCAGGGGTAGAGTGGACGGTTAGCTGCGTTGCAGATCTACTCTTTCCGCTTTTATCGCATCTTTTGCTAGGTGGGTTATGTATGTAGTAACCTTCTCTTTTGGTTATTGTATGTTGTATCTAGAAAATCTTCATTAGACCTGTATTTTGACTAGAGTGAGAGATGATATGTATATTATTTGACATTTGAGATCGTTTAGTTCTACAAATTGTTTTTTATGTCTGGGATTCGTATTGATGTCCTATTTACTGATATTTTATTTTCCGCTGTTGATATTGTTGATCCCAACTAGGGATGCAACCAAACTGAACACCTTATACTTGTTTAATATTTGAACTTCATAACATGTGGTTTTTACTTAAAAAACTAAATTTTCTATATAAAGGATTCCGCAAAAAGGATTTTGATCTTGGTTTTCGGCTTACTTGGACTGTGTGCATATCTTTAGATATGATACAATCTAAGTGCTGGTCACATCCAAACTTTGGGTCGTGACAAAGTTGGTATCAGAGCTTAGGAATAACCTTACGGAATTGAGTAGGGAATGAAAATAGGTTGACGTAAGTCTGTGAGTTTGGATGACCTTTGGTTTTATGGAGTAGGTGAATTAGGATGAATGCAGTACCGTACGTATGTTCCGCGGCATATTTACGTTATCGTATTCAGCCTAACTAACCTTAGGATGTATATCTTGATCTATTCTTCCGTTGATTCTCTGTTATTGATTGTTCCTATTCGTAAGCCTTATCAACTCTCGTTTCTTGTTCCAGTTGCTATGGTTACGCGGGCTAGGCGAGCCGCAGCAAGAGATGCAGCTAGGGCGAGTCCGCCTGTGACGGCGACTGGTACACCGGACGTTCCGGCGGTGCATGAGCATGTTGATCCTCCTCCTCCAGATCGCATGACTAAGATTGAGGAGGGCGTGTTGGGATTGCAGCGAGTGGTAGGACAGTTAGCTGAGGCCACTCGAGTACTGAGACAGGATTCGGCACCGACCGTAGCAGAGTCCGAGGTACAGCCTACGCATACGGTGGCACTGGTAGATACGAGGGTGATGGAGGTATCACTTGCAGAGTTTATGAGATTGAGACCTCCGGTATTTACGGGGACCGATGTAGCGGAAGATCCTCAGTCCTTTCTTGATAGGATGGCGAGAATTGGCAGATCATTGTGATGTTTTGATGCGAGGTCAGTTGAGCTGACTAGCTTTCGTTTGGAGGGAGTTGCACAGGAGTGGTGTGAGTCGATGGAGAGAGGGCGAGCCACGAGTCTTCCTCCGATGTCGTGGACCGAGTTTTCCACGGTCTTTCTTGCTAGATTTCTTCCACAGAGTGTGAGGGACGGTAGGGCTAGCAGTTTTGAAGCGTTGCGGAAATCGGCAAGCATGTCGGTGGAAGATTATGATTTACGATTCACCCAGTTGTCGCGCTATGCCCCATACTTAGTACCTACGGAGGAGCTTCGGGTGAAGAGATTCTTAAGGAGTCTGGACAAGCAATTGTATCTGGCTATAGGCTCCCAGCATTTTGATACGTATGCGCAGGCCATGGATGCAGTGATACGAGTGGAGGAGCGTTTGAGCGAGGCAGTGGTTGTTCCGGAGCCAAAGAGGAGTAGACCGATCGGGCCAATGACTAGACAGTTTGGTAGAGGTAGAGGCAGATGTACTCCAGGCCGCAGTGTCGGACGAGGTTGGACCCAGGGCCAGATGTTCAGTTCTTATCCCGATGATCAGAGGCCTCCATCAATATGTTTTAGTTGTGGACTTCCCGGACACTTTGCGCAGGATTGTAGATCCCAGGGATGGACCGTTGTTCCACAGGCTGCTTTACCCCTTCTACCTCCTACGCCGATGGCTTTACTTCCTCCCCCAGTAGGCACTTCACGCCAGGCAGTTGCACCATGAGGTCGAGGCTTTGAGGGACGTTCTCAGAGAGGTCGAGGAGATAGAGGTAGAGGACGACAGGATGCGGGCAGGGGCCAGGCATGGGTATTTGCGCTGACTCTACAGGATGCCTAGGCATCAAATGCAGTCGTGACAGGTACTCTTACAGTATGCTCGTTAAAGGCACATGTTTTATTTGATCCCGGTTCTACATATTCTTATGTATCTTCACGATTTGCACTTTCTTTGGGGAAAAAGTCATCGTTGTTAGAGTTACCATTAGTAGTGATTACCCCGGTAGGAGATTCTTTTATAGCTCGGCACGTATTCAGGTCATGTTTTGTGCGTATTGGTGATAGAGATTCACTAGTTGATCTGATTCTCCTGGATATGTTAGATTTTGATATACTTCTTGGTATGGATTGGTTAGCCTCATGTCATGCCTTTGTAGATTATCGGGGAAAGGCGGTTAGATTTTGTTTTCCAGGTGAACTGGTATTTGTTGTGCAGGAGGATTGTAAAGTAACTCCTGCCAACATGATTTCTGCTCTTTGTGCGGGGCGACTCTTGAAAAAGGGTTGTCATGGGTTCTTGTCTTTTGTTCAGGACTTAGGGGTTGCTGTGATTCCATTGGACCAGGTTCCGATCGCACGAGAATTTCCTAAGGTGTTTCCTCTGAGTTACCAGGATTGCCACCCGATCGTGACATTGAATTTTGCAACGACTTGATTCCGGGTGCGGGGCCTATTTCTATACCACCATATCGAATGGCACCGACGGAGTTGAAGGAACTCAAAAGCCAGTTGCAAGAGTTGTTAGATAGAGGGCTTGTTCGTCCCAGTGTATCACCGTGGGGATCAGCTTTTTCATGCTCCATGTTCTGATGACAGTCTGCTGTTGGCGCCAGCCTGTCAAAGATAGATGCTCGCTGAGAGGGAATTGCCAATCTTGAAAAGGACGATTTTCGTGCAGGGGAAATGGCCTTGGTTACTTCACCCGGAGTGGAAGCTGATGTAAGTCCATGCTACCCTTCCCCGGTACTTACGGGGTTGCGGAAAGGGTGAAAAACGATTTTTCAAGAGGTGGTAACATAGACTCAAAAATACGGATCTTTGTTAAACAACTACCTAACAACCTAACTTGAGATTTACCTACTCGGTTAGGGGGTTATACCTTTCTTGAACTCCTTCGTCTTCAACTCTTTGCAGTGTACGGATCGGCTTCACCTCGTTGTCTCCTTGCACCGAAGATGGATCCACCTGAAAGCTTCTACCTTTGGCTTCTTCTTCGAACTTGAAGAAAGTTGAACACTTGGTTTGCTAAACCTTGTGAACTAGGATGAGTAGAGAAGTGATATGGGTTTTCTTTTATCTCTAAGGCAATGTTTCTCAACTCATGAGAGGGAGTTGCTTTGAGCTAGAGAGAGAGGAAGAGCAAGAGGGAGAGCTCAAGCAAGAGAGAGAAAACCAATGAGAGAATGAGAAATTCTTTTGCCATCCAAGCTCTCATAATTCAAAACCATCATAATAAATAATAGTAATCAAGTATTATGTGATGGTTCAAGTCAAAATGGCTATATCATTTCATACACTCATTTTGCAAAAAGAAACAAGCAAGCAAAAGTCTTTGCCATGAAATGATAGCCATTGTCATGATGATGGTCAATTAGTCCAACCTAGTCAACCGGTCAACAAAGTCAACAAGTCAACAAAGTCAACCCCTCAACAACCATGTCACTATAATACTTAATTAATATTATTGTTAATCATATTTCTTATTCTCATTAGGGTTTAGCAAAAAGTCAAAAGTCAATAGTCAACAGTCAACTATAACATTTGGAATATTTAGAAATAAATAAAATAAATTAAATTAATAATAAATTGATAAATCACAAAACGGTTAAAATCAAATAAGTCAATCTTCATAAGTTATATGTAATACAAATTAAATTAAAATTTTTATATGCAAATTAAATGAGTTATAAGGGTTTTAATGATAAATTTAGCTTCATTTTAATAAAATATGTGTTTTATAATAAGTTAAGTTGTGAGGGGTTAATTTGTAAAGTTTAAGTTTTTATGCAAAATAGGGTATTGTTAAGGGTATAAGTGAAAGTAGATGAAATCATTTCAGTTCTGAAAATATAATTAAATTAAAACAAAATTTTGAAGATAATGCAAAAACACCTCATGCTTGCATGCAACCTCTTATCTCACACCTCCTCCTTGCATGAAACATGCACACTTCAACCCTTGACACCTCCTCCTTCACCCTATCCCTTCCTCCTCTCATATATATAGCTCCTATTCAGTTCAATCTCAGATTAAAATTCAAATGAATTAAAAGAAAAGAAAAGTTAAAAGAGAAAAGAAAGAACAAGAAGAAGAAGAAGAAGAAGGAGCTTTGTTCTTGAGTGTTGTTCATCATCAAGCTAGGAAGGACCTAGCATCTTGGAGGGTTATTCCTACAACTAATTGGAGGGTAAATTCTTAAACTCGGTAGGTAAATTAGGCTCTGTAGATTAGTTAGTATAGATTGAACATGTCACATAATATCGTATTTTAGCTAAATTGAGTGTCTGTTAAAATCTGCTTTGATCTGGAGAATATTTAACTTAACTAAACAGAGTTAAAGTGATGTAGGTAACAATTAGAATAAACCACAAGACCACGACACCAAGGGATCGGTTTTGGGCCGGCGGCCATACAAGGAAATCCGACGTCGCCGGCCATGGGGAGGACTTTGTGGGTTTTCTCTGTTGGGTAGTTTGCAGTACACAATTTTGACTATTTTGGTGTTATTTAATTAAATTAGTTTCACTGTAAAACTAATCTGGAAACATATATCGGAAAGGGTAATTCAAAACGCTAATTACGACACGGTTAAAATACGTCGTGATTTAGTTTCTGTAATAATACTGATTAGGGTTAAAATCCAGTAAGATTAAGTGTTTAATAACTTGATATAATCAAATAGTATATAACTTGTAAGTGGGAAAGGGTGTTTTTCATTTCCGTCATATCGGAATAGCCGTTTTTCTTATATACGTTAAATTGTAAATTTAGATTCGAGTATGAGAATTACGGAAGCAGCGAGAAAAGGAAAAGTATTAGCAATTCCGGAGTAGATTCGACCTTTCCGGTGAGTAGACTAAACATCTACCGGGAAATTTTCTAAAGATGGCGTGTTTCGCCCGTAATTTTACTTAACTTAATGTTATATATTGTTATGCCCAATTGATAATTTACATTCATTATATACACATATAAATTGCTTAGTTGTTAGAACACTTCACAATTATCGATGAGTCATGCCACGTGCACATCTTATATGCTACACACACCTCGTCGATATTGCTTTGTCACTTACACTTAATCATCATACTTGTTAACATGAATTTATATCGTATTTCACATATCAATAATAGTAGTAAATTGCATCGTTTACATCATGTTATCATATGCGTATTTCTGTGTTATATATGAGGTAAATGCAGAATTGAGGATTTATGGTTTTGAGTTTTGAATACTATTACATAAATCCAGTGTTTTCATGATTGATGTGTCATGTACACCATGAGATGATTTCTGTTTTTGTTTTATTCCGGACCGAGTGAGGGAGATATACGGTTGCGGATTTTACGTTATCCATACTGAGTGGGGGAGATATACAGTTGGATACATGGTGGACCCGGTCGAGACCGAGGGGCAGGATAGCCGTATTGAGACGGGGGAGCCTAGAGAGGTTACTCGATACCGGAGTTAGTGATAACAATATGGTGATTCAGGATCATTCGGGGAATGATGCCTATAAGAAATGGAAGTTTTGTGTCGTTGATGGACACTGAGAAATGATTTTATTGAGTTGAGATTTCCGTAGTATCATGAGATTTATTGTTGAACTTCACATATACTCATACCTCATATTGATTCATATTTCAGTAGTATGATTGTCATATTTACTTTATTCACCGTTATATGTTAGTCATATTCACTGAGTTGGCAATTCACCCCCGTTGTGCCACGGTTCCTTGCAGGGATAGAGTGGACGGGTAGCTGCGAGGCAGAGCTACTTTTGCAGTTGTATTTCATCTTTTGATAGGTAGGTTACATGTGTAGTAACCTTCCTTTTTGATTTTGTATTTTGTATCTAGAAAGTCTCCATCAAACCTGTATTTTGACTTAGAATGAGAGATTATATATATATGGACAGTTTAGATCGATTGGTCATTTCTTTTATAGTTTCTTTCTTTATGAGATTCATAATGATATTCTATATGTTTATATTCATGTTCATTGTTAATATTGTTGATCCTAACTAGGGATACAACTACACCCAACACTTTATACTTGTTAATAAATTAATTTCATAAATGGGGATTTTTACTTAAAAACTAAATTTTCATAAATAATTCCGCAATAAGATATTTTGATTTGGCTTCGGCTTACTTGGACTTTGTGTGTATCTTTAGATATGATACAATCTAAGTGCCGGTCACATCCAAATTTGGGTCGTGACAAAGTTGGTATCAGAGCTTAGGAGTAACCTTACGAAATTAAGTAAGGGATTTCAATAGGTTGATATGAGTCCGTGAGTTAGGATTGTTGGAGATAGTGCCCTCAGAGTCAATTATTGGATCATAGGCACGCGATTGCAATGATTGAGGGGAGGACCTGTCCCAGTAGGACAGTCTTACTCAAGATGATAGTATGCTATCTGGTTTACCTTTATCAACGTGTACTGCTTTAGGTAACCTTACAGGTCACAATTGCACGTTGATAGAGCCCCTAGGATTCTTGCTTGACTACCGGCAGTATGAGGGCGATCATATACGTGGGAGCTGGTAGTCTATAAGCACATCCTTAAAAGGTCCCTAGTCGTAGGAGTTTCGAGACAGGGCACCGATACTCCAGAGTAGACTAGTGTATACAGTCGAGACTCCGACGAGGGACGGTGGCCGGTCTCACAAGCCATTGGTGTCAGTTGGATCACCTAAGATGTATACAGGTGCTCATTGGGTTATGAGTACACCAGACAGGACTCGCCGGGAACATGCTAGTTGGTCTTATACCTGACGTCAGATAGCAGTTCCCTGGTGACATGTGTACAGGTTAGTTCATCGACCTGAGATCGTCATTTGTCTCGTGTGAGTTCCCACTGTGCTTTGATTACTACCCTACCACGGCTCAAAGGAGTCGTGCAAACAGGTTTTAGTTGGGTACAGTCCCGAGCCACATGGAGGCAGTGAGCGGATCTGCAGGGGTTCGTCTCTCCCGGTATTGGGGGTGAGGTCGCGCTGTGTCTAGGAGAGCCATTACACAAAGTCCTTGGCCAAGGAAGGAGATTTACTGGTAGGTATTCCAGTAGTATCTCAGGGTGTTCTGGGATACACTCCGACACGACTTGTACCGCTTTTAGGGGTCTGACTTTTACCAACCCCCTAGGCCCGCCATGCGATGCTCATAGACGAACGGACCGGACTGTACGGATATTGTCACTGACAGGCTCAGTAGGGTGTCAGGATGAGTTCGCTCATCGACGTCCCTTTTGGTCAATACCTGGTGGCCTGTCACGTATTGGCTTATACCTCTGACGTGCTAGTGGTTAAATCCACAGCCAAGGTATTGACGAGTCATTAGAGTCCACCACACTAAGTTACTCAAGCTTTCGGGCGAAACGCTGTAGAGGCCGTATGGAGATATGGCAGGGTCCGATCAGATACGTGCGGTATTGCACGGATCAGGATCGGACGTTTTGTTCTAGTGGCCGTATGGTTATATGGCAGGGTTCGATCAGATACGTGCGGTATTGCACGCATCAGGATCGGACAAATACTACTAGCCGGCTTTGGTTTAAGCCGGATCCTAGTATAGTACAGTGTAGATTTTGTCTCATTGCATTTGTATCCGGTCGGAATACAGATGCGGGTGTGTATGCACAGTATCGGGTTTTTTCCTGTAATTTATTACGGGACCAGTTTTCTGGAGTTGCCAGTTTGCATTCCGTTCCGGCCGGTTTTCCTTTGTTCTTTCCCGGCCGGACTTTTCCGATGGAGGGTGTTATTTGCAAGTTTGCAAATAACACATTGTGGAGGGGTTTCTTGCATATGTATTGATTATGATGGCATCTTTTCTTTTCAACCATCATTTGATTCTCTTTACATCACTTGATTTGCTTTAATGGTGATTAGAGTTGATTTGGAGTTGATGTGAGATTGTTATCATGATGTTTTGGATGTGGTCACCCATTCTCTTCTCCTACACTCACCTCCCTTCTTGTTATGTTTCATATATTCATTCCTCCACCATTCTCACAAGAGAGAGAGGCTACACTTGAGAGAAAGAAAGGAGAGAGTTTCATTTTGAGCTTGTGGGATTTTTCTTGATCTCATTTTCATGCTAGGAAAAATGCAAGCACCATTTTTCTTATCTTGATTCCTCCATCATCTTCAAAGGCAACAAAACCCCGAATGAGACATAGACTCTATAGTACACTCTACAGCAAATCTTGGACGCGTCGGCTAGCCAACTTCGCACCCGAGTTGCCTCGGTATTGAGGTGGGAGCCCGTAAAAGATACAGGCGATGTGGTGCCCTTCCGGCGAGGAGGCGACGACCGGAGTTTCCGCAGGAGATCGGGACGACGACGAGAAGTCCGGAGGACTCGGATCATTCGGTATATCCCTAACCTTTCTCTTGTTAGCTAGGACTAGTTTAATGGCACGATCCGGGTGTTTAGTGCGCGGTGGTGCCGGTTTGCTAAGTTCGCAAAATTAAAGTTTATCACCGCTTCCGCATTTGGCCGTCGGATTGACGGCCGGGGCGCCACCGTGCACTTACAATGGTATCAGAGCCTTGCCATTAACATAGTCTAGCTTTGTGTAATGTGTTTGCATTTCTGATCGACAAAAATTCCAAAACCCGCGTTTTCTTCACATCAGTTTTCTGTCAAATTTTTTGTGGCTCGAAAATTTTTTCATGTTGTAGAAAATTGATGTACGTGAAGTTCTAAGAATTCTGGGGAAATTCGAGTGAATGATCTTTCAGGGAGAGCGCGGAACCGCGGCCAAACCCCACTTGGCGCCGCGGTTCCGCCGCAGTATGGGAGGATCACTGTGTCGAATTTTTCCAGTGGGCTTGTGGGCTGAAAATAGGGGTTTTGGTATACTTTGTTTGGGCCCAGATTTTCTGTGAGTGCTACAGTATTGCTTGGGGGCCCACTTGGTAAAATTTAATCGATCGGATATTTTAAACACATTATTTCATAGTATTTACATTATATCTGCGACCGTGAATGTCACTCGATCGGTAAATCCTGTCTAACTGCTATAGCCCGGTTAGACGGATTTGCGAACGTGACTTTCACGTTGATGTTCTGTGTTATGCTGTGATGTTGCGGATCGGTCGTGGGGATAGCCTGGATGCAATGTTAGTACTGTATTGTTTTATATGTACATTTGATATTGCGGGGCGAGCGTCCGACATGTGGACTGCCGTCACTGCCAGTTTGTATTATTATTTTAGGGCACGGCCAGGTTGCGGTCGATGTACCCGGTGTATGTATATTTTACTTTCTGTACTAGGATTACCCCGCGGAGGAGTGCACGGATAGCCGGGTTCTGGAAGGCAACAAGCCCGCATCTCATGGCTTTGAGACGGAGGGGGCTTCACTCTAGGATTGGCGGGCTATTCGTCGCACTCGTAGGGGGTACAGGTTGACCCAGGAGGGGTACCCAAGTTACCGGATTCCGTGAAGTGCTGGGTGGTCCATTCACGTTGCTGAGGGGGGCTGCCTCGCTTCAGGTTTTGGCGGGTAACTTGCCGCACCCGTAGGGGTCTAGGTTTTCATTGCGCAGGCTATCCACATGACCAGGGGAACGTCGGGTTTCAGTAGCGGCTCTATGAAACCCGGGGATCCCAGATATCTGTATTGATCTGTGTTGCTATACATTTCTGTGTTGCTGCATTTTTATCACGCCTTGAGCGAAAATTATATATTGTATATATATTAGTAGATGTTGTATATGTTTTTCATCTGCGCTAGTCCAGTCCCCGCTCTGTCGTTAGTTAGCTAACCTAACGGGTGATGACGGGACCCAGTGGCGAATGCGGATGGCATATACGTACGTCAGTATATTTTCGTTCTTTATTGGTGTGATCAATTGATGGGACTGCATTGATTCGGATCAATGCAAGATAAACAAACCTATTCTGATGTTGTTGGAACACTTTTCAAAAAGCTGTTATTGCAAGGGCGTTCTCTTTTGTTTTGCATCGTGGTATTCAGTTGGAATATCCTGCTCCTCAGTCGACGAGGCAAGGGCCGAGATCCCTTCACCGGGAGTGACCCCTTGGACAGAAGTTTGCGTCAGGGCGATAACTTCACTATAGCCGATTACTTTTGCTTTGTATCGTGGTATTCAGTTGGAATATCCTGCACCTCATTCTACGGGGAAAGAGCCGAGATCACTTCACCGGGAGTGACCTCTTTAGCAAAGATTTTCGTTACTATATTTTTAAAAGCTATCAGTTCCTTCAACGATATCAAGTTCATTGCGTTAAAGGTTTTCGCCAGAAACCATTCGTAGCCCTCCGTCGTTTCATATGGATAGTTAATAGTATTCAAGCTGTGTATGTTGGCCAAAGTCAAGGCACAGTGTTTGGTAGCTGTTGGGTATTCATATGCAGCATAGATAGATGCGTTGGTTTGGGACAGTCGTACTGCCATTTTGGCCAAAGTCAAGGGTAGGTACGGGTGGGTTCAAATTAACCAGGAAAATGACGGGTAGAACTTGACATGTGACTTATGATATGTTGGCCAAAGTCAAGGTCATAGGATCATGGGGTAGAAATCCACATCGGGAGTTTCAAAAGTACTGAAACTTGCTAGATATGCGCATACCTTCTGGAGTGTGATAGCGTGAGCGGATTCCGTCACGTTATCATACGATGATGGTTGGATCCCGATTCCCACTGATGAGTTGGTTTACTCCTCGGGTGATCCCGGCTAATTCTTCTTTCAGGTTTGGGGAAGAATTTGACGTTACAGTGGGAGGTTTCCTGATTAGATAAAATGACAACCATTCTGATCTAGGTTAGAGTGCACGCTGAGTGTTTCTTTTCTCTCTCTCTTAGGCAGCGACCATTGACCCGACCCTAGACTATGACTCAGTGACCAAGTTGACCGAACCTACTTAACACTGGCTTTTGGATTGTCAGAGTTGCAAACCTCATTGCCACTCCTACTTTTACCCTTTTCTCCGGGACACCCCGTATTACTACGAACGTCCACTTCCATTGGACAAAACCATCGTATGGTTATATACGAACTCGAAGGACTTCGAGGATGGTTTCTGGTTCTGGAGAAAACGGATAGGACTATTCAGCTGTCTTTTCTTTTCACCTTCTCTCAGGTTGCGAGTACTCCTTGGTTTAGGAGTAGTACACCTATTACGCAAATTGGATATTCTTCTTCCAAGCCATAGGCTGGTGCCGACCGGTAGGGAATGAAGAAAGCCAATTAGCCTAAACGGTGTACAGAAGGTATCAAGTTAAGACAAAGCAAGGGATTAGTAAGAGGGCAAAGTAAAGTGCGACTACTATTCACGAACAAACCAAGTATTTCTTCGCCAATCCTAAATCACCTTTGCATTTCTCCAGGACACTCTGTATCACTACGAAGATCCCAGTTTATTGGATAATCCATCGTGTGGTTATATACGAACTCGAAAGGAACTTGTTCCAGTTCGGGGATGGATCCTAGTTCAGGAGAAATAGGAATAAAGTACATTCAGGTGTCTTTTATCTTCACCTTCTCTCGCGATGCGAGTGCTCCTAGGATTAGGACAGTACACCCTTTATGCTTATTGGATAGTCTTCTTCCAAACCATAGGCTGGTGCCGAACGGTAGGGAAGGAAGAAAACCATTTGGCCTAAAGGGGTGTACAGAAGGTAATGACTAAAGACATATAAAGGGATTTGGAGAGATGGCAAAGAATTATACGGTTACAGTTGTGAATCTAGATAATGGAAGAGGCGTTACTAGGAATACCAGGATACCCCATCGAAACATTTCAATGTTTCAGTTTCACTGTGTACTGTTAAAAGAAAACTGATTTCCCAATTAGACACTTGCTCCAGGATATGTATTTACCAGGTATGATTCTCACATCTGTATGGTTTTACAAATGATGAGTGGGAGTAAGTTATTGGGAATTAGGTGACCATCCTCATTATATCGGGATTCGTTGGAATTGGTGATATTTGAGGAAGCCACCTGGGTTGTTTGCCGGTCGGCAAATATTTGGTTTTGAATATCCGTTGTTGTGCACCAATTTCAAATTGATATATCTGTACGTCTATTTTTATAGAGTGAGACATACCTTTTTGAAATTATGTCTATGACATTTACCTATACCAGTGGATGGTTAGGTAAGGAGCATTGAACAACGGTGTGATTCTTCTTAACCAAAAGTACAGTTTTCAACCTACGATACACAGTGATTGAGTCGCAAGACTCAGGGGACTTATACAGAGTATTGTATATTGTCCAGTGTCCACTAGGACTTAGGGGTTGGTCCTCGTACTGTATTCTGTTTACTTATGACTTCTCTAGTTCTTAGACAGGTGTTTCGTAGAAACACAGGGTCCAAGTTTTGAGAAGTTATAGGTATAGGAATAAAGTAGAGAACCAGGTGTTGCAAGTATCCGGATTCTTCAAAGTGATCGAAGATGTAGATACTTGTACATGGTATTCAGTTGATAGTAGTGGTTAAGAGAACTTGCTTCTCTTTCAGGTTACTCATAATTGGAAGCATTCCTAAGTTGAGTAACGCTGATCGGCCTCCTTCCATTTAGTTGACATGCACTGGAGACAGCTGCATGATTTGAATCTGGTTCAATTAAATCAGTGCCTCTGGTTCTATATTGGATATAGAACAGTTCATATCTTAACGTTGTCAAGGTACGGGGAGTTGTCTGGCTTATGATTAAAACCAGACTCTGGATAACTCAAGGCACGTTTCTGTAATGGCTGTTTGTGGGTTGACCCAGGCTATGACGAGGGTTGACTTTCTACCATCTGGAAGATCAATAGTGATATTGTTCTTGACTCGCCACAGTTTTAATAAAAATGGATTTTTTCAGAAAACAGTAGTGGGAGTATGGTAGAACTGGAAGTGATTCCAGAACCAAAAACGATTACTGAAGATTTCATAGGAACCTAAAGATTCAATCTAGCTTGACATTCTATTGGCCACTCCGCAGATATGGTGGGTAACTTCAGACACCCGAGAGGTATTCCGGTAGCCTCAAGGACGGTGACAGGGAAGTTCTTGTTTACCCCACTTGCCATTGCTGTTGTTCCAGGCTGCGAGACCCGGCAGGAGGATGAGTATAGCGTCATTCTAAACTTGCTTTAGAAGTGTACGTGTATATGACTCTGCCAGAGGGTTGTCGTAGTCAGTGGGAGCAGCGGAAGCATTGGTGGACAAGTAGCTTATGTCTATTTATAGACTAAAGCAGATGTAGCGGAGATAGATCATCTATTTCTGACGTGACAGTCATAGGTTTGACTTCATCAGAATAGGGGATGGATCTGTTGAGAATGTAGTAGGGTGTGATGTCATGGTATTTGGATGACATACACCGAGTAGGAAGTGATATTCCTATACTACGGTCGGTTATACTTTGGTTGTCACACAGTGGTTTCTCCACACAGGACTTGGATATTATATCAGACATACTGGTTACTAGATCTATGGTTTTAGATCTAGATTTGGGTGGTTTCCCAATCAGGGTACTTAGACAGCATTCTAAGAGTATTTAGAATGGACGACTCCTGGCACGGTAGTATACCTGCAGGTGATGGAGTCACCCTCTCTAAAGGTGTCTTACAGACTAAAGGGGAGAGAGATGTGCATGATTGGCAGATCACTTGCTTAGGCAATTGAGTCAATCATGATATGTCAAGTACCACACCAGATGTTGTTCTTGCACTAGATGCAATAAGTTGATATTGATCCAATCCTGGAGAAGCAATCGGAAGCAGTTTTAGAACATAAGTGGATGTTCTAGGGATATGATAACGACAGCCTCATTCGAGAGACAGTTATCATTCCAGGCTTCCAAGGTGACCTGGACGACAAGGAGGTTGTCAGAGTTATAGTTTTCCTTCTGACGAGGGGCAGTATTTTGGACAGGTGGTCCAAGGCAATACTGAGGGAGGCATGGCGCAGGATACTGATTAAGTTCAGTTGACGATACAGTCTAAGAAGTTTGGATTTGGAGTTCATTTATGAGTTAGGTCCCATCAGACATCCAGACACATTCTAAGACAAGTGTTGCTCATTTCGGGAGATGATTTTCTCCGCGAACTTGAGATATAGAGAGACATAGAAAGAAACATCAGAGCGGATCCACTCACTGAGGCTATTCCTCGAATGCAATAGTTTCGCAAACGAGCTTTGTGAGACGGCCTAGTAGAGGAGTTGGGTGTTCGGTATCACACGGGCTGTGAGTATGCGACATCGCAATAATTAGCCTTGAGTGCAAGTGGGAGATTGTTGGAGATAGTGCCCTCAGAGTCAATTATTGGATCACAGGCACGTGATTGCAATGATTGAGGGGAGGACCTGTCCCAGTAGAACAGTCTTACTCAAGATGATAGTATGCTATCTGGTTTACCTTTATCATCGTGTACTGCTTTAGGTGACCTTACATGTCACTATTGCACGTTGATAGAGACCCTAGGATTCTTGCTTGACTACCGGCAGTATGAGGGCGATCATATACGTGGGAGCTGGTAGTCTATAGCAACATCCTTAAAAGGTCCCTAGTCGTAGGAGTTTCGAGACAGGGCATCGATACTCCAGAGTAGACTAGTGTATACAGTCGAGACCCCGACGAGGGGCGGTGGCCGGTCTCACAAGACATTGGTGTCAGTTGGATCACCTAAGATGTATACAGGTGCTCATTGGGTTATGAGTACACCGGACAGGACTCGCCGGGAACATGCTAGTTGGTCTTATACCTGACGTCAGATAGCAGTTCCCTGGTGACATGTGTACAGGTTAGTTCATCGACCTGAGATCGTCATTTGTCTCGTGTTAGTTCCCACTGTGCTTTGATTACTACCCTACCACGGCTCAAAGGAGTCGTGCAAACAGGTTTTAGTTGGGTACAGTCCCGAGCCACATGGAGGCAGTGAGCGGATCTGCAGGGGTTCGTCTCTCCCGGTATTGGGGGTGAGGTCGCGCTGTGTCTAGGAGAGCCATTACACAAAGTCCTTGGCCAAGGCAGGAGATTTACTGGTAGGTATTCGAGTAGTATCTCAGGGTGTTCTGGGCTACACTCCGACACGACTTGTACCGCTTTTGGGGGTCTGACTTTTACCAATCCCCTAGGCCCGCCATGCGATGCTCATAGACGAACGGACCGGACTGTACGGATATTGTCACTGACAGGCTCAGTAGGGTTTCAGGATGAGTTCGCTCATCGACGTCCCTTTTGGTCAATACCTGGTGGCCCGTCACGTATTGGCTTATACCTCTGACGTGCTAGTGGTTAAATCCACAGCCAAGATATTGACGAGTCTTTAGAGTCCACCACGCTAAGTTACTCAAGATTTCGGGCGAAACGCTGTAGAGGCCGTATGGAGATATGGCAGGGTCCGATCAGATACGTGCGGTATTGCACGGATCAGGATCGGACGTTTTGTTCTAGTGGTCGTATGGTTATATGGCAGGGTTCGATCAGATACGTGCGGTATTGCACGCATCAGGATCGGACGGATACTACTAGCCGGCTTTGGTTTAAGCCGGATCCTAGTATAGTACAGTGTAGATTTTGTCTCATTGCATTTGTATCCGGTCGGAATACAGATGCGGGTGTGTATGCACAGTATCGGGTTTTTTCCTGTAATTTATTACGGGACCAGTTTTCTGGAGTTGCCAGTTTGTATTCCGTTCCGGCCGGTTTTCCTTTGTTCTTTCCCGGCCGGACTTTTCCGATGGAGGGTGTTATTTGCAAGTTTGCAAATAACACATTGTGGAGGGGTTTCTTGCATATGAATTGATTATGATGGCATCTTTTCTTTTCAACCATCATTTGATTCTCTTTACATCACTTGATTTGCTTTAATGGTGATTAGAGTTGATTTGGAGTTGATGTGAGATTGTTATCATGATGTTTTGGATGTGGTCACCCATTCTCTTCTCCTACACTCACCTCCCTTCTTGTTATGTTTCATATATTCATTCCTCCACCATTCTCACAAGAGAGAGAGGCTACACTTGAGAGAAAGAAAGGAGAGAGTTTCATTTTGAGCTTGTGGGATTTTTCTTGATCTCATTTTCATGCTAGGAAAAATGCAAGCACCATTTTTCTTATCTTGATTCCTCCATCATCTTCAAAGGCAACAAAACCCTGAATGAGACATAGACTCTACACTACACTCTACAGCAAATCTTGGACGCGTCGGCCAGCCAACTTCGCGCCCGAGTTGCCTCGGTATTGAGGTGGGAGCCCGTAAAAGATACAGGCGATGTGGTGCCCTTCCGGCGAGGAGGCGACAACTGGAGTTTCCGCAGGAGATCGGGACGACGACGAGAAGACCGGAGGACTCGGATCATTCGGTATATCCCTAACCTTTCTCTTGTTAGCTAGGACTAGTTTAATGGCACGATCCGGGTGTTTAGTGCGCGGTGGTGCCAGTTTGCTAAGTACGCAAAATTAAAGTTTATCACCGCTTCCGCATTTGGCCGTCGGATTGACGGCCGGGGCGCCGCCGTGCACTTACAAGGATGACCCTTGGTTTGATGGAGTAGGTGAATTAGGATGAATGCAGTACCGTACGTATGTTCCGCGGCATATTTACGTTATCGTATTCAGCCTAACTAACCTTAGGATGTTTATCTTGATCTATTCTTCCGTTGATTCTCCGTTATTGATTGCTTCTGTTCCTACACCTTATCAACTCTCGTTTCTTGTTCCAGTTGCTATGGCTACGCGGGCTAGGCGAGCCGCAGCCAGAGATGCAGCTAGGGCGAATCCGCCTGTGACGACGACTGGTACACCGGATGTTCCGGCGGTGCATGAGCATGTTGATCCTCCTCCAGATCGCATGACTAGGATTGAGGAGGCTATGTTGGGATTACAGCGAGTGGTAGGACAGTTAGCTGAGGCCACTCGAGTACTGAGATCAGATCCAGCACCGACCGTAGCAGAGTCCGAGGTACAGCCTACACAGACGGTGACGCTAGTAGATACGAAAGTGATGGAGGTATCACTTGCAGAGTTTATGAGATTGAGACCCCCGGTATTTACAGGGACCGATATGGCGGAAGATCCTCAGTCTTTTCTTGATAGGATGACGAGGATTGGCAGATCATTGCGATGTTCTGATGCGAGGTCAGTAGAGCTAACTAGCTTTCGTTTGGAGGGACTTGCACAGGAGTGGAGTGAGTCGATGGAAAGAGGTCGAGCTACGAATCTTCCTCCGATGACGTGGACCGAGTTTTCCACGGTTTTTCTTGCTAGATTTCTTCCCCAGAGTGTGAGGGACGCTAGAGCTAGCAGTTTTGAAGCGTTGAGGAAATCAGCAAGTATGTCAGTAGCAGACTATGACTTACGATTCACCCAGCTGTCGCGATATGCCCTATACTTAGTACCTACGGAAGAGCTTTGGGTGAAGAGGTTCCTAAGGATTTTGGACACACATTTGTATCTGGCGATAGGCTCCCAGCATTTTGATACGTATGCACAGGCTATGGATGCGGCGATTCGAGTAGAGGAGCGTTTGAGCGAGTCAGTGGTCGTTACGGAGCCAAAGAGGAGTAGACCGATCGTGCCGACGAATAGACAGTTTGGCAGAGGTAGAGGGTCACATCCAGGCAGATATACTCCAGGCCGCAGTGTCGGATGAGGTTGGACACAGGGCCAGATGTTCAGTTCTTATCCTGATGATCAGAGATCACCATCTACCTGTTTTAGTTGTGGACTTCCCGGACACTTTGCGCGGGATTGTAGATCTCAGGGAGGGACCGTTGCTCCACAGGTTGCTTTACCCCTTCCACCTCGTACGCCAATGGCTTTGCTTCCTCCCCCAGTTGGCGCTACACGCCAGGTAGTTGCACCACAAGGTCGAGGCTTTGCAGGACGTGCTCAAAGAGGTCGAGGAGATAGAGGTAGAGGACGACAGGATGCGGACAGGGGCCAAGCACGGGTATTTGCGCTGACTCCACAGGATTCCCAGGCATCAAATGTAGTCGTGACAGATACTCTTACAGTATACTCATTAGAGGCACATGTTTTATTTGATCCCGGTTCTACACATTCTTATGTATCTTCACGATTCGCACTTTTGTTGGGGAAAGAGTCGTCATTATTAGAGTTACCTTTGGTAGTGATTACCCCGGTTGGAGATTCTTTTATTGCACGACACATATTCAGATCGTGTTCGGTGCGCATTGGTGATAGAGATTCGCTAGTTGATCTGATTCTCCTTGACATGTTAGATTTTGCCATACTTCTTGGTATGGATTGGTTAGCCGCTTGTCATGCCTATGTAGATTGTCGAGGAAAAGCGGTTAGATTTTGTTTTCCAGGTGAACCGGTGTTTGTTGTGCAGGGGGATTGCAAGTTAACCCCTGTCAACATGATTTCTGCTCTTTGTGTGGGGCGGCTCTTGAAGAAGGGTTATCATGGGTTCTTGGCTTTCGTTCAGGACTTAGGGGTCGCTGAAGTTCCATTGGATCAGATTCCGATCGCGCGAGAATTTCCTGAGGTATTTCCTGCTGAGTTACCAGGATTGCCACCAGATCGCGACATCGAATTTTGTATCGACTTGATTCCGGGTGCGGGGCCTATTTCTATACCACCCTATCGAATGGCACCGACGGAATTGAAGGAACTCAAAAGCCAGTTGCAAGAGTTGTTAGATAGAGGACTTGTTCGTCCCAGTGTTTCACCGTGGGGAGCTCCGGTCTTATTTGTAAAAAAGAAGGACGGTAGTATGAGAATGTGCATCGATTACCGACAGCTGAATCGCGTCACTGTACGGAACAGGTATCCATTACCACGTATAGATGACTTGTTCGATCAGTTGCAAGGAGCTGGGTTTTTCTCAAAGATTTACTTGAGGTCAGGGTATCATCAGTTGAGGGTTCGGAAGGACGATATTCCGAAGACGGCGTTTCGTACGAGATATGGGCATTATGAATTTCTGGTGATGTCGTTCGGACTCACCAACGCCCCAGCAGCGTTTATGGATATGATGAACCATATCTTTAGACCATTTATCAATCGGTTTATTATAGTATCCATAGATGATATTCTTGTATATTCTCGGAGTCAGACGGAGCACGCGCGGCATTTACGTATCACATTGCAGACCTTGAAGGAGCATCAGCTGTATGCAAAATTCTCTAAGTGTGCTTTTTGGCTCGATAGTGTGGAGTTCTTGGGTCACATAGTTACAAGAGAGGGCATATGTGTAGACCCAAAGAAGATTGAAGCGGTACAACACTGGCCCAGGCCTATGTCAGTTACGGAGGTTCGGAGTTTCTTAGGTCTGGCAGGTTATTACAGACGCTTCGTACATGATTTCTCACGGATAGCGGCACCTTTGACAGGATTGACTAGGAAGGAAGTTCCATTTCAGTGGACAGATGCGTGTGAGCAGAGTTTCCAACAGTTGAAGACGCGTTTGACGACTGCACCTGTATTGTACCTTCCGGGTCAGGGGGTTTCGTCGTGCATTGCGATACTTCTAGAGTGGGTCTAGGCTGTGTGTTGATGCAACACGGCAGAGTTATAGTTTATGCTTCTCGACAGTTGAAGAAGCATGAACAAAACTACCCCACTCATGATTTAGAGATGGCTGCTGTAATATTCGCATTGAAGATTTGGAGACATTACTTGTATGGAGAATCGTGTCAAATCTTCACAGATCATAAAAGCTTAAGGTATATCTTTCAGCAGAGAGATCTGAACCTCAGGCAGCGCAGATGGATGGAACTGGTGAAAGATTACAACCGTGAGATCTTGTACCATCCAGGCAAGGCAAATGTTGTAGCAGATGCCTTGAGTAGGAGGCCTGGAGGTAGCTTATCTCATTTGAGCATTTTGCAGAGACAGTCTTCTAAAGACTGGCAGATCTTATATGATAGTCGTATACAGTTTGAGTTCACGTCAGCAGGAGGCCAGCTAGAACATGTTCGCACCAGACCTCAGTTATTGGATCGCATTCGAGAGGCGCAGCCCACAGATACTCGTATGATGGAGATTATAGATCAGGTTAGGCAGGGCAGGGAGACGGAGTTCGTGATTGATGATCATGGAGTATTACGTTTTAGGACTCGTCTCTGTGTGCCAGATTCTGACGGATTGAGGCGTGAGATTTTGGAAGATGCCCACAGATCAGCATACAGTATTCATCCTGGTTCCACCAAAATGTATCGTGATTTGGAAGATATTTATTGGTGGGAAGGAATGAAGAAGGATGTTACAGATTATGTTTCACAATGCTTGACTTGTCAGCAAGTCAAAGCAGAACACCAGAGGCCAGCCCGGGAGCTGCAGCCCTTATCCATTCCAGAGTGGAAATGGGAACAGATTTCCATGGATTTCGTGGTGGGTCTACCCAGGACTAGCAGAGGGTATGATTCCATTTGGGTGATTGTAGATAGATTGACAAAGGCCTCTCATTTTCTTCCAGTAAAGACGACGTATGGATTTGCTCAGTATGCACAGGTTTATATCGATGAGATTATACGTCTACATGGAGTGCCGACATGCATGGTATCAGATCGAGGTACCCAGTTCACTAGCAGGCTATGGCAGAAACTTCAGGATGCTCTTAGTACACGGCTGAGTTTTAGTACGGCTTTCTACCCCCAGACAGATGGTCAGTCGGAGCGGACCATTCAGATACTAGAGGATATGCTTCGGGCTTGTAGCCTAAATTTCGGTGGCAGTTGGGATCGTCACCTACCTTTGGTAGAATTCTCGTACAACAACAGTTTTTAGGAGACGATCCAGATGGCACCCTTTAAAGCTTTGTATGGAAGGAAATGTCGATCACCCGTTTGCTGGACAGAACTTAGCGAGAGTTGTATATTGGGACCGCAAATAGTACAGGAGACTACAGAGAAGATTCAGTTGATACGAGATAGAATGAAAGCGGCTCAATGTAGACAGAAGTCATACGCAGATCGTCGACGACGTAAACTCGAGTTTGATGTGGGAGATCATGTGTTCCTTCGAGTATCTCCAATGAAAGGAGTGATGCGCTTCGGGAAGAAAGGGAAGTTCAGCCCCAGATATGTTGGACCTTACGAGATTTTAGAGAGGGTGGGCGCTGTAGCTTATCGGTTAGCACTTCCACCTAGTTTTCCCGACGTGCATCCGGTGTTCCACGTTTCGATACTTCGCAGATATCTTCACGATCCATCTCACGCGATCCAGCATCAGACCTTACAGTTTGAGCCAGATTTATCCTACACAGTGCAGCCAGTCGCTATTCTTGACAGGCAGACAAAGCAACTACGATCAAGGATACTTCCATCTGTAAAAGTTCTCTGGCAAGGAAAGAATCGCGAGGAGATTACTTGGGAAACGGAGGACGCAATGCGAAAGAAATTTCCACATCTTTTCGTAGGTATGTCTAGTAATTATTTAAATTCGGGGACCAAATTTTCTTAAGGGGGGGATATTGTAACATTTGGAATATTTAGAAATAAATAAAATAAAATAAATTAATAATAAATTGATAAATCACAAAAAGGTTAAAATCAAATAAGTCAATCTTCATAAGTTATATGTAATACAAATTAAATTAAAATTTTTATATGCAAATTAAATGAGTTATAAGGGTTTTAATGATAAATTTAGCTTCATTTTAATAAAAATGTGTGTTTTATAATAAGTTAAGTTGTGAGGGGTTAATTTGTAAAGTTTAAGTTTTTATGCAAAATAGGGTATTGTTAAGGGTATATGTGAAAGTAGATGAAATCATTTCAGTTCTAAAAATACAATTAAATTAAAACAAAAATTTGAAGATAATGCAAAAACACCTCATGCTTGCATGCAACCTCTCATCTCACACCTCCTCCTTGCATGAAACATGCACACTTCAACCCTTGACACCTCCTCCTTCACCCTATCCCTTCCTCCTCTCATATATATAGCTCATATTCAGTTCAATCTCAGATTAAAATTCAAATGAATTAAAAGAAAAGAAAAGTTAAAAGAGAAAAGAAAGAACAAGAAGAAGAAGAAGGAGCTTTGTTCTTGAGTGTTGTTCATCATCAAGCTAGGAAGGACCTAGCATCTTGGAGGGTTATTCCTACAACTAATTGGAGGGTAAATTCTTAAACTCAGTAGGTAAATTAGGCTCTGTAGATTAGTTAGTATAGATTGAACATGTCACATAATATCGTATTTTAGCTAAATTGAGTGTCTGTTAAAATCTGCTTTGATCTGGAGAATATTTAACTTAAATAAACAGAGTTAAAGTGATGTAGGTAACAATTAGAATAAACCACAAGACCACGACACCAAGGGGTCGGTTTTGGGCCGGCGGCCATACAAGGAAATCCGGCGTCGCCGGCCATGGGGAGGACTTTGTGGGTTTTCTCTGTTGGGTAGTTTGCAGTACACAATTTTGACTATTTTGGTGTTATTTAATTAAATTAGTTTCACTGTAAAACTAATCTGGAAACATATATCGGAAAGGGTAATTCAAAACGCTAATTACGACACGGTTAAAATACGTCGTGATTTAGTTTCTGTAACAATACAGATTAGGGTTAAAATCCAGTAAGATTAAGTGTTTAATAACTTGATATAATCAAATAGTATATAACTTGTAAGTGGGAAAGAGTGTTTTTCATTTCCGTCATATCAGAATAGCCGTTTTTCTTATATACGTTAAATTGTAAATTTAGATTCGAGTACGAGAATTACGGAAGCAGCGAGAAAAGGAAAAGTATTAGCAATTCCGGAGTAGATTCGACCTTTCCGGTGAGTAGACTAAACATCTACCGGGAAATTTTGTAAAGATGGCGTGTTTCCCCCGTAATTTTACTTAACTTAATGTTATATATTGTTATGCCCAATTGATAATTTACATTCATTATATACACATATAAATTGCTTAGTTGTTAGAACACTTCATAATTATCGATGAGTCATGCCACGTGCACATCTTATATGCTACACACACCTCGTTGATATTGCTATGTCACTTACACTTAATCATCATACTTGTTAACAAGAATTTATATCGTATTTCACATATCAATAATAGTAGTAAATTGCATCGTTTACATCATGTTACCATATGCATATTTCTGTGTTATATATGAGGTAAATGCAGAATTGAGGATTTATGGTTTTGAGTTTTGAATACTATTACATAAATCCAGTGTTTCCATGATTGATGTGTCATGTCCACCATGAGATGATTTCTGTTTTGGTTTTATTCCGGACCGAGTGGGGAAGATATACGGTCGCGGATTTTACGTTATCCATACTGAGTGGGGGAGATATACAGTTGGATACATGGTGGACCCGGTCGAGACCGAGGGGCAGGATAGCCATATTGAGACGGGGGAGCCTAGCGAGGTTACTCGATACCGGAGTTAGTGATAACAATACGGCGTGTTTCTAGATGATAACGACCGGTATTATTGATTCAGGATCATTCGGGGAATGATGCCTATAAGAAATGGAAGTTTTGTGTCGTTGATGGACACTGAGAAATGATTTTATTGAGTTGAGATTTCCGTAGTATCATGAGATTTATTGTTGAACTTCACATATACTCATACCTCATATTGATTCATATTTCAGTAGTATGATTGTCATATTTACTTTATTCACCGTTATATGTTAGTCATATTCACTGAGTTGGCAACTCACCCCCGTTGTGCTACAGTTTCTTGCAGGGATAGAGTGGACGGGTAGCTGCGAGGCAGAGCTACTTTTGCAGTTGTATTTCATCTTTTGATAGGTAGGTTACATGTGTAGTAACCTTCCTTTTTGATTTTGTATTTTGTATCTAGAAAGTCTCCATCAAACCTGTATTTTGACTTAGAATGAGAGATTATATATATATGGACAGTTTAGATCGATTGGTCATTTCTTTTATAGTTTCTTTCTTTATGAGATTCATAATGATATTCTATATGTTTATATTCATGTTCATTGTTAATATTGTTGATCCTAACTAGGGATACAACTACACCCAACACTTTATACTTGTTAATAAATTAATTTCATAAATGGGGATTTTTACTTAAAAACTAAATTTTCATAAATAATTCCGCAATAAGGTATTTTGATCTTGGCTTCGGCTTACTTGGACTTTGTGCATATCTTTAGATATGATACAATCTAAGTGCCGGTCACATCCAAATTTGGGTCGTGACATCAACAGTCAACAACCCCAATGAGAATCCTCTGCCTCTGTCTCTCTGTCAACTGTGCATACACACCCGCATCCGCGTTCTGAGGAACAAGAATACAAACGAGATAAAACCAATACCAAAACGTACACTAGGATCTGGCTTAAACCAAAGGCCGCTAGTGTTAACTGTCCGGGCACTAAACGTGCACAAGTGCACGGATGTGACCGAACCCTGTCGCAAAACCATGCGACCATGCGACCTCTACTCTTTTGCCTAAAGGCGAATAGCTTTCTGTGTGGGACTCTAAAGACTCGACACTACGCTGGCAGTGGGTTTTACCACAGACCGCAAGTGGCACTAGCTGTGCGTAACGGTCCCCAGGTAGATGCCGACAAGAAGACTGACGAGGTGAAACCCATATGAACTCCTACTGAGCCTGAATGTGACAATCTCCGTACAGTCCGGTCTGTTCGTCTGATAACATCGCATGGTGGGCCTAGGGGGCGATAAACGTCAGTCCCCTAATAGCGGTACAAGTCGTTTCGGAGTGTAGCCCAGAACACCCTGAGATAACACTGGAAACCTACCAGTATATCTCGCTTGCCCTGGCCAGGGACTTTGTGTAATGGCTCTCCTAGACACAGCGTGATGCCAACCCCCGATACTGGGAGAGACGAATCCTGTCTAACCGTCACTGCTTCCAAGTGCTTCGGGACTGCACCCAAATACTACCTGTTTGCACGACTCCTTTGAGCCGTGGTAGGGTAGTAATCAAAGTACAGTGGGAACACACTCGAGGCGAAGTGACAGTGTCAAGTCAGCGGACTAAGTTGTACTCATGTCACCTGGGAACTGATAACTGATTATAGGTATAGTACCAACCAACAGTTCCCGACGAGTCCTGTCTAGTGTACTCGTAACCTAACGAGCACCCGCATACTATCTCAAGTACGACGTACTGACGGCTGTGGGACAGACCGCCTCCCCTGCTGGGATGAGAAGCGCATATGCTAGTCTACTCTGGAGTATCGATGCCCTGTCTCGATAGTCCTACGACTAGGGACCTGCATAAGGATGTGCATGTGGATTACCCAGCCCCCACGAGTATGACTGCCATCACAACGCTGGTAATCAAGTAAAGATCCTAAGGGCTCTACTAATATGTATAAGCGATATGCTAAAATAAACACATGCATATATTAAAGTAGAAACAAACTAAGTAGCATACTACTATTTTGAGCAAGATTGTCTATGCAAGGTGAATATCCCAAGCTTCCATTAAGTAATATACAAACTAGTATGATACAATAATGGCCTCTAGGGCATATACACTAACAATCTCCCACTTGCACTAAGGCCATGAACTTGCGTATCGAAGACCTATCATCTCGATCAGCCGCTCGAACTGAGTCTGGGGTAAGGCCTTCGTGAGTGGATCAGCAATGTTATCTTCCATATTTACTCTCTTCACCTCGATTTCCCGGCGATCTACGATCTCCCTGATCAGGTGGTACCGCCTCAAAATGTGCCTGGACTTTTGATGGGACCTGGGTTCCTTCGCTAAAGCTATAGCGCCGTTGTTGTCACAATACAGCGGTATTGGATCAACACTGGTAGGAACCACCTGAAGCTCCGTGAGGAACTTCTTCATCCAGACAGCTTCCTTTGTAGCATCGCAAGCAGCTATGTACTCCGCTTCCATAGTTGAGTCAGCAACGGTTTCCTGCTTGGAGCTCGTCCAGCAAACCGCCCCTCCATTGAGGGTAAAGACATAACCCGACATGGACTTGGAGTCATCCTTGTCACTCTGAAAGGTGGAGTCAGCAAAGGCCTCGATCTGGAGGTCTTTTCCGCCATACACCAAGAACATCTCCTAAGTCCTTCTCAGGTACTTGAGAATGTTCTTTACTGCTATCCAGTGTTTCTTCCCTGGGTTCGACTGATACCGGCTTACAACGCTCAATGCGTATGCTACATCTGGTCTGGTACACAACATCGCATACATAATAGAGCCTACCGCAGATGCGTAGGGTATTGATGACATGCGAGCCCTTTCCAAATCAGTCTTGGGAGACATCTCTTTGGAGAGGGTGATTCCGTGACAAGCCGGTAGATTACTACGCTTGGAATCTTCCATACTGAATCGTTTCAGTATGGTGTCGATGTACCTGGACTGTGGAAGTCCCAACATCCTTTTAGATCTATCACGATAGATCTGGATCCCCAGAATGTAGTTGGCATCGCCTAGGTCCTTCATGGAGAATCTCTGTGACAAGAATCCTTTGACTGACTGTAACATAGGAATATCATTTCCTATTAGGAGAATGTCATCGACGTACAAGACGAGGAATACAACATTTCTCCCTACAATCTTACTGTAAATGCATGGTTCATCTGGGTTTTTGATAAAGTCGAATTCTTTGACAGTATCATCAAAGCAGATGTTCTAACTCCGCGATGCCTGCTTCAGTCCATAAATGGACTTGAGCAACTTGCACACTTTACCGCTGCTCCCACTCTGAATGAATCCCTCTGGCTGATCCATATAGACGCACTCTTCCAAATATCCATTTAGGAAAGCCGTCTTTACGTCCATCTGCCAGATTTCATAATCGTGGAAGGCAGCAATGGCAAGAAGGATCCGAATGGATTTCAGCATAGCCACTGGAGAAAAGGTTTCGTCATAGTCCAAACCAGGTCTTTGACGAAAACCTTTTGCAACAAGTCTAGCCTTATAGGTCTCAACCTGTCCATCTACACCAATCTTACTTTTGAAGATCCACTTGCATCCTACGGGTTTTACCCCATCTGGAGCAACGTCCAACGTCCATACTTTGTTGGTGTACATGGACTCCATTTCGGTCCGCATTGCATCCAGCCATTTTACCGAGTCACTGCTCTGAATGGCTTGCTGGAAGCTAGTAGGCTCATCATAATCAATAGTGCAATCCTCTCTATCCCCGTCTATAAGAAAACCGTAGTATCTCTCGGGCGGATGAGACTGCCTACTACTCCTGCAGAGCGACGCAGGAATGTCCGGTTCTCCTGAAACTTCTGGTTCTTCCAAGCTTTCAGTAACAGCTTGTGGTTCTGGAATTTCTTCCAGTTCTATTGCGCTCCCACTTATCTGATTTTCCAAAAATTCAGTTTCCAAGAAGTGGGCATGCGGAGAAACAAAAACTTTTTGTTCTTCTGCGGAATAGAAATGATACCCCCTGGAGTTCTTTGGGTATCCCACAAACTTACACAGTACTGAGCGTGTCTCGAGCTTGTCTTCATGCAGCTTCTTTACAAAAGCTGGACATCCCCATGTCTTAAGATACTTAAGACAGGGTTTCTTCCCACTCCACATCTGATATGGAGTGGTAGGCACGGTCTTGGTTGGAGCCTTGTTCAAGAGATATGCAGCTGTTTCTAGTGCATAACCCCATAAAGATTGCGGTAACTCAGCCTTACTCATCATGGAACGAACCATATCCAATAGGGTTCGATTCCGCCTTTCAGATATACCGTTGTGTTGTGGTGTGTATGGAGGAGTACACTGAGAGAGAATTCCATTCTCTTTTAAGTAGTCCAGAAACTCGGCACTCAAGTATTCACCACCTCGATCAGATCTCAGTGTCTTTATACTTTTGCCTGTTTGTTTTTCAACTTCATTCTTGTATTCCCAAAATTTCTCAAAAGCCTCGGATTTGTGCTTCATCAAGAAGACATGTCCATACCTGGAGAAATCGTCTGTGAAAGTAATAAAGTATGAATAACCACTTCGCGCATGTGTAGACATTGGACCACACACATCACTGTGTATGTGTCCCAAGAGCTCGCTTGCTCTTACTCCGTGTCCAGTGAACGGAGTCTTTGTCATCTTTTCCATGAGACAAGATTCACAAGTGGCATAAGACTGATACTCAAACGGATTCAAGTATCCCTCTTTATGTAACTTAGTTAATCGTGTCTCATTAATGTGACCCAGTCTACAATGCCATAAGAAAGCCTGATTTGTTTCCGGAGACTTTCTTTTAAGTGTGTTCTGGACACTAAAAATCTGAGCTTGATTCAATACGTATATCCCGTTACTTAATGTACCTGACCCAATCAGAACTCGATTTAGGTGGTTGTGGACCACATCGCTTATAAAAGTAAAATCATATCCTTCCTTAGAAAGTAAGGATACAGATATGATATTACAAGTCGCACCTGGTACATACAAACAGTTACGCAGAATCAATATCTGTCCAGTTTTCAGTCCAAAATGATATTCCCCTACGGATTCAGCATCCATGCTCATTCCGTTAGCAACCCTGAGAGTCATATCACCTTTCCTGATAACCCTACGGTTTCTCAGAGCCTGTAATGAATTACAGATGTGAGATACTGATCCGGTATCCAATACCCAGGAAGTAGGGTTAACTGACATACAGTTCTCTATCACAAACACACCCGAAGCCGAAGCCACAACATACTTCGAATTCTGGCTACTGGCTTTGCTAGCCCTGTAATCCTTCTGCCAATGTTCATTCCCGTAACAATAGGAACCTCCCTCTTTTACTACATCCAGTCTCGAAACTTTTACCCTTCCTTTTCCTTCTTCTTCCCTGGTTTCCTTCAGGGTATAAGCAGAGGGCAGGGACTGTAGAATTAAGTCAGTACTTGACCCATTCTCCAACGTGTTCTTCAGGTCCGTGAGCTCAAAATAGCTGGTCTCTGTAAGGACGTTGCCCCCTACAGATGACCCGACAACCAACCTCGCTTGAAGCAATTCGTTCGAGGTCTCATATCTTGCGATACTAGATTGCTCTCCATATAAATCTTTGTTATGGAGGAAGATAGAAACTGAGACCATCTTCTCGTGTTGCCTCTGGTTTGTACCATCAACTGAGGCTAACACGAGGCACTTGGCTTTCGCACAGTCTTTTTCCGATGTCATACGGATGTCAATGTCCGTGACAGGGGAAACTGGTCCTGAGACGGTAAGGGTTTGATTAGTTAAGAGGTGTCCCAGCTTGTCATGGGTAATGGACATCTGGACAGACCTTTGCCAATCATAACAGTCAGGTTCAGTCATTTTATTATCTAGATGTAACCTATGTGCGGTCACTGGGTCGCTGCAATAAGAGAGAGAGATAAGAAAACACTCAGCATGATGCTCTTACAAGTTTAGATTGGTTTTTAATTTATCTAAACAGGATGGCTCCCACTGTCTCTCGAATCCCTCCTCAAACCATAAAGGAAGAATTAGTCGGGATCAATCTCACCGTACAATACTTGCTTAACCGTTCAGCCAGGCCAGCGTCGGTACTTCGAGGGAGGTTTTCCAACGCTTTCGTGAAGTTCCTTAATTAAATAACCTCTTTTCCCTGTGGGCGTAGCCCCGCTAACACCTTTCTAGGCACCTACTTGGTTTATAGCATTGATCGTTAAGTGAGAAAGTTCCGGAGGAGTAGCATATACTCACTGTAGGATCGGGATCCAAATATCATCGTGTGATAAACTGAAGGAATCCTACCAGAATCATCACACTCCAAATGGTATGCAGCGCTAGCAAGTTTCAGTTCTTTTGAAACTCCCGATGTGGATTTTTGCCCCATGCTCTTATGACCTTGACGAAGGTCAACAAATCATAAGTCACATGTCAAGTTCTACCCGTCATTGTCCAGGTTAATTTGAACCCATCCATATATACCCTTGACGAAGGTCAACAAGGTAATACGACTGTCCCAAACCAACGCATCTATCTATGCTACATATGAACACCCAACAGCTACCAATCACTATGCCTTGACGAAGGTCAACAAACATAGCTTGAATACTATTGAATATTCATACGAAACGACGGAGGGCTACGAATGATTTTGGCGAAACCTTGAACGTAGTGAACTTGATATAATCGAAGGAACCTTGATAGCTTTTAAAAGGAGTGGCTTAAGCTCCGCGTTTTAAAAGTTATTTTTGAAAAGAAACCGAGTGGTTTTTGAAATTGTTCCAACGACTTTTACTTGGTTTATTTTTCTTGCATTAATTTTAATGCATCCCATCATTTAATCCTACCATTGCAGAAAACAACCAAAATATGACGTACGCTTATGCCATCTGTATTCGCCACTGGGCCCCGTCATTACCCGTTAGGTTACTTAACTAACGACAGAGCGGGGGCTGGACTAGCGCGGATGCAGAACATAAGCAACGCCTAAATAATATCATATATAGATAAATTGCAATGATAGCCATTCCAGATCACAGATGAACACATTGGATATACAAGGAATCCGCAATTCGTACGAGCCTGTAACGAAAAGCGGATTACACGGTCGCGATGAATAGCCAAAACCTCACCCTAGACCCCTACGGGTGCGGCAAACTACCCGCCAAATATCCGAAGCGGAGCAACCTCCCTCAACGACGTGAGTAGGCCACTCGGCACTTTGAGATACCCGGTAGTTTGTGCACACCACCTTGGGTCTATCCTAGGAGAAAAAACAGTAAAAGAAATTATACAATGACGGCTACAACCTCGACCCGGTTGTGCGGCCAAAAAATAATATTACATCAATTTACATATTACATGAATTGAAAGATAAAAGGAAAAACTCTTATCTCACAACCCCCGGCTATTCATCCGCGAAAATCCAATGAATTCATATACACATACCATCAACATTACAGATCACAGATATGTATAACCTCCACTAATCGATGTATAGCGATTAGCAGATGTTCAATACATATAACACATCACAGATATAAACCCGTTAGTTTTAGTCTTTAGAAACTCGATCAAAATACGGTTTTTTTAAGCCCCAAAAACAAATTTTGCTTTCTGTAAAATCTGGGCTGAAAAAACATACTCCAAAAATCCCAAAATACCCCATAAAGTATACTGCAGTGAAACCGATCCACAGCCGAGTCAACTCGGCCACGGATCCACGGCAAGAAGCTTTTCTTGCCGCAGAACCGCGGTGAGTTGGTCGGTTCTGTGGATCATTTTTCTGCAGTATACTATAAAAACCCTGAGTCGATTTTTGGTATATGTCAAATAATTTTTACAGCAGTTTAAAAATCGACAGAAAGTTTGTGTTCCGGGCGTATTTCGGGACTTTTTCTCCGATCGAATTTCTAGTTACTTTGCTAACATGTTAGATAATGTTTAACTAGGCTCTGATACCACTGTAAGTCCATGCTACCCTTCCTCGGTACTTACGGGGTTGCGGAAAGGGTGAAAAACGATTTTTCAAGAGGTGGTAACATGAACTCAAAAATACGGATCTTTGTTAAACAACTACCTAACAACCTAACTTGAGATTTACCTACTCGGTTAGGGGGTTATACCTTTCTTGAACTCCTTCGTCTTCAACTCTTTGTAGTGTACGGATCGGCTTCACCTCGTCGTCTCCTTACGCTGAAGATGGATCCACCTGAAAGCTTCTACCTTTGGTTTCTTCTTCGAACTTGAAGAAACTAGAACACTTGGTTTGCTAAACCTTGTGAACTAGGATGAGTAGAGAAGTGATATGGGTTTTCTTTTATCTCTAAGGCAATGTTTCTCAACTCATGAGAGGGAGTTTCCTTGAGCTAGAGAGAGAGCAAGAGCAAGAGCAAGAGGGAGAGCTCGAACAAGAGCAAGAGAGAGAAAACCAATGAGGGAATGAGAAAGTCTTTTGCCATCCAAGCTCTCATAATCCAAAACCATCATAACAAATAATAGTAATCAAGTATTATGTGATGGTTCAAGTCAAAATGGCTATATCATTTCATGCACTCATTTTGCAAAAAGAAACAAGCAAGCAAAAGTCTTTGCCATGAAATGATAGCCATTGTCATGATGATGGTCAACTAGTCCAACCTAGTCAACCGGTCAACAAAGTCAACAAGTCAACAAAGTCAACAAGTCAACAAAGTCAACCCCTCAACAACCATGTCACTATAATACTTAATTAATATTATTGTTAATCATATTTCTTATTCTCATTAGGGTTTAGCAAAAAGTCAATAGTCAACAGTCAACAACCCCAATGAGAATCCTCTGCCTCTGTCTCTCTGTCAACTGTGCATACACACCCGCATCCGCGTTCCGAGGAACACGAATACAAACGAGATAAAACCAATCCCAAAACGTACACTAGGATCTGGCTTAAACCAAAGCCCGCTAGTGTTAACTGTCCGGACACTAAACGTGCACAAGTGCACGGATGTGACCGAACCCTGTCGCAAAACCATGCGACCTCTACTCTTTTGCCTAAAGGCGAATAGCTTTCTGTGTGGGACTCTAAAGACTCGACACTATGCTGGCAGTGGGTTTAACCACAGACCACAAGCGGCACTAGTTGTGCGTAACGGTCCCCAGGTAGATGCCGACAAGAAGACTAACGAGGTGAAACCCATATGAACTCCTACTGAGCCTGAATGTGACAATCTCCGTACAGTCCGGTCTGTTCGTCTGATAACATCGCATGGCGGGCCTAGGGGGCGATAAACGTCAGTCCCCTAATAGCGGTACAAGTCATGTCAGAGTGTAGCCCAGAACACCCTGAGATAACACTGGAAACCTACCATTATATCTCGCTTGCCCTGGCCAGGGACTTTGTGTAATGGCTCTCCTAGACACAGCGCGATGCCAACCCCCAATATCGGGAGAGACGAATCCTGTCTAACCATCACTGCCTCCAAGTGCTTCGGGACTGCACCCAACTACTACCTTTTTGCACGACTCTTTTGAGCCATGGTAGGGTAGTAATCAAAGTACAGTGGGAACACACTCGAGGTGAAGTGACAGTGTCAAGTCAGCGGACTAAGCTGTACTCATGTCACCTGGGAACTGATAACTGACGATAGGTATAGTACCAACCAACAGTTCCCGACGAGTCCTGTCTAGTGTACTCGTAACCTAACGAGCACCCGCATACTATCTCAAGTTCGACGTACTGACGGCTGTGGGACAAACCGCCTCCCCTGCTGGGATGAGAAGCACATACGCTAGTCTACTCCAGAGTATCGATGCCCTGTCTCGATAGTCCTACGACTAGAGACCTGCATAAGGATGTGCTTGTGTATTACCCAGCCCCCACGAATGTGACTGCCATCACAACGCTGGTAATCAAGCAAAGATCCTAAGATCTCTACTAATATGTATAAGCGATATGCTAAAATAAACACATGCACATATTAAAGTAGAAACAAACCAAGTAGCATACTACTATTTTGAGCAAGATTGTCTATACAAGGTGAATACCCCAAGCTTCCATTAAGTAATATACAAACTAGTATGATACAATAATGGCCTCTAGGGCATATACACTAACAGCTGAAACGACCAGTCTTGTGAAGACCGACCCCTTAGCCGGAGAAGCCGCCTTGGTGACTTCAGGAGTAGGAATGGCTATCCACTTCGGGATAACGCCTTCTGGTATTGCGATCTTCTTCACGGGCCCCTTGGAGCTTTGGCCTAGTCTGCTGAAAACTGAGGCGCTTGGTTTGGGCGACCCGTTAAGAGGGGCTGCAGCAGTGGTAAGCCGATCAAAGATCGACTTCTTCTGAGCTTCTTGCAATGATACAGGGGCATTGAAGCTCATCGGTGGGAGCATGGTCCCGAAGAATAGCCCAGTGGTGGCCTGATTTACCTACTCCACTGGCATCTTGAACAAGGAGGCCGCTTGGGGCCCGTAGGTTACTCCTTCAGATGAGGCGGAACGGGAGTTGCAGTTGCAGCTGGAGCAGTTAGAAGCCATTGATCTTTTTTTCTGCACGAAAGCAAAACCAAATCTTAGTACCTCGAACCCAAGGGCAACCATATTAAACCGCGATTCATTCGTGAACACGACACACGAAGTGTGGAGTGGAAAGAGGAAGAGGTCCCACCGGGCGTGCCAGAATTAGTTCTCCCCCGAATACAGAGACGGAACCGCGTAGGTCCGTCTTGCCTGGATTTCGAGGGCAGATGCTAATTGGTGCTGTCCGTCCACCTCTCCGAAGATACCAAGTTGATTTATGGCACCGTATATCAAAGGTTTAAACGGATACGGCCGATATAGCAGACTTCGTCAGATTCCCCCTCGTTGAGGGGTATTTGATTGTGGGGACACTCTTCCCTGCAGACGCAAGCCCCTGCAGTTAATTACGCTACCGCATCACAGTAACCACTTTCTCCTTCTACAGATGGTCACTTTGTGTCGTGGGTGTTTTTTTTTGTTTTTGGTTGCCCGTGGATTGTATACGGAGACTAATTTATGTTGTCGCCCGTAGGGCGTGGATTAGTCCAAATCCGTATCCTCTTAGATTTGGGTTTGGGGGTTGGGTTTAAGGATACGTTAGTCTTATTTGAGACTAAGATCAACTTAAATGTTTGTTAAGGATACGTTAGTCTAATTTCAGACTAAGATAAACTTAACGGGATCGTTTAGATCCGACAAAAAAGCATTTGGGCTTTATTGTTTAGTTTAAGGACATTGCGTTCCAAGGTTAGTTTAAAGACATTACGGTCCAATGTTAGTTTAAGGACATCTCGGTCCAAGGTTAAGGACATCATAGTCCATGGGCTTAAGAACCCCACAGTCTAAGGTTAAGGACATCATAGTCCATGGGTTTAAGGACCCCACAGTCCATAGTATGTTTGGTTATCGGGACCCGTCGCCTCTTTTAAAAACGTTGAAGGATTACAACGACAAATATCAAAGAAGTGAAGAGATGTACCCTTGAACCAATTTTGGTTGGGAGATCTGTAGTCCAATTGGGGCTAAGATCTGGGATTTATGAGCATATGGGCTCAATTAATCTGAATTGAGGACTTATGGCCAACTTGGGCTAAGTCCAACTAGGTTTAAAATGTTGGACCTTTGTTTGGACTGTTGAACATTTTTCTGGGCTCAGCCCCCCATTATTTAGCAATGCTAAGTATGGGTTTGGGTTCTGACCATATTTTGTCTTGTATTGAGTGCTAAGCACTCGTATGAGATGATCAATATTTGAGGTTCAGTCAAAGGGGAGTCTTGTCTCTGGAAAACTTAGCTAATTTGGGCTAAGACTAGTTTGAAAATAGTGTTAAACACTAGAGCATATTTGGCGATCACGTATTCCCACGTGATGTGCTTAAAACAGTGTTAAACACTAAAAGAATGAAGTGCTTAAAATAGTGTTAAACACTAGGGACAAAACACTCAAAATAGTGTTTAAACACTAAAAATAAGGTGGTCACGTGGGGTCACGTGAGGCACCTGAGAATTGGGCCAAGCTTACTTTATTTTACTCTTAAAATCTGCAAATAAGTGTTAAACACTTAGTCTTTGTAATCATCACGTGTGAACACGTGATAGTGCCCATGTATTGGGTGTTAATTCTCTGTTTTCCCTCATTTGCCCTTTTAAAAAGGTGTTTGTCAGGGGTCACGTGGGGACACGTGAGGCACCATAAATTAGTATTGCCTTTGGATTTGTTCCCTTTTGTTTTGAGGGTCACGTGTGAGCACGTGAGGCATTGCTTCTAAGTTTTTTCTTTCTCATCTTGAAGAGTCTATTAAAGGGTCACGTGAGGGCACGTGACCATGTCTCATTCTTTCTTTTTTACTCATTGAGGATGAGGGTCACGTGTTACCACATGATCATGTTAGATACTTGATCTTTTTACGTGCATGGAGAGTTTAAGTCTCTTGTTTGAGAATTAAATTCTTTGTAGGGTTAAACCCTAATTTTATTTAGAGGAATTAAATTCCTATGTATATGGAAGAATTAAATTCTTTAAACCCAACTCTCCCTATAAGTTTTGGATCTGCATGGCAGAATCTCCCCGATGAGAATTAAATTCTCAATTTATAGGGAGATCTGCTTCTACATATCTTCAACCATGAAGAAGAACTAAGTTCTTGTTTTAAGGGTTAAACCCTGTCTCTGTTGAAGGAATTAAATTTCTAAGCATTTGGATGAATTAAATTCTTTAAACTCAATTCTCCATCTAAGTTTTGGATCATCATGGCAGAATCTCCCCGATGAGAATTAAATTCTCAACTTATGGGGAGATCTGCTTCTGCAGATCTTCAACCAAAGGAAGAACTAAGTTCTTATTCAGAAGAGTTAAACTCTTAGTTTGAGAATTAAATTCTCTTTTTGTTTTGTGGGTGCTTATAGAATGATCTCTTTCCCTTTCTTACCTAGGGTTTCTTTCTTTTTTGAAGAGATCTTCTTTTCTCTCTGGAGAATTAAATTCTCTTCTTTTTTTCTCTCTGTTGTTGTTTCTTTTTTTCCTCTTCTCTTCTTGGCACCTATTTATAGGAGAAAGAAAAGAATCAGTTTGTTTAGTCAATCTTTCATTGAAAGATTTTAATTGATTTTGTAACCAACATGATCTTTTAGATCACTCAGTGAGTTTTATTCACCATTGAATTTTTAATCCAAAAGATATTTTATCTGTTATTCCTGGCAAATTTCAGGGAAATCTTTCCTCGTATAGAATCTTCCTATAAATTGGTGATTTTTAATCACCATTGGATTTTTAATCCAACGGTGCTCCGCTTTACAGAGCGCAATCTTTTTGTTTGGAAAGGTCTAGGGAAATATTTTTCCAACTAGGGTTTTTGATTTCCCTTAATTAGAATTTAATTCTATTAGTTCAGAAGGTTTAAGAGCCTATCACGTGTCGGCGCATGACCCTACTGATTGACCATTTAATTAGAATTCAATTCTATTAGTTCAGAGATCTTTAGGAACCTATCACGTGTCGGCACATGACCCCCTGTCACGTGTGGGCACATGATCCCCCATTTAGGGCTTTCTTTCCTTTAACTCAGAGGGTTTTTAAAACCCTATCACGTGGTGGCACGTGACCCACGGATTAAGTTTTTAATCAGAATTTAATTATATTATTTTAAAGAACTCAGGAATTATCACGTGTCAGCACGTGACCCTTGGTCACGTGTGGGCACGTAATGCCCCATCGGGGTTTTTCTTTGTTGTTTTCTTATATTTTTAGTTCTTTTCAGTGGGTTTAAAGGTCTATCAGGTGAGGGCACGTGACACCATTTGATTAGGATTCAATTCTTATCATTTCAGAGCTTTCAGGAAGCCATCACGTATCGGCACGTGACCCCCGATCACGTGTGCGCACGTGACGCCCCATTAGGGTTTTTCTTTGTATTTTATGAGGGAACACGCCTCAAATCGGACCGTGCCCTAAATTGGGCTCATTCCATATCACCGTTGTTCACTTCGCCACGTAACAAATACACGTGCACGCAAGATAGACAGTGGACCAAAATGTCCTTAAACTAATATTCGCCTCTAAAATGGCAATAAAGGACCGAAACGTCCTTAAATTAACATTTCGCCTCAAACATAGCAATAATGGACCCAAATGTCCTTAAATTAATATTTGCCTCCAAAATGGCAATAAAGGACCGAAACGTCCATAAATTAACATTTCGCCTCAAATATGACGATAATGGACCGAAATGTCCTTAAACTAATATCCGCTTCCAAAATGGCGATAAAGGACTGAAACGTCATTAAATTAACATTTCGCTTCAAACATGGGAAATATTAGACCGAAATTTCCTTAAATTAATATTCGCCTCCAAAATGGCGATAAAGGACCGAAACGTCCTTAAATTAACATTTCGCCTCAAACATGGAAATAATGGACCGCGATGTCCTTAAACTAAAATAATCAAGCCCAAATGCATATATGTTTAAGCTGATCTTAATCTCAAAACAGATTAACGATCCTTAAATTAACCCAAACCCAAATCTAAAATATACGGATTTCGACTAATCCACGCCCTATGGGCGACAACATAAAATAGTCTCCGTATACAATCCACGAGAAACCAAAATAAAAAAAACATACACACGACACGAAGTGAACCTCCGTAGCAGAAGAAAGTGGTTATCGCGATGCGGTAACGTAATTAACTGCAGGGCTTGTGCCTGCAAGGAAGAGCGTCCCTACAATAAAAAAAACCCTCGCAAATGAGAGAAAATCTGATAAAGTCTTCTACAACGGTAGCATCCATTCAAACCTCCGATATATGGTGCCATAAATCAATTTGGCATCTTTGAAGAGATGGACGGATAAATCCAAATAGCATCTGCCCCCAGAATTCAGGCCAGACGTCCCAACATCCCGGTCCGTCTTCCTGCGGCGAACAGATTCCGGCACGCCCGGTGAGACCTTTTCCTCTTTCCACTCCACACTTCGTGTATCGTGTTCGCGAACAAAATCGCGGTCCGCTATGGTTGCCCTTGAATTCGAGGTACTAAGATTTGGTGTCTTGTTCCTGTACAGAAGAAGAGAAAATCGATGGTTTCCAGCTGCACAACTTGCAACAGCAACTCCCGCTCCGCCCTAACAGGAGGAGTGACTTATGGGCCCAGTGCGACCTCTATCTTTTCAATGCAGGTAGGGTAAGTAACTCAAGCCACTACCGGACTGTTCTTCGGGACCATGATCCCATCAACGAGTTTCAGCGCCCCGGCGCCGCAAGACAAATCTCCTAGGAAGTTGGTCTTCGATCGACTTGAAACCACAACGGCCCCTCTCAACGGGCCGTCCAACTCAGACGTCTCAGTCTTCAACAGGCTGAGCCAGAACCAAAATGGGCTCGCAAAGAGGCTCGTCATACCTGAAGGGGCTGCCCTAAAATGGATAGCCCTCCCAACTCCTCCTGCAGGTGAAGTCGACAAAAGTTCTTCCCCTACCAGAAGATCGGTCTTCGTAAGATTGGCGGCCATCCTCAAACCCTACTAAGGACGTCGGTCTTCAACAGGCTGACACCAACAGCAGCCCCTCACCAAGGCTGGGGGCACGAAGAAGCCGCTTCTAAACTGAGGCGGTCCCTTTTGCAAGACACGCTCGACGTCGCCACTGGCGCCGAGTGGGGAAAGCCGGGGGAAACTCCCCCTCTGGACTTACTCCGCCAGCTCCAATGGTGGAAGTTGATGCTGCCGTTTTAATCGGAAACAATTTTGATCTGCTTAGGAGGGTGCGAAAGAACTCTCCAACGGCGGTGCTAAAGAAATCGCCCCCACCTGCAGAAACCACAGTGCAAGAAAAGCTGGATTAGCCCCGTCAACGGCTCTCCTCCCCAATTCATAGAGTCTGGCGAAAAGTCTAGAACTCCGTGATTGATCAAAACTACTCTCGTCGACCGAAAAGATTAAAGGCTCGGCAAGAGGAAGACCATCCCTCCACCATACAGGGAGGGACTTCTTCCACACTGGTGCCTGTTACAACGGCTCCTTCAACTTCGACCTCCCACAAAAGGAGGAGGCCGGAGAAAATCTCACCGCTTGCGGCAAATTCCAAAGGCAATGAACCCAACCGCCTCAAGTCTGGGGGCATGATCGTACACACGGTTTACATGGCTTCCGGAAAAGAGGAAAGCCGTGCTTCCGTGGCTCATCGACCGCAAACTCGGTTGTTAACAAAAGCTCAGGAGCAACAACAAAACCTTCAGGAAATGCTGACCAAAATGGCAGCACTCACCGGACAGAAAGAAAGTCCGGAACCAGCATCTGAACAACGCCAAGAGTAGGAGACCGATACAGAGTTGCTGCGAAGGGTGCTTGAAAGAAAGGACAAGGAAGCTGCTGAGCAGGCTGCCAACATAAAGTAGATGGCTCTTTTGTTTCAGGATATGGTTGGAATGATGATCTAACCAGAATCCCCAACCGAGGATCCGCCGATAGTTATCGAGGATGATAGAGGGGAAACATCAAACCCTCTTCCGGTTTTATCAACAGCTAATGAGGAAATGATCTCTAAGGCTGCTCTTGATGATTACATCGCTCAAAAAATACGAGCTCATCAAGCAAATGAAGCGGACGGTCAAACTGTCAGAACTGGACGACCGTTTCCAGGCTGGTATGACCAAGTTAAGTACCCGCCGGGATATATGATCCCCAAGTTTCTTGTGTACAAGGGGACAAGCAACCCACACCAGTACGTCGCTCAGTTCAGAGCTTTGTGCGGCAACACTGGAAGCGACGAAAAACCGTTGCTTCGCCAGTTCATTAGTAGTCTATCAAAAACGGCTTTTGAATGGTACTCGGAGCTCCCAAATGACTCCGTAAAGACATTCATAGAGATGGAGCTTCTGTTCACACAGCGGTTCGCCAACACAAGAGAGCGCACCCCGATCACGGTTTTAATCAATGCCAGGGTAAGGGCAGGAGAAACCTGGGTCTAATATGCCGGTGGCGGAACCTGTAAGTCTATGTTACTCACCCCGGTAGTTTGCGGGGAGGTCGAATAGGTAAAAATTAAAATTTTCTTCACAATGTAACATAGACTAACCATGAGGATCTTTGCTAAACATTAACTAACAAACTAACTGGGAGTGCTAACTACTATGTTAGATGATTATACCTCAAGCTTAGTCCGTCTTCTCCTTATTATGCTTCTCCTTGTTGTAAACTCCTTGGAGTGGTGGTGGATGGTGCCTCCTCACCGGATTCTCCACGTCAAAGAAGATCCACCCGAAGGCCTCTACCTTGAGCTCCAACCTCTATCCAACCAACCCACTAGCACAAGACTGAGGCTAGATGAGCAGAGTGAGCACAGAGAATGTAGTAAAGGACGAATTCCACGATAACGAGAAATAGAAATTAATCGTTCGATGTTTGCTCGTTCTCCCCACTTACTTTATTTGAACAGGAAAGATAGCCGGACCTGGGATCAGGTTGCCTCTTTACGGGTCTCAGCTCGGTTCGCTTTGCAAGACTTTCCTGCCAAGATTCGTTGTTGAATAGTCAAGAAGAAATCTCTTTTCTTGTCGGCTTTGACAGCTTTTACCTCTTAGAATATAGCAGGTAAAACAAACGTAATTTCGACTAATCAAGGGTTCATAAAGGTAAATTAGTTTTGGTTGGTTTGTATCCCAATCCTGGGAGCCCTTTCTCCCACGAATACCTCAATTAGAGAAATTCACTTATATTCATATTCGAACACTCGGCCCAGCGGGCGAACATGCCAGGCTCCGGCTCCGCGCACCTGCGGACACCTTTCGAAGCACTTTCACGTGTGAACCGAAGTCGTGTTGCGTCACTCGTTCCTTACCCGGCACGAAAAAGCTGTCGTAAAGTTTCGTTGTTCGTTCCGTCGTTGACCCTATCTATGTTTCTAACTAGGGTGCTTTGTGTGCTAAACTAAGAACCCTAGAGTGAGTAGAGAAGGATTTTGGTCGCTAAGTCTCAACAGCCCATGTTTCTCAACTCATGAGACATTTAGGCTTAAGAGAGGAAGAAGGAGAGAGAGCTATGAGAGAGAATGTGTATGTGAATTATGAAGAGAGCTCTCTTATGAGGATAAAGAATAATAAGTTTTATTAGGATAATTGTGATGGTTCATTTGATTTCAGCATTATCATATCATAATTAATGCTAAGCAAAATATCTTATGCTCAACAAAAATATCTAAGTCAAATGGTCAAACCAATTAGCCATGACATAATTATCTCTAATAAAAATTAGTAAACAATTTCCTCCATCTCATTATGGTTTTAATCAAGTCAATGGTCAAAACCCTAATGAGGTGTCTCCTTCTCTGCCCCTATCAACCGTATATACATACCCGTATCCATGTTCCGAGAAACACGAATACAATGAGACTAAACCTATCCAAAATCAAATACTAGGATCCGGCTTAAACCAAAGCCCACTAGTATCAACTGCTCGAACACCAAACACGCACAAGTGCGCGTATGCGAACGAACCCTGTCGTAAAACCATAAGACCTCTACATCGTTTCGCCCAGAAGCGGAAAACCCTCTGTGTGGGACACTAAAGACTCGACATTACGCTGGTGTTCTCCGCCGAAAGACGCGACCAGGAAGTTGGGACGTCTGGCCTGAATTTTGGGGGAAGATGCTATTCGGTTTTATCCGTCCACCTCTCCAAAGATGCCAAGTTGATTTATGGCACCGTGTATCGGAGGTTTAGACGGATGCGGCCGATGTAGCAGACTTCGTCAGATTCCCCCTCATTTGAGGGGTTTTTAATTGTGGGGACGCTCTTCCCTGCAGGCGCAAGCCCCTGCAGTTAATTACGCTACCGCATCACGGTAACAACTTTCTCCTTCTTCAGATGGTCACTTCGTGTCATGTATGTTTGTTTTATTTTTGGTTGTCCGTGGATTGTATACGGAGACTAATTTATGTTGTCGCCCGTAGGGCGTGGATTAGTCCAAATCCGTATTTTCTTAGATTTGGTTTTGGGTTGGGTTTAAGGATCCTTAATCTCATTTGAGACTAAGATCAACTGAAACGTTTGTTAAGAATACATTAGTCTAATTTTAGACTAAGATCAACTTAACCATTTGTTAAGGATACATTAGTCTAATTTTAGGATCATTTAGATCCAACAAAAGAGCATTTAGGCTCTATTGTTTTAGTTTAGGGACTTTGCGGTCCAGTGGGTTTAAGGACATCGTAGTCCACGGGGTTTAAAGACATCATAGTCTATAAAGTTTTTTGTTGTCGGGACCCACCACCCCTCTGAAGACGTTGAAGAATTACAACGACACATATCAAAGGTGTGAAGATATGTACCCTTGAACCAATGTCAGTTGAGGGATCTGTAGTTGGATTGATTTAAGGATCGTTAATCTCATTTGAGATTAATATCAACTTAAATGGTTGTTAAGGATGCGTTAGCCTAATTTTAGCCTAAGATCTACTTAACAGGGTTTTTAGGATCATTTAGATCCAGCAAAAGAGCATTTGGGCTCTATCGTTTTAGTTTAAGGACGTTACGGTCCATATGTTTAAGGACGTCATAGTCTATGGAGTTTAAAGACATCATAGTCTATAAAGTTTAAAGACATCATAGTCCATGAGTTTAAGGACCTCACAGTCCATGGTAGTTTAGAGACATCATAGTCTGTAAAGTTTAAGGGCATCATAGTCCATGAGTTTAAGGACCCCACAGTCCATGGTAGTTTAGAGACATCATAGTCTGTAAAGTTTAAGGGCATCATAGTCCATGAGTTTAAGGACCCCACAGTTCATAAAGTTTAAGGACATCATAGTCTAGTTTAAAGACGTCATAGTCTATGTGGTTTTGGTTTAACCGTTTGGGGATGCACCGAAAGTTATCGATTATTGGGACCCTCCATCTCTCTGAAGACGTTGAAGGATTACAACGACATGTATCAGAAGTATGAAGAGATGTACCCTTGAACCAACATCCCGATTTGGGGAATAGGATAAACATCAGTTTAGATGTCATCTGTTAGGGCACTAGTCATCTTTGGGACTAGGATTAGTTTGGGGAGACCTGAAGATGGGGGCTTAGTTGATTGGTGACAAAAAAAGGGTCTTGGCTTCGGAAGACTTGGCTAATTTGAGCTAAGGTTGATTTCCCTTAATCACCCCATAGTGCTACGCACTGAATCGGTGTTAAACACTGGACTTTGGAGGAGCTCACGTGTGAATATGTGAGGGGCCCCGAAGTGGGCATTGTTCCTTGAGTTTATTCCCTCATATATATATATAAGTGCTGAGCACTTGGCTCACGTGTGAGCACGTGAGACACCCGAGGTGAGAACTGTTCTCTGGATTTTATTCCTCTTTCATTTATAAGTGCTAAGCACTTGGTTCATCAAACAGTCACATGCAAACAAGTGAGGTGCCTTCAAAATGCGAGCGTTGTCTTGTTGGTGTATATTAGCACCTCTAGTAAGGTTGCAACATCAAAAAGTAGTGAACTTTTAAATTCTAGAGGGCTATTACAAACGAACTACGAATCGTAACTAGAGATTAGGGTAATATCATGATAATAAGAAGTCTAAGCTAAAGGAAAAGGAAATACAACCTTTGTAGCCAACTCCTTCGGTCTTTAGGACTCCTACGGCTTTGCACGAAGCTTGGAATGACTCCGCTCAAGGTCCTTCGTCATCTACGATGATCCACCCGGAGATTTCTAGATCAAGCTCTTAGCTTCACAAAATGAAGCAAACACTCTACACTAAAGGGCTAGGGTAGTGTAGAATGGTTGTGTGGTTTGTAAACTCACTTAAAAACCCTTTCTTTTTAAGTTCCTCACTCAAAACAAAACTCAAGAGAGCTTGAAGAAGGAGGAAGGTGAAGATGGCAAAAGCTTTTGTGAATATAATGAAAAAATTATTTAATAAAATGAAAAACAAAGAATATATATATAAGACACTCTCAAATATAACCATGGTTATCTAAATATCTAGATATTTTGTGGATGAGTTAAAGAACAAAGGAAATCTAACTAGGGTTAAGTCAAAGGTCAACTAAGAATTGTGTAGAAAGAATGGGTCATTTAGCTAATTTCCTTTTTCTTTAATTCATAAACAAAATTGAAGATATTTATCAACCATGTAAGTATTGTATTGCCATCTTCTATGTATCATCAACCATGATACATATGTATGTATGTATGTGTGCATGCACATCATCATGTGTATGTATAAACATATATGCATACATCCAAAAGAAAAGGTTTAATTAAAAGTGAGCTAAAAAGTCAATATTAAATCAACACTTGATTTAATAAATCGATCACATTAAATGCGACCCGACCAATAATAAACGCCCGATTAAAATACGGTATCACATACTCGCATTTAGTCGAGCTTATGCACATATCTCATATGCACTCCACATCATTTTGCCTGAGCTAGAAAAAATCCTGTGTGGGACTCTAAGACTCGTCAATACGCTGGCAGTAGGTGATGATCATATCAAAACACCTACAAGCCGCAAGCGGTCAGCTAAACGTAACGACCACACGGGTATTGAGCGATCAGAAGAAAAACAAGCGAACCCGTCAAAACTCCTGTCGAGCCATTGACAACACTTACCGTACAGTCCGGTCTCTTCGTCTGATATGCTGCACATCAAGTCTAGGGATGGAATCGTCGAGCCCTAATAACTCAATAAGTCATGTCGATATGGACTATGACCGTTCGAGAAACTACTGATAACACTTATCAGTAAATATTATCAGCCCTGGCCACGGACTTCAAGTCAGAGCCAATCGCACATTGCACAACATCAACTCCCAATACCGGGAGAGACGAAACCCCTCCTATCACTCACTGTCTCCATGTGTCTCGAGACTATACCCAAAATCAAAATACAGTGGGAGAACGCACAACACTCTATGACGATCTTGGGTCTACAGACTAACTGTACCAGTGTCACCAGAGAACTGCTATCCGACGATAGATATAATACCATATAGGAATTCTCGGTGAGTCCGTTCAGTGTACCCAGTCTCCACTGAGCACCCGTATACAATCTTTGATGTCACATCATCAATGGATATGGGATCATCCATCGCCCATCATATGGGTCAAGAAACGTATACGCTAGTCTACTCTGGAATATCGATGCCCTGTCTCGATATACCTACGACTAGGAACATTTAAGGATATTCTTATAGACTACACATGCCCCATTAGTATGATCTCTATCATAGCTATGGAAGTTAAGCAAATATCCTCAGGGCTTTATCAACATGTATCAAATGAACAGTATCAAGTAAACATGTCAGATAAAGTAAAACCAGATAGCATACTATCATGTCGAGTAAGAAAGTAATATATCAAATATACATATATACATGTCCAAGCATCTACTATACATATAATGGCATCTAGGGCATACATATATCCAACATGTCTTTGGAATTTTCTCCCTCATTTAAACACAACAGTTTGGGGGTCACATGGGAACACGTGAGGTGCCTCAAAAATGGGAACTATCTTGGGTTCATTCCCTTTTTCCTTTTCTGAGTGCTAAGCACTATTGGGTCACGTGAGGCACTCTGAAGAATGAAGATTGCCTTTGTTTTATTCTCCTTTTCTTTTTCTGAGTGCTAAGCACTGTCAAGGGATCACGTGAGGCCATGTGAGGCGCCCCCAAATTTAGATGTGTTTTAGATTTACTCCCCTTTTTTGAAAAGCTTGTTCGGTGGTGAGCCAAGAATTATTGTTTAATGGGACCCTCCACCTCTCTGAAGACTTTGAATAATTACAACGACATGTATCGGAGGTGTGGAGAGATGTACCCTTGAACCAAATTCCAGATCGAGGGGAGAGATCATGGTGGGATGAACATCATTTTAGATGTCATCTGTTAGGAGCTCATTAGCTATCTCTAGGACTGAGTTCGGTTTGGGGGACCCTGAGCATTAGGGGCTCGATTGATTGCCCTCGAGAGATTTGATCTAAGTTTGGCTAATATTGGCCTCTAATAGTTTTAAACACTAATATATGATCGGCGCTCACGTGCTTCCACGTGAAGCCTTAAAGTAGTGATAAACACTAGTGTATGATCAGCGCTCACGTGCTCCCACGTGAGGCGCTTGAAATAGTGTTAAACACTAAGAATTTGATACACTCACGTGGGGTCACGTGAGACGCTTGAAGTTGGCACTGCTCCTTTGGGTTTATTCCCTTGTTTCTTTTCTGAATGCTAAGCACTATTGGGTCACGTGGGATCACATGAGGCACCCCAAGAATGGAAACTGCCCTTTGATTTGTTCCCTTTCTGCTTTACTGCTTGGGGATCACATGTTACCACGTGAGGCGCTCCAAAAACAGGGTTTATTCCCTTTTCTTTTTTATAAGTGCTGAACATTTCTCAGGGGTCACGTGTGGTCACGTGAGGTGCTCAAAAAATAGGGTTTATTCCCTTTTCTTTTTTATAAGTGCTGAGCACTTCTTAGGGGTCACGTGAGGTCACGTGACTAGATCTCATTCTTTCCCTCTTTGTTCCTCAAAGGTGCTCACGTGGGAACACGTGAGTTTTTTTATATAGCGTTTGAATGCTAACAAATCATCAGGCTGTTCTTCTATGGTTCTGAGGGATCAAGTTCTCCTTTTGTTCTTTGCAGGGATTAAATTCTTTTTAAAGGGTTAAACCCTAGTTCTAGAGGGATTTAGGAATTTGTAAGAGTTAAACTCTTTTGGATTCAGTTCTTTCCCCTAGGTTTTGAATCTGTATGACAGAATCTCCCCGATGAGAATTAAATTCTCAACTTGTGGGGAGATCCGCTTCTGCAGATCTTAACCAGAGGAAGAACTAAGTTCTTTTAGAAGCGTTAAACTCTGGGTTTGTGAATTAAATTCTCTTTTTATGGGAGCTTTTGGGAGGGGTTCCCCTTCTTTAGAGAATTAAATTCTCTCTCTATTTTTGTTCCCCTCTCCCTCTGTCTCTCTTTTCCTAGCTCCTATTTATAAAGCGAAGCCAAATCTCGACGGTTCATAGACAACCTAGAGACAACCTCGGCATTCGTCTCGATACAGCAGACGAGATGTCACGACCGCGTTCTTCCCTCAACAGGGTTCGGACGTGACAAAGCAAACGAAGCGAAGGCCAAATTCCTAGCTTCAAGGTCTTAACGGCGAGTCATATAAAGCCTGAAAGACAACTGGAGATCGTCTCACACCAGTGCAGAATGGTCACCACTTTGACGTTCGTCTCGACACAGCAGACGCAACATCATCAAACAAATGGAGCCACGGCAAAATCCCTAGTTCCAAACCTCGACGGTTCACCAGCAACCTAGAAACAACCGCGACATTCGTCTCGATACAACAGACGAGATGTCACGACCGCGTTCTTCCCTCAACAGGGTTCGGACGTGAAAAAGCAAACGAAGCGAAGGCCAAATTACTAGCTTCAAAATCTTAACGGCGAGTTATATAAAGCCTGAAAGACAACTGGAGATCGTCTCACACCAGTGCGGAATGGTCACCACTTCGACGTTCGTCTCGACACAGCAGACGCAACATCATCGAACAAATGGAGCCATGGCAAAATCCCTAGTTCCAAACCTCGACGATTCATCAGCAACCTAGAGACAACCGCAACGTCCGCCTCGATACAGCAGACGAGATGTCACCCCAGCGTTCTTCCTCCAGCCAGGGTTCAGACGCGACAATCAAACAAATGGAGCCACGGCAAAATCCCTAGTTCCCACCGCGGCATTCGTCTCGATACAGCAGACGCGATGCCAGCAAACGAAGCAAAGGACAAATTCCTAGCTTCAGGGTCTTGATGGAAACTCACATAAAACCTGAAAGACTATCGGAGATCATCCCACACCAGCGCGGAGTGGATATGACTCATCGGGGCTCACCAAAATGAGCCTAACCTCAAGTAAAAAGCGGCATGGCAAATTCCTAACGCTTGCTCTTCCGACGGTGAACTTTCTAGGAAGATTGCTTGAAGACGTCTTGTCCAGCCCCCGAAGGGATCAGAGACACGGCAGTCGCAGGGCTACTCGAACAGCACGATTGCCTATCGAGGAATATATCAGCTTATGCGACGGTACGACGGCCAAAACCCTAAGTACCACAGACCCTAACGGACTTCTGTCGTAAAGAGCAGAGGTTAACTGTGACATTAGGAGGTTCTTGTGAGAAATGCTCGATTCGTCTCGACTTGTGAAGAAATTGATGTCTTTGCGAGAAATTCTCGATGCGGCTCGAGTCATAAGATAAAGCCTTAGGCAGTAAGGATTAAAAAACTTATTCCCTAAGCACTGGGACCCTGCAAGTTGGCACAAAACGGTCTCTTGCATACTATCCACGGGTCTCACTCTCCAAACTCGAATCTTGACAAGGAGGGAAACAACCGCTTACGGGTCCTCTCGACTCGTAAGAGGGAAAATTCTTTTATAAGATCCTTACGACTTATAAGAGAAAACGCACTTAGGAATCCTCACGATTCCTAAGGAGAAAATACACCTATGAGATCCTCTCGATCCGTAGGGAGAAAAGTCTTTATGAGACCCTCACGGCTCATAAAGTTGAAAAGTCTTAGACAGCAGATCTGAACCTGCGGCCTAAGCCATCGCTGCCTTTTGAAGAAACCAATACAAGATGCTCACTCTATCACCTGTCAACCATGTTTACTAAAGCAGTATATTGATAATAAAAGAAAGAGGGAAGCGACAGAAAAGGACATTCGATTTGAATTTGATCAAGCGTTCGAGACACATCCATTCATGCGTGTGCAAAAGACTCAGAATGAGAAATAAGACAAGCTGAAATAAAAATTTTCCATTCATATTGTAAAGGGTTCTTACAATCATAAAGAAATAAACAAAGACACTATCCAAGTGATTACAATGGCAAAACCTTAAATCCAGGACATGGATTGAGAAACTCAAAAGTGACCTTGTCCAAGACTTTCCAAGCCTGGCGAACCATCCTAGTGTGCTTCCTTTCGCGAGCACGAGCGTCGGGATCCCCACTGATGTCCTCCTCCCTCCGATAGGCAGCAAGTATTGCAGATTGTTGAAAAGCTTGGTGCAGAAGACCGATAAGGTTATCTCGCCTCCTCTTTGAGATTAGTCTCATCAGATACACCGAGTGCACCTTATCCTCGGCGGCATCCAATGCCCCAAGTGGCACAATAGTACAGAATAGAGAAAGCGCTTCCCAGATGGCTCCCACGATAAGCTTCACGAGGGAGGAACGTCGGGGAAGTAGTTGACCGTTATATGCGTCAAAGCGGCTCATGATTTCAGCACAATCCGCGTTTGTGAACTATCGATTTTGAGAACGGCCGAGTCGGCGGATGTCTCCGTAAGAGATGATCTCATCAAGATCATACATGTGGGCGTCCATTATTTCTGAAAAAAAAATCAACAAAATTATCAGAAAGACCGATTAAGCAAAACGATATAATGCACCGAGGAATAAAATGTCATCTTTAAACTCCAAGATCAATGAAAAACTCCTAAGAGTTCTTTTGTGTGATTTGGAAGGAGCAAAGCTCCAATAATGAAATGAGAAAATACAAAGAAAATCTTTTAGAGAGCAAAGCTATATTAATGGAACTCTAATAGAGTTCCCTTTAGTTCTCTTTAGACCCCCTTAGAGCAAAGCTCTGCTAAGTGAAACCCTAAATGGGTTTTCTTTAGATCAGGGATCTATTGAGAGCAAGGCTCTGTCAATGAAAATTAATTTAATTTAATTTAATTTAAATTAAAAATTTTACCTAAAAGTTTTAAGAGTTTAACTCTTGGAGTTCTTGAAAATAAAGAGCAGGGCTCTAAGGTTCTGAAAGTAAAATTTTGAAGATAATAACCATCTGTTGAGGACCAAAGGTCCTATTTATAGGCATCAAATGCCCTTTCAACTTCCAAAAGTTGTCGCGACGGTTGGAATTCTGCCACCGCTGCGCTCACGTTTGGGGGCCACGTAGAGCAACGATGGAGGGGCATTTGTTTACCCCAATCAGAGCAAAGCTCTGTTCAAATTCCAAGGCGGGAAACGAAGCAACGCTTCTGTTTTCCCCAATCAGAGCAAGGCTCTGTTCTAAAAATTAAAATGAAAATTAAAAAATTAAAGAAGCAACGTTTCAGCTGACTTGCGCTCTGCGCTGCGCGCCACGTGGCAGCACAGTTGCGCAGCGCTCTGTGCTGCGCTCTGTGCTGCACGACACGTGGCAGCGCACTTGCGCTGCGCTCTGCGCTGCGTGACACGTGGCAGCGCACTTGCGCTGCGCTCTGCGCTGCGCGACACGTTTCAGGCGCAGGTGCGTTTGCGCCAAACAGAATTAAAATTCAGTAAGATCTTTCTGTTCTTGTTAAAACAAGAAGATTGTCTTCTGTAAAACAGAAGCCCTTGGATCAAAGATCCAACGGTGGGGAAAATTCCCCAAATCACTCAGAGAAAGATCTCTTTAACAAATTTATGGGCACTATATAAAGGCCCCTAGACCCCAAATCAAAGGCATCAACATTGGGAGAAATCAAGAACTTCAAACAGAGAGAATTCTAAAGAAATTTCAAGAAGAAAAAGGTAAAAACCTTTAAGATAGAAGAATTTCTTCTAACAGATCATTGATCTAAGAACAAGATCAATAATCCTCAATAAAAAACAAAAAAAATAGTGCTTTGCACTTACGAACCATTGGTTCTCTGAGATCAAGAAAAATAAGAAACACTCGTTTTCTTTGATCTAAATTGGATCAAGAAATCAAACAGTGCTTTGCACTTCTTTTATGAACCATTGGTTCTGAAATCTAAAAGATTTTCAAGTTAATAGTGCCTTGCACTTGCAAAACTGCACTGTTGCGCTCTTGGGTTGGCGCAAGCCACCAGAGAGCGCCACGTGTCAGCATATGAACCATTTGCGCTATGCGCTTTTGAAATAGAGCCTTGCTCTCTGAAACTGGCGCAACTCACCAGAGCACGCCACGTGTCAGCAGCGCACTGTGCTTGCATGACACGTGTCATCACCACAAGCGCCTGCGCTCATTGATTGGCGCAAAGCGCCTGACAAATGCAATGCATTTCTTTTGCTAAAAGGCCTGGCCCAAATAAAAAGACCCAGCAGGCCAAAGCAATAAATGGGCAGAGCCCAAGTAAAATCGATGCTCTGCATCATTTATAAAGGGCAGAGCCCAAGTAAAATTGATACTCTGCATCATTTATAAATGGGCAGAGCCTAAAAACAAATTGATGCTCTGCATCCTTTCTGGGCAGAGCCCAAACAAAAATAAAAAGTAATGCAATGCATTATTTAAATGTGGGCAAAGCCCTAGCACAGGTCTAATAAACCAAAAATAAATAAAAGCGTTGAATATTTTTCAACTGGACTTAGCCCAATCATGGCCGTAAGTCCTCAAATTAAATTGACTGAGCACAGCTGCTCTCTCTTAAATCAATTTACGATCGGTTCGAGGGTACATCTCCGAACTCCTTTGACTCCTATCGTTGTAATCCTTCAACGACGTCAGAGAGGTGACGGGTCCTGACAACCACACATCAACACAGACTGTGGGGTCCTTAAACTCATGGACTTAAGCGTCCTTAAACCAAAAGACGGATTGTGGGATCCTTAAACCCGCGGACTTATGCGTCCTTAAACTAAAACACGGACTGTGGGGTCCTTAAACCCACGGACTTAAGCGTCCTTAAACTACCTATGGACCACCACGTCTCTAAACTGGAATATGGACCCCCATGTCCCTAAACTGGAACATGGACCATTACATCCCTAAACTGGAACAATAGAGCCTCCAAATGCTCTTTTGTCGGATCTAAACGATCCCATTTAAGTTGATCTTAGCCTCAAATATGGCTAACGTATTCTTAAACCTTTAAACAGACTTTAGTCCCAAATTGGACTATAGATCCCCCAATCAACTTTGGTTCAAGGGTACATCTCTGAACTCCTCTGACATCTGTCGTTGTAATCCTTCAACGTCATCAGAGAGGTGATGGGTCACGACGGCCATACATGCAATGGACCACTACGTCCCTAAACTGGAACAATAGAGCCTCCAAATGCTCTTTTGTCGGATCTAAACGATCCCGTTAAGTTGATCTTAGTCTCAAGTTGGACTAATGTATCCTTAACGAACGTTTGAGTTGATCTTAGCCTCAAACATGGATAACGTATCCTCAAACCAAAACCCCAAACCCAAATCTAAGAAAATACGGATTTGGACTAATCCACGTCCTACGGGCGACAACATAAATTAGTCTCCGTATACAATCCACGGGCAACCACAAACAAAACAAACCACACGACACGAAGTGAAATTCTGGAGAAGGAGAAAGTTCTTACCGCGATGCGGTAGAGTAATTAACTGCAGGGGCTTGCGCCTGCAGGGAAGAGCGTCCCCACAATCAAAAAACCCCTCAAGCGAGGGGGAATCTGACGAAGTCTGCTAAATCGGCCGCATCCGTCTAAACCTCCGATGCACGGTGCCATAAATCAACTTGGCATCTTCGGATAGGTGGACGGATAAAAACCAAATAGCATCTGCCCCGAATCTCAGGCAAGAAGATCCTACGCGGTCGCGTCTCTGTATTCGGAGGGGAACAGTCCCTGGCCAGGGCAAGCGAGATATACTGGTGGGTTTCCAGTGTTATCTCAGGGTGTTCTGGGCTACACTCCGACACGACTTGTACCGCTATTAGGGGACTGACGTTTACCGTGTAGGGTTGCTGGGCACGCGCACAAAGGTCTACGAGGCATCAACCATGCCCGATTAAAAAATTAGCCGTGCCGAACAACCCGAATACGGATCTTTAAACTAGAAATTAGGCGAAAACTAACATGCTAAACACTTTAACACTAAGTGAGAGGGATTACAACCTTTGTAGATCCGATCCTTCACTTCATATGCTCCGTGTTGTGGTCCCTTCACTGCGATCATCGGGTTCCGGACTCTCGAGAGGTTCTACGAAGAGAAAGATGCAACCTTTGCTTCCGATCTTCGATACAAAGATGATCTACCTTGAAGTTTCGTTAACACAAGCTAACACTCACTAAAATTGAGTGAACACTCTCATCTAAAGGGCAAGGGAAGATGAGGATGATGAAGTAGGATTTTTGCTCTCTTTATTTATCTTTTTCTCACATTTATTCATCACTTGGAAAAAATCTAGAAAGCTTTTTCATGAAAGAATGAAGGAAGAAGAAGATGAACAATATTGTAGAATCCTTTTGTGATGAATAATGAAAGATGATAATGATCAATTATGCAACCATGGTTGACTTAACCATTGTAGAGAATTAACCAAGGGTTAGGGTTTGGGTTGAGTTAAGAATGAGTCATAAGTAAATATCTTTTCCATGACAAAACAAAACCTTCTAGAATCATCTAGAAATAATTAACCCAAATCAAACCCTAATCTTGTTTAATCTCTACTAAACATGTTGCATTATTTATCATATCATGTTACAATATTATATATCACATATACAATATTTATTGTAACAAAATAAAATAATACAATTAACATATATCGCATATATATCAATGTATTACCCGAGTGAGAAAAAGAATCTTTTAGTGAGCAAATATTAGATAATGTAATTTAATATATCATATATATTATTATACATTAAATTATCGAATCAACACTTGATCCGACAATCCAGCTATATCGCATATAACCGACTAATATTTATCCGTACCGATTCATCGAATCAACACTTGATCCGATGACCCGGCTGATATCAAATATCGCGAGAATATAATACGGTATCACATATCGCATTATCCTCGGTCCCGCACATATCACATATGTGCTCCTACTCCGTTTTGCCTGAGCCAAGAAACCTCTGTGTAGGACTCTAAAGAATCGTCAATACGCCGGCAGTAGGTGATGATCATATCAAACACCCACAAGCTGCAAGCGATCAGCTAAACGTAACAGCTACCCAGGTATTGAGCGCTCAGAAGATCAACAAGCAAACCTATAACTTCTCCTGTGAATCCAAACAGTAACACTCCCGTACAGTCCGGTCTCGTCGTCTGATATGTCGCATATCTCGCCTAGGGGTGGTAAAACGTCAGACCCCAGTAGCTCGATAAGTCGTGTCGATATGAGGTCTATAACAGTTCGAGAAACTACTGATAACACTTACCAGTAAATCTCAGCAATCCTGGCCAGGGATTTCCGGTTATAGCCAATCGAACACAGCGCAACATCAACTCCCTATACCGGGAGAGACGAATCCCCTCCTATCGCTCATTGCCTCCATATGATTCGGGACTGTACCCAAAAGCCACCTTTTTGCACGCCCTCTTGGACGTGGTATGATGGAAATCAAAGCACAGTGGGAATCACACAAGACTCTATGACGATCTCGGGTCAACAGACTACTCTGTACCAGTGTCACCGGAGAACTGCCATCTGACGTGAGGTATAATACCATCTGGGAGTTCTCGGCGAGTCCGTCCAGTGTACCCAGTCTCTACTGAGCACCCGTACACCATCCTTGATGTCAAACACCGATGGATATGGGATCATCCATCGCCCATCATATGGGTCAAGATGCGTATACGCTAGTCTACTCTGGTGCATCGATGCCCTGTCTCGATACACCCTCGACTAGGAACAGTTATAGGATATACCCGTCGACTACCTTGGCCCCACTAGTATGATCTCATCATAGTCCCAGTAGTCGAGTACATATCCTAAGGGCTTTATCAACATGTAATTTAGAGACAATCAGAGTACATGTTAAGATAAAGTACAACCAGATAGCATACTATCATGTCGAGCAAGAAAGTCCTCCTTATATATGTCCTAGCATCCACTACAATATACATCGTATGTACAGTAATGGCCTCTAGGGCATACATATAACCAACAATCTCCCACTTGCACTAGGGCCATCTGTTATGGTATCGCATACCCAACAATTAGCTGCGGTTGAAGTATCTCATACTCAACCATCCCATAAAAGTCTCTACTGGGAAAAAGGCCTTTGTGAGTGGATCCGCGCTGTTGTCCTCTGTGTCTACTCTCCTAACCTCGATCTCCCTGGAGATCAACCATCTCCTTGATCAGGTGATACTGCCTAAGAATTATATCTGGATTTCTGATGGGACGGTAGTTCCTTGGCCAAAACCACAACTCCATTGTCACACAATGGTAGGAACGAAATTCATCTCATGAACTTATATATATCCAGACTGCCTCTTTGGTAGCATCCTTGGTAACGATGTATCTTGCCTTTAATCATCTAGTAAGTCACGGTATCTAGCTTGGAACTCTTCCAACATACCGTCCCTCCTCTGAGGGTAAAGACAATGCCTGCGACTGACATTCAGTCGTTCTTATCATCCTGGAACCTTTCCAGTAATTCTCCCCAGGATCGATTGATACCATCTCACTACAACTAGTAAGAATCCTAACATCCAATTAGATCTATCTCATAGATCCAAAACCTAGGATTTAGGAGGTATCATCTTGATCCTATATGGAGAATCCTTGTGATAAGCGGAGATTGACCGATCGTAGCATAGGAAACTCCTTCCCTATCAAGAGTATGTCATCCACGTACTCTACGAGGATCACCACCATACTCTCTACTACCTTTTCATATATACAAGGTTCATCCACCATTTTGATGAAGTCAAACTCTTTGACTACCACATCAAAATAGATGTTCCAACTCCGCGATGCCTGTTTTATCATATAAAACATCTTGCACACGTTTCCGCTGCTCCCATTGTCTATGAAGCCCTCTGGCTGTGTACTTACAGACGCTCTCTTCTAAAACATAATTTAGAAGAGCAATCATGACACCCAACCGCCAGATATCGTAGTCATGGTATGTAGCCGTGGCAAGCAGGATCTGGATGGACTTAAACTTAGTTACTTGAAAAGGTTTCATCATTTTCCACGCCTGGTCGATGACGAAAAGCTTTAACAAGTCTAGCTTTGAAAGTCTCAACTTTTCCATCTACACCAAGTAATCTTCTCAAGATATACTTGCTCCTGATGGGGATTTAACCCTTCAGATAAAGCAACCAAAGTCCATACTTTGTCGGTGTATAAGGATTCCATCTCAGATCGATAAGCATCCAGCCATTCTTACAGAGTCCCGCTCCTGATGGCCAGCTCGAAAATAGTTGGGTCATCATCTCATGATACAATCCTCGCTCCCACTGTCATAAAGAAACCGAAGTATCTCTCAGGTGGGTGAGGAACCCTGCTAGATCGGCGGAGAGGCTGAGGTTCATTGGAAACTATTGAATCCTTTGGTTCTACCAAATCATCAGCTGCAGTTTGTATAGCTGGAACCATTCCAGTTCTACATAACAGACCTTGCCTCGAGCTTGTCCGGATTTTTCTTTTAGACATAGGCTGAACAACCCCAATTCTTAACAAACTTAAGATATGGGCTCTTCCCTTTCCATATCACATATGAAGTGGTAGGCAACCGATTTGATTTGAACCCTATTCAATAGGTATGCAGCTTCTCAAGTGCATAACTCCCAAAAGGAAATAGGAAACTCAGTAGTACTCATCATAGAGCACACCATATCACATAGGGTGCTATTGCTCCGCCCCGATACACCGACGTGCTGTGGTGTATACGGAGGAGTAATGCTGAGAGAGAATCTCATTCTCCTTTAGAATAGTCCAGGAATTCCGTGCTCAAGTATTCTCCTCCTTGATCTCATCAAAGGACATAATACTTTTACCCGTATTTTTGGTTCTCTACTTCTAACTCATATTCTGTGAATATCTCAAAAGGTTCTGACTTGTGTTTCAACAGGAACATATGTCTGAATCTTGAGAGATCATCAGAGAATGTAATGAAGTATAAAGAACCGGTCTTGGCATGTGTAGACAGGGGACTTTCATACATCATCATGTATCAATCCCAAGAGTTCACTAACTCTTTCTCTGTTTCCAACAAACAGAGCTATGGTCATCTTATCATTGTGACATGACTGGCAAGTTTCACAAGATGTAAATTCAAACAGATTTAAATGTGCATCTCAATGTAACTTAGCTAGTAGGGTCGCATTGACATGACCTAGTCTACAATACCTCAAGAAGGATTCGTTCATTTCTGAACTCTTCCTCTTGTGTATGTTCTATATACTAAGAACTGTGGTTTGATTTAGAACGTCAATGCTTTTAGATAACGTGCCTGAACCGATCAACTCTTGATATAGGAAATGTTCAAAACATTATCCAACAATACAAAATTATATCCTTTCTTTACTAATAAAGAGACTGATATGATTTTGTATATCAAGTTCGGTATCTAATAACATTCGTTCAGAATCAATGTATTCTAGTAATACAGGGTGATAGTGACCAACAGACTTGGCTGCAACACTTGCACCGTTTTCTGTCTCATGAAACTTATCACCCGTTCTCAGTTCTATACCTATCTGTAGCCCATGTAACAGATTACATATACGGGATCCTGATCTGGTATCACATACCCAGGACGAAAAGGATACTGAGAAACAGTTCTCTGTAATGAACACACCCGAAGAAGATGCATCATCATGCACTTTCTTCGTTTGGGCGGCACGGGAAATCTGGTATTCCCCAATTTCCTGCTCTATCTTATAACAATTATAAGTTGGAGCGGGACCAACGTTCCCCAGCTCAGTATAACAAGCGGGTTCGGTCAATAATCCGTATTATTATCTTGATTAAGGCGTGATATGGTCGCTACCTGGAGAGAGAGAGAAGAAAACGCTCAGCGTATGCTCTTGCAAGATTAGATTGGTTATATAATATATCTAATCAGGATGTCTCCCACTGTTTTAATCAACTCTTCCTTCAAACCCTAAAAGGAAAGACTAGCCGGGATTAATTACACGCTACAAGTTCGCCAATCTTTCAACCAGGCCAGTGTCGGTACTTTGAGGGAGGTCCCCCGTGCTTTCGCACGAACCTAATTAAAGTAAACCTCGTTTTCCCAGGGGCGTAACCCCGTTAACACCTTTCTAGACACCTACTTGATCGGCTAATTGTAATGTGTAAAACTCTCCCAGGAGTAACTCTTACTCGCAGCGGGTATCGGGATCCAACTATCTCATAGAAGGTATGCAATCTCATTGCAAATTTCAACACTTGAAATTCCCAATAATATTTTGCCCCAAGCGTCCTATGACCTTGACAGAGGTCAACAAACCATAGGCTGCTAGTCAAGTTCAACCCGTCATTTCCTGATTGAAGTAAACCCACCCGCACGACCCTTGACAGAGGTCAACAAGGTCGCACGACTACCCTAAATCAATCACATCATATGCTTATACAGATAAGCACTAATCAGCTACCGCACACTACGTCTTGACAGAGGTCAACAAACGCAGCACGAATACTAACCAGTACTTATCTGAAATGAAGGAGGGCTACGACAGGTTTTTTAAAAAAAACCTTTGCGTAATGAACTTGATATCGTTGTAGAATCGAGTGATTTTAAATAGAGTGTTTTTGAGGCTTTTCTAGTTTTGCTAAAGGGGTCACTCCCGGTGAAGGGATCGTCGGCCCTTTCCTCATCGAATAAGGTGCAGGATATTTCACAAATATCACTATGCAAAGCAAAAACTATAGAAGCAATCAAAAGACAAACCGAGTTTGTAGCATCTGCCAGTTATTGCTAAAGGAGTCACTCCCGGTGAAGGGATCTCGGTCCTTTCCTTATCGAATAAGGTGCAGGATGTTCTACAAGGAACACCGCGATGCAAAGCAAGAACTGTAGCTACCAGTTTTTAATTTAAACAAGTTTCTACAACATCTTAGGTTTCTTTTAATTCATTAATCTCATTAATGAAGTCCCATTTTAATTATGCTTCACAAGCATCTCTTTTTGAAACGAAATCTGCAATATAACATATATCTCATATATAATATAAACATTCATCTCAGGCAGTAATATGATCTCAACATAGAACATTGCAGCAGAAGAACATATATGAAATATTGGATATACTAGGATGTCCGTGTTTTCAATACGAGCCTGTATAAAACACGGATTCCACGGTCGCGATGAATAGCCAAACCCACATCCCTAGACCCCTACGAGAGCGGCAAGCAACACTGCCAATTCTAGGGTTAGGAGACCCGGTCTCGACTCCTCGAGATGGTCTCCCACTGGACCCTAGAACCCGGTTACTTGTGCTCCCCGCCTTGGGTCTACCTAATGCGGAAAAGTAAATAATATACAACGGTGACATCTTCCGCTACCTGGAAGTGCCCCAATAAAAGAATATTACATACAAATGAATTTTACATGAATAAAAAAGAAAAACTCTCATCTCACATAAAACCCCCGGCTATTCAAAACGCGACGATCCAATATAACATATCACAGCAACACATAATATCTCATATCATCAACGTAAGCAAGTATGCGTGTCCCGATTGTCGTTGATGTATAGCAACGAAGCCGACGATACACCACATACTACGCTTACGGTCACAGAAAAGAAAGTGTAAAACTACAACAGTTGGAATCCGCAACCTCTTTAGACATCACATGCCTAACCAAATGAATTCCTTAGACATCGCATGCCTAACTATTATAAACCCGCATTTTAGTCTCATTATCGAAAACTCTTCTCAATATCAAGTCGGGTAATTCAACAAGATTCCCGACATCCTGATCGAATGCTCGTCGCAAACTTTAGTAGACGGCCGCACCCCCAGATGCCGTCGACGAAGTGCACTAAGGCGGAACACCGCTGCCGCGAGCACCCGAACGGATGCTTTCGGCGACGGGGTTCTCCTACAGTCACTTGGTCGAAGCTATGGGGCGTGGCTGTCTATTAAGTTTACCCGGCGAGTATCCGCGTACGCTACGTGATTGCAACGGACTTTTGATCAAATCAAAATTCCGTGGCAACCGATCATCTGAGACTAAACTGCTATGTTTATAATATTCAAATTAGTTATCTCATAACTACTTGTGGATTCCAAATATTGTATCACATTCTATATAAATAGACAAAGTTAAACTTTCCGATCGAATAATCAAACACCCAAGATTTCCCTAATATCTCTCAACACTTGAAATCAGTTTAAAAACATCCATCACATGCCACAGTACCAATGGTCCAGCCGTAGAAGGGTCAAGCCAACGCCTCACATGTGGCACGCCGTACTGCCCCAAACCCTAAGGTTCAAAAGGCAGTTCAAGACGGTCACATAATCGAGTTAAGGTTTGTTGTCTTCTAGAGGGTCCACCGCGTTACTTGCACGACTTAGAACGTTCTTAAACACGAGGAAAAATCCAACTTTTGAAAAAATTTCCGACAGGGGAAAAAGTGAGCTATTGATATCCGTTCGAACTTTTTAACAGTTTTTATAAATTATCTGAAAAACACATAGACAAAATTAGATAATCCGATCGAATCTACGAAGTCCCGACACTACCCCAGAAAACTCAACTGTAGAATAAAATATAAAAATTTCCAGAAGACTCAGCACTTCAATACAAGAATTACTGTGCAAGCCACGTGGTCTAACTCACCAAAATGGCCGCGGAACCGCCGCGGAACCCAGGGTGCGGCCGTAGTTCCGCGGCTCGTTGGTAGAGTTAGCCTCACGTGCTTCACAGTAACTCATAGAATTGCCTGCTGAATTTTTTGGCAATTTTTAATTCACAAAAAACCAAATTTTTAGAAAATTTCTAGAGAGCATTTTGGAGTTGGGGTTTCGGGTTCGATCGGACTTTAAACTTCGTCTACGCATCGCCTAAGGCTCTAGCTTGGCTCTGATACTACTGTAGGGTTGCTGGGCACGCGCATAAGGGTCTACGAGGCATCAACCATGCCCGATTAAAAAATTAGCCGTGCCGAACAACCCGAATACGGATCTTTAAACTAGAGATTAGGCGAAAACTAACATGCTAAACACTTTAACACTAAGTGAGAGGGATTACAACCTTTGTAGATCCGGTCCTTCACTTCATATGCTCCGTGTTGTGGTCCCTTCGCTGCGATCATTGGGTTCCGGACTCTCGAGAGGTTCCACGAAGAGAAAGATGCAACCTTTGTTGGAGATAGTGCCCTCAGAGTCAATTATTGGATCACAGGCACGTGATTGCAATGATTGAGGGAGGACCTATCCCGGTAGGACAGTCTTACTCGAGATGATAGTATGCTATCTGGTTTACCTTTATCATCGTGTACTGCTTTAGGTGACCTGGCATGTCGCTATTACACGTTGATAGAGCCCCTAGGATTCTTGCTTGACTGCCAGCAGTATGATGGCGATCATATACGTGGGAGCTGATAGTCTATAAGCACATCCTTAAAAGGTCCCTAGTCGTAGGAGTTTCGAGACAGGGCATCGATTCTCCAGAGTAGACTAGTGTATACAGTCGAGACCCCGACAAGGGGCGGTGGCCGGTCTCACAAGCCACTGGTGTCAGTTGGTTCACCTAAGATGTATACAGGTGCTCATTGGGTTATGAGTACACCGGACAGGACTCGCCGGGAACCTGCCAGTTGGGATTATACCAGACGTCAGATGGCAGTTCCCTGGTGACATGTGTACAGGTTAGTTCATCGACCTGAGATCGTCATTTGTCTCGTGTGAGTTCCCACTGTGCTTTGATTACTACCCTACCACGGCTCAAAGGAGTCGTGCAAACAGGTTTTAGTTGGGTACAGTCCCGAGCTATATGGAGGCAGTGAGCGGATCTGCAGGGGTTCGTCTCTCCCGGTATTGGGGGTGAGGTCGCGCTGTGTCTAGGAGAGCCACTATGCAAAGCCCTCGGCCGAGGCAGGAGATTTACTGGTAGGTATTCCAGTAGTATCTCAGGGCGTTCTGGGTTACACTCCGACACGACTTGTACCGCTTTTGGGGGTCTGACTTTTACCAACCCCCTAGGCCCGACATGCGATGCTCATAGACGAACGGACCGGACTGTACGGATATTGTCACTGACAGGCTCAGTAGGGTGTCAGGATGAGTTCGCTCATCGACGTCCCTTTTGGTCAATAGCTGGTGGCCCGTCACGTATTGGCTTATACCTCTGACGTGCTAGTGGTTAAATCCACAGCCATAGTATTGACGAGTCTTTAGAGTCCACCACACTTACAGTTACTCAAGCATTCGGGCGAAACGCTGTAGAGGCCGTATGGAGATATGGCAGGGTCCGATCAGATACGTGCGGTATTGCACGGATCAGGATCGGACAGTTTTGTACTAGTGGTCGTATGGATATATGGCAGGGTTCGATCAGATACGTGCGGTATTGCACGGATCAGGATCGAACGGATATTACTAGCCGGCTTTGGCTTAAGCCGGTCCTAGTTTAGTACAGTGTAGATTTTGTCTCATTGCATTTGTATCCGGTCGGAATACAGATGCGGGTGTGTATGCACAGTATCGGGGTTTTCCTGTAATTTATTACGGGACCAGTTTTCTGGAGTTGCCAGTTTGCATTCCGTTCCGGCCGGTTTTTCTTTGTTCTTTCCCGGCCGGACTTTTCTGATGGAGGGGGTAATTTGCAGTTTTGCAAATTACATTTAGGGAGGGGGTTTCTTGCATATGTGGGATTATGTTTGACCATCATCATTTTTATTCTCTTTACATCACTTGCTTTATTCATGATGAGAAAGGATTTGATTTGTGATTAGAATTGATAAGAAAGTTTGTAATGATAATGTTTGGATATGGTCACCTCTCTTTTTCTCCTACACTCACCTCCCTTTGCATTATGTTTCATTCTCTCCGCCATTTTTGTTTGAGAGAGAAGGAGAAGAAAAAGAAAGAGAGAAGAAGAAGAAGAGAGCTTCATTCTTGAGAGTTTCTTTCTTGATCTCATTTTCATGCTAGAAAAATGCAAGCACCATTTTTCTAATCCTTGTTTCCTCCATCATCCTCAATGGCAACAACATAACCCTAAAGAGACAAGCATCTTCTACACTACATTCTACAGCATATCTTGAGCATGTCGAGTTGCCGGCTTCATGCCCGAGTTGCCTCGGTATTGAGGCGGGAGCCCGTAAAAGACACAGGCGATGTGGTGCCCTTTCCGGCGAGGAGGCGACGATGTGGAGCCAAGACTTTCCGCGGGAGATCGGGACGATGAAGAGAAGACCGGAGGACTCGGATCACTTGGTATACTTTTCTTCCCATCTCTTGATTGCTAGCATTAGGTTAATGGTAAACGATCCGAGTTTTCATTGTCCGCGGTAGCGCCGGTTTCCGAGTAAGGAAAATTTTTGATTCCGCATTTTGGCCTCGAGTACGAGGCCGGGGCGCTGCCGTGGCGCAACATGGTATCAGAGCCACGCCATTAACCTTTCCTAGCTTGTTCTAATGTGTTTGCATTTCCGATCGACCAAAATTTCCAAAAACCGCACTTTTCCTTCACATCAGTTTTCTGTTGATTTTTTCCGAGCTCTAAAAATTTTTCAGTTGGTCTCAGAATGATGTGCAGGGAGTTCTAAGAACTCTGGGAAATTTCGAGACGATGATCCCTTAACCAGAGCGCGGAACCACGGCAGAACCCCCCTTGTTGCCGCGGTTCCGCCGCAGGTTTGTGGGTTCACTGCTTCGAATTTCCCCAGTGGGCTTCTGGGATAATTTTGTGGGTTTTGGAATATTAAATTTGGGCCCAGGTTTTCAGTGACTGCTACAGTATTGGTTGGGGGCCCACTTGTTAATTGTTTGATCGATCGGATATTTTTAAACACATTATTTCACAGTATTTACATTATATCTGCGACCGTGAATGTCACTTGATCGGTAAATCCCGTCTAACTGCTATAGTCCGGTTAGACGGATTTGCGAACGTGACTTTCACGTTGATGTTCTATGTTTATGCTATGTTGTTGCGGATAAGTCGTGGGGGATAGCCTGGATGCAATGCTAGTACAGTTTTTGTTGTATTATGTACATTTGATATTGCGGGGCGAGCGTCCGACATGTGGACTGCCGTCACTGCCTGTTTGTATTATTCTTTTGGGGCACGACTTGGTTGCGGTCGATGTACCCGTTGTATGTATATTTTACTTTCTGTACTAGGATTACCCCGCGGAGGGGTGCACGGATAGCCGGGTTCTAGAGGGCAACGGGCCCGCATCTCATGACATTGAGACGGAGGGGCTTCACTCTAGGATTGGCGGGCTATTCGCCGCACTCGTAGGGGGTACAGGTTGACCCAGGAGGGGTGCCCAAGTTACCGGATTCCGTGAAGTGCTGGGTGGTCCATTCACGGCACTGAAGGGGGCTGCCTCGCTTCAGGTTTTGGCGGGTGACTTGCCGCGCCCGTAGGGGTCTAGGATTTCATTGCACAGGCTATCCACACGACCAGGGGAACGTCGGGTTTCAGCAGCGACTCTGTGAAACCCGGGGCTTCCAGATATCTGTATTGTTCTGTGATGCTGTACATTTCTGTGATGTTGCATTTCTTATCACGCCTTGAGCGAAATATAATATATTGGTATATATATTAGTAGATGTTGTATATGTTTTACATCCGCGCTAGTCCAGTCCCCGCTCTGCCGTTAGTTAGCTAACCTAACGGGTGATGACGGGACCCAGTGGCGAATGCGGATGGCATATACGTACGTCAGTATATTTTCGTTCTTTATGGTGTGATTAATTATGGGACTGCGTTGATTCGGATCAATGCAAGATAAACAAACCTATTCTGATGTTGTTGGAACACTTTTCAAAAAGCTGTATTGCAAGGACGTTCACTTTTGTTTTGCATCGTGGTATTCATTTGGAATATCCTGCTCCTCAGTCGACGAGGCAAGGGCCGAGATCCCTTCACCGGGAGTGACCCCTTGGACAGAAGTTTGCGTCAGGGCATTAACTTCACTATAGCCGATTACTTTTGCTTTGCATCGTGGTATTCAGTTGGAATATCCTGCACCTCATTCTACGGGGAAAGAGCCGAGATCCCTTCACCGGGAGTGACCTCTTTAGTAAAGGTTTTCGTCACTATATTTTTATAAAAGGCTATGCAGTTCCTTCAACGATATCAAGTTCATTACGTTAAAGGTTTTTCGCCAAAAACCAGTCGTAGCCCTCCGTCATTTCTTATGGGTATTATTTAGTATTCGTGCTGCGTTTGTTGACTCCGTCAAGGCGTAGTGTACGGTAGCTAAGTGGTGCTTGTTTGTTGCATAAATGGAATTGGTTAGGACAGTCGTGCGGCCTTGTTGACTCCGTCAAGGGCTCGTACGGGTGGGTTTAATGCAATCCAGATAATGACGGGATGAACTTGACTAGGACTCTTTGATTTGTTGACTTCGTCAAGGTCACTTGAGTCCTAGGGGTAAAAATCACATCGGGAGTTTCAAAAGAACTGAAACTTGCCAGGCATGCGCATACCATCTGGAGTGTGGTGACTTGAGTGGATTCCGTTAAGTTATCATGCGATGATAGTTGGATCCCGATTCCCACTGATGAGTTAGTTTACTCCTCGGGTGACCCCGACTAATTCTTCTTTCAGGTTTGGAGAAGAATTTGAGGTACAGTGGGAGGTTTCCATATTAGACAAAGTGATAACCATTCTGATCTAGGTTAGAGTGCACGCTGAGTGTTTCTTTTCTCTCTCTCTTTGGCAGCGACCATTGACCCGACCCTGGACTATAACTCGGTGACCAAGTTGACCGAACCTTCTTAACACTGGCTTTTGGATTGTCAAAGTTGCAGACCTCATTGCCACTCCTACTTTTACCCTTTTCTCCAGGACACCCCGTATTACTACGAACGTCCACTTCCATTGGACAAAACCATCGTATGGTTAGATACGAACTCGAAGGACTTCGAGGATGGTTTCTGGTTCTGGAGAAAAAGGATAGGACTATTCAGTTGTCTTTTCTTTTCACCTTCTCTCAGGTTGCGGGTACTCCTTGGTTTAGGAGTAGTACACCTATTACGCAAATTGGATAGTCTTCTTCCAAACCATAGGCTGGTGTCGACCGGTAGGGAATGAAGAAAACCAGTTAGTCTAAACGGTGTACAGAAGGTATTAAGTTCAGACAAAGAAAGGGATTAGTAGGAGGGCAAAGTAAATTGCGACTGATATTCACGACCAAACCAAGTATTTCTTCGCCAATCCTAAATTACCTTTGTATTTCTCCAGGACACTCCGTATCACTATGAAGATCCACAGTTTATTGGATACTCCATCGTATGGTTATATACGAACTCGAAAGGAACTTGTTCCAGTTCGGGGATGGATTCTGGTTCAGGAGAAATAGGAATAAAGTACATTCGGGTGTCTTTTATCTTCACCTTCTCTCGCGTTGCGGGTGCTCCTAGGATTAGGACAGTACACCCTTTATACCTTTTGGATAGTCTTCTTCCAAACCATAGGCTGGTGCCGAACGGTAGGGAAGGAAGAAAACCATTTGGCCTAAAAGGGGTGTACAGAAGGTAATGACTAAAGACATAGAAAGGGATTTGGAGAGGTGGAAAAGAATTATACGGTTACAGTTGTGAATCTGGACAATGGAAGAGGCATTACTAGGAATACCAGAATACCCCGACGAAACATTTCAATGTTTCAGTTTCACCGTGTACTGTTAATGGAAAACTGATTTCCCAGTTAGACACTTGCTCCAGGGTATGTATTTACCAGGTATGATTCTCACATCTGTATGGTTTTACAGATGCTGAGTGGGAGTAAGTTATTGGGAATTGGGTGATCATCCTCATTATATCGGGATTCGTTGTAATCGGTGATATTTGAGGAAGTCACCTGGGTTGTTTGCCGGACGGCAATTATTTGGTTTTGAATATCCGCGGTTATGCACCAATTTCAAATTGATATATCTGTACGTCTATTTTCATAGAGTGAGATATACCTTTTGATATTATGTCGATGACATTTACCTATATCAGTGGATGGTTAGGTAAGGAGCATTAAACAGCGGTGTAATTCTTCTTAACCATAAGTACAGTTTTTAACCTACGACACACAGTGAAAGAGTTGTTAGACTCAGGGGACTTATACAGAGTATTGTATGTTGTCCAGTGTCCATTAGGACAGAGGGGTTGGTCCTCATACTATATTCTGTTTACTTTTAACTTCTCTAGTTCTTAGACATGTGTTTCATGGAAACACAGGGTCTAAGTTTTGAGGAGTTATAGGTATTTGAATAGAGTAGAGAACCAGGTATAGCAAGTATCGGGATTCTTCAAAGTGATCGAAGATGTAGAAACTTGTGTATGGTATTCAGTTGATAGTAATGATAAAGAGAAATTGCTTCTCTTTCAGGTTACTCATAATTGGAAGCATTCCTAAGTTGAGTAACGCTGATCGGCCTCCTTCCATTTAGTTCACATGCACTGGAGATAGCTGCATGATTTGAATCTGGTTCAATTAAATCAGTGCCTCTGGTTCTATATTGGATATAGAACAGTTCATATCTTAACGATGTTAAGGTACGGGGAGTTGTCCGGCTTATGATTAAAACCAGACACTGGACAACTCAAGGCACGTTTCTGTAATGGCTGTTTGTGGGTTGACCCAGGCTATGACGAGGGTTGACTTTCTACCATCTGGCAGATCAATAGAAATATTGTTCTAGACTCGCCACAATTTTATTAAAAAATGGATTTTTTTCAAAAACAGAAGTGGGAGTATGGTAGAACTGGAAGTGATTCCAGAACCGCAAACGATTACTGAAGATTTGATAAGGAACCTAAAGATTCAATCTGATTTGACATTCCATTGGCCACTCCGCAAATAAGGTGGGTAACTTCAGGCACCCGAGAGGTACTCCGGTAGCCTCAAGGACGGTGACAGGGAAGTTCTTGTCTACCCACACTTGCCATTGCTGTTGTTCCAGGCTGCGAGACCCGGCAGGAGGATGAGTATAGCGTCGTTCTGAACTAGCTTTAGAAGTGCACGTCTATATGACTCTGGCAGAGGGTTGTCGTAGTCAGTGGGAGCAGCGGAAGCATTGGTGGACATCAGGCTTATGTCTATTTATAGACTAAAGCAGATATAGCGGAGATAGATCATCTATTTCTGATGTGACAGTCATAGGTTTGACGTCATCAGAATAGGGGATGGATCTGTTGAGAAGGTAGTAGGAAGTAATACTCCTATACTATGATCGGTTATACTTTGGTTGTCACACAGTGGTTTCTCTACACAGGACTTGGATATTATATCAGACATACTGGTTACTAGATCTATGGTTTTAGATCTAGATTTGGGTGGTTTCCCAAATCTGGGTACCTTGACAGCATTCTATGAGTATTTAGAATGGACGACTCCTGGCACGGTAGTGTGCCTGCAGTTGATGGAGTCACCCTCTCTAAAGGTGTCTTATAGACTAAAAAGGAGAGGGATACTCATGATTGGCAGATCACTTGCTTAGGCAATTGAGTCAATCATGAGATGTCAAGTACCACACCAGATGTTGTTCTTGCAGTAGATGCAATAAGTTGATATTGATCCAATCCTGGAGAAACGGTCGGAAGCAGTTTTAGAACATAAGTTGATGTTCTAGGGATATGATAACGGCAGCCTCCTTTAGGAGACGGTTATCATTCCAGGCTTCCAAGGTGACCTGGATGGCAGAGTGGCTGTCAGAGTTATAGTTTTCCCTTCTGACGAGGGGCAGTATTTTGGACAGGTGGTCCAAGGCAATACTGAGGGTGGCATGGCGCAGGATACTGATTAAGTTCGGTTGACGATACAGTCTAAGAAGTTTGGATTTGGAGTTCATTTATGAGCTAGGTCCCATCAGACATCCAGACGTTCTAAGACAGGTATTGCTCATTTCGGGAGATGGCTTTCTCCGCGAACTTGAGATATAGAGAGACATAGAAAGAAACATCACAGCGGATCCACTCACTGAGGCTATTCCTCGAACGCAATAGTTTCGCAAACGAGCTTTGTGAGACTGACTAGTAGAGGAGTTGGGTGTTCGGTATCACACGGGCTGTGAGTATGCGGCATCGCAATAATTAGCCTTGAGTGCAAGTAGGAGATTGTTGGAGATAGTGCCCTCAGAGTCAATTATTGGATCACAGGCACGTGATTGCAATGATTGAGGGAGGACCTATCCCGGTAGGACAGTCTTACTCGAGATGATAGTATGCTATCTGGTTTACCTTTATCATCGTGTACTGCTTTAGGTGACCTGGCATGTCGCTATTACACGTTGATAGAGCCCCTAGGATTCTTGCTTGACTGCCAGCAGTATGATGGCGATCATATACGTGGGAGCTGGTAGTCTATAAGCACATCCTTAAAAGGTCCCTAGTCGTAGGAGTTTCGAGACAGGGCATCGATTCTCCAGAGTAGACTAGTGTATACAGTCGAGACTCCGACGAGGGGCGGTGGCCGGTCTCACAAGCCACTGGTGTCAGTTGGTTCACCTAAGATGTATACAGGTGCTCATTGGGTTATGAGTACACCGGATAGGACTCGCCGGGAACCTGCCAGTTGGGATTATACCAGACGTCAGATGGCAGTTCCCTGGTGACATGTGTACAGGTTAGTTCATCGACCTGAGATCGTCATTTGTCTCGTGTGAGTTCCCACTGTGCTTTGATTACTACCCTACCACGGCTCAAAGGAGTCGTGCAAACAGGTTTTAGTTGGGTACAGTCCCGAGCCACATGGAGGCAGTGAGCGGATCTGCAGGGGTTCGTCTCTCCCGGTATTGGGGGTGAGGTCGCGCTGTGTCTAGGAAAGCCACTACGCAAAGCCCTCGGCCGAGGCAGGAGATTTACTGGTAGGTATTCCAGTAGTATCTCAGGGCGTTCTGGGTTACACTCCGACACGACTTGTACCGCTTTTGGGGGTCTGACTTTTACCAACCCCCTAGGCCCGACATGCGATGCTCATAGACGAACGGACCGGACTGTACGGATATTGTCACTGACAGGCTCAGTAGGGTGTCAGGATGAGTTCGCTCATCGACGTCCCTTTTGGTCAATAGCTGGTGGCCCGTCACGTATTGGCTTATACCTCTGACGTGCTAGTGGTTAAATCCACAGCAATAGTATTGACGAGTCTTTAGAGTCCACCACACTTACAGTTACTCAAGCTTTCGGGCGAAACGCTGTAGAGGCCGTATGGAGATATGGCAGGGTCCGATCAGATACGTGCGGTATTGCACGGATCAGGATCGGACAGTTTTGTACTAGTGGCCGTATGGATATATGGCAGGGTTCGATCAGATACGTGCGGTATTGCACGGTTCAGGATCGAACGGATATTACTAGCCAGCTTTGGCTTAAGCCGGTCCTAGTTTAGTACAGTGTAGATTTTGTCTCATTGCATTTGTATCCGGTCGGAATACAGATGCGGGTGTGTATGCACAGTATCGGGGTTTTCCTGTAATTTATTACGGGACCAGTTTTCTGGAGTTGCCAGTTTGCATTCCGTTCCGGCCGGTTTTTCTTTGTTCTTTCCCGGCCGGACTTTTCTGATGGAGGGGGTAATTTGCAGTTTTGCAAATTACATTTAGGGAGGGGGTTTCTTGCATATGTGGGATTATGTTTGACCATCATCATTTTTATTCTCTTTACATCACTTGCTTTATTCATGATGAGAAAGGATTTGATTTGTGATTAGAATTGATAAGAAAGTTTGTAATGATAATGTTTGGATATGGTCACCTCTCTTTTTCTCCTACACTCACCTCCCTTTGCATTATGTTTCATTCTCTCCACCATTTTTGTTTGAGAGAGAAGGAGAAGAAAAAGAAAGAGAGAAGAAGAAGAAGAGAGCTTCATTCTTGAGAGTTTCTTTCTTGATCTCATTTTCATGCTGGAAAAATGCAAGCACCATTTTTCTAATCCTTGTTTCCTCCATCATCTTCAATGGCAACAACATAACCCCAAAGAGACAAGCATCTTCTACACTACATTCTACAGCATATCTTGAGCATGTCGAGTTGCCGGCTTCATGCCCGAGTTGCCTCGGTATTGAGGCGGGAGCCCGTAAAAGACACGGGCGATGTGGTGCCCTTTCCGGCGAGGAGGCGACGATGTGGAGCCAAGACTTTCCGCGGGAGATCGGGACGATGAAGAGAAGACCGGAGGACTCGGATCACTTGGTATACTTTTCTTCCCATCTCTTGATTGCTAGCATTAGGTTAATGGTAAACGATCCGGGTTTTCATTGTCCGCGGTAGCGCCGGTTTCCGAGTAAGGAAAATTTTTGATTCCGCATTTTGGCCTCGAGTACGAGGCCGGGGCGCTGCCGTGGCGCAACAACCTTTGCTTCCGATCTTCGATACAAAGATGATCTACCTTGAAGTTTCATTAACACAAGCTAACACTCACTAAAATTGAGTGAACACTCTCATCTAAAGGGCAAGGGAAGATGAGGATGATGAAGTAGGATTTTTGCTCTCTTTATTTATCTTTTTCTCACATTTATTCATCACTTGGAAAAAATCTAGAAAGCTTTTTCATGAAAGAATGAAGGAAGAAGAAGATGAACAATATTGTAGAATCCTTTTGTGATGAATAATGAAAGATGATAATGATCAATTATGCAACCATGGTTGACTTAACCATTGTAGAGAATTAACCAAGGGTTAGGGTTTGGGTTGAGTTAAGAATGAGTCATAAGTAAATATCTTTTCCATGACAAAACAAAACCTTCTAGAATCATCTAGAAATAATTAACCCAAATCAAACCCTAATCTTGTTTAATCTCTACTAAACATGTTGCATTATTTATCATATCATGTTACAATATTATATATCACATATACAATATTTATTGTAACAAAATAAAATAATACAATTAACATATATCGCATATATATCAATGTATTACCCGAGTGAGAAAAAGAATCTTTTAGTGAGCAAATATTAGATAATGTAATTTAATATATCATATATATTATTATACATTAAATTATCGAATCAACACTTGATCCGACAATCCAGCTATATCGCATATAACCGACTAATATTTATCCGTACCGATTCATCGAATCAACACTTGATCCGATGACCCGGCTGATATCAAATATCGCGAGAATATAATACGGTATCACATATCGCATTATCCTCGGTCCCGCACATATCACATATGTGCTCCTACTCCGTTTTGCCTGAGCCAAGAAACCTCTGTGTAGGACTCTAAAGAATCGTCAATACGCCGGCAGTAGGTGATGATCATATCAAACACCCACAAGCTGCAAGCGGTCAGCTAAACGTAACAGCTACCCAGGTATTGAGCGCTCAGAAGATCAACAAGAAAACCTGTAACTTCTCCTGTGAATCCAAACAGTAACACTCCCGTACAGTCCGGTCTCGTCGTCTGATATGTCGCATATCTCGCCTAGGGGTGGTAAAACGTCAGACCCCAGTAGCTCGATAAGTCATGTCGATATGAGGTCTATAACAGTTCGAGAAACTACTGATAACACTTACCAGTAAATCTCAGCAACCCTGGCCAGGGATTTCCGGTTATAGCCAATCGAACACAGCGCAACATCAACTCCCTATACCGGGAGAGACGAATCCCCTCCTATCGCTCATTGCCTCCATATGATTCGGGACTGTACCCAAAAGCCACCTTTTTGCACGCCCTCTTGGACGTGGTATGATGGAAATCAAAGCACAGTGGGAATCACACAAGACTCTATGACGATCTCGGGTCAACAGACTACTCTGTACCAGTGTCACCGGAGAACTGCCATCTGACGTGAGGTATAATACCATCTGGGAGTTCTCGGCGAGTCCGTCCAGTGTACCCAGTCTCTACTGAGCACCCGTACACCATCCTTGATGTCAAACACCGATGGATATGGGATCATCCATCGCCCATCATATGGGTCAAGATGCGTATACGCTAGTCTACTCTGGTGCATCGATGCCCTGTCTCGATACACCCTCGACTAGGAACAGTTATAGGATATACCCGTCGACTACCTTGGCCCTACTAGTATGATCTCATCATAGTCCCAGTAGTCGAGTACATATCCTAAGGGCTTTATCAACATGTAATTTAGAGACAATCAGAGTACATGTTAAGATAAAGTACAACCAGATAGCATACTATCATGTCGAGCAAGAAAGTCCTCCCTATATATGTCCTAGCATCCACTACAATATACATCGTATGTACAGTAATAGCCTCTAGGGCATACATATAACTAACATACCGCCCTCCTAGGCCCACCATGTGATATTCTCAGACGAACAGACCGGACTGTATGGAGACTGTCACATTCAGGCTCAGTAGGAGTTCAGATGGGTTTCACCTCGTCAGTCTTCTTATCGGCATCTACCTGGGGGGCGTTACGCACAGCAGAAAAACGATCCACCGAACCGACCAACTCACCGCGGAAACGCGGCAAGAAGTGCTTCTTGCCGCGGATCCGCGGCCGCGTTGACTCGGCCGTGGATCGGTTTTGCTGCAGTGTGTTTCTTGGGGTGTTTTGGGATTTTTGGAATATGATTTTTCTGCCCAGATTTTCCAGAAAGCAAAATTTGTTTTTGGAGTGGTTAAAAATCTGTATTTTGATCGAACTTCTAAAGACTTTAGCTAACGGGTTATATCTGTGATGTGATATATGTATTGAACGTCTGCTAATCGCTATACGTCGATTAGTGGGGGTTATACATATCTGTGATCTGTAATGTTGATGGTATGTGTATATAAATTCATTGGATTGTCGCGGATGGATAGCCGGGGGGTTGTGAGATGAGAGTTTTCTTTATCTTTCAATTCATGTAATTTGTAATTGATGTAATATTATTTATATGGCCGCACATCCGGGATGAGGTTGTAGCCACCATTGTATAATTTCTTTTACTGTTTTTGCTCCTAGGATAGACCCAAGGAGGGGGTGCACAAACTACCGGGTACCTCGAAGTGTCGAGTGGCCTACTCACGTTGTTGAGGGAGGTTGCTTCACTTCGGGTATTTGGCAGGTAGTTTGCCGCACCCGTAGGGGTCTAGGGTGGGGTATTGGCTATTCATCGCGACCGTGTAATCCGTTTTTCGTTACAGGCTCGAACGAATCGCGAATTCCTAGTATATCCAAAGTAATCATTTGTGATCTGGAATGGCTATCATTGCATGTGACGAATGTATATATCTATATATGATATCTATTTAGGCGTTGCTTATGTTTTGCATCTGCGCTAGTCCAGCCCCCATTCTGTCGTTAGTTAAGTAACTTAACGGGTAATGACGGGGCCCCGTGGCGAATGCGGATGGCATAAGCGTACGTCATATTTTCATTGTTTTCTATAATGGTAGGATTAAATGATGGGACGCATTAAATTAATGCAAGAAAATAAACCAAAGTAAAGTCGTTGGAACAATTTCAAAAAAACCACTCGGTTTCTTTTCAAAAAACAACTTTTAAACGCGGAGCTTAAGCCACTCCTTTTAAAAGCTATCTCGTTCCATCGATTATATCAAGTTCACCACGTTCACGGTTTTGCCAAAACCATTCGTAGCCCTCCGTCGTTTCACATGGATAGTCAATAGTATTCAAGCTATGTTTGTTAGCCAAAGTCAAGGCATAGTGATTGGTAGCTATTAGGTATTCATGTGCAGCATAGATAGATGCGTTGATTTGGGACAGTCGTACTGCCTTGTTAGCCAAAGTCAAGGGTAGGTACGGGTGGGTTCAAATTAACCTGGAGAATGACGGGTAGAACTTGACATGTGACTTATGATTTGTTGGCCAAAGTCAAGGTCATAAGAGCATGGGGTAAAAATCCACATCGGGAGTTTCTAAAGAAACTGAAACTTGCTAGCGTTGCATACCATTTGGAGTGTGATGATTCTGGTAGGATTCCTTCAGTTTTGTCACGCGATGATATTTGGATCCTGATCCTACTGTGAGTATATGCTACTCCTCGGGAAATTTCTCATTTAACGATCAATGCTATAAACCAAGTAGGTGTCTAGAAAGGTGTTAGCGGGGCTACGCCCCCAGGGAAAAGAGCTTATTTAATTAAGGAACTTCGTGAAAGCGTTGGAAAACCTCCCTCGAAGTACCAACACTGGCCTGGCTGAACGGTTAAGCAAGTATTGTACGGTGAGAATGATCCCGACTAATTCTTCCTTTTTGGTTTGAGGAGGAATTCGAGAAACAGTGGGAGCCATCCTGTTTAGACAAACTAAAAACTACTCTAAACTTGCAAGAGCATCATGCTAAAGTGTTTCTTCTCTCTTTCCTAATTGCAGCGACCAATCGTCATAACCGGACTTAAGTTACTTCTAGATAAAAACATACTGACAGGGCCAAACTACAAAGATTGGCTCAGGAATGTCAAAATGGAAATCACTTATGACAAGTTAGGGTATCTCCTTACCACCAAAGCTCCCCCTGTCCCAGGTCCCAAAACCAGCATCGCGGATAAGGAAATCCGTAAGACCTGGGAAATCGACTGCGCGAAGGCCAAGTGCCTCGTGCTTGCCTCTATGGACAATGAACATCAGAGGAGGCACGAGAATATGGACCTAGAATCCATATTTCTCTATACTAAGGAGCTATATGGAGAGCAATCCCGTATCTCCAGATACGAAATCTCGAAAAAGTTGTTTTCGGCGAGATTGGTCGTCGGATCATCGGTAGCGGAACACGTGCTTAAGATGATTGGCTTTATTGAAGATCTCGCGGACCTTGGGACCACGTTGGAGAATAAGCTCTATACTGACTTGATTCTACAGTCCCTTCCTTCCACTTACGCCCAGTTTATCCTGAACTTCAACTTGCAAGAAAAAGAAGTTGAACTTTCAGAACTCCTCAACATGTTGAGGAGTGCAGAGGGCACCCTACAGAAAGGTAGGGAAACATCCACTTTATTTGTTGGAGGACGTTCCTCTTCTAGGTCCAAGGCGAAAGCCAAGGGAAAGAAGAAGAAAGCCCCCACCAAACCAAGGGGCGGTGTTAGTAAAGTGGAAACGAAGGAAAAGGCAAAAGCAACAAAGGTAGCGGGAAAGCTTGTGGGAAAGGAGGAGTGCTTTTACTGTCACAAGAGTGGACACTGGAAAAAGGATTGCAGGGCTTGGAAGGCCAAAAACCAGGACCCGAAGCAAGTTGCGGCTTCGGCTTCAGGTGTGTATGTTATTGAAAACTGTCTATCAATAAACTCTACTTCCTGGATATTGGATACCGGATCAGGATCTCATATCTGTAATTCCATGCAGGCACTAAGAAAGCGTAGGGTTTTGAGGGTAGGTGATATGACCCTCAGAGTTGCAAACGGAGCTGGCATGGATGCTGAGTCCGTAGGGGACTATCACCTGGGATTGTCAGATGGACACGTTTTTGTTTTGCGTAATTGTTATTTTGTACCCAATGCAACTTGTAATATCATTTCTGTATCTTTATTATCTAAAAAAGGTTATGAATTTGCATTTGTAAGCAATGTTGTAAACATTCACCTTAATCAAGTTCTGATTGGGTCAGGTACATTAAGCAATGGTATATACGTATTAAACTAACCACAGATTTTCAATATCCAGAATACACACAAAAGAAAGTCTCCAGAAATCAATCATGCTTTCTTATGGCATTGTAGACTGGGTCACATCAATGAGAGAAGGTTGACGAATTTGCATACAGAAGGATATTTGGATCCGTTCGAATATCAATCATATGCAACTTGTCAATCCTGTCTCAAAGAAAAGATGACAAAGACTCTGTTCACTGGACACGGAGTAAGAGCGAGCGAGCTCACTCTTAGGACTCGTACACATCGATGTGTGCGGTCCAATGTCTACACATGCGCGAAGCGGTTTTTCCTACTTCATTACTTTTAAGGATGACTTTTCAAGGTACGGATATGTCTTCTTAATGAAATATAAATCTGAAGCCTTTGGAAAATTCCAGGAATACAAGAATGAAGTCAGGAATACAAGAATGAAGTAGAAAAACAAACAGACAAAAGTATCAAGACACTAAGATCTGATCGAGGTGGTGAATACTTGAGTGCCGAGTTCCTGGATTACCTAAAAGAGAATGGAATTCTCTCTCGGCTTACTCCTCCATACACTCCGCAACATAACGGTGTATCGGAGAGACGGAACCGAACCCTATTGGATATGGTATGTTCCATGATGAGTAATGCTGAGTTGCCGCGATCATTCTGGGGATATGCACTAGAATCAGCTGCATACCTTTTGAACCGAGTTCCATCTAAGACTGTGCCTACCACACCATATCAGATGTGGTGTGGGAAGAAACCCTATCTTAAGCACATTAAGACATGGAGATGTCCAGCTTTTGTCAAAAAGCAGCATGCGGACAAACTCGAGGCACGCTTAGTACAATGCAAGTTTGTGGGATATCCAAAGAACTCCAAGGGATATTTCTTCTATTGCGAAGAGGAACAAAAGGTTTTTATTTCTCGTCATGCCCACTTCTTGGAAACTGAGTTTTTGGAAAATCAGATAAGTGGGAGCGCAATAGAACTGGAAGAAATTCCAGTACCGCGAGCTATTACTGAAAGCTTAGTAGAACCAGAGGGTTCGAAAGATAAGGACATTCCTACGCCGCTCCGCAGGAGTAGTAGGCAGTCTCATCCGCCCGAGAGATACTACGGTTTTCTCATAGACGGGGATAGAGCGGATTGCATCATTGATAGTGATGAGCCGACTAGCTTCCAGCAGGCTATTCAGAGCGTTGACTCGGTAAAATGGCTGGATGCAATGCGGACCGAAATGGAGTCCATGTACACCAACAAAGTATGGACTTTGGACGTTGCTCCATATGGGGTAAAACCCGTAGGATGCAAGTGGATCTTCAAGAGGAAGATTGGTGTAGATGGACAAGTCGAGACCTATAAGGCTAGACTTGTTGCAAAGGGTTTTCGTCAAAGACCTGGTTTGCACTATGATGAAACCTTTTCTCCAGTGGCTATGCTGAAATCCATTCGGATCCTTCTTGCCATTGATGCCTTCCACGATTATGAGATTTGGCAGATGGACGTAAAGACCGCTTTTCTAAATGGAAATTTAGAGGAATGTGTCTATATGGACCAGCCAGAGGGTTTCATTCAGAGTGGGAGCAGCGGAAAGGTGTGCAAGTTGCTTAAGTCCATCTATGGACTAAAGCAGGCATCGCGGAGTTGGAACATCTGTTTTGATGAGACGGTCAAAGAATTTGGCTTTATCAAAAATCCAGATGAACCATGCATCTATAGTAGATTTGTAGCAAGAACTGTCGTATTCCTCGTTTTATACGTGGATGGCATTCTCTTGATAGGAAATGACATTCCTATGCTACAATCTGTCAAAGGGTTCTTGTCATACAGGTTCTCCATGAAAGACCTGGGTGATGCCTCTTACATTCTGGGGATCCGGATCCATCGTGATAGATCCAAGAGGATATTAGGACTTTCACAGTCCAGGTACATCGACACCATACTGAAAAGATTCAGTATGGAATATTCTAAGCACGGTAATCTACCGGCTTGTCACGGGATCACCCTCTCCAAAGAGATGTCTCCCAAGACTGATTTGGAAAGGGATCGCATGTCTATTATACCCTACGCTTCTGCGGTAGGCTCTATAATGTATGCGATGTTGTGTACGAGACCAGATGTAGCTTATGCACTGAGTGTAGTAAGCCAGTATCAGTCAAACCCTGAGGAGAAGCACTGGATAGCGGTAAAGAACATTCTCAAGTACCTGAGAAGGACTAAGGAGATGTTCTTGGTGTATGGCAGAAAAGACCTCCAGATCGAGGCCTTTGCTGACTCCAGCTTCCAAAGTGACAAGGATGATTCCAAGTCCATGTCGGGTTATGTCTTTACCCTCAATGGAGGGGCGGTGTGTTGGAAGAGTTCCAAACAGGAAACCGTTGCTGACTCGACGATGGAAGTGGAATATATCGCTGCTGCTGATGCCGCAAAAGAAGCCGTCTGGATGAGAAAGTTCTTAACGGAACTTCAGGTGGTTCCGTCCATTGTTGATCCAATACCTCTGTATTGCGACAACAACGGGGCTATAGCTTTAGCGAAGGAACCCAGGCCCCATCAGAAGTCCAGACACATCTTAAGGCGGTATCACCTGATCAGGGAGATCGTGGGTCGCCAGGAGATCGAGGTTCGGAGAGTTGCAATGGAAGATAACACTGCTGATCCATTCACGAAGGCCTTACCCCAGACTCAGTTCGAGCGGCTGATCGAGATGATAGGTCTTCGATATGCCAGTACATGGCCTTAGTGCAAGTGGAAGATTGTTAGTGTATATGCCCTAGAGGCCATTACTGTATCATACTAGTTTGTATATTACTTAATGGAAGCTTGGGATATTCACAGTTGTATAGACAATCTTGCTCAAAATGGTAGTATGCTACTTGGTTTGTTTCTACTTTAATGTGTACATGTGTTTCTTTTAGTATATCACCTATACACATTAGTGGAGCCCTTAGGATCTTTGCTTGATTACCAGCGTTGTGATGGCAGTCACTCATGGAGGCTGGGTAATCCACAAGCACATCCTTATACAGGTTGTAACACCCGAGCCCATTGCTACTGTTTTTCAGTTACTGTTTGAGCATTAGGTGGTACTCATTTCATTTATCTTTCTTGTTTGTGGCTTACTGTAAAATTTTACCTGGCAAGGTCATTTTTGCATATAACAAATTTTAGCATCTAAAATAAAATTAAAAATATCCATCTTGGCCTACTCGACACCCCTAGCCTTGTGGTAGCGTCCATGCATCGAGTTCTCGTCCCGTTCGGTGAAACGGGCGAGTTTGGACGGCTACGCGCCCGTACAGGTGTCCGTCTTGGGGGTATGCTTTTTAATCGTAAGACACTTAATTTTAAAATTTGGAACCTGCTTAAAATCCTATTGATTAAATTTCGAATTTTTGGACCCGACCCGGGCGCGATTCGGAAATATTTCATTTGGCGCCAAAATCCCAAATTTTAATATTTTAAAAACCTTTGAATCATTCCTAACTTATAATATATTCTCACTGTTCATCAAATCGTTTAAATCTTTTGATATTTTTTAAACCCTTAAATCATTCCTCAGCCAATCAATAATTTCCCATGGGCCCCACCTCTTCAACCTCTCTCTCTCTCTCTCTCTCTCTCTTTCTCTATCTCTCTCTCTCTCTACCCCTCAAATATCTCTCTCTCTCTCTCTAATCTCATTCTCTCTCTCCCTCGTATAAGTTTTCCCCTCCCTTATTTTTCAAAATGCAACACAGAAACCCAACGAGCCTCAACCCTAGCCACCTCCATCCTTGACGCCGCAGCCCCGACGCCGGCGCCAGCGTCACCGGCACCCTCGCCTCCTCAGCCTCGCCTCGCCCACACCTTCTTCCTTTCACCCCCGCGCACCCTGCACAGCCGCGACCGCCTGCAGCCTTCCCTGCACTCTTCTGCATCGTCTGAGACACCACCGGCGACTACCTGCGCCGCCCCCGGCCGTCGCCGACGATCCCCGACCACCCAGAACACCTTGTAAGTGTTCCTCCATCTCACCCTTCCACTCTTCATTTTTTCAAAACTGAAAGAAAGCGACTGGATCTTTTCTGCAGATCGCCGGAGACGTCGTTCTTGCCGCCGTCGATCTCGCCGTCGTTGCTAGTGCCCTCTGAGACCAGTGAGTATCCCCCATCTTCTTCTTTCTCTGTTCATTTCTTTCTTTCTCTAGATCTACACCTTTAGAAACCCTATTCACTGTTTTTGTGCTCGCCGAAATCCGGCCGTGCCGGCGACGTGTCCCGACGATCCAGCAGAGTACTCTGACCCGTGTGGTTCCTTGGTTCATCGTTTGGGTTCAATCCATGAACCGTGCGTCCGTCGTGAGTTTCCCCGCCGACGTTACGTTCCGTTTTTCCCGGTTCGCGACCCGCCGAGGCAAGTAACCCTTGCTACATGCTATATAATATATTTATATATGTATTGACACCCTAAATCTATAAAATTTAACTTGGTATAGTCGTTTCCTATTTTTGGTTACAATATGGCATTATATCATTTTACTGTTAAACATGGAATTTCCAGTTTGCCAATTTGAACCTAATAATCAAATCTACCTGTTCAATCACATTTTACTGTTAAATAGATGGTGGCTTTTATCCATGTAGTTCTGTTATATTCGGACACTCGTATGCATTTAACTTGAAATAACTGTATTGAACCGATACCTAAACTATTGCACCGCTAAGGGTGCTTAAACCTGTTAACATGACTAAACGGCTATATCGTTTTACTGCACTCTTGTAAATTGAATGAAACTGCTTATTATGTAATTCATTGCTTATCTCATCTTGTTAATACCCATGTTTGCTTATATATCTGATTGTGAGCCCACCCACGATATTGTTTACATCTTGACCTGACATTGCTACATATATATAAATATATATATATTGATATACCTGACATGGTACCGTACACTGTTGACTTGACCTGATGTACCATGACCCGACCCGTTACCTGATCTTGTGTCTAATGCCAACCAACCTGACATGTAGTCCTCATGGACCGTTCCTGTTGTCTATCCAGACAAACCTGCTTTTACCTGATCCTGTGTTGGCATTAGTTCTTGATTACTGAATACCTGACTCGACATACATAACTTGGGGGTATGGGGAAATCAAAGGTGAAACCGACTTGTAACTCAACAGTTCGATACCTGTTCTGATCAGTCTTATGGGCTAGGCCAGCCCCGGAGTGATAATGCTGACATCACTCGCCCATCCTGCTACCTGTTACTGCCTAGCGGCACGTCTCGGATTCTGCCCCGAGGATCTTGACCGTGGTCCCGGGCATGCACGGGATACTATTGAGTTACATCGACGAATCATCAATTGATTTCAAAGACTTTAGACTAGAAAACCTGATAGAACAGTTTAGTTACCCACTGCACACTACCCTGCACTGCTTGTTTCACATTATTGCTTTATTCATGTTTATTTTGCATTGCCTGTTACATTGTTCATATTATATTACTTGTTGACATGACGCGCTGACGTCTGGGTTTTGCATGGCCCAGATTCTGCACCGCTGTCGCAGACCGAGCAGGAGTACTTCAGCCAGCAGGCTGAGCTGTGAGTTCAGTAGTAGTTAGTTTTAATTCCTGCAATCATTTCCTGATGTGAGCCCGCATTATGGGACATACTTTTCAGTTATTTGTATTGGATCATTGCTTCCGCATTTATTTATTATTGACTCCTGTTATTCTGGATTATGGACATGTTTTAGATAGTTTATCCTATTCTTGATATCTCTACAGCCGTAATGTGACTGTGGATGGATACTTCGTACTCACAGGTAGCATGGTTGGCTATGTCACATGCCCAATCTAGCGTACTCTGAAAAGCGGGGCGTGACATGGTTCTTTTGGTATCAGAGAGATAGGTTAGTTGGGTTGATTCTTTTGTAGTTGGGTATTGTACCCAATACATGAATCAGAATACCCGTGTTTAGGAAACATGTCCTGCCAACTTGCCGTTTACCATTCTTGAATCACATTCTTCCTGATTATATCTTTTACGATGTGCAAACTTCCTTTGCATATCGACTCGAAAAACCTGATTTCTTGTTATCCCTAGAACTTAGGCGACTTGGGTGGAGTTAAGTAATTGTGGCTATGATACCGCGGCATAGTTACAATGCGGTACTCTATTTAAGTATCTTGGAGTTCTAGCCTTGATCTATATATTAAATCTATCATCATGCTAATGTTGGGTGTTTTTAATTTCAGGAATATGGCGGATAAGAATTTCAAGACGTGCCAGAGGCGTGTGGACGAAGCCGCCATGCTTGGAGTGATAAGAGGAATACTAGAGAATCAAAAGAGACAGACCGAGCTGATCCAGCAGCAAGCAGACTCGTTCCAGGAAGGTTTGCAGATCGTTCAGCAGTCTGTAAACAACGTTGGAGCTAAACCAGTTGACCGAGTAGGGACCGTGGCAGACTTCAGGCGTTTGGGTCCGTCTACATTTACTGGTTTGGAGGAGCCGTTGCCAGCCGAGCAGTGGCTAGTTGACACGGAGAATTTGCTTATTGCGGCATAGATTCCAGACGACAAAAGAGTTGATGTAGTACGCATTCAGTTAGTGGACTATGCCCGAGAATGGTGGCTTGTGGAGGAGACCCGCTTGCCCAAGCCGATCAAGTGGGCGGATTTTTTTAAGAGTTTCCTGGAGAAGTTCTTCCCGCGGACTGCACGGGAGGAAATGGAAGAGAAGTTTATTGGGCTAAGGCAGAATGGAGCACCCGTGGACGTGCATGCAGCAGAGTGGACGAGACTCAGCAGATTCGCTGGACCTTTAGTCGCCAACGATGCAGACAGGGCACGAAGGTTCATGCGCAGCTTGGATGTGGACGTCCAGAGGCAGATTGTCTCCCTGGGTTTGACCACTTTCTCATAGGTTCTTACGGCAGCTCGGGAACAGCAGAGTTTATCTGGGATGAAAGGGAGCTTGCAGCAGACAGCAGTTGCGGCCAGGAAGCCCGCATTTGTACCTAACCGAGTTCATGGTCGCAGAGATATTCCAGTAGACCGTCGAGGTGTAGCACCAATGAAGAAGCCTGTGATCGTTGATCGAAGAAAGAGCGTGATTTGTGACTACTGTCGTTTACCTGGGCACGTGCAGAAGGATTGTCGAAGAAGGCTGGGACTTTGTTTGGTTTGTGGAGCGGCTGATCACGCAGTTGGTGCCTCTCCGTCGAAGCTTCGTACGAGAGATGATATTCAGAAGCCTCCGCAGAGACCGTTCCAAGGGCAGAAACAGCTGACTCAAGGACCTAATCAGGCTCGAGCTTTTACCTTGACAGCTGAGGAAGCCAAGGCATCAGGAGAAGTTGTTTTAGGTACTTTACTCGTTCATGGTTTTCCCGCATTGGCATTATTTGATTCTGGTGCATCCCACTGTTTTATGTCATCCAAATTTATAACTACACACTCGATTACCTGCACGACCCTGTCTAGTTTCTGGGACATACACACTGGGAATGGGAAAATCATATCTAGTAGGGAGTGTAAAGATTGTACAGTTGTTGTGTGCGGACGAGAACTCTTTGCAGATTTCTTGGTGATTGATATGGGCAGCTATGAAGTCGTCTTGGGAATGGATTTTCTTAGCACTTTCCACGCCCACATTGACTGTTGGGCAAAGAAAGTAATTTTCCAGATTTCCGGACATCCCGAGTTTACCTTCACTGGAGGAAGCAGTTCTGTCGGGCCAGTCGAGTTTAGGGCTAGGCCGACAAACAATATTCTTGCAGCAATGGAACTTGATGGTGGTGAAGAGCCGGCGGTTGTTCGCGATTTTATGGACGTGTTTGAAGATATATCGGGTTTACCGCCGAAGCGAGATGTGGAGTTCGCAATTGATCTTATTCTTGGTGCAGCGCCAGTATCTAAAGCGTATTATCCAATGGCACCAGTAGAGTTGGAAGAAGTTAAGAAACAGGTTGCTGAATTGCTTGAGAAGGGTTGGATTTGAAGCAGTAACTCGCCTTGGGGAGCTCCAGTTCTTCTAGTAAAGAAGAAGAATGGCACAAGAAGAATGTGCATCGACTATCGAGAATTAAACCGGGTGACTATTAAGACCAAGTACCCGATCCCTCGCATTGGAGAACTTTTTGAGTAGCTTAGTGGCGCGAGGGTATTCTCGAAGTTGGATTTGTGATCCGGATATCATCAGGTCCGAGTGAAAACAGAAGATATTTGCAAGACGGCGTTTCGGACTCGGTACGGACATTACGAGTACTTAGTGATGCCCTTCGGAGTAACGAATGCGCCGACAGTATTCATGGACTTGATGAACCGAATCTTTTCACCGTTCTTGGACCAGTTTATTGTGGTATTCATTGACGATATTCTGGTTTACTCGAAGAGTTTTAAGGAGCATGCTGAGCATTTGAAGATCGCACTGCAGACGTTGAGACAGGAGAAATTGTATGCGAAGATGAGTAAGTGCGAGTTTTGGCTGGAGGAAGTGAAGTTTTTGGGGCATGTTGTATCTGGCGATGGAATTGCCGTCGATCCAGAAAAGATTGCAGCAGTTCAAGATTGGCCTATTCCAAAGAATGTTGCTGAGATAAGAAGTTTCCTTGGATTAGCCGGATACTACAGGAGATTTGTGGAGAACTTTGCTTGTCTGGCAGAGCCGTTGACCAAGCTTACGCGCAAGGAGGTACCTTTTGTATGGACGGATAAGTGTGCGTTAGCTTTTGAGACGTTGAAGCAGAAGTTGATAACCGCCCCTATTCTGACCGTGCCAGACAATTCCGGAGGATTGGTGATTCACAGCGACGCATCTGGGAAAGGATTGGGATGTGTTTTAATGCAGTATGGGAAGGTTGTAGCGTACGCATCGAGACAATTGAAGACCCATGAGAAGAATTATCCAACTCATGACTTGGAGCTTGCGGCTGTGATCTTCACTTTGAAGATTTGGAGACACTACCTTTTGAGCGAAAGAGTCGAAGTTTTTACAGATCATAAGAGCTTGAAGTATGTGTTCACACAGAAGGAGCTGAATATGAGGCAGCGTAGATGGTTGGAGCTGATGGCTGACTACGATCTTGATCTTAAGTACCATCCGGGGAAGGTTAATGTCATACCGGATGCGCTTAGTCGGTTACCAGCAATTCAGGTGTTAACTACGCAGAAGGAGATCGTTGCAGATTTTCGAAGATTTGATTTGGAGGTTGTACTACCGCATTCTACGGGACAGTTGATGCAGTTGCAAGTACAGTCGTCTTTGATTGAGAAAATTAAAGCAGCACAATCGCAGAATCCTAGACTGCAAAAGTTTCGAGAGCAGGTTGAGGCCGGATTACGAACAGATTTATTGATCCACGAAAATGGTTCGTTGAGGTATGGTAGCCGTTTGTGTGTGCCAAAGGGAGATGTTCATGAAGAGCTTATGAAGGAGGCACACAGTTCAGCTTATTCTGTACATCCAGGAGGCACAAAGATGTACCGAGATATTCGACAGCATTTCTGGTGGGAAGGCATGAAACGGGAGATTGCTCGCTTTGTGGCTAAGTGCTTGGTGTGTCAGCAAGTTAAGGCTGAACATCAAAGGGTTGCTGGTTTATTGCAACCACTTCCGATTCCTCAATGGAAGTAGGAACATATAACCATGGATTTCGTGACGGCTTTACCGCGGAGTCCAAAAGGCAACAATGCAGTATGGGTGATTGTTGATCGGTTGACCAAGGCCGCTCACTTTATTCCTTTCCGGGTTGGTCAATCAACGGAGACTTTGGCAGAGCGGTACATGCAGGAGATTGTAAGATTGCATGGAGTACCGGTGAGAATCGTGTCCGATCGGGACACTCGGTTCTTATCACACTTTTGGAGGAGTTTACAGGAAAGTTTGGGGACTCGACTGAAGTTTAGCACAGCTTATCATCCTCAAACTGATGGTCAGTCGGAGAGAACGATCCAAACCCTTGAAGATATGTTGAGAGCATGCATGTTGGACTTCAAGGGTTCGTGGGAGGATCATCTACACTTGGTGGAGTTTTCTTACAACAACAGTTTTTAAGCAACTATCCAGATGGCTCCGTTTGAAGCTTTGTATGGTTGTAAATGCCGTTCACCTATTTGTTGGGATGATGTCGGTGAACGAAGATTGTTGGGGCCAGATTTGGTGGTGCAGACAGTTGAGAAGGTTAACACTATCAGAAAGCATATGAAGGCAACTCAAGACAGACAGAAGAGTTGGGCTGACACGTCGAGAAGACCTCTAGAGTTTGTCGTGGGTGATTTGGTGTTCTTGAAGATATCACCGACTAGAGGGGTGATTCGTTTTGAGAGTCGAGGAAAGCTTAGTCCTCGATTCGTCGGACCCTTTGAGATATTGGAGCGTGTTGGAGAGGTAGCGTACCATTTGGCGTTACCACAGTCTTTGGCAAATGTGCACGATGTGTTTCACGTATCTCAACTACGAAGGTATGTTCGAGATGAAACACACGTTTTGGATCATTCGGAGTTAACAGTATGGGAAGACTTAACTTTTGAGGAGAGACCAGTTGAAATCGTGGATCGAAGGGAAAAGGTTCTTAAGAACAAGGTTATCCCCCTTGTGCTTGTTTCTTGGGGTAATCGATCGCATGGAGAGTCCACTTGGGAACGAGAAGATGAAATCCGACAGAAGTTTCCTCACCTCTACTTGTAGTTTCTTTGTATTCTTGGAATTTCGAGGACGAAATTCTTTTTGTAGTTGGGTATAATGTAACACCCGAGCCCATTGCTACTGTTTTTCAGTTACTGTTTGAGCATTAGGTGGTACTCATTTCATTTATCTTGCTTGTTTGTGGCTTACTGTAAAATTTTACCTGGCAAGGTCATTTTTGCATATAACAAATTTTAGCATCTAAAATAAAATTAAAAATATCTATCTTGGCCTACTCGACACCCCTAGCCTTGTGGTAGCGTCCGTGCATCGAGTTCTCGTCCTGTTCGGTGAAACGGGCGAGTTTGGACGGCTACGCGCGCGTACAGGTGTCCGTCTTGGGGGTATGCTTTTTAATCGTAAGACACTTAATTATTTAAATTTCGAATTTTTGGACCCGACCATGGCGCGATTCGGAAATGTTTCATTTGGCGCCAAAATCCCAAATTTTAATATTTTAAAAACCTTCGAATCATTCCTAACTTATAATATATTCTCACTGTTCATAAAATCGTTTAAATCTTTTGATATTTTTTAAACCCTTAAATCATTCCTCAGCCAATCAATAATTTCCCGTAGGCCCCACCTCTTCAACCTCTCTCTCTCTCTCTCTACCCCTCAAATCTCTCTCTCTCTCTCTCTCTAATCTCATTCTCTCTCTCCCTCGTATAAGTTTTCCCCTCCCTTATTTTTCAAAACGCAACACAGAAACCCAACGAGCCTCAACCCTAGCCACCTCCATCCTTGCCGCCGCAGCCCCGACGCCGGCGCCAGCATCACCGGCACCCTCGCCTCCTCAGCCTCGCCTCGCCCACACCTTCTTCCTTCCACCCCCGCGCACCATGCGCAGCCGCGACCGCCTGCACCCTTCCCTGCACTCCTCTGCATCGTCTGAGACACCACCGGCGACCACCTGCGCCGCCCCCGGCCGTCGCCGACGATCCCCGACCACCCAGAACACCTTGTAAGTGTTCCTCCATCTCACCCTTCCTCTTTTCATTTTTTCAAAACTGAAAGCAAGCGGCTGGATCTTTTCTGCAGATCGCCGGAGACGCCGTTCTCGCCGCCGGAGATCTCGCCGTCGTTGCTAGTGCCCTCTGAGACCAGTGAGTATCCCCCATCTTCTTCTTTCTCTGTTCATTTCTTTCTTTCTCTAGATCTACACCTTTAGAAACCCTATTCACTGTTTTTATGCTCGCCGGAATCCGGCCGTGCCGGCGACGTGTCCCGACGATCCAGCAGAGTACTCTGACCCGTGTGGTTCCTTGGTTCGTCGTTTGGGTTCAATCCGTGAACCGTGCGTCCGTCGCGAGTTTCCCCGCCGACGTTACGTTCCGTTTTTCCCGTTTCGCGACTCGCCGAGGCAAGTAACCCTTGCTACATGCTATATAATATATTTATATATGTATTGACAACCTAAATCTATAAAATTTAACTTGGTATAGTCGTTTCCCATTTTTGGTTACAATATGGCATTATATCATTTTACTGTTAAACATGGAATTTACAGTTTGCCAATTTGAACCTAATAATCAAATCTACCTGTTCAATCACATTTTACTGTTAAATAGATGGTGGCATTTATCCATGTAGTTCTGTTACATTCGGATACTCGTATGCATTTAACTTGAAATAACTGTATTGAACCGATACCTAAACTATTGCACCGCTAAGGGTGCTTAAACCTGTTAACATGACTAAACGGCTATATCGTTTTACTGCACTCTTTTAAATTGAATGAAACTGCTTATTATGTAATTCATTGCTTATCTCATCTTGTTAATACCCAAGTTTGCTTATATATCTGATTGTGAGCACACCCACGATATTGTTTACATCTTGACCTGACATTGCTACACATATATATATATTGATATACCTGACATGGTACCGTATACTGTTGACTTGACCTGATGTACCATGACCCGACCCGTTACCTGATCTTGTGTCTAATGCCAACCAACCTGACATGTAGTCCTCATGGACCGTTCCTGTTGTCTATCCAGACAAACCTGCTTTTACCTGATCCTGTGTTGGCATTAGTTCTTGATTACTGAATACCTGACTCGACATACATAACTTGGGGGTATGGGGAAATCAAAGGTGAAACCGACTTGTAACTCAACAGTTCGATACCTGTTTTGATCAGTCTTACGGGCTAGGCCAGCCCCGGAGTGATGATGCTGACATCACTCGCCTATCCTGCTACCTGTTACTGCCTAGCGGCACGTCTCGAATTCAGCCCCGAGGATCTTGACCGTGGTCCCGGGCATGCACGGGATACTATTGAGTTACATCGACGAATCACCAATTGATTTCAAAGACTTTAGACTAGAAAACCTGATAGAACAGTTTAGTTACCCACTGTACACTACCCTGCATTGCTTGTTTCACATTATTGCTTTTTTCATGTTTATTTTGCATCGCATGTTACATTGTTCATATTATATTACTTGTTGACATGACGCGCTGACGTCTGGGTTTTGCATGGCCCAGATTCTGCACCGCTGTCGCAGACCGAGCAGGAGTACTTCAGCCAGCAGGCTGAGCTGTGAGTTCAGTAGTAGTTAGTTTTAATTCCTGCAATCATTTCCTGATGTGAGCCCGCATTATGGGACATACTTTTCAGTTATTTGTATTGGATCATTGCTTCCGCATTTATTTATTATTGACTCCTGTTATTCTGGATTATGGACATGTTTTAGATAGTTTATCATGTTCTTGATATCTCTACAACCGTAATATGACTGTAGATGGATACTTCCTACCCACAGGTAGCATGGTTGGCTATGTCACGTGCCCAATCTAGCGTACTCTGGGAAGCGGGGCGTGACACAGGTCCCTAGTCGTAGGACTATCGAGACAGGACATCGATACTCCAGAGTAGACTAGCGTATGCGCTTCTCATCCCAGCATGGGAGATGGTCTGTCCCACAGCCGTCAGTACGTCGTACTTGAGATAGTATGTGGGTGCTCGTTAGGTTACGAGTACACTGGACAGGACTCATCGGGAACTGTTGGTTGGTACTATACCTATCGTCAGTTATCAATTCCCAGGTGACATGAGTACAGCTTAGTCCGCTGACTTGACACTGTCACATCGCCTCGAGTGTTTTCACACTGTACTTTGATTACTACCCTACCACGGCTCAAAGGAGTCGTGCAAACAGGTAGTAGTTGGGTGCAGTCCCGAAGCACTTGGAGGCAGTGACGGTTAGACGGGATTCGTCTCTCCCGGTATTGGGGGTTGATATCGCGCTGTGTCTAGGAGAGCCATTACACAAAGTCCCTGGCCAGGACAAGCGAGATATACTGGTGGGTTTCCAGTGTTATCTCAGGGTGTTCTGGGCTACACTCCGACACGACTTGTACCGCTATTAGGGGACTGGCGTTTACCGCCCCCCTAGGACTGCCATGCGATAGTCTCAGACGAACAGACCGGACTGTACGGAGACTGTCACATTCAGACTCAGTAGGAGTTCAGATGGGTTTCACCTCGTCAGTCTTCTTATCGGCATCTACCTGGGGGCCGTTACGCACAGCTAGTGCCGCTTGCGGTCTGTGGTTAAACCCACTGCCAGTGTAGTGTCGAGTCTTTAGAGTCCCACACAGAGAGCTATTCGCCTTTAGGCAAAAAGAGTAGAGGTCGCATGGTTTTGCGACAGGGTTCGGTCACATCCGCGCACTTGTGCACGTTTGGTGTCCAGGAAGTTATTACTAGCGGGATTTAGTTTAAGCCAGATCCTAGTATACGTTTTGGGATTGGTTTTATCTCGTTTGTGTCCGTGTTCCTCGGAACGCGAATGCGGGTGTGTATGCACGGTTGAAAGAGACAGAGGCAGAGGATTCTCATTAGGGTTGTTGACTGTTGACCTTTTCTAAACCCTAATGAGAATAAGAAATATGATTAATAATAATATTAATTAAGTACTAGTGTGCCATGATTGGGTTGAAAGTTTGACTTTGTTGACTTGTTGACTTTGTTGACCGGTTGACTAGCTTGGACTTGTTGACCATCATCATTACAATGGCTATCATTTCATGGCTTAGACTTTTGCTTGCTTGTTATTCTTTACAAAATGAGTGCATGAAATGATAATGCCATTGACATGAACCATCACATAATACGCAATTATTATTATTATTATGATTATTTTGTATTATGAGAGAATTGTTGCAAAAGTCTTCATTCATTCTATCATTCTCATTCTCTCTCATCAAAGCTCTCCTCTTCCTCTTGCTCTCCCTCTTCCTCTAGCTCAAGGCAAAAATCTCTCATGTGTTGAGAACCATTTGCCTTGGAGATAAAACCCAAAACACTTCTCCACTCATCCTAGTGTACAAAGTCTATCAAGCCAAGTATTCTAGTTTCCTCTAGATTGAGGTTGGAGCCAAAGGTAAAAGCTTTCGGGTGGATCCATCTTCGGCACAAGGAGACGACGAGGTGAGGCCGATCCGACCACCACAAGGAATCGAAGAGAAGGAGTTCAAGTTAAGGTATAACCCCTAACATAGTAGTTAAACTCTTAGTTAGGTTGTTAGATAGTTTGTTTAGCAAAGATCCGTTTTTAGAGTCCATGTTACCTCCACCGAAAAAATCGTTTTTCACCATTTCCGCATCCCCGAAAGAACCGGGACAGGTAACGTGGACTTACAGATGGGTCCCGACAACCACACATTTCACAGACTATGACGTCTTTAAACTGGACTGTGGGGTCCTTAAACTCATGGACTATGATGTCCTTAACATTGACTGTGAGGTCTTTAAACTCACGGACTATGATGTCCTTAATCTCGACCGCAATGTCTTTAAACTAACATTGGACCGTAGTGTCCTTAAACTAATCGACCGCAATGTCCCTAAACTAAACAATAGAGCCTAAATGCTCTGTTGTAGGATCTAAACGATCCCGTTAAGTTGATCTTAGTCTAAAATTAGACTAACGTATTCTTAACTAACGTTTAAGTTGATCTTAATCTTAAAAGAGATTAACGTATCCTTAAACTCAACCCCCAAACCCAAATCTAAGAAAATACAGATTTGGACTAATCCACGTCCTACGGGCGACAGCATAAATTAGTCTCCGTATACAATCCACGGGCAACCAAAAACAAAACAAACACACACGACACGAAGTGACCATCTGGAGAAGGAGAAAGTTGTTACCGCAATGCGGTAGCGTAATTAGCTGCAGGGGCTTGCGCCTGCAGGGAAGAGCGTCCCCACAATCAAAAACCCCTCAACGAGAGGGAATCTGACGAAGTCTGCTACATCGGCCGCATCCATTTAAACCTTCGATACACGGTGCCATAAATCAACTTGGCATCTTCGGAGAGGTGGACGGATAGCACCAATTAGCATCTGCCCTCGGAATTCAGGCCCTGACGTCCCAACGTCCCGGTCGCATCTTCCGGCGGGGAACAGATTCTGGCACGCCCAGTGGGACATTTTCCTCTTTCCACTCCACACTTCGTGTGTCGTGTTTTTCCCGCGATCAGATAATCATGGTGTGTATGTTTTTGGTTGCCCTTAGGGGAGTGGATACTGAAGCCGGCATTTCGTCTCTATGAAGAATGGCATTTGCTCCCACCCTAGCAACTCAGGCTCTATCATATCCGGTGGAGTCAAGTATGGGTCACTTGCAGCCTCAAATTTCTGCAATTCGGCTCTTCGAGAAATCAACGTTTTTTTTGGGTTGATACTCCCACCTCCCACCCTCAGTGCCTCAACCTCGAAGGAGGAAGCCCAGAAGAAGTCTGTCGTCTACAGGCGGGCTCCCCAAGCAGCAGCTTTGCCGACGGAATCAGTCCCCAAACAACTGGCGCATGCCAAGGACCAAGGTCGACGCAGGGGGCAGAATATTCAAGCTCTCAAAAGAAACAGGGGGCAGGTTCAGCAAAATCCTGAAGCTAATCAAATCCTGGCCGTAAGAAACGGTCGACGTCGATATCAGCGTCATACAAAATAAGCTGGGGGCAGTTCTCCGTATGGTCCTGTTTCAAACCCAGTGGTGAATGTTTTTGTTCCAACCGGGAACAACTTCAAATTGTTGTGAAGGGTCAGACAAAGTTCTCCTACTGCAATATTAAAGAAGTCTCCGCAGCCTATGGAGATCCCACGAGAGCAGAAACCAGTTCGCTCCCTGAGACAACTTTCCTCATCTATATATAAGATGTGGAAGCAGGTGAAGGGGATTCACCCCAAGACGGATCCTGATACAGTGGTTCCTCTCAAAACCAAAGCAGCATTTTACAAAGAGAGGCCCAATAAAGCTCAAGTGCCCGAAGCAAACTCCAAAGGCCAAAACTCCAAACACCCCAAGCATAGGGGCATGGTAGTTCACATAGTCTATGTGGTGAATTCCAAAGACGAAGTTCGAGCTTCTACTAGTCACCGACCTCAAACTCGGTCCTTAACAAAAGTTCAACTGCAACGTGAAAATCTACAGGAGATGCTTGCTCAGGCGGCATCACTCGCTAATCCATCGTCTAAGGCATCTCGAAGACCAGAAGCATACCGCTTTCCGGACTCCCTTGGGAGTATTCTGTTACAAAGTGATGCCTTTTGGCTTGAAGAACGCTGGCGCCACCTATCAGAGGGCCATGACGAAGATTTTCGACGACCTCATACATGAAATTGTTGAATGCTATATCGACGACCTCGTGGTTAAAAGAAAATCATATGAGGAACACCTAGAACATCTGAAGATTGTATTTCAATGCCTCCGGCAATACAACTTGAAGATGAACCCTCTCAAATGCGCGTTCAGAGTTTCCTCGGGCAAATTCCTAGGATTCATTGTCCGACACCGAGGCATCGAGATAGATCCGTCAAAGATCAAGGCGATTATGGAAATGCCCCCGCCAAGGACTCTCAAGCAATTGCGGTCTCTCCAAGGGAAGCTCACGTATATCCGGCGATTTATAGTCAATCTCTCAGGCAAGTGCCATCCTTACAGTCACCTGATGAAAAAGGGAACCCCGTTCGTCTGGGATCACAAATGCCGAAGTGCACTGGATGAAATCAAGCAATACATGCAGAATCCGCCAGTGCTGGCCGCTCCGGTCAAGGGAAAACCTCTCGTCCTGTACACAACAGCCCTCGAAGGTTCTTTAGGTGCGCTATGGACACAAGAGAACGACCAAGAAAAAGAAAGCTCTCTACTACTTGAGTCGAGTTCTACTGGGGACAGAAAGCAATTACTCTCCCATCGAAAAACACTGCCTGGCGTTGATCTTCGCGATAACGAAGCTCAGACACTATGTGTTGGCACATGAGGTCTATCTCATATCGAAGGTGGATCCTCTCAAGTATTTGATGTCGAAGGCCATATTAACGGGACGACTCGCTAAATGGGCCCTGCTCTTGATGGAGTTCTCGATAACTTATCGACCCCTCAAGGCAGTGAAAGGCCAGGCCATCGCTGACTTCCTCGCCGAGCATCCGATACCCGTCGACTCTCCCTTGAACTGCGAACTGCCGGACGAATACGCGTTTGACACAATCGACGGGGAGAGAAGAGAGAATGATACCCGATGGGAACTTTACTTCGATGGAGCATCTTCCATAAAGAAGCGCAAACAAAGCACGCCCATAATCAAATCAGGGGTAGGCCTTATCTTCGTGACCCCGCAAGGAGGGATAATGCGCTTTGCCTTCTCCTTAACAGAGCCGAGGACAAACAATGAAACCGAATATGAAACTTTGATAGCAGGTCTCGAGATCGCCATCGACATGGGAATTGAAAACCTCCTCATATACGGAGACTCCCAACTGGTCGTTAGTCAGGTAAACGGCAACTATCAAACGTGCAAGCCAGAGTTGGTGAAGTACGGCGAGAGAGTACAGCAGCTACTGACTCAAATTCCTTCCTACACCTTGGAAAGCATACCGCGTGCCAAAAATAGCAAAGCGGATGCATTAGCCAAGCTCGCTAAAGAAATGGCCGACGAGAACCTTGATGACGTGAGGATCGTTGTGCAAAGCCGTCGGGTTCTTGCACCGGCAGAAATACCTCCAGAGTCGTCCGAGGAAAAGGAAGCGACCGAGCAATTGGCTCTACAAGTAAAAGACCAGGACAAGGTTGAAGATTGGAGAGAGGTCTTTATAGATTACTTCAAATCCCGTCGAACGCCCGAAGATGCGTCCTCGAAAAATCAGCTCATGAAGCAAGCTCTATCTTTTGCCTTCGTCAATGATACTCTGTACAAGAGGTCATTTGATTCTCTGTGGTTAAGATTCCTGGGACCTGAAGAAGCAAAAAGAGTCATCCAAGAAACTCATGACGGACTCTGCGGTTCCCACCAAGCCGGACCGAAGATGAAGTTAAAGATTAAAAGGATGGGTTACTATTGGCCCACAATGATCCAGGACTGCCTCGAATACGCAAAGCACTGCCACTCGTACCAGAGTCACGGGGACTTTATCCACCAGCATCCAAATCCACTACACCCAACAGTGGCTAGCTGGCCGTTCGAAATGTGGGGAACTGACATAATCGGTCCCATCGAACTAGCATCGTCCAGAGGACATCGATTCATTTTGGCGACGACTGATTACTTCTCCAAATGGGCAGAAGCAGTACCGCTAAGGGAAGTGAAGACGGAGAATATCCTCCATTTCTTCAAGACACGCTTCATTTATCGGTTTAGAACTCCACGACGGATTATCTCCAATAATAGGCCAGCCTATAGAAGCCATAAGATCAGCCGATTCGCACAATAGCATAACATAGACTGGAGATACTCTTCAGTCTATAATCCCCGAGCTAACGGTCTAGCTGAGGCTTTTAACAAGACCTTGACGAAGATCATAAAAAAGATGGTGTCGCAAAATAAGAAGGACCGGCATGAACGACTGCACGAAGCTCTCTGGGCATATCGAACTACGTTCAAAACGGCCACGAACACAACGACGTACGCATTGGTATTCGGTACAGAGGCGGTGCTCCCCCTCGAGATAGAGCTACCCTCTCTACGAGTGGCAGTTCATTACGAGCTAACGGACGAAGAGAATGCTCACCTTCAGCTTGAAGAGCTCGACGCCCTTGATAAAACTCGGCTCATAGTGCAACAAAATCTGTAGGCTTATAAAGCAAAGATGACACGTTCGTATGAAAAATTGACTAGGACGAGAACATTCCGCCAAGGCGAACTCGTGCTATTGGTCAAAAGACCTATGATCCCCGATCGTGCCAAACAGGGGAAATTCGAGCCGAACTATGAAGGCCCGTATATCATAGACAAGGTCTACCAGGGTGGAGCCTATCTACTCATGGGCATGCATGGCGAAAGGCCCTTCAGACCAATAAACGGTCGCTTCCTAAAAAGGTACTACACCTGACGAGTCACGGCCTAGGTCAATGGTAGATGACGACGACTGTGTCCGCTCGCTATCTTCCTAAGCCCAAACTCTATAAGTAGTAGCCGGTGCAACGGATCGAAATGTCCTTAAACTAACAACGGACTGAAACGTCCTTAAACTAATAACGGACCGAGACGTCCTTAAACTAACAACGGACTGAAACGTCCTTAAACTAACAACAGACCGAGACGTCCTTAAAACTAACAATGGACCGCAATGTCCCTAAACTAACTGTTGACCGAGATGTCGATAAACTACTGTGGATTGCAGCATCCCAAGGCTGATATAAAAAAAAAGAGAAAATAAAAGAATAAAAAAAAACGGTATGTCCATAAGCAAAATGGGCATGGATGAAAACCCGAAAGGGCTCCGTGAGTAAAAATAGCAGGACTACTGGCGAGTTTTGTGAATCGACCATGATTTCTTTAAACTAACATTGGACTGTGGGGTCCTTAAACTCATGGACTATGATGTCCTTAACCTCAACCTCAATGTCTTTAAACTAACATTAGACCGAGATGTCCTTAAATTAACGATGGACCATAATGTCCCTAAACTAATCGACCGCAGTGTCCCTAAACTAAACAATAGAGTCCAAATGCTCTTTTGTTGGATCTAAACGATCCCGTTAAGTTGATCTTAGTCTAAAATTAGACTAACATATCCTTAACTAACGTTTAAGTTGATCTTAGTCTCAAATAAGGCTAACGTATCCTTAAACCCAACCCTCAAACCCAAATCTAAGAAAGATACGGATTTGGACTAGTCCACGCCCTACGGGCGACAATATAAATTAGTCTCCGTACACAATCTATAGGCAACCACAAACAAAACAAACACCCACGACACGAAGTGACCATCTGGAGAAGGAGAAAGTGGTTACCGCGATGCGGTAGAATAATTAACTGCAGGGGCTTGCGCCTGCAGGGAAGAGCGTCCCCACAATCAAAAACCCCTCAAGTGAGGGGGAATCTGACGAAGTCTGCTACATCGGCCGCATCCGTTTAAACCTTCGATACATGGTGCCATAAATCAACTTGGCATCTTCGGAGAGGTGGACGGATAGCACCAATTAGCATCTGCCCCCGAATTTCAGGCCTCAACGTCCCAACGTCCCGGGTCGCGTCTTTCGGAGGGGAACAGATTCTGGCACGCCCGGTGGGACCTTTTCCTTTTTCCACTCCACACTTCGTGTGTCGTGTTTGCGAACGAATCGCGGTTTGATATGGTTGCCCTTGGGATCAAGGTACTAAGATTTGGTGTCTTGCTCCGTGCAGAAAACAGAAGATTAATGGCTTCAAACTGCACTAACTGCAACTGCAACTCTCGCTCCGTCCCGTCCGGAGGAGTGACTTACGGGCCCCAAGCGGCCCCCATCTTCGCTATGCCGGTGGAACAGGTGATTAGGCCACCACTGGACTGTTCTTCGGGACCATGCTCCCGCCAACGAGCTTCAGCGCTCCTATACCATCGCAAGAAGCTCCCAAGAAGTCGGTCTTTGATCGGCTTGCAACTACTGCGGCCCCTCTCAACGGGTCGCCCAAGTCCACTGTCTCGGTTTTCAACAGGTTGGGCCAAAAGCTCATGTGGACCTGTGAAGAAGCCTGCGATACCAGAAAGGGTTATCCCAAAAAGGATAGCCATTCCTGCTCTCGAAGTCGTCAAAGCGGCTTCTCCTGCCAAAGGGTCGGTCTTCACAAGACTGACTATTTCAGCTCCCGTTTCAGGCGAAATCGTCAAGGCTGCTTCACCTACTCGGAATTCTGCTTTCGATAAGTTGGCCATCCCCACTCAACGGACGTCAGTCTTCAACAGATTGACAATGACAACTTCTGATCAAGACAGGGGGCATGAGGAAACCACCCCCGTAGCTGAGATAATTCCAACTGTAAGAAACGCTAACTGGCGCCGAGTTGCCAAGTTGATGCTGCTGTTCCAACTAGGAACAGCTTTGAACCACTCAGGAGGGTCCGCAGGAACTCTCCTATCGCCGTACTGAAAAGATCTCCACCTATGGAGAATGCCCCAAAGGCGAAGCCGGAACAGCCCCCTCAACGGCTGTCCTCTAAAATCTACAAGGTCTGGCGGCAAGTCCAAGACTCGGTAATTGATCAAGATTATCCCCGCCGACAGATAAAGGTGAAAGTTCAGCGGGAAGAGGACCGTCCTGTCAGGCAACAAAAGGCGACAGGTACTTGGGTGCCCACTGCAACGGCCCCCTCAACTTCGACCGCTCACAAGAGGAAAAGGCCGGAGAAAATCCCTGGGTCTGCGACGAACCGCAAGACCACTGAACCCAAACACCCTAAGTCTGGGAGCATGGTGGTACATACCGTCTATATGGCATCCGGAAAAGAGGATAGCCGTGTCTCCACAGGTCATAGACCGCTTACGCGATCAGTGACTAAGGCTCAGGAGCAACAACAACAAAAGCTCCAAGAAATGCTAACAGCCATGGCCGCACTTACGGGACCGAAAGCAAGCCCGGAGACATCCTCGGAGTAGCGCCGTGAGCAGGAAACTGATGCCAAGTTTCTTCGAAGAATCCTCGAAAAGAAGGACAAAGAGGCAGCGGAACAAGCTGCCAACATAAAACAAATGGCGTTCTTATTCCAAGACATGGTCGGGATGATGATCCAGCCGAACCCTCCAGCCGAAGATCCTCCAATGATAATTGAAGATGATAGAGGAGAGACATCAAATCCTCTGCCGGCTCTGTCAACGGCCAAGGAGGAGACCATCTCCAAAGCCACGCTGGATGATTATATAGCTCAACAAATACGAGCTCATCAAGCGAATGAAGCGGCTGGACAAGTCGTCAGAACTGGACGGCCCTATCCGGGTTGGTACGATCAAATAAAGTACCCGCCGGGATATACGATCCATAAATTCCACGTATATAAATGGATGGGAAATCCACACCAGCACGTTGCTCAATTCAGGGCTCTGTGTGGAAATACTGGAGGGGACGACAAATTATTGCTTCGCCAGTTTGTTGGCAGTTTGTCGGAGACAGCGTTTGAGTGGTACTCGGAGCTTCCCAACGACTCCGTTAAAACTTTTACGGAGATGGAATTGCTGTTCACCCAACGTTTCGCGAGCGCTAGCGAACGTACCCAAATCACGGCGTTGATCAATGCCAGGGTGAAACCAGACGAAACATGGGTTCAGTATGCGATACGGTGGCGCAACCTATGGTCGAAGTGCGAGCAGCGCATCGAAGAAGTGCCTGCAGTAGGCATGTTCGTAGGGACCCTCGACCCTCAGGCAACCATTTCACAATTCATGATGTTCTTCAAGCCGACCACCTTTTAGGCCTTGATTGACAAGCTAGCCCAAATGGATCAGATGGGTCATAGACCATCTCCTTTGAAGCTGGAGCCTCGAAACGAAAAAATGAAAGGGAACGTGACTTTTGTCGCCAATACTCAACAACAGCCGAGCAAATTAAAGCCAGTTGTTCACCAAAACAACATGCGTCCACGCCCATCCCTCGAGGAGAGACTGGGACGTCCTTACTCGTTCCCCCGCGATAAAACGAGGAGACTGTTTGAGTTGGCAGTGCGCAACAGACTCATCAATCTGCCGGATCCAAAACGTCCGTTGCAGCCAGGTGATATCAGCAATCCTAATTACTGCCCTTATCACCAAGCAGTAAGCCATCCAATCGAAGATTGCTTCATCTTCAAAGGCTGGATTGAGGATCAATACCAACAAGGCCAGTTCGCATTATCCGAAAACTGGAAGGTGAACCCACCACAACCTCACACCCCTAAAAAGGTGGGCATGCCGGGGGCATCGTGCTCATTCATAGAGAAAACCCCTTGGACCAAAAAGTCCGTAAACTAGAAACTCGCCTCAAATGCGACAACGATGGACCGAAAAGCCCGTAAACTAGAAACTCGCCTCAAATATGGCAACGGCGGATCGAAATGTCGTTAAATTAACAATGGACCGCAATGTCCTAAAACTTGCAATTGACCGAAACGTCTATAAACTACTATGGACCGCAGCATCCTAAGGCTGACCCAAAAAAAAACGGTACGTCCATAAGCAAGATGTGCACGGATGAAAACCCGAAAGGGCTCCGTGAGTAAAAACGGCAGGACTACCGACGATGTTTGTGAAAACCCGAAAGGGCGCAGACTCATTTAAAAAAACGGTACATCCACAAGCGAGATGGGCACGGATGAAAACCCGAAAGGGCTCCGTGAGTAAAAACAGCAGAACTGCCGGCGAGTTTTGTGAAAACCCGAAAGGGCGCAAACTCGTTAAAAGACACTTGCAAGATCCTCTCGACCCTGTAAGGAGAAACCACCTGCGTGAGATCCTTATGACTCACAAGGGAGAAATACAATTAAGAATCCTCACGATTCCTAAGGAGAAATTATACTTACAAGATCCTCACGACTCGTAGGGAGAATTCCCCCTTTGAGACCCTCACGGCTCATAGGATTCAAAAGTCTTAAGCTACAGGGATCTGAACCTGTTCTTAAGCGGCCACCATAACCTCCAATGCTGCCCTACAAGCGGCTAAATGCTGACCCTTGTACACAATCCACGGGCACGAATAAACATTCCCCTAGCAAAGTCTCACCAGCGACTAGGGATATGCTCACATGGTGAACGACCCTTGTAAGTCCTCTCGACTTATAAGGAGAAAACACTCTTGTAAGATCCTTACGACTTATAAGAAAACACACACTTAGGAATCCCCACGATTCCTAAGGAGAAAACACACCTACGAGATACTCACGACTCGTAGAGAGAAACACTTTTATGAGACCCTTACGGCTCATGAAGTCAAAAGCCTTAGTCGACGGGATCCTAACCCTGTTTGCTAAGACACCTTTGTTCAACATCGATAGAGGCAAATGATGATTCGCTCCTGGCAATATCCCAGTTGTAGCGATGTTGATGCCTAAATCGGTATCAAATTCCAAGTCCTTTCATGGCAAATGATGATTCGCTCCTGGCTATATTCCAGTCGCAGCGATGCTGATGCTGAGATTGGCACCAGATTCTAAGTTCCACACTCGCGATAAGAAATCAACGAGCCAAAAATGCATATGAAATAGCCGAAATGATGGGGCAACTTGCAACGAAATCAGCAAGTAAAAATGTATGCATACAAAAACAGCCGAAATAATTGGGCAACTCGCAATAAAAAGCAGCGAGTAAATAAAACAAATAGCCGAAATGATTGGGCAATCGTGATTTTCGCGATGTAAAAAGTTGAAATGATAGAGCATCGTGGAAACAATTAAAAAATGATGAAAGAATGAAACTTTTTGCCCTACAGGTGAGATCACATCGATCCCTGTATACAATCCAAGGACACAAACAAAGAGGAAACCATACCTCCCCACCAGGCTCCATCAGAAAGTGAAGCCAAATCTCGTCGGTTCATAGACAACCTAGAGACAATCTCGACATTTGTCGCAATATTGCAGACACAATGTCAACAAACGAAGCAAAGGAAGATCCCTAGCTTCAGGATCTCGACGTCAACATCGACAACTTAGAGATCACCAACGGCGTCTCTCCTCACTCCAACCAGATGCAGACGTGACGTCAACAACTGACCTCAGAGTCACAACGAAATGGATCCATGGCAAAATCCCTAGTTCCAAATCTCAATGGCCACATCTACAGCCTAGATACCAACAACGGTGTGCCTCCTCATTCCAGCAGGACGCAGATGTTACACCATCAAACGGAGCCACGACATAGTCCCTAGTTCCAAATCTCGATGGTTCACAGACAACCTAGAGACCATCTCAGCATTCGTCTCGTTACACCAGACGCAATGTCAACAACGGTGTTCCTTCGCAGTCCAGCAAGATGCAGATGCAACGTCAACAAAAGACCTCACGGTCGAAACAAAGTGGAGTGACGACGAAATCCCTGCTCCACCTCAGCATTCGTCTTGTTACAGCAGACGCAATGTCAACAACGGCGTTCCTTCGTAGTCCGGTAGGATGCAGATGCAATTTAAACAAAAGACCCTATGGTCGAAACAAAGCGGAGTGACGACAAAATCCCAACTCCACCTCCGCATTCATCTCGTTACACCAGACGCAATGTCAACAAAGGCGTTCCTTCGCAGTCCAGCAGGATGCAGATGCAACGTCAACAAAAGACCCCATGGTCGAAACAAAGCGGAGTGACGACAAAATCCCAACTCCACCTCAGCATTCGTCTCGTTACAGCAAACGCAATGTCAACAATAGCGTTCCTTCGCAGTCCAGCAGGATGCAGATGCAATGTAAACAAAAGACCCCATGGTCGAAACAAAGCGGAGTGATGGCAAAATCCTAGCTCCACCTCGACGTTCGTCTCGATACAGCAGACGAGATGTCACCACAGCGTTCTTCCTCCAGTAGGATTCAGACGCGATAATTAAACAACGGAGCCATGGAAAAATCTCTAGTTCCAAACCTCGACGGTTCACCCGCAACCTAGAGACAACCACGACATTCGTCTCGTTACAGCAGACGCAATGCCAGCAAATGAAGCAAAGGCCAAATTCCTAGCTTCAAGGTCTTGACAGCAACTCATATAAAAAACCTGAAAGACTATCGGAGATCATCCCACACCAGCGCGGAGTGGTCACTACCTCGACGTTCGTCTTGATACAGCATACGAGATATCACCACAGCGTTCTTCCTCCAGCAGGATTCAGACACGACAATTAAACAACGGAGCCACGGCAAAATCCCTAGTTCCAAACCTCGACGGTTCACCCGCAACCTAGAGACAACCGCGACATTCGTCTCGTTACAGCAGACGCAATGCCAGCAAACGAAGCGAAGGCAATATTCCTAGCTTCAGGGTCTTGACGGTAACTCATATAAAACCTGAAAGACTACCGGAGATCATCCCACATGGAGTGGTCACCACCACGACGTTCGTCTCGATACAGCAAACGAGATGTCACTACAGCGTCCTTCCTCCAACAGGATTCGGACACGCTAAAGCAAACAAAGCGAAGGCCAAATTCCTAGCTTTAGGGTCTTGACGGTAACTCATATAAAACCTGAAAGACAATCGGAGATCATCCCACACCAGCGCGGAGTGGTCACCACCTCGATGTTCGTCTCGATACAGCAGATGAGATGTCACCACAGCGTCCTTCCTCCAACAGGATCCGGACACGCCAAAGCAAACGAAGCGAAGGCCAAATTCCTTGCTTCAGGGTCTTGACAATAACTCATATAAAACCTGAAAGACTACCGGAGATCATCCCACATGGAGTGGTCACCACCTCGACGTTCGTCTCGATACAGCAGATGAGATGTCACCACAGCGTTCTCCCTCCAGCAGGATTCAAATGCGACAATCAAACAACGGAGCTACGGCAAAATCCCTAGTTCCAAACCTCGATGGTTCATCAACAACCTAGAGACAAGCGCGGCATTCGTCTCGATACAGCAGACGTAATGCCAGCAAACGAAGCAAAGGCCAAATTCCTTGCTTCAGGGTCTTGACGGCAACTCATATAAAACCTGAAATACTATCGGAGATCGTCCCACACCAGCGCGGAGTGGTTATGACTCGTCGGGGCTCTCCAAAATGAGCCTAACCTCAAGTAAAAAGCGGCATGGCAAAATTCCTAACGCTTGCTCTTCCGACGGTCAAACTGCCTAGGAAGATTGCTTGAAGACGTCTTGTCCGGCCCCCGAAAGGATCAAAGACACGACGGTCGCAAGGCTACTCGAACAGCAAGATTGCCTATCGAGGAATACATCAGCCAACGCGACGGTACGACGGGCAAAACCCTAGTACCACAGACCCTAACGAACCTCTGTCGTAAAGAGCAGAGGTTAACTGTGACGTTAGGACATTCTTGCGAGAACTTCTAGATTCGTCTCGACTCATGAGGAAATTAGTTTCCTTGCGAGAACTTCACGATTCGTTTCGACTCGTAGGAAAAAGCCTTAGGCAATGGGGGATAAGGACCTGTTTCCAAAGTACTGGGGCCCTGCAAGTCGGTCCAAAATGGACTCTTGCATACTATTCACGGACCACACTCTCTAAAGTCAAATCTCGACAAGGAGGGAAACAACCACTTACGAGTCCTCTCGACTTGTAAGGGGGAAAATTCTCTTGTGAGATCCTTACGACTCTCAAGAGAAAACGCACTTAGGAGTCCTCACGACTCCTGAGGAGAAAATACACCTATGGGATCCTCTCGACCTGTAGGGAGAAAAGCCTTTATGAGACCCTCATGGCTCATAAAATTGAAAAGTCTTAGGTGGCAGATCCTAACCCTGTCTCCTAAGCCATCGCTGCCCTATAAAGAGTTCAAGAGGAACTGTTATCTACCATCTATGGGCCACACTTGTCAAAGCTACATGTCACTGAAATGGAGAAGTTACTCATGAGCATATAAACTCCTTCACACCAGAGTAAGACATAAAGAAATAGAAAGGTGCGGCTCATGGGGCTGAGGGTTTGAAACTATATCCCTTAAGAGTTGAGATTTGAGTCAATGATAAATGACGACGCTTGTGTCCGCTAGTTATCTTCTCAGATCAAGATTCTGAAAGTTATATACCAACCCGAAACTGGTCATACGCCATGCATAACTCTGCACTACTTCACCCACGTACATACTTACGTGGGCAAAGTAGTAGGGGCATTTGTTCCCGTCGAAAATTTCTGCGCAAAAGAGCCCAAGGTATCAAATAGTAGTGATACGCTTAAGAAAATGCGAACTAGTATTTTCCGGGCTGTATTTTGATAAACTCCCGAAAGAGAAACAGATAAATTCCAATAGTATTGAAAGCATCTCGAAAAATCCTTCGATTTGATATATTATGGGCCTCATAATTCATCCGGGATCAAAAGTTATGAAGCATCACGTGCCTACACGTGATCGGGGGTCACGTGCAGACACGTGATGGGTTCCTAAGCTCTCTGATTAATAGAATTAAATTCTAATTAAATAATCAATCAGTGGAGTCACGTGCCCACACGTGATGGGCCTTTAAACCAACTAAAAGAGATTAAAAGATATTATAAAACAGTAAGGAAAACCCCAACGGGGCATCACGTGTCTACACGTGACCAAAGGTCACGTGCAGACACTTGATGGGTTCCTAAGCTCTTAATTAATAGAATTAAATTCTAGTCAAACAAAAATATAACAAACATCAGGAAATTCCCCAATGGGGTATCACGTGCTCACACGTGACCAAGGGTCACGTGCTGACACGTGATAGGTTCCTGTGACCACTACTTTATAGAATTAAATTCCAGTTAAACAAAAATATAACAAAATATCAGGAAATACTCCAACGGGGCATCACTTGCTCACACGTGACCAAGGGTCATGTGTTGACACGTGATGATCCTTAGTCCTTTAAAACAACAGAATTAAATTCTGGGTAAAATGTTGATCAAGGGGGGTCACGTGACAGGTTCCTAAACTCTTTAATTGATAGAATTAAATTCTATTTAATAATCAAATAAAAGTGTTACGTGCCAACACGTAATAGACTTTTAAAAGCCTTCTAAAATAATAGAATTAAATTCTAATTAAGGGAAAGCAAAGACCTTAACTGAAAAAAATCTCTCTAAATCTTTCCAAACAAAAGATGGTGTTCTATAAAATAGAGCACCGTTATATTAAAAATCCAATGGTGATTAAAAATCACCAATTTATGGAAAGATTTTATACAAGGAAAGTTCCCCTGAAATTCACCAAGAATAACAAACAGAATATCTTCTGGACTGAAAATCCAATGGTGAATAAAATTCGCTGAGTGATCTAAAAGATCATATTAGTTACAAAAAAAACCAAAATCTTTCAATGAAAGAATCACTAAACAAATTGATTCTTTTCTTTCTCCTATAAATAGGAGTGTTTACCCCAATCAGAGGAAATCTTTGTTCAAATTCCAAGGCGGGAAACGAAGCAACGCTTCTGTTTCCCCCAATCAGAGCAAAGCTCTGTTTAAAATTCAAACTTTAATAAATGAAGCAACGCTTCAGCTGACTTGCGCTCTGCGCTGCGCGACACGTGTCAGCGCAGTTGCGCAAGCGTAGGTGCGCTGCGCTCTGCGCTGCGCGACACGTGGCAGCGCAGTTGCGCTGCGCTCTGCGCTGCGCGACACATGTCAAGCGCAGATGCGTTTGCGCCAAACAGAATTAAAATTCCAGTAAGATCTTTCTGTTCTTATTAAAACAAGAAAATTGTCTTCTATAAAACAGAAGCCCTTGGATCAAAGATCAAACGATGGGGAAAAATCCCCAAATCACTAAGAGAATGATCTCTTTAACAAATTTAACAAATTAATGGGCACTATATAAAGGCCCCTAGACCCCAATTCAAAGAGGATCATCATCAACAACAACAACACAGAAAAAAGAGTGAAACTCAAGAAACAAAGAAAGAACTCCTCTAAAAGAACTCTGAGAAGAATTCAGAAAGAAGAAAAAAGGTAAAACCTTTATAAAAAGAAGAATTTCTTCTGAATAGATCATTGATCTAAGAACAAGATCAAGGATCTTCAATAAAAAATATAATAAATAACAAAAGCATTGTTTTTTTGTGAACCATTGGTTCTGGAATCTTAAAGATTCTTTTCTTGGATCAAGAAATTAAAATAGTGCCTTGCACTTGCCAATCTGCACTGTTGCGCTCCTGGGTTGGCGCAAGCCACCAGAGAGTGCCACGTGTCAGCACCAGAATAACTTGCGCTATGCGCTTTTAAGATAGAGCACTACTCTCTGAAGTTGGCGCAACTCACCAGAGCACGCCACGTGTCAGCAGCGCAACAGCGCAGCGCACTGCGCTTGCGCTCACCAGAGCATGACACGTGTCACCTCCACATGCGCTTGCGCTCAATAATTAGCGCAAAGCGCCTGACAAGCCACTGTCAGATAATTAATGCACTGTATTATTTACAGAAGGGCCAAGCCCAATTAAAAAAGGCCTAACGGGCCAAATAAAATGCAATGCATTACTCTAAAAAGGGCAGAGTCCAAACAAAAACAGATGCTCTGCATCATTTATAAAGGGACTGAGCCCAAATCAAAAAGCCTAGCAGGCCAAAAGAAAATGCAGTGCATTATTAAACAGGGGCAAAGCCCTAGCACAGGCCTAATAGGCCAAAGATAAAAACGTTGAACATCTTCAACTGGACTTAGCCCAATCATGGCCGTAAGTCCTCAAATTAAATTGACAGAGCAAAATTGCTCTCTTAAATCAATTTACATCCGGTTCAATGGTACATCTCCGAACTCCTCTGACACCTATCGTTGTAATCCTTCAACGACGTCAGAGAGGTGACGGGTCCCGACAACCACACATCGATACGGACTGCGGAGTCCTTAAACTCGTGGACCGAATCGTCCTTAAACTAATATTCGTCCCAAAATGGGAACATTGGACCGAAATGTCCTTAAACTAATGTTCGTCCCCAAATGGGAATGATGGACCACTATTTCCCTAAACTGGAGATGGACCACTATGTCCCTAAACTAGAACAATAGAGCCCCTAAATGCTCTTTTGTCGGATCTAAACGATCCTGTTTAAGTTGATCTTAGCCTCAAATACGGCTAACGTATCCTTAAACCTTCAAATAGACTTTAGTCCCAAATTGGATTATAGATCCCCCAATCGATTTTGGTTCAAGGGTACATCTCTGAACTCCTCTGACACCTGTCGTTGTAATTCTTAAACAACGTCAGAGAGGTGACGGGTCCCGACGGCCATACATTAAACATGGACCGCAATGTCCTTAAACTAATTATCGACCGCAATGTCATTAAACTAAACAATAGAGCCAATTGCTCTCTTTTCGGATCCAAACGATCCCGTTAAGTTGATCTTAGTCTGGAGATTAGGCTAACGTATCCTTAACAAAAGTTTAAGTTGATCATAGCCTTAAATAGGGCTAACATATCCTTAAACCAAAACCCCAAATCCAAATCTAAGAAAATACGGATTTGGACTAATCCACGTCCTACGGGCGACGACATCACTTAGTCTCCGTATACAATCCACGGGCAACCACAAATAAAACAAACACTCATGACACGAAGTGAAATTCTGAAGAAGGAGAAAGTGGTTACCGCGATGCGGTAGCGTAATTAACTGCAGGGGATTGCGCCTGCAGGGAAGAGCGTCCCCACAATCAAAAATCCCTCAAGCGAGGGGGAATCTGATGAAGTACGCTACATCGGCCGCATCCGTCTAAACCTCCAATACACGGTGCCATAAATCAACTTGGCATCTTCGGAGAGGTGGACGGATAAAACCAAATAGCATCTACCCCGAATCTCAGGCCGAGACAGTCCATATCTCGGCCGCCATTCGGAGGGGAACAAATTCTGGCACGCCCGTTAGGACCTTTTCCTCTTTCTACTCCACACTTCGTGTGTCGTCTTCGCAAACGAATCGCAGTTTGTTAATGGTTGCCTTTGGATTTCAAGTTACTAAGATTTGGTCTTTTGCCTGGCGCAGAAATCAAGTATCAATGGCCTCCAACTGCTCGAGCTGCTCAAAGTGCCAGTGCAACCAACGGTCCGCCTCATCTGGAGGTGTAGCCTATGGGCCCCAAGCGGCCTCCATCCTTGCCATGCCGGTAGAACAGGTGACCCAGGCCACCACCGGTCTGTTTTTCGGGACCATGCTCCTTCCTGCAAGCTTCACCATGCCAGTGCCCGCACCAGAAGCGAACAAGAAGTCGGTTTTCGATCGGCTCACTGCTACAACGGCCCCTTTCAACGGGTCGTCCAATATCAAACCGGCAGCCTCTGTCTTTGCCAGGCTGAGCCAGAACCCTGATGGGCCTGCCAGGAAGCCTATGAACCCTGAAATGGCCATCCCGAGAAAGACAGCCACCCCTGCTCCAGAGGTCGTTAAGGCGGCTTCTCCTGTTAAAGAGTCAGTCTTTTCAAGGCTGACTATTCCGGCTCCTGCTCCGGCTCGAGGATCTGTCTTTGACAGATTGAACATCGCCACTCAAAGGAAAACATCAGTCTTTAAGAGGCTGACACCAGCAGCACCTCATTCAGACAGGGGGAAAGAAGTAGCTGTCTCTATCGCCGAGCCAGTCCCAACGGCTCGTCATGCTCGACGTCGCCACTGGCGCCGAGTAAGGAAGGCCGGGGGCAACTCCCCTTAGGGCTAACTCCACCCGCTCCAATGGTGGAAGTTAATGCTGCTGTTCTAACTGAGAATAGCTTTGAAACACTAAGGAGGGTACGTAAGAACTCTCCGAATGCTACGCTAAAAAGATCTCCTCCACCTGCGGAGAGGGTTACAGAAACAAAGCTGGAGCAGCCCCCTCAACAGCTGTCCTCCAAAATTTACAAGGTCTGGCGGAGGGTTCAAGATTCCGTAATTGATCCAGATCACTCTCGCCAGCAGAAGAGGGTGAAAGTGCAAGAAGAAAAGAACCGTCCCGTCAAACAGCAAAGGACGACAACCGCCAGGGTGCCCACTGCAACGGCCCCTTCAACTTCAACGGCCCACAAAAGAAGGAGGTCGGAGAAAATTCCCACGCCTGCAGCAAATGTCAAAGGCAGTGAGCCTAAACGCCCTAAGTCCGGGGGCATCGTGGTCCATACTGTATACATGGTGTCGGGAAAGGAGGACAGCCGCGCATCTACAGGTCACAGACCGCTTACACGGTCAGTGACCAAAGCTCAGGAGCAACAGCAGAAGCTCCAGGAAATGATGAGCGCGATGGCCGCACTCACTGGGCCAAAAGAAAGCCCCGAAGCATCCGCGGATGAACGCCAGGAGCAAGAGACTGACGCTGAATTCCTTCGCCGGATATTGGAGAAGAAGGATAAAGAGACTGCTGAACAAGCATCCAACATAAAGAGAATGGCCCTCCTGTTCCAGGACATGGTGGGAATGATGATTCAACAAGATCATCCTGCCGTAGATCCTCCGATCGTCCTTGAAGACGACAGGGGAGAAACGTCAAATCCTCTACCGGCTCTGTCAACAGCCAAGGAGGAGACAATCTCCAAAGCTGACTTGGACGAATATATAGCCCAACAGATACGGGTTCATCAGGCAACTGAGGCAGCCGGTCAGATCGTAAAAACGGGATGACCATATCCGAGCTGGTACAATTAGATCAAGTACCTGCCCGGCTATACAATACCGAAATTTCATGTCTATAAGGAGACGGGCAATCCCCACCAGCATGTTGCCCAGTTCAGGGCGCTTTGCGGCAACACCAGCGGTGATGATAAATTGTTGCTTCGCCAGTTCGTCGGTAGCTTATCGGATACAGCATTCGAATGGTACTCCGAGCTCCCAAATGACTCTATCAAGACATTCGCGGAGATGGAGCTGCTGTTTACTCAGCGTTTCGCAAGCGCCAACGAACGCACCCCGATAACGGCCTTGATTAATGCCACGGTGAAGCCAGGCGAAACATGGGTTTAGTATGCGATACGGTGGCGGAACTTATGGTCAAAATGCGAGCAACGCATAGAAGAGGCTCCGGCAGTGGGTATGTTTGTAGGAACCCTCGATCCGCAGGCGACCATATCCCAATTTATGATGTTCTTCAAGCCGACTACCTTCCAGGCCCTGATCGACAAGCTAGCTCAAATGGACCAGATGGGCCATAGACCGCCCCCTCCAAAGCCGGACTCTCGAAACGAGAAGGGGAAGGGAAAAGCGATCGTTGTTTCTAATGCTCAACAACAGCCGAGCAACTTGAAGCCGGCTGCCCGTCAAAACAATATGCGTCCACACCTGTCTCTCGAGGAGAGGCCGGGACGTCCTTACTCGTTTCCTCAAAATAAAATGAGAAGATTGTTTGAACTGGCATTGCGTAATTGACTCATTAATCTACCAGAGTCAAGACGTCCGTCGCAGCCAAACGACGTCAATGATCCTAATTACTGTCCCTATCACCGAGTATTGGGTCATCCGATTGAAGATTGCTACGTCTTCAAAAACTGGATTGAAGATCAATATCAGCAAGGCAAGTTCGCGTTATCCGAAAGATGGAAGGTGAACCCGCCGCAACCTCATACTTCTAAAAAGGTGAATACGCCGGGGGCAACGTGCTCCCTTGTTGAAGAAGCTCCATGGGAGGTTGTGTTATCAGCCAAAACCAAGAGGATGCTGAACGATCTTCAAACATGCCCAGAAATCAGGTGGAAGAACCCATTGGAACCTCAGATCATTGAAGGGATGTTGAAGCCGCGTCCAACTCCAAAGATCGATGGTGATGTCCCAAGCACTCACAACCAGCCGTCAAAATCTTCAAAGAAGAAGAAGAAGAGATCTAAAAAGCCCGTGAAGCCTGGTGACAAGCGCACAGACTTACAGAAACAAATTGACGCGCTAGAGAAATACAATCAAAAGGCACGGACTCCCGTCACACTCCAGGAGTTCCTCAACCACGTCTTTCAAGAGGAAGATGAGGGAGAGAGCTCGTCGGATGAATCTGAGGGTTATGTGACGAGTTATCATATGGTCTCCCACTCGTTTACAGATGACGAGAAAACTCCTTGCACTGAGAAGCTGGGGGCAGATCCTAAACCCGAACTTCTGGGGCCATCAGATGAAGCAATTGATGCATTCCTCAACGAAGCTCGGTTGAAAAGTAAAGCTGATCAGGAACGCGAGACGGCCATATTTGAAAGGGCCAAGCGCCGGCGATTAGACGAAAAGGTCGAGACACTCCCGTCAAATCAAAGTACATCTATTGCGGACAAAATCAAATTCAAGACGAGGAAGAGGTTTGCTAAAGCCATGTCGATGGGGATGAAGCTGCCACCCTCTGAAGGAAACATTGCCGGCAAAGCGGAAATGCACCCTTCCTATTGCTTATATCATCGGAAGGTTTCGCACCCCACCGAAGAGTGCAAAGCTTTCAATAAATGGTGGCAGGGATATGTCGCTCACCGGCAACATTTTAAGCGGGAAAAGCGTAAAACTCGTCGGGAGCAGAAAAGTACGACCGAGGAGCCTAGAAGAACTACCGGCGATTGTTGCATGGTTAACGCCGGGGAAGCGCAAGTTCTCACATTCGGAAGCGACTCTGACGAGGAAATAGCTCTTAGCCCTCTCTTTAAAGAGTTCACCTCGGGAAAAGAGGAAGAGCCGAAGGCCTGCGAAAATATTCGGCTGCATAATCGTACACTACCCGAAAAGAATCTTGGACCCTCAAATAAAAAAGATAAGGGGAAAGAAAAGGTCTCTGAGGATATCGCCTTAGATGACCAAGTCATAGAGGAGCTAACCTCCAAGGACCCGCCAAAGAGAAATAAGGTGGACTACAACGTTCTGGCACACTTGAGGAAGCTACCTTCGCAGCTCAGCATTCTTGATGCCCTCTTACTATCAAAAGAAGCAAGAGAATTATTGATCAAAGCGCTACAGGAGCTAGAGCAATTCCAAGCTTTTCTCGCCGAAGAAAATATGAAGGACGAGCTGGAAGAAGTGCACACAGCTGATGTCACTTTCGGTGATGAAGACCTCCTCCTTGGGACGTGCGAACACAATCGCCCCCTCTATGTCTCAGGATATTGCCACGATATAAAGATAGTCAAAATCTTGGTTGACAATGGGTCTTCCTTCAATCTCCTCAATGTACGGGTATTGAAGGAAATCTGCATGAGCGTCCAGCACCTCGCTCGGGACAAGATCACCATCTCCGGGTTCGACTCTCAATCATCACGGACTCTCGGGTCTGTGATACTGACGTTGCGCTTTGGGCTGCTCGTCACGGACATTAAATTCCATGTCATAGACGCGAAGACATGCTATAATGCTTTGCTCGGCCGACCCTGGTTACACGAGTACAACATCATCCCTTCTACACAGCATCAGTGTATGAAATATTTTAAGGATGGTCTCGAGTATACCGTGACGGGAGAACTGGACCCGTTCTTCGTGAACGAAGTCCGCAAATATGAAGATGCCAAATACTTCTTACTGGATTTCGAAGACACGGAGAGGTGTCACAAGCCGGAGAACAAAGCTAACGCCACCATCCCTGTCTTCGGGAGTGATACCGAGGAGGAAGAGGAGATAGTTTATTCGGGTCCACCCCAATACAACCAACTGGGACCATCCGCTCCTACGTCGATCTTTGGCAGTGACTCAGAAGATGAAGTTCATGCTATATTTTCCACTCGACCTTCAATACAAACATCCGCTGACGAAGAGCAAAGTCTACAAGTCGCCATGGTTCCACTTAAATATCATAAAGAACTGGATGCGCTCAATGCCTACAGTGTAGAGGAGCTGCGGACGTTCTATGTCCCTCCCAGGCGAAAAGGCGAAAAGGCAATTCTATTCTACCGCTCTGAAGAAACCAAAGTGGAGAAAGAAATCTGGCACGGCGCGGATCCTACGCTTGACAGGCTTCAGCCCATCCGTCTGCCCAGATATTATACAGAAGGTTTGAAGAGGCTGCTGAAGCGCCAGGGGATATCCTTCAAACAGACCGCTCGAAAAGCCAAATTCTATGACAAGGTCTGGAACGTCCCCGGAACTCAGCACAAGTTGCCTAGTGGGAGGATGGAAACAATCGGACTTGGATACATTCGGTCCAAGAAACGAGAGCTACTCCGCGACTGTTACGTCGTTCATGACTTCAATGAAGAAGCGGATGCTCAATGGGAGAACGCTAATCCTGAACCAGTAAAAGTTCCTGATGCAAAAGCGCCCAGTCCGTCGTTCGAAGAACAAATGAACAGGCTTATAAGGGAAGCTGGTCAAAAAGTCCAAGACGACCATAACCGCGAAATGGCCATCTACGAGAAGCCAAAACGCAACGCCTCCTCCAACAGGCCGTGAAAAATGAAAATGCCGCTCCCTGTCAACCTGTTATAAAAAAGGTTCGACGCAGAGGCATAAACAAGTCGAAAAGCGAAAAAAGCCATCGACAGCAACAAAGCGGGACTAAGAAGCCACGCAAGAGGGAATTGAGCGGTCCAGATCTATCCCTCATAAAGAAGATGAGTCGAGTATACTCTTTTCCTCGGGATAAGACAAAGAAGATACTTGACCGAGCCATAAAATACCAGATGCTTACGCTGCCGGAGTCTAAACACCCCGAACAAGCAGGCGAAATCTCACACCCAAACTATTGCTCTTATCACCGAGCAATTGGGCACCCTCTCGAAAACTGCTTCACCTTCAAGAACTGGGTTGAAGATCAGTATCAGCTCGGCAAGTTCGCTCTATCTGACAGTTGGAGGGTAACGCCGCCACAGAAGCATGAACCCAAAGCCACGAAAGCAGAACCAGACCCACATCGGTCTTCGAAGCGAGCTCGTACTTGTCACATAATAACAATATCAAAAGAAGAGCCCGAGAATATGGATGACCTTCCCTGGTGCTTCGAAAACAGCAACGATGAGGTGATCTCAGAATTTCCACCAGCACCAAAAGAGCTAGAGGATCGAATACATACTACTGCGGATAACCTCAAAAAAATTGAGTTGGGGACGGCGAATGACCCGCGACCGACATTCGTTAGTGAACTGCTATCTGAAGAAAGGGTGGCTTCATTAAAAGACGTGCTTATGCAGTATAGAGATTGCTTCGCATGGAACTATTCCGAAATGCAGGGATTAGATCCAGAAATTGCTGTGCACAAATTGGCGATATCTCCGGACGTTAAACCAATCAAACAAGCACCGAGAAGAATGTGGCTCGAGCTTGAGATGAGCATCAATGCCGAGGTCAAGAAGCTGATTGACTCTGGCTTCATCCAAGAAGTTCAGTATCCCGATTGGATCGCCAACATCGTCCCGGTGATGAAGAAAAATAGGACGGTGCGCATATGCGTGGACTTCCGGGATCTCAATAAAGATTGCCCGAAGGACGATTTCCCAGTGCCAGTCACCGAACTGATGATAGACAATACTTCCACTCACGAGGTTTTCTCCTTCATGGACGGCTCATCAGGGTATAATCAGATAAAGATGCATCCCGAAGACCAGAAGCACACCGCCTTCAGGACTCCGCTAGGTATATTCTGCTACAAGGTGATGCCTTTCGGTCTAAAGAACGCCGGTGCCACCTATCAGAGGGCCATGACGAAGATCTTTGATGACCTCATACATGAAATCGTCGAGTGCTATATCGACGACCTCGTGGTGAAAAGCAGATCGTACGAGGAACATCTCGAACATCTGAATACCGTATTTCAACGCCTTCGACGATACAACTTGAAGATGAACCCTCTCAAATGTGCATTCGGAGTTTCCTCGAGCAAATTCCTGGGATTCATCATCCGGCACCGAGGTATTGAGATAGATCCGTCAAAGATCAAGGCGATCATGGAAATGCCTCCGCCAAGGACTCTCAAACAGCCGCGGTCTCTCGAAGGAAAGCTCGTGTATATACGGCGATTTTTAGCCAACCTTTCAGGAAAGTGCCGTCCTTACAGCCACCTGATGAAGAAGGGAACCCCTTTCGTCTGAGACCAAAAGTGCCAAAGCGCGCTAGACGAGATCAAGCAATACCTGCAGAACCCGCCAGTGTTGGCTGCTTCGGTCAAGGGAAAGCCTTTCATTCTTTATACAACCGCCCTCGAAGGTTCCTTAGGCGCATTATGGGCGCAAGAGAACGATCAAGGGAAAGAAAGAGCACTCTACTACTTAAGTCGAGTTCTACTGGGGGCAGAAAGCAACTATTCCCCCATTGAAAAACACTGCCTGGCGTTGATCTTTGCGATAACGAAACTCAGATACTATGCGTTGGCGCATGAAGTCTGTCTCATTTCGAAGGTAGACCCCCTTAAATATTTAATGTCGAAGGCCTAAATGGGCCCTGCTCTTGATGGAGTTCTCGATAACGTATCAATCTCTTAAAGCAGTGAAAGGCCAGGCCATCGCCGACTTCCTCGCTGAGCATCCGATACCTGGCGATTCTCCTCTGAATTGCGATCTGCCAGACGAACATGCGTTTGACGCGATTGACGGAGGTGATACCCGATGGGAGCTTTATTTCGATGGAGCATCTTCCATCAAGAAGCGCAAACAAAGTACCCCTATAATCAAATCAGGGATAGGCCTTATCTTCGTGACTCCACAAGGAGGGATAATGCGCTTTGCTTTCTCCTTAACAGAGTCGAAGACGAACAATGAAGCCGAATATGAAGCTCTGATAGCTGGCCTTGAGATCGCCATTGACATGGGAATTGAAAACCTCCTCATATACGGAGACTCCCAACTGGTCGTCAGTCAAGTAAATGGCGATTAGCAAACGTGCAAACCAGAGCTGGTGAAATACGGCGAAAAGGTGCAACAACTGTTGACCCAAATTCCTTCCTACACTTTGGAAAACATACCGCGCGCGGAAAACAGCAAAGCGGACGCGATGGCCAAGCTCGCTAAAGAACTGGCTGACGAGAACCTCGATGACGTCAGAATCGTGGTACAAAGCCGTCGGGTGCTTGCCCCAGCAGAAATATCTCCGGAATCATCAGAAGAAAAGGGAGCGACTGAGTAGACGACCCTACAAATAAAAGACCGGGAAAAAGGCTAAGGATTGGAGAGAAGTCTTTATAGACTACTTCAAATACCGTCGAACACCCGAAGATGCGTCCTCAAGACATCAGCTTATGAAACGAGCTTTGTCTTTCGCCTTCGTCAATGATACCCTGTACAAGAGGTCATTTAATTCTTTGTGGCTGAGATGCCTGGGACCTGACGAGGCGAGAAGAGTCATTCAAGAAGTTCACGACGGGCTCTGCGGTTCTCACCATGCAGGCCCGAAGATGAAGTTGAAGATAAAACGGATGGGTTACTACTGGCCCACGATGATTCAGGACCGCCTCGAATATGCGAAGCAATGCCACTCATGCCAAATCCATGGGGACTTCATCCACCAGCATCCAAATCCACTACATCCGACAGTGGCTAGCTGGCCGTTCGAGATGTGGGGAACTGACATAGTCGGCCCCATCGAACCAGCATCGTCCAGGGGACATCGTTTCATCCTGGTGACGACTGACTACTTCTCCAAATGGGCAGAAGCAGTACCGTTAAAGGAAGTGAAGAAGGAGAATACCCTCCATTTCTTCGAGACGCACGTCATTTATCGGTTTGGAACTCCGCGATGGATCATCTCTGATAACGGGCCAGCCTACAGAAGCCACAAAATCAGTCGCTTCGCCCAACAGCATAATATAGACTGGAGGTATTCCTCAGTTTATAATCCGCGAGCTAACGGTCTAGCTGAGGCCTTCAACAAGACCTTGACAAAGATCATGAAGAAGACGGTGTCCCGAAACAAGAAAGACTGGCATGAGAGACTGCAAGAAGCTCTCTTGGCGTACCGAACTACGTTCAAAACGGCCACGAACACAACGCCATACGCGTTGGTATTCGGTACGGAAGCAGTACTCCCCCTCGAAATAGAGTTACCTTCTCTACAGGTGGCAGTCCACTACGAGCTGACGGACGAAGAAAATGCTCGCCTTCGGCTTGAGGAGCTTGATGCCCTTGATGAAAACCGGCTCATAGCGCAACAAAATCTAGAAACTTATAAAGCAAAGATGACGCGCTCATATGAAAGATTGACCCGACCGAGAACATTCCGCCAAGGCGAACTCGTGCTAGTGGTTAAAAGACCTATGATCCCCAATCGCGCCAAGCGGGGAAAATTCGAGCCGAACTATGAAGGCCCGTACATCATAGACAATATCTACCAGAGTGGAGCCTATCTACTCATGGATATGCACGGTGAAAGGCCTTTCAGGCCAATAAATGGTCGCTTCCTAAAGAAATACTACGGTTAGCGAGTTACCGCCTAGGTCAATGATAGATGACGACGACTATGTCCGCTCGCTATCTTCCTAAGCACAAACTCTATAAGTAATAGTCGGCCTTCTCCTCGACGGACCGAAACGTCATTAAACTAACGAACGACCGAAACGTCTTTAAACTACTACCGCAGCATCCTCAGGCTGACGAGAAATATATATATATATATATATATATATATATATATATAATAATAATAATAATAAATGTATAATAAAAATAAACGGTATGTCCATAAGCAAAAAGGGCACAGATGAAAACCCGAAAGGGCTCCGTGAGTAAAAACGGCAGGGCTACCGGCGAATGTTTGTGAAAACCCGGAAGGGCGCAACCTCGTTAAAAGACACTTACAGGGTCCTCTCAACCTTGTAAGGAGAAATCACCCGCGTGAGATCCTTACGACTCACAAGGGAGCAACACACTTAGGGATCCCCACGATTCCTAAGGAGAAAATACACTTGCGAGATCCTCACGACTCGTAAGGAGAACTCTCTTATGGGACCCTCACGGCTCATAAGATTTGAAAGTCTTAAGTTACAGAGACCTAAACCTGTGCTTAAGCAATCCCCACAACTTTCGATATTGCCCTACAAGTGGTTCAATACCGACCCTTGTATACAATTCACGGGCGCGAATAAACATTTCCCTAACCAAGTCCCATCCGTGACTGGGGATATGTTCGTATGGTGAACAACCCTTGTAAGTCCTCTCGACTTACAAAGAGAAAACCCTCTTATAGGATCCTTACGACTTACAGAGGAACATACACTTAGGAATCCTCACGATTCCTAAGGAGAAAATACACCTACAAGATCCTCACTTGTAGAGAGAAATACCTTTGTGAGACCCTTACGGCTCATGAAGTCAAAAGCCTTAGTCGACAGGACCCTAACCCCGTTCGCTAAGCCACCTTTGTTCGACATCGACAGAGGCAAGTGATGATTCGCTCCTGGCAATATCCCAGTTGTAACGGTGCTGATGCCGAAATCGGTGTCTAATTTCAGGGCTACGGCGAAAAGCCAGTAGGCCGCACATGCATACGAAATAGCCGAAATGATGGGGCAACTTGCAATAAAAAGTAGCAAGTAAAAACGTATGCACACAAAATAGCCGAAATGATTGGGCAACTCGCAATAAAAAGCAGCGAGTAAAAATAAAATAAACAGCCGAAATGATTGGGCACCGCGAAAATAGCCGAGATGATGGGGCAATCGCGACTTTCGCGATATAAAAGCTGAAATGATAGAGCATCGCGGAAATAAAACAATAATATAAAAAAATGATGATGAAACTTATGCCCTACAGTTGAGATCACGTCGATCCCTATATGCAATCCAAGGGCGCAAACAAAGAGGGAACCATACCTTCCCAACAGGCTCCGCCAGAAAGCAAAGCAAAATCTCGACGGTTCACCAACAATCTAGAGACAACTGTGACATTCGTCTCGATACAACAGACGCAGTGCCGGCAAACGAAGCGAAGATCAAATTCCTAGCTTCACGGTGTTGACGGTAACTCATATGGAACCTGAAAGACCACCAGAGATCATTTCAAACCCCAGGGAAACCAGTGTCCTTGGCAAATACCTTAATTCAGGGAAACTAGCGTCCTTGATGAGAGCCTCCTGATTCGCGTCGGCCTGCAGAGAAACCAGTGTCTCCGCAGGAATACTCCGATTCGTTTCAACTTCGAGGAAACCGGTGTCCTCGGCAAAACACTTCGACTCAGGGAAACCAGTGTCCTTGACGAGAAATTCTTGATTCGCGTCGACCCGCAGAGAAACTAGCGTATTTGCAGGAATACATCGATTCATTTCAACCCCAGGGAAATCCGTGTCCTTGGCAAATACCTCAATTCAGGAAACCAGCGTCCTTGATGAGAGCTTCCTGATTCGCATCAGCCCGCAGAGAAACCAGTGTCTCCGCAAGAACACCCCGATTCGTTTCAACCCCGAAGAAACCAGTGTCTTCGACAAAATACTTCGACTCAGGGAAACCAGTGTCCTTGACAAGAACATCCTGATTCGCGTCGACCCGCAGAGAAACTAGCGTCTTTGCAGGAATACATCGATTCTTTTCAACCCCAGGGAAACCAGTGTCCTTGGCAAATACCTCAATTCAGGGAAACTAGCGTCCTTGATGAGAGCTTCCTGATTCGCGTCGGCCCGCAGAGAAACCAGTGTCTCCGCAGGAACACCCCGATTCGTTTCAACCCCGAAGAAACCAGTGCCTTCGGCAAAATACTTCGACTCAGGGAAACCAGTGTCCTTGACGAGAACATCCTGATTCGCGTCGGTCCGCAGAGAAACCAGTGTCTCCGCAGGAATACTCCGATTCGTTTCAATTTTGAGGAAACCGGTGTCCTTGGCAAATACTTCGACTCAGGGAAACCAGTGTCCTTGACGAGAACATCTTGATTCGCGTCAACCCACAGGGAAACTAGTGTCTTTGCAGGAATACATCGATTCGTTTCAACCCCAAGGAAATCAATGTCCTTGGCAAATACCTCAATTCAGGGAAACTAGCGTCCTTGATGAGAGCCTCCTGATTTGCGTCGGCCCGCAGAGAAACCAGTGTCTCCGCAGGAATACTCCGATTCGTTTCAACCTCGAGGAAACCAGCGTCCTCGGCAAAATACTTCAACTCAGGGAAATTAGTGTCCTTGACGGGAGCTGCTCGATTCGTCTCGACTCGTGAGGAAATTAGTGTCTTCGCGAGGACTTCCCGATTCGTCTCGACTTGCAAGATAAAGCGTTAGGCAGCAGGGATTAAAAAACTTGTTTCCTAAGCACTGGGACCCTGCAAGTCGGTCTAAAACGGTCTCTTGCATACTATCCATGGGTCTCACTCTCCGAAGTCGAATCTCGACAAGGAGGGAAACAACCGCTTACGGGTCCTCTCGACTCATAAGAGGGAAAATTCTTTTATAAAATCCTTACGACTTATAAGAGGAAACACACTTAGGAATCCTCACGATTCCTAAGGAGAAAATACACCTACGAGATCCTCTCCACTCGTAGGGAGAAAAGTCTTTATGAGACCCTCACGGCTCATGAAGTTGAAAAGCCTTAGGTAGCAGACCTGAACCTTCTTCCTAAGCCATCACTACTCCCCAAGATGTTCAAGACAGAATGTTATATATCGCTTACAGGCTATGCTTATTTAAGGAATGTGCCAGTAACAAAGCAGAAAATAAAAGGAAGGAGGCAAAAGAGTTGTCATTCATACTTGGAAAGTTTTTACATCAATAAAGAAATAAACATCAACATTATTAAAATGTTTACAACGGTATAACCTCGGACCCAGGACATGGGTTGAGGAATTCGAAAGTAACCTTATCTAAACCTTTCAAAGCCTGGCGAACCATCCTGGTGTGCTTTCTTTCGCGAGCACGAGCGTCGGGGTCCCCACCGATGTCCTCCTCCCTCCAATAAGCAGCGAGTATGGCAGACTGTTGGAAGGCCTGGTGTAGGAGATCAACAAGATTGTCTCGCTGTCTCTTCGAGATTAAGTTCATCAGGTACACCGAGTGCACCTTATCTTCGGCGGCATCCAACGCCCTAAGCGGCACACCGGAACAGAATAAGGGAAGCGCTTCCCAGATGGCTCCCACGATAAGCTTCAGGAGAGAGGAACGTCGGGGAAGCAATTGACCGTTGTATGCGTCGAAGCGACTCATGATCTGGGCACACTCAGCATTAGTAAATTCTCGATTTTGGGAACGAACGAGTCGGCGGATGTCCCCATAGGAGATGATCTCGTCGAGGTCGTACATGTGGGCGTCCATCACTCCTATAAAAGAAGATCGGCAAAAATCAGCAACTCTTAAGAGTTCTGCTATATGATTTAAAAGGAGCAAAGATCCATTAATGAATCAAGAAATTATAAATGAAATCTTTCAGAGAGCAGAACTCTATTGGTGGAATCCTAACAGGGTTCTCTTTAGTTCTTAGATCCTTTTAGAGCAAAGCTCTGCTAAGTGAAACCCTAAATGGGTTTTCTTTAGATCAGGGATCTATTGAGAGCAAGGCTCTGTCAATGAAAATTAATTTAATTAAATTAAAAAATTTACCTAAAAGGTGTTTTCTAAAGAAATTCTAACTCTTGGATTCTTGAAAGCAAGAGCAAGGCTCTGAAGTTTTGAAAGTAAAAATCTTAAAAGATGATGATCATCTGTGGAGGACCAAAGGTCCTATTTATAGGCATCAAATGCCCTTTCAACTTTCAAGAGTTGCCGCGACGGTTGGAATTCTGCCACCGCTGCGCTCACGTTTGGAGGGCCACGTAAGCGCAACGATGGGGGGGCATTTGTTTACCCCAATCAGAGCAAAGCTCTGTTCAAATTCCAAGGCGGAAATGAAGCAATGCTTCTGTTTCCCCCAATCAGAGCAAAGCTCTGTTCAAATTCCAAGGCGGAAACGAAGCAATGCTTATGTTTCCCCCAATCAGAGCAAACCTCTGTTTAAAATTCAAACTTTAATAAATGAAGCAACGCTTCAGCTGACTTGCGCTCTGCGCTGCGCGACACGTGGCAGCGCAGTTGCGCTGCACTCTGCGCTGCGCGACACGTGGCAGCGCAGATGCGTTTGCGCCAAAAAGAATTAAAATTCCAGTAAGATCTTTCTGTTCTTGTTAAAACAAGAAGATTGTCTTCTGTAAACAGAAGCCCTTGGATCAAAGATCCAACGATGGGGAAAAATCCCCAAATCACTAAGAGAATGATCTCTTTAACAAATTTAACAAATTAATGGGCACTATATAAAGGCCCCTAGACTCCAATTCAAAGAGGATCATCATCAACAACAACAACACAGAAAAAAGAGAGAAACTCAAGAAACAAAGAGAGAACTCCTTTAAAAGAACTCTGAGAAGAATTCAGAAAGAAGAAAAAAGGTAAAACCTTTATAAAAAGAAGAATTTCTTCTGAATAGATCATTGATCTAAGAACAAGATCAAGGATTTTCAATAAAAAATATAATAAATAACAAAAGCATTGTTTTTTTTGTGAACCATTGGTTCTGGAATCTTAAAGATTCTTTTCTTGGATCAAGAAATTAAAATAGTGCCTTGCACTTGCAAATCTGCACTGTTGCGCTCCTGGGTTGGCGCAAGCCACCAGAGAGCGCCACGTGTCAGCACCAGAATAACTTGCGCTATGCGCTTTTAAGATAGAGCACTGCTCTCTGAAGTTGGCGCAACTCACCAGAGCGCGCCACATGTCAGCAGTGCAACAGCACAACGCACTGACGCAGCACACTGCGCACTGCGCTTGCGCTCACCAGAGCGTGACATGTGTCACCTCCACATGCGCTTGCGCTCAATAATTGGCGCAAAGCGCCTGACAAGCCACTTTCAGATAATTAATGCACTGCATTATTTACAGAAAGGCCAAGCCCAATTAAAAAAGGCCTAACAGGCCAAATAAAATGCAATGCATTACTCTAAAAAGGGCAGAGTCCAAACAAAAACAGATGCTCTGCATCATTTATAAAGGGACTGAGCCCAAATTAAAAAGCCTAGCAGGCCAAAAGAAAATGCAGTGCATTATTAAACAGGGGCAAAGCCCTAGCACAGGTCTAATAGGCCAAAGAGAAAAACGTTGAACATCTTCAACTGGACTTAGCCCAATCATGGCCGTAAGTCCTCAAATTAAATTGACTGAGCAAGATTGCTCTCTTAAATCAATTTACATCCGGTTCAAGGGTACATCTCCGAACCCCTCTGACACCTATCGCTGTAATCCTTCAACGACGTCAGAGAGGTGACGGGTCCCGACAACCACACATCGATACGGACTGCGGGGTCCTTAAACTCGTGGACCGAAACGTCCTTAAACTAATATTCGTCCCAAAATAGGAACGTTGGACCGAAATGTCCTTAAACTAATGTTCGTCCCCAAATGGGAATGATGGACCACTATGTCTCTAAACTGGAGATGGACCGCTATGTCCCTAAACTGGAACAATAGAGCCCCTAAATGCTCTTTTTTCGGATCTAAACGATCCCGTTTAAGTTGATCTTAGCCTCAAATACGGCTAACGTATCCTTAAACCTTCAAACAGACTTTAATCCCAAATTGGACTATAGATCCCCCAATCGACTTTGGTTCAAGGGTACATCTCTGAACTCCTCTGACACCTGTTGTTGTAATTCTTCAACGACGTCAGAGAGGTGACAGGTCCCGACGGCCATACATTAAACATGGACCGCAATGTCCTTAAACTAATTATCGACCGCAATGTCATTAAACTAAACAACAGAGCCAATTGCTCTCTTGTCGGATCTAAACGATCCCATTAAGTTGATCTTAGTCTGGAGATTAGGCTAACGTATCCTTAACAAAAGTTTAAGTTGATCTTAGCCTTAAATAAGGCTAACGTATCCTTAAACCAAAACCCCAAACCCAAATCTAAGAAAATACAGATTTGTACTAATCCACGTCCTACGGGCGACGACATCACTTAGTCTCCGTATACAATCCACGGGCAACCACAAATAAAACAAACACTCACAACACGAAGTGAAATTCTGGAGAAGGAGAAAATGGTTACCGCGATGCGGTAGCGTAATTAACTGTAGAGGCTTGCGCCTGCAGGGAAGAGCGTCCCCACAATCAAAAACCCCTCAAGCGAGGGGGAATCTGACGAAGTCGGCTACATCGGCCGCATCCGTCTAAACCTCCAATACACGGTGCAATAAATCAACTTGGCATCTTCGGAGAGGTGGACGGATAAAACCAAATAGCATCTGCCCCGAATCTCAGGCCGAGACAGTCCATGTCTCGGCCGCCATTCGTAGGGGAACAAGGAGCCAAGAAGAGAAGAGAGGGGATCTACTTTTTTTTTTAGAGAAGAACGGAGAGAAAAATATAGAGGAGAATTTAATTCTCAAGAGAGAAAAGAAGATTTCTTCAAAAGAGGAAAAAAAAACCCTAGGTGAGAAAGGGGAAAGAGATCTAAGCTCCATAAAATAAAAGAGAATTTAATTCTCAATTTAAGAGAACTCTTCTGAACAAGAACTTGGTTCTTCCTTTGGTTGAAGATCTGCAGAAGCAGATCTCCCCACAGGTTGAGAATTTAATTCTCATCGGGGAGATTCTGCCATGCAGATCCAAAAACTTAAAGGGAGAATTTAAGTTTAAGGAATTTAATTCCCCCAAATTCATAGGAATTTAATTCCTCCAAACATAACTAGGGTTTAACCCTATATGAGAATTTAATTCTTCTAAATTCATAGGAATTTAATTCCTCCAAACAGAACTAGGGTTTAACCTTATATGAGAATTTAATTCTTCCAAATTCATAAGAATTTAATTCCTCTGAAAGAACAAAACTAGGGTTTAACCCTATTTGAGAATTCAATTCTCCCAAATTCATAGGAATTTAATTCCTCAAAACAGAACTAGGGTTTAACCCTACATGAGAATTTAATTCTCCCAGATAAGAATTTAATTCTTCTACATACAAAGGAATTTAATTCCTCCAAAACAGAATTAGGGTTTAACCCTACAGAGAATTTAGTTCTTAAAATAAGAGACTTAAAGCTCTCCATGTATGTAAAGGACTTGGTCACGTGGTAACACGTGACCCCTATCCTCAAAGATTAGAAAAGAGCGAACAAGACTAGGTCACGTGCCCCCACGTGACCCATTAACGGACCCCTCAAAATAAGAAGGAATTAGTCCAGAGGCAATGCCTCACGTGCTCCCACGTGACCTTCAAAACAAAGAGAATAAAGGTAAAGGAAGTACTGATTTTGGGCGCTCTAACGTGTCCTCACGTGACCCCTAATAAACACTTTAATAATCAATACGTGGATATCCATCACGTGCCAGCACGTGATTGCCAGAAGATCAGAAGTGCTTAACACTTATTTGCAATTCTGAGAACAAAATAAAGGAGGTCTGGCCCCATCTCAGGCTCCTCACGTGACCCGACGTGACCCCTTTCCTTTCTAGTGTTTAACATTATTTTGAGCATTTTGTCTCCAGTGTTTAACACTGTTTTAAATACATCACGTGAGGACACGTGACCACCAGATGTCCTTTAGTGTTTAACACTATTCTAAAACCAGCTTAGTCCAAATTGGCTAAGTTTTTCAGAGGCAAATATCTCTTTCAAATGAGTCTTAAAATCAAAAGCTATAGTGTTTAATGCTCAAAAACAAAATGTTCTCATAGCCCTCAAACTCTTGTTTAGCATTGCTAAATAATAAGGGGTTGAACTTAGAACAGGCCAACAATGGGCCAACATTCTAAACTTAATTAGACTTAGCCCAAATTGGCCATAAATCCTCAATTCAAATCTAACTGAGCCAATGTGCTCACAATCTAATTAATTGATCTTAGCCCTAAATTGGACTACAGATCTCAATCGACTCTGGTTCAAGGGTACATCTCTTCACTCCTCTGATATTTGTCATTGTAATCCTTCAACGTCTTCAGAGAGGTGATGGGTCCCGACAACCACACATTTCACAGACTATGACGTCTTTAAACTGGACTGTGGGGTCCTTAAACTCATGGAATATGATATCCTTAACCTTGACTGTGAGGTCTTTAAACTCACGGACTATGATGTCCTTAACCTCAACCGCAATATCTTTAAACTAGCATTGGACCGTAATGTCCTTAAACTAATCGACCGCAATGTCCCTAAACTAAACAATAGAGCCTAAATACTCTGTTGTAGGATCTAAACGATCCCGTTAAGTTGATCTTAGTCTAAAATTAGACTAACGTATCCTTAACTAACGTTTAAGTTGATCTTAATCTTAAAAGAGATTAATGTATCCTTAAACTCAACCCCCAAACCCAAATCTAAGAAAATACGGATTTGGACTAATCCACGTCCTACGGGCGACAGCATAAATTAGTCTCCGTATACAATCCACGGACAACCAAAAACAAAACAAACACACACGACACGAAGTGACCATCTGGAGAAGGAGAAAGTTGTTACCGCAATGCGGTAGCGTAATTAACTGCAGGGGCTTGCGCCTGCAGGGAAGAGCGTCCCCACAATCAAAAACCCATCAACGAGGGGGAATCTGACGAAGTCTGCTACATTGGCCGCATCCGTTTAAACCTTCGATATACGGTGCCATAAATCAACTTGGTATCTTCGGAGAGGTGGACGGATAGCACCAATTAGCATCTACCTGCAAAGAATTCCCGGGGTGGTTGTACCACCGTGGACCCTCCGACGATCAAGTTAGTCGAGGTATTTGGGCAGAGTAGCGACCTATTAGATAAGAGTTGCCTTACGTGAGTCGTCTGAGAAAGGGTTTTATATAGCAGCAGCCATGGGCTAGCGGGTGCGAGATTCTCGCCAGCCGTTACGCCCCTGGCGTTGCGCTCGCAAGAATGGCGGTATCCCCCATTAATGACGGGATACGCTCGTTAATGGGGGATGCGACGGCGTAGAACGCGGGCTCATGGGGCGGCGGATATCTCGCGTTCGGCGAGATTCGCGGAGCCATGGCGGAGATGCCTGTGATCTGTGTTCCGGGTCTCCCAATTGAACCGAGGAATCTTAGCTCTGCGGGGGCTCAGAGGCGAGCGGGAGGCCGAGGAAGTTCGGTGTCGTGATAGCTCGGAGACGAGCAGGAAGGGCTGAGGAAGCTCAGCATGCAGGAGGGATCGGAGGTGAGCCATTGGTCGTCTACAGGACTCTTCAGGGAATCCTCGAAGGTCGGGTCCAAGCAGCGGGAAGATAGCCCGGGAGACACCTCCAATGTGCAGTCCTCGCCCTGTTTCTGTGTGCATCGGGACACGTCTTCTGCCACGTGTCATGATCTGGGGAGCTACCACTTACAAGCATCATCAACACTACATAATTGATCTCTAACTTTTAATAAGTTATGCCAATATAAACTGAGGCGATTCATGGTTCTGGACTGCAGTCCAGAGAAAGAATCTCTGCCTTTACCCGTTTTTAGAACGCATACTTCTCACTGTTTAAGCGTGCAAGTGTGCGGAACCATATATGGAAGCGTGGGGAATTGAATTAGCTTTCTAACGGTGCTGGTCTCATTGCATTCCAGTGTCGTTTGATGTTTATAACACTTTTTAAACCGTAGATGTGTACTGCAGTTTCATGTTGAGACAAAATGTATACCTTAACCTCAAACAACGCATATCTCCCTGCATAGAGCGGATATTATTGATCCGTCTGATGCGTTGAAAATATAAAAGATAAATCTAAATATTATCTAACCGTAGTGTCGCCTAATTATGATCCCAACAGGGAGTAAAAAGTGTTACAAAACGGACTTCCAGTTCAGAAATTAGATTTCCAGCAGTAAACACTTAAAATGGAATGACCATAACTCGCAAACCTGAAACCCGAATGACTCGAAACCAATGTTGCTGAAGAAATAATTTAATAAACTGTTTACGCTTTTATATTGTTTCGCCAAATTATGCACGTATGATTTTATGTGATTTTTCTAATCTAACCTACATCGGCTGCTCATATGTATTCAGTAGTGCATTTACTGTATCTCCATCATATTGCATGACTGTTATACCTTTGTAAATAGTGTTCATTTACATTGATATCCTAGTGACCGTGTTACATTACCAAGTGATAAATGTTAGTGATTGGATTGTGGCAAGTACGTTAGTGTAAAAGCATGATTGAATAATGGAAGTGACACGTACTTGCACACAATCAGCGGAACCAGTTAGTTATTGTATTGTCGACGCCTATGGGGTATATATAAGTGTAACTATAGCTGGTATGGGACGGGTATGGAAGTACTTATATTAGCGTCATAGGTAAGACATCGAGCACTGTCCATTTATCTTGGATACCTGTCGAGACATGCTTGATGGAGACCTTGTCTCTAATTCTCCCGTAGACTTGTCATGGAGCGACTAGTATTTAGATTCATGGTCGGTGTTGGATGTAGACCGCGGGGTATGGGGTAGTTTGAGTGTAAGTTCGATCAACGGAATCTCAGGAGTCCCACTGCCGGCAAATTTCCTGATTTTGGGATTTGTTACTGATCGTATTTCTGATTCTTGTTGATCGTGATTTGGATCCATGTTTCCTTGCCCCTGGGGCTTATCCTTGGGTTGGGAATACTCCTGCGATAGTTGACTCTCACGCTTGGACTGACGATAAGTTTAGTGACTTGGACATTGAGACATAGAGACTGATTGCTTTAGTGACATGGATATTGCATTGATTACTGATCTGATACACTTGGTTTATCATTACATGTACCGGTTATTTCATGCTCGCGTCATTACTCTATACTTACTGCTTTGTGTTTATCATCGTTGCACATTATATATGTATATATTGCTATTGTGTCGTTCTGACGACCTGAGTATGCATGCTCAGAGTGAGAAGTGGACTTAGCTCGAATCAGGACCTGCCTCACCTGCGACGTCAGCGCTATCATTTTCTTTGACTCTATCTGATTAGTTTTATATTTGTTTTTATAGAATTAGTGAATGCATTTCTCATTACTTGTGCTATAATTACTGCTTGCCTTGTATTACAAGGAGCCGAAGTGTGACTACGGCAAGATATTTCCTTGACCGTAGAAGCATGACTGGCCTAGTCACCTCCCGTATTCTGTATTTTAGAAAGCGGGACGTGACACTTACACAAAATCTATTGCCATCAATCTCAATTATATGCAAAGAAGTGTATAAGAAGAAATGGGCCTTTACCAAAACAACATATACGATACTTGGTAATATTGATATTTCTATGAGAATCACCTAAAAAATGATGAAAGCTCGTCATGCAGTAAAAGTCCTAGAGCTTCTTTCACAAAACCCTCTTAAGATTTAATTTACAATAGGGTTAATTCCAAAAAACTACCAAATACGCTGACCTAATTATGAGAAACTGCCAAATTCTTGTTAAACACACAATAAACTAGCACAGAACTTTTAAAAACTACATAAAACCATCACAAATTTCAAAAACTACGAAAAATGATCATAAATAAGATGTTACGTCAGCAATAATTGCAAAAGCCACCACAAAATTTCTCGTAACTGGGATACGAATTTGATAGGTTTTTGGAATTAAACTTTTGAAGCATTTCAATAATTCACTAGCCACAATTTCAATATGTGAAACAAATCAACCCCACATTTTCCTCTCCAAAGACGTGAGCAGCTCTTCCCCTTGTCCCTAAAAAATTAACAAAAACAAAACAATAGGAAAGCACCCCCACCCCCACCCCCCAAAACACACACTAAAAATAACAAAATAGCAGAATACCATGCTCTGCATAAAATTGATTCACACCAATTACTTTCTTACGTAACCAATAGGTAAGCAAGATTTAATCTCAAGCATCCTCGGAAACGGCTAATAACTTCATAAGCAACACCAGATTAACATTTATCTTCATCAATATGCCTACCAACATAATACGGCAGGAACCACAAAGCTAACAATGAAGTCGAGCGACAAAAGAAACCAGTGGGCAGCATTTTTGGTGATACACAAAGCATACAAAGTAATTAATAGGAGCTACCTGCATACTAAAGCACGACACAAATGACATAGCCAAGCACGGCGGCAACTAAGTATAGACTGGCTACAATTATTGAAGAACCTTATCAAACTATAAAGTCGGACAGTAAGGGTACATGTAGCAGCAAAAACACTTGGAAACTTCAGTGAGCTTCAACAGCAGACCTAGCAACTTCTTTCTTCGCAAAAGCATCCAGATACTCTTTCCTGCAATATTCAAAACCATATTAGTAACCGACAATCTAAGAAGACTCATTTTCTACATGAAAAGAAACTGCTTACAGTTCCAACAAAGTAAAAATTTGGTGTACCTTGCAGGAAGATGATCATGGGGTCGGTTATAGGGAGTCCACACTGGCTCGCCCACAAAAAGACGCAGTGCCTGCAGAAATGTATAACACGTCGAGGATTTCGGGATGCAACATGATAATCAAATCTTCAGTTCAATTTAAATTGCATTATTAGGATAAAATGTTGTTATTGGTCTCTAAAAGTGTATAGATTGCACACAGCTTTTAAGAAGGTTCCAAGAGGTACCCAACAAAATGTTATCCAAACCTACAACCGGGTTTCTGGCCAAACTATTGGAAGTACATGTGAAAACTATAAGAGGTGCATGTGTATAAAATATAAAATAGGCCAAATCTCAACAAGGCTTGAGTCTTATTGTTGGAACCCACTTTTATCAAAGCCCGTGTAAACTTAAAAGACAAAATATATACTTGCACCCCCCTCGAAATTTAACATTGTATCAGAGAGCTAGGTCAGAAACTGAAAATGGGCCCAAACCTCAACAAGGCTTTGAATCTTATTGTTGGGTTAGAGCTAGGTCAGAAACTGAAAATGGGCCCAAACCTCAACAAGGCTTTGAATCTTATTGTTGGAACCCCACTTGTATCAAAGCCCGTGTAAACTCAAAAGATAAAATATATATACTTACACCCCCTCGAAATTTAACGGTTAACATAAAAGTTAGGTTTGAGGTGATGGTTCGATGAACAATCTTCTAATTTAAGACAAGGAAGATGGAGCGAAGGAAGGTCTGCTGTCTAAAAACCGATTTATCTTGAAAGGCCAGCATTAGGCAGAAGATCTATTGAATACATAACTTTTATTTATCACTGCAAATTTGTAAATTATTATACTAAGTATGCGTGCCTCGGCTTATTGGTCTCCTGGAGTAGTTTGTATACTGCATGTTGTAATTTAAGACAAGGAAGATGGAGCGAAGGAAGATCTGATGTCTAAAAACCGATTTATCTTGAAAGGCCAGCATTAGGCAGAAGATCGATTGAATACATAACTTTTATTTATCACTGCAAATTTGTAAATTATTATACTAAGTATGCGTGCCTCGGCTTATTGGTCTCCTGGAGTAGTTTGTATACTGCATGTTGTAATTACAAACCAACCCACTGTGAATGAACTTTCCTCAGAGTGGCTAACTGCTGTAATTTGGGTTGTACACAAGCTTTCATTTTATTTTATTTTCCCCTGGAGAGGCTTTATGCCACCGTTTAGTGTAATGGTCAAATGAATTTTACAGTCGACCTTTTGGCAAAAACCAAATTGGTTTTAGAAATGAGTATTATCAAAGTATTCGTTTGACAAATCTATCCCAAAGTTCAAGTGTGAGGCTCTAAATTTGAACCAGAACAGCTTGTACAACTTTACACGTCCTCCTTGAATATTCATCTCTTATAGATTAAGGCATATCAAGGTACTTATCAACTATCATCCAGGCATTTCTCAGTATATATAATTTAGTTGAATAGCTAAGTCATATAAAGCACGTGTCTCCCTAAAATTCCAAACAACAAAAGTCATTATATCCGACAGCTCTCCCAATTTCCACCTTAATTTCATTAAGCCGAATACGCCGCATGCACAAATATTTGCTTATAGATAATATATAGCATGTGTGTGTTATGTTCTTTCCATTAAATAAATATAACTATTAAATAGATATGTGATTTTCACCCACCAAACATGTGACAGATCGATAAATTTTAGCGCGGACACAGTAACAATTTGGATAAAATAAATCATGCCCATTGTAGTGCTCTGCAATGGTAAGGAAAACAAGGAATGATAAAATACCTTGATGTAGTTATCAGTATCCAGAGTAAACCGATGATAAATTCCGGCAGGTAACACAATCATGCCCCCTTTCTTCACTGCCACTCGGATCCAGCGGTCATCTTTGTCCCTCACATCAAAATAACCTTTGAAAAGAAAAAGGAAAGTAATTAAATACTATCCATACAACATACATGCAACCATTCAACGATGAGACGAAGGTGAATGATCCTCACCACTTCCTTCAAGGCAATAGCGTATTTCTTCATCGGTGTGCAGATGCTCCTCAAAGAAGCTCTTTATCTTGGCTTCATAATTTGGCAGCTTCTCTGGGCAAACTTCACAAATGTCCTATGAAATGTGGTGAAGGAAAAGAAAGTAAAACCTATCATCTATTCTCATTCTTGTTTTCTTATTATTAAAAGGGTAAATTTCACAAAAAGTACTTGTAATGCACTAAGAAGCCATAAAAAAATTTCTGCAACTTACCACCCTTGTAGTGCTATTTTAAAGGTATTTGAAGGGGGTGCGGGGCCGGGTGGGTCGGGGGTGTTGTTTACCCTAGAAACTATTTAAAGGGAGATTATTGTAATAAAAAAATTAAGGTATATTAGTTTGTACTATTTAAAGGGAGATTATTGTAATAAAAAAATTAAGGTATATTAGTGACAAACGATAATAGTTATTGCTGTAAAATTTATCATCATTAAAAAGATAGAAAATAGATGACAAACCACATAAGTGTAACCCCTGGCTTCACGAATTTTCTTCAGGTTTTCATCTGTTTCAAAATTATCCCCACCGCTCAGGCGCCAGCTGATAACACCAAGTTCTGCCAAAAAGATGACAGTTGTATTTAGCAAGTGGGCATGAGGGGATTATATATATATATAACAAAGTATTAAAACCTGAAAGTTTGTCCAATGGAATAAATTCTTTGGGTTCACGATGATGAGGAAGTCTCTGATCTTCATCATTGTCATCCATGTACCAGGCTTGGATAACTTCCTCTTTGCCATCCTATATTGAACAATAAACTATAGGAGGTTACTTATTATATTGATTATACAATTTTCCAATGAATGTATCAATCACAAGTTAGCCCATTCTTCAGAATTTAAAAAAAAGAGGATGAACAGTGATTTTCAAGATTACAAAAAATCTAATGTCGCGTCACCATAGTATATGAACAAAATATATCTAGCTATTGTAAGTGAATGTGGCCTTATGGCCCAATGCTGTGAACCTGACCATGTTGTTAGAGAGAAACAAGAGATTTCTTGCTAGAAATATCTCGCGACCGCGTCAAGCGCGAGGGGTAGTGATCATGGGTTTTTATCTCATGGAGAAAAATCTGGGCAGTTCAGAGGCGTAGGGCAGAGGAAGCGACCTATATATGACAAGGAGACCATCTCCTCTAATGTATCGATCATCACTCGACATCCTCTTCAGCGAAGCCCCAAAATTAAAATCCCCTCTATTTTCTTCATCGGTATCAGAGCGTAGGGGTCCTCCATCGCACGCCGCACCATCTCAGAAGCTCTGCGTCCGCCGATTTGCTCGAGCTCTCCCTCCCTCAATACCTAAGAGCCCTTCTGCAGTCAATCGCCTCGATCTCTCCTGCCACCGTTATTCCCCATCTCCGACGAGATCTTCCTCGTACTCAACCTCTGGAACTCTCGCATCTCCAGATTCCGACGCACTTGAGCCCATCTCAATCCGCCTCCGCGCTCTAGTTTTCCTCTCGGGTAAATTTTTTCTCTGGGCTTGGTAAACCCATTAGTTTATATTTCACAGTTCCCAATTTTTTCATCTAGGTCTCATAACTTCTGTTGAGAGTTGAACAATTGTATTTATCACAAAGTTTCAAACTCAAACATGTTAGCAGCCTGATGCATAATATTATAATAAAAAAATTGACCTGAAGTTTAAAACATTAGTTTTTTTAAACATAGTTGCTATCTGAAATAAAACTTGAATTGTTATACTAGCAGCTTGTAATTATTGCGTTTGTTATGCTTGTTTAATTTTTTTTTTGCTGATTCAAATTCATGTTCATGTTTCATGTTATAATCAATACTTTAGATCTGTTACCTTATGCCCATGTTAATTTAAAATAGCTACCAATTTTTTCTACTGCCTCATCTATAATCATTGCCTACCTGTTAGTATCAATATTTTTATTGTCTAATACGGTATCAAAATTTTATTGCCGCAAGTTTTTTAACAAGTTGCAGTTTTTGGATTGCCAATTAATTCCACCTGAGTATTAATAGAAAACTGTAGATAAAGTTTTTGTAGCTTACATATTATATTTTTATAATTTTGTGATTAACCTTTTTTGCATGCTATCCATTAATATAGTTTATTGATAAATTAGTTTAACATGGTGTAATTATTTGCATTCTGCTTGATTTTTTTTCATTTCGATCAATTAGATATTGCATATTAATTTTTTTTTAAATTTAATTTCGTGCTTAAATTGTTTAATAATTTGAATATAATTTTCTTTCTTTATTTATTTTTTTTACAATTAGTTTTTTATCAACCCATATTCATCCCTTTTTGAACTGTTATACAATACTTAATCGACAATAGCTAGTAAACGCATTGCTTCTAAACTGGTAAAGATAGAACGTCTTAATTGTACCAACTACAAGATGTGGCATAGAAAGATTAAATATAGGCTCATTCATGACAATCTAGATAGTGTCCTTGAAATCACTGCTCCAACTCACAATGATAATCCCACTGACATTCAAAAAAGAGAGTTTGATCAGTAGCAACTTAATGACAAAATGGCTAAAAGCCTTATGCTTATATTCATAGAAGATAGTCTTAAGATATTTGAAAACTCTAATACTGCAAAAGAAACATGGCATGCAATTAAGGAAAAATATGACACAACTTCTGAAGTGAACATACAACTCTTGATACACAAATTTAATTCATGCCGTATGCAAGAAGGTGACAATGGCATTGAACATGTGAACAAAATGATTGTCATGGCTAAGGACCTAATTTCTGCAGGATCAGAAATTCTTAAAAAACTGCAAATGGCAACTATTTTAAATAGCTTGCCACATTCACTGGATATGGCTGTCATAACCCTTAGATTGAATGAAACCATTAAGCACGTTACTGTCACGCCCCACCCCCAAACAGAGTATTGTCTGCTCTAGCCAAAACCGCACGGTTTTGTCCTTTGGAGCGAACCGGACCCGATCAAGGGCCACTTCTCAGGACCGAGCACGCTCAACTACGGAGTTCTAAAGCTTCTGTAGTGCCGGTTCACTTAAAAAACGCCTCTGTGTTATACGAGTGGTATCATTTCATTTATAGTTCCGGATACGCACTCTTTCAGAATGTATTCTGAAAATTCTACATTGTTCTACAGTGGGTCCCACAGACTCAAGAAGGCCCCCACGGATTCAAGAGGTGGCACATGCCCTTTGGCGTGGCACTTTGTTCCGTGTAGCATTTTACTCCATGAGCAAGGACATGGGTCCAACATCCTTCTCGCCTTTGAACAATAGTTTGTTCTCGAACCACACTTACTATTGATGGACCAGTTTTGATACCATTTGTCATGACCCACCTCCAACACAGACGGTATTGTCCGCTCTGGCCAAAACTACACGGTTTTGTCCTTTGGAGCGAACCGGACCCGACCAGGAGCCACTTCCCAGGTCACCCATCCCAGAACTTTCCTAGCTCGAGCATGCTTAACTACGGAGTTCTCAAGCTCATGTGGTGTCGGTTCACTTAAAAGGCGCATCTGCATTCAAGAATGGTATCAACGTCGGTCCCTCAATAGTAGGTCTATGGTTTGAGGACGAACCCTTGTTCAAAGATGGGAAGGATGTCCCGCCTCGGACCTTGCTCATGGAATAAAGTGTCATACGGAACAAGGTGCCATGCTAAAGGACGGGGGCTACCTCTTGAGTCCGTGGGATCCACCGTAGAACAATGAGGAATTTGTGAAACACATTCTGAATGAGGGCGGATCTGTATTATAAATAGAATGATACCACTTTTCAATACAGAGGCATCTTTTAAGTGAACCGGCACTACAGAAGCTTGAGAACTCCGTAGTTAAGCATGCTCGAGCCAGGGAAGTTCTGGGATGGATGACCTCCTGGGAAGTGACCCCTGGTCGGATCCGGTTCGCTCCAAAAGACAAAACCATGCGGTTTTGGCCAGAGCAGACAATACCGTCTGTGTTAGGGGTTGGTTGTGACAGTTATCGACTTGCCAGCCCAATTAGCAATGGAACATGATCTACAAGCCAGGAGAAGAGGTTGAGATGTGAACCTTGTGCAACATGAAGAAATAAATGGTGTGCATTATCGGAAGGCGCAAGGAACACAAAGGAATCATCACATTGGACCCTCCAAGCCATCCTTCAAAGGACCTATCCAGTAACACGCTCGCAGCAAGAAAAGACCTCCTGGAGCCTGTTATATCTGTAGGAAGTTTGTGTAAGTCTACGCTAGCGCCCCGGCAGTCTACAGACGCCAAATGCGGAACAAAAACTTTTTAACTGGCGCTATCGTATACTTTAACCCGGATCTGCCATTATTGCTAAACTAACAAACTGTAAAGAGTGTAGAATGGTTATACCGAACGATCCGAGTCCTTCGTTCTTCAACCATCATCCCACGCTCCGTTGCGGCTGCTTCGATCTCGTCGATCTCCGATATCCTCGTCGAGGTGGCACCACATCACCGATTCTTTAAACGGGCTCCCGCCTCTGACTCGAGGCAACTCGATCGTCAAGTTTGCTAAAAGAGACGACCAAGAATGATGTAGAGAATGAGTAGATAACTTTGTCTCACTTCGTCCAAAACCGTGGACGATCGGTTAATGAAGTTGCCGAGGGAATCGGGTGATGGAATAAAATGAGCTGTAAAATTCCATGCACCCCAAATACTATCATATCTTTTTACAACCATGAAAAACTATCAAGTGAGAGAGAGTGTGAGGAGAGAGAGGGGGCCGGCCTCTTATATGCAAGGAGGGAGGTGACCGTAGGAGCAAGTGGTGACCATAAGATATGAAGCTTCTCACAAAAATATCTTAAGCTTAACAAAACTCTTTAATGAAAACCATGACTCACATAAACACCTCATCATGCCTTTAATGCATCCAATGAAAACTCAACACCAATTAATCCTAATCACCTCATCTAGAATCTTCTAGAACACTGACTCATCATATCTGAAGAAAAGATAAATCCGTCTTTAACAGAATGTTAAAAGACGGCTGATAGAAAACTGGAAACTGGCAACTTCCAAAAGTGATCCTGAAACAACTTTCAGGATAACCCCGAAACTGTATAAATATACTCGCATTTGTATTACGACCGAATACAAATGCAACTGAGACAAAGATATTATACCTACTCAATATAATACTCGGATCCGGCTTAAACCAAAGCCGACCAGTATTATCTGCCCGAAAAATAACACGTGCGTAAACGCACGTGCATTTTCCGAACCCTGCCATAAAACCATACGGCCTCTACAACGTTTCGCCCGAACTTGGGAAACTGTCTGTGGGGGACTCTAATGACTCGTCAGTACCCTGGCAGTGGGTTTAACCACAAACCGTCAGCGGCACTAGCTATGCGTAACGGCTGCCCATGGACTGACCTCAAGGGAGGCTGATGAGCGAACTCAAGGGAGGCCGATGAGCGAACTCATCCAGAAACCCTACTGAGCCTAACAGTGACAATGTATATACAGTCCGGTCCGTTCGTCTATAAGTATCGCATATCTGCCTAGGGGGCTAGTAACGTCAGACCCCCAATAGCGGTATAAGTCGTGTCGGAGTGTAGCCCAATAACACCCTGAGATACTACTGGAGTACCTACCAGTAAATCTCCTGCAATGGCCATGGACTTTGTGTAATGGCTCTCCTAGACACAGCACGACCTCGCCCCCAATACCGGGAGAGACGAATCCCCTGCCGATCCGCTCACGTGCCTCCATATGGCTCGGGACTGTACCCAAAAGCTACCTGTTTGCACGACTCCTTTGAGCCGTGGTAGGGTAGAAATCAAAGCACAGTGGGAACTCACACGAGACAAATGACGACCTCAGGTCGATGAACTAACCTGTACACATGTCACCAGGGAACTGCTATCTGACGGTAGATATAATACTAACTAGCAGATTCCCGGCGAGTCCTGTCCGGTGTACTCATAACCCAATGAGCACCTGTATACATCTTAGGTGACCCAACTGACACCAGTGGCTTGTGAGACCGGCCACCGCCCCTCGTCGGGGTCTCGACTGTACACACTAGTCTACTCCGGAGTATCGATGCCCTGTCTCGAAACTCCCACGACTAGGGACCACAATTAAGGATATGCGTATAAACCACCCAACTCTCACGTATATGATCGCCATCATACTGTTGGTGGTAAAGCAAGATCCTAAGGGCTCTATCAAAGTGTAACATGCAATCAGTCACCTGAACATGTACACGACTGATAAAGACAAACCAGATAGCATACTATCATCTCGAGTAAGACTGTCCTACCGGTATAGGTCCTCCGCAATCATTGCAATCACGTACCCGCGATCCAATAATTGACTATGAGGGCACTATCTCCAACAATCTCCCACTTGCACTCAAGGCTAATATTGCGATGCCGACTACTCACAGCCCGTGTGAAACCGAACATCCAACTCCTCTACTAATCAGTTTCATAAAGCCCGTTTGTAAAACTATTGTGTTCGAGAAATAGCCTCAGTGAGTGGATCCGCCTAGATGTTTCTTCCTATATCTCTCTTAATCTCAAGTTCGCGGAGAAAGCCATCTCCCGAATCGAGTAATACCTGTCTTAGAATATGTCTGGATATCTGATGGGACCTAGTTCATAAATGAACTCCAAATCCAAACTTCTTAGACTGTATCGATCACTGAACCTAATCAGTATCCGGCACCATGCCACCCACAGTATCCTCTTGGACCACCTGTCCATAATACTGTCCCTCTTCGTCAGAGGGAAAACTATAACTCTGACAATCACTCTGTCATCCATGTCACCTTTGAAGCCTGGAATGATAATCGTCTTCCGAAGGAGGCTGCCGTCATCAAATCCGTAGAACATGTACTTATGTTCTAAAACTGCTTCCTTATGTTTCTCCAGGATTGGATTAATACAAACTTATTGCATCTAGTGCAAAAACAACATCTGGTGTGGTACTTGACATCTCATGATTGACTCAATTGCCTAAGCAAGTGATCTGCCAATCATGCACATCCCTCTCCCCTTTAGTCTATACGACACCTTTAGAGAGGGTGACTCCATCACCTGCAGGTACACCACCATGCTAGGAGTCACCTATCCAAAAAAAAACCATTAGAATACTGTCAAAGTACCCACATTGGGAAACTACCCAAATCCAGATCTAAAACCATAGATCTAGAAACCAGAATGTCTAATATTATATCCATATCCTGTCTGGAGAAACAATTGTGTGACGACCACAGTACAACCGATCGTAGTATAGGAATTATACTTCCTACTCTGTGTATGTCATCCAGATACCATGACATCACACCCTACTACCTTCTTAACTGATCCATCCCCTATTCTGATTGAAGTCAAACCCATGACTGTCACATCAAAATTAGATGATCTATCTCCGCTATAACTGCTCAAGTCTATAAATAGATATAAGCATCTTGCCCACTATGCTTCCGCTGCTCCCACTGACTACGACAACCTTCCTACCGGGTCTCATAACCTGGAACAACAGTAGTGTCAAGTCTTGGTAGATAAGAACCTCCCTGTCACCGTCTCTGAGGCTACCGAAGTACCTCTCGGGCGTCTGAGGTTACCTATAATACCTGCGGAGTGGCTATTGGAATGTCAAACCTGATTGAATATATAGGTCCTATTAAATTTTCCGTAATCGTTCGCGGTTCTGGAATCACTTCCAGTTCTACCATACTCCCACTACTGTTTTCTGAAAAAGATCCATTTTTACCAAAACTGTGGCGAGTCAAGAACAATATCACTATTGATCTTCCAAATGGTAGAATATCAACCCTCGTCATAGCCAGGGTCAACCCACAAACAGCCACTACAGAAACGTGCCCTGAGTTATCCAGTGTCTGGTTTTAAGCATAAGCTGGACAACTCCCCGTACCTTAATTTCTTTTAAGGTACGAACTATTCTATATCCAATATAGAAACTTTGGCACTAATTTAATTGGAACCATATTCAAACCATGCAGCTGTCTCCAGTGCATATCATCTTAATGGAAAGAGGCTAATCAGCATTACTCAACTTAGGAATCCATCCAATTATGAGCAACCTGAAAGAGAAACACGTTTCTCAAAACCATCACTATCATCTGAATACCAATCACAAGAATCTACATCTTCGATCTCTTTGAAGAATCCCGATACTTGTGATACCTGGTTCTCTACTTTATTCTTATACCCACAACTTCTCAAAACTTAGACCTTGTATTTCTACGAAACACTCGTCTAAATACTAGAGAAGTTATAAGTAAATAGAACATAGTACGAGGACCAACCCCTTTAGTCCTAATGGACACTGGACAACATACAATACTCTGTATAAGTCCGCTGAGCTAAACAACTCAAAACCTATGCGTTGTAGGTGGAAAACTGTACCCTGGCGATTTCTTCAAATATCACCAATTACAACGAATTCCGATATAATGAGGATGATCACCTAATTTCCAATATCTTACTCCCACTCATCATCTGTAAAACCATACAGATATGAGAATGAAACCTGGTAAATACATACCCTTGGAGTAAGTGTCTAATCGGGAAAACAGTTTTTCTTTTAACAATGCACTGAAACATGAAAATGTTTCGTAGGGGTATTATGGTATTCATAGCAATGCCTCTTCCATAATCCAATTCATGACTTCAACCGTATATCTCTTTGCCATCTCTCCAAATTCCCTTTATTTGTCTTTAGTCGTTACCTTCTGTACACCATCGTTAGGCTAACTGGTTTTCTTCCTTCCCTACCGTTCGGCACCAGCCTATGGTTTGGAAGAAGACTATCCAGTAAGCATAATAGGTGTACCCTCCTAAACCAAGGAGTACTCGCAACTGAGAGAAGGTGATGATAAAAGACAACTGAATAATACCTTATTCTTTTAAAGATGAAATAGGAGTGGCGATGAAGTACGCGGTTTTGGTCGTGAATGATATCAGTCGCAATTTACTTTGCCCTCTTTCTAATCCCTTTATTTTGTCTTTACATATTACCTTCTGCACACCCTACTTATGCTAATTGGTTTTCTTCATTCCCTACCTTTCGGCACCAGCCTATGGTTTGGAATAAGACTATCCAATAAGCGTAATAGGTGTACTCTCCTAAACCAAGGAGCTCTCGCAACCTGAGAGAAGGTGATAATAAAAGACAACTGAATAAACCAATTCTATTTCTCCTGAACCTGGATCCATCCTCGAAGAAGTCCCTTCGAGTTCGTATATAACCATACGATGGCTCTATCCAATGGAAGTGGATATCCGTAGTAATACGGGTGTTCTGAGAAATTCAAAGGGTAAAAGAAGGAGTGGCAATGACTTATGCAACTCAGACAATCCAAAAGCCAGTATTTTAAGAAGGTTCGGTCAACCTGGTCACTGAGTCATAGTCTAGGGTCGGTCAAAGGTCGCTGCCAAAGAGAGAGAGAAAAGAAACACTCTGCGTGCACTCTAACCTAGATCAGAATGGTCATCATTTTATTTAATCCGGAAACCTCCCACTGTCCTGTCAAATTCTCCTCCAAACCTAAAGAAGAATCAATCGGGATCACCCGAAGAGTAAACCAACTCATCAGTGGGAATCAGGATCCAACTCTCATCGCATGATAACGTGATGGAATGCATCCACGTTACTCATACTCCAGAAGGTATGTGCATACTCGGCAAGTTTCAGTTTCTTTAGAAACTCCTGATATGATTTTTGCCCCATGCTCTTATAACCTTGGCTTTGGTCAAAATGTCATAACTCACATGCCAAGTTCTACCCGTCACTATCTTGTCAATTTGAACCCACCCGCACATGCCCCTGACTTTGGCCAATCGGCAGAACGACTGTCCCAAACTAACTCATCTATCTATGCAACAATTGAATACCCAGCAGCTACCAAACACTATGCCTTAACTTTGGCTAAAATGCATAGCTTGAATACTACTAAATACCCAAAAGAAGTGACGGAGGGCTACGGCTGGTTTTTGGCGAAAAACCTTTAGCGTAGTGAACTTGATATCGCTGAAGGAACCTGATAGCTTTTTAAAATATAGTGACGAAAACCTTTTGCTAAAGAGGTCACTCCCGGTAAAGGGATCTCGGCTCTTTCCTCGTGGAATGAGGTGCAGGATATTCCACTGAATACCGCTATGCAAAGCAACTTGTAATCGACTATAGTAAAGTTATTACCCTGACGCAAACTTCTGTCCAAGGGGTCGGTCCCGGTGAAGGGATATCGGCCCTTGCCCCGTCGAATGAGGTGCAGGATATTCCATTGAATACCGCTATGCATAACAAAAGGAAACGTCTTTGTAACAACACCTTTTAAATTTGTTCCAACAACTGTAAACAGGTTTGTTTTACATTGCGTTGATCAGAATCAACACAGTCCCATCAATTAATCACACCAGAAAAGAACGAAAATAAAATGTACGTATATGCCATCCGCATTCGTCGCTGGGTCCCGTCATCACCCGTTAGGTTACTTAACTAACGACAGAGCGGGGACTGGACTAGCGCGGGTATAAAACATATACAACATCTAATAGTATATAAGCCAATATACAATAATCGCTCCAGGCGTGATAATATGCAACATTACAGAAAAGTAATAAGCATCACAGAACAATACAGATAATCTGGGATCCTCGAGTTTCCCTGAGCCGCTGCTGAAACCCGACGTTCCCCTGTCGTGTGGATAGCCTGTGCAATGAAATCTAGACCCCTACGGGTGCGGCAAGTTACCCGCCAAAACCTGAAGCGAGGCAGCCCCCTACAGCATAGTGAATGGACCACCCAGCACTTCACGGAATCCGGTAATCTTGGGCACCCCTCCTTGGGTCAACCTGTACCCCCTACGAGTGCGGCGAATAGTCTGCCAATTCTAGAGTGGGACCCCTCTGCTTCTCAAAGCCATGAGATGCGGACCCGTTGCCCTCCAGAACCCGGCTATCCGTGCACTCCGTCGCGGGGCAAAACCTAGTACAGTAATGAAAAATAGTACAATAGGTACATCGACCGCAACCTGGTCGTGCCCCAAAAGAATATTATACAACAGGCAGTGACGGCAGTCCACATGTTGGACGCTCGCCCCGCAATATCAAATGTACAAATAAACACAAACTGTACTACCATTGCACACTGCTATCCACCACGACAAATCCGCAACATCACAGCACAACACAGAACATCAACGCGAATGTCACGTTCGCAAACCCGTCTAAAAGAACTATAGCAATCAAACGCGGTTTACCGATCAAATGACATTCCCGGTCGGAGATATAATGTAAGCACTGTAAACTAACATGTTTAAATTTCGATCGACCAAATATCAAAAAGTGGGCCCCACGACTTACTGGTAAACAGTAACAAAACCTGGCCGCAAATGATATATACCAAAAACCACAAAATCCAGAGAAGAACCCACTGACAAAATTTGGGAGCACGAGCTCACCACATGGCCGCGGATGCGCGGCCAAACCATAGGTTTGGCCGCGTTTCCGCGGCGCTTTGGTGGAGACACGTGCCCAAATTTCGTCGTGGTTCTTAGAAAAGCCTGCACACATTTCTGAGACATGCAGAATAATTTTATCAGACCATTTAAAATCGACAGAAACTGTTGGCTTGGAAAAATGTGATTTTTGATTTCCGGTTCGATCGATGTTTTAAACGCGTTAGCACAAGTTAGTATAGCAAAATGGTGAGGCTCTGATACCACTGTAAGTCTACGCTAGCGCCCCGGCAGTCTACAGACGCCAAATGCGGAACAAAAACTTTTTAACTGGCGCTATCGTATACTTTAACCCGGATCTGCCATTATTGCCAAACTAACAAACTGTAAAGAGTGTAGAATGGTTATACCGAACGATCCGAGACCTTCGTTCTTCAACCATCATCCCACGCTCCGTTGCGGCTACTTCGATCTCGTCGATCTCCGATATCCTCGTCGAGGTGGCACCACATCACCGATTCTTTAAACGGGCTCCCGTCTCTGACTCGAGGCAACTCGATCGTCAAGTTTGCTAAAAGAGACGACCAAGAATGATGTAGAGAATGAGTAGATGACTTTGTCTCACTTCGTCCAAAACCGTGGATGATCGGTTAATGAAGTTGCCGAGGGAATCGGGTGATGGAATGAAATGAGCTGTAAAATTCCATGCACCCCAAATACTATCATATCTTTTTACAACCATGAAAAACTATCAAGTGAGAGAGAGTGTGAGGAGAGAGAGGGGGACGGCCTCTTATATGCAAGGAGGGAGGTGACCGTAGGAACAAGTGGTGACCATAAGATATGAAGCTTCTCACAAAAATATCTTAAGCTTAACAAAACTCTTTAATGAAAACCATGACTCACATAAACACCTCATCATTCCTTTAATGCATCCAATGAAAACTCAACACCAATTAATCCTAGTCACCTCATCTAGAATCTTCTAGAACACTGACTCATCATATCTGAAGAAAAGATAAATCCGTCTTTAACAGAATGTTAAAAGACGGCTGATAGAAAACTGAAAACTGGCAACTTCCAAAAGTGATCCTGAAACAACTTTCAGGATAACCCCGAAACTGTATAAATATACCCGCATTTGTATTAGACCGAATACAAATGCAACTGAGACAAAGATATTATACCTACTCAATATAATACTCGGATCCGGCTTAAACCAAAGCCGACCAGTATTATCTGCCCGAAAAATAACACGTGCGTAAACGCACGTGCATTTTCCGAACCCTGCCATAAAACCATACGGCCTCTACAACGTTTCGCCCGAACTTGGGAAACTGTCTGTGGGGGACTCTAATGACTCGTCAGTACCCTGGCAGTGGGTTTAACCACAAACCGTCAGCGGCACTAGCTATGCGTAACGGCTGCCCATGGACTGACCTCAAGGGAGGCTGATGAGCGAACTCAAGGGAGGCCGATGAGCGAACTCATCCAGAAACCCTACTGAGCCTAACAGTGACAATGTATATACAGTCCGGTCCGTTCGTCTATGAGTATCGCATATCTGCCTAGGGGGCTAGTAACGTCAGACCCCCAATAGCAGTATAAGTCGTGTCGGAGTGTAGCCCAATAACACCCTGAGATACTACTGGAGTACCTACCAGTAAATCTCCTGCCATGGCCATAGACTTTGTGTAATGGCTCTCCTAGACACAGCACGACCTCGCCCCCAATACCGGGAGAGACGAATCCCCTGCCGATCCGCTCACGTGCCTCCATATGGCTCGGGACTGTACCCAAAAGCTACTTGTTTGCACGCCTCCTTTGAGCCGTGGTAGGGTAGAAATCAAAGCACAGTGGGAACTCACACGAGACAAATGACGACCTCAGGTCGATGAACTAACCTGTACACATGTCACCAGGGAACTGCTATCTGACGGTAGATATAATACTAACTAGCAGATTCCCGGCGAGTCCTGTCCGGTGTACTCATAACCCAATGAGCACCTGTATACATCTTAGGTGACCCAACTGACACCAGTGGCTTGTGAGACCGGCCACCGCCCCTCGTCGGGGTCTCGACTGTACACACTAGTCTACTCCGGAGTATCGATGCCCTGTCTCGAAACTCCCACGACTAGGGACCACAATTAAGGATATGCGTATAAACCACCCAACTCTCACGTATATGATCGCCATCATACTGTTGGTGGTAAAGCAAGATCCTAAGGGCTCTATCAAAGTGTAACATACAATCAGTCACCTGAACATGTACATGACTGATAAAGGCAAACCAGATAGCATACTATCATCTCGAGTAAGACTGTCCTACCGGTATAGGTCCTCCGCAATCATTGCAATCACGTACCCGCGATCCAATAATTGACTATGAGGGCACTATCTCCAACAGTTTGGCCACTTCAAAGCAAACTGTCCACATGCCAAGAATAAGGGCTATTCCAAACGCCTAGAATAAGAAGGACCCGGCAATCGAGAGTTCATCGGTGTAATCGAATGCAATACTGCAACTACCGATGTTGTTGGATGGTGGATTGACTCGGGAGTGGCCCAACATATTGCAAAGACGAAGGAAATGATCACTAACTTCCAGGAGCCGAAGATGGGAAAACAGAAGATCTACATGAGGAACAATACCTATCTGGACGTAAAGGGTATTGGTTCATACAGATTGGACATTGGGAACAACATTATAGTTCTCAAAGATGTGTTTTATGCGTCTGGCATAAGACGTAATTTGATCTTTTTTCCTGCCTTGCTAAAAAGGGTCTTGAAGTTAGGTTTTACAACAATAGGGTTTCTATTAGGAAAGACAAGAGTTTTTGTATGGGCAAGTTTGTACCGAACATGATTTATTTTGTTTCTCTGTTGTAAAACATGATCTATGCAATAAAAATTCTGATTTGAATTATTCTGTCTTTTATCTGATTTTGATTTTTGGCATATGAGATTAAGACATCCTAGTAATAGTAAGATAGATTAAATAATTAAGATGGACTTGTTACCAAATCTGACAGGAGTAAGGACACCCATGAACATTGCTTCGGAAGGTCAAAGGACAAGCGACCTTTTAGAATTAGCTCACTCTTGTGGATCATTAAATGTAAAGACGCGTGGTAACAAGAAATATTTTATAACCTTCATAAATGGCTATTCCAAGTTTAGTTTTGTATGTCTTTTAAACAAAAAATCGGAAGCATTTGAATGTTTTAAAAGATATAAATCAGAAGTATAAAGAAAACTTGGAAGGTGCATTAAGGTGTTAAGACCTGATAAGGGTGGAGAATTCAATTCAAAAGAATTTGATGACTACCGTATTCAGTATGGTATTAAGAAACAAACCACTATACCTTATACGCCACAACAATGTGGCTGAAAGGAAAAATAGAACATTGATGAACGCAGTAAGATATATATTGTCTCATTCTGATCTCTCCAAGGATTTCTAGGGAGAAGCAATATTGACTACAAATTATGTTTTGAAAAAAATTCCAACAAAATAAGTCGAGTCAACTTATGAGATTTGGAGTGAACACAAACCCAATTTGAGTCATTTAAGAAAATGAGATTGTGTAGCACATGTTCTCATTCCATATCAGACTAGAGATAAGCCGAATCTCAAAACCTTAAAGTGTAGATTCATAAGTTATTCTGAAAAATCCAAGGGATATAGATTCTTCCATGAAGAAAAAAAGATCATTGAAAGCAGAAATGCTACTTTTGTAGAAAATCCAGAGGAAGGAGAATAAGTTCAAGAGAATGTACCACATCCATTAGACTTAGATAATGTTCCGAGAGACGACCTGGATATAGTGGATGAAGTTAATTATCTAATTATGGAAGATAAACCTTTAAATGAAAATATACCTACGGAAAATCAACCAGCTGAACATGTCCAACCTGCAAACGTTAGTGGCAATAAAAGACTTAGAACAACACCTGCATAGATGAATGACTACCATCTATATTCATGTGAACCATCTTGTTTCTCGGTAAGATATTGATGTGGATGAGCAAGCTGATCCTCTAAATTATGAGAATGTGATGAACACATATGAATCGGATCAATGGCTGGAAGCCATCGAAAAGGAGTTTAACTCAATAGAGAGAAACAAAGTATGGCAGCTATATAACTTACCAGAAGATAGGAAGTCTATAAGATGCAAATGTGTGTTGAAGAAGAAATATCGAGCTGATAGGTCTGCTGATACATTTAAGGCCCGATTAGTTGCCAAAGGCTTCATTCAAAAGGCAGGTATAGATTATCAGAAGACTTACTCTCCGGTGCCCACGTTTGCATCTATTAAAATAATTTTAGCAATTGTTGTATATCTTGACTTGGAACTTTTCCAAATGGATGTCAAAACTGCTTTCCTCAACGGATAGTTGAAGGAAATAATATATGAAACAGCTTAAGAGATTTCAGATAGAAGGACAAGAAAATAAAGTATATAAATTGAAAACATTTCTAAATGGTTTAAAACGGTCGTCGAGACAATAGTATCTCAAATTTCACAATACTGTTATCCAACTTAGTTTCGTTGCGAACAAATTGGATAACTGTGTGTATATATTGAAGAGTGGGAGCAGTTCTTCAATATTATCCTTGTACGTGGATGACATTTTGCTCGCTGGAAATGATATAGAAGTGTTGAACAAGATCAAATCAACACTTAGTAGTGAATTTGAGATGAAGGGCATGGGAGATGCATCCCATGTTCTTAGTATACAGATCCTTCAGGATAAAAGATCTAGAATGCAAAGTTTGAACCAAGAAAGGTATTTGGATAAAATAATTAGAAGATTTAGGATGCATAATTGCAATTCGGCACCTACACCATTGGTTATAGAAAAGCGGCTATGGAAAGAACAATGTCCTAGAGAAAGACAGAAACCGCTTAATGTCTCATATGCTCAAGCTGTTGGAAGCTTGATATATGCAATATTGTGTACTAGATCAGACTTGGCATACCGGTAAGTCTAGTTAGTCGATACCAAAGTAATCCTGACCCAGCATATTGAGAAGATTTTAAGAGGATTTTAAAGTATCTAAAGGGTATTGTACACCATAAGTTGGTTTATCAAGCAAACTCATTTAAGGTTCTTGATTACTCTGATACTGATTTTGGAGACAGATGACGGGAAGTCCATTTCGGGATATTTGTTCATCTTTGGAGGTGCAGTTGTTTCTTAGGGTAATAAGAAACAAGGATGTGTAGCAAGAAACACACAAAAAGCTGAGTACACAGACTGTAGTATGGCCATTACTCATGCAGTCTGGTTTAGAGGTTCCTAGAGGATTCCGATCTTAATTTAGTGGATGAACCAATTGAGATTTACTGTGATAAACAAGCAGTCATCGGCTTGATTCACAGTGGTGCAAATAGTTCGAAAGGAAAACATATTTTAGTTCAATATCACTATATTCGTGATATAGTGGAGAAGAAAGAAGTCAAGATGACTTATATTCCTATTAGTGACATGATACCCGATCCCTTGACGAAGAGCATCCCAGCAGAAATATCCATCAAACATGTTGGTTTGATGGGACTTAAAAATATACAAGTCGGAAAAATTTCATGAATAATGAAAAGGAGACAAGTCATGGATAATGACGGTCTCGGTTTTCACGAAGAGTGAAAAGTGCACATATCTCACGAAGAGTGGGAGTATGTATAATTACATCTTGAGTCACATCTCACGAATAGTGGGAGTATGCTCGGAAAGTATTTGGCCATTTCGGCCAAGTGGGAGATGTAAGTGAATATGGCCTTATAGCCCAATACTGTAAACCCGACCCGATTGTTAGAGAGAAACAAGAGATTTCTCACCAGAAATATCTCACGACCGCGTCAAGCGTGAGAGACAGGGATAGTGGGTTTTGATCTCGCGGAGAAAAATCTGGGCAGTTCGGGGGTGCAGGGCAAAGGAAGTGGCCTATATATGGCAAGGAGATCTCCTCTAATGCGTCGATCATCACTCAACATCCTCTTCACCGGAGCCTCCAAATTAAAAACCCCATCTATTTTCTTCAGCTATAAGAGAAGGAAAAAAAACACATGGACTAAAAAATTAAGCTAACAATATCCTCCATGTAACCAAAACTATTTAGACAGCCAAAAGGTTTAATATTTAAATAATCTGCCACAAAATTTACACTTTCTAAATATTATTGTTAGGCAAATTTAGTATATTTCCTAGGGACTATCATCATCATTCCAAGTTTTCCCCCACAATATGAGGTCAAGCAATGGATCACAAGATTCCATAAAAGGCTAGACAGAATTAACCACGTTTTGTAATCGTGCCGTCAACTCTATATTAACATTCAAAGCAAAGATGCTGTGTGCAGGGGAGAGGGGTGTATGCACGCGCGCACACGCGCTGATCAACTAGCAGGTAGAAAGACTTGCATACAATTTAAGCTTGTTAAACCAAGAAGGAACCCTCCACAAAATTAGGAATTGGAAGAGAGCACATGATTCCAAAATTAACAGATCTATTATCGGAGTTTTATTTTTCAAGCCTTCAAGCCAGCATTTCAAATGTTAGTCACTATCAAGATGTTTAGCCGGTATTAAATCACATAGAATATATACAACTACATAATGGCCGAAAGATTCTACAAAACCTGATATCGACCGCTACAAACTGATATGAGGTCATATGCCGCTATTAACTGATGCAGCCAGATATAATGCAATACATGCTGATATATGAAAAGGCTTTTAATTATTGATCCATTTTGTAGTTCTATTTTGTTGTTTATGTTGCTCTCTTTACCATTTTTGTTGTCAAATTCTTTGCTTTTCTTTTCTTTTATGTCAGTGCACATGAGCGCGTTCTACAATCCAGTACAAACATAATATGAACTGATATGCAGTCCATAATATGTTTTTAGGGATAATAACATTAATATGTTTCATTAATACATTAACTGAATCGCATTTGGAAAATTTAAAGAAAATGGCTGACTTATCAGTGTCACCAACAATTGCAACTACTACTAAACATTTAGAAGTTTATAACCCGAAACAAACAACATATGGTATTTTTAAGCCAATGGGTTCGAGAGTAGCAACCCAACCCGATTCTATATATTTTCAAGTTACAACTATTTAATCAAAGATACATGACAGAGAGGGGAAAAAATCGGGTGCCAATAAGGCAACAACTAAAATATATTGCTATAAATTATTCATCCATAAATGGAGTTCTCGTGTTGCATAAATCATGGATTGCGATGAATATTCGGAAATAGTTTCCCTCGCATCATAAAAACAAAAAGAAAGTGTTATAATCTCCATTCAATGATCAATAATCACCCAAAAAAATCCTTACTTTCTCAACAATCACCCATTCCCGAAATCAATTTCACCAAGTGTATCGCAAATTCCTACTTTTTCCCCCTGATTCATAAACCTCACACAGACATATAGACAGAGATCCCTTTTTTTTTTAATTAAATCCAACGATTCATTAATCTTCCCCCAATGAAACAGCTCCAAACAACGAAAAGAACAATTCGATACTAATAATAACAAAGACGATAAAGGTATCAAACTCTGATCTTTTTCAGCTAATAGATTTCCTCATAAACCCTTCCAATTGAAAATTTTAATCAAACCCTTGGAAAAAGTTATGCAATATTAACCTATGAATCGATCAAAGAGCTCGATTAACTAAAAATTAGAATTAAAAAATCACCTGCAATGCGTGCTCCATCTCTCTCTCTCTCTCTCTCTCAATTCGAAGCTTAGAAACAACGCAAAGAAAGTATCGAGGGGTCAAAAATATGGTGGCCAAAATAATGCCGCTATCGATGCAAATGTTCCGCTAGGGCACGATTAAATAATTATTTATCCGTTGATTTTTTGGGATATAATAATCGTAAACCGTTCGATTGAAGGTCATATTTTGTTCCTGGGAATATTAGAAAAACGGGTCGGGTCTGCAGAAGTTTCCGGGCTAAATTTGGGTTTTGGTCAAATATAAGGGAAGTCCAGCTTGTTTTGGTTGGGGAATCTGAAAGCGGGTATTTTTAGGGTAAATTCCAAAACCCCGCTAGCGCATTTTTTCATTGTCAAAAACCTCCTGCCCTCAAAACTATAGTCAAAACCCTTTTAAAATGGTTATTAGTTGTCAAAAAACCCGTTACCTATGATAACTAGTAGTTTCCTGCTGTATCTAGTTTCCGCGATATCTAAACCGTTGTCAGCTATATCTAAGCAGTTGCTTGCGATATCTAAACTGTTTCATGCGGTGTCTAAATAGTTTGTATGAATTGGTTACATCGATATAGCATGCTGCTATGTAGATACTGGATGAAAATTTTCTAGGGATTTTTTGCAAGCCGCTTCGAGGCCATAGGGGGTTCTTTGACCATAGAAAAGGTGCTGGGTTTTTTGACAATTTACCCTTATTTTTATGTTTTTATGTTTGACTCGTTATTTGTGTTCACACAGATATATTAATGGATAGCGCTGACGTGTTGGCTTACTTCATCCAAAAAAAATGCATGGAAGACTAGCCGAATAAAAAAACCGCTCACAAAATAGGTTTTTTTCTTTGAGGAAACGAGCCTCGTAGGAAAGCTGTATGTCCGTAACTGCAGTGACCAAACTGCAGATTCCATGGACCAAGAGGTTTTCTCACACATAGCCCCATGAGCCTCACAAGACATTTCGTTTATGGCCCTGCAATGTCCTTATAGTCCTCTTATAGCCCTTTTTTTTTATATATATATTATGCCAAAACCTACTTATTTCTAAACATCTACCCAAAACATTGATATTCCATATCATCTCTGAAACTTATAAATTATTCAAATTTCTCCAGCTAGATGAAATATCCCTTAACAATGAAAATAACACTCCATGCCACATTAATGGAGCAAAGGTAAGGTTTGATGTTGGTTTTGTCAACAAATCAACTATTTTATGTAGTCTTGTAAATCGAATAAAGTGAATTTGAAAAAAAAAACCTTTAGGAGAGAAGAATAAGAGAAAAATGAGCAAATTGTGATTTTATATTTTATAAATCCACAATCTAGATAAGCAGAGCCAACCCGAGATAAAAAAAAGTGTTTTTTTATATCTCATCCCAAAAACTTCAATATTTCTAAATTTTACCTCTAGAAATCCATATTCCTAAATTCCCCTCCTAAAAAAGGTGTTGCTCAGAACTGTTTAGAGCCAAGAGCACTGTTTAAAAATGAAACAAAAAGAATTTTTGATACAATACGAACTAGATCCAAAGACTTACTCTTTTCTTCTCATATATGATACCGCCGTCCATGAAGAGTTTGTATGTTTGGGAGTGTGAGAGAGAGAGGGGGTGGGGGGGTTGTTATTGTTTCGGAAGAAAAAAGAAACATAGATCTTTTGGGTTTTGTTTCATATCACACCTCGAATCAAGCATCGATAATCTTATGCCTTGTTTCGGCATGGCGTTAGGCTTACCAAAGTTTACTTTCAAGTGGACGTAGAGGGTATGCAACACGCGGTTTGCAAGATCCCACCTCCATTTTTAAAAGCTTAACTTTGATAGGTTTTTAGCTTAGTCCTAAATTTATAATATGCCGTTTTGGAGTTGTGCAAACTTCAAAATATGCGTTTTCTTCACTATTTTTAGAGTTTAGAAAAATTCAGTTGGATTGGGGTTTTGTAAACTCCAATTATCTCGACTCCAGAGTTTAGGTATCCGGATTTGTCAAAAGTCTAAAATCCTTGCTAAATACAGAATAGTTAGGATTTTAGAGTTAAATTTGTTAGTGTATATGCCCTAGAGGCCATTACTGTATCATACTAGTTTGTATATTACTTAATGGAAGCTTGGGATATTCACCTTGTATAAACAATCTTGCTCAATATAGTAGTATGCTACTTGGTTTGTTTCTACTTCAATGTGTACTTGTGTTTATTTCAGTATATCACTTATACGCATTAGTGGAGCCCTTAGGATCTTTGCTTGATTACCGGCGTTGTGATGGCAGTCACACTAGTGGGGGCTGGGTAATCTATAAGCACATCCTTATACAGGTCCCTAGTCGCAGGACTATCGAGACAGGGCATCGATACTCCGGAGTAGACTAGCGTATGCGCTTCTCATCCCAGTGTGGGAGATGGTCTGTCCCACAGCCATCAGTACATCATACTGGAGATAGTATACGGGTGCTCGTTGGGTTACGAGTACACTGGACAGGACTCGTCGGGAACTGACAGGTTGGTATTATACCTATCGTCAGTTATCAGTTCCCAGGTGACATGAGTACAGCTTAGTCCGCTGACTTGACATTGTCACTTCGCCTCGAGTGTGTTTCCACTGTACTTTGATTACTACCCTACCACGGCTCAAAGGAGTCGTGCAAACGGGTAGTAGTTGGGTACAGTCCCGAAGCACTTGGAGGCAGTGACGGTTAGACAGGATTCGTCTCTCCCGGTATTGGGGGTTGACATCGTGCTGTGTCTAGGAGAACCATTACACGAGTGGTCCCTGGCCAGGGCAAGCGAGATATACTGGTAGGCTTCCAATGTCATCTCAGGGTGTTTTGGGCTTCACTCCGACACGACTTGTACCGCTATTAGGGGACTGACGTTTTACCGCCCCCTAGGCCCGCCATGCGATGTATCAGACGAACAGACCGGACTGTACGGAGACTGTCACATTCGGACTCAGTATGAGTACAGATGGGGTTTCACCTCGTCAGCCTTCTTGTCGGCATCTACCTGGGGACCGTTACGCACAGCTAGTGCCGCTTGCGGTCTGTGGTTAAACCCACTGCCAGCATAGTGTCGAGTCTTTAGAGTCCCACACAGAGGGTATTCGCCTCTGGGCAAAACAGAGTAAAGGTCGCATGGTTTTGCGACAGGGTTCGTTCTCATCCGCGCACTTGTGCACGTTTGGAGTCCGGACGGATATTACTGGCTGGCTCTGGTTTGAGTCAGATACTGGTATATGTTTTGGGGTTGCTTTTATCTCTCAGTATTCATGTTCCTCGGAACAAGAATGCAGGTGTGTATGCACAGTTATTTGAGGAGGAGGAAGAGGACTTTCATTAGGGTTTCGGAACGGGTGCGTATGCACAGTTGACAGTCGTCTTTTTCCAAACCCTAATGGATTTATGTTATATCAATTAATAATATTAATAAAATGAAATTGTGTCATGGTTGGTTTTTTTGTTGACTTGTTGACCATGGTTGACTTGTTGACCATGGTTGAAGTTTTGACCATCATCATTACAAAAGAAAGATGCTCTTTGATTCTAGCAAATTCATTTAATGTTTGAAATGATAGTGGTCATTCCTAAACCTTCCATCAACCTTTTCATTTTCATTATTATTATTAATTTGATAATTCTTTTGCTTTTTGTTATGGTTGCAAAAAGAAAAGAGCTCATTCTATCATTTGGCTTCTCTCTCCTCACTTCATCTTCTTCTTCCTCTAGCAAAAGGAGAACCCTTCTCATGTGTTGAGAATCCCTCTCCTTAAAAGAAAAGCACCCTTTAGACACTCTCTACTCACTCTAGGATCAAAGGTTTAGCAAGCCGAAAATTCTAGTTCTCTCCAAGTTCGAGAAAGAGCCCGAAGGTTGAACCCTCAGGTGGGTCCATCTTCGACGGAAGAAGGCGACGAGAAGAGAACCATCAACCTCTACTAGGTTTCAAGAAGAAGGAGTTCAAGTTAGGTATAACCACTTTGCCGAGTAGTTAACTCTCCTTTGCATGTTTGCTAGTTTAGTTTAGAAAAGATCCCGACTTTGTTAGTCCATGTTGCCCCATGCGCTAAAAATTTGATTTTTATACCGTTTCCGCCTCCCCGTAAGAACCGGGGGTCGCAACGTGGACTTACAGTGGTATCAGAGCCTAACTAAACTTAAACTAGCTTGGTAGTGAAGTGTAACGAAGTTCGGAACCGAAAAAATCCAAAAACCAAACTTTTACAAAATCCTAGTTTCTGTTAAAAAATTTTCTGGTCAAAACAAGATTTGTTATACACCTAAATTCGGCTCAGGGTTTTGTGTGAACACCCAAGAAAAACGATCCCCTGATTCCTTCAAACCGCCGCGTTTCCGCGGCATGAGGTAGGCATTTTCCGCGGAACCGCCGCCGTTTAGGGTCCTCTCGTGATCGGGTTTTGTGCAGTGTTCTTCTGGTAAGGTTTTAGGATTTTTAAGATATATTATATGTGCCCAGATTTTCCAGAATAGAAATTTGTTTTTGGGGGCCTATAATTCCGTATTTTTTCCGAACTTCACTACACTTGGACTATATTGGTTATATCTATGATGTTTGAATGTATTGAACGTCGGCTAATCGCTATAAGTCGATTAGTCGGGGTTATACATCTCTGTGATCTGTGTTTGATATTGGAATGTGTATATGAATGTGTTGTACTGTCGCGGGTGAATAGCCGGGATGGATGTGAGATGAGCTTTTGTTTTTCTTTCATTCATTGTAAATGTAAATTGATGTAATATTATTATTTGTTTGGCCGCACAACCGGGTCGGGGTTGTAGCCGTCATTGTATAATTCTTTTTACTGTTTTTGCTCCTAGGATAGACCCATGGAGGGTGCACAAACTGCCGAGTACTTGGCGGGTAGTTTGCCGCACCCGTAGGGGTCTTGGGTGGGGTATTGGCTATTCACCGTGACCGTGTAATCCGCTTTTCGTTGCAGGCTCGAACGGATTGCGGATTCCTAGTATATCCAATGTATTCATCTGTGATCTGTAATGTCTATCATTGCTATATCTATAACTATTTAGGCGTTGCTTATGTTTTACAGCCGCGCTAGCCCAGCCCCCGCTCCGTCGTTAGTTAAGTAACCTAACGGGTGATGACGGGGCCCCGTGGCGAATGCGAATGGCATAAGCGTACGTCATATTTTGGTTGTTTTCTGCAATGGTAGGATTAAATGATGGGACGCATTAAAAGAACTAATGCAAGAATATCACGCATTAAAAGAACTAATGCAAGATAATAAACCAAGTTAAAGTCGTTGGAACATTTTCGAAAAACCACTCGGTTCTTTTCAAAACTAACTTTTAAATGCGGAGATTGAGCCACTCCTTCTAAAAGCTATCTCGTTCCATCGATTATATCAAGTTCACTACGTTCACGGTTTCGCCAAAACCATTCGTAGCCCTCCGTCGTTTCGTATAGATATTCAATAGTATTCAAGCTATGTTTGTTGACCTTCGTCAAGGTATAGAGATTGGTAGCTGTTGGGTGTTCATATGTAGCATAGATAGATGCGTTGGTTTGGGACAGTCGTATTGTCTTGTTGACCTTCGTCAAGGGTATATACGGGTGGGTTCAAATTAACCTGGAAAATGACGGGCAGAACTTGACATGTGACTTATGATTTGTTGACCTTCGTCAAGGTCATAAGAGCATGGGGCAAAAATCCACATCGGGAGTTTCATAAGTACTGAAACTTGCTAGATTTGCATACCATTTGGAGTGTGGTGATTCTGGTAGGATTCCTTCAGTTTCGTCACGCGATGATATTTGGATCCCGATCCTACTGTGAGTATATGCTACTCCTCAGGAAATTTCTCACTAAACGATCAATGCTATAAACCTAGTAGGTGCCTAGAAAGGTGTTAGCGGGGCTACGCCCCCAGGGAAAAGAGGTTATTTAATTAAGGAACTTCGCGAAAGCGTTGGAAAACCTCCCTCGAAGTACCGACACTGGCCTGGCTGAACGGTTAAGCAAGTATTGTGCGGTGGGATTGATCCCGACTAATTCTTCCTTTATGGTTTGAGGAGGGATTCGAGAGACAGTGGGAGCCATCCTGTTTAGAAAAACTAAAAACCATTCTAAACTTGCAAGAGCATCGTGCTAAAGTGTTTCTTCTCTCTCTCCTAATTGCAGCGACCATTCGACATGACTGGACTTAAGTTACTTCTAGATAAAAATATATTGACAGGGCCAAACTACAAAGATTGGCTCAGGAATGTCAAGATGGCAATCACTTACGACAAGCTGGGGTATCTTCTTACCACCAAAGCTCCCCCCGTCCCAAGTCCCACCTCCAGCGTCGCGGATAAGGAAATCCGTAAGACCTGGGAGATTGATAGCGCGAAGGCCAGGTGCCTCGTACTTGCCTCGATGGACAATGAACATCAGAGGAGGCACGAGAATATGGACTTGGAATCCATATTTCTTCATACAAAAGAACTGTATGGAGAGCAGTCTCGTATCGCAAGATACGAAGTGTCGAAAAAGTTATTTTCGGCAAAGTTGGCCGTCGGATCATCGGTAGCGGAACACGTGCTTAAGATGATTGGCTACATTGAGGAGCTCGCTGAACTTGGGACCACGTTGAAGAATGAGCTCTATACGGACTTGATTCTTCAGTCCCTTCCTTCCACTTACGCCCAGTTTATACTGAACTTCAACTTACAAGAAAAAGAGGTTGAACTTTCAGAACTCCTCAACATGCTGAGGAGCGCAGAGGGCACCCTACAGAAAAGTAGGGAAACATCCACTTTGTTTGTAGGAGGATCTTCTTCTTCTAGGTCCAAGGCGAAAGCCAAGAGAAAGAAGAGGAAAGCCCCCGCCAAACCAAGGGGCGGTGTTAGTAAAGTGGATACGAAGGGAAAGGCAAAGGCAACAATAAAAGCGGGGAAGCTTATAGGTAAAGAAGAATGCTTCTATTGTCATAAGAGTGGACACTGGAAGAATGATTGCAGGGCTTGGAAAGCCAGGACACAGGAATTGAAGCAGGTTGCGGCTTCAGCTTCAGGTGTGTATGTTATTGAAAACTGTCTTTCGATAAACTCTACTTCCTGGGTATTGGATACCGGATCAGGATCTCATATCTGTAATTCTTTGCAGGCGTTGAGAAACCGTAGGGTTTTGAAGGCAGGTGACATGACCCTCAGAGTTGCGAACGGAGCTAGCATGGATGCTAAAGCCGTGGGGGACTATCACCTGGGAATGTCAGATGGGCATGTTTTGGTTTTGCGTAATTGCTTTTTTGTACCCAACGCAACTTGTAATATCATTTCTGTATCTTTGGTTTCTAAAGAAGGTTATGAATTTGCGTTTGTAAGTAATGTTGTAAACATTCACCTTAATCAAGTTCTGATTGGGTCAGGTACATTGAGCAATGGTATATACGTGTTAAACCAACCACAGATTTTCAACGTCCAGAATACACACAAAAGAAAGTCTCCTGATATCAATCAGGCTTTCTTATGGCATTGTAGACTGGGTCACATCAATGAGACACGGTTGACTAAGTTACATAAAGAAGGATACTTGGATCCGTTCGAGTATCAGTCTTATGCCACTTGTGAATCTTGTCTCATGGGAAAGATGACAAAGACTCCGTTCACTGGACACGGAGAAAGAGCGAGCGAGCTCTTGGGACTCATACACAGTGACGTGTGTGGTCCAATGTCTACACATGCGCGAAGCGGTTATTCATACTTCATTACTTTCACAGATGATTTCTCTAGGTATGGACATGTCTTCTTAATGAAGCACAAATCCGAGGCCTTTGAGAAATTTCGGGATTACAAGAATGAAGTTGAAAAACAAACAGGAAAAAGTATCAAGATTCTAAGATCGGATCGAGGTGGAGAATACTTGAGTGCCGAGTTCCTGGACTATTTAAAAGAGAATGGAATTCTCTCTCAGCGTACTCCTCCATACACTCCGCAACATAACGGTGTATCGGAAAGGAGGAATCAAACCCTATTGGATATGGTTCGTTCCATGATGAGTAAGGCTGAGTTACCGCGATCTTTCTGGGGCTATGCACTAGAAGCAGCTGCATATCTCTTAAACAAGGCTCCCACCAAGACTGTGCCTACCACTCCATATCAGATGTGGAGTAGGAAGAAACCCTGTCTTAAGTATCTTAAGATATGGGGATGTCCAGCTTTTGTAAAAAAGCAGCATGCGGACAAGCTCGAGGCACGTTCAGTACAGTGCAAGTTTGTGGGATACCCAAAGAACTCCAGGGGGTATCTGTTCTATTCCGCTGAGGAACAAAAGGTTTTTGTTTCTCAACATGCCCGCTTCTTGGAAACTGAGTTTTTGGAAACCCAGATAAGTGGGAACGCAATAGAACTGGAAGAAATTCCAGAACCACAAGCTATTACTGAGAGCTTGGAAGAGCCAGTAAGTTCAAAAGAACAGGACATTCCTATGCCGCTCCGCAGGAGTAGTAGGCAGTCTCATCCGCCCGAGAGATACTACGGTTTTCTCATAGACGGGGATCGAGAGGATTGCATCATAGATTATGATGAGCCTACTAGCTTCCAGCAGGCCGTTCAGAGCGTTGACTCGGTAAAATGGCTGGATGCAATGCGGACCGAAATGGAGTCCATGTACACCAACAAAGTATGGACGTTGGACATTGCTCCAGACGGGGTAAAATCCGTAGGATGCAAGTGGATCTTCAAAAGGAAGATTGGTGTAGATGGACAGGTTGAGACCTATAAAGCTAGACTTGTAGCAAAGGGTTTCCGTCAAAGACCTGGCTTGGACTATGACGAAACCTTTTCTCCAGTGGCTATGCTGAAATCCATTCGGATCCTTCTTGCCATTGCTGCCTTCCACGATTATGAGATTTGGCAGATGGACGTAAAGACCGCTTTTCTGAATGGAAATTTAGAGGAGTGTGTCTATATGGATCAGCCAGAGGGTTTCATTCAGAGTGGGAGCAGCGGAAAGGTGTGCAAGTTGCTTAAGTCCATCTATGGACTAAAGCAGGCATCGTGGAGTTGGAACATCTGTTTTGATGAGACGGTCAAGGAATTTGGCTTTATCAAAAATCCAGATGAACCATGCATCTATAGTAGATTTGCAGCGAGAACTGTAGTATTCCTCGTTTTATACGTGGATGACATTCTCTTAATAGGAAATGACATTCCTATACTACAATCTGTCAAGGGGTTCTTGTCGCACAGGTTCTCCATGAAAGACCTGGGTGATGCCTCATACATCCTGGGGATCCGGATCCATCGTGATAGATCCAAGAGGATATTAGGACTTTCTCAGTCCAGGTACATCGACACCATAGTGAAAAGATTCAGTATGGAAGATTCCAAGCGCGGTAACCTACCGGCTTGTCACGAGATCACCCTCTCTAAAGAGATGTCTCCCAAGACTGATTTGGAGAGGGATCGCATGTCTATTATACCCTACGCTTCTGCGGTAGGCTCTATAATGTATGCGATGTTGTGTACCAGACCGGATGTAGCTTATGCACTGAGCGTGGTAAGCCGGTTTCAGTCAAACCCTGGGGAGAAACACTGGATAGCGGTAAAGAACATTCTCAAGTACCTAAGAAGGACTAAGGAGATGTTCTTGGTGTATGGCGGAAAAGACCTCCAGATCGAGGCCTTTGCTGACTCCAGCTTCCAGAGTGACAAGGATGATTCCAAGTCCATGTCGGGTTTTGTCTCTACCCTCAATGGAGGGGCGGTGTGTTGGAAGAGTTCCAAACAGGAAACCGTTGCAGACTCGACGATGGAAGCGGAATACATTGCTGCATCTGATGCCGCAAAAGAAGCTGTCTGGATGAGGAAGTTCTTGAAAGAACTTCAGGTGGTTCCGTCCATTGTTGACCCAATACCTCTGTATTGCGACAACAACGGGGCTATAGCTTTAGCGAAGGAACCCAGGTCCCATCAGAGATCCAGGCACATCTTAAGGCGGTATCACCTGATCAGGGAGATCGTGGATCGCAAGGAGATCGAGGTTCGGAGGGTTGCTTCAGAAGAAAACACTGCAGATCCATTCACCAAGGCCTTACCCCAGACTCAGTTCGAGCGGCTGATCGAGATGATAGGTCTTCGATACGCCAGTACATGGCCTTAGTGCAAGTGGGAGATTGTTAGTGTATATGCCCTAGAGGCCATTACTGTATCATACTAGTTTGTATATTACTTAATGGAAGCTTGGGATATTCACCTTGTATAAACAATCTTGCTCAATATAGTAGTATGCTACTTGGTTTGTTTCTACTTCAATGTGTACTTGTATTTATTTCAGTATATCACTTATACGCATTAGTGGAGCCCTTAGGATCTTTGCTTGATTACCAGCGTTGTGATGACAGTCATACTAGTGGGGGCTGGGTAATCTATAAGCACATCCTTATACAGGTCCCTAGTCGCAGGACTATCGAGACAGGGCATCGATACTCCGGAGTAGACTAGCGTATGCGCTTCTCATCCCAGTGTGGGAGATGGTCCGTCCCACAGCCATCAGTACGTCGTACTGGAGATAGTATACGGGTGCTCGTCGGGTTACGAGTACACTGGACAGGACTCGTCGGGAACTGACAGGTTGGTATTATACCTATCGTCAGTTATCAGTTCCCAGGTGACATGAGTACAGCTTAGTCCGCTGACTTGACACTGTCACTTCGCCTCGAGTGTGTTCCCACTGTACTTTGATTACTACCCTAGCACGGCTCAAAGGAGTCGTGCAAACGGGTAGTAGTTGGGTACAGTCCCGAAGCACTTGGAGGCAGTGACGGTTAGACAGGATTCGTCTCTCCCGGTATTGGGGGTTGACATCGCGCTGTGTCTAGGAGAGCCATTACACGAGTAGTCCCTGGCCAGGGCAAGCGAGATATACTGGTAGGCTTCCAGTGTCATCTCAGGGTGTTTTGGGCTTCACTCCGACATGACTTGTACCGCTATTAGGGGACTGGCGTTTTACCGCCCCCTAGGCCCGCCATGCGATGTATCAGACGAACAGACCGGACTGTACGGAGACTGTCACATTCAGACTCAGTAGGAGTACAGATGGGGTTTCACCTCGTCAGCCTTCTTGTCGGCATCTACCTGGGGACCGTTACGCACAGCTAGTGCCACTTGCGGTCTGTGGTTAAACCCACTGCCAGCGTAGTGTCGAGTCTTTAGAGTCCCACACAGAGGGTATTCGCCTATGGGCAAAACAGAGTAGAGGTCGCTTGGTTTTGCGACAGGGTTCGTTCTCATCCGCGCACTTGTGCACGTTTGGAGTCCGGACGGATATTACTGGCTGGCTCTGGTTTGAGTCAGATACTGGTATATGTTTTGGGGTTGCTTTTATCTCTCAGTATTCATGTTCCTCGGAACAAGAATGCAGGTGTGTATGCACAGTTATTTGAGGAGGAGGAAGATGACTTTCATTAGGGTTTCGGAACGGGTGCGTATGCACAGTTGACAGTCGTCTTTTTCCAAACCCTAATGGATTTATGTTATATCAATTAATAATATTAATAAAATGAAATTGTGTCATGGTTGGTTTTTTTGTTGACTTGTTGACCATGGTTGAAGTTTTGACCATCATCATTACAAAAGAAAGATGCTCTTTGATTCTAGCAAATTCATTTAATGTTTGAAATGATAGTGGTCATTCCTAAACCTTCCATCAACCTTTTCATTTTCATTATTATTATTAATTTGATAATTCTTTTGCTTTTTGTTATGGTTGCAAAAAGAAAAGAGCTCATTCTATCATTTGGCTTCTCTCTCCTCACTTCATCTTCTTCTTCCTCTAGCAAAAGGAGAACCCTTCTCATGTGTTGAGAATCCCTCTCCTTAAAAGAAAAGCACCCTTTAGACACTCTCTACTCACTCTAGGATCAAAGGTTTAGCAAGCCGAAGATTCTAGTTCTCTCCAAGTTCGAGAAAGAGCCCGAAGGTTGAACTCTCAGGTGGATCCATCTTCGACGGAAGAAGGCGACGAGAAGAGAACCATCAACCTCTACTAGGTTTCAAGAAGAAGGAGTTCAAGTTAGGTATAACCACTTTGCCGAGTAGTTAACTCTCCTTTGCATGTTTGCTAGTTTAGTTTAGAAAAGATCCCGACTTTGTTAGTCCATGTTGCCCCATGCGCTAAAAATTTGATTTTTATACCGTTTCCGTCTCCCCGTAAGAACCGGGGGTCGCAACGTGGACTTACAAAATTTAGATAACTTTATGAAACTATGATTATCCCAGCTTAACTAAATTCGAAAATAGAGCCGTGGTGTTTTTAAATCTCATCCCTAAATTTAAAAAAAAAAATTCAATGATCCATGACGTTTTTAAAAATCTAATAAAAAACCAACCTACTGATCATTTCAAACCAACTGCAACAAAGTTTCTGAAATCGTTTCATCTAATAAGTACTCCATCATTAAGCAGAAAATTAACACAAGCATAAAGAAAAAACAAGCTTAAATCCAAAAAACTACAAGAACCTTTTCTCCTATGGCAACAATCTATCAAAATCTCTCAAAATTACGGAAACTTGCCATGGTTTGAAAGTTTTGTGGTAGTTTCTTGACGCGGCATCTTAATAGCTATTCTTCTCCTAACTTTTGAAAGTTCCACTGCAGTTTCTTTCACACTAAAAAGCTTCTGTGTTGGTATCTGGTACATTAAAAAGCATTTTGTAGCTCATTGTTGCGGCCGTAAAGTTTTTGATTCAAAGCATGGATAAAAATACAATTTCGGGGGTGTGATGACTGCTGCGAAGCAACACCCAAAAAATCCCTAATTTTATTTCCCAAAATAAAACCGTAACCTCTCTCTCACTCTCTCTCTCAATCAAATTCTTCATCAATGGAGGAATCATCGGAGAAGAGGAGAGAGAGACTCCAAGCGATGAGAATGGAGGCCTCAACCCAATCCACACCCCTCGCTTCATCTCCTCCTCCTTCTTCCACGATTCGAAACCTTTCAAACCCTCTCTTCAACAACTCCGCTTCCGATGAGAGAACGCCGCAGGTCCCCAGATTCGATTACTACTCCAATCCCATGGCAGCCTTCTCCGATTCCAGGAGGAACTTCTCCTCTCCGATCCGAAGCCCTTCGCCTCTCTTGCATCAATCGAACAGGCCGCAAGGTAACTGCTTTGATCGCTTTTAGTTTTGTCTTACGATTGAGATTTTCTTTGAGAATTAGGTTTATTTTTGGGGGAAAAAATCGAATCTTTGTGATGATATCTACACAATTTGGATGGTAGATTTGGTGTGATTTAATTTTCCAACGAATTCGTGATGCTATATTAGTTTTTGAGTGTTGATTGAGTTTCTAGTTCTTGATGCTTCTGTGTTAGCTTATTGAAGGCTAAACTGTGGGAGACTGCCTCGCAGTCGCCTGTATAGCTGGAGATCACCCTTTATCTTAAAACCTTTGCGCTTTGCACTTACAATTTTGTGTATCTGCAAATTTTTATTTCGTAATAACCTTGGTAAAAGTATTAATTACGAATTGATGTCTAAACAATGACAAAATGTAATAAAATTTTAAAGGCAAATAAGATTTGCCATTCGCTGAAATTTGGACTGCAATCAAAGTATAGGCAAAGTGTTGGTTTTTAGAACACATGATACTATCATACTATACGAACAAAAGTATAAGGGGGTTTCTGCAGTTTGACTTACCTTAGCCTACTCATTGCAAGTCTTTATGTTTTAGAATTTCCTTTTAGTTTGCCATAGAGTTTATTATTTCTGAATCCAACTGTCTAATCATCGCTTATTGTTCAAACAGTTAACAAGTTAGTATTCGCATAATTCAGGCATGAGGTTCCAATTTCACAACAATTTAACATCTTAATCCTCTCTCTCTCTTCGCCCTTTGTTTATCTTGTTTTATTTTGGGAGAAGACCTTGACTTGGATATTTATTTCTCATGTATTGTTCAAGAAGCGATTAAGACTTAGCCTTCACTTAATGCGGATTTGATGCCGATACCATGAGTTCCAATTGACCTTTTAATTTCTCACTTGAAATTTACTTGCCATCCGCGGTCCTAATATGAAATCGACATTAGTAATGGCAGGAATAAGCTAAACTTACGGTATTCTTGACGTGATCAAATTTAAGTTACTAAATATGTTGTATCAGGCTCCAATTTAATCAATGCCAAACAGTTATGTAACAATTTGATTTTCTTACACCGAGGACTTGCATTTAAGGTTATAAAAAGTTAAAGTCCTCTCCAATTGGTTATTAAAATTTTACGACTTTCATTTGGTCACTTAACTTTGGCGAGTTGCACGTTAAGGCTAGTAAACTTTCACAACTTGCCTTTTAGCACAAAAATATAAGAGAAGATATGTTTATCAAGAAGGAAAATTTATATTATACCATCTTTCTCACAATAATTCAATCTTAAACCTGTATTCCAACACATTTCATAGGTTGAGTGCTCTATTTTGTTGCCAAACTTGGGTTTTTGTGCGTATTCGCCTTTAAGCTACACAACCGATGTAATTTGAATTTGAGGTACTTGAAACTGTATAAAAATTCTGAGGTTGTAGCGAGCCTTCAGGGAAATACTTTCATGTTCTTTATCTTCCTTGTTTTCTACAACTTTGTTGAGAAAAGATCAAGCAAGACACCACTTCTTGTGATGATCAAATAATAATGACATTAGGTACTAAGATAATCAATTTATCAAATATTTTTGAAGTAAAATGGCGGGCATGAAAACCCCCCGTGTTCCATTAAAATAACTTAACAAAACAGAAGAATTAAAGAAAACAACATGAAAAAGAAAAGAAAAAACACAGTAACTATAGATTGAAGTAAGAAATTATAAATTATCATGAAGCAGTGAACCATAACTAAATTGAAACCGGCAAGCTTCATGCCACAACAAATCTGAGCAGCTAAAACTTCAATGCTCAATCCGCAATACCAATTCAATTCATATATTTGGGTGAAATTTAAATTGAAACTATATAGAAATTTATTTATACATGAAAAAAAAATAGAGAGAAGAAAATATGGTATAAAGAACATAACACAAACTTACCAGAATTTATGTCTTTTAGAACTTATGTTTCATGCTTGTGATCATTAAGGACTAGGACTAGACTATGCTCCTCATAATATATATACTCAAAAATTTTCTTTAAATTTACCATTGACATCCAAATCACTGCCCACCAAAATATTAAAGCTGCAAAATTTACATAGACATGGTAACCTCTTATCCAACTATCATTCTATGTGCTTGCACACTCTTCCCGCATCATATAGCCAACATTTGGCGAACTAAATCTTTTCAATAGATGCTAATTTGATTATTTCATTATCTGGCATTTGCCAATATTCAAGGCTACAAGTGCTAGGCGGTTGGGATACTTCCTAGCCCCCAGTGTCTAGAAGATCGCTTCGATGCCACCTAGGTAGTAGTAGTATTTTTAGTTAAATATGCTTAAGGGGAAGATATAAAGTTTTCTAGTGAGAAAATGATATTTGGGGATCAATTTGAGTTTGGTTTGAAGTTATTTTGTTAAGAGGGGTAAAAAAATACCAATCTTGACCATTTATAATAAAACAGTCAAATGATTAAGCAGCATTATTCGCTTAAGCGCTTGTCTAGGCCCCGCTTAAGCGGGCATCTTGACGACCCAACCCGCTTAATTCGTTCACTTGGCGAAAAGAAAAGTGGTCTTGTGCCGCTTCTGCTTAAGTGGCCGTCTAGGCGGCTGCTTGGATTACTTTTTATAATACTGTTAATGTTAGAAAGATTTTTCATCAATACATATAATCAAGTATGTAAAAGGATTTTACAATTTGGTTGCATGAATAAATATTGCTTGTGAAGATCAAAATGAATGAATCTTTTTGCATTTGGTCAAAATCATTGGACCAAATTAGTTCATGCAATATAGTTTCAAGTATATATGAAATGTCCTAAGATAACTTCTTTGTGCAAGATTCTTCATAAATATCGTACTTCGAGTATGATTTTTTAGAGGTCACAAGCAATTATTGTTTATGCCTTTCTAAGAGGCAAGAGTAAACATTTCCGGAAGTATGTCCTATGTTTTGGTATGATAAATCAAAATATCTTTTTTAGTTTTATCTTGATTTGAAACCTCTCAAACCTTATGACGAACACCCCTTCTAATAATAGAACGGCTCAAGTTCAGTTTTGGATACTACTATAATCCAATGTCCGCATTCTCTGATTCCGGAAGAAAAATTTGTTTCTCAATTCGAAGCTTTCGCTTCTTTCATATCAATCGTACCATGTCATATGGTTAAATTTTGATTTCTTTTAATTCTAACAGAATTTAATAGTGTTTACCGTTTTCCGATGTTCTTCGATGACTTCTTTTATAGTGTTTATCAATTGAACATGCCATATGATGATAAACTAAAATAAGTTTTTTAGTTTCTCTTTCTTTGATTTGAAACTTCACAAACCCTCTAATGAACATTGCTTTTGATGAGGGAATGCTTCAAGTCTCCAATTTTGATTACCACTATCCAACGACTGCTTTCTCCAATTACAAAAGATTTCTTATTTAGTTCTAAACCCTTCGCGTCCTTCATATCAATCGGACATGCCACGATAATTTCGTTGACCTCCTTTAGTTTTAGTAGAATTCATAGCGTTTTTCGTTTTTCGATGTTTTTTGATTTGTTAGTATAGATTTTGTTTTATGGTGTTTATTGTTCAATGTGTGAGCTTATGCTTAAGCTTTAAGATTATTTTGTTAATTAGTTTTCGTTGAGGGAAAAAAGAACCTTTTGTGTTGATTTATACACAATATGGCGGTGTCGCATATGAAGTTCGAAACATGTACTGGAATTTTGATTGTTGGTTAGTTTGGCGTTGCTCGATATTTTTCTATATGAGTTTGTGTTCATTAGGATAAAATTTACATGAAAACATGTTTTTCTTGCAATACCTTTGTGATATATTAGTTTTGTAAAAAAAGGACTCTCGGAGCTCCGCAGCCTGTAATACAAACACAAGTGGGTTGGTGAGGCTTGCCCATGTGAGTTGGGCCGCTCACTGCTGCTTGATCTTGTGTCTGCTTGAGCTTACGCCTGCATAGTTGCAGCCCACTCTTTGTTTAAAAACCATTGCAATTTGCACTTGCAATTTTCTGTTTTGTTTTTTTCAAACATAATTATCAGTAAAAATATTAATTACGAATTATTAACAAAACAATGACAAAAGGGTATAGAAAATTAAGGGTAAGCAAAATTTTACATTTACGGAAATTTTTAACTTCAGTAAACTGCATGTAATTAAAACATAAGCTATTATCATGACAAAAGGGTATATAAAATTAGGGGTAAGCAAAATTTTATATTTACTGAAATTTTTAGCTGCAATAAACTGCATGTTATTAAAACATAAGCTACTATCATGCTATACTAGCAAATGTAAAAGTTTTTTTTTTTGAAATTTATTATGTATTCCGTAATGTATATTTTTTTAGAATTATGGCGTCCAACTTGTTCTTTCTTGTTTGATCTAATCATAGTAAAAATGTCTTTTAATTTGATTTGAAGTCAACATTGCATGTTTATTAAGAATAAACCGAACTATAAGAATAATTAACAAGATATATTAAAGGCTTAAAGGTAAATTGTCATGTAGAAGACAAGATAAGTAATAACATCAATGAAGTTTCAATTCAAGACAATAAAAATGCATATGTTCTTTGTATGATAGTTGAGCAATTACAAACTATTATAAGAAAGTTAAGAAATGAAAAGTAGTAAGATATGTCGTTGGTGTTATGACGAATTTCTTTTTTTGTTTCCCTATCTCACCAAACACATAATATCATGTGTACCATATGATAGACTATAACTAAGGTTGCATGGACACAGAAACGAGGATACAGATACAACACAATATAATACGTTGACACGATAAAATCCCAAAATATAGGATACAGGAACACAGCTATATATATTATAAAGATAAATATGATATCAAACTATTATGACAACATTAAATAAATACAATTAACAAGTCTAACATGTTATATGCTAATAACCTACTAAAAAATGTTTATACGCATAGAACACATACTATATGTATATGACATATATTATGCGTCAGATATACGTCATGCAAGTGTCTTGCAAGTATCTGTGTCCGATACGTGGCGGACACGGATACGACAACTCGTTGGAAGTGTCCATGCAACCTAAACTATACCATATAATTTTTTCGGAATTTAAATTAGAAACATTTTGGTAAATATTTTCCTTGAAAAACCGATGGTAAATAAAATGTTGAACCATGTCTCAGTCAAGATTGCATGGACACGGATATGGAGACACAGATACGACATGATGCGATACGTCGATACGGAAAAATCCCAAAATATAGGATACGGGGACATGGTGTGTGTGTATATGAGGTTAGTGTTTATGAGGTGGTATCTTATTCTTAGGAATAAGGTGTCGTCTTAAAACTTAACTATTCACCCATTTTGTGAATGATCAACATTGTTCATCTTGTTCTCCATGGTGTAAAACATAGGTATACTAAGTGTCGCGTGATTACGACAACATTTTCCTATTGATCTAGCTTTGTCAAATGTTCTATTATCGGAAAACTGTTGATTTTGAAACCACCTGATGCGAGGCTAAAGTTTGTCGAGAATATATGAAATTTAGTATACCTATGAGTTACATCATGGAGATCAAGTTGAATGGTGCCGATCATCGGAAAATGATGTAAATTTAAATTTTGAGGCGGTATCTCATTTTTTAGAATAAGGTGCCCCCTCATAATCATTTTGCTCACTCTATATATGTATATGGTTAAGTGGTTCTAAGGTACCTTAGGTGAAACCTAAGAAGTCACCCATTTTGTACTTCATGAATATCTTTAGCTCCTAAATGCATGGGCCTTCATTAATTAAATTGGTATTTATTTATGAGAGGGTCTCTCATGTAGTACCATGTAGGCGACTCCTTGAATTGCACCTTAAGATGTCGTCTTAGGGACATTTCTCTTTCACACACAGAGAATAATGAAGAAAAGAGGCTCTAGGAGGTTTTTTCTTCAGACGGCTTCAAAATACTACACCCTCCCACATTTTATTCGGCGATCGGCACCCATCATCATCATTTTTGTGGATACACCGAATTTCATGTCATTCTACCGCTTTTTCACTGTTGAATTAGCAATGTAAAAAGTTTTGTTGTCAGTAACCGTTAATTTTGCACCCACTAAATCAACGGTGAAAAAGTGGTAGAATCATATAAAAATATGATGTAGCCACATCTTAGACAATAAATATGAAGATAATGAATGCCGATCGTCGAAAAATATCGTGGAGGGCGTAATTTTTCGACGCCATATGAGGAAATTCCCCCATATGGCACATTTTCTCCATTATTCTCATATATATAAAACTATAACAACATTAAACAAATTTTTTTATTTACGTTTCTAGCGTTTAAACAATCACATAATTATAACATACAACCATATTTATTTCTTCAAATTTAACACCAATAATATTAAAAATATAAAATGATTTGATATGTGATTAACAAGTCATTCTTAAAAAGTTAAATATCCATAAGACACATAATGGTGTATTAATAAGATACTAAATATATGTATAAAACACATAAGACGCGCATATGACACATACTATACACATGACACATATATGGTGTGTCCGATACATGTCATTCAAGTGTCGGTGTCCGATTTGAGTCTGACACGGATATGACAACCCGTCGAAAGTGTCCGTGCAACCTAGGTCTTAGTTCAATTGATTGAATTCCAAGTTATAGTTTGTGGTTCAAGAAGTGATTAGGCTTAGTGTTTCGCTTATAGTGGATTTAATTTCAATTTCATGAATAGTCTCTCTAGACATTTAATCTTAGAGTTGAAATTTACTTGAGATATGAAGGTCTCATATGAAATTGGAAGTCAAATACCATCAGGTGCACATAAAAGTGATAACAAAACATTATTGTATTGTTTTTCAGATTGCTGTCTAAATCATTTGAACTAACCAATCATGTTGTAACATTTACCCATATAATCTTCCTGAAATGGTTAGGTAGTAATTTGAAGTTTTTAAACTTTGACGACTTTCAAGCTAAGTTCACTACAGCTTGAGATTTGAAAGTCCTTTTTTTTGCACATGGAAGTGGAGTATGCTTGATAGGTTTTTAATTAGCCTTGAGTTCCTGTATTTATATATCTATTTGTAGTTTGACATTCATGCCACATGAAATAGTGCTAACCCAGTTCCTTGATGCTTATCCTACATTTTGTGAGCGATAAAGCAACTCTTGTATCATTTCTCATAGACCTTCATCATTCTCACCGTAGGAATCATGTGTTTTAGTGGCAACATTTCTATCATGTGCATGATTTTTGTAACCATAAGTGTCATGCAACAATTCTTCGAGTCACCTATTAAAGTTTTTCCATCCCTCCCCTCTGTGTATCGTGCTGCTCCTAGTTTCCTTCTTTCCTCAAGCATCAACTTATATTTCTAAAAGTACACTTGCAATGTGAGATACAAATGATTAGAGGCATTTAACAGTTGCAGAATGCTCTTTACTTTTTGTAAAACCATCTCATTTGACAACTTATAAGAAATTAATTGTCTGCATATTTATGACCGAGAACTTACATTTGCAACCAAAGAAGCAAGAATAAATAAGTTTCTCCCGTCAACTATGTCCTTAGACCGGAAATAAATACATGACAATTTCTTCATTCTTTCCCGTCTCGTAGCAAGCTTTCACAAAAGAAAAGCGTATTCGTTTTGAGATGGACGTACTAAAATGCATGGAACCTGATCAAACTGTTAATTTTTATTGATTTTTTTTTTATATCTAAGCATATTTACTACCCATTTTATCATTTTAGATGATGTGGGAGTCTTGCCTAACTCTTTAGCCTCTTGGAAGGGTGCAAGTGTGGTACTACTGTTTAGTTGCTCAGAAGGGTAACAGACCTCTTCCTATGATAAAGAAAGACGTAGCCTTGTTTATTCAAAAAGTTAAAATAAGATCGAAAAATATTTTCAATGACAATAATATTAATTCATGTTTACATGATAATACAATCCTAAAGTTCTTGCTATGCTCCAAATCTCCAAAGTTGTGACGTGGGAGGGAAATGCTTTTATATTCAACACGGTCCAAAGATTTAGTGCTCCTTTTGCGGGCCTAAAAGGGGGCTTTTGCGCAACGGTGTTATGCAGCTGATGTAATTTGAATTTCAGTTGCCCTGATACCATCTTAAAGTCCTTGCCATTGTACCAAGACTCCGAACTTGTGGATAGGATTGAAGGAAATACTTCTATACTCATTATCTTCTTTTCTACAATTGATTCGTTCAGGAAAGATAAAGGCAAGACATCAGTTCCTACAACAATCAAATAATAGTGACATGAGGCTCTAAGACGATCAAATCAGCAAATTGTTGGGGAAAATTTAAATCAAAACTCTCTAGAAATTTATTTAAATAAGAAAAGGAACAAAACGAAGAAAAGAAAAGAAAATGCCGCATGAGGAATATAACAAAAACTTACCAGAAGGTGTGCCTTTTGGGAACCATCTTTTATGCCCGTGGTACTTTAAGGCTGGGATCAGACCTTGTTCCTCATAATAGATAACACTATGGTTTCTCTAAGTTTACTGTTGCCATTTCAAATCATTGGCTATCTAATCATTTTATAGCCAGTGCTGGCAAAATAAATCATTTCAATACATGCTAATTTGATTCTTTCATTATTTGACGTCTGCTAATATTCGAAAGCCTTTTCATTGGTACATATAATTTAGCATGTACAAAGATTTCAAGATAATATTGGATAAACATACATTGCATGTACTCATAACTCATGAGCCAGTTGGTTGTGGCATGGGTGTGCGGGATGGGAGGTCTCGTATTCGAGCCCCCACACGCATAGGTTATTTCCCCTTCCCCCTTCTTTCTTTAATTAAATGTGCATGCCCAGGTTCGACCTGGTCGCGCGTGAGTGTGTCATGGGACCCTGGGCTAGCCAGGGGTGCTCGGTTGTCAAAACAACAACAACATACATTGCATGTAAACATAGAATGATTGAACCAACTTCTTTTTACATATGGTCAGAATATTGAACCAAATTGGTTCATGCAAAAAATAAAAATAAAAATAAAAATTTAAGTCTATATGCAATGTCCCAAGATAATTTGTTGGGGCAAGCTTCTTCAATATTCATCGTACTTGAGTCTAATTATAAAGATCTGGAGCTATCATTGCTTGCGCCTTTCTAAGAGGTTAGAGCAACCTTTCAGAGTATGACAAATCTTTCCGTATTTTAGATTTAAATATTGTTTTTCTTTCTGGAATTTGCATTAGAAATCGGTGAAAAATGTGATGGCTAGATCAATGTAGAGGCATAATACTATGACACGACATCAGCTGGTAGTCACCAGCTAGCACCAGATATGGTTATCTTCTACAAGATTCAAGTTACCAAACCTTTTTTTATTCTGATGTATAAGTTTTGTGATAATCAAGTTGTGTTTACATATACCTTCTCATCCAGTTAATTAAAGAATTAAGTGTTTATAGGTTGTGACTTTGTTTGGGATTGCAGATATTTGCTAAAGAGTACTGTTACTACATAATTTTATCGGACGTTGTCAAAGTTGGGATCAATCGACATATATGTTACTTTTACACGGAAGTGTTGGAATTATTTTGAAATTTAGGGGGAAGTATGCTGTCTTTCCTTTTCATAGAATAATGTCTACTGCTTATTTGATTTCTTAAGTTTATCTCATATTCGTATATCTATATTTATTAGAAGGTGATTTCTTTTGGGTTCTAGGTTTGTGTAATGTAATATGTTAGGCTTAATTTCACTAAACTACCTACAGATGTACTCGTTTTTCACTTAACTACCTAAACTTTATAAATTACAAAAAAACTACCAAAAAGCCGCATACTATCAGTATCTGTCTTTTTTGTGGATTATACTCGTATTTTACTAAACTAGCATAATGGCATCAATGAAATTTGTAAAACACTGTTATGGTAGTTTACTTTTTTTAATAAAAAAACCGGATAGTGTCGACATGAAAATTTTTGGCAGTTACTTGCAATTTATAAAAGATTTGGTAGTTTGGTAAAAAAAAATGTATGGTTTTGGTAATTTATTGAAATTGAGCATTATGTTTCTAATCTATGGTAAATGAGAAACTTTTGTTTGCTGCTTCCATGCATATTGCTGAAACCATATTTTTCTTTCATTATTTTATTAACTTTTTGCTATTTCAGCCGGACCAAGAAACTATCATGCCGCTGCTAACCATCCTCCTCATGGCCTCCAATTCCAACCAAATCCATTTCCTAATAATCAGAGTCCATGGCGAAGCCCGATTCGGTTTCAAAGCCCATACTCCGGCAATAATCAAGGAACTCCTCCCAGTTATTCCCCTAACCCTAATTCTTGGAACAGATCAGCCCATGGACATGGTGGCAGCCCTAGTCCTCATTCTAATTCCGGAAGAGGCAACACTCAGCGCTTCAGAGGGAGCGGCCAACGGAGTGGTGGAAGGGGCCGAGGGTTCTACAATGACTATGGCTCTGCACGGCATGAGCCCATGCACTATTACTTGAAAACTATGGTGAAAGACCCATGGAGAAAGCTGAAGCCTATCATTGGGAGCATGCTTGTGCCTAGGGATGGATCCGGGTCCTGGTTTCCTAAATCAATAGCAGGACAAAAGAGGGCTAAAGTGGTCGAGGGCGGTGCCAAGTCACAGTTGAGTCTTGCTGAGAGCCTGGCTCTCTCTCTTGAAGAGACAGTTAATGAGGTGTAATGTCTTATTTAATTACGCGTGACGCCTTAACCAAGATAAGGGAGGTGGTTAGTGCGAAGCTCAGCTGCAAGGTTCCTGATATGTGAACAAAGAGGCATCTGGGTATTTTTCTTTCCCCTTCACAGCTTTACTGTTCCGGGTAAACTTTTAATGTAAACCTAGCTATTTATTATGTGTGAACTTTTAATGTATTAATACCCCTTTCTAGGATGTAAATTGAGTATGATAGTCAACCTAGTGTTTGGCTTGAATTTTACTCGGACAGCTATTATGGACATATAATTCTATTTGTGGACATTTTGGATATGAATATTATCAGCTTGACTAGGAGATTGATTGGTTTAGGATTGGGCACAGAACAAGCATCTTTTATATTTCAGTATATATATCTAGATTAGTGAAACCTACTATTCTACAACACCCAATGTCAACTATATGGATCTATGTTCTTTGGAAAATTTTTCAATGCTTATGGCATGGCAAGTTCTTTGCAGTGATGAATCAATTCTTCGTGCATATATACGAGCTTATTGTTTCTCAAGTATAGGCATGAACCTTTTGTGTTTCTTTGTTACATGCATAGACATTTTAGCTTGTTAGGTTGTAACCCTTAGATATATGAAGCGCTAATTATTCGAATTCTTCGATGCAAGGGATGCAAGGGATGTAATTTGAATGTTTTTTCTGCAATACATAACTCTAGCAATTAAGTTCTTCAAAGCCGTCGTGATGTATGTGCTATTTCTTTGCTTTACTTTCTTTTGCCTTGCTCAAAGTGACAGCTATTCCCCTAAATTAAGAATTTTTCCATGAAAAGCACAAACCCTACACTTAAAGTTCAGGTTTTCGCAAATCAACCATATTATTACAAATATATAGAAAAAAATGATACTTACAGTAGGAAGAACAACGGATATTCGAAGATTCTAGATCCCCCGAATCTAGTAGATCATCTGGTAGGGAGAGAGTGAAGAGAGAGAGAGAGAGAGAGAGAGCCAAGCAAGTGTCCCCGCCGCAGTCCCTGGAGAGAGAGGGTGGGAGAGGCTAGAGAGGGTGGGAGAGGCTAGGTTTTAATTTTTTAATTTTTTTTGGTGTGGCTAGTGATGTGAGGATAGGTTTAGCCGTCTCCAACCTCACATCTTTTCAAACTGGGGACGGTTACTCTAACAGTTAAAAAGGGGGTTTAGAAATGGCACGAACATTTTCTTAGAACACTCACTAGGATAGGTCCCAAGGGTGTTTACCAAAAATGTTCCTGTGAACATATACAAATTTGGGTCACATGCATGCCATGAGAAAGAAAGAACACACCGTCTCAATATGTATATGTGCAACAATCATAACTCAAGTAGAATTACAATTACACTACAACACAAGTAGAATTACAATTACACGGAACTTTGGAAATATTAACCCTTTTTAATAGAGGCTTAATTTTAGTAGAAGGGTATTTCAGAAACAATTAAGCACAACATACAACAAGATACGGCACATGACGAGACAACCCTTGCAAAAAAAAGTTCTCATTGATCACTCTATTGACTCTCTTTCAATCTTTTATCACGAAGCTCTATGAGTTCATCAATTAGCATGTTTAGATCTTTAGACGATGATCCCCCCTTGCCACGGCCCTCCATGCCATTTCCGCACATTTTATCGCCTTCGCCCTCTTCACTCTATCATCTCCCTCTTTCTCCATAGATCTTGACACTGTTTGCGCAATCGTCTTTGCTGTCACCATCACCTTCTCCTCCTCTCTCGTACTTCTAAACCCTTCCGATACTCGCTCGACAGTTCCAGCACATCCACCACTAGCCTTTCATTAATGAACTGCTCAAACACCAACAACCATGTCAGTTTTGGTATACCTGCCGCCATAGCTTCTAGCACAGAATTCCACTTGCAGTGTGTCAGAAACCCTCCAACAGCTTTATGCCCTAATATCTCAACTTGCGGGGCCCACCTCCTCACCACGCTCCCCTCCACCCTCCTCTCCCATTCTTCTTCCAATCCCCGTCGCTCTTCCTCACCGCCCACATAAAACTCCGCCCGGACTTCTCAAGCCCGACCGCCATCTTCTTTAATTGATTGTCCTTAAAATAACACCAAGTACCGAAACAAACATTACAGATCCTTCTTCTGTATCATCGAGCCATCTCAAGCACTCGTCCCTCTCACCAAGTGGCCACACCATTATACCCCCATGCCAATGCCATAGGTCCCACGGGCCACAATCTCTTACAATCCATCTCCCTATAAAAATCACAATATTCCGGTTCCATCTCATAAAATGTATTAACCACTGCTCTGTAGCTCTCCAATTGAGCCGTCTTCTGAAATACCTCTGTAAAAAAGTTTCTCGACTTTACGAACTCTGGTAACTTTGACGCCGGCATTTAAATCTTCTTCCCAGGAAGGCCTTTGATAGCGAAGATGTCATCATTGCTCCGATGTATGATGTCATCAATTTGTTTGTGGAGACGATTCATGACGACCTATGTAAAAAGAGAGAACTCAATGAATACCACCAAGGGAACTTATATATGCTAATGCAACATACAAATAAAAAGTTAGAAAATAAAATCCTTGACGACAGAATGCATAAACATATATTTTTTGGGAGAAGTAATGAATATATTGAAGTAAATAAGTCTAATTAATGTAGTTGAACCAGCAGTGACTTTGCTGATAATCTGTCTTATTTAGATTTTAGACTGTCAACATAGGTGAAGACCCCGACAACATGCCAGGTGATCCTGGGTATTCCAATTTCCCACGCGTCCTATGTGGTTCATGAGAAGGGGATGTCGACGACGACGGCGTCGGGACGGTGGCGGAAGAGAAGTTCCCGGTGGGCAGGCTCGGAGAGGTCGATGTCACGGTAGATCTTGCGTTAATCTTGATCTGGTGGGGCCGTGGAGAGGTTCTCGATGTCGGGGGGAGGGAGGCGGCCTCGGAGGGGAAGGGCTAGAGGAGGATGGAGATGGAGGGGTGAAGGGTGGGGCGGAGGAGGTCGGCGTTGGCCGGGGCGAGGTAGATATTGGCACAGACGGAAGACACTACTACAAATGCGCCCAACAATTATAGGAAATTGGTAGCGGTTCAAACCGCTATCAATTTAAGGCAACAGTTTTCATAGATTTGGTAACGGTTAAAACCGCTACGAATAAAAAATATGACGGGTCCCACAAGCCACTAAAGATAAAATCCCAAAACTTTTCCAAATTTTCATCGAGTCTCTTCTTTTTCCCCCCCAAATTTTCATCGAGCGCCAAAATCCCTCCTCGGTTGCCTCGGTCATCTCGCTTCGTCGCCAGTGCCGCCTCTTGTCATCTCTATGGCCGTCCCCCTTCGAAGCCCTCATCGTCTCACCTCCATGGTCGAGCCCGGTGTCGTCGATCGAAGCCCTAAACTGCGAACGAAGCCTTAGCTCCCGATCGAGCTCGCCGCCACTTGAAGTTTGCTCGCCGCTGCTCGTCAATAGGTAAGTATAAACCGCTTAAATTTTAATCTTTTTTGGTTTAATTTTAATTTTTTTGCTCGATCCCCAAAAATTAGAATTATTGTTGTTGTTGCTGCTGCAGTTATTGTTGTTGTTGTTGATGCTGCTGTTATAGGAGAGTGTTAGGGTTTCGGTTGGGGGTTGGACCGGGTTAGGGTTAAGATTAAATGTGAGGGTTCGGGTAATTTAGTAAATTTTTGTAGGTATTTTAGTAAAAAAGCAACAATAATTAAGGGTATTTTAGTGGAAAAGCAACAATAGTTAAGAGTATTTTAGTGTAAATAAGTAAAATTGAGTAAATAGAGTTTTTTATTAAAAATTTTAATGATATTTTAGTGAAAAACAACAATAGTTAAGGGAATTTTAGTGAAATTTATAGTAATTTAGTTAATTTAAGAAGATAAATTATTTAGTTAAAATTTTAAGCTAGTTTAGTGAAGAATAACAATAGTTAAGGGTATTTTAGTGAAATTTTTATTAATTTAGTTAATTTAAGGTAGTTTAGTGAAAAACCAACAATAGTTAAGGGTATTTTATTGTAATTTGGTAAAATTGAAGAAATATGTTACTTAGGAAAATTTTTAAGCTAGTTTAGTGAAAAACAACAATAGCTAAGGGTAGTTTACTGAAAAATTTTAAGGTATTTTATAGCAATTTAGTGTGTGTGTGATAATGACGATGATCTCACAGATCAAATAAGGCCAAATCTTAATCCATCATCATTCTTCTCTATATTGAACTCTTGTCGGATCCCATGCTAACCTCAACCCTAAAACTTGATTAAGAAAACCTTTAATTTAAAAAAACTTAAGCCTAAACTAAAAACTTCAAAACCTTGAAATTGAAATGTATGCGTAAAACCAATTCAAATTAAATCTTAAACTAAGTATATGACACTCGATGATAATATAAAATTTTCATATTCTCAGCGATAACCATATATGAAAATTAAAACGCGCCTTAGTCCCCGTCTATCGGTTAACATACGTTCGATATTCGTTGTGACATAAAACTACAGCATATTGTTAAATATCGGATGATATCATTCGGTTCTAACAATCGTCGTGTAGTCAATGTGATGAGAAAATTCAATCGTATAATAACCGATAGATTTGTCCAGTGTGGACAACTTAAGAATGTATAAAAAAAAACACCTGTATTCACTTGTGTTTTCATTTGTTTCGAGATATTTCGTCAGTACCGCCGGTTATCCGTGTACAAAGATAGATTAGATGCTTGTTTCAATATTGTTTGATAATATTGAAATGATCATCTATTCTATTACAGTGTACTCGGAGAACAACGGGGAGGTGCTGCCGAAATTTTCTCGAAATGGATGAAAGCACAAGTGAATGGGTGTATGCTCTATACATTCTTAATAGGATAGAAGCTTTACCCCTGACAGCTGTTACTCTCGACATCCAATATAAAACCGTTAATATCATCATCATCATCTTTTATGGATGAAGAATCCAACTCTCGAGCTATGAGCATTTGCTCTCGATCCTCGATAATCTTTATAGCTAAATCGTCAATGGAAACTAAACTTAACCAAATCATGATTTAACACCAACGCTTCTTAGTATCCGTCTATCGCGTATTTGTCAAGAAATCTTTATTCCATGACTCTTGTCTATAGGAACCTTGCTCGTCCGAACTGTTCCAATATGACACTTCCGTACCTTCGCAACAAGAGTTGGATGTACGTCGATACTCCCTCGAAAGTCAATGACTTTTTTCTTAATGGTGTTTACTTTTTCACAGATTTTTTCTACACACGCCTTGAATTATCGAAAGAGTACAAAATCTATTCTCTTTGCTCTAAGTGTATGAACACGCGCTTGCTAAAAAAGATTTGAAGTTGAGTTACACATCGTGAGAAACAGTTTCGTTACAGATTACACTATATGGGAATTTCACGGAGAAGAAGAAGTCGTTGTAATGGAAGATAAGGCATGGGTGAAAGAGACGGAAAATGAATTTATTAAAATTGAAACCAAAGAGTGGCAATGGATAGTAGATGAGAAGGAGGCAGATGAATGGCAGTTTGAAGAAGACGAAGCCATCGAAGAAGATAATTCTGTATTCGCGCCGATCGATGACATGGATAAGCTTATAAATGCTGTGGGACTTTCTGATGATACGGAAAGCACTAGACCCTCGTTATTGGAAAAGTACAAGGCCGACTCAAGAATCCCGCTATATCCAAATTGGAAAGAGTTTTCAAAATTGTCCTTTTTTGTACGTTTTTTTCAGATCAAGTGCAACAACAGATGGAGTAAACAATCTTTCACTGATCTCCTAACATTGCTGAAGGAAGCTTTTCCCGACAAAATGAAGTGGCACTGAACTAGTGTGAGGCGTAAAAATTAATCACAAATATCGGCATAAAGTGTGACAAGATCCATGCATGCGAGAATGACTATATTTTGTTCCGGAATGAACATGCCACACTTAGAAACTGCCCCGTGTGCGGGACCATTCGATTCAAGCCTAAGAAAGACTCTCATTCGAGTGATGTGCTTGCGAAAATTCTTCACCATTTTCCACTAATACCGAAACTGCAATGGTTATTTATGTGTGAGGAGACGGCGTCCGAATTGCAGTGGCACCATAAAACGCTTTGTGAAGAGGGAAAAATGAGTCATCCTAGAGATTCGATATCAAGGAAAGTTTTAGATGAAAAATATCCCACGTTCAACGCAGACCCTCGTAACTTGAGGCTGGGAATTGCGAGCAATGGTTTCAGTCCATTTAGCATGGTTCACGGCGGACGTACTCACAGTACTTGGCCCGTTGTGGTGACTATATACAACCTTCCGCCATGGAGGGCTATGACGCAATCTAATTTTACGGTGGTTCTTTTAATCGATGGCACTTCATTTCCTGGAAAAAATATCGATGTGTACATTCAACCCTTGTGTTAGTTATATGTATGCCTTAGAGGCCATTACTGTACATGTGATGTATATTGTAGTGGATGCTTGGACATATATAGGGAGGACTTTCTTGCGCGACATGATAGTATGCTATCTGTTGCACTTTATCTTAACATGTACACTTATTGTCTCTCTATTACATGTTGATAAAGCCCTTAGGATGAGTACTTGAATACCAGGATTATGATGCAGATCATACTAGTGGGGATAGGGTAGTCGGTAAGTACATCCTTTAAATGTTCCTAGTCGTGGGAGTATCGAGACAGGACATCGATACTCCAGAGTAGACTAGCGTATACGCTTCTCAACCCATATGATGAGCAATGGATGATCCTACATCCATTGGTGTTTGACATCAAAGAAGGTATACGGGTGTTCAGTGGGGACTGGGTATACTGGACGGACTCGCCGAGAACTCCTAGATGGTATTATACCTATCGTCGGATAGCAGTTCTCTGGTGACACTGGTACAGGTTAGTCTGTAGACCCGAGATCATCATAGAGTCTTGTGTGATTCCTACTGTGCTTTGATTTCCACCATACCACGGTCAAGAGATCGTGTAAAAAGGTGGTTTTTGGGTACAGTCCCGAGTCACATGGAGGCAATGAGCGATAGGAGGGGTTTTGTCTCTCCCGGTATTGGGAGTTGATGTTGCGCTATGCTCGATTGGCCATAACAGAAAATCCCTGGCTAGGGTTGCTGAGATTTACTGGTAAGTGTTATCAGTAGTTTCTCGAACCGTTATGGACCTTGCATCGGCATGGCTTATCAGGCTATTGGGGTCTGACGTTATACCACCCCCAAGCTGTGATATGCGACATATCAGATGAAGAGACCGGACTGTACGGTAGTGTTACTAATTGGATTCGCAGGAGTACGAGCAGGCTTGCTTGTTGATCTTCTGATCGCTCAATACCCGGGTGGCCGTTACGTTTAGCAGACCGCTTGCGGCTTGTGGGTGTTTGATATGATCATCACCTACTGCCGGCGTATTGACGAGTCTTCAGAGTCCTACACAGAGGTTTCCTGGCTCAAGCGAAACGGAGCAGGAGCACATATGTGATATGTGCGGGACCGAGATTAATGCGTGTATGTGATACCACATTCTATTCTCGTGATGTGTGACATGATTGGTTATATGTGATATAGCCAGGTTATCGGATCAAGTGTTGATTCGATAAGATGCTACATTTGATATTAGTCGGTTATATGTGATATAGCCGGATTATTAAATCAAGTGTTGATTTGATAATTTAATGTATAATTATATATTTGATATATTACATTACATTAACTAGTATTAGCTCACTTAAGATTTCTTTTCTCACATTTGATACACTTTACATATATGTAATATATGTATTGTTTTCTATTTGCATACATTATATATATGTGATATATATTATGTATCATGCTAGGTTACACTTGCAACATGTATGAATGAGACTTTTACCATGCTAGGGTTTAAGCTAGGGTTTTATTTGTTTTAAGCAAATAAAACATTTGGATTTAGTCAAGGTTAAGCCTGAAGAAGCTTGTAGAACATTGACCAAGTCCACTTGTTTGCCTTGCTTAAGATATTTCTTAACCCAATCATTAACCTTGGACTATGGTTTGTTCTCTACATGAGTTAGGCATGACAGTAACTCACCCATGGTTGCAATTCTAACCTCACTCTCTCATGAGTTTCATTTTCTTCTTCTTCTTCAACAAAAGAAAAAGTTTGCTAGGTTTTTTCCAAGTGAAGATTTAGTGTAAGAAAAATAAGTCTAAAGTGAGCCCACTTCGTACTTCATCATCCTCTACTACTTGCCATTTAGTTTAGGGTGTTTGCTTCACTAATCTCACCATTAGTGAAGAGATAGTTTGGGTTAGTGTCTCCTCGACGTAGATCATCTTCGGCCTCGAAGACTTCGATTCAAGCATGTTCGTTTCTTCATGGGAGCCTCTCTACAGTCCGGGAGTTCATGATCGCAGCGAAGGGACTACTACACGGAGCTATTTAAGTGAAGGACCGGTCAACAAAGGTTGTATTCCTTGTTCACTTTAGATGTAAAGTGTTTACATTATGTTTCGTCGGATTTTCTAGTAGCGATTCTAGGGTTAGGGTTTACTAGAACGGCAAAATTTTAAAATTGGCATGGACGATACCTCCCTAAAACTTGCTGCTGTGCTAGGCAACCCAATAGTGGTATCAGAGCCATGCTAGAAAATTAGACGGGTTTTGTTAAGATTACGAAACCGAATTACTCCGAAACACCCGACACGAAAACTTATTTTTTGTCGAATTTAAAAGGTCTTCAAATTTTTTTTAAACAACTGCAGAATGTTGTATGAGATATGACATGAACACAGAGAAAATTTGAAGGGGTTTTGTACAAATTGGGCCGGCCACATGCATGGAAAATCCGGTCTCCTCGGTTTTTTAGTGGAGTCAGGGCTTCAAATTTTTTGTGTGTTCCAGTCTCTGGGTTTTAGGGTTTCAGGTGTTGTTTGTTTTTGCTAAATTTTCATGTGATGTTAACTTTCTGCAAAAGTAATTCGGAGTGTTTCGTAATCGTAATCCTAACATGTATTCGGGTTATTTAGACGATGTTAAAAAGTTCGAACGGATATCAATAACCCAATTTTTCCCCGCTGGAAATTTTTTAAGAGTTGGATTTTTTTTTCCGAGTTTAAAACTTTCAGAAAATCTTGTAAGCGATTCTGTGGACCCTCTAGAAGAACGAAATCCTAACTTGATTATGTGACCGTCAGAACCGCCAACAAACCCTAGGGTTTGTGGTAGTTCAGCGGTGCCACATGTGAGGCATTGGTTGACCCTTCTACAGCTGGTTCATAGGAGCCGTGGCATGTTTCTGGGCACTTTTTGAACTCCGCTCAAGTATTGAGCTTCACGGGAAATTTTGGGTGTTTGATTATTCGATCGAAAAGTTTAACTTCATCTAGCTATCTGTGATTGTGAGATAATATTTGGAATCCACAAATGGTTATGTGATAACTAGTTTAAATTTTATAAATTTAGCAGTTTAGTCTCATTTGATCGGTTGCCACAGGATTTTGATGTTGATCAAAAGTCCGTCGCAATCACGTAGTGTACGCGGATACTCGTCGGGTAACCTTACTAGATAGCCACGCCCTATAGCCCCGACCAAGTGACTGTAGGAGAACCCCATCGCCAAAAGCACCCGTTCGGGTGCTCGCGGCAGCGGTGTTCCGCCTTGGTGCACTTCGTCGACGACATCGGGGGGTGCGGCCGTCTACTAAAGTTTCCGACGAGCATTCGATCAGGTTATCGGGAATCTTGTTGAATTACCCGACAGATTATTGGAAAGTGTTTTTCAATATCGAGACTAAAATGCAGGGTTTATAATTGTTAGGCATGTGATATCTAAGGAATTCATTTAGTTAGGCATGAAATCCAAAGTATGAGATACATTGGGTTTATGATGTCTAAGGTGGTTGCGGATTCCAACTGTTGTAGTTTTTCACTTTCTTTTCTGCGACCGTAAGTGTAATATGTGGTGTATCGCCGGTTTTGTTGCTATATGTCAACGACAATTGGGATACGCATATTTACTTACGTTGATGACATGTGATGTTATGTGTTGCTGTGATATATTATATTGGATCGTCGTGTTTTGAATAGCTGGGGTTTTATGTGAGATGAGAGTTTTTATTTTCATTCATGTAAAATTCATTGTATGTAATATTCTTTTATTGGGGCACTTTCGGGTTGAGGATGATGTCACCATTGATGTATATTATTTACTTTTCCGCATTAGGATAGCCCCAAGGCGGGGAGCACAAGTAACCGGGTTCTAGGGTCCAGTGGGAGACCATCTCGAGGAGTCGAGACCGGGTCTCCTAACTCTAGAATTGGGAGGGTTGCTTGCCGCTCTCGTAGGGGTCTAGGGATGTGGGTTTGGCTATTCATCACGACCGTGGAATCCGCGTTTTTACCGGCTTAAATAAAACACGGAAGTCCTAGTATATCCAATATTGCATATGTGATTCTTCTGCTGCTGATATTCTGTGATGTGATTACTTGATATGTTTTGAGACGAATGTCTATATTATATATATGAGATATAATTAATATTGTTGCTTTCGTTTCATATGTGATGCTTAGGAAGCATATATTGATAGGACTTCATTAATGAGATTAATGAAAGAAAAAAAAACCTAAAGATGTTGTAGAAACTTGTTTAAAAAAACTGGTAGCTCTAGTTCTTGTTTTGCATAGCGGTATTCCTTGTAGAATATCCAGCATCTTATTCTATAAGAAAAGAGTCGAGACCCCTTCACCGGGAGTGACCTCTTTAGCGAAACTAGCAGATGCTACAAACTCGGTTTGTCTTTTGATTGCTTTTATGGTTTTTGCATTGCATAGTGGTATTTTTGAAATACCCTGCACCTTATTCGATAAGGAAAGAGCTGAGATCCCTTCACCGGGAGTGACCTCTTTAGCAAAACTAGTAAAAGCCTAAAAAACACTCCTTTTTCAAAAATCACTCGATTCTACAATGATATCAAGTTCATTACGCAAAGGGTTTTCTTAAAAACCTGTCGTAGCCCTCCGTCATTTCAGATAAGTAGTATTTAGTATTCGTGCTGCGTTTGTTGACCTTGTCAAGGCGTAATGTGCAGTAGCTGATTAGTGCTTATCTGCAAAGCATATGATGCGATTGGATTAGGGTAGTTGTGCGGCTTTGTTGACCTTTTGAAGGGTCGTGCGGGTGGGTTTAATTCAATCGGGAAATGACGGGTTGAACTTGACTTACGGTCTATGGTTTGTTGACCTTGTCAAGGTCATAGATCGCTTGGGGCAAAATATTATCGGGAATTTCTAGTGTTGAAATTTGCAATGAGATTGCACACCTTCTTTGAGATAGTTGGATCCCGATACCCACTGCGAGTAAGAGTTACTCATGCGAGAGTTTTACACATTACTGTTTCCCCCAATCAGAGCAAAGCTTTGCTTAAATTTCAAATTTTGAAATGAAGCAATGCTTCATAGCAGCGCCAAATGCGTTGCGCCCTAAGCAGCGCACCACGTGCAAAGCACGTGTGCGCTAGCGCTAAGAGCGCTGTACTATAAACAGTGCACCACGTGCAAAGCACGTGTGCGCTAGCGCTAAGTACGCTGCACTCTAAGCAGCGCACCACGTGCAAAGCACGAGTGCGCTAGCGCTAGAACTAAATGTTCTCCACCGTTGGATCAAAGATCCAACGAACATGATTAAAAATTATCAATTAACCAGAATAAAATTCTGTTAAGGAGAGATTCCTCAAAATTTTTCCAAACAAAAAGATTGTGCTTTGTAAATCAGAGCACCGTTGGATCAATGATCTAAAGGTGATTAAAAATCACCAAAATTGCAGAATAAATTCTTTGTGGGGAAAGATCTCCCAATCTTGTTAAAAACAAGAAAATTGCCTTCTGTAAATCAGAAACCCTTGGATCAAAGATCCAACGGTGGGGAAATCTCCAAATCAATCAGAGAAAAGATCTCCTTAACTGATTGAACAAATTAGCCTTCATTATAAAATGGACCTAAGACTTCAAGTCTCAGGGATAATAGAGAAACAAATAAAGGAACCCCCTTATAAACTTTGAGAAATCTCAGAAAGAAGAGCAAGCTCTCGGTAGAAGAATTTTTTTTCCTTCAAGGTAAAATGAACAGAAAGACGAAACCGTCTCATATAAAAGAAGAATTTACTTCTTTTTCTAAGATCATAGATCTATAAGACCAAGGTCTTTCACAACAAAGATCAAAGTATCTCATCATAAAATAAGAAGAAGAACATAATTCTTCTCATAGATCATAGATCTATAAGACTAAGGTCTTTTACACAAAGAGATCATGAACATCTCATTATAAAAAGAGGAGGGGGGAGAATAAGTCAATTCTTTTAGGATCACAGATCCATAAAGGCAAAGCCTTTCACCAAAATAAGAGATTGAAACATCTCCTATAAAAGTAAAAACTTTGTTCTTAGAATCTTGAGACAAAGTCTCTTATAAACGAGAATTTATTTCTCAGATCATAAAATTGATCAAATAGCGCTTTGCGCTCATGGTCTTGCGCTCAGCGCTAAGCGCGTCATGTGCTTCCTACGTGTGCGCTATTTGAACAGAAGCGCTTTGCGCTCTTTGGACTGGCGCTCAGCGCCAAGCGCACCACATGCTCCTCACGTGTGCGCTACTCAGCAGAAGCACAATGCGCTCATAATCTGGCGCTCAGCGCCAAGCGCACTACGTGCTCCTTACGTATGCGCTACTCAGCAGAAGTGCAATGCGCTTATAAACTGGCGCTAGCGCCAAGCGCGCCACGTGTTCCTCATGTGTGCGCTGATAGAACATAAATTGTTCTTTAAATAAAGCCCTAGAGCTATGATGAATGCTCAACATTCAATAAAAGAAAAAAATATTGTCAGAATTCAAATCAATACTCAGCATTGTCAAATGTTTAACATTTTAACTGAGTGGGCCGAGCCCAAGTTGGCCATAAACCTCTCATTCAGATTAATTGAGCCAATATACTCATAAATCTTTGATCTTAGTCCCAATTGGACTACAGATCCCCCAACCAACATTGGTTCAAGGGTACATCTCTTCACTCCTTTGATATTTGTCGTTGTAATCCTTTAACATCTTCAGAGAGCTGACGGGTCCCGATAACCAAACATTCCATAGACTGTGGGGTCCTTAAACTCATGGACTATGATGTCCTTAAACTTTATGGACTGTGAGGTCCTTAAACCCATGGACTATGATGTCTTTAATCTTGGACTGTGGGGTCCTTAAATCCATGGACTATGATGTCCTTAACCTTGGACTGTGGGGTCCTTAAGCCCATGGACTATGATATCCTTAACCTTGGACTGTGGGGTCTTTAAACCTATGGACCATGATGTCCTTAACCTTGGACTGTGGGGTCCTTAAGCCCATGGACTATGATGTCCTTAACCTTGGACCGTGGGGTCTTTAAACCCATGGACTATGATGTCCTCAACCTTGGACTGTGGGGTCCTTAAGCCCATGGACTATGATGTCCTTAACCTTGGACCATAATGTCCTTAAACTAATGGACCGCAATGTCTCTAAACTAAACAATAGAGCCCAAATGCTCTTTTGTTGGATCTAAATGATCCCGTTAAGTTGATCTTAGTCTAAAATTAGACTAACATATCCTTAACAAACGTTTAAGTTGATCTTAGTCTCAAATGAGACTAACGTATCCTTAAATCCAACCCCAAACCCAAATCTAAGAAGATACGGATTTGGACTAATCCACGCCCTACGGGCGACAACATAAATTAGTCTCCGTATACAATCCACGGGCAACCAAAAACAAAACCAACACACACGACATGAAGTGACCATGTGGAGAAGTAGAAAGTGGTTACCGCGATGCGGTAGCATAATTAACTGTAGGGGCTTGCGCCTGCAGGGAAGAGCGTCCCCACAATCAAAAACCCCTCAAAGAGGGGGAATTTGACGAAGTTTGCTACATCGGTCGCACCGGTTTAAACCTTCGATATATGGTGTCATAAATCAACTCGGCATCTTCGGAGAGGTGGACGGATAGCACCAAATAGTATCTGCCCTCGAAGTTCAGGCCCGGACATCCCAATGTCCCGGTCGCGTCTTCCGGCGGGGAACAAATTTTGGCACGCCCGGTGGGACCTTTTCCTCTTTCCACTCCACACTTTGTGTGTCGTGTCCGCGAACGAATCGCGGTTTAATATGGTTGCCCTTGGGTTCGATATACTAAGATTTGGTTTTGCCCCCGTGCAGAAAAAAGAACATCAATGGCCTTAAACTGCTCCAACTGCAACTGCAACTCCCGTTCCGCCTCATCTGGAGGAGTAACCTACGGGTCCCAAGCGGCTTCCCTTTTCACAATACCGGTAGAACAAGTGACCCAAGCCACCACTGGGCTATTCTTCGGGACCATGATCCCACCAACGAGCTTCAGTGCTCCTATACCATCACAAGAAGCTGCGAAGAAGTCGGTCTTTGATCGGCTTGCAACCACCACGGCCTCTCTCAGCGGGTCGTCCAACACCAATGCCCCAGTCTTCGATAGGCTGGGTCAAAGCTCAAGTAGGCTCGCAAATAGGCTCGCAATACCAGAGAAGGACACTCCAACTCCTGCTACAGTGGAGGTCATCCAAGCTGCTCCCCCTACTCGAAGGTCGGCTTTTGACAGGTTGACCATTCCCTCTCAGCGAGCATCTTTCTTTGACAGGCTGGCGCCAACAACAGACTTTCATCAGAACATGTGGCATGGAAAAGCTGATCCAATAGCGGAGGTGATCCCGGCCGTACGACATGCTCGACGTCGCCACTGGTGCCGAATGAGGAAAGATAGGGGCAATTCCCCTTCTGGACTGACTCCGCCAGCTCCAATGGTAGAAGTTGATGCTGCTGTTCCAACCGGGAACAGCTTGAACTACTTAATAGGGTGCGCAGGAATTCGCCAACTGCTGTGCTGAAAAGATCTCCTCCACCAATGGAGAACGCTATAAAGGCGAAGCTGGAGCAGCCACCTCAGCGGCTGTCCTCTAAAATTTATAAAGTTTGGCGACAGGTCCAGGACTTCGTGGTAGATCAAGACTATCCCCGCCGACAGAAAAAGATGAAGGTTCGGCAAGAAGAGGACCACCCTGTCAAGCCACAGAAGGCGACAGCTACTTGGGTGCCCACTGCAACGGCCCCCTCAACATCGACCGCTCACAAGAGGAGAAAGCTGAAGAAAATCCCGGTGTCTGCGGCGAATCGCAAGAACACTTGTCACGCCCTGCTTCTTAGAGTACGCTAAGATCGGCACATGACAGAGCCAACCATGCTACCTGTGGCTAGGAAAGATCCCTCCACAGTCACATTACGGCTGTCTAGAGATATCAAGAATAGTAGAAAAATTATACAACTATCTAGTACATGTCCATGAGCCAGAATAACGAGTCAAGAAATAAAATAACGCGGAAGCAAAAGATCCAATACAATAATGATCTGGAATGTACGTCCCATAATACGGGCTCACATCAGGAATGAAAACACTGGATGAAACTAACTAAACTACTAACAGGTCCTCACTGCTCGGCCTGTTGATCAAAATACTCCTGGGCAGCCTGCGATAAGGATAAGGGATCTGGGCCATGCAAAACCCAGACGTCAGTACGTCATAATATCAATGTTTCTAAGCAAGCAGGATGTAATCAAATATGCTGGCATGAAGTATAAATAGTAACAAGTTATCAGGAAATAAACAGTAACATGAATATAGATAAGTGAACATGATATATACAGGGGGAATGCAGTGAGTTGTCTAAACTGTGCTATAGGGTTATCTACTCTAAGTTTATTGAAATCAATTAGAGTAATTCTCCATGTAACTCAAAGGATATGTCCCGTTATCTCCCGGGACCACGGATCAGGTAGTGGGAGTCATGAATGACTCTGTCCCGTTATCCCCCGGGACCACGGATCATGTAAGAATCACGAATGATTCTATCTCGTTATCCCTCGGGACCACGGATCAAGTAATACCCTTGTAAGCTACACTTTAGTTTACACTTTTGATTTCCCCATACCCCCAAGGTTATGTGTTCAAGTCAGGTATTGAAAATCTGGAGCTAATGCCAACACAGGATCAAGCAGGTACATGTTTGTCTAAATAGACAATAGGATATCTCCGTAGGGACAACATGTCAAGATTGTCAGCATTAGTAACAAGATCAGGTATCAAGTCAAGCTGTGGTACATCAGGTCATGTCAGGTAGTGTACATGTATCAAGTCATGTCAAGTAGTAGTGTATCGGGTATCAAGCGGGTGCTCATAATCAAACTGTAGTAAGTATGGGTGCACAAAATCAAGTATGGAGTACTAATATAACAATAAAATGATATAATGTGACATGGTATGCAAAAAGATATAAAATCAATGATATGGATGCACAATTATCGATTAGGGTTACATTTATAGTTCCAATATTAATTAGGATGCACTTTATTAAACATGTGATGTTAATATAACCGTTTTATGTATTAATGTGATCTGTAGATGCAGCTATATGTATATTATATGATATGGATGCAAATGGGTATCCGAAAACTGTAAAACTTGCATATGGATGTATAATATGATAAACGGGTAACATTTTACTCATATGGATGGGTAAAACTATACCTAGCATGTAGCAAGGTGATTTAGCATGCGACTAGATATGTAATTACTGATATGGATGCACACGGACGTGATATAACAGTAAAAAGATAAACTGGTAAATGCATGATGTACAATTAAACAATATGAGATGTAAATATTCCATTGAGTGCAGTATATTGTAATATAGTATGTAACATGATAGGTTTGCATGCGCTAGATGTAAAGTAACATGTACGGATGCATACGGATGTCAGAAAGTTGTAAAACTAAACATGGGGTGCACGATTTGTAATCCAAGTATTATATTTGTTAAAATAGATGTATATAAAGTAACGTAGCATGTAGCAAGATAAACTTGCCTAGACGGATCACGAAACGGATATGTACGGTACGTCCGACGTCGGCAAAATGTCGCGACGCATGCACGGCACACAGAACGGGTCCAAGTAACGCACGAGGGTGACCACGTAGGTAAGGTACGTCGTCTGGATCGTCGGCGTCGATCCCGGCTCCGGCGAACTACGGAAACAGAGAATTCAAGAATTAAAGAAAAGAGAAAGAAAAAGAAAGAAAGAAAGAGTAAGAAGAAGAAGAGAGGGAAGAGGCTCACTGGATTATGGTGTACAGGTCAAGAGACGAGTGCTGGTGTCGAGGAGATGATCGGAGCTCCGGCGAACTAGGGTTTGCTGTTGGGGTTAGGTTAGGGTTTGGCTCGATTGTTGTTTGCTGGGGTTTGAGTGCAGGGGTTGGTGTATGAGGGAGCATGCAGAGAAGAGGGAGAGGAAAAGAATGGTGTGATGGCAGCGATGAGGTGAAGGAATCGTCAGCGACGAGGTGGTGTAGGTGGTGATGATGGGTTCTCGGGTTGTGTTGGGTGCAGTGGGAAGGAGGAAAGAAGAAGAAGGAGATGGCGAGGAGGAGGAAAGGAGGCTCGGTGAGGTTAGGGGTTGATGAGGCAATGAAGTTTTGGGTTAGGGTTTCGTAGTTGTGATGGGTTGAAGGAGGAAGGCTCGGGGTTATATAATGGAGGAAGAAGAGAGAATAAAGAGGCTCGTGAAGGGAGGTGACCGTATCACGCGCGCGGTGACCACACTCGAGAAGTGAACAGTGACTCCGAGATGAGAGAGAGAGGTGCGAGAGGAGAGAGAAAGAAGAGAGAGAGAGAGCGAGGGGGAGAGAGAAAAAGAGAAGAAAGAGGAGAGAGGAAAGAGGCTCGAGTGGTGGGGCCACGAGGCAGTATGAAAGAGAGAAGGAAAGAGAGAGTTGTGGCTGTTAAACTGTTTAGATTTTAATTTAATAATATATTTTGTAAGTTATGTGAATTTTAAAGCTGTTAAAATTTAAATTGTCGATTTTAAAAAATAAATATTATATTAATTGAAATTGGATTTTCAGGTAAATACAAATTTAGTCCAAAATATGCCCGGGTCAGGTCTAAAATTTTAGTTTTAAAATATGAAAAATATATGCGATGAACAAATTTAAAAATGAATGCTCGGATAACAAAAATGCATACCCCCAAGAACGGATGCACGTATGTGCGCGTAGCCATCCGAACAAGTCTGTTTCACTGAACGGGACAGGAACAAGATGTGCGGATGCTACCGCGGGGTTAGCGGTATCATGCAGGCCATGCAATGTATTTTTTTAAAAATATTTTTGTAACGTTTTGAAAATCGTTTCGGTGAAATTTCGGAAAAATCGGTAAATAAGGGTTTTTTTCCTGTAAAAGTCAAAATATAAATATCTTTATTATAAAATTAAATATATGTATTCTAGCTATATAATTGCTAGTATTTGGTGTTTATTGAGCCACTATTAAAATTTCTAATTTTCTGAAAATTTTTCCGAAATCAATTATTTTAATATTATTTTAAGCCGTCACTAATACATTTAATTAGGGAAAATTACAAATTGGAATAGGTTGAAACAAATTTTGTGCATCATAACATATTAAACAAAATTTTAACATGTTGTTTTTGAAATGAAATGAAGCTGTCAAACGGTTTTAGAAAATATTGAAGAAAAAGGCTTAAATAGTGAAATTAGTGTATATAGATATTGGGGTATAACATTTATCATTTTTCCCTCACCCACACTCACCCACACACTCTCTCCCCTCTCCAAATCAGCAGCCCCAAGTGCCCCCTCATTTTCCCACTTGAATGGCTAAAAGAAAAGAAATGAAAAGAAATGAGAAGAAAAGAGTAAATATATATAAGTATTGGTTGGGTTGACTTGGACTTTCTTTGACTTGGACTTTTCTTCCCACACCCATTTCTGGCCGAGCCCTCCCCAAGTGTAGCCCCCCAATTTTCTCCTCTCATTTCCTCATCAAAAACCTATCAAAAATCTCCAAAATTCCATCACAAATCAAGCTAAAACCCAAATCCAACTCTTACCCATTTTTCCTTGACCTATTCTAGTATGGATCTTGGAGCAAGAAGCAAGTTTGTGAGGCTAGGTTGGATGTTTGATTCAAGTTTTGTGAGGTATAAATCCTTGTCCCATGGTTTGTTTATTGCTTAGTTACTTAATTGTTGCTATCATACTTCATTTGAAGCTAATTAGGTGTTTAATTAGATTTAATTGCTTGTTTGGAAAATTCAAGAAAAGGGTTTGTAAATCAAATTAGGGTTTTCATCATTGGGTATTGATCTTGATGTGTAGTTTAACATGTTAGGTAATGTTAAACCTAATCTAGAAGATAATTTGTAAATTGTTGCATCTAAAAAGTCCAAATTAAGATTTTAAGCAAACTAGGTTTTAGCTTTTAATTGCATATGGGTGATTTAAAATCTAATTAAGGTTTTGATGATTGTATTAACATTTTAATTTGTTGTTTAGCAACTTAGATCATGCAAAACCAAGCTTAATTGATGAATTGTGAATTTTACTTTAAAAAGTGTTAAAATCGATATTTGTTGCAAACTTGAATTTTGAGTTAACGATAATTAGTGAGATTAAAAATATGAAGGTGATTTGTATGACCTAATTATGATATTAAGTGAGCATTTTGGCCATTAGAATCGTTAAAATATTTAGTTTGGGTAAAACATCAAGTTTTGAACCGAAATGGGAATTTGTGCTAACTAGGTTTTTAGAAAATAAAACGATTTGTTTAATTTTATGGTTTTGATGAGTTAAACCCTATTTCTTATATAATTAGTGAGTTTTGAAATCATGATTGGTGTATTTGGGTTTTTCTCGATGGTTTGACGTTTGTACATCGATATCGAGGGTTGGTTTGGATATTCTTGTATGCGTAGACGATAGGTTTTGACCTATGCGTGATACGCGTGCCGAATTGGTTTTCGTATACCGTTTCGACTTCGGATTTGGTTTTTATGCGTTACGATACGTGGTGACATGTAGATACCCCAGGTGGACTTCGAGACGACAAGCAAGCGTGTAGCAACGTCACCGGCGAGCACAGATCAGGTGAGTAGATTTTATCTACGGGGGAAGTCGGGTGGATGGCGTATAGTACCCCCGCAGTCCGTAGTATAGTTGATGATATATATATGTTATAGGTGTTTTATGATACGAGGATGATTATCAAGGTATGATCTTGTGTTCATGGTTTAGTGTAGGGTAATTAGAAGTAAACTAGCATAACTTCTTAGTCGCGAACCCTAGAATAGGTTCACACCCACCCGCACACCCGCATTTGCATACATATATCTTACATGTGCGTATATGGGGATATGTATATATATATATACACTTGGGTATGGGACTAGGTATATATATATATATATATATACGTATGCATATACACGGATTATGAGGATAGTACTTGGGATTGGAGATGAGTCGATGAGATTGGGCTTGAGACCGTAAGATCGGTGATGTGACATGGTCTGTATTTATGATACGACATGGTATTTTAGCGGTTTCTTTAGGCGTGGTGTTTTCATACACACGCATGCATTTCATAGATGGTATCAGTTTTGTACTAGACGTAGGTCAGTACCCCGGATCATGATTTTAATAAGAGGATACCAGATGAATAGTATGATGAATGTGATATTTGACCCGTACCCAGATTGGGATGCCGTACGACGGATTTACGTACGAGCTATATATTGATGATATATCCGCACTCTTGACTTGAGGATGTCATATTTTAGATATTGTATCGTATGCGATACTATTGAGGCGGGATCACCGACTATTATATATATATATATATATATATATATATATATGTATCGACTCAGATGTTAGGCGGTTTTCTTACCTTTGATCAGTCTGTATAGTTTGGCCCTGTAGTGTACTTGTATATGATAGATTAGATTCGACTCATACCTATTTCAAAAACTAACGAATCGTATGTATTTTAAAGACGGGACAAGGGATTCTACGGATATTTCAAAGGACGCATCTTTTCTTAAAACACCGTAGCCCTTATTTTCAAAACACCACGATTCGTGTTATTTCAAATGGCACCATCGTATGACTTATATTTATATAAATGCAGTTTAGTTATCATAGGTGTTTATCTTTCAGCTCCCGCACATTATTGCGATTCGCTTCGCATCGCATGCTTATATTGTGTTTTCATATACCATTATTGATATCATGCTGTTAGGACACCAGCACCATTACCGATGATACGTATGTTCCACGTACACTTACTTGCCAGCTCACACACATCATCATCGGTAACTGCCATACCACTTACACTTTAGAGAAGATTATTTCATTGATATAGCTTGTTAGCTGATAGTTTCGACATGATATTAGTGTACTTGCCTCATATGCTAGTTTAGACATTGCAGTTATTACTTGCTACTTCATGCATAAATTATTCACTGTTTACTTGCTACTTCATGCATATAATTATTCACTGTTTACTTGCTGCTTCATGCATATTATTATTCAATGTTTACTTGCTATTGATAATTGGATTTCGGATTTTCATGAGATTTCCTGGATTTGGGGGAAAACCGCAAGATTATGTATAAACTTCTTTCGTTTTTTAAAATGAAAAGCGCGGTTTTCCCATGATGTATGAGTCGTCCACCATGAGTTTTCATGATTGCTGTTGGATTTCGAGACCCGATTCGAGGAGTTGGATGAGCCGTCTCGGGTACATGGTGGGCCCGGTAAGGTACCCCGGGGCAAGAAGTTCGAGTTGTATTCGATGAGCATGGCAGGGGAGCACTACCTACCGGTGATATTATTTGGACTCGTCGCTATCCGGAGGATACCGGCTGGAGTCATGAGATGGTTATAGGCTGATCCGTTCTGCGGAGCTTGAGATATTGATATTTGAGATTTGAGACACTGAGGAATTAAGATTTGATGATACAGGTTAGGCCGGGCAGCCGGAACCTGAGATATTGAGATATTGGGATTTATGTTTTGTGTCGATACTTGACACGGATTTCTCTGTTGATTTCATTGAGGATACTCGTTTTATATACATACAGAAATCCCATTAAATTAAAGAAAACAGTTGTCTCACTCATTTCATTGCATTACATTCATACCTCATACATATGATATGTTGCTATCTGAGGCACTAACACGAGCATATAGTATTACACTATACATAGCAGGACCAGGATTTTATTGAGGATATTACCTGATATGACCTAGGATAGCGTTGTGCATGCGATTTCTACTCGTAAATGTTTTCTACTCACGAGTTGGCAACTCACCCCCGTTGTGCTACAGTTCCTTGCAGGTTTTGCCGTACAGGTTCTTCGCTGCTTTGCTGGCATACTGTTCTTTCCGGGTGATTGCTTTGGCAGGTGGGTTCTTTGCATCAGGACCACCATTGTTTATTATTATTTCAGTTGTATCTAGAAACTCCGTCAACCAGATTGTATAATTGAGAGAGATAGAAATCAGACCTGTTGTTCTTTCGACCTTAGAGTCGCGCGTTGTATTATTATGTTTTTTCTTGTTGTTTTGAGTTTCTTTTGAGTTTTGATCCTCGCCCTTGGCGTTGTATATTATATTGCTTGCGTGGTTGTGACCGTCGATTGACGAAGAGCTAGCTCCCGCTTGGGGATGCCTTTTTATTGATTTCGTATACTATTCATGTTGTATCCCGTTTGGGGGCCAGTATTTACAAAGGAGACTCTGCCGAAATTTTCAGGAAATACTTGATGTTTTTTTAAAACGCATAATTCGGCTCATGCTATTAAAACTACTTGCTTTAAATTGGTTTTTCCTTCACTCTACTGCTTCTTTAGTTTTGATTTCTGGGTTTTGGCTTACTTAGATTACGTACGCCGCGAGACGTTCGTAATTTAAGTGCCGGTCATGTTCCGTACTTTTCGGGTCGTGACAATTTTAAGTGACTTAAAATGTTATATGGTAAAAGATGCAATACCAGATAAAATGTCGGTATGCAGTATTTATGAAAGTGCACATGTCTATGTAAAAAGTCAAGATAATTCATAAATATGAATCAAACAAGTTTCAAGCAAGCGGGTCGGGTCGGATGCAATACTAATGTGAAATACCATTCGCACCCAAAACACGATAAATCAAGAAAATACCATAAATAAGAAAATACGAGAACTAGAACTGGTATAAATGAACTAGGGTGTTACATTATACCTAACTACAAGAAGAATTTCGTCCTCGAAATTCCAAGAACAAGAAAAGATAAACAATCAAGAAACTACAAGAATAGGTGTGGAAACTTCTGTCGAATCTCGTTCCCAAGTTAATTCTCTATGCGAGCGGTTTCCCCAGGAAACAAGTACGAGAGGGATAACCTTGTTCTTAAGGACCTTTTATCTTCGATCAACAATCGACATCGGTCGTTCCTCAAAGGTCAAATCCTCTCTTACAGTCAACTCCGAATGATCCAGCACGTGTGTTTCATCTCGAACATACTTACGGAGTTGAGATACATGAAATACGTCATGAACATTCGCCAAAGATTGTGGTAAAGCCAATCGATAAGCCACTTCTCCAGCATGCTCCAAAATCTCGAAAGGCCCCATGAATCGAGGACTAAGCTGGCCTCGACTCTCAAAATGAATCACTCCTCTAGTCGGTGATATCTTCAAGAATACCAGATCACCAACAGCGAACTCTAGAGGTCTTCTCGATGTATCGGCCCAACTCTTCTGCCGATCTTGTGCTGCCTTCATATGACTTCGGATAGTATTAACTTTCTCAACTGTTTGCACGATCAAATATGGTCCCAACAATCTTCGTTCTCCAACATCATCCCAACAAACGGGTGAGCGACACTTACGACCATACAACGCTTCGAATGGAGCCATATGAATAGTCGCCTGAAAGCTGTTGTTGTAAGAAAACTCCACCAAGTATAGATGATCCTCACATGAACCCTTGAAGTCTAACATGCAAGCTCTCAACATGTCTTCAAGCGTTTGGATCGTTCTCTCCGATTGTCCATCTGTCTGAGGATGATAAGCTGTGCTAAACTTCAATCGAGTCCCTAAACTTTCCTTTAAGCTCATCCAGAAGTGCGATAAGAATCGGGTGTCACGATCGGACACGATGCTCACAGGTACTCCATGTAATCTTATAATCTCCTGCATGTACCGTTCTGCTAACGTTTCCGTTGACTGACCAACTCTAAAAGGTATGAAATGAGCTGCCTTGGTCAATCGATCGACAATCATCTAAACTGCATTGTTGCCCTTTGGACTCCACGGTAAAGCTGTCACGAAATCCATGGTTATATGTTCCCACTTCCATTGAGGAATCGGAAGTGGTTGCAATAAACCAGTAACCCTTTGATGTTCAGCCTTAACTTGCTGACACACCAAGCACTTTGCTACAAAACGGGCAATTTCCCTTTTCATGCCTTCCCACCAGAAATGTTGTCGTAGATCATGGTACATCTTCGTGCCTCCTGGATGTACGGAATATGCGGAACTGTGTGCCTCCTTCATAACTTCTTCGCGAATATCTCCTTTTGGCACACACAAACGGCTACCATATCGCAACGAACCATCTTCATGAATTAACAAGTCCGTTCGAAATCCAGCTTCAACATGTTCTTGAAACTTCTTCAATCTTGGGTCCTACGACTGCGCTGCTTTAATACTCTCGATCAATGACGACTGTACTTGCAGCTGCATCAACTGTCCCGAAGAATGCGGTAGCACGATCTCCAACTCGAATCTCCGAAAGTTTTCGATAAGTTCCTTCTGTGCAGTCAACATCCGAATTGATGGCAACCGACTAAGCACATCCGGCACAACATTAACTTTCCCCGGATGGTACTTAAGATCAAGATCGTAATCAACCATCAGCTCTAACCATCTACGCTGCCACATATTAAGCTCTTTCTGTGCGAACACATACTTTAGGCTTTTATGATCGGTGAATACTTCGACCCTTTCGCCAAATAAGTAGTGTCTCCAAATCTTCAAAGTGAAAATCACAGTTGCTAGCTCCAAATCATGAGTTGGGTAATTCTTCTCATGGGTCTTCAACTGTCTCGATGCGTAGGCTATAACCTTTCCATGTTGCATCAAAACACATCCCAATCCTTTCCCAGATGCATCGCTATGAATCACCAATCCCCCGGAATTGTTTGGTACAGTCAGAATAGGAGCGGTTATCAATCTTTGCTTCAACACCTCAAAAGCTGACGCACATTGTCACGACCCGAAATTGGCATGTGACGGCCCTTAAACTACGCAACGTCCACAGGTGTAACGCAATTTAAGTAAGCCGAAAACCCAGCAATCTAAACCATCAAAAGTAGTAAGAAATAATGGAATTTTCAAAACCTTTGAAATCAAAACCCAAATTCTTTAAAGTCCAACTTTTCTTCCTTTAAAATTTTGGCAGCATCTCCTTTGTAAAAACCAGCCCAAAAAATGGGTACAACATAAATATAAGTAAAGCATCCCCAAACGGGAGCAAAAACACACCTTAAAGGTGGAAAACAACCACCACAACAGATATACGACGCCGTAGCGAAGAAATAAAAGACGGTAAAAAGGAAACTGTATAAAAGACAACCAAGTCACAAAATAAAATACAATATCGTCCTCACATCAAGTTTCTAAGTCAACATGAAATTAGTAGATGGAGAGTACAAGGATACAACGAATATACAATACAACAACGAATAACCACAAAACCCACCTAAGCAAAACTGCACACTGTGAGCCGATGCGGTATCCGCAGCAAAAGATGATAAGATAGATGAATAGCCTGCCTTGACTACTTTGGGGAACAACCTGCAAAACACTGTGGCACAACGGGGGTGAGTTTCCAACTCGTGAATAGTAAATAACATATACAGATAATCGCAGGTATGCACGTATAGCGCGAATCTTACATATGTAAGCTAATAGCAATAAAAGGTCATATGAATGCAATAATCATGAAAGGTACACTAGCAGCTACAACTAATACATGAAGCAATAATAATATGACAATCGGTATGCAATAATCATGCAATACTGATATGAAAATGTATATATGCAACAGTCATGAAAAATACTCTAACAGGTACAACTAACACATGAAGCAATGCATATAAAATGAAGTATGTAAATGCAACGGTCATGAAAGGTACACTAACAAGTACTACTAATACATGAAGTAGTGCATAAACAATAAATGTGAAGTATGGAATGAAAACATGTCATTTCCACGGAATCCTGATATCGTGGCAGGATCAAAATCCATCAAGACAATCCAAATCCCAATTCCTCAAATCAGCCCCCAAATTGGCTCTCATATCATATAAGTTTCACAAATCCTGAATGTACAATATCGAATAAATCTCATATATCCTGAATGTACAAAATCAGCAATCTCATATATATATATCCTGTATCCAATCTCAATTGAATTTCCTATATCCCAAATCCAATATCAAGTAAATTTCTAATATCCTAAGTATATTTGCATGAATAAATATGATGATGTATATAAATTGATATGTATACATATGTATTAGCGTCCCATTCCACAAATATATATATATATATATATATATATATATATATATATATATATATATATATATATATATATATATATATATATATATATATAACAGCGTCCCATTCCACTGTTATATATACTTAGGAGTAAAATATCAAGAAAATAATGTGTCAAGCATCGACACAGAAATGCTGATCTATCAGGTGCTTTCACCACGACTGGCATCCTGATAGGTACGTATCATACTCTATACCGAAAGCTCGAGTGCCTAGCTCTGACCCTCGCCTCTCGACGTATCCATACGCACATGACTCCCGTCGGTATCCCCACGATAACCACCGAGTCATAGGTAATGTCACCGGATGGTATGGTTCCCCTGCTAGGCTCATGGGCATGTTACATCGACTCTTGCCCCGGGGTACCTCCGGGCCCCACCATGTACCCTCATACGCCCCACGACTCCTCCTCTCATGGGTTATATATATCTGAACCGATAAAACTCATGGTGGATATTGAAATATCATATCAAGAGCAACCGGGTTTTTCAAATAATGCATAATTTCATGAAACTACCACGGTCCTCAAATCCAGAAAACATCATGAAAAATCCATATCTCAATGCAAAAATCCATGAATATAATATACGCAACATAAAACTGTAATGTAAGCATATAAAGGAAAAGCCGATAATTAACTGCAACAAGTTAATATAATATATCACGCGGTTCCTAATTTCTCCAATTCTAAATAACATCAAGTAAGGTAAACATGTAGCTATAATCATGTATATGTGTAAACATAAAGGTATAGCAAGATATAGGTATCTACCTATCAGTAATGATGTAATATACTCTCCGAGTATAAGTGTAAGTATGTATGCAAGGTATACATGTAGCTATGTCATTATTTGTGTATGTACCTATCGCTAATGGTATAATACCCTATAGGTAATACAGGTAACTAGCATGTAAGCATGTCAAAGTATATATGTAAGCATGTAGATATACATGTATGCTATATGTCATACGCATAAAGAAATATGAATCAATGTCTCAATGTCCCCTAACCAAACAATATCATATCTATATGTGGGTTGTGCGTGTCATGGCAATTATTGATGGTGTGTGTGACATACAATCAGTGCTCATGCAACATGAGCCGTCAATAATAGTGCAGTGTCCTAAGAATACTAGTCCAAGCACAATAATTAGCTAAGCAGTAGGGTGTATGTGCAACTCTATAAATGAAATAGAATATGCGACAATATTAATATCTCTATCCCAGACGCATAACGCCATGCGGGCGATTCCCCTGTAGATGTTAAATCTACTCACCAACGCTCCTGACTAAGTGAAGCCTACCACCTGTTTCCCTTCGTCGCAACATCCGAAGTCTCTGCCTGCGAACCTATAACATTAAAACAACAAAACAAGTGTATATTAGTAATAGACCCAAAACACGTACAAACTACATTTGACCGACGCAACAACACAAAACATACTCTCAAGTGTTCGTATTGTGGCTAACATGCGCAGCGACACGACGAAACCAACCCAAGAGCTAAACCACACAAAGTGCACGATCCGTGTCGTATAACGTATCGCGCGTAAACGAAACACAAGAAACTACCTATGTGATCCTAGATTTTGCATACTGAAAAACTCAACAATCAAATAAGACCAAACACACTAAAACTATTGCAGACACCTATCCAGAAAAACCCAAACCCCAACTCCACCCAGGGGCCGAAGTCGCCGGAATTCTCCACCTAGTCCCCGGCCGAGGTCCGAGCAGGGGGTCTCATTCTTCAGGTGAGGTCCTATGGTCTCAGGTACAACACAACTATATTGTTTAGTTTTCTAGTAAACTTTTCGGGTCACAACAGATCATATATGTCACAAACGACACTAAAAATACGATATTTGCACATAACTTAACTGTAAACAATCTTAACTAAAACTAAAAGTCTACACAACACAAAAAATATATAAAGAACATATAGAGATCATTACCTACACAAAAGAACTCAAAGATCCAAGCTTTACAAGCTCCAAGGCATCCAAGAGGCAAATCCAAGAAAAAAGATATGATTTTGGTGAGTTTTGTGAAGGATTGGATATGGTTTTGTGATGGAAAATGAGAGTGTTCAGTTTGGAACGAGAGAGATGAAGAAAATGAGAAGGGAAATAAGTGAGAGAGAGAGAGAGAGAGAGAGAGAGAGAGAGAGTGTGTGTGTATGAAGAAATGAGAGAGAGAGGTGTGGTTAAGGGTGAGGGGTAAGTGCACCAATGCATTAACTCCTCATTAATGCCTTCACACCAAGTCATCATGCCACCTCTTCTCATCCAAAACAAATATCTTTCTCCCACAAAAGATCCAGGGTTTAGGTTTTAAGGATTAGGATTAAAGAAAAGGATTAAAGCAAAGATTAGATTAGGTTAAGTGTCATGGTTGCTAAGATCAAGATTACACAAACAAACCCTCACATTAACGTGCACACGTGCGTGCATGCCATAACAAATAATAATAAAATTATAATTAAATGCTATAAAATTTGAGGAACCCGAATTGGTAAACTTTTTACAGTAAACCCGTATTACCGTCTAAACTAAAACCAACCGAAATCTAAGGCGTTGCAATCTCCCCCCTTATAAAAATTCGTCACCAAATTTAAAATTCTCACTAAGCGTACCTTCAAAGAGAAGATTACAAAACTCTCATATCTCGCTCGCAGCCTCCCAAGTGATTACCTCACTATACGGCTACATCCAAGAAAACCCTTCACAGATGGCAAGATCCTTGACCGAAGTTTCTCCACCTGCCGAGCCATTAACACAATTGACTGCTGGTGAACGAAAGATCATGTCTCAAGCTAAATGGTCTGGTGCTGAATCATATGAGAAAGGTCATGAAGGTAATTGCAAAATATCGACACAAGGAATACGGGGTGAATACTCAATAATCTGAGCGGAAGTGCCAAATTAAAGGCAACGAAACTAACTCGCTTGAGGATCTCTAAAAGGACCTACAATCCTGGGATAAGCTTCCCAAACTTAACACGTCATTCGTCGGAAAATCCGTAGGAATACATGATCTCCCACTGCGAATTCAAATCTGCGACCACCACGGTCGACATAAGACCTTTGTCTGCACTGGGTTGTCCTCATCCTGACCTGAATCAACTGGATCATCTCCGAAGTCTCTAGACTAGCCGGGGTCCAAAATCCTACTTATGCAGAGTCAGCAAAACAGACTGGTGATCGACACGAGCTAACCACTAAACCTAAAGGTTGCCAATTGGAGTGACTCCTGATAACAGCTATCGAAGGAGAACCCTAACAATGTCAAGTGGCGATCCCAACTACTGACAAAAATTAGTACGTACGCAGAAGTATATCCTCCAGAGTCGGTATAGCCCGCTCTCACAAAACCATCATCCTGCTGATGGAAAAACGGAGCTAAAGTTCGACCAGTACCCAAGGCTTCCTGAAGCTCCTGCCCCAGACGACAAGCGAACAGGGTGCCTCTATTGGATACGACATAAGAAGGAACTCCGTGCAACGCACAACTTAACAAAGAACAACTGAGCAAACTGAGCATAACCGGACAACAAACACCCGAATGGAGTCATACCCTGACTAAACCTGGGTAGACACCATAACGAAATTCGTGGAGATCTGCTCCCATTCCCACTTCGGAACGGTTAAAGGTTGCAACTCTCCAGCCGGTCTCAGATGCTCAACCTTGGCTCACAACAAGACAGACACCTTGAAACGAAATTCGAAACTTCACTCTTCATCCCTGTCCACCCGTAACTATTTAACAAGTCACGCTACAAATTGGTGGAACTCGAATGAACACCGAAAGCTGACTGATGTGCCTGCTCTAGGGTCTCGCATCTCTGCCCATCAGCAACAGGTACACACAAACGCGTCCCTAAACGTAGCACATCTTGTCATAAATCAAAGACTCCGAATCATTACCCAGCCGAGTATGCTCAAGAATCTCTGACGAACGAGCATCGCCGGACAGTGCCTCGCGAAAGCGATTAAGTAAAAGTGTTCGGACGCGGACATGAGCAAGCTGTTCCCTCAGTAGAGGCGAACTAAAGCTATACTCAATGATTGCATAAGAACTGTAAATCTGCAGAAGACTGTCTCAACAATCAAAACCCGCTGCAGGAAGATGTACATTAAGCTCTGGTGGTCCGTGAAAATCCGACATGACTCTCTGAACAAGTAGTGTCTCCAAATCTCCAACGCACGACCACCGCGGCCATCTCCAGATCATGAGTGGGATATCCTGCTTGTACTTCCTCCAACTTCCGGGAAGCAAAAGCGATAACTCTATAATGTCACCTCAGTACAAAATCGAGCCCCACCCGCGAAACATCACAGTAAAACAACAAAGTCCCCCGAACCAGCAAGCAAGAAAGGACTGGTGTAGTTATCAACCGAGTCTTCAACTGCCGAAAACTCCACACACATGCCTCAATCCCAAGAAAAGAAACCTTCTTTCCGGTCAGTCCAGTCAACGGTGCAGTGATACATAAGCAATCCTGCATGAAACGGCGGTAAAAACCTGCTAAGCCCAAAAATCTGCGGACCTCCGTCCGTAAACAAGCCTGGGCCAAAACTGTACGGCTTCGATCTTCCTCGGGACCATACGAAAACCGTCTTCCGTAACTACAAGACCTAGGAGTCAACACAATCAAGCCTGAAAGAACACTCCAAGAATCTAGCAAACAGCTGGCACTCTCCCAATGTCTGCAAAATAAATCCTCAAGTGCTACTCTTGTTCCTCACGACACATTAGAATAGACCAGAATGTCATCAATGACACAACAATAACTGGTCGAGGAACGGCCTGAAGAAATCTGGTTCATCATATCTACGAATGCTGCTAAGGCATTGGTGAGTCCAATGACACCACTAAAACACACAAAGCCCGTAGCACGCAAAAGGCAGTCTTCAGAATGTAATTACTCCGAACCCGCAACAATGATGACCTGATCCCAAACGAACGTAGAAAATGTCTCGCACTCGGGAGCTGATCGAAAAAATCGTTAATACAAGGTAAAGGATACCTATCCGCACCGTAAGCCGGTTCAATTGACAATCCATCGATACACAATCTCAAACTGCCGTCTTTCTCCTTGACGAACAGAAATAAGAGCTCCTCAATGCGAAACACTCAGACGCACTAGCCCCCTAACAAACAACTCTGCAGCTGATCCTTAATCTCCCTAAGCTCCGCCGGCTCATCTGGAACAACGTCGGAAAACTCTCACACGATAGGAACCCGGTCCAACAAACCCATTGTGGCTCCAGTATCACGAATGAACGCCAAGAATTCTCAACATCATCTCCTCAAAAGCCGACTAGCGAAAAAGGATGAATTCAAGCTACGAGAGGCGACACCACTGTCCCCCTACACAACAAGAACTAACTCGCCGGGAAAACAAAACCTGACTGTTTTCTCGCGGCAGTCCACAGACGCCTAGCACATAGCTAACCAGTCCGTGCCCAAGAGAACGTCAAATCCAACATCTCTAGAAGGATTAAAATGACGGACGGATCTCTATCTCCTATACGATTGGCACACGACGGAAATACGTGTTGCGCAACAAAAGAATCGCTGACAGAAAATTAACATAACAAGCGGCTAATCTAGCTAACATGACTTTCGGCCCAACCATGACACAAAGTGTGAAAAACAAACAAGTACATCAAAAGAACATACGAATTAAGAATACCTGAAAACTCTGCATTAGACGCCCGCGCGTCTCGATGAGTAGAAGCAAACTCTCGTGTCTTCCCCCTAACCGCAACTGGCTGAAATCCTCCTCTGCTAACCTGTCCCCTCTGAGCGAACCTTCCGCGTCTATGACCTCTCTGAATACGACCCTTTCGCAGTGCTAAGGAACAATCCCTGATGAGGTGATGAAGGCTCCCGCACCAGAAACATCCACGCGATGACTGCTGACCTTCCTGGGGATGAGAGCCGAACGACTGTCCTCGTCCTAAGCCTCTGCTACTCCCGCGACAGTCACGAAATCTGTCTCGACGACTAGGCCTCCGTCTCTGAGCTGTTACACCGGTACGAGTCCTCCACTGTTCCGGAACTCCCAAAGTCTCTGGAAGACGTGCCTCGTAAACTGGGGCTGCATCTACTGGTGCTGTGTAGGTGACGGAATGTTGTGTGCTGATCGCAAGGAACAACTGGGTAACAGGGGTAACAACCTCCTGTCGCTTCGCTCGAATGGCCCCAACCAATGAACTCATCGTCTGGCGCATGTCTTGCATCTCTGCCACAAGCCTAGCGATACTATCCGTCGAAGGCGGATTCGTCTGCTCCTGTGCAACGAGCGTGCCATCCTGGTCAGTCCTCGTCCCACCCGAGCTAACTCTGACCTCGGCCCTCGCTGCATCACTCTGAGTCCCCATAGCCATCGGCGGCAAAGGCTATAAATGGAAATAAGATTCGATAAGAACACGGAATTCGAATCACAAGGATATGAATCATCAAGGAAGGAATTTCAAGCAATTTGTACTTAGGTCACTTTAGGCGGAGTACCGCATCGTGAGTATGCTGCGGACATACACACACTACGTTACTCTGCTTTAAGCTACCTACTCCATCATACCAAGGTCATCCTATACTCCGAAAGGTAAAACCTAGTGCTCTGATACCAACTTTGTCACGACCCGAAATTGGCACGCGACGGCACTTAAACTACGTAACGTCCATAGGCGTAACGCAATTTAAGTAAGCTGAAAACTCAGCAATCTAAACCATCAAAAGTAGTAAGAAATAATAGTATTTTCAAAACCTTTGAAATCTCAACCCAAATTCTTTAAAGTCCAACTTTTCTTCCTTTAAAATTTTGGCAGCACCTCCTTTGTAAAAACCAGCTCAAAAAATGGGCACAACATAAATATAAATAAAGCATCCCCAAACGGAAGCAAAAACACGCCCCAAAGGCGGAAAACAACCACCACAACAGATAAACGACGCCGTAGCGAAGAAATAAAAGACGGTAAAAAGGAAACTATATAAAAGACAACCAAGTCACAAAATAAAATACAATATCGTCCTCACATCAAGTCTCTAAGTCAACATGAAAGTAGTAGATGGAGAGTACATGGATACAATGAATATACAATACAACAACGAATAACCACAAAACCCACCTAAGCAAAACTGCACACTGTGAGGCGATGCGGTATCCGCAGCAAAAGATGATAAGATAGATGAATAGCCTTCCTCGACTACTCTGGGGAACAACCTGCAAAGCACTGTGGCACAACGGGGGTGAGTTGCCAACTCGTGAATAGAAAATAACATATGCAGGTAATCGCAAGTATGCACGTACAACGCGAATCTAACATATGTAAGCTAATAGCAGTAAAATGTCATATGAATGCAATAATCATGAAAGGTACACTAGCAGGTACAACTAATACATGAAGCAATAATAATATGACAATCGGTATGCAATAATCATGCAATAATGATATGAAAATGTATATATGCAACAGTCATGAAAGGTACTCTAACAGGTACAACTAACACATGAAGCAATGCATATAAAATGAAGTATGCAAATACAACAGTCATGAAAGGTACACTAACAGGTACTACTAATACATGAAGCAGTGCATAAACAATAAATGTGAAGTATGGAATGAAAACATGTCATTTCCACGGAATCCTGACATCGTGGTAGGATCAAAATCCATCAAGATAATCCAAATCCCAATTCCTCAAATCAGCCCCTAAATTGGCTCTTATATCATATAAGTTTCACAAATCCTGAATGTACAATATCGAATAAATCTCATATATCCTGAATGTACAAAATCAGCAATCTCATATATATATATCCTGTATCCAATCTCAACTGAATCTCCTATATCCCAAATCCAATATCAAGTAAATTTCTAATATCCTAAGTATATTTGCATGAATAAATATGATGATGTATATAAATTGATATGTATACATATATATTAGCGTCCCATTCCACTAATATATATATATATATATATATATATATATATATATATATATATATATATATATATATATATATATATATATATATATGCATGCATATATAACAGCGTCCCATTCCACTGTTATATATACTTAGGAGTAAAATATCATGAAAACAATGTGTCAAGTATCGACACAGAAATGCTGATCTATCAGGTGCTGTCACCACGACTGGCACCCTGATAGGTACGTATCATACGCTATACTGAAAGCTCGAGTGCCTAGCTCTGATCCTCGCCTCTCAACGTATCCATACGCACATGACTCCCGTTGGTATCCCCACGATAACCGCCGAGTCATAGGTAATGTCACCGGATGGTATGGTTCCCCTGCCAGGCTCATGGGCATGTTACATTGACTCTTGCCCCGGAGTACCTCCGGGCCCCACCATGTACCCTCATACGGCCCACGACTCCTCCTCGCATGGGGTATATATATCTGAACCGATAAAACTCATGGTGGATGCTGAAATATCATACCAAGAGAAACCAAGTTTTTCAAATAATACATAATTTCATGAAACTACCACGGTCCTCAAATCCAGAAAACATCATGAAAAATCCATATCTCAATACGAAAATCCATGAATATAATATACGCAACATAAAACTGTAATGTAAGCATATAAAGGAAAAGCCGATAATTAACTGTAACAAGTTAATATAATATATCACGCAGTTCCTAATTTCTCAAATTCTAAATAACATCAAGTAAGGTAAACATGTAGCTATAACCATGTATATGTGTAAACATAAAGGTATAGAAGATATAGGTATCTACCTATCAGTAATGATGTAATATACCCTCCGGATATAAGTGTAAGTATGTATGCAAGATATACAAGTAGCTATACCATTATGTGTGTATGTACCTATCGCTAATGGTATAATACCCTATAGGTAATACAGGTAACTAGCATGTAAGCATGTCAAGGCATATGTGTAAGCATGTAGATATACAGGTATACTATATGTCATACGCATAAAGAAATATGAATCAATGTCTCAATGTCCCCTAACCAAACAATATCATATCTATATGTGGGTTGTGCGTGTCATGGGAATTATTGACGGTGTGTGTGGCATACAATCAGTGCTCGTGCAACATGAGCCGTCAATAATAGTGCAGTGTCCTAAGGATACTAGTCCAAGCACAACAATTAGCTAAGCAGTAGGGTGTATGCGTAACTCTATAAATGAAATAGAATATGCGACAATATTAATATCTCTAGCCCAGACGCATAATGCCATGCGGGCGATTCCCCTATAGATGTTAAATCTACTTACCAATGCTCCTGGCTAAGTGAAGTCTACCACCTGTTTTCCCTTCGTCGCAGCGTCCGAAGTCTCCGCCTGCGAACCTATAACATTAAAACAACAAAACAAGTGTATATTAGTAATATACCCAAAACACGTACAAACTACATTTGACCGACGCAACAACACAAAACATATTCTCAAGTGTTCGTATTGTGGCTAACATACATAGCGACACGACGAAACTAATCCAAGAGCAAAACCACACAAAGTGCAAGATCCGTGTCGTATAACGTATCGTGCATAAACGAAACACAAGAAACTACCTATGTGATCCCAGATTTTGCATACTGAGAAAACTCAACAACCAAACAAGACCAAACACACTAAAACCATTGCAGACACCTACCCAGAAAAACCTAAACCCCAACTCCACCCAGGGGCCGAGGTCGCCGGAATTCTCCACCTAGTCACCGGTCGAGGTCCGAGCAGGGGGTCTCATTCTTCAGGTGAGGTCCTATGGTCTCAGGTACAACACAACTATATTGTTTGGTTTTCTAGTAAACTTTTCGGGTCACAGCAGATCACAGATGTCACAAACGACACTAAAAATACGATATTTGCACATAAACTTAACTTTAAACAATCTAAACTAAAACTAAAAGTCTACACAACACAAAAACTATATAAAGAACAGATAGAGATCATTACCTACACAAAAGAACTCAAAGATCCAAGCTTTACAAGCTCCAAGGCATCCAAGAGGCAAATCCAAGAAAAAAGATGTGATTTTGGTGAGTTTTGTGAAGGATTTGATATGGTTTTGTGATGGAAAATGAGAGTGTTCAGTTTGGAAAGAGAGAGATGAAGAAAATGAGAAGGGAAATAAGTGAGAGTGAGAGAGAGAGAGAGAGAGAGAGAGAGAGAGAGTGTATGAAGAAATGAGAGAGAGAGGCGAGGTTAAGGGTGAGGGGTAAGTGCACCAATGCATTAACTCCTCATTAATGCCTTCACACCAAGTCACCATGCCACCTTTTCTCATCCAAAAAAAATATATTTCTCCCACAAAAGATCTAGGGTTTAGGTTTAAGGATTAGGGTTAAGGCAAAGGATTAAAGTAAAGATTAGATTAGGTTAAGTGTCATGGTTGCTAAGATCAAGATTACACAAACAAACCCTCACATTAACGTGCACACGTGTGTGTATGCCATAACAAATAATAATAAAATTATAATTAAATGCTATAAAATGTAAGGAACCCGAATTGGTAAACTTTTTACAGCAAACCCGCATTACCGTCTAAACTAACACTAACCGAAATCTAAGGCGTTACACATATCTATCCGTCCATACGAGCGGTACGTCCTTTCGCGTAAGCTTGGTCAAAGGCTCAGCTAAGCGAGCAAAATTCTCCACGAACCTTCTATAATATCCGGCAAGTCCAAGAATACTTCTGATCTCAGCTATGTTCTTTGGAATCGGCCAATCTTGAACTGCTGCAATCTTCTCAGGATCAACGACGATTCCACTTCCAAATACAACATGCCCCAAGAACTTCACTTCTTCAAGCCAAAACTCGCACTTGCTCATCTTTGCATATAATCTTTCTTGCCTCAATGTCTGCAGTGTGATTTTCAAGTGTTCTGCATGCTTTTCAATGTTCCTTGAGTAGGCCAGAATATCATCGATAAACAACACAATAAACTGGTCCAAGAACGGTAAAAAGATTCGGTTCATCAAGTCCATGAATATCGCCGGTGCATTCGTGACTCCGAATGGCATCACTAAATATTCGTAATGGCCATACCGAGTTCGGAACGCAGTTTTGCAAATATCTTCTGATTTTACTCGGACCTGATGATATCCGGATCGCAAATCCAGCTTCGAAAATACCCTCGTGCCATTAAGTTGCTCGAACAATTCGCCAATGCGAGAGATCGGGTACTTATTCTTAATAGTCACCCGGTTTAATTCTCGATAATCGATGCCCATCCTCCGTGTGCCATCTGTTTCCCCCAATCAGAGCAAAGCTCTGTTCAAATTCCAAGACTGGAAATGAAGCGACGCGTCTGCGTCCCCCAATCAGAGAAAAGCTCTGTTCAAGTTCCAAGACTGGAAATGAAGCGTCGCTTCTGCATCCCCCAATCAGAGCAAAGCTTTGTTTAGAAATTTAAGATTCAAAAATTGAAGCAACGCTTCAGATCCTGCGCACCGTGCGCTGCGCACCATGTGTCAAAAGCAGACACGCCAGCGTCAGGAGCGTTGAGTCCTAGGCAGCGCACCCCAATCAGAGCAAAGCTCTGTTTTCAAAATTCAATAATTAAAAAGTTGAAGCGACGCTTCAGATCCAGCGCTTTGCGCTGCGCGCCACTTGTTAGACACAGGTGCGCCAGTGCAGTTGCTCCGTGCTCCGCGCGGCATGCCACGTGTCTAACACATGTGCGCTAGCGCAGTTGCGCTGCGCTCTGTGCTGCGCACCACGTGTCCAGCACGGGTGCGCTAGCGCAGTTGCGTTGCGCTCTGCGCTGCACGCCACGTGTCTAACGTAGGTGCGCCAGCGCTGGAATTAAAAATTCCCACCGTTGGATCAAAGGATTTGATAATGATGGTAAATCATTAATTAACCAGAATTAAATTCTGTTAAGGAAAGATTTCTCAAAATCTTTCCAAATAACAAGATTGTGCTTTAAGCACCGCTGGATCAATGATCCAATGGTAAATAATGAATTACCAAAAAACAGAACAAATTCTGCATGGAAAGATTTTCCAATCTTGTTAAAAAACAAGAAGATTGCCTTCTGTAAAATAGAAGCCCTAGGATCAAAGATCCAATGGTGGGGAAACATCCCCAAATCAATCAGAGAAAGATTTCTTTAACCGATTTAACAAATGAATTGGCCCTATATAAAGGCCCCAAGACTTCAAGTCTAGATACAGAAGAGCGATAGAAAAAACCCTCTGCAAACTTTGAGAAGAACTCAAAAAGAAAGAAAGGCAAGCTTTTGAAGAAAGAAGATCATTTCTTCATCTTTAAAGGTAAAACAATTAATTCTTGAAAAAAAGAGATGAAATCATCTCGTAAAAAGAAGAAATATCTTCTAAAAAGATCTTAGATCTATAAAAAGACCAAGGTCTTTGTTTTAAAAGCAAAAGATCAAAAGATCGAATCATAAAGATAATAATAAAAAAAAAGAAGTATTTTACTTCATTCACAGATCTTTGATCTACAAAGGCAGAGCCTTTTAATAAAAACAAGCAACAGCAGAAGCCATCCCCTGCCAGCTCTTTCAACAGCCAAGGAAGAAACTATTTCTAAGGCTGCCATGGATGACTATATCGCTCAGCAAATACGAGCTCACCAGGCAAATGAAGCGGCCGACCAAGTCGTCAAAACTGGGCGACCATATCCGGTTGGTATGATCAGATAAAATACCCGCCGGGCTATACGATCCCGAAATTCCACGTATACAGGGGACGGGCAATCCCCACCAGCACGTCGCCCAGTTCAGAGCTCTGCGCGGCAAAACCGGGGGCGATGATAAGCTTTTGCTCCGCCAATTCGTCGGCAGCTTATCAGAAACGGCGTTTGAATGGTACTCCAAACTACCAAACGACTCCGTCAAAACTTCCGCAGAAATGGAGTTATTGTTCACCCAACGATTTGCAAGCGCAAGTGAATGCACCCCAATAACGACATTGATCAATGCCAGGGTGAAGCCAGGAGAGACGTGGGTTCAGTACGCAATCCGATGGCGGAATCTGTGGTCAAAGTGCGAACAACGCATCGAAGAAGCACCAGCGGTGGGCATGTTCGTGGGCACTCTAGACCCTCATGCAACTATTTCACAGTTCATGATGTTCTTCAAACCAACCACATTCCAAGCCTTAATCGATAAGTTGGCCTAGATGGATCAGATGGGTCATAGACTGTCTCCCTCGAAACCGGAACCGCGGAACGAAAAGGGTAAAGGGAAGGCGAACTTCGTTGCAAACACCCAACAGCAGCCCAGTGCCCCAAAGATAGCGGATCAACTGGAGGAGAGACGGCGCTATTACAATGAGAAAATGAAGCGTCCTTACTCATTTCCACGGGACAAAACGAAGAGGCTGTTCGAGCTGGCTATGCACAACAGGCTTATCAATTTGCCGAATCCAAAGCGACCACCGCAACCCAACGAAGTGAATAATCCCAATTACTGCCCTTACCACCAAATGGTAAGCCACCCGATCGAAGATTGCTTCGTCTTTAAGGGATGGATCGAGGATCGGTACCTATAAGGAAAGTTTGCGTTGTCTGAGAAGTGGAAAGTAAACCCACCACAACCGCACACTCCTAAGAATATGGACATACCGGGGGCAACATGCTCTTTTGTTGAAGAAACCCCATGGGAGGTCGTGCTTTCAGCCAAAACCAAAAGGATGCTGAATGATCTCCAGACATGCCCGGAGATTGGGTGGAAGAACTCGTTGGAACCCCAGATCATCGAAGGGATGCTACAGCCGCGCCCAACTACAAAGATTAGTGGTGATAGCCAAAGTACTCACACCCAGCCGCCGAAATCTTCAAAAAAGAAGAAGAAATCCAAGAAGCCCGTGAAGCCTGGTGACAAGCGCACAGACTTACAGAAGCAGATCGACGCGCTGGAAGAGTATAATCAGAAAGCGCGTACTCCAATGACGCTCCAAGAGTTCCTCAGCCACGTCCTTGATGACGAAGATGATGGAGAAGGATCGTCGGATGGATCTGAGGATTACATAGCAAGTTGCCATGTGATCTCTCATTCATCGCTAAAAAATGAAGAAGCTCCCAGCACAGAGAGACTGGGGGCAGGTCCCGAGCCTGAACTTCTATGGCCGTCAGACGAAATGATCGACGCCTTCCTGAATGAGATTCATCTGAAAAGTAAAGCCAATCGGGAGCGTGAGATGTCCATATTTGAAAGAGCCAAACACCGACGACTGGACGAAAGAGTCGAGGCACTCCCGCCGAATGAAGGAACATCCATCGCAGATAACAACAAGTTCAGGACGAGGAAAAGGTTTGCTAAAGCCATATCAATGGGAATGAAGCTACCACCCTCTGAAGGAAACAATCCTGGTGAAACAGAAACACATCCTAGCTACTGCTTATATCATCGAAAGATTTCGCACCCTACCGAAGAGTGCAATGCTTTTAAAAGATGGTGGCAGGGATATGTTGCTCACCGGCAACATTTTAAGCGGAGGAAACAAAAAACTCGTCGGGAGAAAAGAAGTGTGACCGAGGAGCATAAAAGAACTACCGGTAACTGTCGCATGGTCAACGTCGGAGGATCACAGATTCTCACCTTTGGGAACGACTCTGACGAGGAAATGGCTCTAGGCCCTCTCTTTAAAGAATCCACCTTGGGGAAGGAGGAAGAATCGAAGGCCTGTGAAAATATTGAGCTGCGCAATCGCACGCTTCCATAAAAGAATCTCGGACCCACGAGCAGAAAAGATAAGGGAAAAGAAAAGGTCTCTGAGGACATCGCCCTGGATGACCAAGTCGTGAAAGAGCTGACTGCCAAGGATCCGCCAAAGAAGAACAAGGTGGACTACAATGTTCTGGCACTCTTGAGGAAGTTACCATCGCAACTCAGCATTCTCGACGCCCTTTTACTATCCAAAGAAGCGAGAGATTCATTGATCTAGACGCTACAAGAGCCATAGCAATTCCAAGCTTTTCTCACCGAAGAAAAGATGAAGGACGAGCTGGAAGAAGTACACACAGCCGATATCACCTTCGGTGACGAAGACCTCCTCCTTGGGATGTGCGAGCACAACCGTCCCCTCTATGTCTCAGGATACCGCCACGATATAAAGATAGGAAAAATCCTGGTCGACAATAGGTCTTTCGTCAATCTCCTCAACGTGCGAGTGTTAAAGGAAATTTGCATGAGCGTCCAACATCTCGCTCGTGATAAAACCACCATCTCTGGTTTTGACTCCCAGTCATCGTGGACTCTCGGGTCTGTGATATTGACATTACGATTCGGGCTACTTGTCACGGATATTAAATTTCATGTCATTGACGCCAAGACATGCTATAACGTTTTGCTCGGCCGGCCCTGGTTACACGAGTACGACATCATCCCCTTTACACAACATCAGTGTATGAAATACTTTAAAGATGGTCTCGAGTATACTGTGACAGGAGAGTTAAACCCATTCTCCGTGAACGAAGTCCGCAAGTACGAAGATGCAAAATACTTCTTGCCAGATTTCGAGGACACGGAGAGATGTCACAAACCGGAGAACAAAGCTATCACCACCATTCCAGTCTTCGGGAGTGATACTGAAGAAGAGGAAGCGATAGTTTATTCAGGTCCACCCCAGCACAACAAGCCCAGACCATCCGCTCCTATGTTGATCTTTGGCAGCGACTCGGAAGATGAGGTCCATGCTACATTCTCCGCTCGGCCACCAATACAAGCATTCGCTGGTGATAATCAGAGTTTGAAAATTACAATGATTCCGCGGGAGCACTATAAAGATCTAGACGCACTTGAAGCTTATAGAGTGAAAGAGCTACAAACATTTTACGTCCCTCCCAGGCGAAAAGGTGAACAGGCAATCCTATTCTACCGATCCACGGAAACAAGAGTGGAGAAAGAAGTTTGGCATGGCGCGGATTCTATACTTGATAGGTTACAGCCCATCCGTCTGCCTAGATATTACACAGAAGGCTTGAAAAAGCTATTGAAGCGCTAAGGGATACCCTTCAAACAGACCGCTCGAAAAGCTAAGTTCTATGACAGGATCTGGAACGTTGCCGGAACTCAGCGCAAGTTGCCTAACGGGAGAATGGAAGCGATCAGGCTTGGATATGTTCGGTCCAAGAAACGGGAGCTACTCCGCGACTGCTATGTCGTACATGACTTTGATGAAGAAGGAGATGCTCAATGGGAGAATGCTAACCCTGAACCAGAAAAAGCCCCCGACGTGAAAATGCCCAGTCCGTCGTTTCAAGAACAAATAGACAAGCTTATAAGGGAAGCGAGTCAAAAGGTTCGAGACGACCACAATTGCGAAATGGCCATCTACGAGAAAGCCAGGACGCAACGCCTCCTTCAACAGGCTGTGAAAAATGAAGATGCTCCTCCTTGCCAAACCGTTGTACAAAAAGCCCGACACAGAGGCAGAAACAAACCAAAGAGCAGGAAAGGCGTTGGACAGCGACAAAGCGGATACAAAAAGCCACGCAATCGGGAATCGAGTAATCCAGATTCGTCTCTTGTAACGAAGATGAGTCGAGCATACTCTTTTCCTCAGGACAAAACACGGAAGATACTTGATCTCGCCATAAGACATCAACTGATTACACTCCCGGAGTCCAAGCACCCCGAGCAAGCAGGCGAAGTTTCTCATCCGGACTATTGCTCCTATCATAGGGCAATAGGACATCCTATTGAAGACTGCTTCACCTTCAAGAACTGGGTCGAAGATCAATATCGACAGGGCAGATTCGCTCTATCCAGCAGCTGGAGGGTAACCCCGCCGCAGAAGCATGAACCCAAATCCACGAGCGTAGAACCAGATCAACATCAGTCTTGGAAGCGAGCTCGTACTTGCTATGTGGTAACGCTATCAAAAGAAGAGCCCGAGAATATGGATGACCTCCCCTGGTGCTTCGAAAACAATGATGGCGAGGTGATCTCAGAGTTGCCATCGGCACCGAAAGAGCTGGAAGATGGAATATACACTACTGCAGATAACCTCAAGAAAATTGATTTGGGGATGGCAAATGACCCACGGCCGACATTCGTCAGCGAATTGCTGTCTGAAGAAAGGATGGCTACACTAAAGGACGTGCTCATGCAGTATAAAGAATGCTTCGCATGGAACTATTCCGAGATGCCAGGACTAGACCCAGAGATTGCTGACCATAAACTGGCCATATCCCCAGACGTTAAGCCAAGCAAACAAGCACCGAGAAGGATGCGGCTCGAACTTGAGATGAGCATCAACGCCGAGGTCAAGAAGCTAATCGACTCTGGCTTCATCCAAGAGGTGCAGTATCCTGACTGGATTGCCAACATCGTCCCGGTGATGAAGAAAAATGGGACAGTACGCATATGCGTGGACTTTCGGGATCTCAATAAAGCCTGCCCGAAAGACGACTTTCCAGTACCGGTCACTGAGCTAATGATAGACAATACGTCCACCCACGAGGTTTTCTCCTTCATGGACGGCTCGTCAGGATACAATCAGATAAAAATGCATCCCGAAGACCAGAAGCACACCGCTTTCCGGACCCCTTTGGGTATATTCTGCTACAAGGTAATGCCCTTCGGTCTAAATAACGCCGGTGCCACCTATCAGAGGGCTATGACGAAGATCTTCGATGACCTCATACATGAAGTCGTCGAATGCTATATCGACGACCTCGTGGTGAAAAGCAAATCATACGAGGAACATCTAGAGCATCTGAAGATCGTGTTTCAACGCCTTTGGCAATACAAGTTGAAGATGAACCCTCTCAAATGCGCGTTCGGTGTTTCCTCGGGAAAATTCCTAGGATTCATCGTCCGACACCGAGGCATCGAGATAGGCCCGTCGAAGATCAAGGCAATTATGGAGATGCCCCTGCCAAGGACTCTCAAGCAGTTGCGGTCCTTCTAAGGGAAGCTTGCGTATATCCGGCGATTTATAGCCAATTTTTCGGGCAAGTGCCGTCCTTACAGCCACCTGATAAAGAAGGGAACCCCTTTCGTCTGGGATCGCAAATGCCAAAGCGCGCTGGACGAAATCAAGCAATACCTGCAGAATCCGCCAGTGCTGGATGCTCCGGTCAAAGGAAAGCCCCTTATTCTTTATACAACAGCCCTCGAAGGCTCCTTAGGCGTATTATGGGCATAAGAGAATGACCAAGGGAAAGAAAGATCTCTCTATTACTTGAGTCGAGTTCTGCTGGGGGCAGAAAGCAATTACTCTCCCATCGAAAAACACTGCCTGGCACTGATCTTCGTGATAACGAAACTTAGGCACTATGCATTGGCGCATGAAGTCCATCTCATATCAAAGGTGGATCCTCTCAAGTATTTGATGTCAAAAGCCATATTGACAGGGAGGCTCGCTAAATGGGCCTTGCTCTTAATGGAGTTCTCAATAACTTACCAGCCTCTTAAGGCAGTGAAAGGCCAGGCCATCGCCGACTTCCTCGCTGAACATCCGATACCGGCCGATTCCCCTTTGAATTGCGAACTGCCAGACGAACATGCGTTTGATGCGATCAATGGTGGTGGTATCCGGTGGGGGTAGGCCTCATCTTCGTGACTCCACAAGAAGGGATAATGCGCTTCGCCTTCTCCTTGACAGAGCCGAGGACGAACAATGAAGCCGAATACGAAGCTTTGATAGCAGGCCTTGAGATCGCCATCGACATGGGGATTGAGAACCTCCTCATATACGGAGACTCCCAGCTGGTCGTTAGTCAAGTAAACGGTGACTATCAGACGTGCAAACCAGAACTGGTAAAGTACGGCGAGAGGGTACAGCAACTGCTGACCCAAATTCCTTCCTATACCTTGGAAAGCATACCGCGTGCGGAAAATAGCAAAGCGGATGCATTAGCCAAGCTCGCTAAAGAATTGGCCGATGAGAACCTTGATGACGTAAGAATCGTGGTATAGAGCCGTCGGGTTCTTGCACCGGCAGAAATATTTCCAGAGACGTCCGAGGAAAAGGGAATGACCAAGCCAGCGGCTCTACAAATAAAAGACCAAGAGAAGGTTGAAGATTGAAGAGAAGTCTTCATAGATTACTTCAAATCCCGTCGAACGCTTGAAGATGCATCCTCAAAACATCAGCTCATGAAGTGAGCCCTATCTTTCGCATTCGTCAATGATACTCTGTACAAGAGGTCATTTGATTCTTTATGGTTAAGATGCCTGGGACCTGAAGAAGCAAAAAGGGTTGTCCAAGAAACTCACGACGGACTCTGCGGTTCTCACCAAGCAGGCCCGAAGATGAAGTTGAAGATCAAACGGATGAGTTATTATTGGCCCACGATGATCCAGGACTGCCTCGAGTATGCGAAGCAATGCCACTCGTGCTAGATCCATGGGGACTTTATCCATCAGCATCCGAATCCGTTACATCCGATAGTGGCTAGCTGGCCATTCGAAATGTGGGGAACCGACATAATCGGCCCTATTGAACCAGCATCGTCTAGAGGACATCGATTCATTTTGGCGACAACTGATTACTTCTCCAAATGGGTAGAAGCAGTGCTGCTGAGGGAAGTGAAGACGGAGAATATCCTCCACTTCTTCAAGACGCACGTTATTTATCGGTTTGGAACTCCACGACGGATCATTTCCGATAACGGGCCAGCCTACAGAAGCCACAAGATTAGCCGCTTTGCACAACAGCACAACATAGACTGGAGATACTCCTCAGTTTATAATCCCCGAGCTAACGGTCTTGCTGAGGCTTTCAACAAGACCTTGACGAAGATCGTGAATAAGACGGTGTCCCGAAACAAGAAAGACTGGCACGAGAGACTGCAAGAAGCTCTCTGGGCGTATCGAACTACGTTCAAGACGGCCACGAACACAACGCCGTACGCGTTGGTATTCGGTACAGAAGCGGTACTCCCCCTCGAGATAGAGTTACCCTCTCCACGAGTGGCAGTACATTATGAGCTAACGGATGAAGAGAATGCTCACCTTCGGCTTGAGGAGCTTGATGCCCTTGATGAAACCTAGCTCATAGCGCAACAAAATCTGGAGGCTTATAAAGCAAAGATGACGCGCTCTTACGAAAGATTGACTAGGCCGAGGACATTCCGCCAAGGCGAACTCGTACTAGTGGTCAAAAGACCTATGATCCCCAATTGCGCCAAGCGGGGAAAATTCGAGCCGAACTATGAAGGCTCGTATATCATAGACAAGGTCTACCAGGGCGGAGCCTACCTACTCATGGACATGCATGGTGAAAGACCCTTCAGGCCAATAAACGGTCACTTCCTGAAGAAGTACTACGCTTGACGAGTCACGACCGAGGCAATGATAGATGACGACGACTATGTCCGCTCGCTATCTTCCTAAGCCCAAACTCTATAAGTAGTAACCGACTTTCTTTTCATGGACCGAAATGTCCTTAAACTAACAGCGGACCGAAACGTCCCTAAACTAACGATGGGCCGAAATGTCCTTAAACTAACAGTGGACCGAAACGTCCCTAAACTAACGATGGACCGAAATGTCCTTAAACTAACAGCGGACCGAAACGTCCCTAAACTAACGACGGACCGAAACGTCCTTAAAACTAACAATGGGCCACTATGTCCTAAAACTAGCTGTTGACCGAGATGTCGATAAACTACGGTGGATTGTAGCATCCTAAAGCTGATACAAAAAAAAAAGAATAAAAAAAAACGGTATGTCCATAAGCAAAATGGGCACGGATGAAAACCTGAAAGGGCTCCGTGAGTAAAAACAGCAAGGCTACTGGCGAGTATTGTGAAAACCAGAAAGGACGCAACCTCGTTAGAATAAAAAAAAAGAGAGAAAAACAAAAAAAAGCAAAACGGTATGTCCGTAAGCAAAATGGGCACGGATGAAAACCCGAAAGGGCTCCGTGAGTAAAAACAGCAGGGCTACCGGCGAGTGTTTGTGAAAACCCGAAAAGGCGCAACCTCGTTAAAAGACACTTGCAAGGTCCTCTCGACCTTGTGAGGAGAAATTACCCGCGTGAGATCCTTACGACTCACAAGGGAGCAACACACTTAGGAATCCTCATGATTCCTAAGGAGAAATTACACTTACGAGATCCTCAAGACTCTTAAGGAGAATCCTCTTATGAGACCCTCACGGCTTACAAGATTTGAAAGTCTTAAGCTACAGAGACCTGAACCTGTTCTTAAGCAACCCCCACAACCTCCGATACTGCCCTACAAGCGGCTCAGTGCTGACCCTTATATACAATCCACGGGCGCGAATAAACATTCCCCTAACAAAGTCCCATCCGTGACTAGGGATATGTCTACACAGTGAACAACCCTTGCAAGTCCTCTCGACTTATAAGGAAAGAACACTCTTGTAAGATCCTTACGACTTACAAGAAACCATACACTTAGGAGTCCTCACGATTCCTAAGGAGAAAACACACCTACGAGATCCTTACGACTTGTAGGGAGAAATACCTTTGTGAGACCCTTACGGCTCATGAAGTCAAAAGCCTTAGTCGACAGGATCCTAACCTTGTTTACTAAGCCACCTTTGTTCGACATCGACAGAGGCAAATGATGATTCTCTCCTGGCAATATCCCAGTAGTAGCGGTGCTGATGCCGAAATCGGTGTCTAATTCCGAGCTTGCAGCGAAAGCCAGCAAGCCACGCATGCGTACGAAATAGCCGAAATGATGGAGCAACTTGCAAACAAAATCAGCAAGTAAAAATGTATGCATTCAAAATAGTCGAAATGATTGGGCAACTCGTAATAAAAAACAGCGAGTAAAAATAGAACAAATAGCCTAAATGATTGGGCACCGCGAAAAATAGCCGAAATGATTGGGCAATCGCGACCTTCGCGATATAAAAGCTGAAATGATAGAGCATCGCGGAAAGAAATAAAAAAAAATGAAATTTATGCCCTACAGGTGATATTGCATCAATCCCTATATACAAACCAGGGGCGCAAACAAAGAAGGAATCACACTCCTTCTCCCCAGGTTTCATCAGAAGAAGAAGCCAAATCTCGACGGTTCACAGATAGCCTGGAGAGTATCTCAACATTCGTCTCATTACAGCAGACACAACATCAAGCAAAGCAAACAGCAGCAACTCCCAGTTACATGACTCGGCGGTGTACAGACGACCGAGAGCCAAATTCCGACTCCGTGAAATGCGGATAAAGTCAAAAATTCCCGGCTACGTGGAACGCGGATTATGTCACTTCTGACCCCGTGGAAAACGTCCAGAGCGGATCCTGGTCCTCGCAGAGCACAGCAGTGAACCCGTGTGAAGCATTCAGAGCGGAGCCTAGTCCTCGCCGAACACGGCAGTGAACCCGTGGGAAGCATCTAGAGCAAAATTCCTGGCTACGTGGAACGCGGATTACGTCACTTCTGACCCCGTGGAAAACGTCCAGAGCAGATCCTGGTCCTCGCAGAGCACGGCAGTGAACCCGTGTGAAGCATCCAGAGCGGAGCCTAGTCCTCGCCGAACACGGCAGTGAACCCGTGGGAAGCATCTAGAGCAAAATTCCTGGCTACGTGGAATGCGGATTATGTCACTTCTGACCCCGTGGAAAACGTCCAGAGCGGATTCTGGTCCTCGCAGAGCACGGCAGTGAACCCGTGTGAAGCATCCAGAGCGGAGCCTAGTCCTCGCCGAACACGGCAGTGAACCCGTGGGAAGCATCTAGAGCAAAATTCCTGGCTACGTAGAACGCGGATTATGTCACTTCTGACCCCGTGGAAAACGTCCAGAACGGATCCTGGTCCTCGCAGAGCACGGCAGTGAACCCATGTGAAGCATCCAGAGCGGAGCATGGGTCCTCGCCGAGCACGGCAGTAAACCCGTGTGAAGCATCCAGAGCAAAATTCCTGGCTACGTAGAACGCGGATTATGTCACTTCTGACCCCGTGGAAAACGTCCAGAGCGGATCCTGGTCCTCGCAGAGCACGACAGTGAACCCGTGTGAAGCATCTAGAGCGGAGCCTGGTCCTCGCCGAGCATGGCAGTGAACCCGTGTGAAGCATCCAGAGCAAACAATGGACTGTGGAGTCCTTAAAACCATGGACTATGATGTCCTTAACCTCAACCATGATGTCTTAAAACTAACAACGGACCGTGGAGTCCTTAAAACCATGGACTATGATGTCCTTAACCTCGACCGTGATGTCTTAAAACTAATAATGGACCGTAATGTCCTTAAAGTAATTTTACCTTGGTTCGAGGGTACATCTCTTCACTCCTTTGATATTTGTCGTTGTAATTCTTCAACGTCTTCAAAGAGGTGACGGGTCCCGACGACCACACATAATATTGGACTTTGGAGTCCTTAAATCCACGGACTAGGACGTCCTTAACCTCGACCGTGATGTCTTAAAACTAACATTGGACTGTGAGGTCCTTAAACTCATGGACTATGACGTCCTTAACCTCGACCGTGACGTCTTAAAACTAACATCGGACTGTGAGGTCCTTAAACTCATGGACTATGATGTCCTTAACCTTGACCGTGATGTCTTAAAACTAACATTGGACTGTGAGGTCCTTAAACTCATGGACTATGATGTCCTTAACCTCGACCGCAATGTCTTAAAACTAACATTGGACTGTGGAGTCCCTAAACTCATGGACTATGATGTCCTTAACCTCGACCGTGATGTCTTAAAACTAACAACGGACTGTGGAGTCCTTAAAACCACGGACTATGATGTCCTTAACCTCGACCGCGATGTCTTTAAACTACGGTACCCTGGAAAATGTCCAGAGCGGAGCCTGGCCCTCGCCAAACACGACAGTGAACCCGTGGGAAGCATCCAGAGCAACCCTTAACTCTGTGAAATGCGGATAAGGACAACATCACCCATCACTTGCGGGTCCTCATGACTCGTAAGGGAGTAAATTCTCTTGTGAGATCCTTACGACTTTCAAGAGAAAACGCACTTAGGAATCCTCACGATTCTTAAGGAGAAATTACACCTACGGGATCCTCTCGACCGCTAGGAAGAAAATTCTTTATGAGACCCTCACGGCTCATAAAGTTGAAAATTCTTAGATGACAGATCCTAACCCTGTTTTCTAGCCATCACCACTCTACAAAGAATCCAAGACCGACAGTTAAATACTATCTAAAATCACATGGCAACAACACAGCAAAGAGAAGAAGGCAACAAGGAGAACATCTGATCTGCATTTAATTAAACGTTCGAGGCACACCCCATCCATGCATTTGCAAAAGATTCAAAACATGAAATAAAACACGCTAAAATGAGAAATTTGCCATTCATATTGCAAAAAGGTTCTTACAATTATGAAAGCAATGAACAAAGACATTACTAAAGTAATTACAATGGCAAAACCTCAAATCCAGGACATGGATTGAGTAACTCAAAAGTGACCTTGTCCAGAATTTTCCAAGCCTGGCGAACCATCCTAGTGTGCTTTCTTTCGCGATCACAAGTGTCGGGATCCCCACGGATGTCCTCCACCCTCCGATAGGCAGCAAGTATGGCAGACTGTTGAAAAGCCTGGTGCAGGAGATCGACAAGATTATCTCACCGTCTCTTCGAGATTAGGTTCATCAGATACACCGAGTGCACCTTATCCTCAGCGGCATCCAATGCTCTAAGCGGCACGCCGGTACAGAATAGAGGGAGCGCTTCCCAGATCGCTCCCACAATAAGCTTCAGAAGAGGGGAACGCCGATGAACCAGTTGACCATTGTATGCGTTAAAGCGACTCATAATTTCGGCACACTCGGCGTTTCTGAATTCTCGATTCTGAGAACGGCCGAGTCGGCGGATGTCTCCGTAAGAGATAATCTCTTCGAGATCATACATGTGAGCGTCCATTACTCCTGTAAAAGAAAATCAGCAAAGATCAACAAACAGACTGAATAAACAATTTCTTATTCAAAATAGGCACATGGAGTTAAACTCCTCGAGAGCAATGCTCTGCAGACAGGAGTGACACCTGTCAAAATCAGTTATGAAGGGAAGTTAAAGAAAGCCCCTGAGAACATTAAGAGCTTTGCTCTGAGAAGATGATATAATTTGTCAAAAAATAAAATTCCATCTTTAATCTTCAAGATCCATGAAAAAATCTTAAGAGTTCTTCTATATGATTTGAAAGGAGCAAAGCTCCATTAATGAATTAAGAAATCACAAGAAAAATCCTTTTAGAGAGCAGAGCTTTATTAATGGAACCCTAATAGGGTTCTCTTTAGTTTTCCTTAGATCTCTTTAGACCTATGGAGCAAAGCTCTGCTAGTAAAACCCTAAATGGGTTTTCTTTAGGTCAAAGATCTATTAAGAGCAAGGCTCTGTTAATGGGTAAAAACCTTAATTTCTTAAAATTAATTAAATTTTACCTAAGCTTGGAAAGAGTTCTAACTCTTAAAATTTCTTGAACGGAAGAGCAAGGCTCTGAATAAAAATTCTTATGATGAAGATGGTAATCATCTGAGGACCAAAGGTCCTATTTATAGGCATTGAGAACCGTTTCAACTCCCAGAAAGTTGATCCAACGGCTGAGATGCTACCACCGCCGCACTCACGTTTGGGGCCACGTAAGCGCAACGGGGGGGGGGGGCATTTGTTTCCCCCAATCAGAGCAAAGCTCTGTTCAAATTCCAAGACTGGAAATGAAGCGACGCTTCTGCGTCCCCCAATCAGAGCAAAGCTCTGTTCAAGTTCCAAGACTGGAAATGAAGCGACGCTTCTGCATCCCCCAATCAGAGCAAAGCTCTGTTTAGAAATTTAAGATTCAAAAATTGAAGCAACACTTCATATCCTGTGCACTGTGCGCTGCGCGCCACGTGTCAAAAACAGACACGCCAGCGCCAGGAGCGTTGAGCCCTAGGCAGCGCACCCCAATCAGAGCAAAGCTTTGTTTTCAAAATTCAAAAATTAAAAAGTTGAAGTGACGGTTCAGATCCAGCGCTCTGCGCTGTGCGCCACGTGTCAGACACAGATGCGCCAGCGCAGCTGCTCTGCACTCCGCGCCACGTGTCAGACACATGTGCGCTAGTGCAGTTGCGTTGCGCTCTGCGCTGCGTACCATGTGTCCAGCACGGGTGCGCTAGGTGCGCCAGCGCTGGAATTAAAAATTCCCACTGTTGGATCAAAGGATCTGATAATGATGGTAAATCATTAATTAACCAGAATTAAATTCTGTTAAGGAAAGATTTCTCGAAATCTTTCCAAATAACAAGATTGTGTTTTAAGCACCGCTGGATCAATGATCCAATAGTAAATAATGAATTACCAAAAAACAGAACAAATTCTGCATGGAAAGATTTTCCAATCTTGTTAAAAAACAAGAAGATTGCCTTCTGTAAAACAGAAGCCCTAAGATTAAAGATCCAATGGTGGGGAAATATCCCCAAATCAATCAGAGAAAGATCTCTTTAACTGATTTAACAAATGAATTGGCCCTATATAAAGGCCCTAAGACTTCAAGTCTAGATACAGAAGAGCGATAGAAAAAACCCTCTGCAAACTTGGAGAAGAACTCAAAAAGAAAGAAAGGAAAGCCTTTGAAGAAAGAAGATCATTTCTTCATCTTTAAAGGTAAAACAATTAATTCTTGAACAACAGAGATGAAATCATCTCGTAAAAAGAAGAAACATCTTCTAAAAAGATCTTAGATCTATAAAAAGACCAAGGTCTTTGTTTTAAAAGAAAAAGATCAAAAGATCTAATCATAAAGAAAATAAAAAAAAGAAGTATTTTACTTCATTCACAGATCTTTGATCTAGAAAGGCAGAGCCATTTAATAAAAACAAGAACTTTTGTTCTTAAATCTTGAGGCAAAGCTTCCATTAAGAAGAACATAAAAGTTGTTCTTTGATCTTAAAGCTGATCTGATGCGCTTTGCGCTACTGGAAAGTGCTTTGCACTCATGGACTGCGCTTTTGCGCTCCTTGGACCGGCGCTCAGCGCCAAAACATGCCACGTGTCAACCACAGACACGGCTTGCGCTCCTGAAAACAGCGTACCGCGCTCTTGGGTTGGCGCTCAGCGCCAAGCACGCCACGTGTCACTCACTGGCGTACCCATAAACTGGCGCAGCGCGCTCATAAATTTAAAGCGCAGTGCGCTAACAAACTAGCGCTTAGCGCTAAGCGACACGTGTCACTCTCATGTGCGCTAGCGCAATGCACTCTTTAATTGGCGCAAAGCGCCTGATGCGCCACGTGGTGCGCTGTCAGAACATACTTTGTTCTGATGAATGCTATGCATTCAATACCAGACAAAATGTCAGAGCCCAATGCTTGGCATTATTAAAAGGGCAGAGCCCAAATAAAGGCCTAGCAGGCAGAACAACAATGAAATGTTAAACATTTTTTTAATTGGACTTAGTCCAATTTTGGCCATAAGTCCTCAATTTAAATTGAACTGAGCCTATCTGCTCTTCCAATCAATTTACACCCGGTTCGAGGGTACATCTCTTCACTCCTTTGATATTTGTCGTTGTAATTCTTCAACGTCTTCAAAGAGGTGACGGATCCCGGCAACCATATATTTTATGGACTGTGGGGTCCTTAAACTCATGGACTATGATGTCCTTAACCTCGACCGTGATGTCTTAAAACTAACGCCGAACTATGGAGTCCTTAAATCCACGGACTATTATGTTCTTAACCTCGACCGTGATGTCTTAAAACTAACGCCGGACTGTGGAGTCCTTAAATCCACGGACTATGATGTCCTTAACCTCGACCGTGATGTCTTAAAACTAACGTCGGACTGTGGAGTCCTTAAATCCACGGACTATGATGTTCTTAATCTCGACCGTGATGTCTTAAAACTAACGTCGGACTGTGGAGTCCTTAAATCCACGGACTATGATGTCCTTAGCCTCGACCGTGATGTCTTAAAACTAACATTGGACTGTGGAGTCCTTAAACTCGCGGACTATAACGTCCTTAACCTCGACCGTAATGTCTTAAAACTAACGTCGGACTGTGGAGTCCTTAAATCCATGGACTATGATGTCCTTAACTTCGACCGTGATGTCTTAAAACTAACACCGGACTGTGGGGTCCTTAAACTCATGGACTATGATGTCCTTAACCTCGACCGTGATGTCTTAAAACTAACACCGGACTGTGAAGTCCTTAAATCCACGGACTATGATGTCCTTAACCTTGACCGTGATGTCTTAAAACTAACGTCGGACCGTGGAGTCCCTAAATCCACGGTCTATGATGTCCTTAACCTCGACCGTGATATCTTAAAACTAACAAAGGACTATGGAGTCCTTAAAACCACGGACTATGATGTCCTTAACCTCGACCGTGATGTCTTAAAACTAACAACGGACTGTGGGGTCTTTAAACCCATGGTCTATGATGTCCTTAACCTCGACCGTGATGTCTTAAAACTAACAATGGACTGTGGGGTCCTTAAACTCATGGACTATGATGTCCTTAACTTCGACCGCGATGTCTTAAAACTAACAATGGACCGCAATGTCCTTAAACTAATTATCGACCATAATGCCATTAAACTAAATAATAGAGCCCGATTGCTCTTTTGTTGGATCTAAACGATCCCATTAAGTTGATCTTAGTCTAAAATTAGACTAACGTATCCTTAACAAACGTTTAAGTTGATCTCAGTCTCAAATGAGATTAACATATCCTTAAACCCAAACCCCCCAAACCCAAATCTAAGAAAGATACGGATTTGGACTAGTCCACGCCCTATGGGCGACAACATAACTTAGTCTCCGTATATAATCCACGAGCAAGCATAAACAAAACAAACACCCACGACACAAAGTGACCATCTGGAGAAGAAGAAAGTTGTTACCGCGATACGGTAGCGTAATTAACTGCAGGGGCTTGTGCCTGCAGGGAAGAGCGTCCCCACAATCAAAAAACCCCTCAGACAAGGGGGAATCTGACGAAGTCTGCTACATCGGCCGCATCTGTTTAAACCTTCGATACACGGTGCTATAAATCAACTTGGCATCTTCAGAGAGGTGGACGGATAGCACCAATTAGCATCTGCCCCGAGTTTCAGGCAAGACGGACCTGCGCGGTCACGTCTCCGTGATTCGGAGGGGAACACCATATTTCTTCTTTACTAGAAGAACTAGAGCTCCCCAAGGTGAATTGCTGCTGCGGATCCAACCCTTCTCAAGTAATTCGGTAACCCGTTTCTTGACTTCTTCCAACTCCACTAGTGTCATTGGGTGGTACGCTTTTGTTCCTGGCGCTGCACCAGGAACAAGATCGATCGCGAACTCCACATCTCGTTTCGGCGGTAAACCTGAGATGTCCTCGAATACGTCCATGAAATCTCGAACTACAGCTGGTGCTTCTTTCTTATCAACTTCCATCGACGAAACAACATTATTTGTCGGCCTAGCCCTAAACTCGACTAGCCCGACAGAACTGCTTCCTCCAGTAAAGATAAACTCTGGATGTCCGAGAATTTGGAAAATCACTTTCTTTGCCCTACAATCAATATGAGTGTGGAAAGTGCCAAGAAAATCCATTCCCAAGACAACTTCATAACTGCCGGTATCGATCACCAAGAAATCTGCAAATAACTCCCTTCCGCAAATAACAACTTTACAATCCTTACATTCTCTACTAGCTACGATCTTCCCATTCCCAGTGTGTATGTCCCAATAACTAGACAGGGTCGTGCAAGTAATCGAGTGTGTAGCAATAAACTTGGACGACATAAAACAATGGGATGCACTAGAATCGAATAACGCTAATGCGGGAAAACCATGAACAAGTAGGATACCTGAAACGACTTCCTCTGAAGCCTTCGCCTCTTCAGCCGTCAGGGTAAATGCTCGAGCTTGATTTGGTCCTTGAGTCAACTGCTTCTGCCCCTGAAAAATCTTCTGCGGTGGCCTCTGAACATCATCTTTCATACGAAGCTTCGACGGGCAACCACTGATAGTATGATCAGCTGATCCGCAAACCAAACAAAGTCTAAGCTTCCTCCGACAATCCTTCTGCAGGTACCCAGGTAGATGAAAGAACTCACAAAACATCCTTCCCTTCTGCTCGTGTACGATGGGATTCTTCATCGGTACTACGCCACGTCGGTTCACTGGAATACCTCTGCGTATAGGCGCTCGGCTCGGCACAAACGCCGGCTTCCGCACTGCAACTGCCTGCTGCTGCGTACCCTCAGTCTTCACCGATAAGCTCTGCTGCTCTCGGGCCGCCTTAAGAACTTTATAGAAAGCGGTCAATCCCAGAGATATGATGTGCCTATGGATTTCCACGTCCAAACTGCGCATGAACCTCCTTGCCCTATCAGCATCGTTGGCAACCAAAGGTCCAGCGAATCTACTGAGCCGCGTTCAGTCAGCCGTATGTACATCCACGGGTACGCCGTTCTGCTTCAAATTGATAAACTTTTCTTCCATTTCCTCCCGTGCAGTCTGCGGGAAGAACTTCTCCAAGAAACTCTTCGAAAAGTCTGCCCAACTGATCGACTTGGGCAAGCGGGTCTCTTCCACAAGCCACCATTCACGGGCATAGTCTACCAATTGGATGTGTACAACATCCACTCTCTTTTACTCTGGAATCTGTGCCGCAACGAGCAAATTCTCCGTATCAACCAGCCACTGCTCCGCTGGCAATGGCTTTTCCAGACCAGTGAAAACGGATGGACCGAGTCTCCTGAAATCCGCCACGGTACCCACACGCTCCACTGGTTTGGCCACAACATTGTTTACGGACTGCTGGACGGTCCGCAAACCTTCCTAAAAAGCTTTGGCTTGCCGTTGGTTTAGCTCGGTCTGCCGTTTCTGGTTCTCCAGCATCCCCCGAATTACTCCAAGCAAAGTGGCGTCATCAACACGCCTTTGGTACGCCCTCAGATTTCTGTCTTCCATGTTCCTGAAACCAAAACACCGAAAAGGATTAGTATGATAACAAGATTCAAACCATAGATTAAGGATATGAATCCAGACTAGAACTCCAAGTTAATTAAATAGAGTACCGCATTGTAACCATGCCGCGGTACATAGTTACAATCACATAAATCCACCCAAGTCGCCCAAATTCTAGAGATAAACAATAGGAAACCAAAGTTTCAAGTCGAGATGCAAAGAGGTTTGCATATCGTCAAGGTAAGGATCAGGAGGAAGTTAAGATTCAAGAATGGCAAGATGGTAAAGTGGAAGGACATGTTCCTAATCAAGAGTATTCTGATTCGTGTATTGGGTCCAATACCCAACTATAAAAGAATCAAACCCGATTAACCTAAATCCTATGGCTCTGATACCAAACAAACCCCGTCACGCCCCGCTTCTCAAAGTGTGCTAAGATCGGCATGTGACAGAGCCAACCATGCTACCTGTGGCTAGGAAAGATCCCTCTACAGTTACATTACGGTTGTCTAGAGATATCAAGAATAGTAGAAAAATAAAACAACTATCTAGTACATGTCTATGAGCTAGAATAACAATTCAAGAAATAAAATAATGCGGAAGCAAAAGATCCAATACAATAATGATCTGGAATGTACGTCCCATAATACGGGCTCACATCAGGAATGAAAACACTGGAAGAAACTATCTAAACTACTAACAGGTCATCACTGCTCGGCCTGTTGATCAAAATACACCTGGACAGCCTGCGATAAGGATAAGGGATCTGGGCCATATAAAACCCAGACGTCAGTGCGTCATAATATCAATGTTTCTAAGCAAGCAGGATGTAATGAAATATGCATGCATGAAGTATAAATAGTAACAAGTTATCAGGAAATAAACAGTAACATGAGTATAGATCAGTGAACATATATATACAGGTGGAGTGCAGTGAGTCGTCTAAACTGTGCTATAGGGTTATCTACTCTAAGTTTATTGAAATCAATTAGAGTAATCCTCCATGTAACTCAAAGGATATGTCCCATTATACCCCAGGACCACGGATCAGGTAGTGGGAGTCATGAATGACTCTGTCCCGTTATCCCGCGGGACCACAGATCAAGTAAGAATCATGAATGATTCTGTCCCGTTATCCCCCGGGACCATGGATCAAGTAGTACCCTTGTAAGCTACACTTTAGTTTATACTTTTTATTTCCCCTTACCCCCAAGGTTATGTGTTCAAGTCAGGTATTGAAAATCTGGAGCTAATGCCAACACAGGATCAAGCAGGTACAAGATTGTCTAAATAGACAATATGATATGTCCGTAGGGACAACATGTCAAGATTGTCAGCATTAGTAACAAGATCAGGTATCAAGTCAAGCTGTGGTACATCAGGTCATGTCAGGTAGTGTACATGTATCAAGTCATGTCAGGTAGTGTACATGTATCAAGTCATGTCAAGTAGTAGTGTATCAGGTATCAAGCGGGTGCTCATAATCAAACAGTAGTAAGTATGGGTGCACAAAATCAAGTATGGAGTACTAATATAACAATAAAATGATATAATGTGACATGGTATGCAAAAGATATAAAATCAATGATATGGATGCACAATTATCGATTAGGGTTACATTTATAGTTCCAATACTAATTAGGATGCACTTTATTAAACATAGGATGTTAATATAACCGTATTATGTATTAATGTGATTTGTAGATGCAGCTATATGTATATTATATGATATGGATGCAAATGGGTATCCGAAAACTGTAAAACTTGCATATGGATGTATAATATGATAAACGGGTAACATTTTACTCATATGGATGCGTAAAACTATACCTAGCATGTAGCAAGGTGATTTAGCATGCGACTAGATATTTAATTACTGATATGGATGCACACGGACGTGATATAACAGTAAAATGATAAACTGGTAAATGTATGATGTACAATTGAACAATATGAGATGTAAATATTCCATTGTGTGCAGTATATTGCAATATAGTATGTAACATAATAGGTTTGCATGCGCTAGATGTAAAGTAACATGTACGGATGTATACGGATTTCGAAAAGTTGTAAAACTAATCATGTGGTGCACGATTTGCAATCCAAGTATTATATTTGTTAAAATAGATGTATATAAAGTAACGTAGCATGTAGCAAGATAAACTTGCCTAGACGGATCACGAAACGGATATGTACGGTACGTCCGACGTCGGCAAAATGTCACGACGCACGCACGACACACGGAACGGGTCCAAGTAACGCACGAGGGTGACCACGCAGGTAAGGTACGTCGTCTGGATCGTCGGCGTCGATCCCGGCTCCGGCGAACTACGGAAACAAAGAATTCAAGAATTAAAGAAAAGAGAAAGAAAAAGAAAGAAAGAAAGAAAGAGTAAGATGAAGAAGAGAGGGAAGAGGCTCACTGGATTGTGGTGTATAGGGGTCAAGAGACGAGTGATGGTGTCGAGGAGATGATCGGAGCTCCGGCGAACTAGGGTTTGCTGTCGGGGTTAGGTTAGGATTTGGCTCGGTTGTTGTTTGCTGGGGTTTGAGTGCATGGGTTGGTGTATGAGGGAGAATGCAGAGGAGAGGGAGTTGAAGAGAATGGTGTGATGGCAGCGGTGAGGTGAAGGAGTTGTCGGCGACGAGGTGGTGTAGGTGGTGATGATGGGTTCTCGGGTTGTGTTGGGTGCAGTGGGAAGGAGGAAAGAAGAAGAAGGAGATGGCGAGGAGGAGGAAAGGAGGCTCGGTGAGGTTAGGGGTTGATGAGGCAATGAAGTTTTGGGGTTAGGGTTTCGTAGTTGTGATGGGTTGAAGGAGGAAGGCTCGAGATTATATAATGGAGGAAGAAGAGAGAATAAAGAGGCTCATGAAGAGAGGTGACCGTATCGCGCGCGCGGTGACTACACTCGAGGAGTGAACAGTGACGCCGAGATGAGAGAGAGGTGCGAGAGGAGAGAGAAAGAAGAGAGAGAGGAGAGCGAGGGGGAGAGAGAAAAAGAGAAGAGTGAGGGGAGAGGAAAGAGGCTCGAGTGATGGGGCCACAAGACAGTATGAAAGAGAGAAGGAAAGAGAAAGTTGTGGCTGTTAAACTGTTTAGATTCTAATTTAATAATATATTTTGTAAGTTATGTGAATTTTAAAGCTGTTAAAATTTAAACTGTCGATTTTAAAAAATAAATATTGTATTAATTGAAATTGGATTTTCAGGTAAATACAAATTTAGTCCAAAATACGTCCGGGTCAGGTCTAAAATTTTAGTTTTAAAATATGAAAAATATATGCGACGACCAAATTTAAAAATGAACGCTCGGGTAACAAAAATGCATATCCCCAAGAACGGATGCACGTATGTGCGCGTAGCCATCTGAACAAATCCGTTTCACTGAACGGGACAGGAACAAGATACGTGGATGCTACCACGGGGTTAGGGGTATCATGCAGGCCATGCAATGCATTTTTTTATAAATATTTTACGTGACTTAAAATGTTATATGGTAAAAGATGCAATGCCAGATAAAATGCCGGTATGCAGTATTTATGAAAGTGCACATGTCTAAGTAACAAGTCAAGATAATTCATAAATATGAATCAAACAAGTTTCAAGCAAGCGGGTCGGATCGGATGCAATGCTAATATGAAATACCATTCGCACCAAAAACACGATAAATCAAGAAAATACCATAAATAAGCAAATACGAGAACTGGAACTGGTATAAATGAATTAGGGTGTTACAACACTGAATCTAAACGCCCCAAGCCTGTGGGCATGGTGGTGCATATTGTCTATATGGCATCTGGGAAAGAGGATAACCGTATCTCTACGGGTCATCGACCACTCACCAGATCCGTAACAAAGGCCCAGGAGCAACAACAGAAGCTCCAGGAAATGTTGACACAAATGGCCGTACTCACAGGGCCAAAAGAAAGCCCAGAAACGTCGTCGGTGCAACGTCTAGAACAAGAAACTGATGCTGAGTTCCTCCGCAGAATCCTCAAAAAGAAGGACAAAGAAGCAGCGGAATAAACCGCCAACATAAAACGAATGGCGTTCTTATTCCAAGACATGGTCGGGATGATGTTACAGCCGGATCCTCCAGCTGAAGATCCTCCGATTATCCTTGAAGACGACCGAGCGGAGACGTCAAACCCTCTTCCGGCTTGTTCAGCAGCTAAAGAGGAGACCATCTTAAAAGCCGCCCTGGATGATTACATCGCTCAGCAGATACGAGTTCATTAGGCGAATGAAGCGGCTGGGCAAATTGTTAAAACTGGACGACCCTATCCGGGTTGGTACGACCAAATAAAGTACCCGCTGGGATACACGATCCCCAAATTCCACGTATATAAGGGGACGGGGAATCCACACCAGCACGTTGCTCAATTCAAGGCTCTGTGTGGCAACACCGGAGGTGACGATAAGCTACTGCTTCGCCAATTCGTTGGCAGCTTGTCAGAGATGGCATTTGAGTGGTATTCCGAGCTCCCGAATGACTCCGTTAAGACGTTTGCAGAAATGGAGTTGCTCTTTACACAGAGGTTCGCAAGCGCTAGAGAACGCATCCAAATCACAGCATTGATCAATACCAGGATGAAGCCAGGAGAGACATGGGTGCAGTATGCAATACGGTGGCGGAATCTATGGCCGAAGTGCAAGCAGCGCATTGAAGAAGCGCCTGCGGTAGGCATGTTCGTAGGTACTCTCGACCCTCAGGCGACCATTTCCCAATTCATGATGTTTTTCAAGACGACCACTTTCCAGGTCTTGATTGACAAGCTGGCTCAAATGGACCAGATGGGCCACAGGCCTTCCTCTTCGAAGCCGGAGCCGCGGAATGAAAAAGGGAAAGGGAAAGCAACCTTCGTCTCCAATGCTCAACAGCAGCCCAGTGGTCCAAAACTAACTGATTGCCAAGAAGAGAGACGGCGATTCCTTAATGAGAAAATGAAGCACCTTTATTCGTTTCCCCGGGACAAAACGAGGAGATTGTTCGAGCTGGCGGTGCATAACAGGCTCATCAACTTGCCAGATCCAAAATGTCTATTGCAACCCGGTGAGGCTGATAATCCCAATTATTGCCCCTATCACCAAGAGATAGGCTATCCAATCGAAGATTGCTTCATCTTCAAAGGGTGGATTGAGAACCAATGTCAACAGGGCAAATTCGCACTGTCCGAGAATTGGAAAGTAAACCCGCCCCCAGCCACACGCTCTCAAAAAGGCGGACACACCCGGGGCATCATGCTCTTTTATAGATGAAACTCCATGGGAGGTCGTTCTTTCAGCCAAAACGAAAAGAATGCTAAAGGATCTCCAAACATGCCCGGCGATCAAATGGAAAAGTCCGCTGGAACCCGAAGTCATCAAGGGAATGCTGAAGCCGCGCCCATCTCTAAAAATTGGTGGTGATAGTCAAAGCGCCCACACCCAGCCGTCAAAGTCTTCAAAGAAGAAGAAAAAGACCAAAAAGCCCGTGAATCTTAATGACAAGCGCACGGACCTGCAAAAACATATTGACGCGTTGGAAGAATATAACCAGAAGGCGCAGACCCCAGTCACACTCCAAGAATTTCTCAGCCACGTCCTTGGGGACGGAGATGATGACAATGGAGAAGACTCGTCGGATGAACCTGAGGATTATATGGCAAGCTGTCATGTGATCTCTCACTCGTTAATAAACGGTGAAGAAGCTCTGGATGCAGAGAAACTGGGGGTAGAGCCTGAGCCGGAACTTCTAGGACCATCAGACGAAATGATTGACGCATTCCTGAACGAAGCTCTTCTGAAAAGCAAAGCTGATCGACAGCGCGAGATAGCCATATTTGAAAAGGCCAAACGCCGGCGACTGGAAGAAAGGGTTGAAACACTCCCACCAGATCAAAGTACATCTGCCGCAAATAAAAGCAGGTTCAAGACAAGGAAAAGGTTCGCTAAAGTCATATCGATGGTAATGAAGCTGCCCTCTTTTAGAGAAAATTCTCCTGGCGGTATACATCTTGATGAAGCGGACGTACATCTTAACTTCTGCTTATATAATCAGAAGATTGCACACCCTACTGAAGAATGCAACGCCTTTAAAAATTGGTGGCAAGGGTATTCGCTCACAGGCAGCACTTCAAGAGGATGAAGCGTGAAGCTCGTCGACAGCAGAAAAATGTTACAGACGAACGAGGAAGAGCTGCCAGCAACTGTCACATGGTTGATAGCAGGGGATCACAAGTTCTCACCTTCGGGAGCGATTCTGAAGAAGAAATGACTCTCGGCCCTCTCTTCAAAGAATCCACCTCAGGAAAAGAGGAAGAACCGAAGAGCCGTGAGAACATTCAGCTGCGCAATCGCACGCTACCTGAAAAGAATCTCGGACCTGCAAATAAGGGATCAAATAAAAAGGATAAGGGGAAAGAAAAGATCCCTGAGGATATCGCCCTCGATGATCGAGTCGTCGAAGAGCTGGCGGCCAAGGACCCGCCTAAGAAAAACAAGGTGGATTACAACGTTCTGGCACACCTGAGAAAGCTACCCTCACAGCTAAGCATTCTCGACGCCCTTCTGCTATCTTAAGAGGTGAGAGATTCTCTGATCAAGGCACTACAAGAGCCCGAATAGTTCCAGGTTTTCCTCGCCGAAGAAAAGATGAAGGACGAGCTGGAAGAAGTGCATACAGCCGATATCACCTTCGGCGATGAAGATCTCTTCCTCGGGACGTGCGAGCATAACCGTCCCCTTTATGTCTCCGGATACTGCCATGATATCAAGATAGAAAAAATCATGGTTGACAATGGGTTCTCCATTAACCTCCTCAATGTAAGAGTGTTGAAGCAAATCCGCATGAGCGTTCAACTCCTCGCTTGGGATAAGATCACTGTTTCTCGCCGAAACGCGCGACCGGGACGTTGGGGCGTTAGGCCCTGAATTTAGGGGCGGATGCTAATTGGTGCTATCCGTCCACCTCTCCGAATATGCCAAGTTGATTTATGACACCATGTATCGAAGGTTTAAACGGATGCGGCCGATGTAGCAGACTTCGTCAGATTCCCCTCGTTTGAGGGGTTTTTGATTGTGGGGACGCTCTTCCCTGCAGGCGCAAGCTCCTGCAGTTAATTACGCTACCGCATCGCGGCAACCACTTTCTCCTTCTCCAGACGGTCCCTTCATGTCGTGGGTGTTTGTTTTATTTTTGGTTGCCCGTGGATTGTATACGGAGACTAATTTATGTTGTCGCCCGTAAAGCGTGGATTAGTCTAAATCCGTATTTTCTTAGATTTGGGTTTTGATTTGGGCTTAAGGATACGTTAGTCTCATTTGAGACTAAGATCAACTTAAATGTTTGTTAAGGATACGTTAGTCTAATTTTAGACTAAGATCAACTTAACAATTTGTTAAGGACACGCTAGTCTAATTTTAGACTAAGATCAACATAACAATTTGTTAAGGACACGTTAGTCTAATTTTAGACTAAGATCAACTTAACGTTTGTTACGGATACGTTAGTCTAATTTTAGACTAAGATCTACTTAACAAGATCATTTAGATCCAACAAAAGAGCATTTGGGGCTTTATTATTTTAGTTTAGGGACTTTGTGGTCAATTACCAGTTTAAGGACACGGTGGTCCAAGGTTAAGGACATCATAGTCCATGGGCTTAAGGACCCCACAGTCCGAGGTTAAGGACATCATAGTCCATAAGCTTAAGGACCCCACAGTCCGTAGTTTAAAGACGTCATAATCTATAAAGTTTAAGGACATCATAGTCCATGGGTTTAAAAGAACCCCACAGTCCGAGGTTAAGGACATCATAGTCCATGAAATGTATGGTTGCCGGTGTAGGGTTACTAGGCACACTAACGAGGCTCTACAAGGCATCAACCATGCCAAAATTAAATTTTTATGTGCCGAATAACACTAAGCAAGATCGTTAACTAGAGTTTAGGCGAATCATTTAGCAAGTAAACAACTTTACACTAAAAGGAATGCGATATACAACCTTTGTAGATCGGTCCTCCACTTCATTTGCTCCTTGTTGAAGTCCCTTCTACGATCAAGCTTCTCCCGGACTCTTGCATGGCTTCACGACGTGAAGGATGCGACCTTGCTTGAAATCTCCGAGGCCGAAGATGATCTACGTCGAGGGAATTCTGACTCAAGCTCCTACTTCATTAACTAGAGAAATAGTGAAGTAAACACCATAAACTAAAGTTCTAGTCTAGTAGAGGATGGAGAAATAGGAAGTGGGTTCTCTTTAGAATTTTGTTTCTCACACTCTTTCTCACTTTGGATCAAACCCTAGTTTTCTTTCTCCTTTTCACAATGAAGAAGATGAACAAAAGAAAGAGAAAAGGATAATGATCAAGTGAGTTTTCTAACCATGGTGAGAGAGTATCATATACTAACCCTTATAGAGACTTTACCATAGCTAAGTGTAAATGGTTAGGTTAAACAAAGATCTAAGGTAAAACAAAACAAGTGGACTTTTTCAAAGCAACCACAAGCTTCTACAAGCTTCATGCTTATGAAAGAAATTCCACTAATTTGTAATTACCTTAAATAAATGTAAACCACCATTTAAAAATAGAATGGTGTGAGTCTTGTACACCCATGTTTAGTGTATCATCAACCATGATACAAAACAAAACACTTTTAATATATATATCATATATATATATATTCAAGTGTGCAAGTGTGAGAAAAACCCTAAAGTGAATAAGTGTTAGCAAATGTAAATTAGTATATCTAATATACAATTATACACTTAATTATTAAATCAACACTTGACTTAATAATTCGGTCATATCTCATATAACCGGCTAACATCTATCGTATCGACTTATCGAATCAACACTTGATTCGATAACCCGGTCATATCATATATGACCGACCGATACATAAAGTTGCGAGAATAGAATACGGTATCACATACACGCATTTATTCTCGGTCTCGCACATATCACATATGCTCTCCTATTTCGTTTCTCCTGAGCCAGTAAAATCTCTGTGTAGGACTCTAAAGACTCGTCAATACGCCGGCAGTAGGTGATGATCACATCACGCACCCACAAGCCGTCAGCGGTACTAGCTGGACGTAACGTCTACCCGGGTATTGAGCGATCAGAAGATCAGCAAGCAAGCCCGCTCCAACTCCTGTGAAAGCCTGCCGGCAACACTTCACGTACAGTCCAGTCTCCTCGTCTGATATGTCGTATATCAAGTCCAGGGGTGGTAAACGTCATACCCCAATAACCGATAAGTCGTGCCAATGTGAGGCTCATAACGGGTCGAGAAACTACTGGTAACACTTACCAGTAAATCTCTGAATAGCCCTGGCCAGGGACTTCCCTGTTACGGCCAATCGAGCACAGCGCAACATCAACTCCCTATACCGGGAGAGACGAAACCCCTCCTATCGCTCATTGCCTCCATGTGACTCGGGACTGTACCCAAAAACCACCGTTTTGCACGCCCTCATGGATGTGGTAAGGTGGAAATCAAAGCACAGTGGGAATCACACGAGACTCTATGACGATCTCGGGTCTACAGACTAACCTGCACAAGTGTTACCAGAGAACTGCCATCTGACGTGAGGTATAATACCATCTGGGAGTTCTCGGCAAGTCCGTTCAGTGTACCCAGTCTTCACTGAGCACCCGTATACCATCTCTGATGTCAAACACCAATGGATATGGGATCATCCATCGCCCATCTCATGGGTCGAGAAGCGTATACGCTAGTCTACACTGGTATATCGATGCCCCGTCTCGATACACCCATGACTAGGGACTTTGAAGGATGTACTTATGGACTACCATGTCCCCATTAGAATGATCCGCATCATAGTCCAGGTAGTCAAGTACACATTCTAAGGGCTTTACCAACATGTAATGATAAGACAGTATAAAGAGACAAGTATACATGTTAAAGTAAAGAGCAACCAGATAGCATACTATCATGTCGAGCAAGAAAGTACTCTCTATATATGTCCAAGCATCCAATATAATATACATCATCTGTACAATACTGGCCTCTAGGGCATACATACAACTAACAATCTCCCACTTGCACTAGGGCCAGCTGCTGTAGTATCGCATACCGAGCATCTCGAAGAGTCTCTCAAACTGTATCTGGGGAATGGCCTTCGTGAGTGGATCCGCTGTGTTATTCTTCATGTCAACCCTCCTGACCTCGATCTCCCGGCGATCAACTATCTCCTGGATCAGGTGATACCGCCTTAGAATATGCCTGGATCACTGATGGGACCTGGGTTCCTTGGCCAAAGCCACCGCTCCATTATTATCGCAATACAAAGGTATTGGATGCTCAATGGATGGAACCACTCCAAGTTCAGTAATGAACTTCTTGATCCAGACAGCCTCTTTGGCAGCATCGTTGGCAGCGATGTATTCAGCCTCCATCGTCGAGTCTGCCACGGTTTCCAGCTTGGAACTCTTCCAGCTAACCGCCCCTCCGTAAAGGGTAAAGACAAATCTCAACTGCGACTTAGAGTCGTCCTTATCACTTTGGAAGCTTGAATCGGTAAAGGACTCCACTTGGAGTTCTCCGTTACCATACACCAAGAACATCTCTTTAGTCCTTCGTAAGTACTTGAGAATGCTCTTCACAGCTGTCCAGTGACTCTCTCCAGGATCAGCTTGATACCTACTCACTACACTTAGTGAGTATGCTACATCAGGTCTGGTATATAGCATCGCGTACATGATAGAGCCTACTGCCGAAGCCTAGGGTATCCCTTGCATGCGAGCTCTCTCCAAATCAGTCTTAAGAGACATCTCTTTGGAGAGAGTGAGCCCTGAGATCGTGGATAAAAACCCACGTTTGGACTCTTCCATACTAAACCTCTTTAGTATGTTGTCAATGTACCTGGATTGGGACAATCCCAATATCCGTTTAGATCTATCTCTATAGATCCTAATCCCCAATATGCAGGAGGCATCACCAAGATCTTTCATTGAGAATCTTTGTGATAAGAAGAGCTTCACCGATTGCAGCATAGGAATGTCATTTCCTATCAAAAGTATGTCGTCTACGTACAATACGAGGAAGACAACCTTACTCTCTGCCACCTTCTTGTAGATACAAGGCTCATCTACGTTTTTGACGAAATCAAACTCTTTGATAACGGCATCAAAGCAGATGTTCCAACTCCGCGATGCTTGCTTCAATCCATATATGGATTTAAGCAGCTTACACACTGTTGGATATATGTATGCCCTAGAGGCCATTATGAGATAGTGTATATACTGATGTGTATATATATATATATTCGGGTGACAGTCTTGCTCAAAATGATAGTATGCTATCTGGTTTTACTTTATCATATGTTCACTTGATCATGTTTATATTCATTTGGTACATGTTGATAAAGCCCTAAGGATATTGGCTTAACTACTGGAATTATGATGCGGATCATACTAGTGGGACATCTGTAGTTTATAAGCATATCCTTGAAATGTTCCTAGTCGTAGGTATATCGAGACAGGGCATCGATATTCCAGCTTAGACTAGCGTATACCATTCTTGTTCCATATGATGGGCGATGGATGATCCCATATCCGTCTGGTGTGTTGACACCGAAGATAGTATACGGGTGCTCAGTGAGACTGGGTACACTGAACGGACTCACCGAGAACTCCTATATGGTATTATATCATACGTCGGATAGCAGTTCTCAGGTGACACTGGTACAGGTTAGTCTGTAGACCCGAGATCGTCATAGAGTCTTGTGTGTCCTCCCACTGTACTTTGATCTCCACCCTACTGCGGCTCTACTGAGTCGTACAAACAGGTGGATTTTGGGTATAGTCTCGAGGCATGTGGAGGCAGTGAGCGATAGGAGGGGTTTCGTCTCTCCCGGTATTGGGGGTTGATGCTGTGCTGTGCACGATTGGCTATAACGGGAAGTCCCTGGCCAGGGCTGCTGAGATATTACTGATAAGTGTTATCAGTAAGTTTCTCGATCTGTTATAGACCATATACCGGCATGACTTATTGAGTTATTGGGGTCGACGATTCCATCCCTAGACTCGATATGCAGCATATCTGACGAAGAGACCGGACTGTACGGTTAGTGTTGCCAGATGGATTGGCAGGAGTTTTGACAGGTTCGCTTGTTCTTATTCTGATCGCTCAATACCCGGGTGGCCGTTACGTTTAGCTGACCGCTTGCGGCTTGTAGGTGTTTGATATGATCATCATCTACTGCTGGCGTATTGACGAGTCTTAGAGTCCCACATAGAAGTTTCTCGGCTCTGGCGAAACGAAGTGGTGCACATATGAGATATGCGCAGAGCCTCGATTAAATACTAGTATATGATACTGTATTTTAATCGGGCATTTAATATTAGTCGGGTCATATGAGATATGATGGATTTATTAAATCAAGTGTTGATTTAATATTGGCTTTTATATTATTTATTTAAATCCTTTTCTTATTTTGGATACATGGATGTATATGTACATGATGATGTGCACACATACATACATGCATGAAATGTATCATGGTTGTTGATACAAAGAGGAAGGCAATATAAGAATCATATTGTAGACATGATAATGTTTAGATTTTTCATTAAAGTTTAAAGGCAAAAAGAATGGTTAATGAGTCATTTCTTCCACACTCATCTACACACTTCTTTAACTCAACCATAGTTTCCATTCCTTTTGCCATTTAACCTTAGATGAAATATCTAGATTTTTATTCTACTATGGTTAAAGTTATGATAAGATCTCTCACTCTCTCTCATTATTTTTTTACATTATCATTATCTTAGAAAAGAAAAAGAGAGAGAGTTCTTCTTCTTCCTCAAACCCTAGCTCTCTTTTAATAGTTAAAAAGAGTTAGAAAAAGAAAAGAAAAGGTAATAAATAAGAACATCAACCACTTCATCATCCTACACAACCCTAGCCATCTTGTGTAGGGTGTTGTGCTTCAAGGATTTTCAAAGATCGTAGGAAGCATCAAGCTTAGGGCAAAGCACTTCGGGTGGATCGTCGTGGACGAGGAGTCGATCAAGTGGACCTTTCCAAAGCTTAGGAGTCTTCCAAAGTGAACTACAAAGGTTGTAGTTTCAACACTTAGCATAACTTAATTCTTAAACTTGATACTATTAATTGTTACTTCATATATTCTAGTTCGATTCTTTGTATAGTTTGCTTATCACCTCAAAAATTTATTGTTATAGCATGCATGATGCTTCTAAACCTTCATAGAGGTGTTAAGAAAACCTTACATGGTATCAAAGCCAAGCTAGAGCTTTGTAGTAGCCTAAACGACATTGAAAACATCGAACGGACGAAAACCGACACCCGAAAAGTGCTCTCTGGAAATTTTTTAAAAACCTGGTATTTTTCAAATTAAAAATATGTAAAAAATAGAGCAGGAAATTGTATGGACCCACAAGAAAAACGATGCCCTAATTCACCTATTCAACCGCGGAACCGCGGCCAAGAGTGGCTTGTTGCGGCGGTTCCGCGGCGGTATAGTTGAATTGTGGGCCCATTTTTCTTGTGCTGGCCCGTATGTGTTTTCTGGTGTTACTGATATATTTAGAATCTTCCCAGGTGTTGAGATTACAGAGCAGTTTCTGGTTGTTTAATGTGTTTGATCCGATGTTCCAACGTCGCTTAGTTTAATAGTATATGTTACAATAATTGAAATCTAAAAATTTGTTTGTTGCGTGTAAATCTAGCAATTCGGTCTCGGGAATAACGGAAATCTTGTTGAATTATCCGGTTAGTTTTGAAAAGGTGTTTTCTTGAATGAGACCCAAATGCGAGCTTTACATTGTTTAGGCATGAAATCTTGTATATGTGATATTCCGGATTTGTGTTGTCTAAAGGCGGTTAAAGATTCCAATTGTTGTATATTTCCTTTTTTATTTCTCTGTGTCGAATGAGATTTGATATGCAGGATTGTCGCAATGAATAGCCGGGGGTTTTCTTTTTATGTGAGATGAGAGTATTCTTTCAATTCATGTAATATTAATTTGTATGTAATATTCTTTTATTTGGGACACTTCCGGGGTGAGGTTGATGTCACCAGTGTTGTATATTATTTACTTTTCCGCATTAGGATAGACCCAAGGTGGAGGGCACAAGTGACCGGGTTCTTGGGTTCAGTGGGAGGCCATCTCGAGGAGTCGAGACCGGGTCTCCTAAACTCCAGAATTGGTAGGGTCGCTTGCCGCTCTCGTAGGGGTCTAGGGATGTGGGATTGGCTATTCATCGCGACCGTGGAATCCGTATTTTTTATTGCTGGCTAAATATAAAATACGGACCTCCTAGATATCCTTTATGTGCTTCTGCTGCTTTTATTATCTGATGTGATCTTTTAATGTATATTTTCGTTTCTCTCTGTAATGGCTTAGGATTTAAATGATGGGACTACATTAATGAGATTAATGTAAAAGATAAATGAACCTAAAAAGATGTTGTAGAATCAGATTTTAAACACACTCGGCCTTTTTTGTAAGAAAAAAGCAAGTTTCAAAATGCGAAGCTTAAGCCACTCCTTTTAAACTCATTAGATTCTACAACGATATCAAGTTCAAAGCGTCAAAAGTTTTTCTAAAAACTATCCGCAACCCTCCATCATTTTAGGAAGTAGAGTACTTAGTATTCGTGCTGCGTATTTTGACTTTAGTTAAGGCGCAGTGTACGGTAGCTGAGTGATGTCTTCCTACACTGCATATGATGCTGAATAATTAGGACATTCATATGATTATGTTGACTTTAGTTAAGGGTCATATGAGTTGGTCTAGTTAATCACGAAATGACGGGAAGAACTTGACTAGTACTTATGATATGTTGACTTTAGTTAAGGTCATAAGTACTAGGGGTAAAAATAAATTATATCGGGAATTTCAAGAGTTGAAAATTACAATGAGATTGTATACCTACTATATGATAATAGGATCCCGATCCCACTGCGAGCAAATGTTGTTCCCGGGAGAATTTTGCACTTTACAATTAGCTGACTCGGTAGGTGTCTAGAAAGGTGCTAAACGGGGCTACGCCTCTGGGAAGACGAGGTTTACTCTAATTAGGTCCGTGCGAAAGCACGGGGAACCTCCCTCAAGTACCGGCACTGGCCTGGCTGAGAGGTTGGCGAAGTTGTAGATTGTAATTAATCCCGGCTAGTTTTCTTTTTAAAAGGTTTTAAAGAAAATTTGATAAAAAAACAGTGGGAGACATCGATTAGACACGATAATAACCAATCTGATCTTTGCAAGAGCATTCGCTAAGTGTATTCTTTTCTCTCTCTTAATGGCAGATACCCATGACAGGACTTAAGCTTCTATTAGACAAAAACAAGCTGAATGGAACAAACTATAAAGACTGGCTGAGGAATTTAAACATAGCCTTGACTTATGATAAAGTATCATATGTCCTTACCGCACCAGCCTTGCCCCCCTAGGTCCTAAACCTTCAGTTGCGGATAGGGAAATCCGCAAAACCTGGGACACTGACTGTGCCACGGCAAAATGCCTCGCGCTTGCATCGATGGATAACACACATCAGAAGCAGCACGAGAATATGGACGTACAAGCCATATTCCTCCATACAAAAGAGTTGTATGGAGAGCAATCTCGCGTATTAAGATACGAAGTGTCTAAGAAATTGTTTCAGATGCGCATGACCGCTGGCACATCAGTAGGAGACCATGTTCTAAAAATGATAGCTCTCATAGAAGAGCTTGAGGACCTTGGGTGGACAATGGACAATGAACAGTATACAGATATCATTCTGCAGTCTCTCCCCTCCACCTTTGCTCAGTTCATCGTTAACTTCAACATGCACAACATGGAGAAGGAACTGCCTGAACTCCTTAATATGTTAAGGAGTGCAGAGAGCACACTGAAGTCAGTGAAGACTCCCGTTATGTCTGTTGGGCAATCCTCCTCATCTTACCCAAAGGCTAAGGCCAAGGAAAGGATGAAGAAGAAACCCACCAAACCTAAGGGTGGAGTCAAAAAGGTAAAGGGAAAAGGCAAGTCCAAGGTTGGGGCATCAGAGAAAGGCGAATGTTTCCATTGCAAGAAGACGGGACACTGGAAGAGGAACTGTATCGAGTACCTAGCACTCAAGAAGAAGCATGATGATGCTTCAGCCTCAGGTGTGTTCGTAATTGAAAACTGTTTTTCTATTAATTCTGCATCCTGGGTATTGGATACCGGTTCAGGTTCTCATATTTGCAATTCTGTGCAGGCGTTGAGAAATAGCAGAGTTCTGAAGACAGGTGATCATACTCTCCAAGTTGGAAATGGTTCCAATGTAAATGCAGTTTCAGTAGGAGAGTATCACCTAGGTTTGCCTTCGGGTTGTATATTGGTTTTGAACCCGTGTTATTTTGTACCAACTATGCTTTGTAATATTATATCAGTTTCCTTGTTAGACAATGAAGGATATCATTTTGCTGTGCAACACAATGTTATGAACATTAAACTGAATCAAGAGTTGATTGGTTGTGGTACATTAAGTAACGGGATATACGTCCTTAATCAACACACAGTTTTCAACATACAACACAAAAATAAAAGGAAATTTTCAGAAATAAATGAAGCTTTTCTTTGGCATTGTAGACTTGGTCATATTAATGAAACAAGACTCAACAAGCTTCATAAAGATGGATATTTAAATTCATTTGAGTATAAATCTTATGCAACTTGCCAGTCTTGTATCAAAGGTAAAATGGCCAAAACCCCGTTTACAGGACACGGAGAAAGAGCTACTGAGCTCCTAGGCCTCATACATAGTGATGTATGCGGACCAATGTCTACACATGCAAGAGGCGGTTTTTCATACTTCATAACTTTTACTGATGATTTCTCAAGATTTGGTCATGTATATTTGATAAAACATAAATCTGAAGCTTTTGAGAAATTCAAGGAGTATAAACATGAAGTAGAAAACCAAACAGGAAAGAGTATCAAGATACTTCGATCAGATCGAGGTGGAGAGTACTTAAGTACTGAGTTCTTAGACTTCCTAAAAGAGAATGGGATTCTCTCTCAGCGCACTCCACCTTACACACCACAGCACAACGGTGTGTCAGAACGAAGGAACCGTACCCTATTAGATATGGTACGATCCATGATGAGTGATGCTGAGTTACCTCTCTCGTTTTGGGGGCATGCATTGGAAACAGCAGCTTTTCTGTTAAACAAAGTTCCAACCAAAACCGTGTCTACCACTCCATATGAGATATGGCATGGGAAGAAACCATCTCTTAAAAGAGTTAAGATTTGGGGTTGTCCGGCTTTTGTTAAAAAGCAGAATCCAGACAAACTCGAGACACGATCAGTCAAATGTATATTTGTAGGATATCCTAAACATTCGTTTGGGTATCTTTTTTACCACAAAGAGGAACAAAAGGTGTTTGTTTCTCAGTATGCCACCTTTTTAGAAGATGAAATTTTTTCAAACAATATAAATGGCAATGTGGTAGATCTAGAAGAAGTTCTAGAAACACAAATTACAGATGACAACTTGGCTGAACCTGAAGTTATAACAGAATCTAATGAACCTCAGCCACTCTGTAGATCTGGTAGGATTTCTCACCCACCGGAGAGATACTACGGTTTTCTCATTGATGGTGATAGAGAAGACTGCATCATGGATGATGATGATCCTTCCAGTTTTCATCAGGCTATCACGAGTGGTGACTCTGTGAATTGGCTGGATGCCATGAGATCCGAAATGGAGTCCATGTACACCAACAAAGTATGGACTTTGGAAGATGTACCCTCCGGGATAAAACCTGTGGGATGCAAATGGATCTTTAAAAGAAAGATCGGTGTAGATGGACAGGTAGAGACCTATAAAGCAAGGTTGGTAGCGAAAGGTTTTCGTCAAAGACCAGGCTTGGACTATGACGAGACTTTCTCTCCGGTAGCCATGCTTAAATCCATTCGGATCCTACTCGCTATTGCTGCTCACTACGACTATGAAATCTGGCAGATGGACGTTAAAACTGCATTCCTAAATGGTGATTTAGAGGAATGCATTTATATGGATCAACCAGAGGGATTCATTGATATTGGCAGCAGCGGTAAAGCATGTAAGTTACTTAAATCCATTTATGGATTAAAGCAGGCATCACGGAGTTGGAACATCTGTTTTGATGATGCTATCAAAGAGTTTGATTTCATCAAAAATCCAGATGAACCTTGTGTTTATAAGAAGACTGTAGGAAGAAATGTCGCAATCCTCGTATTGTACGTAGATGACATACTTCTGATAGGAAATGACATTCCTATGCTACAGTCGGTCAAATCATTCTTATCACAAAGGTTCTCCATGAAGGACCTGGGAGATGCCACATACATATTGGGTATACGGATCTATAGGGATAGATCCAAACGGTTATTGGGATTTTCCCAAACCAAGTACATTAACACCATCCTAAAGAGATTTAGTATGGAAGACTCCAAGCGGGGTGCCTTACCCGCTTGCCATGGAGTCACTCTCTCAAAAGACGATTGCCCAAAGTCTGATATAGAGAGAGCTCGCATGAGCATTATTCCCTATGCTTCGGCAGTAGGATCGATAATGTATGCGATGTTATGTACACGCCCTGATGTTGCTTATGCACTTAGTGTAGTAAGCAGGTATCAATCTAACCCAGGGGAGAATCACTGGATTGCTGTAAAGAACATTCTTAAGTACTTGCGAAGGACTAAAGAATTGTTCTTGGTGTATGGTAATGGGGATCTCCAAATGGAGGCCTTTACCGATTCGAGCTTCCAGAGTGACAAGGATGACAGCAAGTCTATCTCAGGGTTTGCATTTACCCTCAATGGAGGGACGGTGAGTTGGAAGAGTTCCAAACAGGATACCGTTGCAGACTCAACGATGGAAGCTGAATATATTGCTGCAAATGATGCTGCCAAGGAAGCTGTCTGGATGAGAAAATTCATCGCGGAGCTAGGAGTAGTTCCAACCATTATTGATCCAATACCTCTGTATTGTGACAATAATGGGGCTATGGCGTTGGCCAAAGAGCCCAGGTCCCATCACAAGTCCAGACACATCCTGAGGAGATATCATGTGATCCGGGAGATAGTTGATCGCCGCGAGATCGAGATTAAGAGAGTAGACACAAAAGACAACGCTGCGGATCCATTCACCAAGGCCCTCCCTCAGCCGCAGCATGAGCGACTTTTTGAGATGTTAGGTATGAGATATGCCAATAACTGGCCTTAGTGCAAGTGGGAGATTGTTGGATATATGTATGCCCTAGAGGCCATTATGAGATAGTGTATGTACTGATGTGTATATATATATATATTCGGGTGACAGTCTTGCTCAAAATGATAGTATGCTATCTGGTTTTACTTTATCATATGTTCACTTGATCATGTTTATATTCATTTGGTACATGTTGATAAAGCCCTAAGGATATTGGCTTAACTACTGGAATTATGATGCGGATCATACTAGTGGGACATCTGTAGTTTATAAGCATATCCTTGAAATGTTCCTAGTCGTAGGTATATCGAGACAGGGCATCGATATTCCAGCTTAGACTAGCGTATACCATTCTTGTTCCATATGATGGGCGATGGATGATCCCATATCCGTCTGGTGTGTTGACACCGAAGATAGTATACGGGTGCTCAGTGAGACTGGGTACACTGAACGGACTCACCGAGAACTCCTATATGGTATTATATCATACGTCGGATAGCAGTTCTCAGGTGACACTGGTACAGGTTAGTCTGTAGACCCGAGATCGTCATAGAGTCTTGTGTGTCCTCCCACTGTACTTTGATCTCCACCCTACTGCGGCTCTACTGAGTCGTACAAACAGGTGGATTTTGGGTATAGTCTCGAGGCATGTGGAGGCAGTGAGCGATAGGAGGGGTTTCGTCTCTCCCGGTATTGGGGGTTGATGCTGTGCTGTGCACGATTGGCTATAACGGGAAGTCCCTGGCCAGGGCTGCTGAGATATTACTGATAAGTGTTATCAGTAAGTTTCTCGATCTGTTATAGACCATATACCGGCATGACTTATTGAGTTATTGGGGTCGACGATTCCATCCCTAGACTCGATATGCAGCATATCTGACGAAGAGACCGGACTGTACGGTTAGTGTTGCCAGATGGATTGGCAGGAGTTTTGACAGGTTCGCTTGTTCTTATTCTGATCGCTCAATACCCGGGTGGCCGTTACGTTTAGCTGACCGCTTGCGGCTTGTAGGTGTTTGATATGATCATCATCTACTGCTGGCGTATTGACGAGTCTTAGAGTCCCACATAGAAGTTTCTCGGCTCTGGCGAAACGAAGTGGTGCACATATGAGATATGCGCAGAGCCTCGATTAAATACTAGTATATGATACTGTATTTTAATCGGGCATTTAATATTAGTCGGGTCATATGAGATATGATGGATTTATTAAATCAAGTGTTGATTTAATATTGGCTTTTATATTATTTATTTAAATCCTTTTCTTATTTTGGATACATGGATGTATATGTACATGATGATGTGCACACATACATACATGCATGAAATGTATCATGGTTGTTGATACAAAGAGGAAGGCAATATAAGAATCATATTGTAGACATGATAATGTTTAGATTTTTCATTAAAGTTTAAAGGCAAAAAGAATGGTTAATGAGTCATTTCTTCCACACTCATCTACACACTTCTTTAACTCAACCATAGTTTCCATTCCTTTTGCCATTTAACCTTAGATGAAATATCTAGATTTTTATTCTACTATGGTTAAAGTTATGATAAGATCTCTCACTCTCTCTCATTATTTTTTTACATTATCATTATCTTAGAAAAGAAAAAGAGAGAGAGTTCTTCTTCTTCCTCAAACCCTAGCTCTCTTTTAATAGTTAAAAAGAGTTAGAAAAAGAAAAGAAAAGGTAATAAATAAGAACATCAACCACTTCATCATCCTACACAACCCTAGCCATCTTGTGTAGGGTGTTGTGCTTCAAGGATTTTCAAAGATCGTAGGAAGCATCAAGCTTAGGGCAAAGCACTTCGGGTGGATCGTCGTGGACGAGGAGTCGATCAAGTGGACCTTTCCAAAGCTTAGGAGTCTTCCAAAGTGAACTACAAAGGTTGTAGTTTCAACACTTAGCATAACTTAATTCTTAAACTTGATACTATTAATTGTTACTTCATATATTCTAGTTCGATTCTTTGTATAGTTTGCTTATCACCTCAAAAATTTATTGTTATAGCATGCATGATGCTTCTAAACCTTCATAGAGGTGTTAAGAAAACCTTACACACACCTTCCCGCTGCTCCCACTGTCTACGAAGCCCTCTGGCTGAGTCATGTACACGCACTCTTCTAAATCACCGTTTAGAAAGGCGGTCTTAACATTCATTTGCCAGATTTCGTAGTCATGATATGCAGCGATGGCAAGCATGATCCGGATGGATTTAAGCATAGCCACTGGAGAAAAGGTCTCGTCATAGTCCACACCTGGTCTTTGACGAAAACCCTTTGCTACAAGTCTAGCTTTGAAAGTCTCCACTTTCCCATCTACACCAAGTTTCTTCTTGAAGATCCACCTGCTCCCAATGGGTTTTACCCCTTCAGGAGAAACTTCCAAAGTCCATACTTTGTTGGTGTACATGGATTCCATCTCGGACCGCATTGCATCCAGCCATTTCACTGAGTCTCCACTCGTGATGGCCTGCTCGAAGCTAGTTGGGTCATCATCAACCATGATGCAATCCTCGCTCCCACCATCAATGAGAAAACCGTAGTATCTATCAGGTGGGCGAGGAACCCTACTAGATCGGCGGAGAGGCTGAGGTTCGTTGGGAACTACCGAATCCTCTGGTTCCACTAAATCTTCAGTTGCAGTTTGTGTATCTGGAACCTCTTCCAGCTCTACCACTTTGCCACTAATTTCTTTTGCAAGAAATTCCTTTTCCAAAAAGGTGGCATATTGAGAAACAAACACTTTTTGTTCTTCAGCGTGGTAGAAAAAATATCCTTGGGAATTCTTAGGATATCCCACAAACTTGCAAAGAACTGACCGTGCCTCGAGTTTGTCTGGATTTTGCCTTTTGACATAGGCCGGACAACCCCATATCTTAACTCGTTTAAAATATGGTCTCTTCCCACTCCATATCTCATATCGTGTGGTAGGTACAGATTTAGACGGAACTTGATTCAATAGGTATGCTGCTGTCCCAAGCGCATAACCCCAGAAGGAAATAGGTAACTCAGCTGTACTCATCATTGAGCGCACCATATCTAATAGGGTGCGGTTCCTCCGTTTCGATACACCGTTGTGCTATGGTGTATATGGAGGAGTCAGCTGAGAGAGAATCCCATTCTCTTTTAGGAAGTCCAGGAATTCATTGCTCAAGTATTCACCTTCTCGATCAGATCGTAGGATTTTAATACTTTTTCCGGTTTGGTTCTCGACTTCTTGTTTATATTCTCTAAATTTCTCAAAAGCTTCTGATTTGTGTTTCATTAAGAACACATATCCGAATCTAGAGAGATCGTCAGTGAATGTAATGAAGTACGAAGAACCATCCCTGGCATGTGTAGACATGGGACCGCATACATCACTATGTATCAGTCCCAAGAGTTCGGTAACTCTTTCTCCGTGTCCCGTAAACGGAGTTTTGGTCATCTTGCCTTTGAGACATGACTGGAAAGTGTCATAAGATGAAAATTCGAACGGTTTCAAGTATCCATCCTTATGCAACTTAGCTAGCCGTGTCGCATTTATATGACCGAGTTTACAATGCCACAAGAAGGATTCGTTCAGTTCTGAACTCTTCCACTTGTGTGTGTTTGTTATGCTCAGAACTGTTGATTGATTTAGAACATAAATGCCATTGCACATCGTGCCTGATCCGACCAACTTTTGGTTTAGGAAAATGTTCATAACATTATCCTATAATACAAAATTATATCCCTCTTTACTCAACAAAGAAACCGATATAATGTTGCATATCAGGTTCGGCATGTAATAGCATTCGTTCAGAATCAATGTATTACCAGTTGGCAATACAAGGTGATATTCTCCGACGGTTTTAGCTGCAACAATTGCACCATTTCCAACCCTTATGTCTTTATCACCTTCTCCAAGTTCTCTACCTTTCCTAAGCCCATGTAACTGATTCCATATATGGGATCCTGACCCGGTATCTAATACCCAGGATGTAGAGGAAATGGAGAAATAGTTCTCTGTAACGAACACACCCGAAGAAAATGCATCAACATGTACTTTCTTCATTCGGGTGGCATGAGAATCCTGGTATTTCCCTATATCCTGTTCAGTCTTATAACTCTTATAAGAAAGAACGGAACCAACGTTCCCCAGCACAGTATAACATGCGGGTTCGGTCAATACATCCATATTATTATCTTTATTAAGGCATGATATGGTCGCCACCTGGAGAGAGAGAGAATAAAACACTTTAGCATATGCTCTTGCAATATCAGATTGGTTATTATCTTATCTAATCAGGATGGCTCCCACTGTTTTTTTATCAAATCTTCCTTCAAACCTTAAAAGGAAAGACTAGCCGGGATTAATTACACCCTATAATTTCGCCAATCTTTCAGCCAGGCCAGTGTCGGTACTTTGAGGGAGGTTCCCCGTGCTTTCGCACGGACCTAATTAAAGTAAACCTCGTTTTTCCAGAGGCGTAACCCCGTTGACACCTTTCTAGACACCTACTTGATCGGCTAATTGTCATGTGTAAAACTCTCCCGGGAGTAACAATTACTCGCAGTGGGTATCGGGATCCAACTATCTCATAGAAGGTATGCAATCTCATTGCAAATCTCAACACTTGAAATTCCCGATAATATTTTGCCCCTAGCAATTTATGACCTTAACATAGTCAACAAATCATAATTGCTAGTCAAGTTCAACCTGTCATTTCCCGATTGAATTAAACCCACCTGCACTACCCTTAACATAGTCAACAAAGTCGTACAACTACCCGAATCCAATCACATCTCATGTTTTAGCAGATAAGTACTAATTAGCTACCGCACACTACGCCTTAACATAGTCAACAAACGTAGCACGAATACTAACTAGTCTTTATCTGAAATGACGGAGGGCTACGCAGGATTTTCAGAAAACCATGAGCGTAATGAACTTGATATCGTCGTAGAATCAAGTGAATTTTGAAATGGAGTGATTTTGAGGCTTTTATTAGTTTTTCTAAAGAGGTCACTCCCGGTGAAGGGATCTTGGCTCTTTCTTTATGGAATAAGGTGCAAGATATATCATATACATCGCTATGCAAAGAAAAACTCCAAAAGCAGTCAAAAGTCAAACCGAGTGTTGTAGCATCTGCCAGTTTTGCTAAAGAGGTCACTCCTGGTGAAGGGATCTCGGCTCTTTCCCCATCGAATAAGGTGCAGGGTATATCATATATACTGCTATGCAAAGCAAAACTGTAGCCACCCTTTTTATTTGAAAATTTGATTCTACAACATCTATTAGGTTTCTTTTCTTTGATTAATCACATTAATGAAGTCCCATCATTTAAGTCACCTAAACATCACAGATAAATACAACGTACACTTATGCCATCCGCATTCGCCTCGATGTCCCCTCGTGCACCGTTAGGTTAGGTAACTAACGGCAGAGCAGGGCAGGGCTAGCGCGGGTGTAAAACATAAGTAACGCCTATATAATATATCATATATACTATATACAGTATTTATCACAGAACATCAAATGATCACATCACAGATATCGCAGCAGAAGAAACATATGAAACATTGGATATACTAGGAAGTCCGTGTTTTATTTTGAGCCTCTATAAAACACGGATTCTACGGTCGCGATGAACAGCCAAACCCACACCCCTAGACCCCTACGAGAGCGGCAAGCAACCCTGCTAATTCTAGGGTTAGGAGACCCGCACCCGACTCCTCGAGTTGGTCTCCCACTGGACCCTAGAACCCGGTTACTTGTGCTCCCCTCCTTGGGTCTATCCTAGTGCGGAAAAGTAAATAATATACAAAAGGTGACATCAACCTCGACCCGGAAGTTCCCCAATAAAAGAATATTACATACAATTTAAATTTTACATGAATGAAAATAAAAACTCTCATCTCACATAAAATCCCCGGCTATTCAGAACGCGACAATCCAATATAACATATCCAGCAACACAGAACATCACATGTCATCAACGTAAGTAAATATGCGCATCCCAATTGTCGTTGACATATAGCAACGAAACTGGCGATATCACATATTACACTTACGGTCGCAGAAAAGAAAGTGTAAAACTACAACATTTGGAATCCACAATCTCTTTAGACATCGTAAATCCGAAATATCACATATTTCGCATTTCATGCCTAACTTGTATGAATTCCACATATTGTATCACATTCCAGATAAATAGACAGTATTAAACTTTCCGATCGAATAATCAAATACTCAAGATTTCCTAAATAGCTCAACACTTGAGCGGAGTTCAAAAATTCCAGAATACGTCACAGTAGCAACGGTCCAGCCGTAGAAGGGTCAAACCAACGCCTCACATGTGGCACGCCGTACTGCCCCAAACCCTAAGGTTTAAAGGGCAGTTCAAGACGGTCACATAATCGAGTTAAGGTTTGTTGTCTTCTAGAGGGTCCGTCACATTTCTTGCACGTTTTTCCGAAAGATTCAAACCCGAGAAAAATTCAACACTTGAATATTTTTTCGTGCCGGGAAAAATTAAGTTAATGATATCTGTTCGAACATTTTAATACTTTCTAAATTATCCGGAATAACTAAAAACAAAATTAAATTCTCCGATCGAATCGACGATTTCAAAATAAACCCCAAAATTACTCAACACTTGAGTCAGATATAAAATACCCAGAAAAATCAGTAAACAATTAGGAACTTTACTGAGCAAAACGACAAGAGTGACATCACCATATGGCCGTGGAACCGCCGCACAAGCCTGGCTCGTGCCGCGGTTCCACGGCGCTTTGGGCGCCACTCTGCGTCGTTTTGCACAGTATTCCTTACATTTGCCTGCTGATTTTTAAGCATTTTTAATTTGGAAAAATCCCATATTTTAAAAAATGTACAGAGAGGGTTTAATTTCGACGTGTTCGGGTTCGTTCGGAGTTTTAACTTCGTTAACACATCGCCTAATGCTCTAGCTAGGCTCTGATACCATTGTAGGGTTACTAGGCACACTAACGAGGCTCTACAAGGCATCAACCATACTAAAATTAAATTTTTATATGCTGAATAACACTAAGAAAGATCGTTAACTAGAGTTTAGGCGAATCATTTAGCAAGTAAACAACTTTACACTAAAGGGAATGCGATATACAAACTTTGTAGATCGGTCCTCCACTTCATTTGCTCCTTGTTGAAGTCCCTTCGCTGCAATCAAGCTTCTCCCGGACTCTTGCATGGCTTCACGACGCAAAGGATGCGACCTTGCTTGAAATCTCCGAGGCCGAAGATGATCTACGTCGAGGGAATTCCGACTCAAGCTCCTACTTCACTAACTAGAGAAATAGTGAAGTAAACACCCTAAACTAAAGTGATAGTCTAGTAGAGGATGGAGAAATATGAAGTGGGTTCTCTTTAGAATTTTGTTTCTCACGCTCTTTCTCACTTTGGATCAAACCCTAGTTTTCTTTCTCCTTTTCACAATGAAGAAGATGAACAAAAGAAAGAGGAAAGGATAATGATCAAGTGAGTTTTCTAACCATGGTGAGAGAGTATCATATACTAACCCTTGTAGAGACTTTACCATAGCTAAGTGTAAATGGTTAGGTTAAACAAAGATCTAAGGTAAAACAAAACAAGTGGACTTTTTCAAAGCAACCACAAGCTTCTACAAGCTTCATGCTTATGAAAGAAATTCCACTAATTTGTAATTACCTTAAATAAATGTAAACCACCATTTAAAAATAGAATGGTGCGAGTCTTGTACACCCATGTTTAGTGTATCATCAACCATGATACAAAACAAAACACTTTTAATATATATATATATATATATATATATATACATATCATATATATATATCCAAGTGTGCAAGTGTGAGAAAAACCCTAAAGTGAATAAGTGTTAGCAAATGTAAATTAGTATATCTAATATACAATTATACACTTAATTATTAAATCAACACTTGACTTAATAATCCGGCCATATCTCATATAACCGGCTAACATCCATCGTATCGACTTATCGAATCAACACTTGATTCGATAACCCGATCATATCATATATGACCGACCGATACATAAAGTCGCGAGAATAGAATACGGTATCACATACACGCATTTATTCTCGGTCTCGCACATATCACATATGCGCTCCTATTTCGTTTCACCTGAGCCAGTAAAACCTCTGTGTAGGACTCTAAAGACTCATCAATACGCCGACAGTAGGTGATGATCACATCACGCACCCACAAGCCGTCAGCGGTACTAGCTGGACGTAATGGCTACCCGGATATTGAGCGATCAGAAGATCAGCAAGCAATCCCCTTCAACTCCTGTGAAAGCCTGCCGGCAACACTTCCCGTACAGTCCGGTCTCCTCGTCTGATATGTCGCATATCAAGTCTAGGGGTGGTAAACGTCAGACCCCAATAACCGATAAGTCGTGCCGATGTGAGGCTCATAACGGGTCGAGAAACTACTAGTAACACTTACCAGTAAATATCTGAACAACCCTGGTTAGGGACTTCCCTGTTATGGCCAATCGAGCACAGCGGAACATCAACCCCCAATACCGAGAGAGACGAAACCCCTCCTATCGCTCATTGCCTCCATGTGACTCGGGACTGTACCCAAAAACCACCGTTTTGCACGCCCTCATGGACGTGGTAAGGTGGAAATCAAAGCACAGTGGGAATCACACGAGACTCTATGACGATCTCGGGTCTACAGACTAACCTGCATAAGTGTCACCAGAGAACTGCCATCTGACGTGAGGTATAATACCATCTGGGAGTTCTCGGTGAGTCCGTCCAGTGTACCCAGTCTCCACTGAGCACCCGTATACCATCTCTGATGTCAAACACCAATGGATATGGGATCATCCATCGCCCATCTCATGGGTCGAGAAGCGTATACGCTAGTCTACACTGGTATATCGATGCCCCGTCTCGATACACCTACGACTAGGGACTTTGAAGGATGTACTTATGGACTACCATGTCCCTACTAGTACGATCCGCATCATAGTCCAGGTAGTCAAGTACACATCCTAAGGGCTTTACCAACATGTAATGATAAGACAGTATAAAGAGACAAGTTTACATGTTAAAGTAAAGAGCAACCAGATAGCATACTATCATGTCGAGCAAGAAAGACCTCTCTATATATGTCCAAGCATCCAATATAATATACATCATCTGTACAATACTGGCCTCTACGGCATACATACAACTAACAGCCGTGACCCATCACCTCTCTGAAGACGTTGAAAGATTACAACGATAAATATCAGAGGAGTAAAGAGATGTACCCTCGAACCAATTTGAGTTGGTTGAAAGATTTGTAGTCCAATTTGGGGCTGAGATCTGTTAAAATATTTATGAGCAGATGGGCTCAATTAATATGAGTTGAGGACTTATGGATAATCTTGGGCTAAATCCAATCAAGTTAAAATGTTTTGACATTTATTTTGGGCTGTTAAGCATTTTTTTGAGCTCGGCCCTTTTAACAATGCTGAGTATTGATTTATATCTTGACAATGTTTTGTCTTTTATTGAATGCTGAGCATTCATCATGGCTCTGGGATTTATTAGAGAACAATTTATGTTCTGTCAGCGCGACACGTGGCGCACTTGGCGCTTTGCGCCAGCCACAGAGCGCAGTGCGCTTCTGCCAAGTAGCGCACACGTGAGGAGCACGTGTCGCATTCAGCGCTAGGCGCCAGATGATGAGCGCATGATGCCCATTTATAAGCGCAGAGCACTAGTTCATGAGCGCATTGAGCTTTCAGTTTAGTGGCACATACGTGAGTGACACGTGGTGCGCTTGGCGCTGAGCGCCATTCCATGAGCGCAGTGCGCTATTTCAGAAGCGCAAGGCGCTAGTTGTTAAGTAGTATATGCGCGATTGACACGTGGCGCATTTAGCGATGAGCGCCAGTCCAGAGAGCGCAGAAGCGCAGTTCAAGAGCGCAAAGTGCATCCGATCAATTTTATGATCTTCGAAACAATTTATGTTCTTTTAAAAGATACTTTGTCTCAGGATCTAAGAACAACCGTTCTTATTTTGTTTCAATCTCTTATATTGATGAAAGGCTTTGCCTTTATGGATCTATGATCCTTAAGAGAATCGAATTATTCTCCTCTCCTTTATAATGAGATGTTCATAATCTCTTTTATGAAAGATAATTTGTCTTGTAGATCTATGATCTGCGAAAGAAGTAAGTACTTTTTTGTTTTATGATAAGATCTTTTTGATCTCTTTATAAAAGACCTTGGTCTTTGTAGATCTATGATCTTTTAAGAAGAGAATTCTTCTTTTTAATTATGAGATGATTTCATCTCTTTGTTCATCACCATTCTTTTTACCTTGAAGAAAAAATCTTCTTTCTTGAGAGCTTGGCTCTTCTTTTTGAGATTTTTCTCCAAGTTTATGGGGTTTTTTTCTCTATGCAAAACTTGAAGTCTTGGGGCCTTTATATAGGACAAGCTGATTTGTTGAATCAGTTAAAAAGTTCTTTTCTCTAATTGATTCGGGAATTTTCCCACCGTCGGATCTTTGATCCAAGGGCTTCTGATTTACAGAAGATAATCTTCTTGTTTTAATAAGATTGAGAAATCTTTCCCCTTTACAGAATTTGTTCTGTATTTTAGTGATTTTCAATCACCATTGGATCATTGATCCAACGGTGTTCCAAATTCAGGGCACAATCTTTTCTATTTGGAAAGATTCAACAGAATCTTATTCTTGTTAATTGATGATTTAATTATATCCGTTGGATATTTGATCCAACGGTGAGGAACATTTAGTTCCAGCGCTAGCGCTTATGCGCTCTGCCCATGGTGCGCTACTTGGAGCGCAACGCTCTTAGCGCTAGCGCACATGTGCTTTGCACATGGTGCGCTAGTCAAAGTCTTTGACTCTCAGCGCTGGCGCTCTTGGCGTTTAGTGCTTTATGAAGCGCAACTTTATTTTGAATTTCATGACTTGAACAGAGCTTTGCTCTGATTGGGAGAAACATTTGCTCATAACTTTTGATCCCGGATGAATTATGAGGCCCATAATATATCAAATCGAAGGGTTTTTCGAGACACTTTTGACACTATCAGAATTTAGCTGCTTCTCATTTGGGAGTTTGTCAAAATACAGCCCGGAAAATACTGGTTCATATTTTCTTAAGCGTATCGCTGCCATTTGATACCTTGGGCTCTTTTGTGCAGAATTTTTTGGCGGGAACAATCACTATCTCCGGGTTTGACTCCCAGTCATCAAGGACGCTCGGGTCTATGATACCGACGTTACGCTTTGGGCTGCTCGTCACGGACATTAAATTTCACGTCATTGACTCCAAAACATGCTACAATGCTTTGCTCGGCAGGCCTTGGTTACACGAGTATAACATCATACCTTTTACACAACATCAGCGTATGAAGTATTTCAAGGATGGTCTCGAGTATACCGTGACAGGGGAATTGAACCCATTCTCCGTGAATGAAGTCCGAAAGTACGAAGACGCAATGTACTTCTTACCAAACTTCGAGGACACGGAGAGATGCCATAAACCGGAGGACAAGCAAAAAGCTATCACCACCATTCCAGTCTTCGGGAGTGATACCGAGGAGGAAGAAGAGATAGTCTATTCGGGGCAACCCCAATACGACAAATCCAGACCGTCTACCCCTATGTTGATCTTCGGCAGTGACTTTGAAGATGAAGTCAATGTAGTATTCTTTGTTCGACCATCCATAAAAACCGTGCCAGGCGACGATCAAAGTTTGCAAATCGCCATGGTTCCGCAAGAGCGTTACAAAGAACTCGACGCACTTGATACCTATAGTGTGCAAGAACTGCAGACATTCTATGTCCGTCCCAGGCAAAAAGATGAAATGGCGATCTTCTTTTATCGATCCGCGGAAACCAAAGTGGAGAAAGAAATTTGGCATGGTGCCAATTCTACGCTTGACAGGCTCCAGCCCATCCATCTGCCCAGATACTACACAGAAGGATTAAAAAGGCTGTTGAGGCGCTAAGGCGTACCCTTCAAACAGACTATAGGGTTACTAGGCACACGCATAAGGGTCTATAAGGCATCAACCATGCCCGATTTAAAATTTTGCCGTGCCGAACAACCCTAAACCAAGATCTTAGACTAGAGATTAGGTGAAACAAAGCATGTTAAACACTTTAACATCTAAGAGTTTGGGATTACAACCTTTGTAGTCCGGTCCTTCACTTCATAAGCTCCGTGTTGTGGTCCCTTCGTTGCGATCATCAAGTTCCGGACTCTCGAGAGGCTCCACGAAGAGAAAGATGCAAGCTTTCTTCCGATCTTCGATAACAAAGATGATCTACCTTGAAGTTTCATTAACAGAAGCTCTCACTTACTAAATGAAGTGAACACCCTAAAAATGGTTAGGATAGATTAGGATGATGAAGTAGGATTTTTGGCTCTCATTTGTTTTCTATTTCTCACTCATTTTCATCACCTTTGAAAAAGCTAGTAAGCTTTTCCATCAAAAAGGAGGAAGGAAGAAGAAGAACAATAGCAATCCTTTTGTGATGAATAATGAAAGTAATGATATCATTACCAAAGCAATCGTGGTTAAGTCAAGAAAAGACTTAACCATTGTAGAGATCTAACCATAGTAAAGGGTGTTGGTTAGGTTAAGTAAATATCTTGCAAAATATCTTTGCAAAAACAAAAACGAAACCTTCTAGAAGGTTCAAGAAACAACTAACCCAAATCAAATTCTAACCTTGTTTAATCTCCACTAAACATGTTGCATTAGTAATCATATCATGTTACAATATTATATATCACATATACAATATTTATTGTAACAAAATAAAATAATACAATTAACATATATCGCATATATATCAATGTATTACCCGAGTGAGAAAAAGAATCTTTTAGTGAGCTTATATTAGTTAATGTAATTTAATATATCAAATATATAATTATACATTAAATTATCGAATCAACACTTGATCCGATAATCCGGCTATTTCATAAATAACCGACTAATATAATCTGTATCAATTCATCGAATCAACACTTGATCCGATGACCCGGCTATATCACATATACCTGGCCGATATCTCATATCGCGAGAATCTAGTACGGTATCACATACACGTATTGTTCTCGGTTCCGCACATATCACATATGTGCTCCTACTCCGTTTTGCCTGAGTCAAGAAACCTCTGTGTAGGACTCTAAAGAATCATCAATACGCCGGCAGTAGGTGATGATCATATCAAACACCAATAAGCTGCAAGCGGTCAGCTAAACGTAACAGCCACTCAGGTATTGAGCGCTCAGAAGATCAACAAGCAAGCCTGTACATTCTCTTATGAATCCAATCAGTAACACTCCCATACAGTCCGGTCTCGTCGTCTGATATGTTGCATATCTCGCCTAGGGGTGGTAAACGTCAGATCCCAGTAGCTTGATAAGTCGTGTCGATATGAGGTCTATAACAGTTCGAGAAACTACTGATAACACTTACTAGTAAATCTCAGCAACCCTGGCCAGGGATTTCCAGTCATAGCCAATCGAACACAGCACAAAAATTTAGTGCAATGAAACCTCAACACTGTGGTGGAACCGCGGCCAAAACGTGGGTACGGCCGCGGTTCCGCGGCGCTATAGAAGAATTATTGTACCAAAATTTTACATTAGTCTTATAAAATCCTGCCTGATTTTATAAAACACTTAAAATAATTTTTCGACGACCTTAAAAATTCGGCAGAAACTTGAAAAATTGGAAATGTGGTTTTGAAAATTCCGTCGATCGATGTTTTAAACACATTAGAACAAGCTAGTAAACGGTTAACAATTTGGCTCTGATACCATGTTGGACCACGGCGGCGCCCTGGCCGTCAAACCGACGCCGGATGCGGAACAAAAACTTTTTACGAAACCGGCGCCACCGCGTTCCAAAAACCAGGATCGTTCCATTAACCGTAAACTAGCTAAATGTAAAAAGAGTTAGGAAATTATACCGATCGATCCGTGTCCTTCGGTTTTTAATCTCCGCACCAAACTCCCGCTGCTGCGCCGACGAAGTTCGCTCCCCGATCACGCCCGTCGAAATGGCACCACGTCAATGAATCTGTATACGGGCTCCTGCCTCAAGACCGATGCAACTCGGACATGAAGTTTGCTAGCCGACATGTCCAAGAGTGAAGTAGAGAAGGTGTAGAATCTTTTGTCTCAAAGCACCCAAACGATTGGGTGGAGGTAAATTGGAGTTGCTAAGGTGTGAGAATGTGAACACAATATTTTGCAAGTGAGGAAATCCATGAATGGGCTCGGCCAGAATGAACGGGGAGCTAAAAAGCTCACTGGAAAAATGGTGGTGATCAAAATGTGAGTGTGTATCAATCAAGCAACTAAAGAAACCTCATAATATATAAACCATTCACCACAATCAAGCCCCAGAAGCTAACAGCCCCACTTGTCCAATGCCCACTCTCCACCGCAAAAAACCCCCTTGCCATTTAAAAACTTGGCCAATTTGCAGAGAACCCCTCCCCTGGCAAAATCAGCCACCTCATGAAGAAATGGGTGCCCATGCCTATTAACAGTGCTTGAAATGGACAGGAAAGAAATTTTGTGCACGGGGAAAGGGGAAGGGCACACAATAATTGAAACAAAGACCAAGATGTTTAAGACGGAAAAAGAAAACTGGCAACTCCAAAAATAATCCCGTAACGAATTACGAGATTACCCCTCAACTGTAAATACATACCCGCATTTGTATTCCGACCGAATACGAATGCAATGAGACAAAAAAATTGCTACAATATAATACTAGGATCCGGCTTAAACCAAAGCCCTTAAACCAAAGCCCACTAGTATTATTCGTCCGATCCTGATCCATGCACTAGTGCACGAATATGATCGAACCCTGCCATAAAACCATACGGCCTCTACAACGTTTCGCCCGAACTTGGAAAACTGTCTGTGGGGGACTCTAATGACTCATTAATACACTGGCACTGGGTATAACCACTAGCACGTCAGATGTACTAGCTGTACGTAACGGTTGCCCATGTATTGATCGGAAGGGAAGCTCACGAGTGAACTCATCCAGAAACCCTACTGAGCCTGACAGTGACAATATCCGTACAGTCCGGTCCGTTCGTCTATGAGTATCGCATATAGGGCCTAGGGGCTGGTAAACGTCAGACCCCCAATAGCGGTATAAGTCGTGTCGGAGAGTAGCCCAGAACACACTGAGATACTACTGGAATACCTACCAGTAAATCTCGATTATCCTGGCCAGTGATTTCGTGTAATGGCTTTCCTAGACACAACGCGATCTCACCCCCAATACCGGGAGAGACGAATCCCTGACGATCCGCTCACTGCCTCCATGTGGCTCGGGACTGTACCCAACTAAAACCTGTTTCCACGACTCCTTTGAGCCTTGGTAGGGTAGTAATCAAAGCACCGTTGGAACTTACACGAGACAAATGACAATCTCAGGTCGACAGACTAACCTGTGTAGGATTCCTAGGCACACTAATGAGGTCTCACAAGGCATCAACCATGGAAATTTCAAATTTTCATGTGCCTACAAACCCTAATACGGATCGTTGACTAGAGATTAGGCGAAACTACAAGCTACTAAACTGTTTTAGCACTAAGTGAACGGAAATACAACCTTTGTAGATCCGGTCCTCTACCTCCTCGGCTCCATGATGAAGTCCCTCCGCTGTACCCATAGGATGCCGGACTCTCACGGTGGTTTCATCGAAGAAATGGGCGGGCTAGGTCGTCGACTTCGATGCTGAAGATGATCTACGTTGATGCAACACAAGATCAAGCTCCCACTTCACCAAGTCATGAAACTTGTGAAGAAAACACCCTATACTACATGGCAAGTGGTAGAGGATGAAGAAATAGGAAATGGGTTCACTTTGGATTTGGATTTCTCATTTGGAATCATCACTTGACATTTTTGAAGCAAGCTTTTCTTTTCTTTCTCAAGAGGAAGAAGAAGAAGAAAAGAATAATGAATTAATTCACAAAAGAAAAATGAAGTGATGGTTATCATTATGCAACCATGGGTGAGGCTAACTCATGTAGAGAATAAACTAAGGTTAAGGGAAATGGTTAGGGTTAAGGAATAAAACAAAATGGTCAAAGCTTTTTCAAAGCTTCATGAAGCTTCAACATAATCCAAAGAAAGCCACCATTTTATTTTAATCCAAAATGAAATAAATAAATAAATAAATAAATAAAGCAAATAAAACCCTAACCATTAACTAACCATGGTTTAATCAAACATACATCCAAGTTTGCATGTATCATCAAACATGATACAAACTTGTGCACAAAAAATATATCACATATACAATGTGCACAAACAAGTGAGAAAAACATCTTAAGTGAACCAATATTAGTTAATGTAAAGTGATATATCAAATATATAATTTTACATTAAATCATTAAATCAACACTTGACTTAATGATCCGGTCATATTTCACATAACCGACTAATATCAATAGTAACAACTTATCGAATCAACACTTGATCCGTTAACCCGGCTATATTGCATATAACTGATCAATGTCACAAATCGCGAGAATCGAATACAGTATCACATACTGGTATTATTCTCGGTCCTGCACATATCTCATATGCGCTCCTATTTCGTTTCGCTTGAGCCAGGAAACCTCTGTGTAGGACTCTAAAGACTCGTCATTACGCCGGCAGCAGGTGATGATCATATCAAACACCCACAAGCCGCAAGCGGTCTGCTAAACGTAACGGCCACCCGGGTATTGAGTGATCAGAAGATCGACGAGCAATCCCGCTCACACTCCTGTGAATCCAACCAGTAACACTTACCGTACAGTCCGGTCTGATCGTCTGATATGTCGCATATCTCGCCTAGGGGTGGTAAACGTCAGACCCCAGTAGCTCGATAAGTCATGTCGATATGAGGTCTATAATAGTTCGAGAAACTACTGATAACTCTTACCAGTACATCTCAGCAACCCTGGCCAAGGATTTCCGGTTATAGCCAATCGAACACAGCGCAACATCAATTCCCTATACCGGGAGAGACGAATTCCCTCCTATCGCTCATTGCCTCCATGTGATTCGGGATCGTACCTAAAAACCACCGTTTTGCACACCCTCTTGGACATGGTAAGGTGGAAATCAAAGCACGGTGGGAATCACACAAGACTCTATGACGATCTCGGGTCTACAGACTAACCTGTACCAGTGTCACCAGAGAACTGCCATCTGACATAAGGTATAATACCATCTGGGAGTTCTCGGCGAGTCTGTCCAGTGTACCCAGTCTCCACTGAGCACCCGTATATGATCTCTGATGTCAAACACCAATGGATATGGGATCATTCATCGCCCATCTGTATGGGTCGAGAAGGTATACGCTAGTCTACTGTCACAACCTGAAAGTACGGAACATGACCGGCACTTAGACTACGAACGTCTCAAGGCGTACGTATGCTAAGTAAGCCGAAACCCAGAAATCCAAACCAAGAGAAGTAGTAGAGAATAGGAAGAACCATATCAAATCAACCTGTATGCAACATAATATACAACGCCTAAAGGCGGGGATCACAACAGAAATGGAACTCAACCAGCAAGAAACTCAAGAAATATAACATGCTACTCTATGGTCGAAAGAATAACATTACTGGTCTCTATCTCAAAAAATACAAGTTTGGTTGATGGAACTTCTAGATACAACTGAAATATAATATACAAGGTATAATGATGGGTAAGATACAATAAACCCACCTACTAGCAAGTCACCCGAAAAGAAACCGTGCCCGCAAAGCCGTAATGAAATCCGTACGGCAACACCTGCAAGAAACTGGGGCACAACGGGGGTGAGTTGCCAACTCGTGAGTAGAAAAAGATCTACGAACAGAAAATCGCATGAATAACGCAACCTAGGTCAATGATCATAATATATCCTCAAATATATGAATAACATGCGGCCTATAACAATGGCTAGGGTAATATCTAACCCGAGTGAGATCTCATGTGCCCGTGTCAGTGCCTCAGGTAGCAATATATCATATGAATGCGGTATGAATGCATGAAAACAGAATACATGTAAATGAAGAAACTGTTTTCATAAATTAGTGAGATTTCCTTTGTATTTTTAAAATGAGGTATCATAAATGAAATCAGCATCAACAGTGTCTAGCATCGACACAAAACATAAATCTCAATGTCTCAAAACCTCAAGCTTCGGCCATCCGGACTGGCCTGTATCATCAAATCTCAGTACCTCAATATCTCGAAATCTCAATATCTCAATCTCAATATCTAGGGCGCCGTCAGTCCAGACCGGCCCCTACCATCCATCTCAAGACCACGACGGTATCCTCCGGATATCCGACGCGTCGGGTAAAATCACCGGTAGGTAGTCTCCCCCTGCCAGGCGCATCGTCATCACCACGAGCTTCTTGCCCCGGGGTACCTTACCGGATCCACCATGTACCCGAAACGGTTCATCCAACTCCTCGAATCGGGTCTCCAAATCCATCAGCAAACTCATGGTGGACGACTCATACATCATGGGAAAAACCGCGCTTTTTATTTAAAAAGAGAAAGAAGAAGTTTGTATATGTTTTGCGGTTTTCCCCAAATCCAGAAAATCTCATGGAAATCCAAATCCAAAACCTCAATAGCACGTAAAAAGTGAATATATGCATGAGAATCCATGAATGCGGCATAACAATGAATAACAGTATGCATGAGGTAGCAGGTAATAACTACAATGTCTAAACTAACATATAAGGCAAGTACACTAATATCATGTCTAAACTATTAGCTAACAGGCTATGTCAAGCAATAATATTTTCTAAGGTGTACGTGACATGGCAATTACCGATGAAGATGTGTGTGAGCCGGCAAGTAAGTGTACGTGGTACATACGCATCATCGGTAATGGTGCTGGTGTCCTAACCACAAGATATCAACAGTAGAATATGAAGCATAATATAAGCATGTGATGCGGAGCAAACAACAATAATGAGCTGGAGCTGAATACTAGACGCAACGATAACTAATCTGTTTTAACCTAATATAAGTCCTACAATGGTGCCTTTTGAAATAACACGAATCGTGGGGTTTTGAAAATAGGGGCTACGGTGTTTTTAAGAAAAGATACGTTTTTTGAAATATCCGTAGGATCCCTTAGGCTGTCTTTAAAAATACGCACGATTCGTAAGCTTTAAAATAGGTAGGAACCGAATCTAATCTAACAACTAACTAAACTAAAGGGCTACGCTACAAGTTAGACTACAGGTAAGGAAACCGCCTAACATCTGAGTCGATACATATATATACCTGTATATATATTAGTCGGTGATCCCGCCTCAATAATATCATAACCGATACCATATCTATAATCAGACATCCCAAGTCAAGAGTGCGGATCAATCATCAAGATATAGCTCGTACGTAAATCCGTCGTATGGCATCCGTAAATCTGGGTACGGGTCAATATCATATTCCTCACGCTATTCCTCTGGTATCCTCTTTATCCAAGATCATAGTCTAGGGTACTGACCTATGTCTAGTACAATACTAATATCCTCAATATACTCATGATCTGACTACTGATCGACAATCTCGTACAAACCGATATCGTCAGCACATATCATCATCAAGGGGTATACATCGCCCGATATGGCCTAATATCAATATCCTAGCATATTATGCCTCATATCACGATCACATGTCGACCATTTATTTATAACACTATTCACCCGTATCGCCGCCGCAAGATCCGCTATAACACCAGGACGTACCTTAAGTACGAATCCTGCCATATCACCGAGATCACAACCACAAACAAATCTCATCGACTCAGTTCAATCCCAAGTATCCTCCTCAAATCCGTATGTGAACACATAGTCCCATACCCATGTGAACACATAACTATAAAGAATCCCATGAGCACATATAAATAGGAATGTATGCAAGTATGTATGTGTGTATGTGTAGTGCAACACTACCCTAGGGTTCGCGACACTAAAATAATCCAACACACCAATATCCATCCTAAACATCGTTATTAATCCCAATAACATATAATAATTGTTGGTGTGTATACGCATCCGTATACACCACCACGGACCGCGGGGGTGCTATACGCCATCCGCCCGACTTCTCCCCGTAGATATAAATCTACTCACCTGGTCCTCGCTCGCCGGTGCCGACGTCACCACGCGCTTGCTTGTCGTCTCGAAGTCCACATAGGGTACCTACACATCATAACGCACCATATCGCATTAAAATCCGACTCATGACCAAAACGTCCCACATAGGTCAAAACCTATGGCTTCTTTCACAAATCAACCAAAAAATCCTCGACGTCGGCGTACAAACGCCAAACCATCGAGAAAAACCTAAACACACTCATTTGTACAATCACAAGCATTAATTATAATATAAAATAGCTTAAAATTCACAAGAACCCCAAATTCACTTTAAAAGCCATTTTTTCCGAAAATCTAGCAAGCACAATTCGCCGTTTTTGTACAAAACAAGATGTTTAAACAAATGTAGCGTCCATAATACTTATTAAATATCTTAAATAAGTCATAAAAACCATTTCCATAATTTAATCTCATAAATTTGCATAATTTCCAAAATCCTAGTTTGCAAAAATATCAATTTTTAACACCTTTTAAAGCAAAATTCACAATTCATCAATTAAGCTTGGTTTTGCATGATCCAAAATCATTAAACCACTCATTATAATATTAATAATGACATGAAACCTTAATTTAGATTTTAATCCCAATATAAAACAATTTCAAAAAAAACTAGTTAGCAAAAAGCACATTTATCACAATTTCCAACTAACAAATTTTGAAATTAGTAACTAGATTAGGTTTTAGCAAGAATTTACATGTCAATCTACTCATGGCAACCTTAATGATGTGATAAAACCCTATCTTGATTTTAATCTCACATATAACCATTAACCCCACAATTCAAGTTTGCAATATGCACACAAATTAAACACCAAATTTAGTTAAATTGGAGTAATTAACCAACAATTAAGACATGGGTTAAGATTTATACCTCCCAATTAGAGATATAGCAAGGATCTAAGCCTCCCAAATTGCTCTCTTGCTCCCAAAATCCATGCTAGATAGGCAAATAAATAATGGGTAGGAGTTGGATTTCGGTTTTGAGTTTTAGTTGATTTTTCATGAAATTTTTTTGTGAATTTTTTTTGGAGAAGAGATGAGATGAGGAATGAGAGGGGAGGGCTGCTGAAATGTGCAGGTTTCAGCCATCATAGGGGTGGGGAATGGGTGAGGGAGGAGAGAGAGTGAGGTGGAGAAAGTGGAAAAAGTCAAAGTCCACCATTTTCTATCATTTTCTTTTCTTTTCTTTTCTTTTCTTTGTGATTTGGAGAGAGAGAGGGGGAGGGCTGTCATGGTGGGGTCGGTCACATGGGGAGAGGGAGAGAGGGTGAGTTATGGGTGTATGGGTGAAGAAAAATGATAAATGTTATACCCCAATTCCCATTAACACTAATTTTACCGAAAAAAAGCCTTTTTCTTCGATATTTTCTAAACCGTTTTGGCAAACGATTTCGTTTCAAAAACCACATGATAAAATTTTATTTAAAGTTTTATGATGCACAAAATTTGTTTCAACTCATTCCAATTTATAATTTTCCCTAATTAAATGTATTAGTGACGGCTTAAAACAATAATAAAATAAATTTTTTTCAGAAAATTTGAAATTTCACCAGAGTCTCAATAAACACCAAATACTAGCAATTACATAGCTAGAATATGTATATTTAATTTTTATAATAAGATATTTGCATTTTGACTTTTTACAGAAAACCCCCTTATTTTACCGATTTTCCGAAATTTCACCGAAACGATTTTCAAAACGCTACATCTACTCTGGTATATCGATGCCCCGTCTCAATACACCCATGACTAGGGACCTTGAAGGATGTACTTATGGACTACCATGACTCCACTAGTATGATCTACATCATAGTCCAGGTAGTCAAGTACACATCCTAAGGGCTTTACCAACATGTAACAGAGAGACAATCAGTATACACGTTAAGGTAAAGAGTAACCAGATAGCATACTATCATGTCGAGCAAGAAAGTCCTCCTTGTATATGTTCCAGCATCCACTACAATATACATCCTATGTACAATAATGACCTCTAGGGCATACATATAACTAACAATCTCCCACTTGCACTAGGGCCATCTGTAGCAGTGGTTGTAGTATCTCATACTCAACCATCCCATAAAAGTCTTTCTCTGGGAAAAGACCTTTGTGAGTGGATCCGCCGCGTTGTCCTCTGAGTCTACTCTCCTAACCTTGATCACCCTGGAGATCAACTATCTCCATGATCAGGTGATACTGCCTTAGAATATGTCTGGATCACTGATGGGACGGACGTTCCTTGGCATAAGCCACAACTCCATTGTCACACAATGGGAGGAACTAAGTTCATCTCATGAACAAATATACATCCAGAACGCATCTTTGGTAGCATCTTAAGTAGCGACGTATCCAGCCTTTATCGTCTAGTATGCCACGGTATCTAGCTTGGAACTCTTCCAACATACCGTCCCTTTACTGAGGGTAAAGACAATGCCTGTGACTGACATTCAGTCGTCCTTATCACCCTGGAACCCTTCCAGTGATTCTCCCCAGGACCAATTGATACCATCTCACTACAACTAATGAGTATCATAATATCCAATTAGATCTATCTCATAGATCCAAAACCCAGGATATAGTAGGTATCACTTTGATCCTATATGGAGAATCATTGTGACAAGCGGAGATTGACCGAGCGTAGTCTAGGAAACTCCTTCCCTATCAAGAGTATGTCATCTATGTACTCTACGAGGATCATCACCATACTCCCTACTACCTTTTTGTATATACAAGGTTCATCTACCATTTTGATGATGTCAAACTCTTTGACTATCTCATCAAAACAGATGTTCCAACTCCGCGATGCCTGCTTTATCACATAAAGCATCTTGCTCGCGTTTTCGCTGCTCCCACTTTCTATGAAGCCCTCTGACTGTGTACTTATAGACTCTCTCTTCTAAAACATCATTTAGAAAAAAACAGTCATGACACCCAACCGCCAGATATCGTAGTCATGGTATGTAGCCGTGGCAAGTAGGATCTGGATGGACTTAAGCATAGTTACTTAGAAAAGGTTTCATCATAATCCATACCTGGTCAATGATGCAAACTTTTAACAAGTCTAGCTTTGAAAGTCTCAACTTTTCCATGTACACCAAGTAATCTTCTTAAGATATACTTGCTCCTGATGGGGATTTAACCCTTCATATATAGCAACCAAAGTCCATACTTTGTTGGTGTATAAGGATTCCATCTCAGATCGATAAACATCCAGCCATTCTTACAGAGTCCCACTCCTGATGGCCAGCTCGAAACTAGTTGGGTCATCATCTCATGATGCATTCCTCGCTCCCACTGTCATAGAGAAACCGAAGTATCTCTCAGGTGGGTGAGGAACCCTAATAGATCGGCGGAGAGGCTGAGGTTCGTTGGTAACTATTGAATCCTTTGGTTCTTCCAAATCATCAGCTGCCAGATTGTATAGCTGGAACATTTCCAGTTCTACATAACAGATCTTGCCTCGAGCTTGTCCGGATTTTGCTTTTCAGACATAGGCTGGACAACCCCAAATCTTAACTAACTTAAGATATGGGCTCTTCCCTTTCCATATCACATATGAAGTGGTAGGCAACTGATTTGATCGGAACCCTATTCAATAGGTATGCAACTTCTCAAGTGCATAACACCCAATAGGAAAAAGGTAACTCAGTAGTACTCATCATAGAGCACACCATATCAAATAGGGTGTATCTGCTCCGCCCCGATATACCATCGTGCTATGGTGTATACGGAGGAGTAATGCTGAGAGAGAATCTCATTCTCCTTTAGAATAGTCCAAGAATTCCATGCACAAGTATTCTCCTTCTTGATCTCATCAAAGTACATAATACTTATACCCGGTGTTTGGTTCTCTACTTCAAATTTATATTCTGCGAATATCTTAAAAGGTTCGGACTTGTGTTTCAACAGGAACATATGTCTGAATCTCGAGAGATCATCAGAGAATGTAATGAAGTATAAAGAACCAGTCTTGGCATGTGTAGACAGGGGAACTTACATACATCAACATGTATCAATCCCAAGAGTTCACTAACCCTTTCTCTGTTTCCAGTAAACAGAGCTATGGTCATCATATCTCTGTGACATGACTGGCAAGTTTCATAAGATGTAAATTCAAAATGATTTAAATATACATCTAAATGTAACTTCAGCCAGTCGGGTCGCATTGATATGACCTAGTCTACAATACCTCAAGAAGGAATCGTTCATTTCTGAACTCTTCCTCTTGTGTGTGTTCCATATACTAAGAACTGTAGTTTGATTTAGAACATTAATGCTTTTAGATAACGTGCCTGAACCGATCAACTTTTGATATAGGAAATGTTCAAAACATTATCGAACAATACAAAATTTTATCATTTCTTTACTAATAAAGAGACTGATATGATTTTGTATATTAGGTTCGGTATCTAATAACATTCGTTCAGAATCAATGTATTTGTAATACAAGGTGACAGTGACCAACAGACTTGGCTGCAACACTTGCCCCGTTTTCTGCCTCATGAAACTTATCACCCGTTCTCAGTTCTCTACCTATTTGTAGCCCTATGTAACAGATTACATATTTGGGATCCTGATCCGGTATCAAATACCCAGGACGTAGAGGATACAGAGAAATAGTTCTTTATAACGAACACACCCGAAGATGATGCATCAACATGCACTTTCTTCGTTTGGGCGGCACGGGAAATCTGGTATTCTCCAATTTCCTGCTCTGTCTTATAACATTTATAAGTTGGAGCGGGACCAACTTTCTCCAGCTCAGTATAACAAGCGGGTTCGGTCAATATATCAGTTTTATTATCTTGATTAAGGCGTGACATGGTCGCTACCTGGAGAGAGAGAGAAGAAAACACTCAGCGTGCGCTCTTGCAAGATCAGATTGGTTATTATTTTATCTAATCAGGATGGCTCCCACTGTTTTTATCAAATCTTCCTTCAAACCCTAAAAGGAAAGACTAGCCGGGATTAATTACACGCTACAAGTTCGCCAATCTTTCAGCCAGGCCAGTGTCGGTACTTTGAGGGAGGTTCCCCGTGCTTTCGCACAGACCTAATTACAGTAAACCTCGTTTTCCCAGAGGCGTAACCTCGTTGACACCTTTCTAGACACCTACTTGATCGGCTAATTGTAATGTGTAAAACTCTCCCAGGAGTAACAATTACTCGCAGCGGGTATCGGGATCCAACTATCTCATAGAAGGTATGCAATCTCATTGCAAATTTCAACACTTGAAATTCCCGATAATTTTTCCCCTAACCTCCTATGACCTTGACAAAGGCCAACAAACCATAGGATGCTAGTCAAGTTCAACCCGTCATTTCCTGATTGAATTAAACCCACCCGCACGACCCTTGACAAAGGCCAACAAGGTCACACGACTACCCTAACCCAATCTGCATCATATGCATAAGCAGATAAGCACCAGTTAGCTACCGTACACTACGCCTTGACAAAGGCCAACAAACGCAGCACGAATACTAACTACTAGTTATCTGAAATGACGGAGGGCTACGACAGGTTTTTCTGAAAACCTATTGCGTAATGAACTTGACATCGTTGTAGGATCAAATGATTTTAAAATGGAGTGTTTCTGAGGCTTTTCTAGTTTTGCTAAAGGAGTCACTCCCGGTGAAGGGATCGTCGGTCCTTTCCTCGTCGAATGAGGTGCGGGATATATCATATATATCACTGTGCAAAGCAGAAACTATAGAAGCAATCAAAAGACAAACCGAGTGTGTAGCATCTGCCAGTTATTGCTAAAGGAGTCACTCCTGGTGAAGGGATCTCGGTCCTTTCCTTATCGAATAAGGTGCAGGATGTTCTACAAGGAACACCTCGATGCAAAGCAAGAACTGTAGCTACCTGTTTTATTTTGAAATTCAATTCCACAACATCTTTAGGTTTCTTTTTCTTTCATTAATCACATTAATGAAGTCCCATCATTTAAGTTACCTAAACATCACAGATAAATACGACGTACACTTATGCCATCCGCATTCGCCTCGATGTCCCCTCGTGCACCGTTAGGTTAGGTAACTAACGGCAGAGCGGGGCAGGGCTAGCATGAGTGTAAAACATAAGTAACGTCTATATAATATATCATATATACTATATACAGTATCTATCACAGAACATCACATGATCACATCACAGATATCGCAACAGAAGAATCATATGAAATATTGGATATACTAGGACGTCCGTGTTTTCAATACGAGCCAGTATAAAACACGGATTCCACGGTCGCGATGAATAGCCAAACCCACACCCCTAGACCCCTATGAGAGCAGCAAGCAACCCTACCAATTCTAGAATCAGGAGACCAGGACTCGACTCCTCGAGTTGGTCTCCCACTGGACTCCAGAACCCGGTTACTTGTGCCCTCCTCTTTGGGTCTATCCTAGTGCGGAAAAATAAATAATATACAATGGGTGACATCTTCCGCAACCTGGAAGTGCCCTAATAAAAGAATATTACATACAAGTTTTTTACATGAATGAAAATGAAAAATACTCATCTCACATAAAACCCCCCGGCTATTCAAACACGACGATCCAATATAACATATCCAGCAACACATAACATCACATGTCATCAACGTAAGTAAATATGCGCATCCCAATTGTCGTTGACATATAGCAACGAAACCGGCGATATCACATATTACACTTACGGTCACAGAAAAGAAAGTGTAAAACTACAACAGTTGGAATCTGCAACCTCCTTAGACATCGCATGCCTAATCAAATGAATTCCTTAGACATCACATGCCTAACAATTATAAACCCTGCATTTTAGTATTATTATCGAAAACTCTTTTCAATATCAAGTCGGGCAATTCAACAAGATTCCCGACATCCTGATTGAATGCTCGTCGCAAACTTTAGTAGACGGCCGCACCCCCGATACCGCCGACGAAGTGCACCAAGGCGGAACACCGCTACCGCGAGCACCTGGACGGATGCTTTCGGCGACGGGGTTCTCCTACAGTCACTTGGTCGGGGCTATGGGATGAAGCTGTCTATTAAGTTTACCGGCGAATATCCGCGTACGCTACGTGATTGCGACGGACTTTTGATCACATCAAAATTTCATGGCAACCGATCAAGTGAGACTAAAGTGCTATGTTTATAACATCCATTCAGTTATCTCATAACTACTTATGAATTCCAATTATTGTATCCCATTCCAGATAAACAGAAAATGTTAAACTTTCCGATCGAACAGTCAAACACCCAAGTTTTCCCGATACATCTCAACACATGAAACAAGTTTAAAAACATTCACTTCATGCCTCAGTGCCAACGGTCCAGCCGTAGAAGGGTCAAGCCAACGCCTCACATGTGGCACGCCGTACTCCCCCAAACCCTAAGGTTTAAAAGGCAGTTCAAGACGGCCACATAATCGAGTTAAGGTTTGTTGTCTTCTAGAAGGACCATCGCGTTACTTGCACTACTTAGAACGTCATTAAACTACGGGAAACTCCAACAATTGGAAATTTCCCGGCAGGGGAAAAAGTGGGTATTTATATCCGGTCGAACTTTTTAACATATTCTAAAATTACCCGGAAAAGCACATAGACAAAGTTTGAAATTTCCGATCGAATCATCGAAGCTCCAAAACACCCCAGAAAACTCAACTATTGAGTGAAAATTAAAAATTCCCAGAAAACTCAGAACCTTAAGAAAAAAATTACTGTGCAAAAATTTATAGTTGATCTCATAATTTGGCCGCGGAACCCCCGCAGAAGCCAATCTTCCGCCGCGGTTCCGCCGCGCTTTAGCCGTATCTCTTGGTCAATTTTGCACCGTAATTCTTAGAATTTCCTGCTGAATCTTTTAAGAATTTTTAATCTGGAAAAAACCCAGTTTTGAAAAAATGTCCAGAGAGGGTTGAAATTTAGGGTTTCGGGGTTCGATCGGGTTTCTAATATCGTCTACACATCACCTAAGGCTCTAGCTAGGCTCTGATACCACTGTAGGGTTCCTAGGCACACTAATGAGGTCTCACAAGGCATCAACCATGGCAATTTTAAATTTTTCATGTGCTTACAAACCCTAATACGGATCGTTGACTAGAGATTAGGCGAAACTACAAGCTACTAAACTGTTTTAGCACTAAGTGAACGGAAATACAACCTTTGTAGATCCGGTCCTCCACCTCCTCGGCTCCGTGATGAAGTCCCTCCGCTGTACCCATCGGATCCCGGACTCTCGCGGTGGTTTCATCGAAGAAATGGGCGGGCTAGGTTGTCGACTTCGATGCCGAAGATGATCTACGTCGAGGCAACACAAGATCAAGCTCCCACTTCACCAAGTCATGAAACTTGTGAAGAAAACACCCTATACTATATGGCAAGTGGTAGAGAATAAAGAAATAGGAAGTGGGTTCACTTTGGATTTGGATTTCTCACTTGGAATCATCACTTGACATTTTTGAAGTAAGCTTTTCTTTTCTTTCTCAAGAGGAAGAAGAAGAAGAAAAGAATAATGAATTAATTCACAAAAGAAAAATGAAGTGATGGTTATCATTATGCAACCATGGGTGAGGCTAACTCATGTAGAGAATAAACTAGGGTTAAGGGAAATGGTTAGAGTTAAGGAATAAAACAAAATGGTCAAAGCTTTTTCAAAGCTTCATGAAGCTTCAACAAAATCCAAAGAAAGCCACCATTTTATTTTAATCCAAAATGAAATAAATAAATAAATAAGTAAATAAAGCAAATAAAACCCTAACCATTAACTAACCATGGTTTAATCAAACATACACCCAAGTTTGCATGTATCATCAAACATGATACAAACTTGTGCACAAAAAATATATCACATATACAATGTGCACAAACAAGTGAGAAAAACATCTTAAGTGAACCAATATTAGTTAATGTAAAGTGATATATCAAATATATGATTATACATTAAATCATTAAATCAACACTTGATTTAATGATCCGGTCATATTTCACATAACCGACTAATATCAATAGTAACAACTTATCGAATCAACACTTGATCCGATAACCCGGCTATATCGCATATAACCGATCAATATCACAAATCGTGAGAATCAAATACAGTATCACATACTGGTATTATTCTCGGTCCCGCACATATCTCATATGCGCTCCTATTTCGTTTCGCTTGAGCCAGGAAACTTCTGTGTAGGACTCTAAAGACTCGTTAATACGCCGGCAGCAGGTGATGATCATATCAAACACCCACAAGCCGCAAGCGGTCTGCTAAACGTAACGGCCACCCGGGTATTGAGCGATCAGAAGATCGACGAGCAAGCCCGCTCACACTCCTGTGAATCCAATCAGTAACACTTACCGTACAGTCCAGTCTGATCGTCTGATATGTCGCATATCTCGCCTAGGGGTGGTAAACGTCAGGCCCCAGTAGCTCGATAAGTCGTGTCGATATGAGGTCTATAACAGTTCGAGAAACTACTGATAACTCTTACCAGTACATCTCAGTAACCCTGGCCAGGGATTTCCGGTTATAGCCAATCGAACACAGCGCAACATCAACTCCCTATACCGGGAGAGACGAATCCCTTCCTATCGCTCATTGCCTCCATGTGATTCGAGACTGTACCCAAAAACCACCGTTTTTCACGCCCTCTTGGACGTGGTAAGGTGGAAATCAAAGCACAGTGGGAATCACACAAGACTTTATGATGATCTCGGGTCTACGGACTAACCTGTACCAGTGTCACCAGAGAACTGCCATCTGACGTAAGGTATAATACCATCTGGGAGTTCTCGGCGAGTCCGTCCAGTGTACCCAGTCTCCACTGAGCACCCGTATATGATCTCTGATGTCAAACACCAATGGATATGGGATCATCCATCCCCCATCTGTATGGGTCGAGAAGGTATACGCTAGTCTACTCTGGTATATCGATGCCCCGTCTCGATACACCCACGACTAGGGACCTTGAAGGATGTACTTATGGACTACCATGACCCCACTAGTATGATCTGCATCATAGTCCAGGTAGTCAAGTACACATCCTAAGGGCTTTACCAACATGTAACAGAGAGACAATCAGTATACACGTAAAGGTAAAGAGTAACCATATAGCATACTATCAAGTCGAGCAAGAAAGTCCTCCCTATATATGTCCCAGCATCCACTACAATATACATCCTATGTACAGTAATGGCCTCTAGGGCATACATATAACTAACAACCTGTACACATGTCACCTGGTAACTGCTATCTGACGATATGTATAATACCAACTAGCATGTTCCCGGCGAGTCCTGTCCGGTGTACTCATAACTCAATGAGCACCTGTATACATCTTAGGTGAACCAACTGACACAAATGGCTTGTGAGACCGGCCACCGCCCCTCGTCGGGGTCTCGACTGTATACACTAGTCTACACTGGAGTATCGATGCCCTGTCTCGAAACTCCCACGACTAGGGACACTTTAAGGATGTGCTTATAGACCCCAGCTCCCACGTATATGATCGCCATCATACCGCTGGCAGTCAAGCAAGAATTCTATGGGCTCTATCAACATGCAATAGTGAACTAAAGCATGTACACGATGATAAAGACAAACCAGATAGCATACTATTATCTCGAGCAAGACTGTAATATCGGTATAGGTCATCCCTCAATCATTGCAATCACGTACCTGCGATCCAATAATTGACTTTGAGGGCACTATATCCAACAGTCTCCCACTTGCACTTAAGGCTAATTATTGCGATGTCGCGTACTCACAGCTCGTGTGATACCGAACATCCAACTCCTCTACTAATCAGTTTCACAAAGCTCGTTTGTAAAACTATTGTGTTCGAGAAATATCCTCAGTGAGTGGATCCGTCCTGATGTTTCTTTTCATGTCTCTCTTTTTCTCAAGTTCGCGGAGAAAGCCATCTCCCGAAATGAGCAATACCTGTCTTAGAATATGTCTGGATATCTGATGGGACCTAGCTCACAAGGGAACTCCAAATCCAGCAAACTTCTTAGACTGTATCGTCAACTGAATTTAATCAGTATCCTGCACCATTCCTCCCTCAGTATCCGCTTGGACTACCTGTCCAAACTACTGCCCCTCGTCAGAGAGAAAACTATAACTCTGACAGTCACTCTGTCATCCAGGTCACCTTGGAAGCCTGGAATGATAACCGTCTCCCGAAGGAGGCCGCCGTTATCAAATTCCTAGAACAACCATTTATGTTCTAAAACTGCTTCTGAACGTTTCTCCAGGATTGGATTAATATCTCAACCTATTGCATCTAGTGAAAAAAACAACAACATATGATATTATATCCATATCCTATGTGGAGAAACTTCTGTGTGACAACCACGGTATAACCGATCGTAGTGTAGGAATTTCACTTCCTACTATGTGTATGTCATCCAAGTATCAGGACATCACACCCTACTACCTTCTTAACAGATCCATCCCCTATTCTGATGAAGTCAAACCTATGACTATCACATCGAAAATAGATAATCTATCTCCGCTATATTTGCTTTAGTCTATAAATAGACATAAGCTACTTGTCCACTACGCTTCCGCTGCTCCCATTGACTGCGACAACTCTCTGGCAGAGTCATATACACGTGCACTTCTAAAGCTAGTTTAGAACGATGCTATACTCATCCTTCTGCCGGGTCTCATAGTCTGGAACAGCAGTAATGGCAAGTCTGGGTAAACAAGAACCTTCCTGTCACCGTTCTTGAGGATACCGGAGTACCTCTCGGGCGCCTGAGGTTACCCACCATATCTGCGGAGTGGCTAATGGAATGTCAAACCTGATTGAATCTTTAGGTTCTATAAAATTTTCCGTAATCGTTTGCGGTTCTGGAATCACTTCCAGTTCTACCATACTCCCACTACTGTTTTCTGAAAAAATCCATTTTACTAAAACTGTGGCGAGTCAAGAACAATATCACTATTGATCTTCCAGATGGAAGAAAGTCAACCCTCGTCAAAGCCCGGGTTAACCCACAAACTGCCATTACAGAAACGTGCCTAGAGTTATCCAGAGTCTGGTTTTAAGCATAAGACGGACAACTCCCCGTACCTTAACATCGTTAAGATATGAACCATTCTATATATAATATAGAAATAGAGGCACTGATTTAATTGGAACCAGATTCAAATCATGCTGCTGTCTCCAGTGCATGTCAACTAAATGGAGATAGACCGATCAACATTACTCAACTTAGGAGTGCGTCCAATTATGAGTAACCTGAAAGAGAAACAAGTTTCTCAAGACCATTACTATCAACTGAATACCAGACACAAGTATCTACATCTTCGATCACGTTGAAGAATCCCGATAGTTGCAACACATGATTCTCTACTTTATTCCTATACCTATAACTTCTCAAACTTGGACCTTGTATTTCTACGAAACACTTGTCTAAAACTTGAGAAGTCACAAGTAAACAGAATACAGTACGAGGACCAACCCCTTTGTCCTAATAGACACTGGACAATATACAATACTTTGTATAAGTCCTCTGAGTTGAATAACTCAAACTCTGTGTATCGTAGGTTGAAAACTGTACCCAGACGATTTTCTCAAATATCACCAATTACAACGAATTCCGATATAATGAGGATGATCACCTTATTCTCAATAACTTACTCCCCACACATCATCTGTAAAACTATACAGATGTGAGAATCATACCTGGTAAATACATACCCTGGAGCAAGTGTCTAATTGGGAAATTAGTTTTCAATTAATAATACACAGTGAAACTGAAACATGAATATGTTTCGAAAGGGAATCCGGGTATTCCTAGTAATGCCTCTTCCATTATCAGATTCATGACTGTAAACGTATATTTCCTTGCCATCTCTCCAATTCCCTTTATTTGTCTTTAGTCGTTACCTTCTGCACACCATCGTTAGGCTTAATGGGTTTCTTCCTTTCCTACCGTTCGGCACCAGCCTTTGGTTTGGAAGAAGACTATCCAATAAGAATAATAGGTGTACTCTCCTAATCCTAGGAGCACTCGCAACCTGAGAGAAGGTAATGATAAAAGACAACTGAATAAACCTTATTCCTATTTCTCCTGAACCAGAATCCATCCTCGAAAAAGTTCCTTCGAGTTCGTATATAACCACACGATGGATTTATCCAATAGAATTGGATGTTCGTAGTGATACAGGGTGTTCTGGAGAAATATAAAGATGAAGCAGGAGTGGCGATGAATTACGTGGTTTGGTCGTGAATGATAACAGTCGCAATTTACTTCACCCTCTTTCTGATCCTTTTATTTGTCTTTACTTATTAGCTTCTGTACACCCAACTTAGGCTAATTGGTTTTCTTCATTCCCTACCTTTCGGCACCTGCCTATGGTTTAGAAGAAAACTATCCAATAAGCCTAATAGGTGCACCCTCTCCTAATCCTAGGAGCCCTCACAACTTGAGAGAAGGTAAAAGGAAAAAACAACTGAATAGTCCTATTCAATCTCTCCAGAACCAGAATCCATCCTCGAAGAAATTCCTTCGAGTTCGTATAAAACCATACGATGGATTTATCCAATGGAATTGGATGTTCGTAATAATACAGGGTGTTTTGAAGAAACTCAAAAGGTAAAAGAAAGAGTGGCAATGATGTATGCAATTCAGACAATCCAAAATCCAGTATTTTAAGAAAGTTCGGTTAACTTGGTTACTGAGTTATTGTCTAGGGTCGGGTCATGGTCCCAGTCAAAAAGAGAGAGAGAGAAAAAAAACAATCTGCGTGCACTCTAACCTAGATCAGAATGGTTAATCATTTTATCTAATCAAGAAACCTCCCACTGTTTTCTCAAATTCTCCTCCAAACCTGAAAGAAGAATTAGCCGGAATCATCCGAGGAGAAATACTACTCATCAGTGGGAATCAGGATCCAACTATCATCACATGATAACGTGATGGAAGCCACTCACGTCATCACACTCTAGAAGGTATGCGCAAGCCTGGCAAGTTTCCTGTATGTTTGAAACTCCCGATGTGTGTTTTTACCCCTAGGACCCAAGTGACCTTGGCAATGCCAACATATCAAAGAGTCCTAGTCAAGTTCAACCCGTCATTATCTTGATTGCATTAAACCCACCCGTACGAGTCCTTGACAATGCCAACATAATCGTACGACTGTCCTAACCAATCCACATATCCAAGCGACAGAAGAGCATTACAGAGCTACTGAACACTACGCCTCGGCAATGCACGACATACGCAGCACGAATACTAAGTAATACTAATCTGAAATGACGGAGGGCTACGGCTGGTTTTTGGCGAAAAACCATTAACGTAATGAACTTGATATCGTTGAAGGAACCGGATAGTTTTTGTAAATATAAATTTACGAAAACCTTTGCTAAAGAGGTCACTCCCGGTAAAGGGATTTCGGCTCTTTCCCTGTCGAATGAGGTGCAGGATATTCCAACTGAATATCACGATGCAAAGCAAAAGGTAATCGACTATAGTGAAGTTATTACCCTGACGCAAACCTCTGTCCAAGGGGTCACTCCCGATGAAGGGATCTCGGCCCTTGCCTCGTCGAATGAGGTGTTGGATATTCATAACCGAATACCACTGTGCAAAACAAAAGAGAATGTCCTTGCAATAACAACTTTTTGAAAATTTGGTTCCAACAACATCATATAAAGGTTTGTTTTTCTTGCATTGATAAGAATTAATGCAGTCCCATCAATTAATCACACCAGAAAAGAACGAAAATAAAATGTACGTATATGCCATCCGCATTCGCCACTGGGTCCCGTCATTACCCGTTAGGTTACTTAACTAACGACAGAGCGGGGACTGGGCTAGCGTGGGTGCAAAACATATACAACATCTACTAGTATATATATCAATATATAATAATCGCTCCAGGTATGATAAATGCAACATCACAGAAAAGTAATAAGCATCACAGAACAATACAGATAATCTGGGATCCCTGGGTTTCATAGAGCCGCAGATGAAACCCGACGTTCCCCTGGTCGTGTGGATAGCCTGTGTAATGAAAACCTAGACCCCTACGAGTGCGGCAAGTTACCTGCCAAAACCAGAAGCGAGGCAGCCCCCTTCAGCAAAGTGAATGGACCACCAACCACTTCACGGAATCCGGTAACTTGAGCACCCCTCCTTGGCTCAACCTATACCCCCTACGAGTGCGGCGAATAACCCGCCAATTCTAAAGTGAATCCCCCTCCGTCTCAAGGCCATGAGATGCGGGCTCGTTGCTCTCAAGAACCCGGCTATCCGTGCACCCCACCGCGGGGTAATCCTAGTACAGAAAAGAAAATATATACAACGGGTACATCGACCTCATCCCGGTCGTGCCCCAAAAGAATAATATACAAACAGGCAGTGACGGCAATCCACATGTCGGACGCTCGCCCCGCAATATCAAATGTACAAATAAATCCAAACAGTACTAACATTGCACCAAGCTATCCACCATGACAAAACCGCAACATCACAGCACAACACAGAACATTAACGTGAATGTCACGTTCGCAAAACCCGTCTAAAAGGACTATAGCAATCAGACAAGTTTTACCAATCAAATGACATTCATGGTCACAGATAGTAATGTAAAGCACTGTAAACTAATATATTTAAAATTTCGATCGACAAAAATTTCCGAAGTAGGCCCCAAGAACAAATCCAGTACTCAAAATAATCTAGGCCAGAAGTAAATTTTCCAGAAACCCCAGTTCCAAGTCAAAGACCCAAAGCAAAAATTTAGTGTAATGAAACCTCAACACTGCAGCGGAACCGCGGCCAAAACGTAGGTACGGCCGCGGTTCCGCGGTGCTACAGAAGAATCATTGTACCAAAATTTTACAGTAGTCTTATAAAAGCCTGCCTGATTTTCTGAAACACTCAAAATAATTTTTCGACGACCTTAAAAATTCGGCAGAAACTTGAAAAATTAGAAATGTGGTTTTGAAAATTCCGTCGATCGATGTTTTAAACATATTAGAACAAGCTAGTAAACGGTTAACAGTTTGGCTCTGATACCATGTTGGGCCACGGCGGCGCCCCGGCCGTCAAACCGACGCCGGATGCGGAACAAAAACTTTTTACGAAATCGGCGCCACCGCCTTCCAAAAACCCGGATCGTTCCATTAACCGTAAACTAGCTAAATGTAAAAGGAGTTAGGAAATTATACCGATCGATCTATGTCCTTCGGTCTTTAATCTCCGCACCAAACTCCCGCTGCTGCGCCGACGAAGTCCGCTCCCCGATCACGCCCGTCGAAATGGCACCACGTCGATGAATCTGTATACGGGCTCCCGCCTCAAGACCGAGGCAACTCGGACATGAAGTTTGCTAGCCGACATGTCCAAGAGTGAAGTAGAGAAGGTGTAGAATCTTTTGTCTCAAGGCACCCAACCGATTGGGTGGAGGTAAATTGGAGTTGCCAAGGTGTGAGAATGTGAACACGATATTTTGCAAGTGAGGAAATCCATGAATGGGCTCGGCCAGAATGAATGGGGAGCTAAAAAGCTCACTGGAAAAATGGTGGTGATCAAAATGTGAGTGTTTATCAATCAAGAAACTAAAGAAACCTCATAATATATAAACCATTCACCGCAATCAAGCCCCAGAAGCTAACAGCTCCACTTGTCCAATGCCCACTCTCCACCGCAAAAACCCCCCTTGCCATTTAAAAACTTAGCCAATTTGCAGAGAACCCCTCTCCTGGCAAAATCAGCCACCTCATGAAGCAATGGGTGCCCATGACTATTAACAGTGCTCGAAATGGACAGGAAAGAAATTCTGTGCACGGGGAAAGGGGAAAGGGGAAGGGCACACAATAATTGAAACAAAGACCAAGATGTTTAAGACGGAAAAAGAAAACTGGCAACTCCAAAAATAATCCCGTAACGAATTATGAGATTACCCCTCAACTGTAAATACATACCCGCATTTGTATTCCGATCGAATACGAATGCAATGAGACAAAAATATTGCTACAGTATAATACTAGGATCCGGCTTAAACCAAAGCCCTTAAACCAAAACCCACTAGTATTATTCGTCCGATCCTGATCCGTGCACAAGTGCACGAATATGATCGAACCCTGCCATAAAACCATACGGCCTCTACAACGTTTCGCCCGAACTTGGGAAACTGTCTGTGGGGGACTCTAATGACTCATCAATACACTGGCACTGGGTATAACCACTAGTACGTCAGATGTACTAGCCTTACGTAACGGTTGCCATGTATTGATCGGAAGGGAAGCTGACGAGCGAACTCATTCAGAAACCCTACTGAGCCTGATAGTGATAATATCCGTACAGTCCGGTCCGTTCGTCTATGAGTATTGCATATAGGGCCTAGGGGGCTGGTAAACGTCAAACCCCCAATAGCGGTATAAGTCGTGTCGGAGAGTAGCCCTGAACACCCTGAGATACTACTGGAATACCTACCAGTAAATCTCGATTACCCTGGCCAGGGATTTCATGTAATGGCTCTCCTAGACACAGCGCGATCTCACCCCTAATACCGGGAGAGACGAATCCCTGACGATCCGCTCACTGCCTCCATGTGGCTCGGGACTGTACCCAACTAAAACCTGTTTGCACGACTCCTTTGAGCCGTGGTAGGGTAGTAATCAAAGCACAGTGGGAAATCACACAAGACAAATGACAATCTCAGGTCGACAGACTAACCTGTACACATGTCACCTGGGAATTGCTATCTGACGATATGTATAATACCAACCAGCATGTTCCCGGCGAGTCCTGTCCGGTGTACTCATAACTCAATGAGCACCTGTATACATCTTAGGTGAACCAACTGACACCAATGGCTTGTGAGACCGGCCACCGCCTCCCGTCGGGGTCTCGACTGTATACACTAGTCTACACTGGAGTATCGATGCCCTGTCTCGAAACTCCCACGACTAGGGACACTTTAAGGATGTGCTTATAGACCCCCGCTCCCACGTATATGATCGTCATCATACCGCTGGCAGTCAAGCAAGAATCCTATGGGCTCTATCAACATGCAATAGTGAACTAAAGCATGTACACGATGATAAAGACAAACCAGATAGCATACTATCATCTCGAGCAAGACTGTAATATCGGTATAGGTCCTCCCTCAATCATTGCAATCACGTACCTGCGATCCAATAATTGACTTTGAGAGCACTATATCCAATACTTTTCTGTAGCATTCTCCATAGGTGGAGGAGACCTTTTCAGCATGGCAGTTGGAGAGTTCTTGCGGACCCTCCTAAGCGGTTTGAAGCTGTTCCCAGTCGGAACAGCAGCATCGATTTCCACCATGGGAGCTGGCGGAGTCAGTCCAGAAGGGGAGCTGCCCCTAGCCTTCCTTACTCGGCGCCAGTGACGACGTCGAGCGTGTCGAGCCGTTGGGATTGTCTCAGATGTAGGGGTGACTTCCTCATGCCCTCTGTGTTGGTCAGAAGTTGTCGTTGTCAGCCTGTTGAAGGCTGATGTCCGCTGAGTGGGGATGGCCAACCTATCGAAAGCAGACTTCCGAGCAGGGGGAGCAGCCTTCACGATTTCTCCTGGAACAGGAGCTGAAGTGGCCAGCCTTGTAAAGACTGATCTTTTGATGGGAGAAGCTTTTTTGGTGACCTCGAGGGCAGGAATGGCTATCCGTTTTGGGATGGCCGCTTCAGGTATCGTGGGCTTCTTGACGGGCCCATTGTAGTTCAGGCTCAGCCTATCGAAGACTGATGCTGTCGGCTTGGCATTGGATGACCCGTTGAGATGGGCCCTGGTGGTAGTGAGCCGACCAAAGACCGACTTCTTCTGCGCTTCTTGTGGCAGTGGGATGTTAACGCTCACTGGTGGGAGCATGGTCCCGAAGAACAACCTGGTGGTAGCCTGCGTTACCTGCTCTGCTGGTATTGTGAAAAAGGAGGCCGCTTGGGGGCCGTAGGTTACACCCCCAGATGGGGCGGAACGGGAGTTGCAGTTGCAGCTGGTGCAGGTTGAAGCCATTGATCTTCTGTTTTGTGCACGGAGCAAGACACCAAATCTTAGTACCTCGAATCTAAGGGCAACCATATCAAACCGCGATTCGTTCGCGAACACGACACACGAAGTGTGGAGTGGAAAGAGGAAAAGGTCCCACCGGGCGTGCCAGAATCTGTTCCTCGCCGAAAACGCGCGACCGGGACGTTGGGACGTCAGGGACTGAATTTGGGGGCAGATGCTAATTGGTGCTATCCGTCCACCTCTCCGAAGATGCCAAGTAGATTTATGATACCATGTATCGAAGGTTTAAATGGATGCGACCGATGTAGCAGACTTCGTCAGATTCCCCCTCGTTTGAGGAGTTTTTGATTGTGGGGACGCTCTTCCCTACAGGTGCAAGCCCCTGCAGTTAATTACGCTACCGCATTGCGGTAACCACTTTCTCCTTCTCCGGATGGTCACTTCGTGTCGTGGGTGTTTGTTTTATTTTTGGTTGCCCGTGGATTGTATACGGAGACTAATTTATGTTGTCGCCCGTAGGGCGTGGATTAGTCCAAATCCGTATTTTCTTAGATTTGGGTTTTGATTTAGGCTTAAAGATACGTTAGTCTCATTTGAGACTAAGATCAAATTAAACGTTTTTTAATGACACGTTAGTCTAATTTTAGACTAAGATCAACTTAACAATTTGTTAAGGACACGTTAGTCTAATTTTAGACTAAGATCAACTTAACGTTTGTTAAGGACATGTTAGTCTAATTTTAGACTAAGATCTACTTAACAGGATCATTTAGATTCAACAAAAGAGCATTTGGGGCTCTATTGTTTTAGTTTAGGGACTTTGCGGTCAATTACCAGTTTAAGGACACGGTGGTCCAAGGTTAAGGACATCATAGTCCATGGGCTTAAGGACCCCACAGTCCGAGGTTAAGGACATCATAGTCCATGGTCTTAAGGACCCCACAGTCCGTAGTTTAAAGACGTCATAGTCTATAAAGTTTAAGGACATCATAGTCCATGGGTTTAAAAGAACCCCACAGTCCGAGGTTAAGGACATCATAGTCCATGAAATGTATGGTTGCCGGGACCCGTCACCTCTCTGAAGACGTTGAAGGATTACAACGACAAATATCAGAGGAGTAAAGAGATGTACCCTCGAACCAATTTTAGTTGGTTGAAAGATCTGTAGTCCAATTTGGGGCTGAGATCTGTTAAAATATTTATGAGCAGATGGGCTCAATTAATATGAGTTGAGGACTTATGGCCAATCTTGGGCTAAGTCCAATCAAGTTAAAATGTTTTGACATTTATTTTGGGCTGTTAAGCATTTGTTTGCGCTCTGCCCTTTTAACAATGCTGAGTATTGATTTATATCTTGACAATGTTTTGTCTTTTATTGAATGCTGAGCATTCATCATGGCTCTGGGATTTATTAGAGAACAATTTATGTTCTGTCAGCACGACACGTGGCGCACTTGGCGCTTTGCGCCAGCCACAGAGCGCAGTGCGCTTCTGCCAAGTAGCGCACACGTGAGGAGCACGTGTCGCACTCAGCGCTAGGCACCAGATGATGAGCGCATGATGCCCATTTATAAGCGCAGAGCGCTAGTTCATGAGTGCATTGAGCTTTCAGTTTAGTGGCGCACACGTGAGTGACACGTGGTGCGCTTGGCGCTGAGCGCCAGCCCATGAGCGCAGTGCGCTATTTCAGAAGCGCAAGGCGCTAGTTGTTAAGTAGTATATGCGCGATTGACACGTGGAGCATTTGGCGCTGAGCGCTAGTCCAGAGAGCGCAGAAGCGCAGTTCAAGAGCGCAAAGCGCATCTGATCAATTTTATGATCTTCGAAACAATTTATGTTCTTTTAAAAGAGACTTTGTCTCAGGATCTAAGAACAACCGTTCTTATTTTGTTTCAATCTCTTATATTGATGAAAGGTTTTGCCTTTATGGATCTATGATCCTTAAGAGAATTGAATTATTCTCCTCTCCTTTATAATGAGATATTCATAATCTCTTTTATGAAAGACAGTTTGTCTTGTAGATCTATGATCTGTGAAAGAAGTAAGTACTTTTTTGTTTTATGATAAGATCTTTTTGATCTCTTTATAAAAGACCTTGGTCTTTGTAGATCTATGATCTTTTAAGAAGAGAATTCTTCTTTTTAATTATGAGATGATTTCATCTCTTTGTTCATCACCATTCTTTTTACCTTGAAGAAAAAATCTTCTTTCTTGAGAGCTTGGCTCTTCTTTTTGAGATTTTTCTCCAAGTTTATGGGGTTTTTTTCTCTATGCAAGACTTGAAGTCTTGGGGCCTTTATATAGGACAAGCTGATTTGTTGAATCAGTTAAAGAGATCTTTTCTCTAATTGATTCGGGAATTTCCCACCGTCGGATCTTTGATCCAAGGGCTTCTGGTTTACAGAAGATAATCTTCTTGTTTTAACAAGATTGAGAAATCTTTCCCTTTACAGAATTTGTTCTGTATTTTAGTGATTTTCAATCACCATTGGATCATTGATCCAACGGTGTTCCAAATTCAGGGCACAATCTTTTCTGTTTGGAAAGATTCAACAGAATCTTATTCTTGTTAATTGATGATTTAATCATATCCGTTGGATATTTGATCCAACGGTGAGGAACATTTAGTTCCAGCGCTAGCGCTTATGCGCTGTGCCCATGATGCGCTACTTGGAGCGCAGCGCTCTTAGTGCTAGCACACATGTGCTTTGCATGTGGTGCGCTAGTTAAAGTCTTTGACTCTCAGCGGTGGCGCTCTTGGCGTTTAATGCTTTATGAAGCGCAACTTTATTTTGAATTTTAAGACTTGAACAGAGCTTTGCTCTGACTGGAAGAAACATTTGCTCATAACTTTTGATCCTGGATGAATTATGAGGCCCATAATATATCAAATCGAAGGGGTTTTCGAGACAATTTTGATACTATCAGAATTTAGCTGTTTCTCATTTGGGAATTTGTCAAAATACAGCCCGGAAAATACTGGTTCATATTTTCTTAAGCGTATCGCTGCCATTTGATACCTTTGGCTCTTTTGTGCAGAATTTTTTGGCGGGAACAATCACTATCTCCGGGTTTGACTCCCAGTCATCAAGGACGCTCGGGTCTATGACACCGACGTTACGTTTTGGGCTGCTCGTCACGGACATTAAATTTCATGTCATTGACGCCAAGACATGCTACAATGCTTTGCTCGGCAGGCCTTGGTTACACGAGTATAACATCATACCTTCTACACAACATCAGCGTATGAAGTATTTCAAGGATGGTCTCGAGTATACCGTGATAGGGGAATTGAACCCATTCTCCGTGAATGAAGTCCGAAAGTACGAAGACGCAAAGTACTTCTTACCAAATTTCGAGGACACGGAGAGATGCCATAAACCGGAGGACAAGAAAAAAGCTATCACCACCATTCCAGTCTTCGGGAGTGATACCGAGGAGGAAGAAGAGATAGTCTATTCGGGGCAACCCCAATACGACAAATCCGGACCGTCTACCCCTATGTCGATCTTCGGCAGCGACTCTGAAGATGAAGTCAATGCAGTATTCTCTGTTTGACCATCCATAAAAAATGTGCCAGGCGACGATCAAAGTTTGCAAATCGCCATGGTTCCGCAAGAGCGTTACAAAGAACTCGACACACTTAATACCTATAGTGTGCAAGAACTGCAGACATTCTATGTCCCTCCCAGGCAAAAAGATGAAATGGCGATCCTCTTTTATCGATCCGTGGAAACCAAAGAGGAGAAAGAAATTTGGCATGGTGCCAATTCTACGCTTGACAGGCTCCAGCCCATCCATCTGCCCAGATACTACACAGAAGGATTAAAAAGGCTGTTGAGGCGCCAAGGCGTACCCTTCAAACAGACTGTAGGGTTACTAGGAACACGCACAAGGGTCTATAAGGCATCAACCATGCCCGATTTAAAATTTTGCCGTGCCGAACAACCCTAAACCTAGATCTTAGACTAGAGATTAGGCGAAACAAAGCATGTTAAACACTTTAACATGTAAGAGTTTGGGATTACAACCTTTGTAGTCCGGTCCTTCACTTCATAAGCTCCGTGTTGTGGTCCCTTCACCGCGATCATCAAGTTCCGGACTCTCGAGAGGCTTCACGAAGAGAAAGATGCAAGATTGCTTCCGATCTTCGATAACAAAGATGATCTACCTTGATGTTTCATTAACACAAGCTCTCACTTACTAAATAAAGTGAATACCCTAATCTAAATGGTTAGGATAGATTAGGATGATGAAGTAGGATTTTTGGTTCTCATTTGTTTTCTATTTCTCACTCATTTTCATCACCTTTGAAAAAGCTAGTAAGCTTTTCCATCAAAAAGGAGGAAGGAAGAAGAAGAACAATAGTAATCCTTTTGTGATGAATAATGAAAGTAATGATATCATTACCAAAGCAACCATGGTTAAGTCAAGAAAAGACTTAACCATTGTAGAGATCTAACCATAGTAAAGGGTGTGGGTTGGGTTAAGTAAATATCTTACAAAATATCTTTGCAAAAACAAAAAGGAAACCTTCTAGAAGGTTCAAGAAACAACTAACCCAAATCAAACCCTAACCTTATTTAATCTCCACTAAACATGTTGCATTAGTAATCATTTCATGTTACAATATTATATATCATATATAAAATATTTATTTTAACAAAATAAAATTATACAATTAACATATATCGCATATATATCAATGTATTACCCGAGTGAGAAAAAGAATCTTTTAGTGAGCTTATATTAGTTAATGTAACTTAATATATCAAATATATAATTATACATTAAATTATCGAATCAACACTTGATCTGATAATCCGGCTATTTCACAAATAACCGACTAATATAATTTGTATCAATTCATCGAATCAACACTTGATCCGATGACCCGGCTATATCATATATACCCGGCCGATATCTCATATCGCGAGAATCTAGTACGGTATCACATACACGTATTTTTCTCGGTCCCACACATATCACATATGTGCTCCTACTCCGTTTTGCCTGAGTCAAGAAACCTCTGTGTAGGACTCTAAAGAATATCAATACGCCGGCAGTAGGTGATGATCATATCAAACACCCACAAGCTGCAAGCGGTCAGCTAAACGTAACAGCCACCCAGGTATTGAGCGCTCAGAAGATCAACAGGCAAGCCTGTACATTCTCCTGTGAATCCAATCAGTAACACTCCCGTACTGTCCGATCTCGTCGTCTGATATATTGCATATCTCGCCTAGGGGTGGTAAACGTCAGACCCCAGTAGCTTGATAAGTCGTGTCGATATGAGGTCTATAACAGTTCGAGAAACTAATGATAACACTTACCAGTAAATCTCAGCAACCCTGGCCAGGGATTTCCAGTAATAGCCAATCGAATACAGCACAACATCAACTCCCTATACCGGGAGAGACGGATCCCCTCCTATCGCTCATTGCCTCCATGTGATTCGGGGCTATACCCAAAAGCCACCTTTTTGCACGCCCTCTTGGACGTGGTATGATGGAAATCAAAGCACAGTGGGAATCACACAAGACTCTATGACGATCTCGGGTCAACAGACTACTCTGTACCAGTGTCACCGGAGAACTGCCATCTGACATGAGGTATAATACCATCTGGGAGTTCTCGGCGAGTCCATCCAGTGTACCCAGTCTCCACTGAGCACCCGTATACCTTCTCTGATGTGAAACACCAATGGATATGGGATCATCCATCGCCCATCATATGCGTCAAGAAGCGCATACGCTACTCTACTCTGGAGTATCGATGCCCTGTTTCGGTACTCCCACGACTAGGAACATTTGAAGGATGTACTTGACGACTACACTGTCCCTACTAGTATGATCCGCATCACAGTCCTGGTAGTCAAGTACTCATCCTAAGGGCTTTATCAACATGTAACATAGAGACAATAAGAGTACATGTTAAGATAAAGAGCAACCAGATAGCGTACTATCATGTCGAGCAAGAAAGTCCTCCCTATATATGTCCAAGCATCCACTACAATATACATCGTATGTATAGTAATGGCCTCTAGGGCATACATATAACTAACAATCTCCCATTTGCACTAGGGCCATCTGTTGTAGTATTACGTACCCAATAATTAGCTGTGGTTGAAGTATCTCATACTCAACCATCCCATAAAAGTCTCTACTGGGAAAAATGCCTTTGTGAGTGAATCCACGCTGTTGTTCTCTGTGTCTACTCTCCTAACCTCGATCTCCCTGGAGATCAACCATCTCCATGATCAGGTGATACCGCCTAAGAATTATATCTGGATTTCTGATGGGACGGGGGTTCCTTGGCATAAGCCACAACTCCATTGTCACACAATGGTAGGAACGAAGTTCATCTCATGAACTTATATATATCTGATTGATCTCAAAAACTATCTATTACCGCAATCAAGAACGTCGTCGCTTTGCAGCTAGCCGGTGAGTACGGGTCGGTCCACAGGGATGTTGTGAATCTCCTAATCGCTCTTACGAGTTAATTCCGGTGGGAGTCGGAATGGATTAATTAAATCTAAAAACTAAATTAATATATGGCAATTTAATTAAAGATCTAACTATCTAACTAGGGCAAGGAATTAAATTTAATCTAGGGCAGAGAATGAAAAATTACCTAGGGTAAGAATTGAAATCTAAACTAGGGCAATTAAATAAATCTACTTACTTTACAGATGGATCTTTCCAAACATTTACACAGGGTTGTCAGATCTGAATAGATGATATGAAAAGAGGCATCGATGCTCTCCAAAAGAATTCTAAATTTTATTCATAAAAAGAGGCATAGGGAGGCATGAAAAGAATACAATGATTTGGGCTTCTATTTATAAGACATAGAAACCCTAGGTTACAATTGATTCGCACGTCTGCATTTACCAAAATATCCTTAGGAAGACCTAGTCAAAGTAGACTCCAAGCTTTGGTAAAATTTTATGTCTGGAAATTTTGGAACTGATTCTGGGCTTCTTGGGCTTTTTATTTCTTTGGATCTTTATTCAATTTGGTTTCTTTATTTCTTCCAGATCTCCAGTGAATAATTGCAGTGGACTTTTAACCGTTTGCTTTGTAATCTTGGACCTTGCGTTGCCTTGTACTGATCTTTTGTGTAGGCTTGATTAAGATACTTCTATTTGTTGGTCAAAGTCCCATTTTTGTGTCGTCTTTTGTCTTTTTCACTATTTTCGCTCCATGAACCTGTAACCTGTAATATGTAGCAGACATGCGTCAAAAGCACCTGTTTATTTATAAAAAGAATAAGAATGGGGAATATAATAATGCAATATTATGGTATGAACAAATACCCCCAAACTTATCTTTTGCTCGTCCTCGAGAAAACTTATTTTTTATTCTCTACAAAAAAAACTAACCACACTTTCGCAGGGAAACACGATTGCACTGAGCATGTGCAACAAGCCGTTAAACTTCTAGGTGTCCATAGTAGGAGGAGTGTTGTCTCCAGAGGGTTTTCAGGGGATACTACCCACAAAATCCTATCAATTTGGCTTTTTCGACTTTAATTCTCCAATTAGGGTTTCTAAAAGGAACTCTATTATCTTCGACTTGCAAATTATCCACCTATATTCTTCACACTTCCTCATCATTTAATTTAAGATCATATATGTTCTGCAGACCTACTTAGCTTTCGGCATTTCTTAAGTTTTTATTCTAGGGTTCCATCTCCACTTAGGAATTTTTATCAACTCTACTAAAGATACAAGTTCTATTCTTCATTCCTTTCTCTCATCTAAACTCCAATCACATATCCCTACGTGTGTGTATAAGTCACCCCTATACTTGGAAATTCAAATCAAGCAATCATACCCTTTTCCGTTGTCCAAAGCACTTATTAATTGGTGAATTTTTAAATGAATTTTGCTACACATCCTTCATGCGACCGTTAATACTTTTTGAGGAACCAACGACCGATTACAAAATGCGTTTGCACTTTAAAGCGTACTTCCTAGTCTTGTAACACCTAAGGGTTTTTAGCAGTGACTCCCAAACCAGGGGGTCTAAGGCACTGGGTGATGAAGCACCCTCGATAAATATTTTTCTATTTTTTTGCAGCCTTAAGTAATCACAAAAACCAGTGTTCATTTTTTTTCTTTATTCACTTTTTTTTGTTTTATTTTCATTGTACTAAGGACTTTAGACAAGAGCATTTCAAGGTCTCTTCTACTATTCCAAGTTTCAAGGTGCGTGATTGTGCAAATTGTAGGGTATACATTTTCAGAATCTTGACTTAAGCTAGGAATTATTTTTCAAACTTATACTCTAATAAGAATATCAATACTTTTCCTTTATTTCAACTTAGCCCAAGAACTGAACTCAAAATTTGCCTATTTCTAAATAAACTACAAAGACATATACTTTCTACCATTAAACTTTAAGGAAGGTTATTTTTAGGGTTTTTAATTTATTAAGTCTAAGATCTAGTTTTTCCTAGCTAATTAACTTATTTGTCAAACTCAAGTCAAATAAGCCAAAATTGAATATATTAATTTTTATAATTTTTCAAAATTTTTCAATTTTTATGGGTTTTCAAATAAATATGCAAATGCAAAAATTTACAAATGAATGCGAAGGAAGAAGACGTACCGAGCATACCTCCAAACTTAAACTTGACAGTGTCCTCACTGTCATGCTGCACCAAGAAGGTTAAAATTTTCGGCACTCCCCTGTTTATTTATTTATAAAAATTTTTATATTTTTTTTATGTTTTGAATTTTTTTTAATTTTTTTATAGAAAAGGAAAACGAAAAATATATGTACATATATACAACAAGGTTCCCCCCAAACTTAAGCTTGGCCTTACACAAGCCAAAGGTTAGCACCAACCATTCAAAAATCTTATCGTGGTAATGGCCGAGTTAGTGAAAGAATGGAGTGGAAAGAAAAGAGATGAGAAGCACACGAGGCCGTGTGGAGGTAGAAACGGGATACGGTCTCGGTGGGGGAGAAGAATGGCGGAAAAGAGAAAGAAGTAGAGTACGATCTTGAGGGTGTAAATCGAGTGAATAAATTAGCATAATTTGTGATCACCGATGTGTTAAAAGCGATTGTGCTAACCTATCAACCCGTCGAGAAATGGGGTCAAATCCCTCAGGATTCACAAGAAAGCATGGGTACGCCGAACTTAGTATTGGAGATGAAAGCGTAACGGTCTCTTGCACGGTCGGAACGATAGGAAGGACGAAAGGGAGTGAATTAGGGATAGTGTTATTCTCACCTAAGTAATCTATCTCGAACTTGAAGGATTCCATCAATGGTTCGAAACAACTGTAAGCAACCGAGTCTGATGGTTCAACTAACTCATCTGAAAATCCAAAGGACTCAAACTCGGGCAGTGAGTCATCAACATCGTCCGAAAAAGTGAAACACTCATAGGTGTTATCGTCTGTGAGAACTGTGTTAGATTCAAAGAGAAATTTTTCAAACTCACAGTCTTCAAGCGTGATATTAGGCGTGGTCGGAACGATGGAAAGGAGGGAGGGTGATTTAGGTAAAGGTTCAAGAGGATGAATTGGAAAATCCGACACATCAAACAAAAATGGTTCAACCTCAATATTATCCTCAATACTCTCCTTAATACTATCCTCATAATTCCCCTCAATATTTATCTCATCCATGCCATTATCATCAAAATCAAGACGCATATGAAGTTCGGGAGAAACATTTAATGACTCGGGATGATGAATTGGACATAAAATTTCAATCAAATCGACAAGTTCATCATCCGAAATATTCCCGGCGTCTATATCCTCAATCAAGTGAAAATCAATATTTTCTGACACCTCATCAAAAGCATGGATATTTATCGATTTAGGTTCTACAGTGGAGGTGTAAAGGTCAAAAGGATTACGTGTGGTTTCACTCGAAAGGGGTTCTTCACAATTTGGCAAATCAAGCACTACAAAGTCGCACAACTCATCATTTTGGACACATGTTTGAAAATTGGAGTTGTTGGATTCAATTGGGTATGGGTAGGTTTGATTTGGAAATCCTTTCACATTCTCACTCTGTCCAACTGCCTCCTTATACATTGAAAAATTTGAAGCTAGTTGAAAACTAGCTGCCGGTTCACAAGGTTGTCTAAGGGCGGTAATAGATGCTTCCACATTCCTAACCATTTTGTTTGTTGCTAAGATATAAGCCTCCAACGACTCTTCCAAACTAGACTTGGGTGGTAAGGGGATTTCGGTAAAAGATTCGAAATTGTGTGGATATGTGAAACTCCCAAATGGCTGTGTAGAAACAGTGTTTAGTGAAGGTGGGAAAGTCGGGTAGGACTGGTAGGAATTGGATGGTTGGACAGGATTAGGGTCAACATGTGGATAAAAAGGTGAAAGGACTTGTTGATCCCTAGAACCAGATGTGTATAGAGGGGTGAAAGATTGGCTACGAGATTGAGCAATATGCTCAGCAATGGACATCGGTTTAGGAGTTACAGCTGGACTCGAAAAAGTGACATCAACATACGAAGGTGGTGAAGGTTGACATGGTTGACACAAAGTGGGTTGCAAAGTCAAACTGTTTCTCCTAGACGCTTCTATTTGATCTTTCAAAGATATTTTTGGCATGGAGGGATCTTCTTTAAATCGACCGAAACAATTGACGTACAAGGCAAAGTTAGGTTCGGGATACCAAAGTTCGGCAAGAGATTTATGATGTGGGGTACCTATGATAGAAGAAAGAGAAGATGAAGAAGGTCAGTGGTGGGGTGCAAGGATTTTATGCGATAAGTTGCAAGTTTTTTTTTATAAAAGATTTTTCCTCTTATTTTTTTTATTTGTTTTGCAAAAACTTTCGATAAAGGGCTTAGACACAAATGCAATCAACCAGAAATGCACAATCAGGCCTAGATCTAGGGTCACCTAGGTCTGCTAGACAGCTCCTAACTGTTCCAAAGGGCTAGAAATAGGACCTCAAACTGCCTCTTCACCGCCAATTGCGGCCAGGTAAGTGCCAGGTAAGTGGGAGGCTCCCCGCTACAAGTAGCGGTCCTAATTAAGTAACCACTTGCCTTGACACACTTTCCTAGACACCGCAAAGTCAGGTTAGGATAAACGGCTGATGCCTATAACTAATCCTTTGTCCTATTGAGCTCGAAGTCCTTAGGGCTGAGTCTAGTATTTTTTAATTAATAGATGGTCATGCATATGTCTTATGTGATTTCTGGGGTCCTGGGAAGGGTGATGAAATCCCCACCCAATCTGAATTGGTCAAAAGTCCGATTAAAGATATGCAAAACAGAAAAATCACTTGCAATCAAAGATTTTTATTTTATGCGGCGCAAAGAATCCTGCACAAGATTTGTTATTTGGAAGGGAAGATTTTTAAAGCGCACAGAATCCTGCAGGAATTTTTCAGAAGATATATTAAAATTTGCAGAGGAGAAAGATCAAAGGAGCTTACAGAAAATTTTTCGCAAGATGTCGTCACCTCCCCACCGCGTTTCTGCGGCCCAAGCGCCTTCCTACCGCGTTTTCGCGGTCAACTAGTCGGCACGGTTCCCGAGAAAAAATCTGTATTGGTGATGTCACTGAACCGCCGCCTTTCCGCGGTATGAAGTAGGGATATGCCGCGTTTTCGCGGTCTGATGACGTGTTCAGATCCCGAGAATTTTTCTTTCCCTCTGTTTTGATTTTCCACTATTTTCCAGATCTTTATTTTTCTGTTTTTCTTTCTGTAGATTTTCAGATCTGAATTTGTATGCAAATCCTGCAAAATTCAAACAACAAAGTACCCTTTCCAAAAATGACAAATGATATATTTTTTTATATTTTTATGATTTTTCAGTATTTTATGATTTTTTTAATTAAGATTAACCCGAAATTGCAAAAAGGAAATTTTACGCCATCCCCGGCAACGGCGCCATTTGATTGATCTCAAAACTATCTGTAACCTCAATTAAGAACGGCGTCGCTTGGTAGCTATCCGGTGAGTACGGGTCGGTCCACAGGGATGTTGTGAATTTCCTAGTCGCTCAAACGAGTTAATTCCGATGGGAGCCGGATTGATTATTAAATCTAAAAACTAAATTTATCTATACTAAGAATATCTAGATCTAAATCTTTGTAGGGTTAGGTTTAGGAATGGTTTGGAAATGTAAATAAATCTCAACGCTTTCTATACCCAAATTAGGATCTAAGAGGAGTTATGGTAATTATTAACAAAAGGGATTAGAATCATCGGGAAGATGTTTTTTCCCTCTAGTTTCTTGTCCTTCCTTTATCAATCCTTACCCTAACCTCCATGGAAAACACGCGCAACCGGGCCTTTATACTACGGTATCACCGCTACCTTGAGGGATAGGGTGCCGTAAGGCGCGGTGTGTGCGTGTATGCATGGAGTCCTATTGATTATATGCGATGGGTAAGAAAGGGATGAGAGGTCTCATCTCTAAAAAGCCTTCCCCAAAGCTAACTCTAAACAATTATCTACGACAATAAATTAAATCTACCTAGGGCAAAGAATTGAAATCTAAACTAGGGCAATTAAATAAATCTACTTACAGATGGCTCCCTCCAAACATCAACGCAAGTTGTCAGATCTGAATAGATGATATGAAAAGAGGTATCGATGCTCTCCAAAAGAATTCTAAATTTTATTCATAAAAAGAGGCATAGGGAGGCATGAAAAGAATACAATGATTTGGGCTTCTATTTATAAGACATAGAAACCCTAGGTTACAATTGATTCGCACGTCTGTATTTACCAAAATATCCTTAGGAAGACCTAGTCAAAGTAGACTCCAAGCTTTGGTAAAATTTTATGTCTGGAAATTTTGGAACTGATTCTGGGCTTCTTGGGCTTTTTATTTCTTTGGATCTTTATTCAATTTGGCTTCTCTATTTCTTTCAGATCTCCAGTGAACAATTGCAGTGGACTTTTAACCGTTTGCTTTGTAATCTTGGACCTTGCGTTGCCTTGTACTGATCTTTTGTGTAGGCTTGATTAAGATCATTTTATTTGTTGGTCAAAGTCCCTTTTTGTGTCGTCTTTTGTCTTTTTCACTGTTTTCGCTCCAAGAACCTGTAAGCTGTAATATGTAGCAGAATGCGTCAAAAGCACCTGTTTATTTATAAAAAGAATAAGAATGGGGAATATAATAATGCAATATTATGGTATGAACAATATCCAGACTGCCTCTTTGGTAGCATCCTTGGTAACGATGTATCTTGCCTTTAATCGTCTAGTAAGTCACGGTATCTAGCTTGGAACTCTTCCAACATACCGTCCCTCTACTGAGGGTAAAGACAATGCCTACGACTGACATTCAATCGTCCTTATTACCCTTGAACCTTTCCAGTGATTCTCCGCAGGATCGATTAATTCCATCTCACTACAACTAGTAAGAATCCTAACATCCAATTACATCTATCTCATAAATCAAAGCCCAGGATTTAGGAGGTATCACTTTGATCCTATATAGAGAATCCTTGTGATAAGCGGAGATTGACCGAGCGCAGCATAGGAAACTCCTTCCCTATCAAGAGTATGTCATCCACGTACTCTATGAGGATCACCACTATACTCTCTACTACCTTTTTGTATATACAAGGTTCATCTACCATTTTGATGAAGTCAAACTTTTTTGACTACCACATCAAAATAGACGTTCCAACTCCGCGATGCCTGATTTATCACATAAAACATCTTGCTCACGTTTCTGCTGCTCCCACTGTCTACGAAGCCCTATAGCTGTGTACTTATAGACTCTTTCTTCCAAATCATCATTTAGAAAAGCAGTCATGACACCCAACCGCCAGATATCGTAGTCATGGTATGTAGCCATGGCAAGTAGGATCTGGATGGACTTAAGCATAGCTTTGAAATTCTCAACTTTTCCATGTACACCAAGTAATCTTCTCAAGATATACTTGCTCCTAATGGGGATTTAACCCTTCAGATAAAGCAACCAAAATCCATACTTTGTTGGTGTATAAGGATTCCATCTTAGATCGCTAAGCATCCAGCCATTCTTACAGAGTCCCACTCCTGATGGCCTGCTCGAAATTAGTTGGGTCATCATCTCATGATGCAATCCTCGCTCCCACTGTCATAGAGAAAACAGAAGTATCTCTCAGGTGGGTGAGGAACCCTACTAGATCGGCGGAGAGGCTGAGGTTCGTTGGAAACTATTGAATCCTTTGGTTCTACCAAATCATCAGCTGCAGTTTGTATAGCTGGAACTCTTTCCAGTTCTACTTCATGACCAATAATTTCTTCACAAGAAATTCCCTTTCACAAAGGTGGCATGTTGAGAAACAAAACATCTTTTGTTCCTCGGTTAGGTAGAAGATATTCCCTTGTGAATGCTTGGGATATCCAACAAACTTCCACAGAACTGACTTTACCTCGAGCTTGTCCAGATTATGCTTTTAGACATAGGCCGGACAACCCCAAATCTTAACTTACTTAAGATATGGGCTCTTCCCATTCCATATCACATTTGAAGTGGTAGGCAACTGATTTGATTGGAACCCTATTCAATAGGTATGCAACTTCTCAAGTGCATAACTCCCAAAAGGAAATAGAAAACTTAGTAGTACTCATCATAGAGTGCACCATATCTAATAGGGTGTTATTGCTCCGCCCCGATACACCTACGTGCTGTGGTGTATTCGGAGGAGTAATACTGAGAGAGAATCTCATTCTCCTTTAGAATAGTCCAGGAATTCCATGCTCAAGTATTCTCCTCCTTGATCTCATCAAAGGACATAATACTTATACCCATTTTTGGTTCTCTACTTCTAACTCATATTCATTGAATATCTCAAAAGTTTCGGACTTGTGTCTCAACAGGAACATATGCCTGAATCTCGAGAGATTATCAGTGAATGTAATGAAGTATAAAGAATCAGTCCTGGCATGTGTAGACATGGGACCTTACATACATCATCATGTATCAATCCCAATAGTTCACTAACTCTTTCTCTGTTTCCAATAAACAGAACTATGGTCATCTTATCTTTGTGACATGACCGGCAAGTTTCACAAGATATAAATTCAAACTAATTTAAATATGCATCTAAATGTAACTTCAGCTAGTCGGGTCGTATTGATATGACCTAGTCTACAATACCTCAAGAAGGATTCGTTCATTTTTGAACTCTTCCTCTTGTGTGTGTTCTGTATACTAAGAACTGTAGTTTGATTTAGAACGTCAATGCTTTTAGATAACGTGCCTGAACCGATCAACTCTTGATATAGGAAATGTTTAAAACATTATCCAACAATACAAAAATTATATCCTTCTTTACTAATAAAGAGATTGATATGATGTTGTATATCAGGTTCGGTATCTAATAATATTCGTTCAGAATCAATGTATTTGTTAATACAGGGTGATAACTACCAACAGACTTGGCTGCAACACTTGCACCATTTCTATCTCATGAAACTTATCACCCGTTCTCAGTTCTCTACCTTTCTGTAGCCCATGTAACAAATTACATATTGTGGGATCCTGATCCGGTATCTCATACGCAGGACATAAAGGATACTGAGAAACAGTTCTTTGTAATGAACACACCCGAAGAAGATGCATCAACATGTACTTTCTTCATTTGGGTGTCATGGGAATTCTGGTAATCCCCTATTTCCTGCTCTGTCTTATAACAATTATAACTTGGAGCGGGACCAACATTCTTTAGCGCAGTATAACAAGCGGGTTCGGTCAATAAATCCATATTATTATCTTGATTAAGGCGTGGCATAATCGCAACCAGGAGAGAGAGAAAAGAAAACACTCAGCGTGCGCTTTTACAAGATTAGATTGGTTATCAATTTATCTAATCGGGATGTCTCCCACTGTTTTAGTCAAATCTTCCTTCAAACCCTAAAAGGAAAGACTAGCCGGGATTTATTACACTCTACAAGTTCGCCAATCTTTCAGCCAGGCCAGTGCCGGTACTTTGAGGGAGGTTCCCCGTGCTTTCGCACGGACCTAATTAAAATAAACCTCGTTTTCTCAGGAGCGTAACCCCGTTAACACCTTCTTAGACACCTACTTGATCGGCTAATTGTAATGTGTAAAACTTTCCCAAGAGTAACTCTTACTCGCAGTGGGTATCGGGATCCAACTATCTTATAGAAGGTATACAATCTTATTGCAAATTTCAACACTTGAAATTCTTAATAATTCTTTTACCCCTAGCGTGCTATGACCTTGACGCATGCCAAAACAACCCATAGTCCACTAGTCAAGTTCAACCCATACATTTCTTGATTGAATTAAACCCACCCGCAAGACCCTTGGCGCATGCCAAACAACGCCGTACGAATACCCTAATCCAATCGCATCGTATGCTGGCAGATAAGTACTAGTTAGCTACCGTACACTACGCCTTGACGCATGCCAAACTACCGCAGCACGAATACTAAGTAGTACTTATCCGAAATGATGGAGGGCTACGCAGTTTTTTAAGAAAACCATGAGCGTAATGAAATTGATATCGTTGTAGAATCGAGTGATTTTTAATGGAATGTTTTTGAGGCCTTTTCTAGTTTTGCTAAAGAGGTCACTCCCGGTGAAGGGATCGTCGGCTCTTTCCTCATCGAATAAGGTGCAGGATATTTCACAAATATCTCTATGCAAAGCAAAAACTATAAAAACAATCAAAAGACAAACCGAGTTTGTAGCATCTGCTAGTTTCGCTAAAGAGGTCACTCCCGGTGAAGGGATCTCGGCTCTTTCCTTATCGAATAAGGTGCTGGATGTTCTACAAGGAACACCGTTATGCAAAGCAAGAACTAGAGCTACCAGTTTTTAAACAAGTTTCTACAACATCTTTAGGTTTCTTTTATTTCATTAATCTCATTAATGAAGTCCCATTTTATTATGCTTCACAAACATCACATTTGAAACGAAATCTGCAATATAACATATATCTCATATATATAATATAAACATTCGTCTCAGGCAGTAATATGATCTCATCACAGAACATTGCTGCAAAAGAACATTTATGAAATATTGGATATACTAGGAGGTCCGTGTTTTAATACGAGCCTGTATAAAACACGGATTCCACGGTCGCGATGAATAGCCAAACCCACATCCCTAGACCCCTACAAGAGCGGCAAGAAACTCTGCCAATTCTAGGGTTAGGAGACCCGGTCTCGACTCCTAGAGATGGTCTCCCACTGGACCCTAGAACCCGGTTACTTGTGCTCCCCGCCTTGGGTCTACCTAATGCGGAAAAGTAAATAATATACAATGGTGACATCATCCTCATCCCGGAAGTGCCCCAATAAAAGAATATTACATACAAATGAATTTTACATGAATGAAAAAGAAAAACTCTCATCTCACATAAAACCCCCGGCTATTCAAACACGACGATCCAATATAACATATCACAGCAACACATAATATCTCATATCATCAACGTAAGTAAATATGCGTATCCCAGTTGTCGTTGATGCATAGTAACGAAACCGGTGATACACCACATATTACACTTACTGTAGCAGAAAAGAAAGTGTAAAACTACAACAGTTGGAATCCGCAACCTCCTTAGACATCTCATGCTTAACCAAATGAATTCCTTAGAAATCTCATGCCTAACAATTATAAACCCCGCATTTTAGTCTCATTATCAAAAACTCTTTTCAATATCAAGTCGGGCAATTCAACAAGATTCCCGACATCCTGATCGTCTGCTCGTCGCAAACTTTAGTAGACGGCCGCACCCCCGATGCCGTCGACGAAGTGCACTAAGGCTGAACACCGCTGCCGTGAGCACCCGAACGGATGCTTTTGGCGACGGGGTTCTCCTACAGTCACTTGGTCAGGGCTATGGGGCATGGCTGTCTATTAAGTTTACCCGACGAGTATCCGCGTACGCTACGTGATTGCGACGGACTTTTGATCACATCAAAATCCCGTGGCAACCGATCAATTGAGACTAAACTGCTAGATTTATAACATTCAAATTAGTTATCTCATAACTACCTGTGGATTCCAAATATTGTATCACATTCCAGATAAATAGACAGTGTTAAACTTTCCGATCGAATAAACAAACACCTAAGATTTCCCAAATAGCTCAACACTTGAGCGGAGTTCAAAAAATATCCATCGCATGCCACAGTACCAATGATCTAGCCGTAGAAGGGTCAAGCCAACGCCTCACATGTGGCAACACCGTACTGCCCCAAACCCCAGGATTCAGAGGCGGTTCAGACGGTCACATAATCGAGTTAAGGTTTGTGTTCTTCTAGAGGGTCCACCGCGTTACTTGCATGATTTTTCGGAAATTTCAAACTCGAGAAAAAATCCAACTTTTGAAAAATTTTCCGACAGGGGAAAAAGTGAGTTATTGATATCCGTTCGAACTTTTTAATAGTTTCTAAAATTATTCGGAAAACATAAACGAAGTTAAATTATCCGATCGAATCAACGAGTCCCCAATACATCCCAGAAAAATCAACACTTAAGTAGAAATAAAAAATTCCCAAAAATATCAGGAAAGAAATACGGACATTACTGTGCAAACAGTAAACCCTAATGTTACTGTTTGGCCGCGGAACCGCCGCGAAAGCCAGGTCATTGCCGCGATTCCGCGGCGCATTAAAGGAATTGGAGGCACGTGCTGCACGGTAATTCTTGTATTTCCCTGCTGATTTTTTTTGAGTATTTTTAATATGAAAAAACAACATTTTTACAAAATTTCCAGAGAAGGGTATGTTTTGGGGTTTCGGGGTTCGATCGGACATTAAACTTCGCCCAGACTTCGCCTAAAGCTCTAGCTTGGCTCTGATACCACTGTAGGGTTACTAGGCACACGCACAATGGTCTATAAGGCATCAACCATGCCCGATTTAATATTTAGCCGTGCCGAACAACCCTAAACCAAGATCTTAGACTAGAGATTAGGCGAAACAAAGCATGTTAAACACTTTAACATCTAAGAGTTTGGGATTACAACCTTTGTAGTCCGGTCCTTCACTTCATAAGCTCCGTGTTGTGGTCCCTTCGCTGCGATCATCAAGTTCCGGACTCTCGAGAGGCTCCACGAAGAGAAAGATGCAAGCTTGCTTCCGATCTTCGATAACAAAGATGTTCTACCTTGAAGTTTCATTAACACAAGCTCTCACTTACTAAATGAAGTGAACACCCTAATCTAAATGGCTAGGATAGATTAGGATGATGAAGTAGGATTTTTGGCTCTAATTTGTTTTCTATTTCTCACTCATTTTCATCACCTTTGAAAAAGCTAGTAAGCTTTTCCATCAAAAAGGAGGAAGGAAGAAGAAGAACAATAGCAATCCTTTTGTAATGAATAATGAAAGTAATGATATCATTACCAAAGCAACCATGGTTAAGTCAAGAAAAGACTTAACCATTGTAGAGATCTAACCATAGTAAAGGGTGTGGGTTGGGTTAAGTAAATATCTTGCAAAATATCTTTGCAAAAACAAAAAGGAAACCTTCTAGAAGGTTCAAGAAACAACTAACCCAAATCAAACCCTAACCTTATTTAATCTCCACTAAACATGTTGCATTAGTAATCATATCATGTTACAATATTATATATCACATATACAATATTTATTGTAACAAAATAAAATAATACAATTAACATATATCGCATATATATCAATGTATTACCTGAGTGAGAAAAAGAATCTTTTAGTGAGCTTATATTAGTTAATGTAACTTAATATATCAAATATATAATTATACATTAAATTATCGAATCAACACTTGATCTGATAATCCGGCTATTTCACAAATAACCGACTAATATAATCTGTATCAATTCATCGAATCAACACTTGATCCGATGACCCGGCTATATCACATATACCCGGCCGATATCTCATGTCGCGAGAATCTAGTACGGTATCACATACACGTATTTTTCTCGGTCCCGCACATATCACATATGTGCTCCTACTCCGTTTTGCCTGAGTCAAGAAACCTCTGTGTAGGACTCTAAAGAATATCAATACGCCGGCAGTAGGTGATGATCATATCAAACACCCACAAGCTGCAAGCGGTCAACTAAACGTAACAGCCACCCAGGTATTGAGCGCTCAGAAGATCAACAAGCAAGCCTGTACATTCTCCTGTGAATCCAATCAGTAACACTCCCATACAGTCCGGTCTCGTCGTCTGATATGTTGCATATCTTGCCTAGGGGTGGTAAACGTCAGACCCCAGTAGCTTGATAAGTCGTGTCGATATGAGGTCTATAACAGTTCGAGAAACTACTGATAACACTTACCAGTATATCTCAGCAATCCTGGCCAGGGATTTTCAGTTATAACCAATCGAACACAGCACAACATCAACTCCCTATACCGGGAAAGACGAATCCCCTCCTATCGCTCATTGCCTCCATGTGATTCAGGACTATACCCAAAAGCCATCCTTTTGCACGCCCTCTTGGACGTGGTATGATGGAAATCAAAGCACAGTGGGAATCACACAAGACTCTATGACGATCTCGGGTCAACAGACTACTCTGTACCAGTGTCACCGGAGAACTGCCATCTGACGTGAGGTATAATACCATCTGGGAGTTCTCGGCGAGTCCATCCAGTATACCCAGTCTCCACTGAGCACCCTTATACCTTCTCTGATGTGAAACACCAATGGATATGGGATCATCCATCGCCCATCATATGGGTCAAGAAGCGCATACGCTAGTCTACTCTAGAGTATCGATGCCCTGTCTCGGTACTCCCACGACTAGGATCATTTGAAGGATGTACTTGATGACTACACTGTCCCTACTAGTATGATCTGCATCATAGTCTGGGTAGTCAAGTACTCATCCTAAGGGCTTTATCAACATGTAACATAGAGACAATCAGAGTACATGTTAAGATAAAGAGCAACCAGATAGCGTACTATCATGTCGAGCAAGAAAGTCCTCCCTATATATGTCCAAGAATCCACTATAATATACATCGTATGTATAGTAATGGCCTCTAGGGCATACATATAACTAACACAGACTGCTCGACAAGCTCAGTTTTCCAACAGGATCTGAAACGTCCCCGGAACTCAGCGAAAATTGCCCAACGGGAGAATGGAAGCGTTCGGGCTTGGATATATCCGATCCAAGAAACGGGAGCGATTCCATGGCTGCTACGTCATACATGACTTCGACAAATCCTATTCGGTCTACAATCCCCGAGCTAACGGTCTAGCTGAGGCTTTCAACAAGACCTTGACGAAGATCGTGAAAAAGACGGTCTCCAAAAATAAGAAGGAATGGCACGAGAGACTGCATGAAGCTCTCTGGGCGTATCGAACTACGTTCAAAACGACCACAAACACAACGCCGTATGCATTGGTATTCGGCACAGAAGTGGTACTCCCTCTCGAGATAGAGTTACCCTCTCTACGAGTGGCGGTTCACTACGAGCTAACAAACGAAGAAAATGTTCACCTTCGGCTTGAGGAGCTCGACGCCCTTGATGAAACCCGGCTCATGGCGCAACAAAACCTTGAGGCTTATAAAGTAAAGATGACGCGCTCATACGATAGATTGAATAGGCCTAGAACATTCCGCCAAGGCGAACTCGTGCTAGTGGTCAAAAGACCTATGATCCCCAATCGTGCCAAACGGGGGAAATTCGAGCCGAACTATGAAGGCCCATACATCATAGACAAAGTTTACCAGGGTGGAGCCTATCTACTCATGGACATGCATGGTGAAAGACCTTTCAGGCCAATAAACGGTCGCTTCCTAAAAAAATACTACGTCTGACGAGTCACGGTCTAGGTCAACGATAGATGACGACGTCTATGTCCGCTCGCTATTTTCTTAAGCCCAAACTCTATAAGTAGTAGCCGGAAAACGGACCGAAATGTTCTAAAACTAACGACGCACCGAAATATCCTAAAACTAACGACGGACCAAAACGTCTTAAAACTAACGACGGACCACTATGTCCTAAAACTGGCTACGGACCGAAACGTCCTTAAACTAACGATGGAGCACTATGTCCTAAAACTGACTGTTGACTGAGACATCTACAAACTACTACGGACCGCAGTATCCTAAGGATGACATAAAAAAAATACGGTATGTTCATAAGCGAGATAGGCACGGATGAAAACCTAAAAGGGCTCCGTGAGTAAAAACAGCAGGACTACCGACGAGTTTTGTGAAAACCCGAAAAGGCGCAATCTCGTTAAAAAAAACACTTGCAAGGTCCTCTTGACCCTGTAAGGAGAAACCACCTGCGTGAGATCCTTACGACTCACAAAGGAGAAATACACTTAGGGATCCCCACGATTCCTAAGGAGAAATTACACTTGCGAGATCCTTACGACTCGTAAGGAGAACCCTCTTATGAGACCCTTGATCAGTCGAAAATATTGTATATTTTAGCCGGCAATTTCCTTAACATTTGCATACACTTAGAAGTGTTCGGCATTCATATTCTACATATTAGCAAATCTGTCACAAAATATGAGATTGCATGTATTAGACTTTTAAACCGACACTTTAAAGGAAATTAACCACATTTCATGGCATCGCATCATTTCTGTATTTGCGCAACACTTGTCTTGAGTATGTGCAGGAAATACGGAAGGAAAACCAAAGAGCTGATCAACATTACGCCAGCTAAATCATTTCAGATCTGGTAGAAATGAAGAAGGAACTAGACAATTCTATATATCAAATAAAGGCCCAAAACTCAGCCCAAGACCACACCAGAGAGCACAAGCCCCAAGCCCCCAAGTCAGCCGCGGAACCGCGGCAGGAGCTTGCTTGCGCCGTGGTTCCGCGCTCCCTATGCCACGTCATCAATTAATTTTGAGTGCAGAATATCAATCTCTGGGCCCACAGTCCTTTATGATACATCAAGTTCCAGAATACCCTCGATGCTACTGCCAGATCAGAAATGAAGATTAAGGAAGGCTAATCCTAATTAAGCTCCTAAACTAATTCACATCTAGAAGCTTCTCCCCTAACTAACTTTTGGAGGGAAATTTGAATTTCTTCAACAAACTTTAGGAGGGAAACTTAGAATTTGAAATCCTAGATCTAGGGTTAGTTATCTATAAATAGGAGCCTAAATCTAAGGGTTGAGGGGGTTCACCATTAGTTCAATCATTAGGTAATCAATTTTAGTTAATCTTTTCCCTCTTTCATCATCTTCTTCCACAAGTCTCGTGACAAGGCTTGTGCGAAACCCTAACCCTAATTCCACTCCAAATCCAAGATCTTGAGTACCAAATCAAGCGAGAAGCCTTCAACCTTTTAGGAGCCGAGCCGATCTTCAATCGGGCAAGTGATCCAAGCCGATCCGCGATCCACGGAGACGAGCGAAGCCAAGTCGACGATCAAGTTCTTCCTCTTGTAGTTCTTGAGCGAATGTAACTAAATTGTTGATATCAATAAAAGGTGAATTTCTTTAATCTTGCTTTCTTTTAATTCTTGCATCATGATTAGATCTCAATTTGTAATTGTTGCTCTTGTTGTGATGTTTGAGTAAAACTCCGCTCGTTAAGGAGTCGAGACGATTGTAGAATGATGATGTAACAAATTCTAATACGATTTTTAAGTCCTACGAGTTTTGTAAACCCTAGCAAGTTCAAGAATCGATGACCTAGTTTCGTAGCAATGCTTTCTTGATTGTGATTGCTCGAAATTAGGGATCTACGTTCGTTTCTTGAATTTACTAGAGGCTAGAATGTGAATGACATCGACGAAAGAACAAGGGATAAGATGAAACCCTAGTTTCACAAGAAATCCCTAATTCTCATCGATAATCATCGATCTAGTATCAATTCATCGAAGGATAAGAATACATAATTGTAAGATTACATCACATCTATAGATCCGATCGATTCCTACGAGCCTCATTTCGATTCTTGAGATTTGGTTTGGAAAAATCAACAAACGATCAATTCTTGATTCTATCTTTTAATGCTTTCTTAAATCTAGTATTTTCTCATTCTTGAACTTCAACTACAAATCATGAATTGTTTTGTTTCCTTTTCTTTAAAGTTTCAATTCATCTAATTCAAAAGACGAACGATTACACTTTTCCTGTGGACGATCCGCACTCACATACTAACTACATCCGACACCGTAGTTGATTGCGGTCAAATAATTTTTGGTTGTGATTTCTTTACTATTTGATTCGATTTATTACAATCACAGAAATTATAACAATCAAATGGCGCCGTTGCCGGGGATAGTGCGCTAATAGTTCGTATTTTGAAATTTGAGTTGAACAATTTATTCCATCATATTTTTTAGATCTAAATTCGTGCAAACACTAATACGTGTGTTGTGATTTGTTGCTAGAAAATCTGGAATCATTGGAGCTTTGGGAAAATTTTTGTGAAAATTCCAGAGAGCTGAGGAATTGTACAGGAGCTTGCTGAAGAAATTCTGTGCACTGAACAGTAAATCCAACCGCGCATCCGCGGCAAATGTCCCTCATCCGCGGCGGTTCCGCGCTTCATTGAATTGTTCACTGTATCATTTTTTCTCTGTAAGTCCCTTACTTTCTTATCTTCTCCTCTGTCTACTCCAACTAACACTTTCTTGCAGGTTTCTTTGCAAATAAATCGCAGCGCCGCAAAGCAAAATAAATTTGTGCGTGTTTTTTATTCTTGTGGTTGTTGCATATTAATACGGAAATTTAAGGGGCACGACCAAATTCAAATTAGGTGGGGATTTCATTACCCTTCCTAGGCCCCGAAAATCGCAAAACTTGCATCCGCATTTACCCTCATTAATTAAAAGAAATCTAGAGACGACTCTAAGGACCGTCGCGCTCAATTAGGACAAGAGAAGGCCGTGGGTAATTCATTGCTTATCCGCGTTTTCTTGTGGTGCCTAAGGCGAGTGTGTCTAAGGCTAGTGGTTTTTAATTAGGCCCACTACTTACGTAGTGGAGTACCTTCCCACTTACCTGGCACTTATCCGGCCACAGGGGGACAAAGAGGCAGTGGAGGATTGATCCTGCGACTTGTCTTTTGGCAGTTAGGAGCGGTCTAGAGCCGGACCTAGGTGACCACTAGATTCTAGGGTTTTGTGTGTTGCATTTGTTTTGTTGCATCATATTTTCAAAAATCCGTATCAATTTTTAAAACAAACACCGCATTCATTCTTTCCCCTAATTATAAATTCACGCTGCCACTTGTATTAACCCTTTTTAGTGCAAGATAGGCTGGACACGGGTGTCTAGTGCCCGTTAGTCCGCGTTTCCCTCATCGACCCAAAAGTCGGTATTTCTACATTTATCTTTTCTTTTACCTACCACCACACCCACATCGATGGATCCACCTCCATCGAACTTCTTTTCCACTACTCTGCCGCCGTCCGTTGGTGCGCAGATTCCATCTCGCATCTCTCTCCAAGAGAGATGTTATCCTACACGAGGCCCACTTTCCACCTGTCTTTCCACACCATCAGCCAACGGGGAAAATTTTCAAATAAAACCCCAATACATCAACCTTCTACCAAAATTTCACGGTCTCGAGTCTGAGGACGCATACGTGTTTATCACGAAATTTGAAAATGTATGCGCAATGATGGGTACTTCACAGCTTTCTGTGGATGCTTTACGTCTTCGTCTTCTCCCATTTACCTTGTGCGATTTAGCCGAGAAGTGGCTATATAACACTACCGCACATTCCATTTCAAATTGGGAAGACTTCGTCAAAGCATTCCTTAAGAAATTTTACCCACATCAAAAGACAGCTCGAGTCCGTAGCGAAATCTATCAATTCACCCAGCTTCCAAATGAAACATTTTCAAAATGTCTTGACCGCTTCAAGGATCTGTTAGTCCAATGTCCACATCACGGCATCCCGAGATGGGAATTGTGCCGAATCATTTATGAGGGCATTACTCTTTACACAAGACAGTCCCTTGAATCCATGTGTCAAGGCAACTTTATGACCAAAGATGATTGGGAAGCCTGGAAATTTCTAGAAGATTTCGCTGAAAAATCTTTACAATGGGAGGGTGTGAGTCAATCATCTAGGGATGGCAATGATATTTCCATAGGAGTTAGAGCTGACATTGCAGCTATCAATAAGAAACTCGAGAATATGGAAAATAAATTTTTAGCCGCCGCCCTAAGTCAAATATCACTCTCCAAAACTGTATGTGGATGCTGTTCTGATCCGTCTCACTTGATGGAAGAATGTCCGTTTCAAGGTCTTGAGCATACCAATGCATCATTTCAAAGACCTAGAAACGATCCATCTTCCTCCACATATGATCAGGGTTGGAGGAATAACCCTAACTTTGCTTGGAACCAATCACAATTTCAAAACACGGTTCCAATTCAAAACAATTTCCAAAGGGTCCCTTCACCACAACAGCAGCCACCACTTCTTTTGAGTCAGTACCCCTTTCAAGCACAAAACTTTCAAAATCCGGCCAACACTTTTGCACCGTCTAGTCCTTTGCAATTGACCGGTACAGATAATACCTCTGCACTAGCACAAACCTTGGATACTTTCATGAAACAATCCATCCAAGGGACGGCAAGTTTGCAATCTTCCGTCGAGAATGTAATGAAGATCATTATATCTCAAAATGATAATATCAAATCGATGGAAGAACAAATTGCACAACTAAAAGCCGAAATGAGTGCACGAGAGAAAGGGAAACTTCCAGCTCAACCTTTACCCAATCTTGGCCATTCACATCATGTGGATGAGATCACGTTGAGATCTGGAAGAGTGCTTGACCATCATGTTGGGGAAGAGTTTGATGATACAGAAAAATCATTCATTAACACCCCGGCTGAGATCTTTTCTCACACACACACTTCTTACCCCAGTTCTTCTACCTTACCATCTTCTTCCGAGCCTATTCTCCATTTCCCAAAAGGCTCGCCATTACAGCCCACCTCTTTTACCCCTCCACGGACGATTCCCACTTCTATTCCGGGATCGGTTCCACCCCCACTTTCTTCTCCTATGATGGACCCAGCGCTTACTGCTAAAGCACCTTACCCTAATCGGTTAAGGGCTAACACACCGAGTCCACATATGGAGAAGATTATAAACATTTTCTAGCAAGTAAACACCAACATCCCTCTCCTAGATGCTATCCAACAAGTTCCGTCTTATGCGAAAACTCTTAAGAACTTGTGCACTAGGAAGAGGAAGAATTCAGTGCCCAAGAAGATTTTTATGGAAAAAACAATAGACACGGCTTTCCCCCAACAATTACCGAGGAAACGTAAGGATCCAGGATATCCTACTATTTCCGTTTCTATTGGGGAAAAACACATCAACCGTGCTCTACTAGACCTTGGCGCTAGTGTTAACTTGCTTCCATACTCGGTTTATGAGCAACTAGGTATCGGAGAGTTGAAGCCAACCAATTGCACTCTCTAAATGGCTGACCGATCTATCACCAAACCTAGGGGTGAACTGGAGGATGTGTTAATAAAAATCGGAGAATTTATATTCCCGGTAGATTTTATTGTAATTGATACACAGCCTGTAGCGAACCCACGGAATCAAATTCCGGTGATTTTAGGTCGTCCCTTTTTGGCCACTTCCAATGCAATAATCAACTGTCGTAATGGTTCTATGACCCTATCTTTCGGGAATAGGTCAATATAACTGAACATTTACAAGTTGGGAAGTGTACCCTCCGAACCTATTGCTCAGGTATGTTCTGTCGACTTAGGGATCCCCACGATTCCTAAGGAGAAATTACACTTGCGAGATCCTTACGACTCGTAAGGAGAACCCTCTTATGAGACCCTTGATCAGTCGAAAATATTGTATATTTTAGCCGGCAATTTCCTTAACATTTGCATACACTTAGAAGTGTTCGGCATTCATATTCTACATATTAGCAAATCTGTCACAAAATATGAGATTGCATGTATTAGACTTTTAAACCGACACTTTAAAGGAAATTAACCACATTTCATGGCATCGCATCATTTCTGTATTTGCGCAACACTTGTCTTGAGTATGTGCAGGAAATACGGAAGGAAAACCAAAGAGCTGATCAACATTACGCCAGCTAAATCATTTCAGATCTGGTAGAAATGAAGAAGGAACTAGACAATTCTATATATCAAATAAAGGCCCAAAACTCAGCCCAAGACCACACCAGAGAGCACAAGCCCCAAGCCCCCAAGTCAGCCGCGGAACCGCGGCAGGAGCTTGCTTGCGCCGCGGTTCCGCGCTCCCTATGCCACGTCATCAATTAATTTTGAGTGCAGAATATCAATCTCTGGGCCCACAGTCCTTTAAGATACATCAAGTTCCAGAATACCCTCGATGCTACTGCCAGATCAGAAATGAAGATTAAGGAAGGCTAATCCTAATTAAGCTCCTAAACTAATTCACATCTAGAAGCTTCTCCCCTAACTAACTTTTGGAGGGAAATTTGAATTTCTTCAACAAACTTTAGGAGGGAAACTTAGAATTTGAAATCCTAGATCTAGGGTTAGTTATCTATAAATAGGAGCCTAAATCTAAGGGTTGAGGGGGTTCACCATTAGTTCAATCATTAGGTAATCAATTTTAGTTAATCTTTTCCCTCTTTCATCATCTTCTTCCACAAGTCTCGTGACAAGGCTTGTGCGAAACCCTAACCCTAATTCCACTCCAAATCCAAGATCTTGAGTACCAAATCAAGCGAGAAGCCTTCAACCTTTTAGGAGCCGAGCCGATCTTCAATCGGGCAAGTGATCCAAGCCGATCCGCGATCCACGGAGACGAGCGAAGCCAAGTCGACGATCAAGTTCTTCCTCTTGTAGTTCTTGAGCGAATGTAACTAAATTGTTGATATCAATAAAAGGTGAATTTCTTTAATCTTGCTTTCTTTTAATTCTTGCATCATGATTAGATCTCAATTTGTAATTGTTGCTCTTGTTGTGATGTTTGAGTAAAACTCCGCTCGTTAAGGAGTCGAGACGATTGTAGAATGATGATGTAACAAATTCTAATACGATTTTTAAGTCCTACGAGTTTTGTAAACCCTAGCAAGTTCAAGAATCGATGACCTAGTTTCGTAGCAATGCTTTCTTGATTGTGATTGCTCGAAATTAGGGATCTACGATCGTTTCTTGAATTTACTAGAGGCTAGAATGTGAATGACATCGACGAAAGAACAAGGGATAAGATGAAACCCTAGTTTCACAAGAAATCCCTAATTCTCATCGATAATCATCGATCTAGTATCAATTCATCGAAGGATAAGAATACGTAATTGTAAGATTACATCACATCTACCGATCCGATCGATTCCTACGAGCCTTATTTCGATTCTTGAGATTTGGTTTGGAAAAATCAACAAACGATCAATTCTTGATTCTATCTTTTAATACTTTCTTAAATCTAGTATTTTCTCATTCTTGAACTTCAACTACAAATCATGAATTGTTTTGTTTTCTTTCTTTAAAGTTTCAATTCATCTAATTCAAAAGACGAACGATTACACTTTCCCTGTGGACGATCCGCACTCACATACTAACTACATCCGACACCGTAGTTGATTGCGGTCAAATAATTTTTGGTTGTGATTTCTTTACTATTTGATTCGATTTATTACAATCACAGAAATTATAACAATCAACCCTCACGGCTCATAAGATTCAAAAGCCTTAAGCTACAGGAATCTGAACCCGTTTTAAGCCATCTCAATCTCTAATGCTTCCCTACAAGCGTTTCAATATCGGCCCTTGTATACAATCCACGGGCACGAATAAACATTTCCTTAACAGTGTCCTACCAGCGACTGGGGATATGCTCACATGGTGAACGACCCTTATAAGTCCTCTCGACTTATAAGGAGAAAACACTCTTGTAACATCCTTACGACTTATAAGAGACCATACGCTCAAGACTCCTCATGATTCTTAAGGAGAAAACGCACCTATGAGATCCTCACGACTCGTAGGGAGAAATACCTTTATGAGACTCTTACGGCTCGTAAAGTCAAAAAGCCTTAGTCGACAGGATCCTAACCCTGTTTGCTAAGCCACCTTTGTTCGACATCGACGGAGGCAAATGATGATTCGCTCCTGGCAATATCCCAGTTGTAGCGATGCTGATGCCTAAATCGGTATCAAATTCCAAACTCGCAGCGAAAAGTCAGCGAGCCACAAATGCATATGAAATAGCCGAAATGATTGGGCAACTTGAAACAAAATCAGCAAGTAAAAATGTATGCATACAAAATAGCCGAAATGGTTGGGCAACTCGCAATAAAAAGCAGCGAGTAAAAAGAAAAATAGCCGAAATGATTGGGCACCGTGAAAAATAGCCGAAATGATTGGGTAATCGCGACTTTGGCAATATAAAAGCTGAAATGATAGAGCATCGCGGAAAGAAAAATATATAGAATGAAACTTTTTGCTCTACAGGTGAGATCACATCGATCCCTGTATATAATCCAGGGGCATAAACAAAAAGGGAACCATACCTTCCCACCAGGCTCCATCAGAAAAAGAAACCAAATCTCGACGGTTCACAAACAGCCTAGAGATCACCAACAACGTTCCTCCTCATTCCAGCAGGATTCAGACGCGACAGTCAACCTTGGAGCCATAGAAAAAGTCCCTGCTCCAAATCTCGACGGTTCACAGACAACCAAGAGATCACCAACAGTGTTCCTCCTCATTCCAGCAGGATTTAGACGCGACAATCAACCTTGGAGCCATGGCAAAGTCCCTGCTCCAAATCTCGACGGTTCACATACAGCCTAGAGATCACCAACATTGTTCCTCCTCATTCTAGCAGGATTCAGACGGGACAATCAACCTTAGAGCCATGGCAAAGTCCCTGTTCCAAATCTCGACGGTTCACAGACAGCCTAGAGATCACCAACATCGTTCCTCCTCATTCCAGCAGGATTCAGACGCGACAATCAACCTTGGAGCCATGGCAAAGTCCCTGTTCCAAATCTCGACGGTTCACAGACAGCCTAGAGATCACCAACATCTTTCCTCCTCATTCCAGCAGGATTCAGACGCGACAATCAACCTTGGAGCCATGGGAAAGTCCACGTTCCAAACGTCGACGGTTCACAGATAACCAAGAGAGCAAATCCTAGTCCCGTAGAATACGGCTAATGTCAATCCTGACCCCGTGGGAAACGCTCAGAGCAAATCCTGGTCCCGTAGAACACGGCTAATGTCAATCCTGACCCCGTGGGAAACGCCCAGAGCAAATCCTGGTCCCGTAGAACACGGTTAAAGTCAATTATGACCCCGTGGGAAACAGCCAGAGAAAATCTTAGTCCTGTAGAACACGGCTAAAGTCAATCCTGATCCCGTGGGAAACGCCCAGAGCACCTCCTGGTCCCATAGAACACGGCTAAAGTCAATCCTGACCCTGTGGGAAACGACCAGAGCAAATCCCGGTCCCGTAGAACACGGCTAAATTCAATCATGACCCCGTAGAAAACGGCCAGAGTAACCCCTGACACCGTGAAATGCAGATAAAGTCAACCCCTAACACCGTGAAATGCGGATAAAGTCAACCCCCGACACCGTGAAATGCGGATAAAGTCAACCCCTGACACCGTGAAATGCGGATAAAGTCAACCCCTCCTGGCCCCATAGAACACGGCTAAAGTCAATCCTGACTCCGTGGGAAACATCCAGAGTAAACTCTCGAACTCCCTGTCAAACCAATGCTTTGGCTCGGGAGCAAATCAACTCATCAATCACTTACGAGTCCTCTCGACTTGTAAGGAGAAAATTCTCTTGTGAGATCCTTACGACTCTCAAGAGAAAACGCACTTAGGAATCCTCACGATTCCTAAGGAGAAACTACACCTGCGAGATCCTCTCGACTCATAGGGAGAGAAGTCTTTATGAGACCCTCACGGCTCATAAAGTTGAAAAGTCTTAGGTGGTAGATCCTAACTGTCACGTCCCGAAAATACGGAACAAAACCGGCACTTAGACTACGAACGTCTTGAGGCGTACATAATCTAAGTAAACCGAAACCCCAGAAAACCAAACCAAGAAAAGTAGTAGAGTGAAGGAAAACCAATTCAAATCGAGTAGTTTTAAAAGCATAAGCCGAATTATGCGGTTTTCTAAAAACATCAAAAAAATCCTGAAAATTTCGGCAGAGTCTCCTTTGTAAATACTGGCCCCCAAACGGAATACAACATGAATAGTATACGAAATCAATAAAAATGCATCCCCAAGCGGGAGCTAGCTCTTCGTCAATCGAAGGTCACAACCACACAAGCAATATAATATACAACGCCAACGGCGAGGATCCAAAACTCAAAAGGAAACTCAAAACCATAAGAAATCTGCAGAAATATAACGCGCGACTCTAAGGTCGAAAGAATAACATCACTGGTCTCTATCTCAAAAATAACACATGTTTGGTTGATGGAACTTCTAGATACAACAGAATAATGATATACAAGATATATAATGGGGGTACGATACAAGTAAACCCACCTACTAGCAAGTCACCCGAAGGAAACTATGCCCGCAAAGCCGTAATGAAACATGTACGGCAAACTTGCAAGAAACTGGGGCACAACGGGGGTGAGTTGCCAACTCGTGAATAGAAAAACATCTACGAAAAAAATCGCATAAATAACGCAATCCTAGGTCAATGATCATAATATATCCTCAAATATATAACCAGCAACCCATAACAATGGTTAGGGCAAATATCTAACCCGAGTGTGATCTCATGTGCCCGTGTCAGTTCCTCAGGTAGCAATGTAACAGATGGATGATGTATGAATGCATGAAACAGAATGCATGTACTGAATAAAACTGCTTTCATAATTTAGTGAGATTTCTGAATTTTTTAAATGAGGTATCATGATGAAATCAGCATAAAACGGTGCCTAGCATCGGCATAAAACGTAATCCCAATATCTCAAAGTCTCAGGCTCCGGCTATCCGGACTGGCCTGTATCATCAAATCTCAGTACCTCAATATCTCGAAATCTCAATGTCTAAATCTCAATCTCTAGGGCGCCGTCAGCCCAGACCGGCCCCTACCATCCATCTTAAGACTACGACGGTATCCTCCGGATATCCGACGCGTCGGGTAAAATCACCGGTAGGTAGTCTCCCCCTGCCAGGCTCATCGTCATCACCACGAGCTTCTTGCCCCGGGGTACCTTACCGGGTCCACCATGTACCCGAAACGGTTCCTCCACTCCTCGAACTCGGGTCTCACATGTCGCTCTAAGCACCGAGAAAACACATGGTGGACGCACTGAAATATTATATCAAGGGTAACCGGGTTTTTAAAACAATTACATACTCTCTTTTGAAATCCCTACGGTTCCCAAATCTAGAAATATCATGGAAATCCGAATCCAAAACCTCAATAGCACATAAACTAGTGAATATAGGCATAAGAATTCATGAATGTGGCATAACAATGAATAACAGTATGCATGAAGCGACAAGTAATAACTACAATTTCTAAACTGGCATATAAGGCAAGTACACTAATATCATGTCGAAACAACTAGCTAACAAGCTAAGTCATGCAAATAGTCTTTTCTAAAGTGTACGTGACATGGCAATTACCGATGAAGATGTGTGTGAGCCGGCAAGTAAGTGTACGTGGTACATACACTTCATCGGTAATGGTGCTGGTGTCCTAACAGCATGATATCAATAATGGCATATGAATCACAATATGTATGCGATGCGGAGTAACAATAATAATGTGCGGGAGCTGAAAACTAGACACAACGATAACTAATCTGCATTACCCTAATATAAGTCCTACAATGGTGCCTTTTGAAATAACACGAATCGTGGGGTTTTGAAAATAGGGGCTACGGTGTTTTTAAGAAAAGATACGTTTTTGAAATATCCGTAGCATCCCTTGACCTGTCTTTTTAAAATACGCACGATTCGTAAGCTTTGAAATAGGTAGGAACCGAATCTAATCTAACAACTAACTAAACTAAAAGGCTAAGCTACAAGCTAAACTACAGGTAAGGAAACCGCCTAACATCTGAGTCGATACATATACATACCTGTATATATATTAGTCGGTGATCCCGCCTCAATAATATCATATCCAATACCATATCTATAATTAGACATCCCAAGTCAAGAATGCGGATCAATCATCAAGATATAGCTCGTACGTAAATCCGTCGTACGGCATCCCTAAATCTGGGTACGGGTCAATATCATATTCCTCACACCATTCCTCTGGTATCCTCTTTATTCAAGATCATAGTCTAGGGTACTGACCTATGTCTAGTACAATACTAATATCCTCAATATACTCATGATCTGACTACTGATCGACAATCTCGTACCAACCGATATCGTTAGCACATATCATCATCAAGGGGTATACATCGCCCAATACGGCCTAGTATCAATATCCTAGCATATCATGCCTCATATCACGATCACATGACGATCATTTTATTTATAACACTATTCACCCGTATCGCCGCCCCAAGATCCGCTATAACATCAGGACGTATCTCAAATACGAATCCTGTCATATCACCGATATCACAACCTCAACCCAAATCTCATCGACTCCTCTCAAACCCAAGTATCCTCCTCAAATCCGTATGTGAACACATAGTCCCATACCCATGTGAACACATAACTATATATTCCCGAATAAGCACAAATGAAAGAAAGCATGCAAGTATGAGTGGTTGTGTACATGTGCGGTGCGACCACTACTCTAGGGTTTCGCGACACTAAATCATCCAAGAACACCAAATATCCATATTATCATCAATATACTCAAACAAAATATAATCAATATATATATGTGTGTATACGTATTCGTATACATCACCACGAACTGCGGGGGTGCTATACGCCATCCACCCGACTTCTTCCCGTAGATATAAATCTACTCACCTGGTTCTCGCTCGCCGGTGCCGACGTCGCCATGCGCTTGCTTGCCGTCTCGAAGTCCACATGGGGTACCTATATATCATAACGCACCGCATCGCATTAAAATCTGACTTATTGTCAAAACGACACACGAATCCCACATAGGTCAAAACCTATTGTTGCTTCCACAAATCAACTCAAAAACCCTCGACATCGGTGTACAAATGCCAGACCATCGAGAAAAACCCAAATACACTCATTTGCACATTCACGAACACTAACTTTAATATAAAATAGGTTAAAACTCACAAAACCCCCAAATTCACTCTAAAAGCCGTTTTTCCGAAAAACTAGCAAGCAAAATTTCCCGTTTTAGTACCAAAACTCAACGTTTAAACAATTCTAGCGGCCATAATACTTATTAAATAACTTAAATAAGTCATAAAAACTATTTCCATAATTTAATCTCATAAATTTGCATAATTTCCAAAATCCTAGTTTGCAAAAATATCAATTTTTAACACCTTTTAAAGCAAAATTCACAATTTTACAATTAAACTTGGTTTTGCATATATTAAATGGTTAAACCACTCATGGAAACCTTAATGATGTGCTAAAAATCCTAACTAGATTTTAATCCCACGTTTTTATTTAATTTCTAAAACCTAGTTAGCAATTTAGCATAATTATCACCATTTTTTAAACTAACAAATTAGCAACTAGTAACCAAATTAGATTTTGCATTCAATTACATGTTAATCCCCTCATTACAATCATAAGCTAATGATAAAGAACCTAATTTAATTCAAACCCTAGCTTCAATTCAAAATCCTCACTTGAATTTCCAAACATTCAATTAAACCCACAATTTAACACCTAATTAGACTACATTGAAGTAATTAATCGAAAATTACATTATGGTTTAGGATTTATACCTCAACATGATTGAGATCTAGCATGCTAACATAGCCTCCAAATTGGTTCACTAGCTCCAAGATCCATGCTTGAATGACAAGGGAATAATGGGTAAAGGTTGGATTTGGATTAGCTTTGATTTTGTATGGATTTCGAGGCAAAATTTGGGGATTTTTGATGAGAATGAGAGGAGAAGAAATGGGAGGGGCTGATGCAGAATTTTTGGAAGGGGAGGCTCGGCCATTTAGTTAGGGGGGAGAGAGAGAGTGATTGTTTGTATTGGAACAAAACCACAAGTCAACAAAGCCCATTCTTCTTTCTTTTCTTTTCTTTTTCTATATTAAAAGTAGTGAAAAAATGAGGTGATTGGAGAGAGAAAGAGATAGAGGGGGCTGTCAAAAAGAGGGCCGGCCATGTGAGTGGGTGAGAAGAGAGGGTGTGTGTGTGGAGCAATGAACACCAAACACCAATACAATATGCACCATAACCCTTTTATTTTCACAAAATAAGCCTTTTTTTCAATATTTTCTAAACCGTTTTGGCAAACGATTTCATTTCAAAAACCACATGATAAAATTTTATTTAATGTTTTATGATGTACAAAATTTGTTTCAACTCATTCCAATTTGTAATTTTCCCTAATTAAATATATTAGTGACGGCTTAAAATAATATTAAAATAATTAATTTCGGAAAAATTTTCAGAAAATTTGAAATTTCACCAGTGGCTCAATAAACACCAAATACTAGCAATTACATATCTAGAATATGTATATTTAATTTTATAATAAAGATATTTGCATTTTGACTTTTTACAGAAAACCCCCCTTATTTTACCGTTTTTTCGAAATTTCACCGAAACGATTTTCAAAACGTTACAATTTTCCCCCCTTAAAGAAATTCGGTCCCCGAATTTAAATTAAAACTCCCCCCAATTACTAAAACATCTAAGCCAAAACCATCAAGTCGTCGGGGTTCCGAAATCGTAAATACATAAAACAAATCGTAGCGCAGCGCGTGCGCATGAAAAATGAGCATATAACTCAAAATCAAAACTCCGTCAAGCATCCCGCAATCATCGGAGTCATGGTAAAGACACAAATGTCAAATCCAATACAAAACCAATATGACATAACTCGAAACTATACATGTAAAATATATTCAGGTACTGTCCTCTGACTAGTCCTGCTCAGTACGAAAACACATAGCAATATCATAAAAACGTACTGCTCTATAAGAAAAATCAATCCCAAAATACGCGTATGAATACTACGCGCGTCTTGTGCGCACGGAAATCAAAATCCAAATATGTGCCATACATATGCACAGAAACAACATCTAAGTGCATCGGGTGTGCACGAAACATCTGTCGTAGGCAATATGTGTGCCTGACAGTAAAATCAGGTGCATCTGACATGCACGAAAATCTCGATTTAGTGCATCTGGTGTGCACCAAAATCACACTTCAAAACATGCGCCCAACATGCGCGAAAACCCAAATCAGGTGCATCCATCGTGCACGAAATCATGAAATCCAATATTAAGTGCCAAACATGCGCAAAATCAAATCAGGTGCACAAAACAAATATCGAACATCACCATCGAAATCAAAGTCCAATGCATCTAAGTGCACAAAAGGCGTATCACTGCACTGCAAGCATATATAAACTATACAGAGTGCAGGAACCAAATCGTGTGCGTGCATACGCACAAAATCAACTCAAATGTCTAAAACGGTAAAATCACAAACATGTGAAACCCAAGCGCGAAAACGATATCTAGCGCAACACTGTGCAAAGATCGTAAATCCTCAATCATCAAAATCAAATCATGCGATTAAATCCCCCAAAACATCGAAATCAATAATGGCGGAATAGTACCGCTCAAGCGCATCCTTTAAGAATCTCGGGCCAACTGTCGCGGTCACTAGTGGGACATCTCGTCGATGATCATGAACTCTGGCCTGCTGGTGTGCGTAACAATGACCACTCCTGGGTCAAGGTCTTCACTGGGAATTGCCAATCTCTCGGTCCATCGGCCCATCAGCCTTGTCAGGTGTGCTAACGGGGATGATCCCGTTCTGGCACGTCTCTTGTCATCTCCCGGTCAATCATCGCGACCACTCGTAAGACAGCATATCACTGGCGTCGGCCTCTGGCTCTCTGAATGTATGTGACACATCTGATCCTAGGTGCAAGTATCCTTGCAGCAGTGTCCTGGAAGGAATCCTGCTCACGGTCTCTTCCATGTCTCGTCTCTGCCAACTGTCCGGAAGTCATCATCCTTTCCTATATCTGCATCTTGCTCCGGAACGACTGCATACTCATCGCGACTCCTTCTGGAAGGTAAATCCAAGTACCATGCCTCGGCATGCGCATCGCATCTCTGATGTCGGCGGAGTGGAACGTCATCTCATCTAGATCTGGTACGAACCTCTTACTTCACTTTTCTCTGATGTCGTCTGCTTTTGACTCGTCTCGTCGAGGCTGCATGGACTGAGCTCCAACGGCTATCCTCGTATCGGGAGTCTCCCAAAAAAATGCATCTCACCACCTAGCATCCGAATTAAGTCGAGCCATCCGATCGAGTCGTCAAAACTTCATAATCCCCCAAGGGCTCAACCTCTTGGGCACAGTTTAATAGTATCGAGTACATACCACAGCATCGGTGGTCCAGCCGTAGAAGGGCAAACCCAAGCCTCACTAATGGCTCCGCGGAACTGCCGCAAACCCTAAGGTTCAAAGGCTTTCACACGGTCATTAAGTCGAGTTAGGGTTTCATTCTTCTAGAGGGACCATAGAATTTCCTGCATGTCTTTTCGACTACTTTAAACTTGGAATAATAGATTTCTGACATTCGATCATCTCTGTCGACTCCCAACGTCTCCGCGTGAAGTCGTCTATAGCTGGAATCAATCTATCTGATGACCTCGCATCGGGGTAGGCGACGATCCACATGTCCTAGTCATTCATCCTCGATGACTAGCGACCTTCTATCATCTCATAGTACAACTCGTTCTGCACTAATTCCAGCATCTGGGGCAATACCTCGTCGTTCGCAGCAATAACTGGCTCGCTCGTCTGCACGCTGAATAGTGCCTCGATCATCATGAATAAGCAACACACCAACGGTCATCAAGATCTGGCTGGCCTCTATCATTGGCTCAATCCTCTAGTGTCGATCAGCACATCCGAGTAACCTCATAAAGGCGATTCGCCAAACGCTCGTGGCGCGGAAACACAGTAAAAAGACACATCTCCGCAATCGTGTGTCGTCGGAATTTCGCCCTGGTCAGTCCTCGTTCGTGACGAGCTCGTGCAGACCGCAAGTCTAGCTGTAGCTCTCCCTGGTCGTAATCGTGGCAGCAAAACCATAACTGTTACCGATGAAGCTAGATCAGGAATGAATATAATACTGAACAAGGAAATGTACATCCTAAGGCTTCTTAAGTGGAGTAGCGTATCGTAATTATGTCGCGGAACATACCCACGGTACGTCACTCTACTTTAGTCGCCTATTCCATCAACCAAGGGTCATCCTACGCTCCGAAGGTAAAACCTAACGCTCTGATACCAACTTTGTCACGTCCCGAAAATACGGAACAAAACCGGCACTTAGACTACGAACGTCTCGAGGCGTACATAATCTAAGTAAACCGAAACCCCAGAAAACCAAACCAAGAAAAGTAGTAGAGTGAAGGAAAACCAATTCAAATCGAGTAGTTTTAAAAGCATAAGCCGAATTATGCGGTTTTCTAAAAACATCAAAAAAATCCTGAAAATTTCGGCAGAGTCTCCTTTGTAAATACTGGCCCCCAAACGGAATACAACATGAATAGTATACGAAATCAATAAAAATGCATCCCCAAGCGGGAGCTAGCTCTTCGTCAATCGACGGTCACAACCACACAAGCAATATAATATACAACGCCAACGGCGAGGATCCAAAACTCAAAAGGAAACTCAAAACCACAAGAAATCTGCAGAAATATAACGCGCGACTCTAAGGTCGAAAGAATAACATCACTGGTCTCTATCTCAAAAATAACACATGTTTGGTTGATGGAACTTCTAGATACAACAGAATAATGATATACAAGATATATAATGGGGGTACGATACAAGTAAACCCACCTACTAGCAAGTCACCCGAAGGAAACTATGCCCGCAAAGCCGTAATGAAACCTGTACGGCAAACCTGCAAGAAACTGGGGCACAACGGGGGTGAGTTGCCAACTCGTGAATAGAAAAACATCTACGAAAAAAATCGCATAAATAACGCAATCCTAGGTCAATGATCATAATATATCCTCAAATATATAAACAGCAACACATAACAATGGTTAGGGCAAATATCTAACCCGAGTGTGATCTCATGTGCCCGTGTCAGTGCCTCAGGTAGCAATGTAACAGATGGATGATGTATGAATGCATGAAACAGAATGCATGTACTGAATAAAACTGCTTTCATAATTTAGTGAGATTTCTGAATTTTTTAAATGAGGTATCATGATGAAATCAGCATAAAACGGTGCCTAGCATCGGCACAAAACGTAATCCCAATATCTCAAAGTCTCAGGCTCCGGCTATCCGGACTGGCCTGTATCATCAAATCTCAGTACCTCAATATCTCGAAATCTCAATGTCTAAATCTCAATCTCTAGGGCGCCGTTAGCCCAGACCGGCCCCTACCATCCATCTCAAGACTACGACGGTATCCTCCGGATATCCGACGCGTCGGGTAAAATCACCGGTAGGTAGTCTCCCCCTGCCAGGCTCATCGTCATCACCACGAGCTTCTTGCCCCGGGGTACCTTACCGGGTCCACCATGTACCCGAAACGGTTCCTCCACTCCTCGAACTCGGGTCTCACATGTCGCTCTAAGCACCGAGAAAACACATGGTGGACGCACTGAAATATCATATCAAGGGTAACCGGGTTTTTAAAACAATTACATACTCTCTTTTGAAATCCCCACGGTTCCCAAATCTAGAAATATCATGGAAATCCGAATCCAAAACCTCAATAGCACATAAACTAGTGAATATAGGCATAAGAATTCATGAATGTGGCATAACAATGAATAACAGTATGCATGAAGCGACAAGTAATAACTACAATATCTAAACTGGCATATAAGGCAAGTACACTAATATCATGTCGAAACAACTAGCTAACAAGCTAAGTCATGCAAATAGTCTTTTCTAAAGTGTACGTGACATGGCAATTACCGATGAAGATGTGTGTGAGCCGGCAAGTAAGTGTACGTGGTACATACACTTCATCGGTAATGGTGCTGGTGTCCTAACAGCATGATATCAATAATGGCATATGAATCACAATATGTATGCGATGCGGAGTAACAACAATAATGTGCGGGAGCTGAAAACTAGACACAACGATAATTAATCTGCATTACCCTAATATAAGTCCTACAATGGTGCCTTTTGAAATAACACGAATCGTGGGGTTTTGAAAATAGGGGCTACGGTGTTTTTAAGAAAAGATACGTTTTTGAAATATCCGTAGCATCCCTTGACCTGTCTTTTTAAAATACGCACGATTCGTAAGCTTTGAAATAGGTAGGAACCGAATCTAATCTAACAACTAACTAAACTAAAAGGCTAAGCTACAAGCTAAACTACAGGTAAGGAAACCGCCTAACATCTGAGTCGATACATATACATACCTGTATATATATTAGTCGGTGATCCCGCCTCAATAATATCATATCCGATACCATATCTATAATTAGACATCCCAAGTCAAGAATGCGGATCGATCATCAAGATATAGCTCGTACGTAAATCCGTCGTACGGCATCCCCAAATCTGGGTACGGGTCAATATCATATTCCTCACACCATTCCTCTGGTATCCTCTTTATTCAAGAACATAGTTTAGGGTACTGACCTATGTCTAGTACAATACTAATATCCTCAATATACTCATGATCTGACTACTGATCGACAATCTCGTACCAACCGATATCGTTAGCACATATCATCATCAAGGGGTATACATCGCCCAATACGGCCTAGTATCAATATCCTAGCATATCATGCCTCATATCACGATCACATGACGACCATTTTATTTATAACACTATTCACCCGTATCGCCGCCCCAAGATCCGCTATAACATCAGGACGTATCTCAAATACGAATCCTGTCATATCACCGATATCACAACCTCAACCCAAATCTCATCGACTCCTCTCAAACCCAAGTATCCTCCTCAAATCCGTATGTGAACACATAGTCCCATACCCATGTGAACACATAACTATATATTCCCGAATAAGCACAAATGAAAGAAAGCATGCAAGTATGAGTGGTTGTGTACATGTGCGGTGCGACCACTACTCTAGGGTTTCGCGACACTAAATCATCCAAGAACACCAAATATCCATATTATCATCAATATACTCAAACAAAATATAATCAATATATATATATGTGTGTATACGTATTCGTATACATCACCACGAACTGCGGGAGTGCTATACGCCATCCACCCGACTTCTCCCCGTAGATATAAATCTACTCACCTGGTTCTCGCTCGCCGGTGCCGACGTCGCCATGCGCTTGCTTGCCGTCTCGAAGTCCACATGGGGTACCTACTTATCATAACGCACCGCATCGCATTAAAATCTGACTTATGACCAAAACGACACACGAATCCCACATAGGTCAAAACCTATTGTTGCTTCCACAAATCAACTCAAAAATCCTCGACATCGGCGTACAAACGCCAGACCATCGAGAAAAACCCAAATACACTCATTTGCACATTCACGAACACTAACTTTAATATAAAATAGGTTAAAACTCATAAAAACCCCAAATTCACTTTAAAAGCCGTTTTTCCGAAAAACTAGCAAGCAAAATTTCCCGTTTTAGTACCAAAACTCGACGTTTAAACAATTCTAGCGGCCATAATACTTATTAAATAACTTAAATAAGTCATAAAAACTATTTCCATAATTTAATCTCATAAATTTGCATAATTTCCAAAATACTAGTTTGCAAAAATATCAATTTTTAACACCTTTTAAAGCAAAATTCACAATTTTACAATTAAACTTGGTTTTGCATATATTAAATGGTTAAACCACTCATGGAAACCTTAATGATGTGCTAAAAATCCTAACTAGATTTTAATCCCACGTTTTTATTTAATTTCTAAAACCTAGTTAGCAATTTAGCATAATTATCACCATTTTTTAAACTAACAAATTAGCAACTAGTAACCAAATTAGATTTTGCATTCAATTACATGTTAATCCCCTCATTACAATCATAAGCTAATGATAAAGAACCTAATTTAATTCAAACCCTAGCTTCAATTCAAAATCCCCACTTGAATTTCCAAACATTCAATTAAACCCACAATTTAACACCTAATTAGACTACATTGAAGTAATTAATCGAAAATTACATTATGGTTTAGGATTTATACCTCAACATGATTGAGATCTAGCATGCTAACATAGCCTCCAAATTGGTTCACTAGCTCCAAGATCCATGCTTGAATGACAAGGGAATAATGGGTAAAGGTTGGATTTGGATTAGCTTTGATTTTGTATGGATTTTGAGGCAAAATTTGGGGATCTTTGATGAGAATGAGAGGAGAAGAAATGGGAGGGGCTGATGCAGAATTTTTGGAAGGGGAGGCTCGGCCATTTAGTTAGGGGGGAGAGAGAGAGTGATTGTTTGTATTGGAACAAAACCACAAGTCAACAAAGCCCATTCTTCTTTCTTTTCTTTTCTTTTTCTATATTAAAAGTAGTGAAAAAATGAGGTGATTGGAGAGAGAAAGAGAGAGAGGGGGGGCTGTCAAAAAGAGGGCCGGCCATGTGAGTGGGTGAGAAGAGAGGGTGTGTGTGTGGAGCAATGAACACCAAACACCAATACAATATGCACCATAACCCTTTTATTTTCATAAAATAAGCCTTTTTTTCAATATTTTCTAAACCATTTTGGCAAACGATTTCATTTCAAAAACCACATGATAAAATTTTATTTAATGTTTTATGATGTAAAAAATTTGTTTCAACTAATTCCAATTTGTAATTTTCCCTAATTAAATATATTAGTGACGGCTTAAAATAATATTAAAATAATTAATTTCGGAAAAATTTTCAGAAAATTTGAAATTTCACCAGTAGCTCAATAAACACCAAATACTAGCAATTACATATCTAGAATATGTATATTTAATTTTATAATAAAGATATTTGCATTTTGACTTTTTATAGAAAACCCCCCTTATTTTACCGTTTTTTCGAAATTTCACCGAAACGATTTTCAAAACGTTACACTAACCCTGTCTCCCAAGCCATCATTGCTTCGCAGAGAGGTCAAGGTAGATTTTCTACAGGCCACACTCTCCGACAAGAAAGGAAACAATCACTTACAAGTCCTTTCGACTCATAAGCAAGAAAAATTCTCTTGTGAGATCCTTACGACTCTCAGGGGAAAACACACTTAAGAATCCTCACGGTTCTTAAGGCGAAAATACACCTAAGGGATCCTCTCGACCTGTAGAGAGAAAATTCTTTATGAGACTCTCACGACTCATAAAATTGAAAAGTCTTAGGCGGCAGACCTGAACCTATTTCCTAAGCCATCGTTACCCTGTAAAGAGTCCAAGATGGACCGTCACTTACTATCTACAGGCCACACTTGCTAAAATCACATGGCAATGACACAACAAACAGAAGAAAGCGACACTAAGGAGAACATTTGATTCACATTCAGTTAAGCGTTCAAGGTATACCCATTCATGCATGTGCGAAAAAGTTTGATGCATAAAATAAACACATGGAAATGAAAAGGCTTGCTATTCATACTTCAGAAAATTCCTACATTGAGGAAAACAGTAAACAAAAACATAATTAGAATGTTTACAAAGGCAAGACATCAAATCCAGGACATGTATTGAGAAATTCAAAAGTGATGCCATCCAAAATTTTTCGGGCCTCTCGGACCATCTTCGTGTGCATCCTTTCACGATCACAAGCATCTGGATCCCTACTGATGTCTTCCACCCTTCGATAGGCAGCGAGTATCGCCGCCTGCTGAAAAGCCTGATGCAGGATATCAACAAGGTTGTTTCGCCTTTTCTTTGAGATTAAGCCCATCAGATACACCGAGTACACCTTATCTTTGGCGTCGTCTAATGCCTTAAGCGGTATGTTGGTATAGAATAGAGAAAGTGCTCCCCAGATCGCTCCCACAATAAGTTTCAAGAGAGAGGAACGACGAGGAAGCAGTCGACCATTGTATGCATCAAAGCGACCCATAATTTTAGCACACTGAGCTTTTGTGAATTCCTGGTTTTGAAAACGGCCGACTGCGCGAATGTCTCCGTAAGAAATAATTTCGTCGAGATCATACATATGAGCGTCCATAACGTCTGAAAAAGAAAATCAGCAGGAGTTAGTGGAAAGACTGATTAAGGAAATCCTTATTAAAAACAGACACAGGGATTTAAACGACTCTTGATATCCCCATCGAGAAAACAAGTTCTGGTTATGACACCTAACAAATTTAAACTTGTGTAAATAAAAGAGAAATCCTAAAGAAAGATTCTCATTTAATGAAAAGGACCCCTCGGGCTAAGGAGTTAAACTCCTCGAGAGCAATACTCTACAGACAGGAATGACACTTGTCCAAGTCAGTTATGAGGGGAATCATAAATTCCCCGAGAATTCTAAGAGCCTTGCTCTGTACAACTGATGGAATAACCCATCAGAAAACTTAAAATAAAGTTTTTAATGAATTAAAATTCTGAGATCTTCAAGATCTATGAACAAACCCTATGAGTTCTTCATAAGAGATTAACAAATCTATATGATTTGAAAAGTGCAAAGCTCCATTAATGGGTTAAGAAACCCTAAGAAAGATCTCTTTAGATCTATGATTTCAAGAGAGCAAAGCTCTGTTAATAAAACCCTAAAAAAAAGGTTTTTCTTAGATCAAAGATCTATGAAGAGCAAAGCTCTGTTAATAGGTGAAGCCCTAGATTATTAAATAATCCTTTAAAAGATTTAATCTTTACCTAAATTTTGACAGAGTTCTGTCCTTAAGAAAGTTCTTAAAACAGAGAGATATGCTCTAAAAGTGAATTAATTCTCAGGAAAAAAACAAGGAAGAAGATGAACAGAAATCATCTCAAGGGCCAAGAGTCCTATTTATAGGCACTGAGATGCCGTTTCAACTTCTAAGTTGATCCAAGGGCGCAGATGCTGCCACCGCTGCACTCACGTGTAGCCCACGTGAGCGCAACGGTGGGAGGGGGGCATTTGTTTCCCCCAATCAGAGCAAAGCTCTGTTCAAATTTCAAATTTTGAATGCGCTGCGCTTTAAGCAGCGCACCACGAAAAGCACGTATGCGCTAGCGCTAAGAGCGCTGCATTCTAAACAGCGCACTACGTGCAAAGCACGTGTGCGCTAGCGCTAAGTGCACTGCATTCTAAGCAGCGCACCACGTGCAAAGCATGAGTGCGCTAGCGCTAGAACTAAATGTTCTCCACCGTTGGATCAAAAATCCAACGAACATGATTAAAAATCATCAATTAACCAGAATAAAATTCTATTAAGGAGAGATTCCTCAAAATCTTTCCAAACAAAAAAATTGTGCTCTGTAAATCAGAGCACCATTGGATCAATAATCCAAAGGTGATTAAAAATTACCAAAATTACAGAATAAATTCTGTGTGGGGAAAGATCTCCCAATCTTGTTAAAAACAAGAAAATTGCCTTCTGTAAATCAGAAGCCCTTGGATCAAAGATC